>OX422209.1:604920911-606229244 GCA_949130495.1 Sambucus nigra
GATGTTAGTATATATGTATATAGATAGGTTAGGTTAGATAACTATTATTCTCTAAATAAGGGAAAAAGTTTGATGTCTTTGAGACATCAAACTATTTGAAGTTTTGAATTTTGATTGGTCAATAGTGTTGGTGGGGACTCACGTCATTTATGGAAATGGATCCGCACCAGCGTGTAAAGTGGGTTATTGGTTATACAATGGTTATAATGTATATATATGTATAAAACAAATTTCGATTATAATGTATATATGTATATGTATTATACAATGGTTTGGTTTAGTAGTTATTAGTTGTAAAAAATATAAAATAGGTATGGATTAGTGTGTAAAGTGGGTTATTGGTTATTGTGTACATGGGTTAGAGTGTAAGGCCATATGAGATAGTGACTGAAGCAAATTTAAGAAAGAAGATCGGCACCCATAATGAGAATCTAGGAATCGAAGAAAGAAAAGAAATCAACAGAAGATTTGCCCAAAATAAAAAAAAGTACCAACGACGAAAAGGAATTAATGGCTCTAACTAAAATCAGTTGAACATAAAGTACAAAACAAATATTTTCAAAAATATATAACCATAAAGAAAAAAAAATATAGATAGAAAATATTATGTGATTGTTGATGTAAAAAACTAGATCGCTCTAATTTTTCAATCACAGATAAATAAATAAGACAATGATTTTTAAAGTGGTTCGGCTAGGAATAAAGCCTACGTCCACTGTTATGTTATTGCTGAGTGTTTGTGGAATTCTTGATTACAAGTTTTCTCAAAAAATTCCGGTCCCCTTTGAATGAGGATGATACAAGGTATTTATAGCCTTGAGGCTGTACATGAAAGGTTCGATACATTAAATGACATACATATGAAAGGGTAATACATTTAATGCAGAGTGCGTGCCAAGAATATAAGCATTCAATGAATATCTGAGCTGTTGATTATCTGGCAATTAATGATACGACCGAGATGCAGCTCGGACCGCCATAGCTGTTCGCTGATCAGGAGTTCCTCGGAACATTAGAGTACCTCGGTGCGCTAGAGTTCCTCGATGCGATAGAGATCCTCGGTGTGATAGAGTTCCTCGGTGTGATAGAGTTCCTCGGTGTATTCTCGTTGCTCGGAAAGAAGCATGGTTGGTCGGGAAATGATCTTCCTCGCTGCTATTGTGCCACGTAGATTGACACGTGTCTTCATCTTATACGTCCACATCAGCATATTAATTTTGGTATCAACAGAAGCCCCCAATGTTTCATATTTTGAATTTTGAGGAGTATGGAACATTCTTTCTCGGTATATGGCAATATTAAATGTCCTTCCCGGGTTTCAGGAACATTGTATTCAAATTTCCTTCTTATTTCGCAGTTTCCGCCCTTTTTATAAGCGCTTCGATCTTCGTGCAAATTTTGTCCTCTTAGCCACCGGAAGTTTAGTAGTTTCTTTTTGGTAATCATTTCTTTCGCCGCTTCCCAATGCAAAGTATTTAAACTTCTTTGGTAACCATACCGTCGTCTACGTTTTTCATTCTCTGCATTCAAGCTTTCTATTCTCTTCTTCTCTTATGCGTTCATCCTTGTTTCCGTTCGTTGTCAACACATCTCCTTTCTTTCTGTAAGATCTTCTTTCTTTCTTCTGTATCTCTTTTATTCAATATGGTTTATATTGTGGAGTCTATTGAGAAATTCCGTTCTGATTTTTCCATTCCTTCGTGGGTAACTCTAGAGGTTCTTTCTGAGCCTTTAGATTACTTTCGATTGGCTGAGGGACATTGGTTCCCCAGTCTTTTTGTTGCTGAATGCGGTTTTTCCTTTCCACCAAACCCATTATGTCTTGAGTTTTGTCAATATTTTGATCTTGTTCCTACAAAAATAGCCCCCAATTCATGGAGAATAATTAGCGGGGTGCACAAATTAAATCTAACTCATGGGACTCGTATTGGGATCCCTGAAATTATGTTTTGTTATAAATGGGTTGTTCTAGATAATATTTATTATTTAAAAACTAAGTATTTGAATAGGGCTCTTGTAGTTAATCTCCCTGACTCAAATAGGGATTATTTTGAGCATGGGTTGGTCATAAAAAATTGGCAACATGCGCCTTTATCTGGGAATGAAGTATACAACGGTCCCAGATGCCCCCCATACGGCAATGGGATAGGTTTATTTTTCATTTTATTTTACTTATGAAATTATGCTTTCATCATGTTTGACAAAATGTATGACTGATATTCCATTATGTATTTATTTGCAGTTGATAGCAAAAGAAAAACTCCAAAAGAGTCAGAAGTGAATATCAAGCATTTGAAACTTATCTGGAATTTGCATAAGACCATTGCTGACGAGCATATTAGATCTGCTTCATATTTACTACAGTATAAGAGTTACACAACCTCTTATACTGCTCGCCCTGTTGAACCAGCTTCAACACCAGAAAGTTCATCTTCAGATTCTCATATCCCCCTATCTCAGAGAATGGGCAAGAAAAGAGCTCCTCCTGCTCTATTTGGTGAAATTTCTTCTGCTGTTGGAGCCCAGAAAGGCAAAATTGATGTCCCAGAAGGGACTAAAAAAGTAGATGCTGGGTCCTCCAAAGCTGCCGAGAAGCCCCCAGTGGCCCCGAGCAAGAAAAATGCTTCTACTGATGCAATTACAATCTCTCCGACCAAGACTTCTTCCTTGGTCGATGCTGCTGACCCTCCTTTGAAGAGATTGAGGAAATCATCCTCAGTTAATCTTGCTGGAACTGCATCTTCTCTACCCGCTGGTGGTAGTAGTGTTTCAAACATCATTCTTCCGAGTTCTTCAATGAGCTCAGTTATACCCGAGGTTCTCGGGGTTGATGAAAAAATTCCTAGGGATACACTGACATCCCTAGCTGCTCGTCATCTTTCTTCAGTAAATTTCTCACTCCTTTGGTCTTTCTTTCTTTTTCTTGAATTCTTGTATTTGTGTTGACTTTATTGTTTTTCTTATCTTTCAGCTGGTGAACTGCTTCAATACCATCGTGAAGAAAGATCAAGTTATTAAAGCTTCTAGTTCCTCGTCCGATGTTGACGATGCTTTGTTGGGTTTAGCCCAATCTGTGAAGGAATCTCGCCAACAGTACATCGAGGAGAAAACTGTTTGGGAGAAAAAGTTGGCTATGGCTGAGGCTGATAAGATGAGGATGGCTGAGACCTCCAAGAATTTGGAGGAGAAAATTAAGGGTTTGGAGGTTAAACATAAGGAATTTGATGATAAGTTGAAGAAAGCAGAAGAAGAATTATCTACTCTGCGAGATATCAAGGTTAAGAAAAAGGAATTGGAGGTGAAGCTCTCCTCGGAGAAGTCGAGGAGAAAAGTTGCAATCAAGAAGCATTTCAGCGTTGGTTGGGAGAAAGGATGGGAGAGAGGGATAGCTGCAATGACATCCCAAGTCCAATATGGGGAGTTGAAATACTTCCATGATGGCTGGGTGGCTGCTCTGCAAGAGCTAAAGGTCCAAAACGATTCTGAACTATTCCAACGGCATCTCCCTGGTCCTCCTCCACCAATTGTGGAAGAAGAAGAAGATGAGCCTGCCTCAGATGAGTCTTCTATGGCTATGGGCGATCAAGTTTCTGCCTCTCAACCCTCTGCCACCGAGGACGTTTCTTCCATGCTTCCTCCTCCCGAGAAGATTCCTACCGATCAAGCTGTTGTTACCTCCGAGCAACCGAGCTCCTCGTCCCAGCCTCCCGAGAAAGTCTTGGGAGACAAGGAAAAGGTGTGAAGTTGTTCGGTAGCATTTCTGTATTTCCTTGTAATCGAACAATGTAACTTTTTGATGATCTAATAAAACATATCTTTGCTCATCTCTGTTGTTGATAACTTGTTTTTGTTGATTGTTATCTTTTTCTTGTCATTAGTTTGTTGCTAGAATGGAATTGATCTCTTCTCATGATACCGAGCTGATGCAGCAATGTCATCAATACTATAAGGCTGGTCATACAAACCTTACTACATCGGAAATTGCTGATATCCTTGGTCATGGTGCTTCAGAGCAGGCTATTGAGGCTTATCGGTACTTGAAAGATTTACTCGACCGAGCTGTGGCCAACAATGTCTCTTATTATGACCTGATCGAAGAACTGCATTGTTCCTTAGAGGATCTCCAAGGTCAGCACAATGAATCAATGGCTTTGTTACACAAAGATTATGAAAATAGATACCAACAACTTTCTTCTGAAACAGGCCATAAGAAGATCATCGCTGCATATGATATTAGGGAAAGAACTCTAAAAGGTGAAGTTGAAGCCTGCAGACAAATTGCCGAGATCCTGGAACAAGAAAATAATAATTTGCAGAAAAAATTGGCCCAATATGAATCTACTGCTTCATCTTCTACTGCATTAATACCAGTTACTGATGAAGGCTTCTCGTTCTTAGAGGTCGAAAATGCCAAACTAAGGCAAGAGCTGGAGGACTTAAGAAGATCTGCCATTTCTGGAACTGCTCGGGGACGAGGAAGAGGTTCTCGGGGGCGAGGAAGAATCCTCAGCCAAAATGTTGAAGAGGCTCGCACTCAGTCTACTCTGGAAACTCAAGCATTCCAGTTGAAAGTAAAAGACCGTGCTCTGACTGAAATGTCCAATAAAAATCTGTCTCTGGAAGATCAGCTGTCATCGACGAAATCTGCCTTGCATAACAAGGATCTCTTTGCCAAAAGCCTTCATGAACAATTGGATAGATTAACCTTCCAATTCCATAAACAGCCAAGGGAATTCTGGATGGCAGGATACAATGAAGCTCTCGTTCATCTGGATGCTCGCATTGAACATGCTAACAATGAAGGTTACAAGCAAGGATGGTTAAATGCATTGGGTGTGTTAAAGTTGGAGCAAGGGCATTTTTTATGGGACTATCATGCTCCATCATTATTAGACTTGCCTGTACCACCTTTCAAATTGGATATGGCATGGATCCCAGCTCATTCCATTCCTCGCAGTCTAATTTCAAAATACCTTGGTGATTATAGCCTTCACTCCCAAGTTGAATTATCTCGTCCTGAGCATCTTTTGGATACACCTTCTGTTATGAACGTCAGAATGCTCAGAGATGTTAATTTCATCAATTCTCCCCTTTGCCTAGAAGACCCTCCTGCCGGCGAGGAACCTGTTTCTAAAGCACAGGGCAAAAAACCAATAGAATAGTAATATCCATGTAACAATTTAGTACATTCTTGTAACTTGTAATTTATTCTAGATTTAATGAAAAGATTTTCATTTTCTGTTTGCCAATTTTGTTAGTCTTTTTATCAAACACCTTTATATTTGTACATATGTATCTATGTATCTGTTAAAAAGATAACAATATTATCGTTCAATAAGCAACTTAATAAAAAGTTACAAGTATTAGTAATGTTTCTCGATCACTTAATAATAAAGTAATGAGTAAAAATGTTCAAACTGTTTCCAACCAACCAAGGTGGGTGAATAATGTTTGTCGACCAATTACAGCTGATGGGTTTTTTATCCTCGACCAGCTATACTTGGTTTAATTATAAAATTGCGTCCGACCAACTAAGATCAATAATTTGTCCTCGCCGACCAACTACAGTTATTGGGTTTTTATCCCCGACCAACTATACTTGGTGTATTTTTTGAACATTTTGTTCTTCAAAGAACTCATTGTAATAATATTACCTCCCGACCAACATAAGTTGTAATATGAGAGTATATTTTTATCTTACCAACCGTAGTTGATCATGCTGGTGTACAGTTTCTGGCTCTTTAAAGCTTTTGGCTCCTTAAAGCATTTTTTGGCTCCTTAGAGCATGTCCTCCTAACCAAAGGAGGTTGGCTACTTATAGCACTTTTGCTCCTTAGAGCATGTCCTCCTAACCAAAGGAGGCTAACTACTTATAGCACTTTTGCTTCGTAGAGCTGTCCTCCTAACCAAAGGAGGTTGGCTACTTATAGCACTTTTGCTCCGTAGAGCTGAGGTTGGCTACTTATAGCACTTTTGCTCCGTAGAGCTGTGGTTGGCTACTTATAGCACTTTTGCTCCGTAGAGCTGTGGTTGGCTACTTATAGCACTTTTGCTCCGTAGAGCTGTCCTCCTAACCAAAGGAGGTTGGATCCTTAGAGCACTTTTGTTGTGTAGTGTATTACACTAGTATTCCCTGAAAAATTTTCAACCAGAAAGAAAATGGCGAAACATCCTCGTTTTATTCATAATGAAAGAAATGCTTTACATTTGACATCATTGATAATACTTGCGCAGGTGTTCAGCATTCCATGCGTTCTTAAATTCCTCTCCTTCTAGAGTTGCTATTCTGTAAGTTCCTGGTCGAACAACCTCTGTAACTCGGTAAGGTCCATGCCAGTTTGCTTCCAGTTTATTCTGCTTCTGAATGACCTTCTTTAGCACATAATCCCCCTCTTTTAGATCACATTTCTTTACCCTTTTGTTGTAAAACAGAGCTGTTCGTTGTTGATAAGCAGCATTCCTAATGGCTGCCTCTTCTCTGACTTCCTCGAGCATATCCAAATCCATCCTTCTCATCAGATCACTGATCGGAGAATTGAAATTTAACACACTGTGTGTTGGTAGGCCCAACTCGGCAGGTATCACAGCCTCACTTCCAAATGCTAGCATATATGGTGATTCTCCTGTTGCTGCTCGGGAAGTTGTTCGGTAAGCCCACAAAACTGACTGTAGCTCATTAATCCAATTTGCTTTAGCCTCACTTAACCTCTTCTTCAACCCATTTAGTAATGTTCTGTTCGTCACTTCAGTCTGTCCATTGCTTTGAGGATTGCCTGGTGCTGAATAAAACTTCAAGACGTTTGACTGATGACAATAGGCAGCAAATTCTTCATTGTCAAATTGCGTTCCATGGTCTGTGATGAAAGCATGGGGGAGACCATATCGACAAATGATATTCTTCCATATGAACTGATACACCTTCTCGTACGTCATATCAATTAGTGGTTCAGCTTCCACCCACTTAGTAAAATAGTCTACTGCCACGACGAGATACTTGAACCTTCCTCGGGTCGTCGGCAGTGGTCCAACCAGATCAATTCCCCACATGGCAAATGGCCAAGGTGATGTTATGGGTGTCAACAATGCCTGTGGAGTTCTTCGGATGGAGGAAAAACGTTGGCATTTGTCACACTTCTTAGCATAGGCTATACAATCAGCCCTCATCGTCGGCCAATAGTATCCCTGTGTCATGACCCTTTGCAAAAGTGTCCGACCTGCTACATGAGCTCCACAAGATCCTTCATGAATTTCTTCAATCAATTCTTTGACTTCTGATGGATGCACACATCTCTGCAAACCTGCCATAATTCCTCGTCTATACAACACACCATTAGTTAACAAATACCGAGCAACTTTATACTTCAATTTCTTGGCAGCTAGTTTGTCCTCCGGCAATTCTCCTTCTTCAATGTATGCTCTGATAGGATCCATCCAAGACGGTCCTAAATCAAGGGTAATAATCTTCACCGTCAGATCTTCTTCTATGCTCCGAATTTCTAATACTTCAATTGGTATTGTTCTTCGCAGCTCGGTGCGCGTAGCTGACGCTAGTCGGGCCAATGCGTCTGCTCTAGCATTCTCCATTCTCGGTATCCTTACCAATTGAATAGCATCAAATTCTGTTAATAACTCCATCACTTTTGCATGGTACTTCACCATTAACTCTCCCTTCACTGCATATATTCCCATCATCTGATTCACAATTAATTGAGAATCACTGAAAACAATTACTTGTCGTGCCTCCATAACTTTCGCCAAATGAAAACCTGCTATCATAGCCTCATATTCAGCCTCATTATTGGAAGCTTTGAATTGGAATCTCAAGGCATACTCCATGTCAATATCGTCTGGAGAGTTTAAAACAATCCCTGCTCCACAACCAGTCGTGCAAGATGATCCATCTACATATAATCTCCATGTATGTAACTCGTCTTCAAATTTCTTATCTGTTAGAGTTCCTCGGTGAAATATCATCTGCTTTCTTTCATCATCCCCGGGTATCCTTCGTTCCTCGTTGGTCATTTGTTCGCGCCCTTCATCCAATCGGAGTTGGTCGGGGTTTGAATATGATGATTTTTCTACATCCACAAGTCCTTTTACCAACCTTGGTTGGTCTGGATCTGTGTCTGTTGATCCTGTATCGTCCACAGGTAGGTCAGCAAGCACCTTTTGCTCCTCGGGGGTATCAGGGTATGTGAATTCTGCTATAAAATCTGCCACGGCTTGCCCCTTCAACGATGATCTGGGTTTATACACAATATCATATTCACCGAGCTCTATTGCCCAGTACATCAATCTTCCTGATTTTTCTGGCTTGTGAAGGGCTTGTCTTAACGGCATGTCGGTATACACAATGATGGTATGGGCCTGGAAGTATGGCCTCATTCTTCTACTTGCTTCAATTAATGCCAGTGCCAATTTTTCCAGCTTTGGGTATCTGATTTCCGCACCTCGGAAGGCCTTGCTTGTGTAATAAATTGGCTTCTGGATTCCATTCTCCAATCTGATCAATGCCGAGCTAACTGCATTTTCTGATACTGCCAAATACAAGTACAGCGTCTCTCCAGTTATTGGCCTAGACAATAATGGTGGGGCTCCCAAATACTTCTTCAAATCTTGAAAGGCTTTCTCACATTCATCAGTCCACTCAAAACTTTTTCGCAGTGTTTTGAAGAATGGTAGGCATTTATCAGTTGCTCGGGATACAAATCTGTTGAGTGCTGCAACCCGTCCGGTAAGACTCTGCACTTCTTTCTTCGTCGTCGGAGATCGCAGCCCTAAAAGAGCCTTGATCTTTTCTGGATTTGCCTCAATACCTCGCTGGTTGACGATGTATCCGAGGAACATTCCTTCTCGTACTCCAAAGGTACACTTCGTCGGGTTGAGCTTCATCTGGTATTTATCCAGTTGATCAAAAGTTTGACTCAAGTCAACCAAATGATCTGCAGCTCTCTTGCTTTTGGTGAGCATGTCGTCGACATAGACCTCCATATTGCGGCTGATTTGTTCGGTAAAAACCTTGTTCATCAACCGCTGATATGTTGCACCTGCATTTTTTAAACCAAAAGGCATAACATTATAATAATAAGTTCCCCTTGGGGTAATAAAAGAAGTACTTTCCCTGTCTTCAGGTTTCATTTTGATCTGGTTATAGCCAGAATAAGCATCCATGAAGCTGAGTAGCTCGTGTCCCGAGGTAGCATCCACTAGTTGATCAATTCTGGGCAATGGAAAGTGATCTTTTGGACATGCCTTGTTGAGATCAGTAAAATCAACACACATTCTCCATTTGTTGTTCTTCTTCTTTACCATCACCACATTTGCCAACCAATCTGGATATTTCACATCTTCAATGAATTGGGCTTTCTGGAGTTTCTCGACCTCCTCTTGTATGGCCTGGTTCTTCTCGGGACTAAACACTCTTCTTCTTTGCTTCACAGGCTTGATCTCCGTATTCACGTTGAGCTCATGACATAAAAAGTTTGGATCTATACCTGGCATGTCTTCATGACTCCAAGCAAAAGTATTCTTCCTGCTTCTCAAGAAAGTTATCAACTCTTGTTTTATTGAAACATCCAACGACGATCCTATCTGAGTTACTCGTTCAGGATGCTCGTCGTCTAGGATAACAATTTCTGTAGATTCCACAACCTGCCCTTTTACTAGTTGAGTTTCATCCCTAGGGTCAAGAGTTTCAATTTCTGTGCCTTCCTCCACTTGGTAAGTAGTAGTCTTTTTCCTTGATTCTTCAAGTTCTTCTTGCTCGGCAGACGAATAATAGCATTCCCGAGCTACTTTTTGATCACCTTTCATAATTCCTACTCCAAAATTCGTTGGGAATTTCAAACATTGATGTACTGTAGATGGAACTGCTTCGAACTTCTTCAATCCAACTCTTCCCATGATGATGTTGTAGGCGGACTGCACATTCTTATCCATCACAAAGAAGCGTATTCTTTCTGTTCGACAAGCAGGCCAAGTTCCAATGAGTATATCCAACTTGATCGTCCCAAGTGGAAAAACTTTCTCGCCAGCAAAACCCAGAAGGGGTCTGTGATAAGGTTTCAATTGAGATAATTTTAAATTCAAGCTATCAAAGCATGAATAGTACATGATGTCTGCCGAACTACCATTGTCTACTAACACCCTTGAAATGATCACATCCTTCATCCTCATTTTGATCACCAAAGGATCATCATGAGGGTAAAGAACACCTGCCAGGTCGTTTTTTGAAAAACCAATCACTAGTTTCTCTTTGTTTACCTTCCTCGGACGATCATCCTCGGCCAGGTTTATTCGCTGAATGTATGAACAAGCTTGAGCCTCTCCGAGGTAAGCTTTTCTTTCTGCAGTAAGGTCTCCTCCTCCTGCATCTCCTCATGTAATAACATTACAATCAAGTGATCCAAAACGTATGGAAAATACCTCTCGTTCAGGTTTCCTCGGTTTCTTGGGAAGATCGGGGTCATCATCTGGATCCTCTTCATGGTCCCTCTTCTTTTTATCCTCTGCACGACGAGGAGATCTAGATCTCTCTCTAGTTCTATCATCATTCTTCCTTTCACCTCTGCGATCTACATACTTTGATAATTTTCCTCTTCGGATGAGTGTTTCAATCTCGTTCTGAAGGGCTATACAATTTTTGGTCATATGGCCATGATCTTTGTGAAACTCGCAATATTTGTCTTTATTCCTCAGGTCGGGATTTGTCTTCAGTTTCTCTGGCCACTTGATTTCCTCGTTATTCCTGATTTCTTCCAAAACATGATTAATACCCATTTTCAATGGAGTATAATTATCATACTTCTTTAGGACTTCCAACTTCATCCTGTTATTCCTGGAATGTTTATCACCACCATTACCTTTCTGATCTTTCTTCTTAGAATTGTCGACCTCAACTTTAACTTCTTTGTCCATATTCTTCTTCGCAGCCATAGCCTCCTCGACATTCATGATTTTGGCCGCCTTTGCCATCAACTCCGATATATTTTTAGGTGGATCTTTGGCCAAAGTGTAGTACAGCTTGTTAGGCAGCAAACCACTCATCAGAGCAGTGATTGCTGTCTTTTCTTCATAATCTATGACTTCCAACTTCTCGTTATTGAAACGAGTTATGTAATCTCTAGTACTTTCACCTGATTTTTGTCTAACACTTAGCAAGTGTGCTACTCGCTTTACCGGCTTTGCTCCAAAACAAAAATTGCCAATAAACAATTCGGCTAACTGAACAAAGGTTGAAATCTTACCCCGAGGAAGATTATTGTACCATATCTGTGCAGATCCGGTAAGAGTTCCTGAGAATGCTCTACACCTCATCTCGTCAGGGACAGCGTAGATATCTGCAGCAGCCTGGTATTGTTCTATATGAAGTACGGGATCTGTCTTTCCATCGTACTTGGGGGTCACTACGGGTGCTTTGAATTTTGACGGTGTAGGGAAATCCACAATGGCTTGCACAAAAGGTGTTCCTTGAACAAAAGTTCTCTGTAAGGGGTTCCTTGCCTTAGCCATTTCTCCCAATCTATCTTCCAACCGTTGAATGGAACCTTTCCATGCTTCATTCCCTTCCTCGGGCCGCTTAGTTCGAGCAACTGACTGCTCTGACGTAGCTTCCTGAGATTTATCCCGACGAGTAGTTGGTCGCGATTGTGCAGATCCTTCTCTCAAACCTGGTGGTGGTCGAAAACTTCTTGATGGAGCCCTAGGTGGACTCATGTTCCTCCTTGGTCCTAATCGACTGAAAGGAGACACCCTGCTTAATCTTTCCAAAGCGCTAGTTCTTTTCGGAGAAAGAGTGATACGTTGATCTGTATCCGTAGCCCGTATCGATGAAGTTCGCCCAGGTTGATAAGAAGAATCATTAGACTCTTCATTGCGATATGACCCGGTACGTCTAGATTGCGATTGCCTATGATCACTCCTTTGCCCTGAATAGGTAGGTGCACCGCCCTGAAGAGTTTGAATGAGTTGCCTCATAGATTCTTGCATGGCGGTTTGTCCTTGAGCCAGATTCGCCATAATTCCAGCCAGATCTGGGGATGCAGATGGATTTGGAAGATTTCCAGTATTTCCAACATTTCGATTACTGGATTCTGGATTATCTGCCATTGGTGATAAATGATTTTTATGAAAAACGATAATAACAGTCGTTTCCCACAGACGGCGCCAATCTGTTGATGTAAAAAACTAGATCGCTCTAATTTTTCAATCACAGATAAATAAATAAGACAATGATTTTTAAAGTGGTTCGGCTAGGAATAAAGCCTACGTCCACTGTTATGTTATTGCTGAGTGTTTGTGGAATTCTTGATTACAAGTTTTCTCAAAAAATTTCGGTCCCCTTTGAATGAGGATGATACAAGGTATTTATAGCCTTGAGGCTGTACATGAAAGGTTCGATACATTAAATGACATACATATGAAAGGGTAATACATTTAATGCAGAGTGCGTGCCAAGAATATAAGCATTCAATGAATATCTGAGCTGTTGATTATCTGGCAATTAATGATACGACCGAGATGCAGCTCGGACCGCCATAGCTGTTCGCTGATCAGGAGTTCCTCGGAACATTAGAGTACCTCGGTGCGCTAGAGTTCCTCGATGCGATAGAGATCCTCGGTGTGATAGAGTTCCTCGGTGTGATAGAGTTCCTCGGTGTATTCTCGTTGCTCGGAAAGAAGCATGGTTGGTCGGGAAATGATCTTCCTCGCTGCTATTGTGCCACGTAGATTGACACGTGTCTTCATCTTATACGTCCACATCAGCATATTAATTTTGGTATCAACAGATAGTTAAAAAAATATGGATAGAAAATATTATGTAATAATACATATAACCTAAAAAAGATATAGACATACCAAAAAATATTATGTAATTGTCAAAACAATATGAACTACCCTTAGTATTATAAATTATAGACTTGGGGGCTTATTTATTCAAGTCCAATATCATAGCCGACCAGCCCAATAGACAGAATGGACTGCCTGACCCAACTCAAAGCAATTATTTTGGATTCATGTATTTGACACGTGCTTGATACATGGAGATGGACTCAAATCGTTTACAACTAATCTCGAAGGAGATATTCAGGGACATCTACGAATCCTCTACAAGATGGTTGAGTTACTTATACAATTCAACCACTCTATCTTTGTATCTAAAAAATATAAACCCTGACCCGGGGTAAAGGGATGTAACTTTGATCATTTGAGATCACTAATAAGAATATAGTAACCTCTTCGTGGACATAGGTAAATTACTGAACCATGTATCTATGGTGTTGTGTGTGGTCATTACTTCTTTCATCTAGATATTATTTTTTAAATTTCTTATTGTGATAATTCTTACACTCATAATTGGTACCATACGTGGGAATCGACTATTTTCCTATGAAAGCAGTTATCGAAAGAAATCATGTGATGTCTCACCACAGCAACAATAATACTCAAGTTAGCGATGTGCAAGAAGATCGAATCCCACCTAGAGTCAGGTATGAGACTCACCAACCACCAAATCCTAGATCTCTAGGTTAGTCTACGCTTACGAAGCCAGGCTTCAAAAGCAAGAGGAGGCAATACGCCTCCAGATGGAAGAAAACACTCGCTTATAAAGGCAACTTAAAATGATGGAGAGAGATCTCCATGGAGACACAAATAAATGTCGTGATATGACTTCTAGACCTCGGGTGAGCAATACAAGCAGGCGAGGAAGGAGCTCTAGGCATGACCAAGATAGATCTGAACGAGGAAGGTTAGGTCGTGATCGATCAAAGCATGGTCGATTAGAGAGGCGCTAAATGAGTAATGATCGTCAGAATGAGGACACCAAAATCTTGGTCCGAAAAGAAATGGACCTGCATCCAGCCCATCGAGGAGTGATGTCTACTAGAGAGCTAGCCATAAGAGCTCTCAATACTTAAATGAAATCCCCTTTCTCAAGGGAGATTGAAGAAGAGTAACATCCAAAGAATTTAGCCATCCCCAAATTCAAAATATATGACGGAAAGACGGATCCCATAGACCATGTTCGACAGTAAAGGAAGATAATGACCCTCTGCAGCCACAATGATCCTTGATGTGTCAAATATTCCCTTCTAGCCTACATAACGTAGCACAAAAGTGGTTCGAGAAGCTTCTACACAGGTCAGTTAAAAGCTTTAAGACCCTAGCATAGGCTATCACTACTCGCTTCATAACCAATAATTCCTACCCAAAGAGGATGGATTCACTACCCATGACGATAAAAAATGTCGCAAGAGAGCCTTCGTGATTATGCCAAGTGATATTTGGAGGTTTTCAACGAAGTGGGGGATTGCTCAAAGCAGGTGGCTGCATCATCCTTCAAGATTAGTTTGCCAACCACATCTCCACTGTACTAATCCTTGACAAAGAAAGAGATCACCACCATCGATTACCTCATGGCGCGTATTGAAAATATGCTAAAATCGAATATATGGTTCACTATACCCTAAGGGGACAACGATCGAGAAAAAGTAACTAAAGGAGGAGATAAGAGTGACACTTCAAAGAAAGGAAACGAGAACGAGGGAAAGAATAACTTTAATGATGGGAGCAAGGCCGATCCTTCAAAGGAATTCCAGGATGTTAATACAGTTTTTAAAGATTCAATCTATAAGATCTTGAGAAATATCAGGGATTATCCATTCATCAAGTGGCCAAAGAAGATGGGGGTGACCCGACAAAGATGAATAATGCGCTGAGATGTGCATTCCTCAAGAAGGGCGGCCACGGGACAGAGCATTGCAAAGAAATGAAGTGGAACTTGGAAAAGTTGATCCAAGATGGACATTTGAACGAGTATATAGAAAAGAAAGTGGACAAGGTCACAACCAATGCTGACCAAAAACCAAACAACGTCCTGATAAAGTCATGAAACAGGAGTTTGCGGTGATTCATGGAGCAGCTGACCAGAGGCATATCCAAGAGAAAGATGTTCGAATGAAGATGGAAAAGGTCACTGCTATCATAGAAGCATTCCAGATTGACCTTGCAAAAATCCAAGATGGCAAACGCTGATGACCAGAGGATGTCGACTACACCAAACATATCATTTTCACGAAGGAAGATCGGTTCGAGGTGAGGAATCCCCACCATAATGCACTCGTGATTACTCTCACAATTATGAACTGGGATGTCGACAAGTTACTGGTAGACCAAGGAACCTTATCGGAGATAATGTACCTAGAGTTGTTTCACAAGTTGAACCTCAACTTAGCCAACATCAAGGAGGCCACAGTTCTGGTTGTCAGCTTTGCGGGGAAAATCACGCTGCCATTGAGCAAGATAACTTTTCCATTTTGAGCAGGAAATATCATATGATTTAAAGTGCAAGATACCAAGATAACTTTTTCGAGATAAATTTTCCCTAATTTTCCAATTAGGGAAAATTAACTCTTGTAGACCGTTTTATAGTATTCATATATATATATATATATATATATATATATATATATATATATTATTTAAGTTATCGTTTGATTTAAAGTGCATTATAAATATATTTTTACACACTTAAATTGTTAACGAGATTTACTTATTGACCTCAATTTTAAACATTCTTTCTCCTGATCTAAAGCCGACATTAACTTTTCATTTTGTGTTCTCTCACTCTCACCCTTTAGGGATCGACCACCATTCATTTTGCGATGAAATTTCTCCCATTACAAGAAGCATTTAATATTAGGCTATTTAAACATTTTACCATAAAAGTGCACATAAAACCCAACATATCCAGAGCCATTTCGAGGTATAGATCTAGGATTTATGGTTAGGGGATTCAAATGTCGAGGATTCGACCGATTTTTTTTGTTAATTTGAGTTTTATACAAATTATAAATTTAATTTATAGTTTTATACAAACTTATTACGTTTTACCCTAAAAATTATAAAAAGAGTCATTATTTTTTCATTTAGCTTTATATCTTTACATACAACACCCCTAATTTTTATTTTTTATTTTCAAAAAATCATGGGGGACCTTGTCTCTCTCTTAGCCTCAAGTGGATATGCCAATGCTTAGGCGGGTAACTTGGGTGTATCAAATATCTTGGGTTCAAGAAAAAATAGTATTATTAATGGATTTAATTTTGTGCGCATACGATCAGGTATTAAAACGTGGAATAAAATTTTGTTTCCCAAATATATGTTCAAATATTTAATGCACTTATGATACAAATGTGCTAAAACACATTTGATACGCATAACCATTTCTATTTTTTTTTCATCCCAGTTTATTTATTATAAACAAAAAACTTTTTTAATTTTTTAATTTTTTTCTTCAATTGTTATATTAATAATAACAAGAATATTTGTCTATTACATAACGTTTACAATAGAGTTACATAGAGTTTTGAGTTTAGGTGGGATGAGAAATATTTTTAGAATGGTATTTTCGAAAGTATAAAATAGCTTGTTGAAGTCACATAAATGGCTAAGTTGTCAAAATAAGTGGCTTAAAAAAGTCAATTTATAGGTCTAACGGTTTTATTAATGAAATAATAATATAATAAGCTTAATGAAATAATAATATAAAAAACTTACTTGTAATAATTTATTCAACATTAATCTTATCATATACATCCCTAACATGAGATGGCATTAATCATAGTATCACACCTACCTTGGATGCTAATGCTTTTAGACAAATCAAAACATAAATACCACTTAATGTTATATATTGCTTACTCCATACTAGATGGATTCTGTATAGGATATAACAAAGTTGTATGAGTGAAGCACCTAACATTTTTTATAAGGGCTCTAGCTCACTCAAAAAAAGAATTTTTTAGTAGTCATTATTCTTTTCAACTTAACACCCAATTCAGCACACTTTAACCCACTCAAAATGACACACAATATTTTGAGACATGGGTATTGAAGAAAAAGATTAGTCGGGCAAAATTTTAGCATTGATTTAGTTGTTGATTGGAATAGTTTTGGACAAGCATGAAATCGAGATTGGTATTATGAATGAGTTTCATTTTTCTCTTTTCTCGACTATTCTTTCTTTATATATATTTAAATCCAAGGTTGTACCACTCGTGTGTTGATTTTTGTATTGGTTGGCATTTTAATAAGAGTAATTCTAAAGATAATTTCGAATTAAACCCACTAAATAGATCCTGCTAAGTTGTAATACTGCAATTATTGGTATGTGGAGTCCATATAGGGTTCATGTAAAATAATAACCAATGCATTTTGGACAACTCAGTTGGGTGTGTTTAGTGGCTATAATTTGAGAGTATCTCTATAATTACTCTTTTGATAATGCATTAATGTATGTATAGTAGTTTCTTTGAGATCTTAATGTCTGTACAGTTTTTTTCAACAATGTCATCGATTTGGCAACCAACATTGGCTATTGGTATATAAATTACAACTCAACTCAACTCAGTAAAGCTTTTTCCCAATTAATAGGGTCGACACATTAATCCTATTTATCCATTCCCCTTTGTTTAGCCTAGTTTTCAAGGTTAAATCACATGATATCATGTCTATTTTTAGTATATTCCACAAAGTCAATTTAGACCTACATCCGACCCTAACATTACCATATATACTAACTAAATTACTATTTCTTATGGGACATCTATTGGTCTAAATTTGACATGTCCAAATTTAAGTCGAAATTTTGACAAGTTATTTTTCCCTTAAGGGTCCATTTGGTTAAGGATAAAATATTTTAAGCCATGAATAGTGAAGTGGTAGAATAATTTTACACATTTGAAATTAATGGCCCATTTGATTGGCTTTGGTTTCTTTCCATGAAAAATATTTATTTTCATTTTTTTGGTGCTTGATTCAAATAGAATTCTACAAAATCAAAAGTTAAATATATTTTAAGTACTTTGTAATTTTATCATTGTACCTCCAAGTGGGTTAAAATTTATTTCACGAAAAACCTTAAACGTAAAATCGAACCACTCCCATAATTTTCAACTCCTTTTCCAACTTGTAATAAAAATAAACTATATTTTAATTATTTTTCAACTTTCTAATGGAACATCACTTGGAAGAAAGTGAGAATCCTTTATCTATTGACAATTTTGGAAATGAAGATTTACAAAATTAGTCAAGAGATAGTGATTTCGACTCCCTACCACCTGATGAATCTAATGTTCTTGATTGAGTAAGGAAAATCACCATAAGAAAAACATTATAGGTGATGTTAGATACCCAATAAGAACTATATTTGAATCTATAAATGCTTTGTTTTCATCTTATGTGTCTTTAGTTGAACCTAAGCATATAAAGGAAGCTTTAATAGATGAATCTTGGTTGCTTGCTATGAAAGGAGAATTATGATAGTTTAGACTTCAGGATGTTTGGTATTTAGTGCCTCGTCCCACTCACACTAATATGATAAGAACAAACTGGATATTTAAAAATAAGTGTGATGAATCTCGTAACGTCATAAGAAACAAAGTTAGGTTAGTTGCAAAAGGTTATTCTCAAATAATTTTAACAAGGGGTTTAAAACAAGCCCCTTGTACTTAGTATGAGAGGTTAGCAACTTTCCTAATGGAAAATGATTTTAACCGTGGGAGATTAGACTTAACAATATTCATCAAACGTAACAATTTTTTTTATTAATAGCTCAAGTGATGTAAATAAATACAAACACTATAATTACACAATTTAAAATATATTGTGAACATAATATAACTCTACGCAAATGAAATTATATTTCACTTTTTTTTTTTTATTTTGGATCATGGTGTAAAGTATTTATCTCCAATCAAACCAAAGATCAATATCTTATGAGATTATTGTTAGCGCACCCTTTTGACGAATCCCTGGTCCGCCCTCAATTATTACCCACATCCTTTGTGATAAAGGAAGTCACCCTCTTTATCATAGCCTTGGCCTTCTCTGAATCAGGATACACCATATGAAAATAATGACCCTCACCCATATCCTCAAACAAGTCAATTTCACCTTTCCACCCGCTTTGTTTCACAGCATGGTAGTACTCAACACCTCTATCCCTCAGCTCATCTTTCTCCGCCACACTCACTAGAAGCCTCGAACACGCCAGATCCGCAAAGTAAGCCGCATCCTCCGCCCCAACCGGATTAATCATCGGGTTATCTAAACCACCCGGAGCCAACGGGTGCGACACCTTCCAACACATAGCAGGCGCACACGTTTCACGGTTCCCAGTTTTACTAGGCTCAGACCCAATAGGGTTGGACCCCCAGAAATACGGATGTCCCATAATCCCCCCTGAGATTTGTAAATTCCCGTTTAGTTCCTCTTTAGCAGCTCGGAGGGCGATGTAGTTGACAATATTAGCTCCAGCGCTATCGCCACAGACAAACAGTTTTCTAAAATCAGCATAATTGGTCAACCAAGGATCTTTTTTAATACTAGTGTTAGGGATAGAGTGTGAAGCGACCCACTGTGTTGCAGCCCAGCAGTCTTCATAAGCTGCAGGAAGAAGGTGCTCTGGGGCTAACCTGTACTGAACGGAAACAGCGATAACGTTGGCTTGGGAGACTATGTTGCTGACGTAAGCATGGTGG
Source organism: Sambucus nigra (assembly GCA_949130495.1). Lineage (NCBI taxonomy): Eukaryota > Viridiplantae > Streptophyta > Magnoliopsida > Dipsacales > Adoxaceae > Sambucus > Sambucus nigra. Next base: position 604,940,456 of record OX422209.1, read on the forward strand.
AGTAGAGAAAAAGCCGACTCGAAACAAAATCCGCCTCCGTGGTAGTATACTAAGATGGGGAGCTTTTTGGCATCAGTCGGTGCGGTGGGTGGGAGGTATATTCGGACTGAGAAATCTGGTGAAACGGATACGTCTTTGGATAAGACTCCAGTGGTTGGATCACCATCTGGTGTTGGTGGGGCATATGGGTAATCAGCAAGTCGTTCAACGGTGCCGTCTTTGTAGATTCGGAGAAATGGGAGTATCTCCGTAGCCACCTCTTTGTTTACGAAGGCCATTCAAAATAAGAGAGAGAGAGAGAGAGAAATAATGCAAGTCCAGTGATGTGTGTTAATAAATACTGTTAAATTCCAGTCATATATTATTTTTAAAGACGGTGTTGAAATTTCTCTTATGGTTTTGGAGTCTTTGGTCTGTTATTTCCTAGAAGCTACACAAGTAGTAAAACAGCATTCAAGGTGATATGTTGAACTTTAGTATTACCGGATAGACAATTCTCACTCTAAAATTCTTTAATCAAAATTGTCGCAAAGTTGAACTTAAAGGGTACACAGATTCGTAGGAGTCGTGGAATGAGATAAATTATTTCCAATTAAAATTACTATAGGAGTAACTTTACGTGTGTGATAAATTTATACTTTCGAAGCTTAGTATGATTATAGTATTTAATAACGCATAATTTAATATATATAAAAATAAAATAGAGGTGCACAAATAAATCTTTTGTGGACTCAAATCTAAAGCGAAACATCATGTTACACGTGAAAATTAATGACATTTTATTTAATTGGATTTGCCCCAATCGCTTTATTTTGTCTAAACACGAACGGCTACTTTTATTGTATAAATATAAGTTTAATCTTACTAATATTTTTTTACCATTTATCCCATTCTCAAAATCAAAACCCTTCTAATTAATTTTTTTTTTATACAAATTTTAAAGTCTTTTCAGTTTTTTATATTCTAGAATATATATATTATCTTTTTATCACAAACGTCTAAAAAATTAATGTTTGTTTATATAATTATTTTTTGTATTTTACGATGGTTCGCAGTAAAAACATGCTTAAACACGAAGACGAATCACTATGTACTGTATTTGTTAATCAAACAAATGATAGTTTATGACGAAATAATCGCACTAGTACAATGTTTTGGAATATAGTCATTAAAAAATATAATTTATCATAGTGTCACTCAACATCTAACGTGAGTAAGTCAGACAAATCCAATTCAACCCAATTAAAGTAAAATTTATAAGTATTTAATGTTATATTTTAAAGGATTAAATATAAAAAAATTCCTCAAATATTTTTTAATACACATTTAGTTAAAGTCTTTTATTTTGTATCAAAAAATCCTTCATTTTCTTATCTTTAAAGGTCCGCGCCAGCGATATGGTAAAACCTTTTTAATGCAAAATAAAAAGACTTAGAGTAAATGTATATTAAAAAATATTTCAAAGATTATTTGATATATACCCCTATTTTAAATGTTATATCTGCTTAGTGAATGCCAACGACTTCATGTTAGAACGCATGATTCAAGAAATAGAGACGCTGCTGCTTCACCTCTCATCTTCCACTCCTCTAAAAGATTTGGTTATTTGGGATTCAATATAAATAGATATAAGTTATCCTGTGATCTAAAGTGCATTAAAATTCTAGCGGAGATTTAGTATAGCTTATTGACTAGAATTTTCTACATTCTTTCTCCTTTATAAAGCCGACAATAACTTTTCCTTTTTTCTTTTATCCTTTAGCTATCACTTTTTGTAGGGACTTTTTCTTTTTACCCTTTAGCTATCACTCTTTCTAAGAATCGGTATGTAATCATTTTTCATTTAATATTAGTCTATCAAACCTTTTATCAAGTTTCTAAAAAATAGGAGCGTGATCGAGGCGTGGTGGGCAAGTCTTAAGCCTTATAAATCTAAGCGGACCTTGGCGTAAAAAGGCGTTTAGGTCTTTTTAATATATTTTAATATTTTTTAACCATAACAAGGCTATTAAAATACTAAAATTGTACATATCATAAAAATATGTCTGAATATTTGCAAATAAAAATACTATTTGATTTTTTTGGATGAGATAATTGTTCGGTTTATAAAAAAATCTTTAAAAGGGGATATCGTTTCACTAAAGTATTATTGTTTTTAGAGAAAAAATACACCTTAAGGGTTTTACCAAGCATAAGGCGTCAAAATCTTAAGGCGGGACGTTTCTCCCAAGCCTCAAGCCTAGGGGTGCCTAGGCGGATTTTTTAGAACAGTGCATTTTATCATAAAAGTATATGTAGAAAATAAAGTGAGGGTGTTTTTAATAAGTACAAATTTGTTGATTCATTTGAGTTCTTGTGATACTCATACGTGAATGGTTGAAATATTAAAAATTGTAAAATTAATTATAATTACTTATTTATTATAATTAATCGAGTATGAGGGACATCAACACGCACTTTTAACGTTGGTCCATAAATACGGACTCATATTTGAAAGGTATTTATTGGCATGACATATGGTGAAAAAGGTGACATATAATGTTTTTCTCCACTTTTATGTATGTTTTCATAGCCAATATTTGGCATAAGTGCATTTGTCAGAGTTTCAAAGAAAGATCATTTGGAGATTATAATTTTTATGTAGAAAAATACTTTCTTTTTTCATTTGTGAGTGTACTTGTAAAATCCCTCTTTTGTAACCTATATGAAATAATAAATTGATAACGAGAAAATATCTATTTTGAATTTTTTTTTCGTGTTTATTTGTTCTGGTTATATTGTGATCATTGAAAAAATCTCATTCTCGAAATTTGACGTAGAAAAATTTGATGGTCAAAACAACTTCATCATGTGGCAATGCAAAGTTAGGCAAATATTTATCCAATAAAAGTTCGAAATTTCTCGTGAAGATAAACTCACAAATATGAAGGAGGTTGATTGGAACAAGATCAATCGCGAGAATTGCAGACAAATTCGGCTTTATCTTGGAAGGATAAATTATTATTATTATTATTATTATTATTATTATTATTATTATTATTATTATTATTATTATTATTTCTGATAACCCTGAACCTCCACACGGACGAGTCCTTTGGACTCCCGCGTGCAAGCTAAACAGGGGGGACGTTGTGCCAGAGCCGCCCTAACACACGCCCCGCTTAAAGTCTGGTATACTTTGGGGGAATCGAACTTGAGACCGTGCGCCTAACCCACATAATCAGAACTCGTCCCTTACCGCTGGTGCAACCAGGGTGGATAAAGAAATATTATTATATGCACGAGAGCTTGACTAAGGCACCTTGGCCACAACTGGATGACAAATACATGACTAAGAACATAAAAAAATTATTTAAAGAAAAAGCTCTTCCAATTATAGTAAAAATAAGGTATTTCGACTTCTTAGCATTTTAACATGATTCTTGTCGATTTGCAAAATTTAAATGCCAAGATTGATGACGAGGATAAAGCATTGTTGCTACTAAATACTCTACATGATTCGTATAAACATTTTATTACAACCATGTTATATGGCAAAGAAGAAATTAAATATGTTGAACTCTCTAATATCTTACAATCAAAAAGCTCCCTCAGTACTCATTCATAACCTTCTCACGTCCAGATCGGTTCAAGATGAGGACCATCCAATTGAGGATATGGTTAGGAAAAAAATCCACCATAAGCTTGATAAGCCTAGGAGATCTAACTTTGTGAATTTTTTTGAACATAGTCTATGTTCTTTGAAGGATTTATTAGAAAGGGAACAATTGTATCTATGACTTTGGGGATCATTCTTTGTCAAAACAATAGCCAATTTCTAGAAAATAGGCATGAAGCCACATCTGTAAAGCCCAAAGGGGGCCACCTAGATTGCTATTGAAGGAATTCTCATATATATAATAGTAACTTATAAGTGCATCCAAAGAAAAAATGGTCAATGCTAATTTATAACTTGAAACGAAGGTTTTGGCAATAAAATAAATCTCCAACATGACATGTTGGGATTTGGCATTGAAAAAAAAATATACTCAACTCAACAAAGCCTTTTTCCAATTATTTGGGATCGGCTACATGAATCCTATTTTTTCATTCCATTCTGTCTAGTGCAATATCTTCGGTTAAATCACATGACATCATGTTCTTTTGTATAATATCCCTTCAAGTCAATTTAGCTTTACCTCTACCCCTTGTGTTACCATCAATATTAACTAAATCACTCTTCCTTACAGGAGAATCCATTAGTCTATGCTTGACGTGTCCAAACCATCTAAGTCAATTTTCTCTCAATTTATCTTCTATAGGAGCTACTTTTACCGTTTCACGAATTTGTTCATTTTTAATTTAATCCTTTCGAGTTTTACCACAAATTCATCTTAGCATTTGCATCTCTGCCACACTCATTTTCTGCACATTTTATTTCTTGGTTGCCCAACACTCTATCCCATATAACATGGCGGGTCTAATGGTCGTCCTATAAAATTTACCTTTTAACTTCAAAGGTATACGCTTATCACACAAAACGCCGGTAGCACTTCTCCACTTAACCTAGCCTGCTCCAATCCTATGAGTAACATTATCACTAATATCTTCATCTTTTTGGATAATCGATCCTAAATAACGAAAATGATCATTTCTAGGTATCTCTTGACCCTCCAATTTCATCACATCTTCATTTGTCCTCCTATTACTACTAAAATTGCGCTCCACATATTCTGTTTTTAGTTCTGCTTATTTTAAATCCTCTTGTTTCTAAAGTTTCTCTCCACAATTCCAACCTAGCATTAATCCCCATCTTAGTCTCATCGATTAAAACAATATCATCTGCAAATAGCATAAACTATGGTACCTCATCTCGTATTTGTTCAATCAACTCATCCATAACAAGAACAAAGAGATAAGGACTTAATGTTGAACCTTGGTGTAGACCTACCGTAATTGAAAATTCACTACTTTCTCCGGCTGATGTTCTTATTGTAGTCATCGTACCATCATACATATCCTTGATCACATCAATATATCTGCGAGTCACTCCTCTTTTATATAGAAACCACCATATTATATCTCTGGGTATCCTATCATACGCCTTCTCCAAATCTATAAAAATCATATGAAGATCCTTCCTTTTCTCCCTATACCTCTCCATTAATCTCCTCAATAAATAGATTGCTTCCATTGTTAACCTCCTAGGCATAAACCCAAATTGATTCTTAGACACCGTTGTCTTTAATCTCAATCTATATTCAATCACTCTCTCCCAAAGTTTAATTGTATGACTCATTAAATTAATACCACGATAATTTGAACAACTTTGTATATCCCCTTTATTTTTATAAATAGGTACTAAAACACTTATCTCCATTCATCGGGCATCCTATTAGTCATTAAAATTCTATTAAATATTTTTATAAGGCATGATACTCCATCCTTCCCTAAGCACTTCCAAACCTCATCAGGGATACCATCTGCTCCTAAAGCCTTCCCTATTTGCATCTTTTTTTGAGAAATCTTGACCTATGTTGTCCTAATTCTATGGAAAAAATATATTTTCTCGAGTCTCCCTAAGTTCTTCTATATCTAATCTACTCCCATTATCTCCATTCAATAACCTCTCAAAGTAGTTTTTCCATCTTTTCATAATTTCATCATCTTTGACTAGGACTCTCAAATTATCACTTTTGATACACTTAACGTTATTAAATCTTTTATTTTCCTGTCCCTAAATTTTGCAAGCTTATAAATACTTTTTTCCCTTTTTTGTGTACCTAATTTTGTATAAAAATCAGTATACACTTTTAACTTAGTATCTCTTACTACTTTCTTAACTTCCTTTTTAGTCCATTTATATTTTTCAAAATTTTCTTCATTTCTATTTGTTTGCCATGTTTTAAAGCACTCCCTTTTAATTTTTACTGTATTTTGTACTTCTTCATTCCACTACCAAGTTTCTTTAGACCGTGGCCCCTTGCCTTTTGATTTCTTAAGAATTTCTTTTGATATTTTCCTAATACATGTGGCCATCTTATTCCACATTATGTTAGTCTCTTCTTCAGTATTCTATGTTGCTTCATTTAATAATTTATCTCTAAATAGTTCTGATTTCTATCCTTTTAAGTTCTACCACCTAGTTCGTGGGTTAATCTTCACTTTTCGCACTTGTGATTGATTTTTATTATTTATATCCAATACCATTATCCTATGTTGTGAGGTAAAGCTCTCTCCCGAGATAACCTTATAATCTGTACACGTTAATCGGTCTCCTTTTCTAGTAATGAAAAAATATATCTGGCTCTTATGCGTTCCACTTTTATAAGTTATTAAGTGTTCAAGCCTCTTTTTAAAACATGTATTTACTAGTACAAAATCATAATCCATCGCAAAATTTAAGATAGACTATCCCTCGTCGTTCCTATCTCCAAAACTATATCCTCCATGCACTATCTTCTATCCTACACAATCTTCCCCTACATGGCCATTAAAATCTCCCCCTATATAGATTTTCTCACCTACGGGTATTTCTTGAATTAGTTCATCCATTTGTTCCCAAAATTGTACTTTAGTGTGCTCATCTAATCCTACTTAAGGTGCATAAACGCTAACAATATTAATTATGTTTTCACCTAATACCAATTTTACAAGTATAAGTCTATCACCTTTCCTAATAACGGTTACGATATCGTCTTTAAAGTTCTTATCTACTATTATTCCAACTCCGATCTTATTTCTATGTTTTCTTATATAATAAAATTTAAATCCCGTATTTTCTATTTCTCTAGCTTTCTCACCGACCCATTTAGTTTCTTGTAAACAAGCTATGTTAACTTTTCTTTTTATCATGGTATCTACCAACTCCATCCTTTTTCCTCTCATAGACCCTATGTTGCAAGTCGCTAACCTAAGTCTAGTATTCTGGACTAGCTTCTTTGCCCTCACACGTCCAGCTTGTTGCAGGAACCCTTGCGTATTTATCGTCGCATTCGGGCACCAATGTGACGCCCCTTGCTTATTTTTTTAGACACCCGGTGGCAGGCGCAATGCATCGCTTAAGGGGAATGCCCTAGCATTTATAACCCTCTTGTTTTATCCGGGCTTGGGACCGGTAGTCTAAAAAAAAAAGTTGAGCACGACACAAGCGGAGTTAACAACCAAAAAAAAATTGGTATTTTTTTTTCATAAAGTTAAAGAAGGATAATTGAGAATTATCCACTTTAAAGGAAGCACAGCCTGAGGCATGAGATGAACGCCTTTCCTAATTGAAAAAAAATCCTAAAAGTTGATAAATGTCAATAATAGTGGGTCCTACAATTCCAAATTTAAATTACAACTAATTTTAGATAAGATTCTAAAAGGAAATAGCACTCAAAATAACATAGCAATCATAGCTAATTTTCTTACGGATCAAACAAACGGCATGTAGGATACCTATTGGCTCCATTTCTAAAAGTCTAATGGCACTCATTCTATTAACCCACTTTGGCATATTAGCATCAACCATTTTGTGCCAAACCCTAAACATAAAAGAAGAAAGAGCATACATGGATTATTGGGAGAGAAGAGTTTGGTCACCAAACCTGGGATATTAAACAGAGTACCTTATGGGGATATTACCACTAAAAAGGGGTCTCGCTGTTATACACAACCCTTCAATTGGTAAATCCGCGTGTACAATAATATCCCAAATAAATGACGATGATTTTCCATAAAGGGTTGTGACATGTCTTTCGCCGCCATTTTCCCAAACTCTTCAAAAAGTGGGGTTAAAGATAAAAACTTAAGTCCGTGTGAAATTTGTGAACTTAGAGAAAAGAAGAGTAGGGGATATTTGTAAGAAGAACTGATCTTGAAAGATTGATGATAACCAGAGGTAAAAATGGGTTTTTGAAATATAGTGCCACTTTACCATAGTGGGCAATCTAAAATGGACACGTGGCTCATCACGTTATTGCAAATTTTGAGTAATGGATTAATAAGATAATTTTTGAATACATTTTAATGGTAAAATTACAATGATATCACAAGAAGTTACTTTCGACAACAAAGTAACCAAAGAGGTCAAATATTTAACCAGTGAAATCTAAATTTTACCCATCCTTACTTGAAATGTCTTTTTTTATGCTTGGAGAACCTTATTTTATTTAATGCTTCAAAAGATAATTTGACCAAATTTAATTTTTATAAAACACCTAGCCTACATATTGGTGATAACTTTCGAAGTCACTAGAACATTAGTGTAATTTAAATTCCAATCCTTTTAAGAAAAATGGTAATCAATATGAGAATTGGATTGATTGTGATATACCCGTTTATATCCTCGGCCTGGCTGAAGATTACCTCCAAACGGACGACCCCTCAGGAGCCGACCCTTCATCAGGCTCATGACGACCCCTCAGAGGGGCCGACCCTTCACCAGGTTCCAGACGACCCTACGAGGGGCCGACCCTTCATCAGGCTCAAGACGACCCCTCAGAGGGGTCGACCCTTCACCAGGTTCCAGACGACCCTACAAGGGGCCGACCCTTCATCAGGCTCAAGACGACCCCTCAGAGGGGCCGACCCTTCACCAGGTTCCAGACGACCCTACGAGGGCCGACAGTACGAGGCCAGAATTGGGCCAGACTCACTACTGGAAGGAACTTTGCCCTCGGCCTCGGCTCATAGGCCAAGGGTGACATCATCAAAGCGCATGGTTTGGGAGACGTGTGGAACAGTGCGCGTGAGGCTCACATGGCACAGGGGAGACCGTTATAACAAAATCACACCCTCACGTGAGGGAATATTATGTCATCATTTGGCACCTACAGGTGTCAACAGGGGATTGGATAGATCATGATTCACATGCACCATGCATACTTGGGGGGTACACTACACCCCCCAAGACCTATATATACTTGTCACCTACAACCCTTCAAGGGATCGATCAATTAACTGTAGCCCTAGCTAAAACTCTGTTTGTACACACAGTAGAGAGAGAGAGAGAGGGTTATGTGCATTGTATCCAAGGCCATTAGTGCCCATACTTAGTGGATCACACACTCACAGTGGATATAGGCCAATTTGGCTGAACCACTATACATCAGTCTTATTTCCTCTTATACTCATCCCCTTCTACACACTTATACACTTATACATCTCTATGGCTGCCATGGCTGCTACTGTTTGAGCTTACTATCACTTATCTGGTGGTGCTAAATCTTAGCATCATCAGTTTGGCGCCGTCTGTGGGAATCGAGAAGATATCTCTTCCTTTGTACAGCTTGACCTCACTGGGCACTCTGGTGGTGAACCAACACTCCCCCTGAGAGGAGGTGTTTCACCATTAAAAGAGACCCACTAAGGTTCCCAAGCTCACCAGTCGTTTCTTCAGTTCAACTTTTCATAGCTCGAGCACATGGCACCTGAGATGCCACCACCACCACTTCCCTCGCCGGATGATGGGGGAAGACCCAGTACCAGTCAGCCGTCGCCTCAGTCTGAGATGGCTGATGTGGCGGCAGCCTTAAAGTCTCTGGCAGCAAGCCAGCGGATGATGCAGGAGCAGTTCACAGCTCTAAGACAGAACATACTAAGAGCACCAGGGGTTTCACCTGAGATGATTACTCCGGCAGTAGCTCCAGGTCAGCATGAGGCCAGGGTACCACCCCAGGCACCACGCAAAGACCTGCCACCCCCTCAGCGGCGTAGGGATGTTGCTGACCCCCGGCGTCTATGCCTGGGGAGGCAAGGAAACCCTTGCCCTGAGGACAGGTATGACGATCTAGAGGGAGAGGAGGCCCCTATAGAGTGTTGGGAACCATATGAGGTCTCCAATAATACTGTACGACCTCTCCAGGATAGTAGAGGAAAGTGCGGGAGACCAAACCCTGATGATCGCCCGAGAGGCTCTGCTTTTGATCGCTTGAGCAGGGGGTCGGCCTTTGAGAGGCTGGGCCCAGTAAATGACCTGCGGGAATAATTTTCCAGGACAAGAAGTGCTGCGAGGTCCAGGAGGGAGGCAGCAGATGGCCGACCCCAAGGACGAGATGATGGCTAAAGGGAAGTAAACAGCCGGCACAGGCCTGCTGCAGCAGAACCCTCCGTCCACTTAAAAGAGGCGGCAGGGGATAACATCGGCCAAGCCGACCTTCTGAGGCTCTGGAATGACTCAATCCAGCGGTTAGAGGATAAGATCGGTGATATACTGAAGAGCCGGGACCCTCTTCAGAGGGGATACATCATAGGCTCACCCTTTGTGGTAAGGATAGTCAACTTCCCCACGCCATCAAAGTTCAAGCCACCTGTGGTCACCCCAAGATATGACGGGAGCACCAACCCCGTCCACCACGTGGAGATGTATCAGTCAGCAGCAGACATATACTCTATCTCAGATGAGATGAGGTGTCGTGCCTTCTCTGGTACCCTGACAGGGGCTGCGCATGTGTGGTACACGTCTCTTCCAAAAAATTCCATTAAAAACTTTAAGCAGCTGGCAGACCTGTTCATCCATAACTTCTGCTTTAGGGTGAGGCCACAGAAGAAGACCACCCACCTGCTCTATGTTAAGCAGGGGAAGAGTGAGAGTCTGAGGGACTACATAGCCAGATTCAATAAAGAGAAGCTGGAGGTGGAAGACTATGAGGAGAGCATAGCTATGACAGCCCTGATTGGAGGACTCTAAAAGAGGAAGCTGTTATGGAAGCTTGCTGAAGACCCTCCGAGGACGATGGCTGAACTGCTGTCGACAGCAGGAAAGGTGATGAACGCCGAAGAGGCGATGGCTGCAAAATATGAAGACGAAAAAGGAGGTGCTAGTGGGGGTAAATACCCTAAGAAGAACAAAGAGGGGAAGAAGAGGTCCATGGATGACAAGTTCGCTGGGTGCACCCCTCTGACGGTCAGCTATGAACAGATTCTCAATGAGATAAAGAGTGACCGGTCCCTGAAGTGTCCTGAGAAGCTGAGGGCAGCCCCCGGCAAGAGGAATAAGAACTTGTGGTGTGAATTTCACCAAGACCACGACCACGTAACGGACAAATGCTTTGCTCTGAAAGATGAGATTGAGAAGATGCTGAAGGAAGGGAAGCTAAGAAAGTACGTGACAAAGGCGCCTTCAAGAGGGGCCGAGGGGACGACCCCATAAAGAAGCGAGGCGATGCATGCAGAGAAGGTCCTCAAAAAAGAGGGGACGACCCTTATAATGATGAGGACGACCCTGACCTCCCGCCGAGAGACGACCACGGCCCTATCAAGAGGCTTAATATGATCTCTCTCGGAGTGGTAATGATCTTCGGGGGTATTGCAGGAGGAGAGTTTGAGGTCGCTGACAGGAAGGCCCATGTGGCTGAGGCCAAGGCAGTGACGAAGACGGTACACTCAACCTCTCTGGAGGTCAAGTCAGAAAAGAGGAAGAAGGTTGATATGGACACTCTGATAGTGGGATTTTTAAGAATGGACTTCAAAGGCCTCTTATCCCCGCATGATGACCCTCTCATCATCACTACCAGGGTGCACGGATGCGAGGTGCACGGATCCTGATAGATGGGGGCTCATCTGCAGACGTGATGTTTTGGCCGTGCTTCAAAGCCTTAGGCCTCAGCCGTGCTAGACTCGTCCCCTACCATCATCCATTGATTGGGTTCAGTGGGGAAAAGGTTCATCCCCTTGGGGTATATGAGGACGATGTGAGGATGGGGGACGAGTGGCCGAGATGGCTCACCAAGAAGGTCAGTTTCTTTGTGATGGATGAGCATGTGTTTTCGACCTACAACATCATACCAGGGCGTGTGGCCCTCAAGGGGTTTGAAGCTGTGTCGTCTACGGTCCATCAGATGATTAAATTTCCTACCCCTTACGGGGTGGGGGATGTTCAGGGAGACCAGACGAGAGCTCGAAAATGTTACTACAACTCCGCTGAAGAAAGGGAGGCACACAAGAGGGTTACGACCACTTACAATATTGATACCCTAGACCCAAGGGATGAGATGAAGCTAAAGAAAGGAGAGGCCGTGAAAGAGGTAGAATCCATCATCCTCGATGAGGATGACCCATAAAAAACCGTCCAAGTCGGCAAGTCTCTGAAGCCCAACATCAAGGAAGACCTCGTTAAACTATTGAGGAGAAGGCGAAGCGTCTTCGCATGGAGTCATGTAGATAGGTCGGGGATTGACCCTGAAATCATGTGCCACAAGCTCAATGTGGTAGAGGTAGCCGGTAAAGCAGAAAAGGAGAATTTACTCTAGAGAAAAGTATGAGGTCATCAGGAATGAGGTCAAGAAATTAGAAGACGCCGGATTTATCAGAGAGGTCATCTACCCTGAATGGCTGTCCAATGCAGTCATTGTCCCAAAGGCTAACGGCAAGTGGAGAATGTGTGTGGACTTTACAGACCTCAACAAGCACTGTCCCAAAGACAACTTCCCTCTTCCCCGCATTGACCAGATGGTAGACGCTACCGCAGGCCATGAGCTCATGAGCTTCATGGATGCCTATTAAGGGTATAACCAGATCTTCATGAACCCTGAAGACTCGGAAAGGACAACCTTCATCACTGACAAGGGGACATACTATTACAGGGTCATGCCCTTTGGCCTAAAAAATGCAGGGGCTACGTAGCGCCTCGTAAATAAAATGTTCGAAGACCAAATTGGGAAGTCTATGGAGGTCTATATGACATGCTGACTAAGAGTCTAAAGGTAGAGGATCATGTGGCAGACCTGGAGAGGACCTTTAATATGATGGACAAGTACAAGATGAAGCTTAATCCGGCCAAGTGTGTCTTCGGGGTCAGAGCAGGGAAGTTCTTGGGGTTCATTGTCAATCAAAGAGGCATCGATGCCAATCCTGAAAAGATAAAGGCCCTTGTTGAAATGAAGACCCCCAAGTCCATTAAAGATGTTCAGAGGCTCACAGGGAGAGTTGCTGCCTTGAACAGGTTTGTGTCTAGGGCCACAGACAAGTGTTTGCCATTCTTTAAGATCCTTAGGAAGGCCTTCGAATGGAGTGAAGAGTGTGATGAGGCTTTCAGAGACCTAAAGTCATACTTAAGGTCTCCCTTGCTGCTGTCATGACCCGTGCAGGGTGAACGATTTTATGTGTACCTCTTCGTCTCAGAGTCGGCTATCAGTGCAGCCATCGTGAGAGACGAAGAAGGGATACAGAAGTCTGTGTATTTTAACAGCAAGGCACTCCAGGGGGCCACTACAAGAATTTACACCATTAGCAACATACAAATTATGTTGCTAAAGTTAGAAATATGTTGCTAAAAGGTATTGGCAACATATTTTGCTATGTTGCCAGCTTGTTGCCCATTGCCTGTCTAGGAAACCCTTTGGCAACACAGCATACATGTGTTGCTGAAGGTATACTTTTGGCAACACGCAATTGTGTTGCCAAAAGTATTTTATAATTTGTCAAATTTATAATAAAAAATAATATTTGTGTTGCCAAAAGTCACTCAACAGCAACAAAAATAATTGTGTTGCCAAAAGCTATACATTTTGGCAACATAAGAGTTGTGTTGCCAAAAGGCTATACATTTGACAACACAGGTCTTGTGTTGCCAAAAGTCACTCAACAGCAACAAAAATAGTTGTGTTGCCAAAGGTATAACTTTTGGCAACATAAGAGTTGTGTTGCCAAAAGAGTATACCTTTGGCAACACAGGTCTTGTGTTGCCAAAAGCTATACCTTTGGCAACACAAGAGTTGGGTTGCCAAAAGTATAGCCTTTTGGCAACACGAGTTGTGTTGCCAAAAGCTATACCTTTGGCAACACAAGAGTTGGGTTGCCAAAAGTATAGCCTTTTGGCAACACGAGTTGTGTGTTGCCAAAAGTTATCTTTTCGCAACCAAATATTTGTTGCCATATCCAAAGTGATAGATGTAGATAATAACTTTCGGCGACAAAAAATTGTGTTGCCAAAAGTACTAGATTTTTATTTATCACCTATTATTTTTTTCGCAATTGAAAACATTTTTAAAATTGCACTTTTTTCATCAAACATACAACCTTATAATCCAAAATAACATTGCAAATTTGTCATACAATCATAAGTAATACAAAATTCCACAATTTTCAACCAAATCTCATAAATATGAATTACAAAATAATATTTCATCACAATCCAAGTATAAAGGTACAAAATAAATGCCTCCCAAATACGAACATTACAAATCCCAACACATCAAAAGATGTTAAAAAAGTCCACGCAAACTAAAACGACGGCGACAATATGGCTCCCCTACACATAAGAAACCCCCGCTCCAAGCCACCACGAACATATTAACTCCAAGCAAAATCCATCAACCTGCACAAAATACAAAAATAAATGACTACATGAGTTTTTATAACTTCAAATGCATGTATGTTTGACTTAATCAATTTAAAACACTATTTAATTTCAGAAAATTTCGGCAGAGTTTCCTTTGTTTATTCATGAAATCCAACCTGTTTTTAACATTAAAATAAACCCAACAGCAAAAAACATCGCTAAACCACCATTAAATCCCTTTCACCGATTTAATATCTAAAAATAGTATCCGAGTAGCTACGCACCTCGATCCTCCGTAGCCATTGACTTTTCCATGTGTCGCAAATCCATTTTTATTCTACTCAAAATACAAAATAAATTATAATCTATCCGACTTCAAAAGATAATAATAATTTATAACTATTATAGTTATATATATATAAACATTTATATATAACTATAAAAACAAAGTGTCTAAAAAAAACATTTATATATATAACTATAATAATCAAATTCACGGTGTCTAAAAAAACATAAAGTGTCAATTTTTAAAAAAAATTGGGCATAGTCTCCTTTGTTTATTGGACTATCCACCCTGTTTAAGGGGTAACGACAAATCCAACAATATAAAAAAATTCCAAATTCGTCTAACAAAAGCTTCAATGAAACAAACTTCTTATTGACCCATGTTCGATGTGAACTAACCAACTGTCACGTGTTCACTTCCATGGGGACATCACCATGGTACATCAAATAGCACTCCATATACTTCCCTTGATGGGGGTTCCATATAGCCATCATTGAAAACGGGTCGAAGGTGGTTCTGAGGTCCTCTACGAAAATCAATTCCATATCCTTCCTTATCTGACTTGAATATGGCCTACTCCCTAGAAAACATAGAAGATACATTATACTGTCAAACAAGATATTAGAATGATAAAATATAGATCCTTGAACAATACCACAATTCAATTCCCTAACCATTAAAGTCCTAGCATATGATCAAACTACGCAAAACATAGTATATAAACATACATTATTATGAAGCAATTTATAACCATTAAAGTCCTAGCATATGATCAGTAGGGGAAGGAATTTATTTTAAATCAATAGCGGTTCAGCCATAGCTTCATTTTTTTCCACGTGGAATGGGACTAGAGAGAATCATTTGAAAAACCATAATGTATATATAACAGTGTATATATATATCTGTTATATATATATATATAACAGATATATATATATATATATATTGATATATATATAACAGAAAATATATACACTGTTATTGATATCTGTTAGTATATATACACTGTTATACACTGTTATTGATATCTGTTAGTATATATACACTGTTATTGATATCTGTTAGTATATATATATATCTGTTATATATATTGATATATATATATAACAGAAAATATATACACTGTTATATATTTTCTGTTATATATCTGTTATATATATATATATATATATATATTGATATATATATAACAGAAAATATATACACTGTTATATATTTTCTGTTATATATATATCAATATATATATATATATATATATATAACAGATATATATATATAACAGTGTATATATATATATCTGTTAGTATATATATATATATATATATATTGATAACAGATATATTTTCTGTTATATATAACAGTATATATATATTTATATATATAAATATAAAACAGAAAATAACAGTATATAAAACAGAAAAACAGAAAATAACAGTATATATATATTTATATATATAAATATAAAACAGAAAATATATATATATTTATATATTATATATATATATATATAAAACAGAATATATAAAATATATATTTATATATATATAAAACAGTATATATATATATATATATATATATATATATATATAAATATAACAGATTTATATATAGATATATATCTGTTATATAAAATATATATATATATATATATATATATATATATATATATATATATATATATATATATATATATATATATATATATATATATATATATATATAAAACAGAATATATATATATATTTATATATATATATATATAAAACAGAAAATATACAAAACATCTGTTATTTATATATATATAAAACAGAATATATAAAATATATATTTATATATATATAAAACATCTGTTATTTATATATAAAACATGTTTTATATATATATAAATATATATTTTATATATTCTGTTATATATATATATATATAAATATATATATATATATATTTTCTGTTTTATATTTATATATATAAATATATATATATACTGTTATTTTCTGTTTTATATACTGTTATTTTCTGTTTTATATATATATATATATATAAATATATATATATTTTCTGTTTTATATATATATATATATATATATATATCAATATATATATATTTCTGTTTTATATATATCAATATATATATAAATATAACAGATATATATATATAGATATATATATATATATATATATATATATATATATATATATATATATATACTGTTATAACAGATATATATCTATATATAAATCTGTTGTATTTATATATATATATTTATATATATATATATATATATATATATATATATATATATATATATATATATATATATATATATATATATATATATATATATATATATATATATATATACATATATATTCTGTTATATATATATAACATATATATTAACAGTTATATATATTTAACATATATGTTATATATATAGTTATATAACATATATATAACAACTCCAACGCACAACACCAACGCACGCACCGCACACCAAATCCCAACACACACATCACCCACCCTGCTAACAACTCCCAATTAAGCTTAAAAAGAACTGAAAATTTTATGCACAGAGAATCTATATTTTCGTAATGAAACATAAAACTCACCCAAAATTAGTTCAAAGTTTGCATTTCATGAGCTTGTTAACTGAAGCCTGAATATTTTCCAAGTTGCACGTTGACCTCGCATTTGCACCCGAAAGGCTAATTCACAATCTGAGTGTGCATCATTCACCCTAAGGTGGCCGACTAAGGCACTAAGGTTATAATCGTGCATTAACAATTGAACATGTTGCTCAAACACATACATGAGTCATGATCCAGCAAATACGATGTTGTTTTAGTCATCCTAGCAACTGTCAGTAGTGAGATGTTGAAGTTAGTAATTGAGAGCAGTTAGTTAGAATCTGTGTCCCTTTGGATTGTAAGTTGTTCCAACTGTCACATCTCAATTGTTATGTTTGAAAGGAACCCAAAATCCAATAATGTAGGGAATTTGTAAATAAGAAGAACACAAAATTATATTTAGAGAAAGTTGTAGGGACCCAAGCCTTTAGACAAAATTATATTTGTTTTATGTTTTCACCCTTCGATGGCATGTTTTTATGCTTAAGTCTATTTTTTTTGCAAATTTACATCGTACACTAAACCGGGAGTCCCGTCACTACGCGGTGGGTTCCTACGAGTCGCATTGGTCCCGTGCGAGGTGTTCGTGACTCTTACGGGACCGTTTTGTGGTTTTTTTATGTTTTCACCCTTCGATGGCATATTTTTATGCTTAAGTCTATTTTTTTTTGCAAATTTACGTCGTACACTCAAACCGAGAGCACCGTGACTACGCGGTCGGTTCCTTCGAGTCCAATTGGTCCCGTGCGAGGTGTTCGTGACTCTTACGGGACCGTTTTGTGGTTGTTTTATGTTTTCACCCTTCGATGGCATATTTTAATGCTTAAGTTTAATTTTTTGCAAATTTACTTCGTACACTCAAACCGGGAGCCCCGTGACTACCCGGTCGATTCCTACGAATCACATTGGTCTCGTGCGAGGTGTTCGTGACTCCTACGGGACCGTTTTGTGGCTGTTTTATGTTTTCACCCTTCGATGGCATGTGTTTAATGCCTAAGTTTAATTTTTTGCAAATTTACGTCGTACACTCAAACCGGGAGCCCCGTGACTGCGCGGTCGGTTCCTACGAGTCACATTGATCCCGCGCGAGGTGTTCGTGACACTTACGGGGCCGTTTTGTGGCTGTTTTATGTTTTCACCCTTCGATGGCATGTGTTTAATGCTTCAGTCTAATTTTTTGCAAATTTACGTCGTACACTCAAACCGGGAGCCCCGTGACTACCCGGTCGATTCCTACGAATCACATTGGTCTCGTGCGAGGTGTTCGTGACTCCTACTGGACCGTTTTGTGGCTATTTTATGTTTTCACCCTTCGATGGCATGTTTTTATTCTTAAGTCTAATTTTTTTGCAAATTTACGTCCTACACTCAAACCGGGAGCCCCGTGACTGCGCGGTCGGTTCTTACGAGTCACATTGATCCCGCGCGAGGTGTTCGTGACTCTTACGGGACCATTTTGTGCATGTTTTACGTTTTCACCCTTCTATTGCATGTTTCTATGCTTAAGTCCAAATTTTTGTCAATTTTCGTCGTACACTCAAACCGGGAGCCCCGTGACTACGCGGTGGGTTCCTACGAGTCACATTGGTCCCGTGCGAGGTGTTCGTGACTCTTACGGGACCGTTTTGTGGTTGTTTTACGTTTTCACCCTTCGATGGCATGTTTTTATGCTTAAGTCTAATTTTTTGCAAATTTACGTCGTACACTCAAACCGGGAGTCCCGTGACTACGCGGTCGGTTCCTACGAGTCACATTGGTCCCGTGCGAGGTGTTCGTGACTCTTACGAGACCGTTTTGTGGTTGTTTTACGTTTTCACCCTTCGATGGCATATTTTTATGCTCAAGTCTAATTTTTTGCAAATTTACGTCGTACACTCAAACCGGGAGCCCCGTGACTACGCGGTCGGTTCCTACGAGTCACATTGATCCCGCGCGAGGTGTTCGTGACTCTTACGGGACCGTT
The DNA here is from genome assembly GCA_949130495.1 of Sambucus nigra. Lineage (NCBI taxonomy): Eukaryota > Viridiplantae > Streptophyta > Magnoliopsida > Dipsacales > Adoxaceae > Sambucus > Sambucus nigra. Next base: position 604,959,575 of record OX422209.1, read on the forward strand.
TTGTGGCTGTTTTATGTTTTCACCCTTCGATGGCATGTGTTTAATGCTTAAGTCTAATTTTTTGCAAATTTACGTCGTACACTCAAACCGGGAGCCCCGTGACTACCCGGTCGATTCCTACGAATCACATTGGTCTCGTGCGAGGTGTTCGTGACTCCTAAGGGACCGTTTTGTGGCTATTTTACGTTTTCACCCTTCGATGGCATGTTTTTATTCTTTAAGTCTAATTTTTTTGCAAATTTACGTCCTACACTCAAACCGGGAGCCCCGTGACTGCGCGGTCGGTTCCTACGAGTCACATTGATCCCGCGCGAGGTGTTCGTGACTCTTACGGGACCATTTTGTGCATGTTTTACGTTTTCACCCTTCTATTGCATGTTTCTATGCTTAAGTCCAAATTTTTGTCAATTTTCGTCGTACACTCAAACCGGGAGCCCCGTGACTACGCGGTGGGTTCCTACGAGTCACATTGGTCCCGTGCGAGGTGTTCGTGACTCTTACGGGACCGTTTTGTGGTTGTTTTACGTTTTCACCCTTCGATGGCATGTTTTTATGCTTAAGTCTAATTTTTTGCAAATTTACGTCGTACACTCAAACCGGGAGTCCCGTGACTACGCGGTCGGTTCCTACGAGTCACATTGGTCCCGTGCGAGGTGTTCGTGACTCTTACGGGACCGTTTTGTGGCTGTTTTATGTTTTCACCCTTCGATGGCATGTGTTTAATGCCTAAGTCTAATTTTTTGCAAATTTACGTCGTACACTCAAACCGGGAGCCCCGTGACTACTCGGTCGATTCCTACGAATCACATTGGTCCCGTGCGAGGTGTTCGTGACTCCTACGAGACCGTTTTGTGGATATTTTACGTTTTCACCGTTCGATGGCATGTTTTTATTCTTAAGTCTAATTTTTTTGCAAATTTACGTCGTACACTCAAACCGGGAGCCCCGTGACTACCCGGTCGGTTCCTACGAGTCACATTGATCCCGCGCGAGGTGTTCGTGACTCTCACGGGACCATTTTGTGCATGTTTTACGTTTTCACCCTTCTATTGCATGTTTCTATGCTTAAGTCCAAATTTTTGTCAATTTTCGTCGTACACTCAAACCGGGAGCCCCGTGACTACGCGGTGGGTTCCTACGAGTCACATTGGTCCCGTGCGAGGTGTTCGTGACTCTTACGGGACCGTTTTGTGGTTGTTTTATGTTTTCACCCTTCGATGGCATGTTTTTATGCTTAAGTTTAATTTTTTGCAAATTTACGTCGTACACTCAAACCGGGAGTCCCGTGACTACGCGGTCGGTTCCTACGAGTCACATTGGTCCCGTGCGAGGTGTTCATGACTCTTACAGGACCGTTTTGTGGCTGTTTTATGTTTTCACCCTTCGATGGCATGTGTTTAATGCCTAAGTCTAATTTTTTGCAAATTTACGTCGTACACTCAAATCGGGAGCCCCGTGACTACTCGGTCGATTCCTACGAATCACATTGGTCCCGTGCGAGGTGTTCGTGACTCCTACGGGACCGTTTTGTGGCTATTTTACGTTTTCACCGTTCGATGGCATGTTTTTATTCTTAAGTCTAATTTTTTTGCAAATTTATGTCGTACACTCAAACCGGGAGCCCCGTGACTACCCGGTCAATTCCTACGAATCACATTGGTCTCGTGCGAGGTGTTCGTGACTCATACGGGACCGTTTTGTGGCAATTTTACGTTTTCACCCTTCGATGGCATGTTTTTATTCTTAAGTCTAATTTTTTTGCAAATTTACGTCGTACACTCAAACCGGGAGCCCCGTGACTACGCGGTCGGTTACTACGAGTCACATTGGTCGCGCGCGAGGTGTTCGTGACTCTTACGGGACCATTTTGTGCTTGTTTTACGTTTTCACCCATCTATTGCATGTTTCTATGCTTAAGTCAAAATTTTTGTCAATTTACGTCGTACACTCAAACCCGGAGCCCCTTGACTACGCGGACAGTTCCTACGAGCCACCTTGGTTCCGTGTGAGGTGTTTGTGACTCTTACGGGACCGTTTTGTGGCTGTTTTATGTTTTCACCCTTCGATGGCATGTTTTAATGCTTGAGTCTAAGTTTTTGCAAATTTACGTCGTACACTCAAACCGGGATCCCCGTGACTACGCGGTGGGTTCCTACGAGTCACATTGGTCCCGCGCGAGGTGTTCGTGACTCTTACGAGACCGTTTTGTGGGTTTTTTACGTTTTCACCCTTCGATGGCATGTTTCTATGCTTAAGTCAAAATTTTTGTCAATTTACGTCGTACACACAAACCGGGAGCGTCGTGACTACGCGTCCGGTTCCTACGAGTCATATTGGTCCCATGCAAGGTGTTCGAGACTCTTACGATACCGTTTTATGTTTGTTTTATGTTTTCACCCTTCGATAGCATGTTTTCATGCTTAAGTCTATTTTTTTGCAAATTTACATCGTACACTAAACCGGGAGCCCCGTGACAACGCGGTGGGTTCCTACGAGTCGCTTTGGTCACGTGCGAGGTGTTCGTGACTCTTACGAGATCGTTTTGTGGGTTTTTTACGTTTTCACCCTTCGATGGCATGTTTCTATGCTTAAGTCAAAATTTTTGTCAATTTACGTCGTACACACAAACCGGGAGCATCGTGACTACGCGTCCGGTTCCTACGAGTCATATTGGTCCCATGCAAGGTGTTCGAGACTCTTACGATACCGTTTTATGTTTGTTTTATGTTTTCACCCTTCGATAGCATGTTTTCATGCTTAAGTCTATTTTTTTGCAAATTTACATCGTACACTAAACCGGGAGCCCCGTGACAACGCGGTGGGTTCCTACGAGTCGCTTTGGTCACGTGCGAGGTGTTCGTGACTGTTACGGGACCGTTTTGTGGCAGTTTTACGTTTTCACCCTTTGATGGCATGTTTTTATGCTTAAGTCTAATTTTTTGCAAATTTACGTCGTATACTCAAATCAAGAGCCCTGTGACTACGCGGTCGGTTCCTACGAGTCACATTGTTCCCTTGCGAGGTGTTCGTGACTCTTACGGGACCGTTTTGTGTCTGTTTTACATTTTCACCCTTCGATGTCGTGTTTTTATGCTTAAGTCTAATTTTTTGCAAATTTACATCGTACACTCAAACCGGGATCCCCGTGACTACCAGGTCGATTCCTACGAATCACATTGGTCTCGTGCGAGGTGTTCGTGACTCCTACTGGACCGTTTTGTGGCTATTTTATGTTTTCACCCTTCGATGGCAAGTTTTTATTCTTAAGTCTAATTTTTTGCAAATTTACGTCGTACACTCAAACCGGGAGCCCCGGGATTACGCGGTGGGTTCCTACGAGTCACATTGGTCCCGTGTGAAGTGTTCGTGACTCTTACGAGACCGTTTTGTGGTTGTTTTACGTTTTCACCCTTCGATGGCATATTTTTATGCTTAAGTCTAATTTTTTGCAAATTTACGTCGTACACTCAAACCGGGAGCCCCGTGACTACGCGGTCGGTTCCTACGAGTCACATTGATCCCGCGCGAGGTGTTCGTGACTCTTACGGGGCCGTTTTGTGGCTGTTTTATGTTTTCACCCTTCGATGGCATGTGTTTAATGCTTAAGTCTAATTTTTTGCAAATTTACGTCGTACACTCAAACCGGGAGCCCCGTGACTACCCGGTCGATTCCTACGAATCACATTGGTCTCGTGCGAGGTGTTCGTGACTCCTACGGGACCGTTTTGTGGCTATTTTATGTTTTCACCCTTTGATGGCATGTTTTTATTCTTAAGTCTAATTTTTTTGCAAATTTACGTCCTACACTCAAACCGGGAGCCCCGTGACTGCGCGGTCGGTTCCTACGAGTCACATTGATCCCGCGCGAGGTGTTCGTGACTCTTACGGGACCATTTTGTGCATGTTTTACGTTTTCACCCTTCTATTGCATGTTTCTATGCTTAAGTCCAAATTTTTGTCAATTTTCGTCGTACACTCAAACCGGGAGCCCCGTGACTACGCGGTGGGTTCCTACGAGTCACATTGGTCCCGTGCGAGGTGTTCGTGACTCTTACGGGACCGTTTTGTGATTGTTTTACGTTTTCACCCTTCGATGGCATGTTTTTATGCTTAAGTCTAATTTTTTGCAAATTTACGTCGTACATTCAAACCGGGAGTCCCGTGACTACGCGGTCGGTTCCTACGAGTCACATTGGTCCCGTGCGAGGTGTCCGTGACTCTTACGGGACCGTTTTGTGGCTGTTTTATGTTTTCACCCTTCGATGGCATGTGTTTAATGCCTAAGTCTATTTTTTTGCAAATTTACGTCGTACACTCAAACCGGGAGCCCCGTGACTACTCGGTCGATTCCTACGAATCACATTGGTCTCGTGCGAGGTGTTCGTGACTCCTACGGGACCGTTTTGCGGCTATTTTACGTTTTCACCCTTCGATGGCATGTTTTTATTCTTAAGTCTAATTTTTTTGCAAATTTACGTCCTACACTCAAACCGGGAGCCCCGTGACTGCGCGGTCGGTTCCTACGAGTCACATTGATCCCGCGCGAGGTGTTCGTGACTCTTACGGGACCATTTTGTGCATGTTTTACGTTTTCACCCTTCTATTGCATGTTTCTATGCTTAAGTCCAAATTTTTATCAATTTTCGTCGTACACTCAAACCGGGAGCCCCGTGACGACGCGGTGGGTTCCTACGAGTCACATTGGTCCCGTGCGAGGTGTTCGTGACTCTTACGGGACCGTTTTGTGATTGTTTTACGTTTTCACCCTTCGATGGCATGTTTTTATGCTTAAGTCTAATTTTTTGCAAATTTACGTCGTACACTCAAACCGGGAGTCCCGTGACTACGCGGTCGGTTCCTACGAGTCACATTGGTCCCGTGCGAGGTGTTCGTGACTCTTACGGGACCGTTTTGTGGCTGTTTTATGTTTTCACCCTTCGATGGCATGTGTTTAATGCCTAAGTCTATTTTTTTGCAAATTTACGTCGTACACTCAAACCGGGAGCCCCGTGACTACTCGGTCGATTCCTACGAATCACATTGGTCCTGTGCGAGGTGTTCGTGACTCCAACGGGACCGTTTTGTGGCTATTTTACGTTTTCACCGTTCGATGGCATGTTTTTATTCTTAAGTCTAATTTTTTTGCAAATTTACGTCGTACACTCAAATCGGGACCCCCGTGACTACCCGGTCAATTCCTACGAATCACATTGGTCTCGTGCGAGGTGTTCGTGACTCCTACGGGACCGTTTTGTGGCTATTTTACGTTTTCACCCTTCGATGGCATGTTTTTATTCTTAAGTCTAATTTTTTTGCAAATTTACGTCGTACACTCAAACCGGGAGCCCCGTGACTACGCGGTCGGTTCCTACGAGTCACATTGGTCGCGCGCGAGGTGTTCGTGACTCTTATGGGACCATTTTGTGCTTGTTTTACGTTTTCACCCATCTATTGCATGTTTCTATGCTTAAGTCAAAATTTTTGTCAATTTACGTCGTACACTCAAACCGGGAGCCCCTTGACTACGCGGACGGTTCCTACGAGCCACCTTGGTTCCGTGTGAGGTGTTCGTGACTCTTACGGGACCGTTTTGTGGATGTTTTATGTTTTCACCCTTCGATGGCATGTTTTAATGCTTGAGTCTAAGTTTTTGCAAATTTACGTCGTACACTCAAACCGGGATCCCCGTGACTACGCGGTGGGTTCCTACGAGTCACATTGGTCCCGCGCGAGGTGTTCGTGACTCTTACGGGACCGTTTTGTGGTATTTTTATGTTTTCACCCTTCGATGGCATGTTTCTATGCTTAAGTCAAAATTTTTGTCAATTTACGTCGTACACACAAACCGGGAGCGTCGTGACTACGCGTCCGGTTCCTACGAGTCACATTGGTCCCATGCAAGGTGTTCGAGACTCTTACGATACCGTTTTATGTTTGTTTTATGTTTTCACCCTTCGATGGCATGTTTTCATGCTTAAGTCTATTTTTTTGCAAATTTACATCGTACAATAAACCGGGAGCCCCGTGACAACGCGGTGGGTTCCTACGAGTCGCTTTGGTCACGTGCGAGGTGTTCGTGACTGTTACGGGACCGTTTTGTGGCAGTTTTTACGTTTTCACCCTTTGATGGCATGTTTTTATGCTTAAGTCTAGATTTTTGCAAATTTACGTCGTACACTCAAACCGAGAGCCCTGTGACTACGCGGTCGGTTCCTACGAGTCACATTGTTCCCTTGCGAGGTGTTCGTGACTCTTACGGGATCGTTTTGTGTCTGTTTTACATTTTCACCCCTCGAAGTCGTGTTTTTATGCTTAAGTCTATTTTTTTGCAAATTTACATCGTACACTCAAACCGGGAGCCCCGTGACTACCCGGTCGATTCCTACGAATCACATTGGTCTCGTGCGAGGTATTCGTGACTCCTACTGGACCGTTTTGTGGCTATTTTATGTTTTCACCCTTCGATGGCAAGTTTTTATTCTTAACTCTAATTTTTTGCAAATTTACGTCGTACACTCAAACCGGGAGCCCCGTGACTACGCGGTCGGTTCCTACGAGTCACATTGGTCCCGCGCGAGGTGTTCGTGACTCTTACGGGACCGTTTTGTGGCTGTTTTACGTTTTCACCCGTCGATGGCATGTTTTTATGCTCAAGTCTAATTTTATGCAAATTTACTTTGACCACTCAACCCGGGAGCCCCGGTCGATTCCTACGAGTCACAGTCGTCCCGTGTGGGGTGTTCTTGACTCTTACTGGACCGTTTTTTATTTGTTTTACGTTTTCCCCCTTCGATGGCATGTTTTTATGCTTAAGTCTATTTTTTGCAAATTTACGTCGTACACTCAAACCGGGAACCCCATGACTACGCGGACGGTTCCTACGAGCCACATTGGTCCCGTGCGAGGTGTTCGTGACTCTTACGGTACCGTTTTGTGTTTGTTTTACGTTTTCACCCTTCGATGGCATGTTTTTATGCTTAAGTCTATTTTTTTGCAAATTTACATCGTACACTCAAATCGGGAGCCCCGTGACTACGCAGTGGGTTCCTACGACTCACATTGGTCTCGTGCGAGGTATTCGTGACTCCTACTGGACCGTTTTGTGGCTATTTTATGTTTTCACCCTTCGATGGCAAGTTTTTATTCTTAACTCTAATTTTTTGCAAATTTACGTCGTACACTCAAACCGGGAGCCCCGTGACTACGCGGTTGGTTCCTACGAGTCACATTGATCCCACGCGAGGTGTTCGTGACTCTTACGGGGCCGTTTTGTGGCTGTTTTATGTTTTCACCCTTCGATGGCATGTGTTTAATGCTTAAGTCTATTTTTTTGCAAATTTACGTCGTACACTCAAACCGGGAGCCCCGTGACTACCCGTTCGATTCCTACGAATCACATTGGTCTCGTGCGAGGTGTTCGTGACTCCTACGGGACCGTTTTGTGGCTATTTTACGTTTTCACCCTTCGATGGCATGTTTTTATTCTTAAGTCTAATTTTTTTGCAAATTTACGTCCTACACTCAAACCGGGAGCCCCGTGACTGCGCGGTTGGTTCCTACGAGTCATATTGATCCCGCGCGAGGTGTTCGTGACTCTTACGGGACCATTTTGTGAATGTTTTACGTTTTCACCCTTCTATTGCATGTTTCTATGCTTAAGTCCAAATTTTTGTCAATTTACGTCGTACACTTATACCGGGAGCCCCGTGACTACGCGATGGGTTCCTACGAGTCACATTGGTCCCGTGCGAGGTGTTCGTGACTCTTACGGGACCGTTTTGTGGTTGTTTTACGTTTTCACCCTTCGATGGCATATTTTTATGCATAAGTCTAATTTTTTGCAAATTTACGTCGTACACTCAAACTGAGAGCCCTGTGACTACGCGGTCGGTTCCTACGAGTCACATTGGTCCCTTGCGAGGTGTTCGTGCCTCTTACGAGACCGTTTTGTGTGTGTTTTACATTTTCACCCTTCGATGTTGTGTTTTTATGCTTAAGTCTAATTTTTTGCAAATTTACATCGTACACTCAAACCGGGAGCCCCGTGGCTACCCGGTCGATTCCTACGAATCACATTGGTCTCGTGCGAGGTGTTCGTGACTCCTACGGGACTGTTTTGTGGCTATTTTACGTTTTCACCCTTCGATGGCATGTTTTTATTCTTAAGTCTAATTTTTTTGCAAATTTACATCGTACACTCAAACCGGGAGCCCCGTGACTACGCGGTCGGTTCCTACGAGTCACATTGATCCCGCGCGAGGTGTTCGTGACTCTTACGGGACCATTTTGTGCTTGTTTTACGTTTTCACCCATCTATTGCATGTTTCTATGCCTAAGTCAAAATTTTTGTCAATTTACGTCGTACGCTCAAACCGGGAGCGTCGTGACTACGCGTCCAGTTCCTACGAGTCACATTGGTCGCGTGCAAGGTGTTTGGGACTCTTATGATACTGTTTTATGTTTGTTTTATGTTTTCACCCTTCGATGGCATGTTTTTATGCTTAAGTCTAATTTTTTGCAAATTTACATCGTACACTAAACCGGGAGCCCCGTGACTACGCGGTGGGTTCCTACGAGTCCCATTGGTCCCGTGCGAGGTGTTCTTGACTCTTACGGAACCGTTTTGTGGTTGTTTTACGTTTTCACCCTTCGATGGCATGTTTTTATGCTTAAGTCTATTTTTTTTGCAAATTTTCGTCGTACACTCAAACCGGGAGCCCCGTGACTACGCGGTCGGCTCCTACGAGTCACATTGATCCCGCGCGAGGTGTTCGTGACTCTTACGGGGCCGTTTTGTGCTTGTTTTACGTTTTCACCCTTCGATTGCATGTTTATATGCTTAAGTCTAAATTTTTGCAAACTTACGTCGTACACTCAAACCGGGAGCGTCGTGACTACGCGTCTGGTTCCTACGAGTCACATTGGTCCCGAGCAAGGTGTTCGTGACTCTTATGATACCGTTTTGTGTTTGTTTTATGTTCTCACCCTTCGATGGCATGTTTTTATGCTTAAGTCTATTTTTTTGCAAATTTACATCGTACACTAAACCGGGAGCCCCGTGACTATGCGGTGGGTCCCTACGAGTCACATTGGTCCCGTGCGAGGAGTTCGTGAGTCTTACGGGACCGTTTTATGGCTGTTTTACGTTTTCACCCTTCGATAGCATGTTTTTATGCTTTAAGTATAATTTTTTGCAAATTGAGGTTGTACACTCAAATCGGGAGCCCCGTGACTACGCGGTCGGTTCCTAAGGGTCACATTGGTCCCGTGCGAGGTGTTCGTGACTCTTACAGGATCGTTTTGTGTTTGTTTTACGTTTTCACCCTTCGATGGCATGTTTTTATGCTTAAGGCTATTTTTTTGCAAATTTACGTCGTACACTCAAACCGGGAGCCCCGTGACTACGCGGTCGGTTCCTAGGGGTCACATTGGTCCCGTGCGAGGTGTTCGTGACTCTTATCGGACTGTTTTGTGGCTGTTTTACGTTTTCAACCTTCGATGGCATATTTTTATGCTTAAGTCTAATTTTGTGCAAATTTACGTCGTACACTCAAATCGGGAGCCCCATGACTACGCAGTCGGATTCTACGAGTCACATTGGTCCCGTGTGAGGTGTTCGTGACTCTTACTGGACCGTTTGTGGATGTTTTAGATTTTCACCCTTCGATGGCATATTTTTATGCTTATGTCTAATTTTGAGCAAATTTACGTCGTACCCTCAAACTGGGAGGCCCGTGACTACGCGGTCGGTTCCAACGGGTCACATTGGTCCCGTGCGATGTGTTCGTGACTCTTACAGTACCGTTTTGTGTTTGTTTTATGTTTTCACCCTTCGATGGCATGTTTTTATGCTTAAATCAATTTTTTTACAAATTTACGTCGTACACTCAAACCGGGTAGCCCCGTGACTACGAGGTCGGTTCCAAGGGGTCACATTGGTCCCCTGCGAGGTGTTCGTGACTCTTACAGGATCGTGCTATATATAACTGTTAAGGCCTTATTAGACACACACAACACACGACACGCACACACTGCAAAACGAAGATTTTACTTTGGTAAAGATGCAATACATAGAAAATCTTCTATCATCAGTATAAGGTGAGTGGTCATATCCAATTCAAGACCGCATAACTTTTAATTAATGTTTTAAAATTTATATTGCTCACCATATTTAAACAACCAATCAGATCATACTATTTATACTTTACTTTCAAAATTCTTAGACGACAAACAACCCCTTGCAAAAATTCTATTAAAACTATAATTAAAAAGCAATGTATTGTACATATCTTCTAAACATTAAAAAATTCTTGAACAGAAACATAAATCTAAACATCATTCAAATTTCAAACCAATTATGTCAAATTAAAAAATAAAATGATGGGTGAGTTAACAAGTTACCAGCAAGTTGGAACCGAGAGAGGAAAATTGGAGATGGAGCCAGAGAGGTCAACCAGAAGCCGATCTCAAGCTTGCACGCTATTAAATTATAACTGTTAACAAAAAAATGACTCATTACAAACATATAACTGAATATTGTAATGAAATCTGAATGAAATATATTGCAATGAAATCAAAAATTAAAAATATCTTATAATGCTTATTTATAAAAGAAATCATAAATCAGTGGAAAGAAATAAGTGAAAAGAAAAAAATTCAGCAACAAATAATTAATTAAAATTTCAGCAACCATAATTATTTAAAATTTCATAAGAACTAAGCCCGTCTCCGGTCATTTCATTTCCAAATCAATTTCTATCCCACATGTCGGGCACCTCCTCGAAATTTCTATCCTTACGTGGCAACATTTTTACAACAATGGAAAAGTACAAAAATAATATATCTCCAACAGTTTACTCTCATTTGACAGTTTCTACCCACTTTCTACAACTAAAAAAGAAACTTGGGTTATGTGGGCAGCTGTCTGGTCCATATCAGATTCTCTAACTGTTCCACCATTTCTACATCTAGAAATGGTGATTAACAACCACAAAACTAAACAAAAAACTAAAAACTAATAATTAAAAACAACAAAACTAAACTATAAATTAAAATTTCAGCATTTCTCTAACTGCTCCACCATTTCATGAGAACTAATAATTAAATTAAATTTCAGCAAACAATAAACTAAAAACTTAAGATAAAATTAACAACAACAAAACTAAACTAATTAACTAATCTATTGAAAAAGTTAACAAAAAAAATACCGTGAGTCCATGTGCAAGGATTAACACATGGGGCGGCGCCGGCAGGAGGGAAGCTGGGGCGGCGCCGGAGGGAGGACATAGGAGATCAGGGGCCGACGGTGGGAGGGAGAGAATAGGAGAGCCGCTCAGGCCGTGACAGGGTCGCAGGTCGGGGGCGACGGGAGTGACGTGAGGGAGAGAAGAGAAGAGACGGGAGAGTATAAAAGAGGGGTTTTTTGAGAGCTGAGAGATAAGGGCTTTTTTTCTTTTAACACATAATAAAAACAAGTAAGAAATGAAATAAAAGACTTTTGGCATCATAATTTTCTTTGTTGCCAAAAGTTGGATATTTTTCTCAACACACTCCTATGTTGCCAAAAGTGAGGTCATTTTTAGCAACAAATAAATATGATGCTAAAAGTTAAAAAATTTCCCCCTTTTATTTTGCTAGCTTCCCGCTTGAAATTTTGACCTTTGGCAACAAGTTTTATTTTATGTTGCCAAAAGTACAATGTAATATGGTCTTTTGGCAACATAATTAAGATTTTGTTGCCAAAAGGGTATCTTTGGCAACAAAAATAGCTTATGCTGCTAAATATTGTTGCTAATGGTGCAAATTCTTGTAATGGGCAGAGCAAAGATACCCGAGGATGGAGAAGTTAGCCTACGCCTTGATCCATGCCTCAAGGAAGATGAAGCCGTACTTCCAGTCCCATACAATGGTCATCCTCACCGACTCTCCTCTTAGGCAGGTCCTACACAAGCCAGAAAAATTAGGCAGGCTAATGGCCTAGGCTATAGAGCTGGGGGAGTTTGACATAGTGTATCAGCATAGGGCGACCATTAAGGGGTAAGCGCTGGCGAATTTCGTGGCTGAGTTTACTTGGGAGGATGATGAAGCCGAGGGTGAGACCCTCGGGAAGACAGATACACAACAAGACAGGCCCACCGACACACCCGCAGATAGGGCTGAGACAAGCACCGCTAGAAGGAAAGCGACTGAAAACGAAGAGGGAAGATACATCTTTAGATAGGGATCCCTCTCCGAGGGAAGTTTCTCAGAAGAACGCACCATGTGGAGTCTCTTCGTCGATGGGTCCTCTTGCGAAAGCGGGAGCGGATCTGGGTTAATAGTATCAGCACCCGATGGCACAGACGTTGAATATGCCATGAGGTTCAACTTCAAAGCCTCCAACAACGAGGCTGAATATGAGTCCTTGGTAGCAGGCCTCTCCTTGTCCAAGTCTCTTAGTGTCGGCCATATTTTGGTCCATAGTGATTCAAGGCTAGTAGTGAATTAGATACTAGGAGCCTACGAGGCTAAGGAAGAGAGGATGGATAGGTACCTTGAGAAGGTGAGGTCATTACTGAAGGGCTTCAGAGAAGTGAAATTAAAGAGGATACCTAGGCTCGACAATGGCCGTGCTAATGCCCTTGCTAGGTTGGCCTCGGCAACGAGGACAAACATCAGGAGGACGGTCCCAGTAGAAATTTTTCTTCGGCCAACTATTGAAGACGCTGAGGGAACACTTAGCAATTGCCTAATTGTTTCTCAGGAAGATTCGTGGATGGACCCTCTGATCAGATACATTAAAGAGGGTGAGATGCCAGAAGCAAGGTAAGAAAGGAAGAAGCTGAGGCACAGGGCTGAAAAATTCACTGTCATCGGAGACACCTTGTACAAAAAGGGGTTTTTGCTCCCCTTACTTAGGTGTGTGCATCTCTCAGAAGTCCCTTCCATTTTGCAAGATGTGCACGAAGGATCGTGCTCAAGCCACATCGGGGGCAGATCCTTAGCGAAGAGGGTGATCACCCAGGGGTACTGGTGGCCGATCTTGGGGAAAGACGCAGAGGCATATGTAAAAAATGTGACAAATGTCAAAGATTTGCCACCATCCCTCACCAGCCCCATCAGCCTCTTACTTCCATTACATCCCCATGGCCATTTGCAGTGTGGGGAATTGACCTAGTAGGACCCTTGCCTAGGGCCATCAATAACTATCGATTCCTCATCGTAGCCATTGACTATTTTTCAAAATGGGTGGAGGCGGAGCCGATGGTGACGATCACAGAGCAGAAGACCTTCCAGTTCATCTGGAAAAATATTATATGCAGATATGGTCTCCCCAACACCCTCATCTCGGATAACGGGACTCAGTTCAAGAATACCTCTCTACAGAAGTACTGTGAAAGGGTGAGTATCAAACAATTTTTCTCCACCCCTGGCCGACCTCAGGCCAATGGGCAAATAGAAGTTACAAACAGGACAATCCTAGATGGAATCAAGAAGAGGCTTGAGGAGGCAAAAGGAAGACGGGTCGAGGAGTTATATGCCGTGCTATGGGCATACAGGACGACAGTGAGGACCTCTACCGGAGAGACCCCATTCATGCTAGCTTATGGATCAGAAGCCGTCATCCCCACCGAGATTGAGTTTCCTACGCATAGAGTCCAAGTGTATGACCCCCAGAAAAATGTGGAAGAGAGGATACTCGACTTGGACCTGATTGAGGAAAGGAGGGAGGACGCTGAGATAAGGCAGGCCGCCTACCAGCAGAGGACCGCAAGGTTCTACAATCAGAGGGTGAAACAGAGGCCTATCGCAGTGGGGGACTTGGTCCTCAAGAAGACTTGGAAAAATCCCAACAAGCTTCATCCTAATTGGCATGGCCCGTATAAGGTCATCGATGAAGTCGTCCCTGGGACCTACAGACTAGAAAACCTAGAGTGGGAACCTTTTTCCAACCCCTGGAATGCAGATCATTTGAAGAAATACTATCAGTAGTGTTGTAGGGTCTTGATAGACCATAATTGTAATAAGAGTTGCTCCAACAGAACACTTTGAAAATTAATGAGAAATATCAGTGTTTCCCCTCATCCTGTGGTTATCAGTTCTAGTACGCATGGAAACATTTACAGAGAACCACCCTCGGCTATAATGAGGGCCAGTGGAGGGGACGACCCCACCACTGTCCTCAAGAAAGACGAGGGAAGACTATTAAAACCATTAATTTGGTAAGTTGATCCCTCGGCTATAATGAGGGCCAGTGGAGGGGACGACCCCACCACTGTCCTCAAGAAAGACGAGGGAAGACTTTATTAAAACCATTAATTTGGTAAGTTGATCCCTCGGCTATAATGAGGGCCAGTGGAGGGGACGACCCCACCACTGTCCTCAAGAAAGACGAGGGGAGACTTTATTAAAACCATTAATTTGGTAAGTTGATCCCTCGGCTATAATGAGGGCCAGTGGAGGGGACGACCCCACCACTGTCCTCAAGAAAGACGAGGGGAGACTTTATTAAAAACCATTAATTTGGTAAGTTGATCCCTTGGCTATAATGAGGGCCAGTGTAGGGGACGACCCCACCACTGTCCTCAAGAAAGACGAGGGAAGACTTTATTAAAACCATTAATTTAGTAAGTTGATCCCTCGGCTATAATGAGGGCCAGTGGAGGGGACGACCCCACCACTGTCCTCAAGAAAGAGGAGGGAAGACTTTATTAAAACCATTAATTTGGTAAGTTGATCCCTCGGCTATAATGAGGGCCAGTGGATGGGACGACCCCACCACTGTCCTCAAGAAAGATGAGGGAAGACTTTATTAAAAACCATTAATTTGGTAAGTTGATCCCTCGGCTATAATGAGGGCCAGTGTAGGGGACGACCCCACCACTGTCCTCAAGAAAGACGAGGGGAGACTTTATTAAAACCATTAATTTGGTAAGTTGATCCCTCGGCTATAATGAGGGCCAGTGGAGGGGACGACCCCACCACTGTCCTCAAGAAAGACGAGGGAAGACTTTATTAAAACCATTAATTTGGTAAGTTGATCCCTCGGCTATAATGAGGGCCAGTGGAGGGGACGACCCCACCACTGTCCTCAAGAAAGACGAGGGAAGACTTTATTAAAACCATTAATTTGGTAAGTTGATCCCTCGGCTATAATGAGGGCCAGTGGACGGGACAACCCCACCACTGTCCTCAAAAAAGACGAGGGAAGACTTTATTAAAACCATTAATTTGGTGAGTTGATCCCTCGACTATAATGAGGGCCAGTGGAGGGGACGAACCAACCACTGTCCTCAAGAAAGACGAGGGAAGACTTTATTAATAACCTGATCCCTCGGCTATAATGAGGGCCAGTGGAGGGGGCGACCCCACCACTGTCCTCAAGAAAGACGAGGGAAAACATAAAAACCATTAGTTTGATGAGTTGATCCCTCGGCTATAATGAGGGCCAGTGGAGGGGACGACCCCACCACTGTCCTCAAAAAAGACGAGGGAAAACTTTATTAAAAACCAGTTTGGTAATTTGACTCCTCGGCTATAATGAGGGCCAACGCAGGGGATGACCCCTTGTTCACCCTCAAGAAAGACGAGGGAGAGGTTAGTGGCATTAACAAAGACAAAGAAAACCATACAAGAAGCAAATATGGAAGACAGTAAAGAAGACGATAGTATTAACGAAATGCCAGTTATACAAAATATCAAGTGTTCTGCAAGTAAAGTACAAAAATGGTGATTACATTAAGAGGGTATGGGCTACAGACAGCCACCCTATGGGAAAATATCGGAGGGCAGAGCCTCAACATCCACCAGAGGGGTTTCCTCAATGACCATAACCGGCTGATCCTCAGATGTGCCGACCCCCTCAACCTGCACTACTGATTCTATTTAAGTCAGAGCCTCGGCAATCATAGGGTCATCCAGTCTGACTGCTTCAATCGAAGGGCGGACCGAGGAGACGACATCACCAAACCTGAGGACGACCCACCGGCAGGCAGGCCTGATTCCTCTCTCCAAATATTCAAGGTCGAAGCCTTGAAACTCGTCAGAAATCTTATAAGCCTCAACAGCATCAGTCTCGGCTTTCTTGATGGCTGCTTCAAGATCAGTCTTGTACTTGACCTCCATGTTGGTCAAGGCCTCGTCCTTTCCCTTGATAAGCAAGTCCTTGACCTTAATTTCCTCTTCGTGCTGCCTCGTACGTTGGTCCAGGATCCTTGCATGCTCAATCCTGGTACTTTCCAACTCGGCCCTTGCAGTGTTAAGATCCGACTGAAGATCTGCCTCATGTTGGATAGCCCTCTCGGCTTCATGGAACTTTGCTTGGTTCTCAGCCATCCATTTTGTTACCGAGGTAAAGGCACACACAGATTGCACAAGAAAAATAAACACATGTCAAGAGGCCGAGGAAACAGTTGGTGAAAGAATGAAATTTAAAGAGTGGGTCAAGACCAATACCTGTGCAAGGGCGTGCAGACCATAGTCGTACACTTTGGCAGGAGGCATCTTTGACAGGAACTCGTAGTAAGAGGCCGAGGGTGCAGAAAACATTGAGGCCTTGGCTGCCCTCAAGTTTGCAATGAGCAATGAGGGCTCGGCCCTCAAATGTGCCAAGTTTTGAGACCATAAGTCCCCCATGCTGGAAGACGAAGCAGTCCCCTCAGATGCTTCGACCCTGGCCCTCGTCCGAGAATCCGGCCGAGGGTCAACAGGGGCCTCAGGCTCCTTTCTTTTGTGGCTATCGGTGGTCGGCTCCACCACCGTCGGCCCATCGGCCCTCGTTTTCCTCGGAGCCTGCTGAGGCTCCTTTCCTTTCTTCTTGGCCAAGCCTGACAATAAGCTGGGAGCAGTCATTTCCCAAAGATAGTCTGATATACCTGCAGGACGACCTGATAAGAGGACGACACATCAGAAAAATGCAGAGTTAAAGAGGAAACACTTCAAAAATAAGTAAAGAATGGAAAATGTTCAGTATAACTCACATAGTTCAGTCAGAGGGCCGACCCTCAGACCAGCTTCTTTGAGGAACCGGGGGGTCATCAGGTCTTCAAATTTTGGAAGTTCACCCTCTCTCCCTCGTCCTCTCAGATATTCAACGATGTCCTTCTCCTCCAGACTAAGTCCAGGGTCTGACCTGGCCTTCATGGAAGGGTTAGACCATCTTCTGGGGACCCTCGGACCATCGGCGGTGAACTCCCACTCCCCAGAAATAAAAAAGAATCTCTTTTTCCAATCGTGGTTGGAAGTTTGCGCCATGTGGAGGAGTTTTTTCTCAGACCTCCTCGCCCCCAGATGATAGTATCCAGGCTATTTGGACGAGGAGGTGATATTGTAGCAGCCCAAGAATAGGTCGGCCGAGGGCTCGTCGGTGAAAGCATTCTTCCACAAGGAAATGTAGCCCAGGATCGTCCTCCAAGAGTTGGGAGGAAGTTGAGAGGGGGCAACACCAAGGGTAGACAGGATATCTACGATGGCAGGATGCAGAGGGAATCTGACTCCTACCTTGAACATTTGCTCATAAACTGAAACCTCCCTCTTCACAATCAAAAACCCTCTCAGACTCAGAGGGAACCCTCATAGTTATGTTGGGGGGCACTCCATAGGCATGCATCCATATCAAGAGGTATCAATCTGGTCATCTGTATTATCGCCCTCGTCCTCAGTCCCCTCTCCCTCGGCCTCGTCATCTGCCAGACGACCATGGGGAAAGGCCATCTGGAAGGCATGGGGAGATAGGGTTGTCACAGGGACAACCTCGGAGGGGACCATACCCTCGGCCTCTCGGCCTGGGCTTAGGTCAGATGTCTCTCTCCTACCGAAAGTTCCAGCGCCAGTTGGCGAGGATGCTCTCTCGTCCATCTCACTTGGTTTGGGAGTCTCTGCTGGACGAGAGGACGACCCACAAGACTCAGAAGGTTCAAATGGTTTTATTGTGGCAAGAGGATTGGGAAAGATGGGTCGTACCCAGTTAGGGTCGGACCCTCGTCTCCTCTCTTCCTCTTCCTCTATTCGTCTGATCTCTGCAAAGACCTTCTCTCTCAAGGATGGGAATTCAGATGCTAAACTATAAAGCCTCCTAAGCATTAAAGGGGAAGACCCTACACTTGGAGAAATTTGGGGAACTTAATTACAAACAAGTTTGCAGTTGACTAAATTAGACTTTTGAATTAAAAAGGGAATTGATGGTTTTCACTCAAGAACACTCAAGAACATTCAAGAAACAGTTGCCGGAGAAGACACCGAAAAAAGCTATGAGACAACCCAAAGAAAATGCAGCCCTACGAGCCTAAAAAGCAAACAAAAATGAAGGTAAAAGAGAGCGCTGAGGGATTACTTGATAAAGAGAGAGCAAGAACTGCCCAAGTTGCTAAGCTTGAAGGGTTGAAGGCTGCAAAAATGGCTATAAAAACTGGTAAAAGGCTAGAGAGAGAAGTCTTGGGCGCGAAGAAGAAGAAAAAGAGAGAGAGAGTTCAAAAATCTCTTAAATACCTTAGTAATAAGTGGGCCCATTGACCAAGGCAGGACACAACCCACGAGGAAGGCATCATTAGGGCACAAAGCCCCAAGAAAAGTGTGCAGCCACCATGCCTTGGAAACTGGAACAACAATGAGTATCTGCCCAGGTGTCACTCACCTAACTGATCATACACGCATCTCAATTACAACACTATCCCTCAGCTATCTCAACAACACCTATGGCTAAGGGCTGGGGGGTGATTGATATACCCGTTTATATCCTCGGCCTGGCTGAAGATTACCTCCAAACGAATGACCCCTCAGGAGCCGACCCTTCATCAGGCTCAAGACGACCCCTCAGAGGGGCCGACCCTTCACCAGGTTCCAGACGACCCTACGAGGGGCCAACCCTTCATCAGTCTCAAGACGACCCCTCAGAGGGGCCGACCCTTCACCAGGTTCCAAACGACCCTACAAGGGGCCGACCCTTCATCAGGCTCAAGACGACCCCTCAGAGGGGCCGACCCTTCACCAGGTTCCAGACGACCCTACGAGGGCCGATAGTACGAGGCCAGAATTGGGCCAGACTCACTACTAGAAGGAACTTTGCCCTCGGCCTCGGCTCATAGGCCGAGGGTGACATCATCAAAGCGCGTGGTTTGGGAGACGCGTGGAACAGTGCGCGTGAGGCTCACATGGCACAGGGGAGACCGTTATAACAAAATCACACCTTCACGTGAGGGAATATTATGTCATCATTTGGAACCTACAGGTGTCAACAGGGGATTGACTATATCATGATTCACATGCACCATGCATACTTGGGGGGTACACTACACCCCCAAGACCTATATATACTTGTCACCTACAACCCTTCAAGGGATCGATCAATTAACTGTAGCCCTAGCTAAAACTCTGCTTGTACACACAGTAGAGAGAGAGGGTTATGTGCATTGTATCCAAGGCCATTAGTGCCCATACTTAGTGGATCACACACTCACAGTGGATGTAGGCCAATTTGGCTGAACCACTATACATCAGTCTTATTTCCTCTTATACTCATCCCCTTCTACACACTTATACACTTATACATCTCTATGGCTGCCATGGCTGCTACTGTTTGAGCTTACTATCACTTATCTGGTGGTGCTAAAATATTTTACAAAATCCATAAAATTGCACTTAAAATATTTTACAAAGAAGTTGAGATAATCTATAACAATTTACATTGATATATCAAAATATAATTATAATATTTGAGTACAAAATCCTTCAAGATAGGCATGGCTCAAAACATAAAAATGAAGAAGCATGTAAGTCATAAACTTAATATAGGTTTCCCATATATATATATATATATATATATATATTGGTAATGGCATTGCTCTTCTTTATTTTTTGTCTCCATTTTAGGTAGTTTCAAAGACAATGCTCTTTTACACAAAAAATTCTAAAGAGCTTGTTCAGATTTTGCCTCCAGCTCCATCTTCTTTGAAACAATCTCCTTAAGTGTCAAATAAGTATTGAAATCATTCTCATAAAGAGGTACATAGTTGGGGTAGAGATAAATATGTTAAAATTCCTCTATATCATATAGTAAGGATTGAACTTTGATTGAAGGTGTATGTAGAGAGACTGGAGAAATTTAAAGGAAGACTTCCAAGAAGAAATATTTACCACCCAATTCAAATATATGGTCCTAAAAAGAAATTAATTTAGGCCCTTTTTATTTGCAAAATTTCATCGGAATGTTTTAAAATCTCACTCGCCCATTTAATATTATTGCAAGTAATTTCTTGAATAATTATTATAAAACAGAGATGTGAACATACACGTTATAATTTTTGGGCTTGGTGATTAGGCATAAATTCTTCCTAATTTATCCATTGATTTAGTTACTTTTAGCACCTCGAACAACGTAATTGAGTTGGCTTTATCTCATAATCGTGCTACTGACTGATCCTAATGAGTACACTGAGTTTCTGGTATTTTGTAGTGATTTTACAGGTATTTGATGTCAAGAAACGGAAGAAAGAAACCGAAAGAATCAAGAAAGAAAGAAGGAAAAGTCAAAAGTGGAAGTTCTACCCAGAATTCAGATGAGGTACCTAAAGAGAAGTTGAAGACGTCTCATTCACGAGTACATAGGAAGAAATGACACCTCAATCGGAATCCCAGAACAAAAGTTATGAGCAGTCAAAGTTAAGCTAAGAAGTCAAATAGCCGGATCGCTCCGCCCCTACCCCGGACTGGTCCGCTTTGCCAAACTACAGAAGACCCCGGACCACAAGCAAACCGAAGAAGGCAAAAATAAAATGAACCGGTCTGCCCCCAAATAAAAAGAACCGATCCGCCTTGGAGGCAGACCGGTCCGCCTAAGGTCCGGACTGGTCCGGGCTTCGAGATTTGCAAATCCTATCTCTTCCTAAAAAGACTCCTAGTGCAGTTGAACTCGGAAATTGTTGTAGGGTATAAAAACCCGATTTATCATTGTTATTGGTACGGATAATTAGTAGGATTTTTCCTCTCCTTTTCCAGAAACCCTAGTTTAGCTAACAATTTCAGTTTTAATTCAAAGATTGAAGATTTATTCAGTGATTTTTGTGAGTACCAGTTTCATTCATTGTTACAGTTATTGCTTGGGTAATTTTAGTAAGTATTTCTTATTTCCAATTCCTTTCTACATCTAATTACCATTTTCCTTAGATTAATTATGAATTCCTGCACATCAATCATTGTTTTCATTAAATTCAACATGTTAGGCTAGATTTTCCAAGTCCGAGGTACATGAACCCATCCTGATGCGTTAGTGTGTGTGTATAAAATTAATCCGATGAATTTAGTGATTGATTATGATCGTATTGCGTAGTTACACAATAATTGTAGATCTTTATATCTCGTTTGCCTCTGGGTACTCGTGATGATTTAGAGTGCAATTTGAGTGTCACTATCGCGATACTGATTTACTCATCCTCAGATTAGGTATGACGCGGGATTGAACCTCGTATACATAATGCTTGGGAGTACTAAATTCCAGGTCAGATTAATCAAATAAATTTATGATTAATATTATAACTGCACTACACTAGGGTTGGGGGATTGTATTCCTATCCTATTTCTCTTATCATTTAAAACAAAAAGTTTCAAATCATCGTTCATTCTTAATTTCGGTAGAATAGTATAGTTGCATTTATTCATAATTTCATTATCGCATTTAGTTGTAATCAATCTCAAAACCAAATCAATTTTTCCTTTTCTTTTTAGAGTTAAAGTTAGGGTCTCTCCGTATCTTCCCGTTGTCACAACTGTGTTGTCCTTTTTCCTTGAGGATCGATACCCAACTTACTGGGATTATTAGTTGAGCGACAGTCTTGCACTTGAGCCTAGAGTGAATGCATTACTGAGACACATTTTCAATCGCGTCAAGTTTTTGGCGCCGTTGTCGGGGAACTAGGTAGACTTAGGATTAGATCGAGTCAATCCAAAGCTTTGACCAAAAATCCAAAAACATATAAAAAATTTCAAAAAGCACAAAAAAAAAAATTCACCACCATCTCTCCCAAGATTTTAATGCAAAATCCCACTCCCCATAATACTCCAACCAGCATTCACGAAAATCCAATAGTTGAGTATAGCCCAGATAGTCCCCACACTCCAAACGCCCCACAGTTCTGGATCCCACCTCCCACACCGTCACACTCAATCTCAAACAACACTCCGTTTTCCTTCTTAGGACACACTCCTGAGTGCACCTCGAGCACACCAAGTGAGAGCACCGAGTCCTTAAGAGAGAGGGAGATGTCGCAACACGGTAGTGCAGCTGCCGGTGAGGAAGAGCCCCCATATCGCCCGCTGAGAGAATTCTTATATCCCGAGCGCATTGTCACTCCAGGATGCATTAAACTCACGTATAATGGCGGGGAATTCCGTTTAAAAAATGGAATGATCTAGATGCTACCACATTACCACGGTATGGATTCTGAAAAGCCATACCTCCATATTAGGGAATTTGGGGATGTCTGCGATACGCTAATGATCAAACCTGCACCCAAGAGGTGATCCGCCTCAAACTCTTCCCTTTCTTGCTCAAAGATAAAGCTAAGACCTAGCTATGGTCTTTACCTCCGATCTCGATTCCATCTTGAAATGAGTTACAATCGAGATTTCTCAAGAAATTCTTCCCGTCACATCGAATAATTTCCATAAAGGCTCAAATTCAAGCGTTCAGACAACCTGAAAATGAGCCATTTCATTGATGTCATGAGCGTTTCAATGAGTTAGTTACTTTATGCCCCCATCACGGATTTGATGCGGCGCAAACCATCTCTTTTCTCCATAATGGGCTGAATCTCAATCCCAAGCAACTTGTTGAAACCATGGGAAGTGGTCCCTTTATCGACTTAGACGTCCAAGATGCGAAGCTTCATTTGAGGTATGTCGCCGAGACTACCCAATCCTGGGATACCTCCGACCCTAATGCTCAAAATCGAAATCGTCAAGTGACCACCACTCCGTCAGCGTCCAGCCTATATCATGTAGAAAAGAATTCTATAGCAGACAGTCCGATTGATATACTTAAGAAAGGGATGCAAGACCTACGAGGGATATGTGGGAGAGGATTAACTGGATCCATACCGAACCCCGTCGAGAAGGTGTGTGCTATTTGTGAGGCGGGCCATTCAACTGAGGAATGTCCGACGATACTCACCTATAAAGTAATGCTTCGGGATCAAGTTAGTGGTATATGAGGATTTAAGGGTAATTTCGGTGCCCCGCACGGGAATTCCTACAACCCTTCATGGAAAAATCATCCCGGTTTTAGCTACGGGCAACAACATGCTGCAATGAACCCTCCTTCGCATGTTGCCCCTCCTCCACCACAACATTTTCAACAAGCTCCACACATGCAAGGACATGTGCAAGCACCACCACCTCAAGGAAATTATATCCCGCTACAGCTGAGAACTCTCGAGGATACCATGGATCAATTCATCGCAATCCAGACCGCAACCAATGCCAAATATGATCGTCTGATTGGCGACATAAATGCGAATCTGTCAAAAATACAATCCTCATTGAGTGTTCAAGAGAAGGGAAAGTTTCCTGCCCAAGGCCAAAGACCTCCCCAAGGTCAAACTAGTGTTAGCTCCACCCCCACTGAACATCAGGAGCAATGTCAAGCTGTGACCACTCTTCGTAGTGGGAGAGTCATTGATTTATCACCTCCCCCACGTGACACAACGAAAGACAAGGAGATTTCGCCCGGTACGAAAGAGGCCGAAGATGTCCCCTTGAATGAGAGTGACAAAGAAGACGCTAGTGAGCCATAGGTAGTAGTGAAACCACCCTCCGCGAAACCATTTCCTCAAAGGTTATTTCCCTCCCATAGAGGAAACCCACGTGAAGACGTGCTAGAAGTATTAAAGCAAGTAAAACTGAATTTACCCTTTCTCGATGCCATTAAGCAAATTCCAGGTTATGGAAAATTCATCAAAGATTTGTTGACAGTAAAGAGGAAGATGAAGGTAAAGAAGAATGTCTTTCTAGCCCAGAACGTTAACTCTATTCTACTAAATGATCTCCCGCCTAAATTCAAAGATCCCGGTGCACCTACTATAGCCTGCATCATTGGAGAGAATAAAATCGAAAAAGCCTTACTTGACTTGGGAGCAAGAGTAAATATCCTCCCTTACTCCATCTATAGGCAACTTGACTTAGGCGACCTCAAGCCCACAAAGGTCACTCTCCAATTAGCGGATCGAACAGTGAAGATCCCACGAGGCATAGTCGAGGACGTGATCGTTCAAGTTGACACTTTCTACTTTTCGGTAGATTTTGTCATTTGGGACACGGAGCCCTCCTTCCACTTGAGCAATCATGTTCCCATCATCCTTGAGCGCCCTTTCCTAGCTACGGCTAATGCAATCATCAATACTAGGAATAGGCGAATGCAACTCACCTTTGGGAACATGACCTTAACAACCAACATCTTCCACATAGCCCAAAATGTAGGGGAGGAAGATGATCTTCACGCGGTGAGCCTCATAGATGAGATAGTAGAGGAGTACTTTGAGGAGAATTACTGTGGCGACGCTTTAGAGTCCTGTTTAGCGATGAGATACGAGAGTGAGGGGACATACACCGACTTCGAGAGGGAGGTTAGGGAGTTGAGAGAGCTACTCGATGAGAGTGCGTCGGACGAGGACGTGAGAGAGGTTAATTGGGTTTCTAGATTCGAGGAATTACCTTCGAGGGATACACACATGGTTCCCTCTAGTGAAAAATTTCTAACCCTCGAATTAAAGAAACTCCCCTCCCATATTAAATATGCATACCTAGGAGAGGATGAGACATTTCATGTTGTTATCTCCTCTAGCCTAGATGAAGGGCAGGAGGGTAAATTATTGCAAATTCTGAGGAAGCACCAAAGTGCTTTTGGTTGGTGCATTGCTGATTTGAAGGGGATAAGTCCTTTGATTTGCACTCATAAGATCCATCTCGAAGAGGATGTCAAACCCTCTAGAGAAATGCAAAGAAGACTGAATCCCAATATGAAAGAAGTTGTGAGAACCGAAATTATCAAATTGTTGGATGCCGGGATCATCTACCCAATCTCGGATAGCAAGTGGGTAAGCCCTATTCAAGTCGTCCCGAAGAAGTCGGGTATGACTGTGATTGAGAATGCCAAGGGAGAGATAGTCCCCTAATGTACCACCACCGGGTGGAGCGTTTGCATTGATTACCGGAAACTTAATACGGGAACTAGG
This sequence comes from Sambucus nigra, assembly GCA_949130495.1. Classification (NCBI taxonomy): domain Eukaryota; kingdom Viridiplantae; phylum Streptophyta; class Magnoliopsida; order Dipsacales; family Adoxaceae; genus Sambucus; species Sambucus nigra. Next base: position 604,984,774 of record OX422209.1, read on the forward strand.
AAAGACCATTTCCCCTTGCCATTTATTGATCAAATGCTTGAAAGAGTGGCGGGACACCCTTACTATTGCTTCCTTGATGGTTATTCCGGATATAACCAAATTGAGGTAGATGTACTTGACCAGGAGAAGACGACCTTCACTTGCCCTTTTGGTACATTTGCCTACAAACGTATGCCATTTGGCTTATGTAATGCACCCGCAACCTTTCAAAGGTGCATATTGAGCTTATTTAGCGACATGGTCGAGAGAGGACTCGAAGTGTTCATGGATGATTGGGCATAAATATTGTATATTTATCCCTCTAATTTCAGTACTTTTGTGAACCCGAATGATGTAACATATATGGATTTGATTCAATTTTATGCTTCTAACCTTCTTGGCGAGTATTGCGTGTTTTGTGCTTCTCCTATTGGTTTTACAGGTTAATTATGCAAGCAGTGCAAAGGAGGAAGCAAGACAGTGCAAGAAAAGCTAGGAAGGCAAGTTCAAGGGCATTTTCGTAATTTTTCAGCCTTAGTCCGGAAGTGGGTCCAACTAGAAAGTTTAATATCTTTCAATTACAAGAACACCATAAAAAACGGCACCTCAATCCGAGCTACGATGAAAGAGTTATGACCCCTTGAAGTTGCGGAAAAATCATAGAAGAAAGGCTAGGAAGGCAAGTTCAAGGGCATTTTCGTAATTTTACAGCCCGATTCTGGAGGTGGGGCCTTCTGGAAAGTTGAAGATCTCGGAACAACGAGAACACTGGAAGAAACGGCACCCAAATCCGAGCTACGGTTGAAAAGTTATGCTCAGTTGAAGTTGAAGAAAAATCCAAGAAAAGAAGAGAAAAACCAGAAAAAAATCTAAGTGTTGAGAGCAAGACCAGGCTGGTACAGCAAACCGGTTCGCTGTACCTGCGAACCGGTTCGCTGTACCTGACACGTGAATTTTGTCTTTCATTTGGATTGGTCTCCAAGTCTCCTAATAGGTTTAAAAGACTCCAAACTTGTGGGGAACGAAGGGATTAACCTAAGAGCAGCTTTTAGGGCCATTTTTAGAGAGTTTTTGATAGAGAAAAAGGAGAGGAACATCTAGGAACATCAAGGGCATAAATTACTTCAAGAATTCATTGTTTCGGGTTTGCTTTTCTAGTTTTAATTCAAAATTCTTGTTTCTTATTATTGTTCTTGCATGCTTTGTTTTCCCATTAGATTCAACTTGTTTTCGCATTCATAATACGTATTTACATGTTTAGATTTAGTTTTATCATGAATTCATACACATGCAACGTTATTATTTCATGCATTAGTCCATTTAACATGTCCGGCTAGGTTTTTCAAGGTTGGGATGCATGAACCCAACCTGATGTGTTAGTGCGTGTGTATAACGTCGATCCGCTGAATTTAATGATTAATTTAAATCGTATCGCGTAATTTCTTAAGAATTGTAGATCTTTATATCTCGTTTGCCTCTGGGTACTCGTGATGATTTAGAGTACAATTTGACTGTAATTACCGCGATACCGATTTACTCATCCTCAGATTAGGTATGACGCGGGCTTGAACCTCGTATACATAATGCTTGGGAGTACTAAATTCCGGGTTTGAATTAATCAGATAAATTTATGATTGAAGTTGTCACTACACTACACTAGGGTTGGGGGATTGTATTCCCATCCTGTTTTCTCATCCTTTAGTTAAAAAGTTTCAAATCAAACCTTCATTCTTAATCTAGATAATTTAGTTAATTGCATTTTTCATTATAGTTTCATATTGCATTTAGTTTAATCCATCTCAAAAAGCCAAATCAATCTTTTTCTTTTCTTCTTAGAGTCATCGCTAGGATTCCTCAATCTTATCCCGTCGTCACAACTTCGTTGTCCTTTTTCCCTGAGGATCGATACCCGACTTGTCGGATTATTACTTGAACGATAGGCTTGCACTTGAGCCTAGAGAGCACACACTTTAGAAACACAATCTGAGTCGTGTCAAGTTTTTGGCGCCGTTGCCGGGGAATTAGGTAGACTTAGGATTAGATCGAGTTAATCCAAAACTTTGACCAAAAATTCTAAAAAATCCAAAAAAATAAAAAAATAAAAAAATAAAACTTCAAAAAGATTCACAATCATCATCTCTCCTGAGCTTAATGCAAAATTCTGAAACCACTCCCACACCCCATAATACTCCAACTAGCATTCACGAAAATCCTCTTGTTGAGTATAATCCTGATAGTCCCCACACTCCACAAGCCCCACAATTCTGGATCCCACCTCCCACACCGTCACACTCAATCTTTAGCAACACTCCCTTCTCCTTCGTAGGACACACGTCGTGCACACCCAGTGAGAACGCCGAATCGTCAAGTGAGAGAGAGATGTCGCAACATAGTAATGCACCTACCGGTGAGGACGAACTTCCATACCGCCCGTTGAGAGAGTTCTTATATCCCGAGCGCACTGTCACTCCGGGATGCATTATACTCCCGTATAATGCCGGGCAGTTCCGTTTCAAGAATGGGATGATCCAGACGCTACCACATTACCACGGTACGGATTCTGAAAAGCCATACCTCCACATAAGGGAATTTGAGGACGTGTGTGATACTCTCAACGATCAAACCTGCACACAAGAGGTAATCCGCCTCAAACTCTTCCCCTTCTCGCTTAAAGATAAAGCCAAAGCTTGGCTATGGTCTTTACCTCCAAGCTCGATTCCATCCTGGAATGAGCTACAGTCTAAATTTCTCAAGAAATTCTTCCCAACACATCGAACAATCTCTATAAAGGCTCAAATTCAAGCTTTCAGGCAACAAGAAAATGAGCCTTTCCATCGATGTTATGAACGTTTCAACGAGTTAGTGGCTTCGTGCCCCCATCATGGATTTGACCCATCGCAAATCATCTCCTTTATCTATAATGGGTTAAATCTTAATTCTAAACAGCTTGTTGAAACCATGGGAAGTGGTCCATTTGTCGATCTAGATGCCCATGATGCTGATCTTCACATGAGGTATGTCGCCGAGACTACCCAATCTTGGGATACCTCTGACCCGAGCGCTCAAAATCAAAATCGACAACCCACCACTGCTCCATCGGCGTCCGGCCTATTCCACGTAGATAAGCATTCTATGACGGACAGTCGATTGGACACCCTTGAGAAAGGATTTCGAGATTTATGTGAGGTAGTTGGATCTATCAAAAATCCCGTCGAGAAAGTGTGTGCAATTTGTGAGGCGGGACATTCAACTGAGGAATGCCCGACGATACCCGCCTACAAAGGAATGCTTCAAGAGCAAGTTAGTAGTATAGGAGGTTTCAAGGGTAATTTCGCTGCCCCGCATGGGAATTCATGCAACCCTTCGTGGAAAAGCCATCCTGGTTTTAGCTACGGGCAACAACACGCCGCAATGAACCCTCCTTCGCATGTTGCCCCTCCTCCTCCGCACCAATTCCAACAAGCTCCACATATGCAAGGACATGTGCAAGCACCACCACCTCACGGAAATTATATCCCGCCACAGCGAAGAACTCTCGAGGATACTGTGAATCAATTCATCGCAAGCCAGACCGCAACCAATGCCAAGTATGATCGTCTCATTGGCGACCTAAATGCAAATCTGTCTAAGATCCAATCCTCGTTGAGTGTTCAGGAGAAGGGAAAGTTTCCTGCCCAGGGCCAAAGACCTCTCCAAGGTCAAACTAGTGTTAGCTCAACACCCCACGACCATCTTGAGCAATGTAGTGCAATCACCACTCTACGTAGTGGGAGGGTAGTTGACTTGTCACCTCCCCCACGAGACGTACTTAAAGACAAGGAGATATCACCCAGCACGAAAGAGGTCGAAGATGTCCCCTTGAATGAAGGTGATAAAGATGACACTAGTGAGGCCGAGGTAGTAGTGAAACCACCCACCGCGGCACCATTTCCTCAAAGGTTGATTCCTTCACAGAAAGGATGCCCACGTGATGAAGTGCTAGAAGTACTTAAGCAAGTGAAGCTAAACTTGCCCTTCCTTGATGCCATCAAGCAAATTCCAGCCTACGGCAAAGTTATCAAAGATTTGTTGACGGTAAAAAGGAAGATGAAGGTTAAAAAGAATGTCTTTCTAGCTCAGAACGTGAGTTCCATTCTACTAAATGATCTCCCACCTAAATTCAAAGATCCCGGTGCACCCACCATATCATGCATCATTGGAGATAATAAAATTGAGAAAGCCTTACTTGACTTGGGAGCAAGTGTAAACATACTTCCTTACTCCATTTATAGGCAACTTGACTTGGGCGATCTCAAGCCCACAAAGGTCACTCTCCAACTAGCGGATCGAACCGTGAAGATTCCACGAGGCATAATTGAGGACGTGATCGTTCAAGTTGACACCTTCTACTTTCCGGTAGATTTTGTCATTTGGGACACGGAGCCCTCCTTCACCTCAAGCAACCATGTTCCTATCATCCTTGGGCGCCCGTTCTTATCTACGGCTAACGCAATCATCAACACTAGGAATGGGCGAATGCAACTCACTTTTGGGAACATGACTTTAGAGACCAACATCTTCCATGTCGCCCAACATACGGGAGAAGAAGATGACCTTCACGCAGTGAGCTTCATAGAGGAGATCGTAGAGGAATACAATGAGGAGAATTATTGTGGAGATGCTTCGGGGTCCTGCTTAGTGTCGAGCCATGAGAATGAGAGGTCCCACAAGAGAGAGCCGTTAGGGGTGTGCCCTATTTCATCAGGTAATAGTGGTAGATGTGACGATGAGAGCAAAGAGGGGGAGAGGTGTGTTGTGACCGCAATTGAAAGAGAGAGAGAGGGGGTAGAAGAGAGAAAACTAGTGGAGTTGGAGATCGAGCAAGTAAGAGAGGATGTAGGCACTACTAGAGAGGGAGAACTAGGCGACATGAGCATGGAAGATTTTGAAAGAGAATTCGGGAAGGTGGATGAAAGTATTACTATTGAAGGCCAATCCCTACTGGATTCATGTAGTCACTTAGACGACGGTGAATTAAAAGCAAAAATTGATGAATTCCTTCGTTGTGACAATCCACCCACAACACTAGAGGCCCCGAAGGCGAGTGAGGAGAAAAGTTGTGGTTCATCCGACTTAGAGCCCGACCCATGCGTCTTAAAAATTGAAAGAAACCTAGGTGTCCCCTCCGAGTCAATGCACGTTGACCATGCTTTGAGTCATCATCACGAGGATCCCTTTCCAATTAGTCACGACGAGTCTCCCGGTCTATCCTTTATCTATGGGCGAGGTCCCAACTTGTTTCGATTATTGGAATATGATCCTAGGACGGGAGTGACAAGGAGAGCATCAACCCCCATAAGTGGGGTCGGGTGAGTTTATGGAGAGATGAGAGGTCGTCGCACCCCGACGCGTATGGGGTGATTTTTGTTGTATTTTTGAGTCATGCATGAGGGTCATATAGTGTCTTGTTGCATTTTTCACATTTGTTTGTTTTATTTTTCCGCACTTTTCATTCGCCTTGAATTAGATTTTCGTCCTTTTTGCTTGAGGACAATGCAAAAGTCTAAGTTAGGGGGGGTCACAAGTGCGTATTTCTAAAACTTCACAAATTTTCAAAAATGCCCAAAATTTCCAAAAAAATCATAAAAATTTGAAAAATCCAAAAATATTTTTCTTCAAAATAAATAAAAATTGGAATTCAAATTTTTTCAAAAATATCATTAAAAGTCGAATTGGAGTCTCAAATTGTAAACATCCAACATACACGAGCCGAAATTGACTAAAGATGGAAATTGAGCGAAAATTGACGACTTAACGAATAAATGTGGAGATTAACAAAACCCGGTGAGATTCGAGCCTATCACGTTTTGCGAGATTTTAAATCAATCCGAGTTAATTGTTAACTCAAAGTTCTTTTTAGCGCTTAATAAGTTGTCAAGGATCTCAAATTTTTTTCATTTGATCGGTTTTGAAAAATGTGTGCAATATTGCCTTGAAAATCGTGCCAAATTAGTCTCTAAACTTAAATTCATCTCGAAACGCATATGGTAACGCAATTGGTATTTTGGACAATGAAGTAGGCCCTCGTTTGTCACCCAAAAATATTGGCCAGAAAAAGTAGCGAAAAATTATCCCTTTTGTAACCCAAATTGAGCCAAATAATTTTCCCTTTCGTTTGACAACCCGAAAAACCCAAAATAGCCCGGAATTGCGAAAAATGAAAAAAATAAAAAATCAGAATTTAAATTCGAAAAGTGCAACAAAAAGGGGGCAAGCAAAAAAAAAAAATAGAAGAATGCTCAACAAAAATAGCAACAAAGAAAAAAAGAAAAGAAAAAAAAAATAGAAAAAGAAGAAAAAAATGAGCAATAGCCCGGAAAATGCACAAACGGACATCACGAATGACTTTTCCAATTCCAACCCTCCATACCTCCTTTATTTTACCGAATGCAACCTTTAACCCGAAAAAGTCCTAACCGAGTCCAAATTGCGTAAATTGAGTACCGCGTGGAGAGTTAATACACCAAAAGATAATATAAGAGGTTAAATGAGCGAAATAGAGGCGATGTTCCCGTTTTTAAAACCGTAATCCGTTGAAGAGATCCTTTCACCATAAAATTTCCGTCTTTCTAATTGCATGCGTGTATTTGCTTCCACTACATTTACTCCTTATATCACGCATGCCGAGAGAATAGCCATAATCCGAGAGATTCGTTTGTGAGTGCATTCCGTGAGAAATTGAAATCAAAACGAATTTTCGGATAAGTAACGTAATGATCAATCGATGAAAATTGGCGGTTATATTTCCGGCTTCGCACACACACACTACGATTTGAGACTTGTAAATATGACTTGATGATGACTATTTTATGGAAAAGTTTGAATTGTACAATTTTTGCGTATTTTGAATTTTCTTTGAGTCGAATTTTGTGGGTATATTCACTGCAAACCCTCACGAGACACAACTCGTCCTACTAGGGTAACCTAGAGGTTTAAAGGCTTGTTGCATATGCTAAATGCAATCGCTTGCCCGCGAAAGTGGCATTCTATCCCAATAAAGTCCTTGAAGTGTCCTTAACTCTTACTTTCATTCTTTTACATTGCTCGGGACGCGCAAAGTTCTAAGTTAGGGGGGTTTGATTGGGCATAAATATTGTATATTTATCCCTCTAATTTCAGTACTTTTGTGAACCCGAATGATGTAACATATATGGATTTGATTCAATTTTATGCTTCTAACCTTCTTGGCGAGTATTGCGTGTTTTGTGCTTCTCCTATTGGTTTTACAGGTTAATTATGCAAGCAGTGCAAAGGAGGAAGCAAGACAGTGCAAGAAAAGCTAGGAAGGCAAGTTCAAGGGCATTTTCGTAATTTTTCAGCCTTAGTCCGGAAGTGGGTCCAACTAGAAAGTTTAATATCTTTCAATTACAAGAACACCATAAAAAACGGCACCTCAATCCGAGCTACGATGAAAGAGTTATGACCCCTTGAAGTTGCGGAAAAATCATAGAAGAAAGGCTAGGAAGGCAAGTTCAAGGGCATTTTCGTAATTTTACAGCCCGATTCTGGAGGTGGGGCCTTCTGGAAAGTTGAAGATCTCGGAACAACGAGAACACTGGAAGAAACGGCACCCAAATCCGAGCTACGGTTGAAAAGTTATGCTCAGTTGAAGTTGAAGAAAAATCCAAGAAAAGAAGAGAAAAACCAGAAAAAAATCTAAGTGTTGAGAGCAAGACCAGGCTGGTACAGCAAACCGGTTCGCTGTACCTGCGAACCGGTTCGCTGTACCTGACACGCGAATTTTGTCTTTCATTTGGATTGGTCTCCAAGTCTCCTAATAGGTTTAAAAGACTCCAAACTTGTGGGGAACGAAGGGATTAACCTAAGAGCAGCTTTTAGGGCCATTTTTAGAGAGTTTTTGATAGAGAAAAAGGAGAGGAACATCTAGGAACATCAAGGGCATAAATTACTTCAAGAATTCATTGTTTCGGGTTTGCTTTTCTAGTTTTAATTCAAAATTCTTGTTTCTTATTATTGTTCTTGCATGCTTTGTTTTCCCATTAGATTCAACTTGTTTTCGCATTCATAATACGTATTTACATGTTTAGATTTAGTTTTATCATGAATTCATACACATGCAACGTTATTATTTCATGCATTAGTCCATTTAACATGTCCGGCTAGGTTTTTCAAGGTTGGGATGCATGAACCCAACCTGATGTGTTAGTGCGTGTGTATAACGTCGATCCGCTGAATTTAATGATTAATTTAAATCGTATCGCGTAATTTCTTAAGAATTGTAGATCTTTATATCTCGTTTGCCTCTGGGTACTCGTGATGATTTAGAGTACAATTTGACTGTAATTACCGCGATACCGATTTACTCATCCTCAGATTAGGTATGACGCGGGCTTGAACCTCGTATACATAATGCTTGGGAGTACTAAATTCCGGGTTTGAATTAATCGGATAAATTTATGATTGAAGTTGTCACTACACTACACTAGGGTTGGGGGATTGTATTCCCATCCTGTTTTCTCATCCTTTAGTTAAAAAGTTTCAAATCAAACCTTCATTCTTAATCTAGATAATTTAGTTAATTGCATTTTTCATTATAGTTTCATATTGCATTTAGTTTAATCCATCTCAAAAAGCCAAATCAATCTTTTTCTTTTCTTCTTAGAGTCATCGCTAGGATTCCTCAATCTTATCCCGTCGTCACAACTTCGTTGTCCTTTTTCCCTGAGGATCGATACCCGACTTGTCGGATTATTACTTGAACGATAGGCTTGCACTTGAGCCTAGAGAGCACACACTTTAGAAACACAATCTGAGTCGTGTCAATGGACGACTTCAGCATTTTTAGCACCTCTTTCGATCATTGTTTAGAAAAGCTGGAAAAAGTACTTACCCGATGTGTGGAAAAGAACTTAGTGCTGAATTGGGAGAAGTGCCATTCCATGGTCACCGAGGGAATTGTTCTTGCCTACATAATATCATCCAAAGGAATAGAGGTTGATAGGGCAAAGATAGATGTAATAACTAATCTTCCCCCACCAAAATCGCTGAAGGACGTGCGCTCATTCTTGGTCGACGCGGGGTTTTATCGAAGGTTCATTAAGGAATTTAGCGCCATCGCTAGGCCCTTAAGCAACCTACTCATGAAGGACACCCCATTCGAGTGGACGGAAGCATGCCAAAGCTCTTTTGAAAAATTGAAAAACATGCTTGTGTCCGCTCCCATCATGCAAGTTCCGGATTGGTCATTACCATTCGAACTTATGTGTGATGCAAGCGATTACGCAATCGGGGTTATTTTGGGCCAATGAAAAGATAAGCAAGCTCATTTCATCTACTACACTAGCTGGACCCTTACCGGACCTCAACTCAACTACTCTACGACGGAGAAGGAGTTGCTAGCGGTAGTCTTTGCCCTTGATAAATTTCGGTCATATCTCATTGGTTCTCCTATTACTATCTTCACCGACCACGCGTCCTTGAAATACATACTTGCAAAGAAAGATGCCAAGCCGCACCTCATAAGGTGGATCCTACTCCTACAAGAGTTCAATCTCTCCATCAAAGATAAGAAAGGAGTAGAAAACATCGTTGCCCACCATTTATCTCGGCTTTCGTCCGACGTACCTAGTGATCCTATACCCATAGACGAATACTTTTCGGATGAGCAACTTTTTGCTACCTCTTCGTATCCCTGGTTTGCGGATATAGTGAACTATCTTATTACGGGAGCCATCCCTCCCGACTGGACATCGCAAGATAAAAAGAGGTTTATTACTTGGTCGCACATGTTCTTCTATGATGATTCCTTCCTTTTTAAATATTGCGCCAACCAAATCATCCGACGATGTGTACCGGATGAGGAGATCCCGAAAGTCATCCAGTTTTGTCATGCGGAAGCTTGTGGAGGCCACTTTTCGACGAAAAAGACGGCCGCTAAAATTCTACAATGCGGCCTCTATTGGCCCACAATCTTTTGGGATGTGAACGATGCTTGCAAACCGTGCAATAGGTGCCAACGAATGGGAGCCATTACTCGACGAGACATGATGCCTCTTACCCCCCATACTCATCATTGAGATATTCGACTGTTAGGGTATTGACTTCATGGGACCCTTCCCCCCGTCCTTTGGTTTCCTATACATCCTTGTCGCGGTAGACTACGTTTCTAAATGGGTAGAAGCTATAGCTACCAAGACTAATGACAACAAAGTGGTGATAAAGTTCCTGCAGGAACACATACTTTCCCGCTTCGGTGCATCGAAAGTAATAATTAGCGATAATGGCACACCTTTTTGCAATAGGCCATTCGCGAAGCTCCTGAGAATGTATGGTGTCGTTCACAAGGTGGAAACGACTTATCACCCAAAAACGAATGGGCAGGCCGAACAAGCGAATCGAGAAATCAAGAACATTCTCGAAAAGACCATCAATCCTACCCGAAAAGATTGGTCACTTAGGTTGAACGATTCGCTATGGGCCTATCGTACCACATTTAAGAATCAACTCGGCATGTCCCCTTTTCGCTTTGTATATGGAAAACCTTTCCATCTTCCCGTTGAGCTCGAACACAAAGCGTATTAGGCGATTAAGCAATTGAATGATGCCATGGACAAGGCCGGTGAAGCCCGCAAGCTTCAATTGAATGATTTAGAAGAACTACGCAATGATGCGTGTGAGAATGCCAAAATTTCGAGAGAGAGGATGAAACTCGCTCATGATAGCATCATTCGACGAAAAGAGTTTCTCCCCAGGCAAAAATTTCTCCTCTACAACTCTCGGCTTCACCTCTTTTCGGGCAAGTTGCGGTCACGATGGTCTGGCCCGTTCTTTATGAAGAATGTTTTCCCCCATGGAGCTGTTGAATTGGACGATTTAAAAGGGGGAAATACATTCAAAGTGAATTGACAATGCCTAAAGCCATATCTAGAGGCGTGTGAAGAGGAAGTCAACACCGTCTAGTTGTCGGACCCCGTTTACGGGGTTGAGTGAGCTATTGCAGCAAGGTCGTCGCACCCCCGACGCGTATGGGGTGAGAGTCGTGTGTGTGAGAGTCGTGTGTTTTGAGAGTCGTTAAGACTAGGTTTTGTTCGGGAGAAACATTCGTGTGTTTTGGGAATTTTGAGTCAAAGGATGTTGACCAGTGAAATGGAGAGGGTTTTTAGTCCAGTTGGATAGAGAGTATGTCGGGAAAGTGAAATTTTTTGAAGAAGAGAGCTCGAAACCAAGTTAGAAGAATTCCAGCCCAAAAGGCCTGGGGCGGACCGGTTCCTTTTTAAGGCCGAACCGGTCCGACCCCGGACCGGTTCCTTTAATTTTAAAAGGAACCGGTCCGCCTGGCGAGTGTTGAAAAGTCAAAGGCCCGGACCGGTCCGCCTCTACCCCTGAACGGTCCGCCTTCTGCAGATCTGTCTTCTCCCCTTCCCAATATTCACCCCCCTTTCCCCCCAATCCCATTCATTCCCTCCAATCCGTTTTCCCTCTTCCCAACCCCAACCTTTCCCTCCCAAATCCATCCCATTTTCCCTCCAAACCCCTTCCCTCCAAAACCAACCCCTCCCCTCACCCTTTCCACTATAAATACAACCCCACCCCTCCCCTTCTCCTCACACCTTCAACCCAAATACTCTCTTCTCCCTCTCTAGTGTTTCAAGAAATAAATCCCTGCTGTTTCTATGGCTCCCCGCGTTGCCCCCACCAAATATGACTCCACCGTGATCCAACCCTCCGGTCACGGCGAATTTTTCTCCTGCCAAGAGGAGCGGTGGTGCACTCAATACTTCGATTTGGGCCGTAAACTCCATATGGAGCGCGCTGTCCAATGGGAAGCCCTGCCCAACTCCTTCACCGCCCTATTCATGGCTCGGGGCTGGTGTCGATTCCTCAACCAACCTCACGAAGAGGTTTGGGCAACCGAAGTCCGCTCATTCTATGGTACCCTAGTTCGGACGGGCCAATTCGAGGTCGAAGCTTTCGTGGATGGGACTCCCATTCCATTTTCCTTGGCCCGTCTCATGGACAAGTTGGCCGAGTTTGACGTCCCAGACGTCTAAGAATTTACATATCCCTAAAACGTCCCCCCGGTCGACAAGGACATTATTATGGCCCAAATTGCACCGAGCGTGGCTTGGACGGGGCAAACCGTCGCCGTTGGACGCCTCAACGAGAAGGTGCGCCTCACATTTCAGATTGTGTGCGCCAACATTTTACAAACATCCAACGATTCTGCCATGCGGCCCCGGCAAGCCACCTTGACGTATCACTTCTTCGACCCCCACACTTCCATCCATTTGGGCCGAACCTTATATGCGGACATCATTAACACGCCCTTGGATGAGAAGGGCATCGCCCCACTTCCTTATGCCCGATTGATCACTTCCATCCTTAAGGTTGCTGGCATAGCGGCGCCAAGAGACCATACGCGCCTCCCCGATCCTTTCGGATAAGGGACCCTCACCAAAGCGCCAAACAGCTAGCTGTCCACCCGGCTAGGCGGGGTGATGATGTTGAAAAAGAGGCTTCCTCGAGCGAGAGCGATGAAGAAGCAGGGCCAGCCGGTGAGGATGTCGAGATGGGAGATCTCGGCGAGGATGAGGAGTCGGCGGACGACCCAGATTTCGAGTGGGCGGGAACGGAACTATCCGCGCGCATGTCGGCACTTGAGACCAACTTCAACACTTTTCATACCAACTACGAGCGCGACATGAGCATTGTTCTCCTCTTCTAAGCGGACATCTATCGCCGCATAGGGGATCCTAATGAGCCACTGCCCTCCTATTACCATAACCCCTATGACCCCAACGCGCCCGATTCCTCCCATCCCCTACCCCGATGAGCTTTATATGGTGTTCACAGCTTTTTATTTGTTTTTCCCTGTTCACAGTTGTATGTTTTTCCCTGCACATGTAACACAGTCCTGTTGTAATAAAAACAACATTTTCTCCATTTGTTTGTTTTATTTATCGCACTTATTATTTTGCCTTATTTAGATTTTAATCCTTTTTGCTTGAGGACAATGCAAAAGTCTAAGTTAGGGGGGGTCACAAGTGCGTATCTCTAAAACTTCACAAATTTCCAAAAATACCTAGAAATTTCCAAAAAAATCATAAAATTTTGAAAAATCCAAAAATATTTTTGTTCAAAATAAATAAAAATTGGAATTCAAAATTTTCAAAAATATCATTAAAAGTTGGTTTAAAGTCTTAAGTTGTAAACATTCAACATACACAAAGCCGAAATTGACTAAAGATGGAAATTGAGCGAAAATTGACGACTTAACGAATAAGTGTGGAGATTAACAAACCCGGTGAGATTCGAGCCTATCATTTTTTGCGAGTTTTTAAATAAATCCGAGTTAATTGTTAACTCAAAGTTCTTTTCAGCGCCTAAAAAGTTGTCGAAGATCTCAAGTCTTTCATTTTGACCGGTTTTAAAAAATGTGTGTAATATTGCTTTGAAAAACATGCCAGATTAATCTCTAAACGTAAATTCATCTCGAAACGCATATGATAACACAATTTTCATTTTGGACAATGAGGTAGGCCATCGTTTGTTACCCAAAAATATTGGCCATAAAAGTTGTGAAAAAAATCATCCCTTTTGTAACCCAAATTTGAGTCGAATAATTTCTCCTTTCGTTTGACAACCCGAAAAACCCAAATAGCCCGGAATTGTGAAAAATGAAAAAATTCAGAATTTAGTCCAAAAAGTGCATATAAAGGGGCAAGAAAAAAAATAGTTATGCTCAACAAAAATAGCAAGAAAAGAAAAGTAGTGAAAAACAGAAAAAATAGAAAAAGAAAAAAAAATGAGCAATAGCCCGAAAAAAGCACAAATGGACATCGTTAATGACTTTTCCAATTCCAAACCCCTTGCCTACCTCCTTCATTTTCCCCAATATACCTTAAACACCCGAAAAAGTCCTAACCGAGTCCAAATTGCAAAAATTGATTACCGCACGGAGAGCTAAAACTCCAAAAAAATAATAAATGAAATTAAATGCACAAAATAGAGGCAATGTTCCCGTTTTTAAAACCGTAATCCCTTGATGAGATCCTTTCACCATAAAAATTCCGTCTTTCTAATTGTATGCGTGATTTTGCTTCCATCAACATTTAATATTTATATCACGCATACCGAGAGAATAGCCATAATTCAAGAGATTCGTGTGTGAGAGCATCCCGTGAGAACTTGAAATCAAAACGAATTTTCGGATAAGTAACGTAATGGTCAATCGGTGTAAATTGGTGATTATATTTTCGGCTTCGCGCACACACACACACACACACACACTACTGTTTGAGACTTGTAAATATGGCTTGATGATGACCGTTTTCTGGAAAAGTATGAATTGCACAATTTTTGCATATTTTGAATTTTCTTTGAGTCGAATTTTGTGGGTATATTCTCTGCAAACTCTCACGAGATAACACTCGTCCTACTAAGGTAACCTAGGGGTTTAAAGGCTTGTTGCATACGCTAAATGCTATCGCTTGCCCGCGAAAAAGGTATTTTATCCCAATAAAATGATTTTCAAGAATTAAGCCATGCTAGGATTCTTTTACATTGCTCGGGACGCGCAAAGTTCTAAGTTAGGGGGTTTGATTAGGCATAAATTCTTCCTAATTTATCGCTTGATTTAGTAACTTTTAGCACCTCGAACAACGTAATTGAGTTGGCTTTATATCACAATCGTGCTACTGACTGATCCTAAGGAGTACACCGAGTTTCTGGTATTTTGTAGTGAATTTACAGGTATTTGATGTCAAGAAACGGAAGAAAGAAACTCGAAGAATCAAGAAAGAAAGAAGGAAAAGTCAAAGGTGAAAAAGTGGAAGTTCCACCCGAAATTCAGATGAGGTACCTAAAGAGAAGTTGAAGACATTTCATTCACGAGTACATAGGAAGAAACGGCACCTCAATAGGAATCCTAGAACAAAAGTTATGAGCAATCAAAGTTGAGCTAAGAAGTCAAATAGCCGGACCGGTCCGCCCCTACCTCGGACCGGTCCGCTTTGCCAAACTCCAGAAGACCCCGGACCACAAGCAAACCGAATAAGGCAAAAATAAAATGAACCGGTCTGCCCCAAAATAAAAAGAACCGATCCGCCTTGGAGGCAGACCGGTCCGCCTAAGGTCCGGACCGGTCCGGGCTTAGAGATTTGCAAATCCTATCTCTTCCTAAAAAGACTCCTAGTGCAGCTGAACTCCGAAATTGTTGTAGGGTATAAAAACCCGATTTATTATTGTTATTAGTACGGAGAATTAGTAGGATTTTTCCTCTCCTTTTCCAGAAACCTTAGTTTAGCTAACAATTTCAGTTTTAATTCAAAGATTGAAGATTTATTCAGTGATTTTTGTGAGTACCAGTTTCATTCATTGTTACACTTATTGCTTGGGTAATTTTAGTAAGTATTTCTTATTTCCAATTCCTTTCTACATCTAATTACCATTTTCCTTAGATTAATTATGAATTCCTGCACATCAATCATTATTTTCATTAAATTCAACATGTTAGGCTAGATTTTCCAAGGCCGAGTTACATGAACCCAACCTGATGTGTTAGTGTGTGTGTATAAAATTAATCCGATGAATTTAGTGATTGATTATGATCGTATTGCGTAGTTACACAATAATTGTAGATCTTTATATCTCGTTTGCCTCTGGGTACTCGTGATGATTTAGAGTGCAATTTGAGTGTCACTATCGCAATATTGATTTACTCATCCTCAGATTAGGTATGACGCTGGCTTGAACCTCGTATACATAATGCTTGGGAGTACTAAATTTCGGGTCAGATCAATCAGATAAAGTTATGATTAATATTATAACTGCACTACACTAGGGTTGGGGGATTGTATTCCCGTCCTATTTCTCTCATCATTTAAAACAAAAAGTTTCAAATCATCGTTCATTCTTAATTTCTGTAGAATAATATAGTTGCGGTTCTTCATAATTTCATTATCGCATTTAGCTGTAATCAATCTCAAAACCAAATCAATTTTTCCTTTTCTTTTTAGAGTCAAAGTTAGGGTCTCTCCGTCTCTTCCCATCGTCACAACTCTGTTGTCCTTTTTCCCTGAGGATCGATACTCGACTTACTAGGATTATTACTTGAGCGACAGGTTTGCACTTGAGCCTAGAGTGAATGCATTCCTGAGACACATTTTCAGTCGCGTCACTTGGATGAGAATTTCCCTTAATTAAGCATAAGGGAATCGAATAAAATCAGTTCAAGGACCATCCTCGAAGTAAAACCTCAGGTTTATAAAGGAATTTCTTGATAGTTGCATGGGAACCACAAATGTGGAATTATCCCTAACAAAAGAAAAATTATTACTACTCATGAGTGATTTAAAGGTACTCAAATCAAAATTAGTTCCAATAATTGTACCAGAAGGATATAGATCATTCCCTAAAGAAGATGAGGAATATTAAAAAAATGTATGAATTGGAGGATTTTTATGATTAATACGGCGGTAATAAAAATCTTAAGATGAAGAGGAGCCTAATAAAATCCAAGTGGTCAGAAGATTGACCAGTTCATTACAGACACTAGTTCTAATATGTGGGTAGCTTAACCAACCACTAATTGTCAAAGTCAGAATGACTTGGCCATTTTTTACATAGGAAGAAAAACCATCCACTAGTTAACTTCTTATAAATATTAACTAGTGGGGGTATGTTTACAACATATATAACAGATCAATCGATGATTAACACATGAAGAGTATACAAAATGTCACTTAAGACGTTTAAAACAGAATTAAACTATTAAAATGCCTCTGAACTATTTGTTCAAGAAACTCTTTTAATCAAAACAAATCTTAACACAAGATGTGTTTAAAAACTTATCAAAATAGTTTGTATGAGTGTGAATGAGTTATTTTAGATCTAGAGTAGACCAGTTTTGAAAAACAAAACTGAAACTATTAAATCAACTCAGCTTTAGGAGAAGGTAATGAGAGTATGAGGAAGAACACAAGTAGTTTTTTACGTGGTAAAACCCCACCCAATTGGGGAAACATCCATGGTGTCCTCTACAATACAAAACAAAAATTCACTAAAATCAAAGTAACAAAGTACAATCTATTAAACAATCAAACCAAAACAAACACACATAAACTAAGTTCAAGATCATTACTAACTCCCCTGAATTAGATCTGACTTCTCTGAAGGTTGTTGTTGTTGACGTTCTCTGCAGCCTTGTAACTTTACTCGAATCTAGTGTTTACGTCGACTCCAACAAGTTCAAGATCATTCAACCAACACTTTAAGTGTGGTAGATAGAAAGTTTAATGGTGATTTGCTCTCTAACATATGCATGGAACACACTCACACCTAATATAGACATAATGACTTAATCAAATTACAGAATCACTAAACATGCAAGGTTTTTTAAAATTAGTTTAGTTAAACCAAAATCAGACTTTAAACCTTTTAATTTATCCATAGATCAAAAGGGAATCTTGTTGAGAAATATCCAAGATCCTAACACTTTCGAGTTTTGAAAATATTATCTAGAAAGTGCAAATCCCAATCAAGATCTCAAAACTAGGTCTTAGCCTGATAGTTTGAGTAAAATAAAATCAAAAGAAATATTGTTGGTATAGGATTTAAAAACATAATATCAGTTTAAAATAACCAGCAAATATGATTTCTCAAAAAAAGAAATCAAAACATAAATCTATCTACGTGATTTGTATCACTAAGATGAGATCCCAGGTTTCTATGTGGAGAAACTGAGAACCTCTACCAACGTGACTAAGTTGGAATAATGATCAAGAACAAGAGAGGAATATTTATCAAACCACGATCTAAGCACTCAACACTCAAGGTTTTTTAAATCTCAGAAAAGTGTTTCTAAGTTAGGTTTTGACGAAGTTGGATTAGGGTTTCAACTCCCTCTCTAATATTTTCTCTCTCTTCTCTCATTTTTCTCTCAAATGAGGAAATAGCCAAAGTCTTCAAATTCCTTACAGATGGCATCTATTTATACTAGGCATCGAAGGATCTCCAATGAGGGTTTGAAATCAAAGGATGAGATTAAAACGATGGAGATCTAATGGTTCACAGTTGGCGATGGGAATGAACTACTCTGATTTGTTCAAAAACATTTCATTTGTATCAAGTCTAATACATGAAGACCGTAGATAAAAACAATCCAATGGTTAGAAAATGGTTTTAAGTTTGTGAGTGCAAAGAAACACAAATCCACCCGCCCAGTGTGCAACACGTGTACGCTTTAGATTCAATTTCACACGCGTGTTTTTGGTTCTCCAAGAAATCTTATTTTCCACCACAATATTTTTTTCGCTTTTGGTTTCTACCCTAGCAAGTTTTAAGGACAAATTTTAATTATAAAACGGCCAAAAACTTTACAAAGTTCAAATTTTAATTTCCTAAAATCATTTTAAAATTATTAATAAATCCCCAAAATAATTTAAAAATCATTTTAAGGGGATTTAACTCACACAAGATTATATTATGAATAAAACACTAAATGTATGAAATCCTAGTGAGTGGTGTAGTTATATACCTTCATGAACTTGTAGAGGAATGCCATTGATGATTATGAAGTTCTGAGACTTTTTGGTTCAACTAGGAATAGACACAATTTTGTCGCTATTTCCAAACTAGATGAGCTCCTATATAATGTAGACTCAAATGAGTCAAGGATATAGGGTGCTTTAATCTCCCCCTTTGGAAGTATGCGACAAAATCTCCTTTGAGTCAACAAGGACTAGTAGGGATACCAAAAATAAATAAGAAAAATCATATTCCTATACGTAAATTTCTATCTACCCAATCTCCTAGAAATGAAAAATTATATAACTCAATTATATACAAACCAATACCCTATCAAGTTTATTAGTTGAGAATGTACAATAGTGTCAAAGTGGACTCAAAATTTCTTTCCCATGTTGTCTCAAATGGAAAAAGGGCAGCAAGAATCAAATAAGAGAGTTATAAGCAGGTAGATATACAAATTATTCAGATAAAACCATGCCAACTGATTTGCGTAAAGATTCAAAACGTTTAAATTCCAAAGGTTTTATAAATAGATCAACCAATTGTAGATTAGTAGGTAGGTAATTAATCTCTAGTTCCTTTGATTCAACTAATTCCTGAATGAAATGATATCGAATTTTAATATGTTTAGTGCGAGAATGTTGAACAGGGTTCATAGAGATGTTGATCGCACTCTGGTTATCGCAATAGAGATGGAGTTTTTCTTTATTTATACCATAATCTCTCAGCATAAGTTGTAGCCATAATAATTGGGCATAATAACTTCCAGATGCAATATATTAAGATTTTACAGTAGATAAAGAGGTTCAATTCTATTTTTTGCTGTTCCAACCAACCAAGTTATTACCGATGTAGTAATATGCGCCTGATGTACTTTTACTATCGTCGAAACACCAAGCCCAATCAGCGTCGGTGTAGCCAACTATAGTGCTCGATGTGTCATTAGTGTACCACAACCCTAAATTGTGAGTGCCTTTTATGTATTTAATTATTCTTTTTACACATAATAAATGACTCTCTTTGGGATTATTCTGATAACGGGCTCATACACACACATCGTACATGATATCAGGGCGCAAGGCAGTTAGGTAGAGAAAGCTTCCTATCATACCACGGTATAAGGTAGAGTCAATAGATTTACCATTTTCATCTTTGGAGAGTTTAACCGCGGTACTTATAGGCGTTCGAGCTTCCTTAGCAGTATCTGAGCCAAAAAAATTTATAATCTTTAAAGCATATTTAGATTGCGAAATAAATAAACCTTCTGAGTTTTGTTTAACTTGAAGACCTAAGAAAAATTGCAACTCCCCCATAAGCGACATTTTGAATTATCTGTGCATAATGTCCGAGAAAGACGTGGCTTCTAAAGGGG
Source organism: Sambucus nigra (assembly GCA_949130495.1). Taxonomy (NCBI): domain Eukaryota; kingdom Viridiplantae; phylum Streptophyta; class Magnoliopsida; order Dipsacales; family Adoxaceae; genus Sambucus; species Sambucus nigra. The sequence goes on from OX422209.1 coordinate 605,004,653, forward strand.
AAGTGGATCCAAAAATGATATCGTCAACATATACTTGAGCAATAGTAATGTTGTTGTCAAAATATTTGACAAACAAGGTTTGGTCATTTCCTCCTCTCTTAAATCCATTATTTAAAAGAAAGGTGGACAGGCGCTCATACCAAGCTCTAGGAGCTTGTTTTAAGCAATAAAGAGCTTTCTTAAGACGTTTAAAATAGAGTTAAACTATTAAAATGGCTCTGAACTATTTGTTAAAGAAACTCTTTTAATCAAAACAAGTCTTAACACAATATGTGTTTAAAAAATTATCAAAATAGTTTGTATGAGTGTGAACGAGTTATTTAAGATCTAGAGTAAACCAGTTTTGAAAAAACAAAACTTAAACTATTAAATCAACTTAGCTTTAGGATAAGGTGATGAGAGTATGAGGAAGAACACAAGTAGTTTTTTACGTGGTAAAACCCCACCCAATTGGCGAAACATCCATGGTGTCCTCTACGACACAAAACAAAAATTCACTAAAATCAAAGTAACAAGTTACAAGCTATTCGACAATCAAAACAAAACAAACACACCTAAGCTAAGTTTAAGATCATTACCAACTCCTCTGAATTAGATCTGACTTCTTTGAAGGTTGTTGTTGTTGATGTTCTCTGCAACCTTGTAACTTTACTCGATTCCAGTCTTTACGTTGACTCCAAAAAGTTCAAGATCATTCAACTAACACTTTAAATGTGGTAGAGTGAAAGTGTAGTGGTGATGTGATCTCTAACATATGCATGCAACCCACTCACACTTAATACAAACAAAATGACTTAATCAAATTATAGAATCACTAAACATGCAAGGTTTTCTAAAATCAATTTAGTCAAACCAAAATAATATTTTAAACCTTTAAATTTATCCGTAGATCAAGAGGGAATCTTGTTGAGAAATATCCAAGATCCTAACATTTTTGAGTTTTGAAAATATTATCTAGAAAGTGCAAATCCCAATTAAGATCTCAAAATTAGGTCTTAGCATCATAGTTTGACTAAAATGAAATCAGAAGAAATATTGTTGGTGTAAGGTTTAAAAACATGAAATCAGTTTAAAATAACCAACCAATATGATTACTCGAAAAAAGAAATCAAAACAGAAATCTATCTACGTGATTTGCATCACTAAGATGAGATCTTAGGTGTTTATGTGGAGAAACTGAGAACCTCTAGCAACGTGACTAAGTTGGAACAATGATCAATAACAAGAGAGGAATATTTCTCAAACCACGATCTAAGCACTCAACACTAAAGGTTTTTAAAATCTCAGAAAAGTGTTTCTGAGTTAGGTTTTGACAAAGTTGGATTAGGGTTTCAACTCTCTCTCTAATATTTTCTCTCTCTTCTCTCTCTTTTCTTTCAAATGAGGAAATAGACAAAGTCTTCAAATGCCTCACAAATGGCATCTATTTATACTAAGCATCGAAGGATCTCGATTGAGGGTTTGAAATCAAAGGCTGAGATTAAAACGATTTAAAACTATGGAGATTTAATGATTCACAGTTGGCGATGGGAATGAACTACTCTGATTGGTTCAAAAACATTTCACTTGGATCAATTCTAATACATGCAGACCGTAGATAAAAATAATCCAATGATGAGAAAATGGTTTTAAGTTTGTGAGTGCAAAGAAACACAAATCCACCCGCCCAGTGTGCAACATGTGTACGCTTTAGATTCAATTTCACACGCGTGTTTTTGGTTCTCTAAAAAATCTCATTTTCCACCAAAATATTTTTTGCCACTTTTGGTTTCTACCCAAACCAGTTTTAAGGAAAAATTTTAATTATAAGACAGCCCAAAAACTTTACAAAGTTCAAATTTTAATTTCCTAAAATCATTTTAAAATTCTTAGAAAATTCTTAATAAATCCTAAAAATGATTTAAAAATCATTTTAAAGGGATTTTACTCACACAAGATTATATTGTGAATAAAACACTAAATGTATGCAATCCTAGTGAGTGGTGCCATTAATGATTATGAAGTTCTGAGGCTTTTTGGTTTAACTTGGAATAAACACAATTTTGTCGCTATTTCCAAACCTGATGAGCTCTTATATAATGTAGACTCAAATGAGTCAAGGATATAGGGTGCTTCAGAGTAAATGTGAAAAACACGATAAATAATGTCCTAAATAATATAAGAAAAAAGTACATTCAGTGACACATGGCATTACAAGGGAAAAGACACGTGGTAATGTAAATAGATATGGGTGGTTATTAAAAAGAAATTAGTTGTACATGATGAATCTTATGGTTATGGCGTAGTGCAAAATTTGGTGTGGTGGTTCACAATAGTTATTTGATCATGGCAGTTACATTTGAGAAACCATAAATAAGCAATTCGAGACCAAAATTTGAGTGTAATCTTTAACAAAAAACCACTTTATTTATTTGTAGTTTACCTATTTTATTTATTATTCGAAGTAGTTTGTAAATTTAGGTTTTAACGATATTATTGATTTTTGTCTCATTACATCTTTCATCAATTTACTGTGCAATTACTATTTATTTTAACTCTTTACATTTTGATTCCTTTACTTTCAATTACAGTTAAATTCCTTTACGTATAATTGTATTTCAGTTTCTTTTCTTTAAACTACATTTAATTTCTTTTAGGCTTCAATTTCACTTCATAGCTTTTTTTAGTTTAATTCTTGAAAATATTGTACTTTACAAAAATCTTCTTAATTGAAGCATTTAAACAAAGCATAATCACCTAATTGATTTTTTGGCTACATTCATTTCTTTGTAAAGTCCCAAAATTGTAATACCCCATATTTTTTTATGAACTAAATAAATGATTTTTTAGTTAGTAATAAATTTTTACTTGGGTTTTTTATGTGAAATTTATATAAATTATTTGCTAAGAATTAATAACTAAATTTAAATAACATATGAATGACTTCTTAATTTAATAATACGATAGTGGTAAAAACTTATGTTACAGGTTGATATATTTGGGTTGTGATATGGGGAATAAAAATGCCCGTAGTGAAGTTAGAGTTAGGTACTCATTTGGGCTAAGTTTTAGGAGCATCTGGTTAAGGTTTTGGACTTATTTGGGGGTCCAAAAGTGGACTCATAGGGAACCTGGGCAATTAAGGTTATAAATAGATGATTAAACCTCATTAGTCGTCATAACATTGTAGGCAGGGCAAACTTTAGGATAAAGGAGGGATAAAATAAGGGAAATTAATTGAGTGTAACCTTCATTAAGGCAAGAAATAATACCTTACTTATCGTGTTAGTTGTAACTTAATTATGATTTTCATTGATAAGTATGAATCAATCATTAAAAATATGCTTCACGAGTTAAATTTGTTTAATTACTTGTAAATCTAATTCTTAACATGCTTAATGGTATTTATAATTTGATTAGATTAATAAGATCATGTTCATATTTATTATAATGTTTAACTTAGAACTATATAGCTCATATTATTGAAAACCCATGATTAATCTATTCAGAATCATTAGTTGTTTTATATATGATTCATTTTATAGTTAGAATTATTAATTAATGCATAGTCACATCTCCATTAGAATATACTGCTGTTAAATGTGTAATTCAAGTTTAAAGTTCTATGTTATGATGAACATATAAATTTAATGTTTCCACCCTTATTAATAAAATTATTCATGGGTAATAAACTCTTAAAGGCTGGGTTTTGATTTAGAACTGATTACAGATCAGAAAAGAGTGTTCTGGAGGTGTTGGGAACTTGGGAAGACTAATTGATGATGAATTGTGTTTATGGATTCGTAATTTAGGTATGTCGTAGAAGAAGGCTACTAAACTACGTCATTTGGGAAAGGAGAATAGGAAGGTCATGAGTGCGGTGTTTGTGTACATGGATGTGGCTTAGAAGGAGCCTCAGTCATGGTTTTGGTTGTCTGGGCCGCAGGTCTCTGGACTTTCATGGGTTGGGTGGAGAGTCTCGGTGGGTTTTGTTTTGGGTTGGTTTGGTTAGTGGTACTAATGTGTTGAGTTATCATTCATGAACATTTAGAGAATGGGTTAGGAAGTGTAAGGTATTGCTTTAAGTAAATGGCTATATGTTAGAGGTTATATCATTTTGGATATGTGCATTATATGGTTTTTAGTTTGAGTGTGTAATTAAGATATGTATTTTTCAGTGGATAAGGTTAAGTCGTTGTGTTTTAGTGCATGTATGTTTAGGTACATATGTTTTTTTGGGAATTGGTCATGGAACTATTACATAATCATTAATAAATGTTAAACTTAAATTAGGAGGTGTATATAATGGATTGATAATATTAAAATGCACACTTGTGGTGGGTTAATCATAATGAATAAATAATAATTAACAATATAACATTATGGCACATTCCTTGACAATGATTTGTGTATAGTAGTTAAAAATCTTTGAATAGATTAGGCTAGGATCTGAGTTGGTTAATTACTTGGTCATAGGATGGTTAAGGTTATATGTGCAAATGATATAACGATAAGAATTGGTTGACTACTCTATTTTAGGACAGTTTAGGGTTGGTTTATTTATTTAAACCAATGTAAGAATTTATATTGTGTTGTATAATAAATATTATGGCATGGTTATGGATCTGATTGAATGATTTATGGTAGGTTGCTTAGGCTATTAGTTTGGTGCGTTAATGGTATATGAATTAGTTTTGTGCATTACGGTAATTGATATGTATATGGTAAATTTGGGGTTATTAGAATTTGTTCTTGGAGTCTCATAACATTGATTCTAACTAACGATTTGTCTAGATAAAATTTATCAGGGGTTATTTATTTGGATTTCATTTATGAGACATCTCACGCATGGAGTCTTGTTCGTTCTGGAGTTAGGAACTATTGGGCATGAGACACTTTGTAAGTATCTCATGGTATATCCTATGGAAGTTAGTGTTTGTATATGTTTTATGGGTACAATGTACTGGGTTATGAAATGTTAGTGTGGTAATGTAATAATGGTTAAGGTTTACTTGGTTACGATGTAGTTTAGTGGTTCAGTTGTAGTGATAAACTAGTTAAGTTTTAATATTTTCGTAAGGAGGGAACTAGTAGGGGGATGGTATCCTTTGTATATTAAGGTAAAGATGGATACAAATGGTTGAAAATTCCTTACTGTAAGGAAGAGGTGAGGTATCTTAGTATAAACATCGGTAGGGGACAACATGAGGATCAAATGGGTTGCATTTAATACTATTAAGTAGTAAAAAATTTTCTTTCAACTTTCGAGCTTTGAATCATTTGTATTTAAAAATATTTTACATGTATTCCTAAGCAGGAGCATAAGGGATGAACTATCATACATGCATTGAGTTGATTTTTAAGGAGCATAAGGGATAAACTATCATACGTGCATTGAATTGATTTTCAAGTTTGTTATCCTTAGAGTAGGATTGCTGCTTCATTTTTGTTGGCATTTCAGTTATTTTTTATTTTGATTTTTTTTATTTATGGGCCATGGTGGTTTCAAGTTGTTTACATTTTAGTTTGAGACTATTCAGTTTTGTGGAGACTTATTTTATTTTGTGAACTCAGTTTTGGTTTGGAGCTCTTTTATATTATTTATATTTTAGTTATTTATATTGTTCTTACTATTGTGTTGTGGATGGTTTTAATTTATTTAATTTTTATTTATCGTCGATGCAGAAAGTGATATAGATTAAATAACACGCCATATCTTCGGCGTATCTTCCTGATCAATTAGAACCTGGAAAATGGGTGGTGTTACATCTGGTATCATAGCATCCCAATATCTATTGTTCTTAGAATTTGTGCTGCGCTCATTAGGTTTTTCATATTTCGTTCTTTTAAGTTAGAACCCTATGATTATGTTGATTCGCACGATATACACACACACACACACACACACATATATATATATATGAATTTCCTTTTCTCCTTTTAGATTGAAAACATTCGAGGTAGGACGAGGTAGACCACTGTCACCAAGAGTACCAACCAAGAGACTGATCCCGACCAAAAGACACTACCGTCATTAGTTGACTTGCTTACCATCATTGCATAGATAGTTATAGGCAGGATGATCGAGCGGAAAAACCGAGCGTCCATGTAAATACGCTAGTCGTTGTTATCGGCTTCTAATCGCAATACAGAAACCTAAACTTTAACTACACTCTTATGGAGTATAGTGGCTAGTCTGGGTACCGAATCCTCATGGAACTAGGACGAGTGAACGTGACGACAAAGGTAAGACTGTTAACCCTAACTTGACTCTAAAAAGAAATAAAAAGATAATTGAGATGGAAAATAACTAATTAACTAAATGCATACTAAATTAAACAACTGCATTAACTATGTGAGCAAAATTAACTAACTAAGAATAACTTAATAAGAACGAAGGGAAAACGGGTTGGGAATACAATCCCCCAATCCTTAGTAATTACTTAGCAGAATACTAAAATTATAAATTAGAAGTTTGAACGAATCTAGTCTTTATAGATCCTAAGCATTACATATATGAGGTTAAATCCCGCATCATATGAAATCAAAGGGAAATATAAAGCGGTGCTAAACAATTTTACGTATATTATATTCTTAAACATCCCAAGTACCTAGGGCAAGAGAGATTAAAAGACCTATAATGATTGTGGAATTATCTTGCACGACTCTTTCCAAATTTTAATTTAAATTCTATTTTCTACATATGTAATTTACATTGGGATGGGTTCATGCATCCCAACCCTAAAAAAACTTAGCTAGACATGATTTCATTAAATGAAAACAAAATTCTAAATGTGCAAGAAATCATAGGTCTATTATGCATTGAAAAGAAACCTAAATTGAGAAAAAAAATTAAACTATAAGAGCAATTTAAACTTATAATATCGAAGAAATGGAAAGTAGAAATTAGCAATACTTGAATAGAAGAAGGAAATATAAACTTGAAACTTGAATCTTGAATAGCTCTTGTTCAACTTACAAACTAGGGTTTCTAAATCCTAAGAAAATATGAAATTATATGCCAAAAGGAACTCTCCCTCTTCCCCTCTTCATTACTCTAGGGCTTGGCTTTTTATAATACCCAAATATGAATTTTCCAATGCCTCTCCACATTTTACAACTTATAAAAAGGAATTATACAAAAAATTTCAAGAGTTGAAACTCTTCAGCTTCCAGAATTAATTTCAACTTTGACTTTCTTTCTCCAACTTTGACTTGCCATATCTTTTGATCCCGAGCTCCGATTTGACTGCCGTTTTTCCATCGTTCTTGTAATTTAGAGGTCTTCAACTTTCTAGTTTTTCCCACCTCCGGAATATAGTTGTAAAATTATAAAAATACCCTTGAACTCCCCATTTCTTGCTTTCTTTCACTGTTTTGCATTTTTTTGCAGTAAATAACTATAAAAACAGTAAAAAATACATGAAATTCGGGGTACTTGTCAGCAGAAGTCATTAGCAATGATACGGGATAAAAAAAATCAATTACGTTGTTCGAGGTACTAAAATTACCAACTCAGGAGGATAAATTTAGAAGAATTTATGCTTAGTCATAGGATGACCGCCTTATTAAATCACCTTCATCAACCCAAGTGACCATAGTCACAGTTGGTTGTGTTATCTTAACCACAGTTATCTATGTGGGAGAAGGCGCGCAGGGCATTTGCTATGGGAATCCTGACAAAATTTGTGGGAACATTTTGGTATCACACCAATGGAGGAATTACATTTAAAGGAACTTGAGGATGTTGGAGTGCACTGAGGATCAAGTGCAGATGTTTGCCAACTTTAAGCTAGTGGGTGAGCCGTGACATTTTGATTTAGATTCTTACAGATGCACTGACAAACGACTCACTCAGATTGTGGTTGTTTTCTCTCAGTATGCATGATATAAAGAGTAAATATAATGGACACAAATTCACGCATACAAAATTGAAAAGAAAGAAATATATGGTGAAAAGATCTCATCATCAGAATACAGTTATTAGGAAACGGGGAACATTATCTCTTAATCACACCATTTTAATATCTTTTATTATCTTTTCATGTATTAGCTCTCCATGCAGTAATTAATTTCGCCATTCGGACTCGGTTAGGACTTTTCGGGTTAAAAAGTGTAAAGAATAAAAATGGGAATGGATAGAATGTTCGGAATTGAAAAATGTCCTTATGACATCCATTAGTGATTTTTCGGGCATTTGCTCATTTTTCTCTTTCTTTTTCTATTTTCATTTTTTTTCTTCTTCTTTTTTCTTGCTATTTTTCTTTTCTTGCCCTTTTTTATACACACTTTGGACTTACTTGATGAATTTCCAAATTTTCACAATTCCAGATTATTTGGGTTTTTCTGGTTATCAAACGAAAGGGAAATATTTAATTAGGCTCAAAGTGGACTGTAAAGGGATAATTTTTTCACAACTTTATTATGGCTAATATTTTTGGGTTAAACAAAAGAGGGTCTACTTCATTGTCCAAATTGCTAATCACATTACCATATGCATCTCGAGATTAATTAAGTTTAGAGACATATTTAGCACAAATTTCGAGATAACATTTCACACATTTTCCATAATTGATCAAAACAAAGGATTGAGATCATCAATGACTTACTAAAACGTTGAAAATAACTTTTAGTTAATCATAAACTCAGATTGATTTAAAAACTCATAAAAAATTAAAAGGCTCCAAATCTCACTGGGTTTGATCAATCTCCACACTTATTCGTTAAGTCATCAATTTTCTTTCAATTTCCATATTCGGTCAATTTTGGCTTAGTGCATTTTGATTGTTAACAATTTGAGGCTTTAAATAGAATAAAGATGATATTTTTGAAGCTTTTAAATTCCAATTTTTATTTATTTTGAAGAAAAATATTTTTGGCTTTTTTCAAAAAATTTCAATTTTTTTTGAAATTTTCTAAAAAAACACACACTTGGAAAGAACATGAGATCGAATCAATGAATCTAAAAAATAAACGGGAAGAATATCCCACACCCCCTAACTTAAATGTTGCATTGTCCTCAATGCGAATCAAGAACACAACATAAAGAGAGGAAAAGAAAGATATTACCCAAATGGAGTGATCCCCGATGAGTGCGAGTCCATTGAATCTACAAAACATGTTAGAACCAAGCAAAACAAAAAGAATAACAAAAACTTTAACTAATTACTCTAAACTATAAAAAAAGGAAAAAGAAAAAGGTAATTATGTACAATCTACGATTTGAACTTCTAATAAGTTATACACTAGAAGTCAAAGAATTTGAGGGTCCACCCAAAATATAATCTGACTCTGAGGGGTAATCACTGTACCCTCATTAGGATGCATGCCTCCCGAAAAATAAGAATTTCGTTTGAACAACGGAATGCATGTGTAAGGTGAAAAAAGTGGACCATCACCAATTACTATTTTTAAAGGGATGATGGGTGAAAAATACAACTGGGATCCAAGAAAAATAGAATCCCCTCCCAAAGATTTTTAAAGTAGTATGGGAAGAGGGGAACGCAAAAAGGAAGAATCTATATTGGAAACCAATTCAAGCAAAGATTCCTCGTCAGTAAAAGTTTTAACTGTTTCAAAAGTTACAACCAACTCATGGGAATCAAAATTCAATTCATCTCCCAATTTTTTTCAGTTAGAACGGGAGGTAGTGCACGTGTAAGTGAATAATCCATAAGATGAAGCATATCAAACAAACATTCTCGTTCAAGAATCACGTCAACATCCTCAAGACTTTCATCCGATTCTTGTGATGGAGTTAACGGTTCGATAATTGTGGGGACACAAGGAAACGAAGGATATTTAACCTCAATAGATTTTGAAATTTTTATAAGAGGTTGAGATTCAAAATTACTTGGATCAATCTCAATGATTTCATCCTCAAAAGTGTTAGGTGAAGCACAAGTCTAGACCTTCTCTAAGCTATCCAAATAATCATTAAACTCCTTGCAAGTTGCTCTAATTTTGAACTCTGTAGCAGCAAGGTCATCAGATTGCTTTTTGCTAATAAGCAAGAGTTCTTCCAAAGTAGGCTTCCTTGGTTCTAGCACCTCGGATTCCTCATTTGGTTGAAAACATCCTTCAACTTAAAAAATATCAGAAGAAAAATCCTCATTGGGTTCAAATAATGCATCTAACTCTTGCTCCCAATAACGATTTTTTCTCGATATTCTTTTTCAAAACTTTCTTCTTCAAGCAATTCATTTTGATAAATTTGGATGGCCTTAGCATTGGGCTTGTATTTATGAGACTCATCTGTAGTGATATTGACCCAATGTTCATAAGTCTTGAGTGCCTCCTCTTCCCCCTCTCTATTATCATAACAATTCAAGCCACCAAATGAGTTAAAGTAAGACATTTCAAATTGGACAATTCAAAAACGTGACACACATATTTTTGGATTTTTAAATTTTTTTTTAACGTCAAATTCGGGATTAACCAACCTAACCTAAAATCTACCTAATTCCCCGGTAACGGCGCCATTTTGATTGAGTGGAAAACCGAGCGTCCGTGTAAATACGCTAGTCGTTATTATCGGATTCCAACAGTAATACAAAAATCTAAACTTTAACTACACTCTTGCGGAGTATAGTGGCTAGTCTGGGTATCGAATCCTCAGGGAACTAGGACGAGTGAACGTGATGACAAAGGTAAGACCGTTAACCCTAACTTGACTATAAAAAGAAATAAAAAGATGATTGAGATGTGAAATAACTAAATGCATACTAAATTAAACAACTGCATTAACTGTGTGAGAAAAATTAACTAACTAAAAATGACTTAATAAGAACGAAGGGAAAACAGGTTGGGAATACAATCCCCCAATCCTTAGTAATTACTTAGCGGAATACTAAAATTATAAATTAGAAGTTTGAACGAATCCAGTCTTTATAGATCCTAAGCATTACATATATGAGGTTCAATCCCGCATCATATGAAATCAAACGGAAATATAAAGCGGTGCTAAACAATTTTACGCACATTATATTCTTAAACATCCCAAGTACCTAGGGCAAGAGAGATTCAAAGACCTATAATGATTGTGGAATTATCTTGCACGACTCTTTCAAAATTTTAATTTAAATTCTATTTTCTACATATGTAATTTACATTGGGACGGGTTCATGCATCCCAACCCTAAAAGAACTTAGCTAGACATGATTTCATTAAATGAAAACAAAATTCTAAATGTGCAAGAAATCATAGGTCTATTATGCATTAAAAAGAAACTTGAATTGAGAAACAAAATTAAACTACAAGAGCAATTTAAACTTACAATATGGAAGAAATGGAAAGTAAAAATTAGCAATACTTAAATAGAAGAAGGAAATCTAAACTTGAAACTTGAATCTGGAATAGCTCTTGTTCAACTTACAAACTAGGGTTTCTAAATCCTAAGAAAATATGAAATTATATGCCAAAAGGAACTTTCCCTCTTTCTATCTTCATTACTCTTGGGCTTAGCTTTTTATAATACCCAAATATGACTTTTCCAATGCCTCTCCACGTTTTACAACTAATAAAAAGGAATTATATAAGAAATTTCAAGAGTTGAAACTCTTTAGCTTCCAGAATTAATTTCAACTTTGACTTTCTTTCTCCAACTTTGACTTTCCATATCTTTTGATCCAGAGCTCCGGTTTGACTGCCGTTTTTTCCAGTGTTCTTGTACTTTAGGTCTCTTCAACTTTCTAGTTTTCCCCACCTCTGGAATATGGCCATAAAATTGTGAAAACGCCCTTGAACTCTCCATTTCTTTCTTTCTTTCATCGTTTTGCGTTCTCTTTGGCACTAAATATCTATAAAACAGTAAGAAATACACGAAACTCGGGGTACTTGTTAGAAGAAGTCATTAGAAATGATACGGGATAAAAACAAATCAATTATGTTGTTCGAGGTACTAAAACTACCAACTTAGGAGGATAAATTCAAAAGAATTTATGCTTAGCCATAGGATGCCCGCCTTATAATTCTCCTTCATAAACCCAAGCGACCACAGTCGTAGTTGGTTGTGTTATCTTAACCACAGTTGTCTATGTGGGAGAAGGCACACATGGCATTTGCTAAGGGTATCCTGACAAAATTTGTGGGAACTACTGACATTTTGGTATCACACTAATGGAGGAATTACATTTAAAGGAACTTGAGGATCAAGTACAGATGTTTGCCAACTTTAAGCTTGTGGGTGAGCCTTTATAGTGGTAGGAGTCTACCACCACTATTGAGGAGAAGAGTGGTATAAGTATAATTGAGTTCTAGAAGAGGTTTAAGGTAAATTATTATTTTTCTAGAAGTCAGAGTGAAAAATAAGAAGGAAAGTATGACCTTGGTTCAGGGGAGCCGCACGGTGGTCGAGTATGAACAGGAGTACACAAATATATCTATATTCGCAGTTAGGATATACAAATGGATTGGTTCGTTAAGAGATTTAATTGGAGGATCAAACAGGTATTATTGACTAATCCGGCATACAAAACATGTACCCAAATGGTGAATGTTGAATTTATGTATTGTCGGTATAATTCAAATGTTCAGAAGTATAAAAATGGGAAAACAGCAAATAGGGGGACTAAATGTAATACCCTGTATTTTTAATTATTTAATTATTTAATTAAATAATAATTAATAATTTAAGACAATATATTAGTCAAGTTATTTTGATGGAAGAAATTTAATTAAACGAGTAAAGTTAAATTTATAATTTTTTAATAATTATTTGTTAATTGTTTGAATATAATGGTATTTTATTTGGCTTGAGGGCATTGTGGAAATTAATTTAGAACCTTGAGGGCATAGTGGTCTTTCAATATGACTTGAATCCCACTTACATGTATTATAGTGTATGTTATTGTTATGTGAATAGAGGAATTAGAGGGGAGAGGGATTGCTGGTGAGAGGAGTGGTCGTGAGCGCGGGTATAAGAGGCATGATCGCGGCCTTAAAGGTCCGCGACCCCCTCGAGGCCTTCTCGCAGGTTTTGCTTCCTTGTTTCTTTATATTGATTAAACCCATGAAATTTTATTATTAATTGCATCCCCTATTAAACCAAATGTACAACCCTTATATTCTATGCATCCTCAACCCCTAAATCCCTAAACCCTAATACAATACAACCTTTATACCTCCATTTGAGAACCTTAAACTTAGAATTTTGGATTTTTTTTTCAAGAAGCAAAGTTGATCAAAATTTAGAAGAGAACAAAGATTCAAAATCAGATATTTGAGATAATTAAAAGGCAAGAGTACTCTACTTTTTCCCTTTAGTTCTTATTGACTTAAATATTACCTAAACAATGCTTATTAATTAATTAAAATGATTAGAGGTTGAATTAGGGAAATATAAACCTAAATAATTCCCTATTATTGTTACTTGATATTGAAATATGTGAAAATATTATATAATGAGAAATTCCAAGATTATAACTATACGAATTAAATGTTGTAATTGTTGAAAAGATGAGAAAATCAACATGTTAATTAGATAAGATTTGAATAATGTGCTTTATGAACTTCAATAAATGGAATGTGAGGCATGAGTATGATTTGTCATGTTAAATATCTAAATTGAGTATTCTTATCTTGGGACACTTTTAATTGTTGAATAATCATATCAACCCCATATGGAATGCGTATGAACTACTGATTTAAGAACTTGTAATTGAAACCATGTGAATTGGGTTAATCCACATGTAAATTAGTAATAATAAATGTTACTAGTAAAATAGGATTTTATTTAAAAAATTGAATTGTGTGTGTTTATCGAGGTGATATTGGTTTAGTCTTATATTGCTGGTGTTGGGATTTAGATGTTTGGCTAGTTGTTGTTTTTGAAGAGATATATATTGTGTATTATTGATATTATCATAGGAGCTATAATTATTTGGTTATTTTTTTAACATTAGGTTCTTATAGGACATTAGTTGTTTTATTATGGAGAATTATATTATTGAGTTAATTGTCATTCTAGTGGTTGATGGGTCTTAGGTTATTGGATAATGTTTTTTATTGTATAAAATTTGATTGATAGATAATAGTGATAGTATATATGGTTACATACGGTTGAGATTTTAGTCATAATATATGGGATATGTATATGTAGGGTTTGAAATAAAGAAGATGGTGTTTGAGGATACTTGTATTTTCATAGAGAGTTGATTTTAGACTTTAATTAAGTATATGTTATTTATAAGGATTGTTAAGATGAATGACGATGAAGGGAAGGTAAGGTTGTGATAAGAGAGGGATTTAAGAGTGAATCGGATGTTTGTTAGAATAATGAATTTTCTAAAGTTAGGTAAAATAATGAGATGCTTTGGGAATCATAGAGTGAGCTATGGGTTTCTTATGAGTGACGTGTATTGGCTTAAATGGATTTAAGGTAAAGGAGGTAGATGATTACATTTAATGTTGGTGCACTCTTGACTACTACCTTATGTGGACAGAAATATATCGGGGGGGAGGGGGTCTGATCAGTCACATAAAGTGTATACATATCTCCATTTTTCTGCATATTTCAGTATGTACAAAACCATAAAAACATGTACTTATGATCTTTTACTAAATAAGCTCAATTTTCCTAGTTAATCGCTTGCATAAGGTATTTTTCCGTGATTACAACTTTGGGATGATAAATTTGAAGTTTAGAAGCATTGTGAGCATGTAATGCCCATAAATGCGCTTCCAAGGGAAGACGAGAATTTTGTAAATATTGTGTCGGAGTTAGATTCTTCATGAAAAATGAGAATGCGCTCGTACTGATAGTCTATATATTAGATTCCTCATATATAAATATAATTTTATCTTAATTATCAATTACTGTACACATGATGATGAAATCCAAATTAAATACAAATCAATCACACATTCAAACCAAGCATGTGAAGAAGTAAGGAAAAATCCCTTTCGGGCAAAACTTATTATTCAGCATTGTAAAGAGTTTCACAGACACAGTCGACTTATAAACTACTTAGCACAACTAAGTATAACACATAGGATCTTCAAATATTTTATAGACTATGGAACAGTCCAACACTATCCATAGGAAGCGGTATTCCCTCGGTATTCATCGATTAACCTTCTTCTTCATTAGTAGAGCCTCGGCTCCACACGTCAATAGTAGAGATGGACTCTAAAAGGGTTGATGAAAGAGTATGGAAACTAGGGTTTCATAAAGTCAAAAAAATCATATATAGGGATATATGATTTGGAAAATAAAAATTGGTTTAGAAAACAAAAGATGAGAACTTTTGGAACAGGCATTGGAAAATCACTTTCACCAAAAGTCTTGAGAATTTCTGAACTAAATAGGTTTTTGTAGCAGGAAAACGGATTTCGAGGCGACGAGATTATTAGAATGAAAATTACATCTCATTTGAATGAAAACATTATTTTCGTTGTAATGAAATATTGTATCATTCTAACGAAACCTCATTTTCGCTTGAATAACCTTCTAATGAGCTTCCAATGAGAGTTTCTTTCCAACAGTGGACTCTCGTTAGATGTTCGTTAGAAGCTCGTTTTAATGCGAATGGCCTTTTGTTCAAATAATCTTGAAACAAGCTTCTAAAGAGGGTGCTCTGCCAAGACGTTAGACTCTCGTTTGATGTTCAGTTGAGTCTGTTCAAATGAGAACGCTATCTCGTTCTAACGAGATCCTAATCTCATTTGAACGAGATTGAAAAAAAAAATCTTTTAAAATCTTATTATAAAAAGCCTCAATTTTAAAATCAAGCATCCCAGAGTATAATTTATATAGAACATGAAAGCCACAAGTTTTATACCTCCATATAGTGTTGGTGACAAATTCGAAAATGGTGCGTGATCCCTGACGTGTCTTCGAATGAACTTCGAGATAATGCAAATGTAATGTTCAGTTTGAGATTTTGATTTTGTAATGGGATACGCCAAAACTATCATATTACCCGACTTAGGCAAAAAAACATGTCGTCAAAGGGTGAAAACCTAAAATAAACACAAAACGGTATTGTAAGAGGCACGAACACCACACACGGGACCGATGTAACCCGCAAAAATAGATCGCGTAGTCATGGGACCCTCGGTTTGAGAGCACAACCAAAATTTAGAAATGATTAGACTTAGGCTAAAAAATATGCCGTCAAGGGGTGAAAACATAAAACATCCACAAAATAGCCCCGTAAGATGGCCAAACACCTCGTACAGGACCAATGTAACCCGCAGGAACTGGCCGCATAGTCACGGAACCCCCCAGTTTCAGAGCACAACTAAAATTTACAAAATATCTAAACTTTGACTTAAAAACATGCCGTCAAAGAGTGAAAATATAAAACAGACACAAAAGGGCCCCATAAGAGGTAGAAACACCTCGCATGGGAGCAAAGTAACCCCTAGGAACCGATCGCATTGTCACAGGACCCTCGGCTTTTTAACATGACCAAAATTTTAAGAATATCTAGACTTAGACTTAAAAATATGTTATCAAATGGTGAAAACATAAAGCAGTGGAAAAACAACCCTGTAAGAGGCATGAACACCTCGCACGGGACCAATGTAACCCGTAGAAATCGATCGCGTAGTCCCGGGATCCCGGCTTGGGAGCGCGACCAAAATTTGCAAAATATGTAGACATGCTTAAAAACATGCCGTCAAAAGGGTGAACACATAAAATAACCTCAAAATGGCCTCGTGAGAGGAACAAACACCTCACACGAGACCAAAGTAACCCACAGGAACCGACCCCGTTGTCACTGGACACCTCAGTTTGAGAACACGACTAAAATTACCAAAATATCTAGACTTGGGCTTAAAAACATGTCGTCAGATGGTGAGAACATAAAATATTCGCAAAAAGGCCCTGTAAGTGGCACGGACTCCTTGTACGAGACCAATATAACCCACAGGGACCAATCATGTAGTCATGGGACCCCCAATTTGAGAACAAGGCCAAAATTTTTAAACTTTTAGACGTAAACTTAAAAACATACCGTCAAATGGTGAAAATGTAAAACAACCACAAAACGGTCCCGTAAGAGGCACAAATGCCTCGCACGAGACTAATATAACCCGTAAGAATTGACTGCATAGTTATGGGACCCCTGGTTTGAGAGCACAACCAAAATTTGCAAACTGTTAAACCCGGGCTTAAAAACATGTCGTCAATGGGTTAAAACGTAAAAAACCATAAAACGGCCTCGTAAGAGGCACAAAACCTTGCACCCGCGTAGTCACGGGACCCCAAGTTTGAAAGAACGATAAAAAAATATAAACTATTAGCCACGCGTAAAAATATGCCGTTAAAGTGTGAAAATTTGGCCTCGTAAGAGGCACAAACACCTTGCACGGGACCAATACAACCCATAAGAACTGATCGCGTAGTCACGGGGCCCACAGTTTGAAAGCACGACCAAAAGTTACAAGTTGTTTGACTTAGTCTTAAAAACATGCCATCAAAGGGTGAAAACATAAAACAACCACAAAAGGGCCCCGTAAGAGACACAAACACCTTGCACAGGACCAATCTAAGTCGTAGGAACCGACTGCGTTATCATGGGACCCTCGATTTTAGAACATGACCAAAATTTGTAATATATCTAGACTTAGGCTTAAAAATATGCCGTTAAATGGTCAAAATATAAAACAATCATAAAACGGCCTCGTAAGAGGCACGAACACCTCGCACATGACCAATGTAATCCGAGGAATCAATAGCGTAGTCACGGGACCCTCGATTTAAGAACTCAATTTTTTTTACAAAATGTTAGACTTAGACCTAAAAACATGTCGTCAAAGGGTAAAAATTTAAGACTGGCACAAAATAGCCATGCAAGAGGCACGTACACCTCGCATGAGACCAATGTTACTCGCAGGAATTGATCGCATAGTCATAGGATCCCCAGCTTGAGAACACATTCAAAATTTACAAACTATTAGACTTAGGCTTAAAAACATGCCGTCAAAGGGTGAAAACATAATTCATCCCCATAAGAGGCACCAAAACATCGCACGGGATCAATGTAACCCGTAGGAACTAACCGCGTAATCACGGGACCTCCGATTTGATAACACGAGCAAAATTAGCAAACTGTTAGACTAAGGCAAAAAACATATCGTCAAAGGGTGGAAACATAAAATAACCAAAAAACGTCCCCCTAAGAGGTATGAACACCTCGCATGGGACTAGTGTAACTCGCGAAAACTAACCGCGTAGTCATGGGCCCCCCGGTATGAGAGCATGTCCAAAATTTACAAATGGTTAGACTGATGTTGAAAAACATGCCGTCAAAGGGTGAAAATGTAAAACAACCACAAAACTGTCTTGTAAGAGTTATAAACACCTCACACAGGACAAATATAATCCATAGGATCCGACCACGTAGTCATGGGACCCCCGATTTCAGCGCACAACCAAAATTTGAAAAATATACAGACTTAGACTTAAAAACATGTCGTTAAAGGGTGAAAATGTAAAATATCCTCAAAACAACCCCATAAGAGGCACAAACGCGTTGCAATGGACCAAAGTAACTCGTAGGAACTGACCGCATTATCACAGGACTCCCGATTTGAGAACACGGCCAAAATTTAAAAAATATCTAGACTTAGGTTTAAAAACATGCAGTCATATGGTGAAAACATAAACCATCCGCAAACGGCCCCGTAAGAGGTACGAACACCTCGCACGGGACTAATATAACTTGCAGGAACCGAGCACGTAGTTAGGGACTCTTGGTTTGAAAACACGACCAAAACTGACAAACTGTTGGACGTAGGCTTAAAAACATGTCGTCAAAGAGTGAAAATGTAAAACAACCACAAAACGGTCCTGTAAGAGGCACAATCACCTCGCACGAAACCAATATAAGCTGGAGGAACTGGCCATATAGTTACGAGACCCTCGATTTGAGAGTACGACCAATATTTGCAAACTGTTAGACTTAGGCATAAAAACATGTCGTCAAAGGGTGAAAATATAAAATAGCCATAAAACGGCCCTATAAGAGGCGCGAAAACTTTGCACTAGACCAATGTAACCCGCAGGAACCAACCGCATAGTCACGCGACCCCCGATTTAAAATCATGACCAAAATTTGTAAATTGCCAGACTTAGGCATAAAAACATGTCGTGAAAGGAAGAAAACGTAAAACAACCACAAAACGGCCTCGTAAGAGGCATGAACACCTTGCATCTGACCAATATAACCCGCAAAAACTGACCGCGTAATCACGGGACCCTCGATTTGAGGACGCAACCAAAATTTACAGACTATTAGACTTAGGCTTAAAAGAATGCCGTCAAAGGGTGAAAACATAAAACAGTCCCAAAACGGAGTCGTAAGAGGCACGAACACCTTGCACAGGAGCAATCTAACTCGATGGAACCGACCACATTGTCACGGGAACCCCTGTTTAAGAGCAAAACCATAATTTGCAAAATATCTAGAGGCTTCAAAGCATTCCATAAACGGATGAAAATGTAAAACGATCGCAAAACAGCCCCATAAGAGGCAGAAACACCTTGTACGGGACCAAAGTAACCTGAAAGAACCGATTGCATTGTCATCGGAACCTCGATTTTAGAACACGACCAAAATTTGTAAACTATTGGACTTAGGCTTAAAAACACACTATCAAAGGGTGAAAATGTAAAACAACCACAAAACGGCCCCGTAAGAGGCTCGAACAGCTCGTACGGAACCAATGTAATGTGACACCCCGTTTAATTAAATACCGGGTGATCAATCCTATACTAAATTAAAACAGAAGTCTCATATGGTTCAATCTCAGCATCACTGTCTAAAACCAATTTAATTACTAATAACCTATTAGGCTGGCATCAAAACTTTAATTTACCAATATTTTTAATCAAACCAACAAAGTAAAACAATCCCGTAGTTTATATATACAAAACTGAACTGAAATAAAATAACTGAACACTCGGTTTACATAATACAATCAAATCAAATGATGCACAAAAGGCGGTAAAGAATAAAATAATACAAATTGGGATTTCGGCCCGAGTAGTTCTACAGTACCTCCTATCTAGATTACAAGGATAGAAACGTCTACAGTAAACCTGCATGCATCCACAGCTACAAGAGGGAATGTATGATTTGAAAGAATCTGCATCCAGGCGTCCCATGTGTCTCTGGACAGCTATATATATATATACATATAGCAAGAGAGGAAAATCGAGAAAAACGGGCCAGAGCCCGAGTTGTGAAAATATTTTGCAAGTGCATAAATGCTTTATTTTTAAAATATGATTTATCCCATATTTAAATTGGTATCGCACTCCCTTGGGGTACCCCTCACCCCTCTTCTAATAGTGCACTCCTATCGTATACCAAAGAGACAACTTAGTTAAGTTACCTTGCCTGACTAATCCTTTTCACTCAAACTCGAAAAATCCATACAAACTCGATACTGAGGGCTAAACTTTTCCCCATTCTCAACACTACCCTATATTCATGCATGGGGTGTCTCGCGAAGTGAAATCCAAACAAGGAACCCCCCGATACACTACTACCTCACAATGTTGATCTTCGGGATCCATTAGGCCCTCAGCACATAACGCGTATATACCTATATAGCTTGTATAAATATATATATACCTTACTAGAACCTATAATTCATATTTAATTAAATCCGAATACAAATCTACCAGAAGGAAAATCATTCTTATTCAATCTTCTCATTTTATATATTTTTACCTTATGTGGTATCTTAGCTTCATATACAATCAATATACTATACACAACAAGTATACAATTATACTTATCACAATCATAAGTATAATAACCATCCCACCGAGCTATAACTCGAGGATGCGGTCTCATAGTGCCTATCCAAAATCTGGGTTACTCACTATACCACGGTACCAAGTCAGACTCTCTCATGGTCATGGTAAAATACACAACGGTGGAGGCGATCATGTTCCCTCTGCAAGTTACACACATCACACTCGAACGCGGGAAGATAATGACCTGGGGATATACTCTCCCTGCTACTCAAGCCAGGGGATTCGCCCACATCGCGCAACCTCCCTGGATCGCACTAGAGAAAAATATATAATCTGGATTTTCCAACCCTACGCCAAAGGAAAGCCCGTGGAACCAGCCTCTAAGATATAAATATACCAATCACATATAGATATATTTATACGCATCATATTATATGTATTATAATCACATCGTATGTATAATCCACATTATTTCTCAATATATGCATATGGCTATAATTGCCAACTCTTATAGCGATAGCCAATCCCAAATACTCCCATTCGTAATAGTATATAAGTATTTATGCACTTAAAATACTACACCCATAAGTTTCTTCTTACTAAAATATAACCCCCCACCTTTATCACTTATAAGGATTTATCCTTTCTGAATATACCAATTCGTAATAATTAAATAAGTATACCCTCAACTTATTTAGGTCACATAGGTATCACAATACCTAAAACAAGAGTCGTCAATCGACCCCGGATAGCCTACTCGTGCATCTTTAATCCATATTCTCAATTTCCCATCCTATTCGCATCCTAGGATTTATTCCAAACATATGGGCGTTATATAACTATTTTCGACATGCATAATATATATAATCGTCCACCAAAATATTTCCCCAAGTGCTACTCATCCCGAACACCCGTAAATTAATAAGCCCATTTGACTTTACTTTCCACTAACTCAAGGTATATACATTACTCAACCAAGGATTTAGAGGTACTCACCCCACAATTAGGAACCCCAATTATTTAACTCCCGCAATTTATTTTCATCAAAACTATTCCTTTAATGACACACACACTTGGTACTCTCTTATTCCAAAATTTGACTTCCTTAAATAACTAGGAATACATTACCCTAGTTGGATAATTATTTTCTTAATTAAAAAAGATAAAAACCATACACTTGGGAAGTTATCCCGTTTAATTTAATTATGCCGAAATTGCCAAAATAACTGTAGGATCGATCGATCGACCCTTGGCCATCGATCAATCGATCAAACAGGGCAGCTTCTTCTTCGGCCCCTGTTTCTGGCATTAATAACCCACCAAGCTTTTACTCCTTATTCCACCCTTATATAACCACAACCAACTAATTTTACACAAAGGAAATAGGTTCTAATCAACCTAGAACCAAGAATCAACTACTAAATTCAGTAAATTCCTAACTTTCTCAATTTGGACATTAACCGTTTTTTATCCGTTAAATCTTC
The DNA here is from genome assembly GCA_949130495.1 of Sambucus nigra. NCBI lineage: Eukaryota > Viridiplantae > Streptophyta > Magnoliopsida > Dipsacales > Adoxaceae > Sambucus > Sambucus nigra. The sequence goes on from OX422209.1 coordinate 605,026,832, forward strand.
TGAAACACCTGTTTAATTCGCGAAAACCCCACCCAAAATCTTTATGGTTTGTTATTACCAATTACGATATGAGATTTTATGATCTAAATAAATAAACCAAGTAAACACTTGCCTCGTGGATAAAATCTGACGACCTCGAGTCGAATCCCGCGGAGTTTGGCTAGCAACCCCCTTTTCCCTCTCCCTTTCTTCCTCTCTCTCTTCTCCTCTTTCTTTCCTCTCTTTTCTTTCTTTTATTTCCCTCTCTCCTGCCTTATATATAGAGATATAAGGATTTATCCATTTTAAACCCAAAAATGATTCATTTACTCAATTGCGAGTCCCTAGTAGTCCAAAAAATCATCGAAACCTAAACACTACTCCCGAATACTCTATTCTGACTATCTCGGCCATTCTAAAATCAACCGCGCACTCGAAATCTCCATCCGAGTCACATAACTACAATTCACTAATTAAACCTAACACATCTCAATACGGGTTTTTCCAATTCAACTATTAACCTTTGTCTCTTTTTCCAACTGCGATATGTAATTAAAGTAATCCAACTCATTTACTTAGTCTCAAAAGTAAAAAAAACACACACCGATAATAATCAAATGTTCATAAATCCCCAAATTACTATTTACATAATTTCCCCTAATCTCTAAATTTTGCCCACTTGTGAAATTTAATTATCCCCAAAAGTGGGGGATGTTACATGTAACCTGCAGGAATTGACCGCATAGTCACGGGACCCCCGGTTTGAGAATTCGACCAAAATTTTTTAAACTGTTAAACTTAGGCTTAAAAACATGCATCAAATGGTGAAAACATAAACTAGTCACAAAACGGCCCCGTAAGAGGCACTAAAACTGTTGATGTAAAAAACAAGATTTGATTTAATTAATTAATCACTGATAAATACGAAAGAAGAGATCAGACAAGAGATTTTTAAAGTGGCTCAGCCTTAATAAAATGGCCTACGTCCACTGTCTTGTATTACTGGGTGTCTTGCTTTGATCTCGATTATGCTCGCTTATGATAGCATAACCTGCCATGAGGGTATTTGTAAGAGGGTAGTTTCGATAAGATGGAGGCGTAATCCCTTTTGAGTATAGAAATGATAAGTTAATTATCCCAACACCTTGGATTAATTATAGGACATGAAAACACAAACTCAATGAAGATAGACTCAGTTTAAACTCACAAATCTCTCGTGTATAACTCATAAGGTAGTAATGAACTTAGAAGTAACTTAGCTAGAGGGAGAGAGAAGTAAGAACCCTAGATACACCTTGGTAGGTAGCCAAAATACACCAACTACCCTCAGAAATCTCTATCAAGTATTAAAAGCTTCTTAATAAATGACAGTGGTGGGTGAGTAAATTCTATAGTTTATAATAACTCTCTCCAATGTATATTCTCTCTAGTAATAACTTATGAACTCTCAAAAGATCATACTCTCCTCAGAGGTGGTTGGGGTCTTTAAATAGCCTCCCACACCACCCCTGAGGCAACTTAGCCATTAATGCCTGTGAAAGACATCCCTCATACTTTATATCATAACATTAAATACCTGATCCACTAGTTGTCTCCACGTCATAAACATTAAATGCCAAGAAATGTATTTTGCCTAACCACTGTGTGTCAGGGGGCTATTGTCACAGAGATGGCTCACCAACTATCTGACAGCCCCAAATACAATGGTGGTTTACTCGAGTGTCGATCTGACATTGTTTAGCTGGCTAGTGACATCCTGTACAGTAGATGTGACATTAAGTAGAGGGATATTTGGTTCACAACTCATCACCCGATGGAACCCAAGGTTGCTCCGCCCGAGGTTCCATGGTAAGGGTCATTCGGTGTTTTATCAGGTGTATCTAAGATGGTCTGTACAAGCCGCAATGGTGCCTTACTTCCCAATCTTTCAAACCAAGTCCCTCTAAAGTTCCCACGACGAGGTCATTCGATAGAGCATGAAAGCTCTCCCAGGCCCTGCCAAGCCTGGTCTCTCACGAGTCCCGTTTGACCTTGCACGAAAACACATTATTATTCTCGTTACATCATTACAACCATTATAACTCATAGTTAATATAAACACAAAATACAATATAACTAAGTAACACATCAAGCTAAAGTATGAGTTATCGCGCTAAGCCTCCTCGCTTGAGCTGCCATGCCTGAGCTGCCTTAATCACAAACGCTGCCATTACTGGGAAGATTATCCCTAATCTCAAGATTACCTTCAAGCCCCCTCTACATTCGCCCCTTCGTGGAGAGATTTGTTGTTGGAACGAGAAATGTCTGCATAAAAACTTCTCAATTCGAGGAACCTTCTCCATGTGGAAAAAAAATCTGGCATCTTTTCCTACGTTGTGGCTAATTGTGCTTAATGATACTAGGAAAAAGTTAAATATTCCCCGATGTAACTGAGTCAAAGTACCTTGCTCTGGGGTGCTTTGGCGTGGGGGCATCGCAACTTTTTCCTGTTACTACTTTTCAACCGTTCTCGCCTTGACCATTTGAAATTCTCCCGAAAGGCCTGTTAACCTTCTCAAATACTCATTTTAATTATTGGTAAGTGAAATTATCCCTTGAAATGCTTCGCTATGTTCAAAAAAGAAGAAATTTCCCCCGATGTAGTCGAGTCTGAATTTAAACAATGTTTGGACTTGTGGCGAGTAGGCATCGTAGCTTTTTGAACCGTTGGGACATCTTTTTCGTTGGGAGTTACTGGATATGTCTGATAAAAAATTTGGCGCCAAAACTCGAACTTGCTTAGGAAGGAAAACCTTTCTATTCCCCAGGCGTCACTTCGTAAATGACGTAGCGCTGTCTTTTTAGCTGTCAAAACACTTGCCGAAGTGGCATATGTTCATTTGAAATGATTATAGGCGGCCTTGCACGTGAGATGGTGGGAAACTCAAAAGTTAGGTTTCAAACGTCTCTTTTATTTCAAAACCCTTCTCTTTCCTTCATCTTTTTCAAGCTCTCGTCTTCTTTATAGAGAGAGAACTATGCACAAACCTCCAATGTTGTCCGATTCTTTACTCACTCTCTTCCCTCTCTCATCTTTTGCACCACCACCTGTGGTTGTGCTCCTCCCTCCTTGTTCTTAGACCTTCTTACCCAACTATACGATTCATCTCCACTGCATTCGTTTGGCCATAGGTTTCAACTTTCCTCGGGCCGCCATTGCCTTGGGATCCTTCTATACCTAGTTGGATCGAACTCACATCGACATGGAACGATCACTGGGTCGTTATAACTTGGACAATTTTGCCAACACCATCATTTTGACGGGCTTCCTTTACACCCGTTTTCCTGCCATTTTCGCCAAGTCTATTTCTCTGCATGTGAGCCAAGGTATCAAGCCCCCACGCCTCCTATGTTTTCATTAAAAAAAGTCAAAAGGAGATAATGGAAGTTTTTGATCTTTTGGACTCCTTTGTGATGAGGCCATACAGTGAGTCTACATTTTCCCATAGTTGGGATTTCTTTCCTTCTGAATCCACAACGGTCAAGTTTATCCCAGTTGTAGAAGATCCTTCGCAAGCCGTGGTGCTTCTATTTACCCCTGGGTTGCTTCCTTCTTATCCTGAATGGGGATACACCTTAGAGACCTACAACCCTGACAGATGTAGCAGGCAGTTTGAGTTTGATCAGGGGGCCCCTCGACCCGTGTTTCAACACAACCATACAAAGGCCACTTTCGTTGAAACCTGCACCTTCTATACAACCATCGATGGGAGAGTCACCCTTCCTAGTGCCACTAGGAAGGGGGATGTATCCACCTCTTTTTCGACTAAGTTCCATTTGGGGCAGTTGGAAATGATCCGTGAGTATGTTCAGTCCCCCCCAATATCCCCCAGTCCTTTCCTTCTCTACCTCTAAATTGGGTTTTAAGGGGAAGTCCGTGCTTGGAGTTGAGTTTTCCTTGAGTAAAACCATCAAGGAACCTCCCAATGAGCTACCTCCCCAATGCCGTTGCAACTCCCAAACAAACTGCCCCTTCAATCGAAGATGCAAAAGGCGAAGGGCCTTCTCAGACACCTACCAAAAAAACCAAGAAGTCCAAGTCCTCAAAGTCCAAGCCCCAGGATCAAGAACAAACTCCTTTGGAGGCATTCCCTATTGCCTCCGTTCCCCCTCCTATGTCTGTAAAGGTAGATGAAGAGCTGAGGAGGAAGGTTCAAGCTGAGGTCGAAAGAATAAATGCTAAGTTTCAACGGTGCGCTGTCATCGCTCCTCCTTTGGCTTCTTTTCCCATAATCATGGTTGATCCAACTGAGCCATCGGCGAAGAGGAGAAAAAGATCGAGGCTACCTCAAGGTGGTGATGCAACGAGCGAAAGGAAGAAAACGCTGGGTACCAAGTCCCAGAAGAAACGGATGCCCGAGAAACCTCCCTCCCTAGCTTCTTCTGCTGCTGCCTCCTCGCCATCTTCGCCAGTGCTAATATCTTCTCGTTCTCCCTCTGGATATGAGGTATGCATTCATTTGTTTTTTGTTCTTATTCATATGTTCTTAAGGCAAGCTGCATCTTCTTATTCCTAAATAACTTTTGGTGCAGGGAGTTGTAGAAGAAAGGCCAAGTCTCCCAATCCCCCAGTCCCCCTGTAAGCCGTTTCGTAGGGGGTATTGCGGTATCTCTCAAGTCGATACCACTCCTCCCCATTACCCCATGATAGGCCTTACCTACTCTCGTCGTTTGTCCTCCCAACGGACCAAAGAAGCTGCTATGGGGGTTGCTACCGTTGGATCCATTGGCCAACTAGAGGAAACTACTGCAGCCTCCTCTGAGTTATCATCCGAGCAAGGGGTCCCTCTGTGCCTTGTTGTGGTCGAGGAGAGTGCCCCTGAGGTAAATTTCTTATCAAGTCTCACGTCTTTTATTTGTACCATTGCTTTGTTTGTCATTCTGATATGTGGGGATATTTTAGGTGGAAGTGGCATCTCTGATAGTTAACCTTCTCCTTCCTACTACACTGACGAGACCTTTGACTGCAATTCCCCTCTTTGGTGCCATAAAGTAACGCTTAAGTGTATTGCTGCCTTTTTCCTGTACTTGATTCTTGTGTCTAACACTTGGTTTTGTATTTGCATCTTTCTCCAAGTCTCTCCCCACCCTTTGCTCTTAGTGGCCTTTTCCTTTCCAAGGCCAAGGTTGATGCTGCTGTCTCACGTGGTGATTCTTCAGTGCTTGCCCATATTGGGGCATTGCTTGGAGGTTCCTCGTGTTCTTTCAGCGAAACTCCCTGTTTAGCCTTGGTACCATTTGTTTGCGAGGGAGCTTTGCCTACCATTGAGGCTTCTTCGGTTAGGGGCCCCATTGAGGATTCTGAGGTAATGAGCCTGCCTCCAATGGTTCCTTCCTTATGGCCTCCATGATGACTCCCGTTCTATCTCTTGCTATGACTGAGGTATTTCGCTAATTTATCTGCATTCTTATCGAATTTTTTTTGCAAACTCCACCTATAACGGTGACTTAACAAAGAAAATGCTTGTTAATATTTTTCATAAACTCCACCTATATTGGTGACTTAACAACGAAAATACTTGTTAAGATTTTTCACAAACTCCACCTATAACGGTGACTTAACAACGAAAACGCTTGTTAATATTTTTCATAAACTCCACCTATAATGGTGACTTAACAACGAAAACACTTGTTAAGATTTTTCACAAACTCCACCTATAACTGTGTCTTAACAACGAAAACGCTTGTTAAGATGTTTCACAAACTCCACCTATAATGGTGACTTAACAACGAAAATGCTTCTTAAGATTTTTCATACACTTATTATTTCTTCTACGTCTTCTCAGGTTGCACGAAAAAATTACCGACCAGTTCTTTCGCCTAATGGATCACCCCATCAGGAACATATCGTCTTGGAATATTCTAACCATAATGATCAAGGTTCCACGACCGGTGCTGCTATCGAGAGAAAATCTGGGTGCGAGCTTCCTCTGCCCGACGTGGGTCCTCACGCCTTCTGCCTGATGGTGCTTCAATGTTCTCCTCAAATGCTTCCTAACCATCATTTGGTAGTTGAGCAACTTGTGAACCATCATCCTGAAACATTCACGGTGGATTGCCTATGTTCAAACATCTCGATTATGAGTTACAGGCTTCAGGGCATGACTACCATTATTGCTGAAATTGCCAATACTCTAGCTGCTAACGTTACCAGACCCCTCCTCAACCAATTCCTGGGTTATCTGAGGGAGTTGGGTCGTAACGGGTTCCATTTTGACTGGCTTATTAAACTTTTAAAGATCTTAAAGAGCTGGTAACTAGACCGCCAGAGGGAATTGTTGCAAAAACATCGAGTGGATCAACAAGCCGAGGAACCTAAATTAAACGAGTTAGCACCTCTTCTAAAAGATGTTGATAAAGAGGTGGAGGACATCGCATAAGCTTTACGTCTGGTGAAGCTGAAACGAGAGAAATACCTTATCGAGCGCACACAAGCACAAACGAGGTTGGAGGTCTCTATCAATGCTCAACGATCTTGCCAAGCAGCTTCTTCGGGCCTCCCTGGAGATTTTTTCTCTTCTCCAGATATGTGGTTCCTCTTAGACCAATGAGCGTGTGTATATATATTATTCTCTATTTTCTCTTCTCATGTAATTCTTAGGCAATATCCCCCAATTTTGTAATGCCCCAAAGTTTATGAATGGAAAAAGATATTTATTTTCTCATGCCATTTATTTGTGTTACAACTGTTTGCATAGATTGTGAAGTGTGAAGTTATGTAATTCTTTCATCTCTACTTGAGTTATAATAAAAAGAACTTGCATACTCATCATAAAAAGAACTTGTGTATTCATAACAACAGCCAGCTACATCAGTGGTCCAAATATAACTGCCCACACATGATAGACTTTCAACCATTTATTATTATTAATCTTGAATGGTTTACCTTCTTCCATCTTAGAAATTAAGCAATAACCTGAGTCATGATCTTCTTTTATGATGAAAGGTCCATCCCAATTTGTTGCAAACTTGGGTAGAGGAAGCCCCTTTATGTGTTTCACTTCTGCTTTCAATACGAGGTCTCCCTCCACGAACTTCCTTGGTCTCACTAAGTTATCATATGCCCTGGAGAGCTGTTTCGTATACATTTAGAAGTGTTGCATCACATTATCTCTGTGTTCATCCAACGCTTCCAACTGCACATATCTATTCGGAGGGAGCATGTTATTTCGCAAAGCATATCGAGGAGAGGGAACTTTTAACTCCACTGGGAGAATCGCCTCAGACCCATAGATAAGGGAGAACGGAGTGTACCCTGTGGGCTTTCTCTTAGTTATTCTATAGGCCCATAATACAACTGGTATTTTATCATCCCACGTTCTTGGGAAATCCTCCATTGTTTTAGCCAAGATATTAACCAAAGTTTTGTTTGTTGCTTCGGCATGATCGTTTCCCTTTGGATATGCCACCGTCGAAGTATGATGGATAATGGAGTATTTGTCTGTGCGCATTGTTACTTTTGAATTGACGAAGAGGTTCCATTGTCTGAAAGGATAACCTTTGGGATCCCAAAATGACAAATGACGTATTCTCTGATGAAGTTGCTCACCACCCCCGTTGTTGCCCTTCTCAGTGGTATCGCTTCAGCCCACTTTGTGAAGCACTCCGTTGCTACTAGTATCCATATCTTCCCCCTCAAAGAAGTATGTATAGCCCCTACCAGGTCGAACGCCCAAGTGTGAAAAGGATTGGGCATTGTCAGGGACTGTAGGTCCACTGATGGGGAATGGATCATATTTCCATGAAGTTGGCAAGCCTTTCACCTTCGAATGAACTCAACAGAATATTTATCCATCGTTGGCCAATAGTATCCTAAAGTCGTCAACTGGTCATATAACTTGGCCCCTCCTATATGAGATGGATTGTGCGCCTATTTGAGGACCTCGACTACTTCTTCTTTCGTGATGCAATGCAACGTCCTGTTAAAGTATCCCATTTGATAAAGCTACCCCTCCTAAATGTAAAAACTCACGGCCCTTCGCCAGAGTCCCATCGCATCAATTTTCTCTGTTGGGACCACTCCATTTTTAATGAAGTCAATATAAGTCTGTCTCCAGTCAGCCTGAGCCTCCAAAAAATGATATTCAGTTGCCTCGAAGAATAATTGGCATTTATCGAATTTTCGTTGTAGCTCTGTCGCGTCCTGTTTCATTCCTGGAAAAAAATACCCCTCCCTTTGCATTCTTCGATAGAGGGATATCTCAGTTATTTCGCAGTGCTCTTCGTGTGTTTTCTTTAATCTTTGCTTTGCTTCTTCTGGGTCGATGCACCTCGATAGCCACCCTCCTACATTTCCGAAGTAAAGGTTTCCCTGATTCATGAATTATTGAGCTAATTCTCTTAGTGCCATCGTTCCTTCACCAGCCTCCAGTTGCCTTCTAATCTCTCCCTTCCAGTCCGCATACTCTTCCATTGGTAGTATTGACTGTACTATCGAAGGAGCTTTTCTTCATTAGATCACGATGGTAGTTGTATCGTTCCTCATGACCATTTTTTGGGCAATGGTGGCATAGGCATCTGGGTGGCGGTTCATCGTTCTGGGCCGTCTCTTGATCTTGGTCTAATGGAACTGGCAAAGAAGTCTCTAGATGATTATTTTTTTATGCTTCCAGGCTCATGTGTTTCAATGTGCACTCTCCATTCACTTGCTGAACCACCAAGTTTGAATCCCCTTTGATGCAAAGTGAACGATTCCACCTTTGAAGAGCCTCTAGGAACCCTATCACTAATGCTTCATCTTCCGCCTCGTTGTTAAAACAAAGGAAATCTAATTTGTAGGAAAGGAAAATTTCCTCCATTCCTTTTGAAAGAATAACCCCTGCACCTCCGTTCTTTTTCATCAAAGATCCATCGAACTGCATTGTCCATTCCTCCTCCATTGCGTCTAGGTAATTGGCCTACAAATCATCTCCCGGAACACTTTCTATAGGTGGCTCAAAAGTTCCTGAGGGGAATATTTCCAATAGGTTGGCGTGCGCTTGACTTTTGATCGCAAGAGGAACCACACATTTCAATTCAAATTCGAAGACGATAAGGAACCACCTAGCTGCCCTGCCAATCAATATAGTTCTTGCTAGCAAATATTTATTGGGGTCACGTCTAGTTACAATATGAGTTGTAAAAGATAACATATAATGTCTAAGTTTTTATGCTACAAAGGGTAAGGCTAAACAATGATTTTCCAAGCTACTATATTTGACTTCTAGCCCATGGATGATCCTGCTAAGATAGTAAACTGGCCGTTCTTGCCCGTCGATCTCTTATGCCAACAAAGCTCCCACGAACCTCATGGTGGATGTGAGGTACAACTACAACGGTATTCCTACCTTTGGGGGAACCATGGTCTGTGGTGAAACGAGCAGTTTCTTCAGTCCGCCGAGAGACTCATGACCTACATACTTGTGTTTCTTTCATGCTTCTTCCTGACTGGGAAACCCAACGATCAGCTCAGGAGGGACCTGATAAATATTTCCATTCGTTTTTCTAGGGGGTTCAACCTTTCTCTGGTCTCCATCGCCTTGGGGTCCCTTTACACCTGGTTGGATCGAACCCACATCGACATGGAACGATCACTGGGGCGTTATAACTTGGCCAACTTTGCCAACACTATCATTTTGACGGGCTTCCTTGACACTCGCTTTCCTGCTATTTTCGCCAAGTCAATTTCTCTGTCCATGAGCCAAGGTGTCAAGCCCCCACGCCTCCTATGTTTCCATAAGAAACAAAGTCAAAAGGAGATAATTGAAGTTTTTTATCTTTTAGACTCCTTTGTAATGATGCCATACAATGAGTCTACATTTGCCCATAGTTGGGGCTTCTTTCCTTTTGCAGCCACAACGATCAAGTTCATCCCAGTTGTAGAAGATCCCACACAAGTCGTGGTGCTTATATTTACCTTGGGTTTCTTCCTTCCTACACTGAATGAGGATACACCTCGAAGCCCTACAACCCTGTAGATGTAGCAGGCAATTCGGGTTTGATCAGGTGGCCCCTCGACCTGTGTTTCAACACAACCATCCAAGGGCCACTTTTGTTGAAGACTGTACCTTTTATATTGCAGCCACGGTGCTTGGTGTGATGTCCACCATTGATGGCCGTGTCACCCTTCCTAGTGCCACTAGGAATGGGAACGTATCCACCTCTTTTGCCACTAAGTTCCATTTGGGGCAGTTGGAAATGATCTGTGAGTACATTCAATCCCCCCCTAAATATCCCCCAGTCATTTCTTTCTCTTCTTCTGAACTGGGTCTTAAGGGGAACTCCGTGCTTGGGGTTGAGTTTCACTTGAGTAAAACCATTAAAGAATCTCCCCAAGAGCTACCCCTTCATTGCCCAATGATACCAACTGCTACCTCGAAATCAAAGGTCGTTGCAGCTCCCAAATAAACGTCCCCCTCGACCGAAGCTGCAACAGGAGAAGGGCTTTCTCAGCCACTTGCTAAGAAGGCTAAGAAGTCCAAGTCCTCCAAATCCAAGTCCTCAAAGTCCAAGCCCCGGGTTCAAGCACAAAATCCTTTAGAGGCGTGTCCTATTGCCTCCGTTCCCCCTGCCATGTATGAAGAAAAGGCTGAGGAGCTGAGAAGGCAAGCCCAAGCAGAGGTAGAATGAATAAACGTTGAGTTTCAACGACGAACTGTCGCCGTTCCCCCTGTTGCTTCCTTTCCCACGATCGTGGTCGATCCTACTGAGCCAACGGAAAAGAGGAGAATAAGTTCGAAGTTACCTCAAGGTGTTGATGCAACGAGCACGAGGAAGAAAATGTTGGGTACCAAGTCCCAGAAGAAACGGATGACCGAGAAACCTCCCTCCCCAGCTCCTTCTGCTACTGCCTCCTCGCCACCTACTCTAGTGGTTACACCTTCTCGTTCTCCCTTTGGGTCTGAGGTATGTGTGCATTCATTTTTGTTCTTATTCCCCTGTTCTTAAGGTAAGTTTCATCTGCTTGTTTCTTAATAATTTTTTTTGTGCAGGGAGTTAGAGAAGAACGACCCAATCCCCCTGTAATTCGTTTCGTGTGTGTGTGGGGGGGGGGGGGGATTGCGGTATCTCTCAAGCCGATATCACTCCTCCTCGTTCCCCCATGATAGGGCTTACCTACTCACGACGTTTGTCCTCCCAACGGGCCAAGGAAACTACTATGGGGGCTGCTACCATTGGATCCGTTGAAATATCTGGCCAACCAGAGGCAACTACTGCAGCCTCCTCTGAGTTACCATCGGAGCAAGAGGTCTCTGTGCCCCTCGTTATGGTCGAGGAGAGTGCCCCTGAGGTAAATTTCTTGTAAAGTTCTCACGTATTTTATTTATCCTATTGCTTTATTTATCATTCTGATATGTTTGACCTTAAATTCAAAAAGGGCCTCTTTCCAACATTTAAGATCAAGCTCAAGATCTTCAAAAAGGTCCAATTTTCTCAATTTTGTCCTTAAATTCTCATAAATTCGCAATAATTTGTTTATTTACTTAACACTTTTATTATCTCATCTCACACATCCTAATATACTTTTTATTTAGTATTATTGCACATCTCTTATTTTTATATAAATAAAAATCCAAAAAAAACAAGAAAAAGTGGGTTTGCTCATAAATTCCAAATAGGGATTCTCACACGTTTCTCATATTTTTCTCACAACTAAAACACTTTTTATACACACACACACACACACACACAAATAAGAGAAGTCCCCGATTGGATTTATAGGATAAACCCCACCCCTCATTTTTCATACGAACTACATGGACTTTGATGCCTCTATAGGCTACGTAGGCGTCTCGGGGTAAAACCTGAGACTCGAGTCCTTTTCTCACTTTTTGTCTCATTTTTTATTTTCTACGAATTCAATTCTCTTAGATTACATATATATATGCATATATTTGTTCTTAGTGGCGTATTATTCCACATACGTTATCGTTCCATCATGATGATTAACCTAAGGATAATCGCATAAATCATATTTTCTAATATTATTTTTATACCTTCCTACAGATGACTCGCTTTATCTCTTCCATGATACAAGTCAAGGATTACTATCTCCATTATATATACACATGCACACATATCACGGGGAAAATAAACGGAAAACAGTAAAAATCCATGAGAGACCGTAAGGGCGGAATGGGTGCCTAACACCTTCCCATTTCGTAACTTAGCCTCCGAACCCTTTTTGAATCATTTTTGGTTTCATATGCACCAGTATGTCTTTGGATGCTATCCTTCGGGATGGCTTCCCCTTTTCTTTTGTCTGTTTTGAGTAAAATAGACTGGCGACTATAATCTCTCTACATTTTACACCTCACCACATGACGCAGGCCGAAGCGCTCTCGAGAGGGATGCACGGGACCCAAGATCCTCCCTCACTCTCATCGCCCCGCAGCGAGGATCAGGGATGGCCACAGTGGCAACTCTACTGGGGATTCTGATATTTTGAGGGTTAGACTCTATTTACATGGATGTTATACTTGTTTATATTTTCCCCATTTTTGAGGGTTAGACTCTATTTACATGGATCTTATGCTTCTATTCACACACTTGTAGAAAATTCTCCATGTACACTTCACACCACGTGCACCTAGGATCACATATATCCACATGTTGAACGCATCACCCATCCTTACTTGGTGTACCTTTGGTACTTGTACTTTTCTTCCTGTTTGGCATAATCAAGAAAGGCATTCTCATCATAAGATACTAATAAGAGAATCATGCATGATTTAGACGACATCACTAAAGAGCATTGTTATTGACCAAATTCTACCCAGTAATTGAAGGGTCACTTCGTGATGGGCGCTAGTACAGCAGGGCACAGTTAGCCTACGCGATATGACTCTCACCTTCCATTGGCCAAGTACCTTCGACGTATATCGAACGGTTCCCTCGCATCGTACTGCTTTATCGAAGTCATGACGGGAGGTATATCGTAGGGAACTCGTTTACATACGCCGAGTATATTAAATTCTCTCTCACACGTACCATCCCCACGAGGTATATAGTGAGGCAATTTACGTACACACATGTATATCAAATGGCTTTTCCACACGTACCGATTGCCCGCAAGAGCAAGACGTATATTGTGGAAGTCACGCCAAAGGAGGGAACCCTTTCCCATTCACCCAATCAACTACATACCCGCATATAGGTGTCAAACGTAGGACTCGCATGTTAGATTGACGGTTTCCACCCGAAACTCTGCCAAAATTCTGAATCGACTTGCTGCCCGAATTTTTACGCATTTCTAAAATGGGACCCTATCTGTGACCCCAATTACAAGTCCAGCCATAGCTTTTCATATATTACAAACCTAATTTTTCCAGGCTCGGGTCCTGTCCTACAGTTTATTTTTGCATTTAGGATAATTTAATACAAGTGAAAACATAATAATCATAACAATCATGCTGAGTTCCGTCGCCAAAAATATTTCTCCCTTATTTATCCAAAAATCCAAAAATAATTTTCTCTTCTTTGTCAAAAATCCAGAAATATTTCGTCTTTCAATCTTGAAAAAAAAATGTCAAAAAAATATTTTCATTCTTTTTTCCAAAAATAAATCCCATTCTACGCCTTCTCAAGTCGATCGCAAGACCTTGGCCTGGCTCCTTATTGACTTCGGTCTTCAGTCAAATCACCCTAGAGTTCTGTTCGTTCCCCTGCTACTTCTTTCGAGTCCGAAATCCATTCGCTTTCCATGGAGAACACAAATCAAGTACCCGTTGTGCAGCCGAATCTGACGGCAGTCCTAGCTCATCTTGTATCCAAGATTGACAACCTCGAAACTGAGATTTGAGAGATGCAACGAAACCATGTTCCTGTTCCTCAAGAGCCCAAGGCCCTATTCCCTCATGCTATGGGTCCACCCGAGCCTATTTGGGTTCCCGCAGAGTATCAACACGCTCCAACTGCCCCTCCTACTAATGGGCCGCCGCCTGCCCAGCTTTCGATGCCGAACCTTGGTCAGCCTGGGGCTAACTTTCCTATGATCATTGATCTGAAAGTGGAAGAGTTAAACAAAGTCAAAGAGGACCCCAATATGCTCACCAAGAAGTTTGACCAAGTCAGAATCTCAGTAAATTATATGGACTACACCCACATGTCTCCTTATTTTAAGGAGAGGTTATCCGAGAAGTTTAAGATGCCAAACATTGAGAAATTCGGAGGAAGTGGGCCCCTGATTGTTCATTTTCGTAGTTATCACCGTTCCATGACTATACTAGGGGCTTATGAAGAAGTGATGGCCTAATTATTGCAGCAAACTTTGAAGGATAGCGCCCTCCGATGGTTTTTGTCCCTCGAGGAGTCCAGAATCCGTAGCTAGAAGGATGTAGCCCAAGAATTCATATCGCAGTATAAATATAATGAAGAGCTCGAGGTCACCCGTCGTGATTTAAAGATGCTCAAACAGGACCCTGGGGAATCAGTCAGTAACTTCATAGCCAGATGGAGGGAAAAATCAGGTACTATGACCAATCATCCTTTCGAAGAAGAACAAGTCAACATAGTGAAGAAGAACTTCTTACCCCATGTCCTAGCAACCATGGGAGGACAATACTACCCCGCTTTCGAGCTCTCATAGAAGCATGAGTAGAAACCGAGGAAGGTCTTGCTAAAACAGAAGCTGAACCAAGGAAAGTGTCTGAACAATACACCCCTAGAAAATATGATAAGCATGTCAGTGCCGCAATCTCAACCTTAAACAACATCTCTCAACCAACCACCTCATGGGAAGGAGAAAGTCATCCTGTCCCAGACCGAAAAGAATACACTGAGCTCCATGATCCCCTATCTAAAGTTTACCAGGACCTATTAAGATGAAACCTTATTAAACTCTTGGACCCCCGTTTATTGCCAAATCTGCTCCCAAAAAACATCAAGACCGATGATCATTACGACATTCACCAAACAGCTGGCCATACCATTGACCAATGCTTCCACCTCCGAAACATAATCCAATATCTCATTGACCGGGGTACCATCGCCCCACTAGTCAATCCTAAGACAAATACTACTCACAACTCACTCCCAAATCATGCCAATGCCATCTTCTTAGAAGAGAACCTGAAATTCAATCCCTCAACTCAAATCATACCCATATACTCTCCTAAACATCTCCAGATTTGCCCGTATTTCCTCCTACACCCTACCAGCCTCGTTGATAAGGCACTGTCACTTTTTACGAGGGCCTGCATCCCTGTCCTTACCCGTTCTGAAGATGGAAGTATGGAATTATCAGAAGTGTTAAATCAACTGCTAGAGTTCAGGCTAAAATTACCCTCACAAATTATTATTAATTGCCAAAGATTCAGTACGCTGTTCTTGGAAGCACATAAATGGGCTCGAGAGTGAGATAGTTGGGTAGTACTGACCACTGAAGTCAGCTTGGATGATGTCGTCCAGATCATGGCAGAATTATTCGGGCAAACCAATAACATTTGTAATATCACCGAGTTACTTGATACTTTGAAGCTACAAGGGCGCCTAGTCCCTTCACCCTTACACGTCCCCACCGATTGGGAAGACCTGTATGAAGAAGCCGTTGAAGTTATGGAATGTATCGACTTTACATGGAAAGACATAATTGTTTCCACCGGATGGGGGGAAGAATTTGAAGATTCGAATAAAGAGCAAGCTGCAGTAAAAATTGGCCCGATAACTGACATGTGTGGGATGATATCATTCGAAGAACTCCTCAGAGAAATAAATAAGGTTGCAGAACAACCCGAGGTTGACAAGGAAATGGGATTAATGTTTTTCCCTTCTTTAATAAATCACATGACCAGATCAGTGAGGCATTACCAGATTCCAAGATTACCACCAACCAATGACAAAGGGAAGGGCGTTGAAAATCTTCCTATGCCAGAGATGACCATCGAGGAGAGCAAGATCCTCGATCAACTGAAGAAAACTCAAGCTAACATCACTCTATGGGGGATTTTCTTGTCTTCCCAGCTACACAGAAATGCTTTGATCAAGTTGCTCACTGGACCCACAGTTCCTCCCTCTACCACACCAGAAGAAGCCGTAAATTTGGTCGAATCCTTGAACTCTACCCGAATGCTATCCTTTTCTGAAGAAGAAACCCCCAGAATTGGGCCAAACCACAATCATGCACTAAACATCTCCATTGAAGTTATGGGGAAGGTCGTGCCATTCTCTATTGTCGCTAATGGATCCGCCTTGAATGTTTTCCCCCTAAGAACCTTCAGGTGCTTAGGATTGAAAGAAAGCGACCTCGCTCTAACCTCCACTGCTGTACGTGCCTGCGATAATACTCGTCGGGAGGTGATGGGATCCATAAAACTTATAATAGGGGCTGGCCCTATAAACCCGATCGTTGAATTCCAAGTCATTGACATCCCAGCTTATTTCTTCATGTTGCTCGAATGATGATGGCTCCATAGTATCAAGGGTGTGTCTTCCTCACTCCATTAGAAATTAAAGTTCTTAACCTACGAGAGAGTCATCACCATTTTGGGAGACGGTGATAATACCGAGGATACAAGCAACAGCAGTCCGATTCTTGAGATACAATACGGGTCAAATGATATGCTCCTATCAGGATTTTGAATTGAGCCACTTCTACCTCCGACATGGGATAACTTCAAAGAAAGGAATACAACCCTCATGGAAACGTCCATGTGATTCAAATGTTCAGAAACATGCACTTTATGCCCGGACTGGGGATATAGCGAAGACAATAAGGGATACCGGAGCCCATTGAACTGAAGAAGGCTTTCCCTCCTTGTTGTTTGGGGTATCCACCGTTAGAACAAGAGCTCAAAATCATCCGCTAGTCTCGACCAAAGAGAAGACTAGAATGCATCCAGACTATCCCAGGCGACTCCTTGAAGGGATGATTTATCAAAGAGGGTGAAGACTTCCCCTTTTGTGGCTTTTCGGAACCATGGTATGACCATACGGATAAGAAGATGAAACCCAAAATGGAGATCTATTTCCAAGACAGCGACCCATGGGCCTAAAGTTCCCAACACCATGTACAATCACTCATCAAAGATACCGAAGAGACTGAGGAAAGTGACTCCGAAGATTCCTTCAACTTACAGACACTGGGGATGGCTGGTTCATTCAGGCACTACATTACCGAATCGGTCCCAACTGATTAAAGCTGCTGATACACCTCTCCTCAACTGGCATGCTGCACTAGTGCTACCTACTGAAATCTCCCCTAATCCTAATGTTTACCCCATTTCTTCTTCTGTTGTCTATCATTGCTCAAATGTAATCGAGTCCTCCTTTGATGAGGTTCTCAATGCTATTTTTTCTATCAATGAAATAAACGAAGATTTTGAGTATCTTGTAGTGCCTTACATTAACTGTTTAGATTCTAATAAAACTTTTGATGATGATGATTTTGCAAATGAATAATTCTTAACTAATCTAAATAAGTTTAATAATAAATAACATAACCGCGTTCATGTTAATGAAGAAGATACTGTTGCTGTTAACCTCGGTTCTAGTAGCCAACTGCGCTAGATTAGGATAGGGGCTACCCTCGACGAGCATGAGCATGAAAAACTCGAAGAATTGCTAAACGAATTCGTGGATGTCTTCGCATGGTCTTATGATGATATGCCCGACATCGATCCTGTCCCATATTACAAGCCGGTTAAACAAAAGTTGAGAAAACTCCTCACCGAATGGTCGCTCAAAGTCAAAGAAGAGGTGGTAAAACAGTTGAACATGGGTTTCATTCGTGTAATCGAATATCCCACATGGCTAGCCAATATAGTGTCCGTGTCGAAATCAGGAGGGAAGGTTTAAATGTGTGTAGACTACCGGTACTTCAATAAAGCCTCTCCAAAGGATGATTATCCGTTACCCAACATCAACATGAGCATGGACAACACGACTAGTCATACTCTTAAGTCATTCGTCGATGGGTTTGCTGGATACAACCAAATCAAAATGCACCCAGACCACCAAGAAAAAACAGCATTCATTATCCCATGGGGAACCTTTTGCTACACTGTCATGCCATTTGGTCTCAAGAATACTGGGGCTACCTACCAAAGGGCTGCGACAACCATCCTGCACGATCTGATTCACAAATAAGTTGAGGTCTATGTGGATGATATGATTATCAAGTCCAAAACTAGAGAAGGTCATGTTCTCGCTCTCCAAACGTTCTTCGAACGACTGCGACAGTATCATATGAGACTCAATCCACAAAAATGCATCTTCGGTGTTACAAAGGGAAAACTCTTGGGATTCATGGTGACTGAGAAGGGGATATAAGAAGATACTTCCAAGCTGAAAACCATACTTGAGATGACACTTCCCCGAACAGAGAAAGAAGTCTGAGGTTTCCTTGGAAAGTTGTAATACATCAACCGGTTCATCAGCCAGTTAACCTCCATCTGCGAACCTATCTTCAAACTCCTCCGAAAGGATTCAACTAAGATCTGGAAGGAGGCCTGCCAAGAAGCTTTTGACCGAATCAAATAATATCTGACCCAACCCCCGGTACTCATGCCACCACAACCTAGTCTCCCCTTACTTCTATACCTAACCATAATCGATACCGCAGCTGGGGATTTGCTAGCCCAATACCTTTAAGATTCCTACAAAGAAAGATCCATCTATTATGCCAGTCGGAAACTGACTGGGTATGAGTTCAGCTACACTGCTTTCGAAAAGTCTTGTATTGCACTTGTCTGGGTCACCCAAAAGTTGCGACACTATATGCTCTCCTTCCCCATCAAGTTTGTATCCCGAATAGACCCCATCAAATACCTTCTTGAGAAAACCACCTTGTCCAACCGAATGGCCCGATGGTTGATGCTCCTAGTCGAGTTCGATATCGTATACGTCACGCAAAAAGACATGAAAGGAAAAGCCATTTCTGACTACCTCACTGATTACCCTTTAGAAGAAGCTGATGTATGGATCTCCGAATTCCCACATGAGAATATCCTCTGCACCGCTCAAGACAACATTCGATGGAAAATGTTCTTTGATGGCGCTGCCAATAAGAAGGGATATGGCATTAGGATACTTCTGATCTATCATCCCAGATGACTCCCACCCACCCTCACCACCAATTTTGATTTCCCTTGCACCAACAACATGACAGAATACGAGGCATGCACAGTAGGCCTCAAAGTTGCTCTAAAAAAAGGTATTCAGTGCCTAGATGTCTACGGGGATTCCTCCCTCATCATCGATCAAGTGCTCAGAAAGTGGGAAATTAAGGACGAGAAACTCCAACCCTTCCATTCCCACTTAGAAGAACTATCCTCCCAATTCCAAGATATCACCTTCCATTACCTACCTCGTGCAAAGAATATCCTAGTCGATGCTCTCGTTACCTTGGCCTTTATGGTCGACATGCCCGAAAGAATAACTATGACCCCCTTCCTAGTTCAAAAGCAAGACAAAACAACCCACTGCTACCACATTGAGCTCGTCACCACAGAAGATCCCGACCTAGCCAATTACTGATACTATGATATTTAGCCCCTCCTCAAGAATGGTAGGTATCACGAGGGTTCCAACAAGAAAGATCGAGAAACCCTCCAAAGACTGTTCGCCCAGTATATCATCTGTCATAAAGCACTGCTCAAAAGGAACTTCGATGGAACTCATCTACACTGCATCGCAGGGGAGGACATCGAAAAGATAATGCAGAAGATCCACAGTGAGGAATGAAAACCCCACATGAACGGTCACATGCTTGCCACCGACAAGAGTACTACTGGACCATTATGGCCTAGGATTGCACTGCCTACGTCCAGAGATGCCTCAAATTTCAAAAGTTCTCCAACCTTTAGCACCTGACTCCGCGTGAATTATACAAGATGACTTCTACCTGGTCGTTCTCCACTTGGGGTATTGACATCATAGGGAAGGTTATACCGAAGGCTTCAAATGGGCATGAATTCATCCTAGTTGCCATTGATTACTTCACCAAATGGGTCGAAGCTGAGTTGTATGCAGTATTGAATGCCAAGAATGTGGACAAATTCATCAAGAAGAACATCATCTGTCGATATGGTGTCCCGTACGAGCTAGTGTTAGATAACGGCTTGCATTTTGAGGCAGAATTAATAGAAGTGGTCAACGAGTACGGGATTCAGAGACACAAATCTTCTCCCTACCGACCTCAGACCAATGGTGCAGTCGAAGCCGCCAATAAAAACCTCAAAGCCATCATCAGTAAGATGATCAAAAGCTACCGAGATTGGGATGACCAGATCCAGTACGCCCTCTGGGTCTATCGAACCTCAATTCGATCCTCTATCGGGGTTACCCCTTACTCTTTAGTTTACGGCATGGAAGCAGTCCTACCTGTTGAGCTGGAAATACCCTCATTGCGTGTTATGATTGAAAGCAAGGTCAGTAAAGAAGACTGGTGCCAAAGCCATCTTGATGAGCTAACCCTCCTAGACGAAAGGATATTGAAAGTTCTTTACCACATACAAGAGTACCATCATCGTATAGCGCGTTCATTCAATAAGAAAGTCAAACACCGCGGTGTTCGGGAAGGGGACCTAGACCTCAAAGAGATAATAGAACCCATATGGGACCCCAGAGGGAAATTCAAGCCCAATTGGAGTGGCCCCTACATTGTGAAGAAGATCTTGTCCAGCGGTGCCACCATGCTTACCAACTTAGATGGGGAAGAAATGGCTCGTCCAGTCTACCTGGACCATCTAAAGAAGTTATACCCCTAGTTCGAAATCTCGGCGCGCCATGACTCTTCTCGTCTCCATTCTATTCTTAAAAAAACTCTTCATTTCCCCTTGCTCAGAACTACGTGGGCTTGATCCTCTACAAAAACCATTTTCAAACAAAATTAAAAAAAATTCAAAATCCCCAGAGGTACGTAGGCAGCTCATACATCTTACATGAGCACGGCCCTTTCTTTTTCACAAAATACTATTCTTTTCTTATCTCCGAGAACGACAATTCATTCTAACATATATTTGAACAAAAGGATTATATATGCCTTAGTGATCGGTATAGATAATTCAAAAATACAAAATTCATCGAAAGGCACAACTGGATGATTAGAAACTTGTTTATTTCACTAATAAGAAATTACGGTACAAATTACATAAGAAAAGGAATGGATAACTCCCTTCCCTCTACCCTCCTAGAAAAAGCCAAATAAAATTCCCACATTTACCCCCATTACACAATAAACTCTCCAGGAGTCCTATCCACAACTACCAGAGGAGCCTGCTTTGTCATCATCATCTACATCCTGGGGTCCCCAAGTTTCCCCTTCCTGAACAGAGTGTCGCAGACACTCCATGGACCGATAAGCTTGAACCAACTTCGAAAAAACCACAACACCTCCTTCCATGGTGTTAAAAGAGACAAGCCACTTTTGTCTAGCCTCCACTTCCAATATCTTGCTAACTACTCTCCTCGACAACCACTTAATATAATCCCTAGGGATAAGCCAAACTCTCCCAACAGACTGAGAGGGACGGGTCGACGAACGCCGACTGTCCCACAGAAAGCTAAGCCGCATGCACAGACGCTCGGTCAAATCTTCTACTGAAAAGAAGTTTAGTGTCCGTGGTGGCACGACCTGTGCACAGCCAAATTGGTACAGAAGCCGCCAAGGGAAATAAAAAGAGGTCTATCTGAGACCAACCAGTCGCACATACGGGTATTCTCCTATCTCCAGAACAGGCAGTAACTGTCCCTACCAAGGCACAAACCAGTACAGATTCTGAGCCCCATGCTCCACAAGCGAATTCTCCCAGCTCTCAATATCCAGACCAACACTGAAGAAGTGACGTGAAAAGAAGTTGGGTACAACCGACAAAGGATATTCTAGAAGAGTCACCAGGCGGAGTCTTTCAGACAACCACATGAATAACATCACGGGGCTACCCCACAGAAAGTCAGAACGACCTTCTCGCCAGTCATCCAGATCATTCAGGATCTCCATCAGTATCACCGCCGCATGATTGCGATGGTATGACATCCACGAAGTAATGGCTGCAAGTTGCGGATCCACCAGCAGTTCCCCAGTCACCAGCAACAATTTTGAAAACAGGCCTAGAGCAATAGCTCCAGCATAGCCAGCATCACCTACTTCTCGCAAATATATGGACTGCAACACCGTCGGAAGGGAGATCATTCCTCCAGCAACTAGTGATCTAGTCGTCGAAGGATAAATACGAAGAAGCCCAGCCAATAAATCACTAGGAGAATGGGAAAATTCAGGCAGAGCTGCAGCAATGCTGGGATTTATCCCCAGCATGGCAGAAAATTCCTCGTAGGTAGGATAAACCTCATCCAACCCAAATCGGAATACATGATCTTCGGGGTACCAAAATTGTATCACCGCCATCAGCATGTTCCACTCAATGGGCCGATTGCACCACAAAGAAACTCGACGCATATTAAAAGTATCGTAGTCGACATTATAAGAGCACATTGCTTCCAAGTCTTAGAGGTAGTTAGCAAACTCAATGTTACTAGGGAGAGCCATCTTGCGAGACTATGAGATAGTATGCAAGTAAGTAAGAATGTGAATGTGTGATGAAAACACTCCACACTTACCCCTTTTTATACTTGAAAACCCTTACAAAAGACATAACCCCTATAGAAATCGGAGGGGATCCTACCCCACAAAGTACCAACGACTGAAAGGGGTACTAATAAAATCTTTGAATTTATGGGACTTGACTTGACTGCCGATAGGTAGGGCAAGGCGCTTGCCGATCGGCAACCCCTTATTTTTGGAAATTTAACTTTTTCCTCTTTTGTCAAAATCAGAAGTTTAATAAAAAATAAATTTATATTCTCAACAGAATTTCAAAAGTCTCCCTTCCACCCTTATATAATTTCTCATTTATTAAAAAAAAAATCCCAAAAATATCTCTTTTTACGGTCTCAGCAGCAAAGTAAAAAGCGCATGTACATGCATTCATTCATTCACCATTAACAAAAGATAATAAAAAAGTCCATTGCATTGCATATATATATTCTTCTGTGTTACATCAAATTTTTCAGGAAATAAAAGAAAAGAAAAAAACAATGGGACTCAGCCCGAACCCACATTCTCTCTCTCTCTCTCACCTACCCTTCACCCCTCTCTCTAAGAGCTTCCACCCCTGCGACGTGCTCTATTTCCCCAATGGCGAGATGGCGCACCACCACTACCCGAGCCAGAGTCCTCCCTGAATGAAGCAGACAACACCAAACAAGAAGGAACCGGGACCGCATCTCGAATATGGGTAGTCGCTGAAGATATCCAGTCTTTGATATCCCTCAGCCAAGTGGACGACACTCGAACTTGCTGTAAGTAAAAGGAAAAATCAGTATCAAAGCAGAAAGGAGCAAAACAGAAACCAAAAAGAAAGAGGAGAACAGAAAGGTATACCGCAGGATGAAGGACCTCCTCTGTTAGGCCCAATTCCTCTGGATCCATCGCATGAGGACGGTGCAGCATAGGCACTATCCCTCCATCAGCCCACCGAATGTTGTAAGAAAGGGTATGCAACTGCATGAAAGGAACCTCTGAGGTCACCGCCACCGCAAACGTCGTCGAACCGCTACCACTGTGGGAGGACCCCACTGCCCGACTCGAACCCACAGGAGGGAAAGGCAAGGCATCATATATGTTGGGCGCCATCAACCAGCTTGTCATAAAATCAATGTAGTCATACGTCACAACCATATCAGTGTACATTAAGTAGGACTCGCCAATCATCGCCGCAATCCTCGCATCCTCCGGCAGAAGCCCCTCTCGCCTCATAGACGTAGGAGGCTGCGTAGGTGGCACCACCATCTTCTCCTCGGTAATCTGTCGAACCACTTGCTCCCCAGGGTACCAAGAATGGCCAAACTCATGCGCCAGTAAATGCCTGATCTGCGCGTTCACCCCAGTCGCCCCCATATCCTGAACGACTGTTCCCCAAGGATAAAAAGTCACCTGAAAATCCCCAAGAAGGAATAAGTCGGTACAGAATCAAAATATGCAAAAATCAAGACTGAAAAGGAAAGAGTCTTACCTTACCACTGGTCAGGCCATTCAAGACCTGATGCACCGCCTCTAAAGAGAGAGATCCCTTCGACTGATGATTGGCCTTCCGCCACCGATACAACTGGCAGAAGTCTCCAACGGTCTCGTCCTTTAGAGCGATTAGCTGGGCATTTCACCCAATCACCTCATAGAACCACGTCTGTCAAAGACAATAATTCTCAATAAAAAAAGAGACGCCTAAGGAAAATGCGAATGCATGAAAGGAAAATGCGCAAAAATAAAGAATACCTCAAAAAGATACGTGGCTCCAGTAAAAGTCTGCCTACAGCACCGACTGAATGCATCCAGAGAAGAGTAAAGGGTCACCAAAGTCAGACTCCCCCAATCATAGAAAGGGATGTTCGAAAACACCCTCAAGTACGGCAAAAACCACAAATGGACGACGTCGCCTCTCGACGCCACCACGAAGCCTACCAACACCAACTAAATGAATAACCGGTCCATCTGTCTCACCTGCAGCCCGTCCTCCACGTCAATCACCCTGCTCAACAGAGCATCCTGCATCAAGGACATCCGTATAGAATCCCTAAACACTATCCTCCCTACATCACCAAGTGCCGCACGCACCGCCTCTGGCCTCACCCGCAAAGAGCGGTCCAGCCCTATCTGCTCTCCATCACAATCCTGCCCCAGCAGCTGCTACACATCTATGGGAGTCACCATCATCTCCCCGAAGCCAAAATGAAAAGTATGGGTAGAATCCCACCACATCTCCCCCAGAGTGCACAAGACTGCTGTTGAACGAGGCGTCTCATCAGGCACAGACGCCAACCTACCAAAATCCCCTGATGATACCACCCAATGCACCACAGGTGGAAGATGCTCCCAGACATCCTTAAGCCCCGTCGTCCCGCGGGCACGCATGTTCTTCAAAAAGACATCAGACTGTCAAAAAGGAAAAATAATGTCAAAATTCAAGAAGAAAGGAAGAATCACCAGAAAGAGAAGAATGCTAAAAGTCAGGTTGCTTACATAACCACCGGGGCTCACCACCTTAGAAGATTAATAATACAACGAATCTCGTAGCAAAGTCCGCTCATCCGCAACCGGCTCGAATGCGTCAAAGGAGTTCTCGCTCCCTAAAGTAAGAGGCGCCCTGGCCCTCCAATCCACGTTCGCCCAGTCATCAATAGTCAACCATTCCCTATGCGCTACAGTGCTCACAAAAGCGGCCATTTATTAGAGATTAGAATGCTAGAACAATTCGCAGAGAGAAATAAAAAAAATAGAGAAAGCAAGAAGCTGTGAAAAATGAAGGGTATTTTTCCCTTTATATAGGATGCCAAGGGTCATACCGATCGTCACTGCACCCCCACCCACCGATCGGCACTGACTCCTTACCTTCCCGAGGCAGTCCAAAAGTCAGTGAAACTACCGAATCGCACCCCTCAGACTATGCCGACCAGTACCCCCTTAAAATTTTGTACAAAAATTCCCAGAAAATGCCAAAAAATCCTGAAAAACCCTTAGAAAATTCCTAAAAATCCCAGGAAGGATTTAGAGCATTTTCACCTCGAGAATTTCACACTCCCTCTGGCGAAACCCCTATTTTCCCAGTGAAACTCTCAAAACTCAACTGAATCTCCTCCCGACAAAGCCCCCGGAAGGTCTCTAAGGATCACCTCCTATACCACAAAGGTCTGAAACCTCCCAAGCAATACGTCCAATACCTGGACCACCTAATCACTTCCCCAACAGAGTTTGAAGTATCAAATTGGTTGTCCCCCTCGCAAGGTCTCCAAAAGTTATAAAAGTCTCCCCAGCAATCGGCTTCCCATCCCAAATCAAAATCACAAGGCACTTTTTCCCCAGAGGAATCAAAATCCAATAGTTATCCACTCTTAGGTCAGAATTGACCTCGGTCTTGGATCATCACATTAATTAGGTCATAATTGACCTCGGTCCTCGGTCATCACCACTCTTAGGTTAGAATTGACCTCGATTTTGGATCGTCACCTCAGTTAGGTCAGAATTGACCTCAATCCTTAGTCGTCACCACTCTTATGTCAGAATTGACCTCGGTCTTGGATCATCACCTCAGTTAGGTCAGAATTGACCTCAATCCTCGATCGTCACCACTCTTAGGTCAGAATTGACCTCGGTCTTGAATCATCACCTCAGTTAGGTCAGAATTAACCTCGGTCCTCGGTCGTCACCACTCTTAGGTCAGAATTGACCTCGGTCTTGGATCGTCACCTCAGTTAGGTCAGAATTGACTTGGGTCCTCGGTCGTCACCACTCTTAGGTCATAATTGACCTCGGTCTTAGATTATCACCTCAGTTAGGTCAGAATTGACCTCAGTCCTCTGTTGTCACCACTCTTAGGTCAGAATTGACCTCGATCTTAGATTGTCACCTTAGTTAGGTAAAAATTGACATCGATCCTTGGTCTTCACCACTCTTAGGTCAGAATTGACATCGATCCTCGGTCGTCACCACTTTTAGGTCAGAATTGACCTCAGTCCTCGGTCATCACCATAGTTAGGTTAGAATTGACATCAGTCCTCGGTCATCACCACTCTTAGGTCAGAATTAACCTCAATCATTAGATAATCACCTAAGCCCATAAAATTGGCTTTAACCCGTAGAATCGGTCACCCTCATCTTCAAGCCCTCATAATTGGCTTTGACCCATATAATTGGTCATCCCCAGCATTGCTTTAGGTCTTCAGAATCGACCTAAATCTTTGATCATCATTAAAACCATCCCCATCAATCTCCTTAGGTCATCAAAATCGACCTTGACCATCTGAATTGTTCATCCTCACTCCCTTAGGTCCTTTGAATCGGCCTCGACCCTCTGAATCGGCCATACTCTCTCAAAAGCATTATGCGGTGTCTATTCGACGGCTATCATTTGTTCCATACACACCCATCGAGGGGCACTGTAGACACCCCATTCTGTTACCCCCTAAACTCTCCTTAGGTCCCTAGCACCTCCCTTCATCACTACAAACCCAGGTCATGCACGAGTACTGACCTAGAAGCCATCGGTCCCTTCCATGCTCCGTTTGACCAAAAGTAAACTCTTCAGCTCCTCTGAGACTGAATAACTCTTCTAAGGGCACTGAAACCCCTTTCCAACGGTTCATCCTGTGCATAATTCTGACTTACCTTGCGGATGAATGACCTATTCCCCCCCCCAAACTTAATTTAGAGGCCACCGAATGCTCCCGAGCTCCATTTGACCAAAGTTAACTCTTCAGCTCGACCGAGACTAAATAAATCTTCGAAGGCACTAAAACCCCTTTCCAACGGTCTACCCCGTGTGCGATTTTGACTTAAGGTAAGGACTAATGATCCGTTTTACTCTAAAAGGTCACTGAATGCTTCCAGGGACCGGTTGACCAAAGTCAACTCCCAAAACTGGGTCAAACTCTTTGGAATGTCGAAGTACATCTCCTAACCTTTCCAACGGTCCATCTCGTGCGTAATTCTGACTTACCATGCGGATGAATGATCTATTTGCATCCGATGATTCCCCGTCCAATGGATCGACGAAGGATTCCGAGCCATATTTGACCCAAATTCAACTCCCAAAACTAGGAGTAGTCCAAAGAACTTTCAAGGGTCTCTGAATTACCTTTCCAACGGTCCACCCTGTGCGTGATTCGGATCAACATTTTGCACTCTGCGACAAATTTTTTGAAAATGCCTGAAAAACATTACCAAAGGACAAGTTTCAAACCCTGTCTATTGGTAGGTGCCGATAAGCAGGACCAGGTCTATGACGGTCGGCAGTGACCTGGGCCTATAAAAGGAGGCCTTAACCTCATTTGCAAGAGGAGCCCAGATCTGATAGATATCACTCTCAGCAAATTCAGAAAACCTCTCTCGAAGTCGGCGTGATTTCCACACCCAAAACCCTTTCCAACCTTCACTTTTCATCCTCCTTTTCATCAAACTTCGTGAATTCACTACCCTCCATCATCATCCAAGTACAAGGGATGCTTTCTAACATTCAATATCAAGCTCAAGATCTTCAAAAAGGTCCAATTTTCTCAATTGTCCCCTTAAATTCTCACAAATTCATAATAATTTGTTTTATTACTTAGCACTTTTATTATATCATCTCACACATCCTAATATAATTTTTATCTAGTATTATTGCACATATCTTATTTTCATATAAATAAAAACTAAAAAAAAAACAAGAAAAATAGGGTTTTCTCATAAATTCCAAATAGGGATTCTCACATTTTTCTCACAACTAAAACACTTTTTCTACACACACAAAAATAAATAAATAAGAGAAGTCTCCGGTTGGATTTATGGGATAAATCCCACCCGTCATTTTTCATACGAACTACGTGGACTTTGATGCCTCTATAGGCTACATAAGCGTCTCAGGGTAAAACGTGATACTCGAGTCCTTTTCTCACTTTTTGGCTCATTTTCTATTTTCTATGAATTCAATTCTCTTAGATTACATATATATGCATATATTTGTTGTTAGGGGCATATTATTCCACATACGTTATCGTTCCATCATAACGATCAACGTAAGGATAATCGCGTAGATCCTATTTTCTAATATTATTTTTATACCTTCCTACGGATGACTCGCTTTATCTCTTCCATGATACAAGTCGAGGATTCCTATATCCATTATATATACACATGGACACATATCACGGGGAAAATAAAAGAAAAATAGCAAAAATCCATGAGAGATCGTAAGGGCGGAATGGGTGCCTAACACCTTCCCATTTCGTAACTTAGCCTCCGAACCCTTTTTGAATCACTTTTGGTTTCGTATGCACCAGTATGTCTTTGGATGCTGTCCTTCGGGATGGCTTCCCCTTTTCTTTTGTCTGTTTTGAGTAAAATAGACTGGCGACTCTATTCTCTCTACATTTTTACACGTCATCACATGACGATGGCCGAAGCTCTCTCGAGAGGGATGCACGGGACTCGATATCCTCCCTCACTCTCATCACCCCATGGTGAGGATCGGGGATGACCACAGTCCTTCTTCAGTACATTACCCCCATATCCTCCCTCGGTTTAGCCTACCCTTGGGGGCTGAGGCCTCCCCCCCCCACAGGTTGTATCAGCTTACTAAACATTATGGGCACCGCTATTGGATTTGGCCGCACAACCAATGAGATGTTACTTGCCGCTTTCTAGAAATATAAAAAAGTCCCCTCGCATGTCTCATTGATAAGATGGCAAATGTACTCAGGAAGAAACCCCTCCGCGCAGATCCGTAATAACTTAGACTCTTTGGCCTCCTCCCTTACGTCGAGGGATCTTTCCCTGAACCTTCGAACGTATGCCACCACGTCTTCCCCAGGTCGTTGCTTTTCCCTACCCAGTTGGGTCAAAGTAAACTCATCTTTTTCAAGAAAGAATTTTTGGAAGAACAAAGATTGCATCTCTTCCCACGTAGAAACGCTTTTGGGAGCCAAATGAGAATACCAGGTATATGCTTTTTTGAGTTTCCACCTTTTCCTGTTCTTTCGTAACAGCTGCATCAATGGATGTGTTACCTCGGCTAATCTAGACACAAATTTCCTAAGGTAGTAGACTTTACCGAGGAAACTCTTCAGCTCTTTCGCCGTTCTTAGGCATGGCATTTCCAAGATCTCCCGCTATTTGTCCCGGTCCATCTGCACCCCTTGTCGATCAACCACAAAGCCTAGGAATTTCCCACTTTTCACTCTAAAAACACTCTTCAGTGGGTTCATCTTCAATTTAAACTTCCTATAACGGGAAAAAACCTTTTCAAATCGCTCAGATGGGACTCCTCCTTCCTTGACTTGATGACCAAATCATCAACATAAAATTCCATAAATTTTGGAAAGAAGTCATGGAAAATGGCCATCATTGTTCTTTGGTAAGTCTCCCCAGTGTTCTTGAGTACGAACAACATCACCTTGTATATGAAGTTACCCAACGGGGTTCTGAACGCTATTTTTTCTGCATCCATGGGGTCCATCTTGATCTAGTTGTACCCTACATACCCATCCATGAAGCTATACATCTCATGACCAGTCGTTGCATCTATAAGGCTATCTATGGAGGGCAGAGGGAACTCATATTTGGGACAAGCTCTATTTAAATCTCTGAAATCCACACAGATCCTTATTTGGTTTTTGTCTTTCTTGCCCCCCGGGACAATATTGGATAGCCAGAGTGGGTGCTATATCGGTATGATGATCCCTGCCATTAGTAAGTGTTGAACCTATTCCTTGATCTTTAAATCTATCTCAGTTTTGTACGTTCTCGTTGCTTGTTTCACTAGAATGGTTGAAGGCATTATGTTCGACTTGTGGCATGTCACTTATTCATCCAACCCTTCCATCTTTGTGTATTTCCAAGCGAAGACGTCTATAAACTCCCAAATCAACTCAACTAAGGCCTCTCGTTTCTACTTACTGAGATCCTTTGAGATGAGGATGGGCCTTGGATCTTCCTATTCTTTCTCCACGTTCAACTGCTCCAACTCTTGTGCCTGTAGCTGAGGTTGTTCTGCCATATAATCTAGATCCTCGGAGACTTCCTCTATAAATTCCTATATTGTGGAGTTGTCTGTCACCATACATTGTCCCCATTGATACACCAGAAAGCCTTCATATATCGGGTCAACCTAATCATCAATTTCTTCGACCGCCCGCTCACACCATCATAATCGATATACAACTTTTCCTTCTTCAGTAACGACCTTCTTACACTGTCTGCTGGTAGCGGTGACTGCCTTTATTCTGGAATATTAACTTCATGGAAGGAGTTGATTGGCATAATATTGATGGAAGCTCTCCCATCCATAAGAGTCCTTACGAAGCTAATTCCGTTGATGCTGGAGGTCACATACAATGGCTTGTTCTGAGGGAATCTTACAGCCCAATCTGCATCGCTGAAGGTTACTTCTGACAGAATCCTCCTCACCAACCTGGCCATGGGTCCCTTCCATCTCAGCGAAGGGACTTCATTTTTCCTCATAATGTCAAGTATTGACTGGGTTATTTCCAACCTACTCTCTTTCGGTATCCCCACCTGGTCGAAGAACCAGGTGAATTTCAGGGATTTTAAAATTGTACAGTAATCTAGGACTGGATCTGCTTCCTCACCTTCAACGCTGTATATGTCCTCCATGTCTTTGGCAATCGCTTCATCTTAGGCCAATACTACGTTAACCATTCCCACAGTACAGTTCTCCAAAGCCTCTTCGTACTCCTCCTCTCTTTCTCCTCTCTCCGCCTCTTCATCATAGGCCACCATGAGATTGGCCCCATGTGCTGTTAGTGGGTTGTTGTTGATGTTCTGCGGAGGGATTTGTAACGTCCTTGCCTTCACGTACTTATCGATGATTCTTCTCAGTGTGAAATAACTCTCTGTCGGATGTTGGATCCTTCGATGAACTTGGCAGTACTTAGGATTCACCTTTGTTATCGCATCGGGTTCATCAACGAGAATGTCTTTTGGTTTGTATACCATTCCTCCTTGGACAATTGCATTGTAACAGTTGAAATCCTCCTCTACTGTACAAGGCAATAGTAGTGGGTCCTCCTTATTTCTTCCAAACTTCCTCTTATTGTCCTTCTTCGGTGCTTTACCCCCATCTGCCCCCTTAGTGTACCCTACCCGTGAGGGATAAGACCTCCCCACATAGGTAGTATAGGCTACCTAAACATCATGGGCACCGCCACTTGATTTGGTCGCATAACCAATGAGATGTTTTTTGTCACTTTCAGGAATGCCGAAAAAGTCCCCTCGCGTGTCTCATTGATAAGATGGCAAATGTACTCAGGAAGCCGCCCCTCAGCGCAGATCTGTATTAACTTGGACTCTTTGGCCTCCTCCCTTATATCGAGGGATCTTTCCCTGAACCTTCGAACGTATGCCACCACGTCTTCCCTGGGTCATTAATTCTCCCTCCCCAGTTAGGTCAAAGTAAATTCATCCCCTATCAAAAAGAATTTATAGACAAACAATACGTGCATCTCCTCCTACGTAGAAACACTTTTGGGAGCTAGGTGAGAATACTAGGTATATGCTTTATCGGTTAATGATTTAGATAACTCCCTCAACCTTAACTTCTTATTATTGCAATGCACCCCTAAGTGTTCTACAAAGCGCTTAATATGATTTTTCAGATTTCCACCCTTTCCTGTGTATTTTTCAAAAATAGGAGGAATATATTCCTTTGGATAGGGATCATCGTTGTATTCCTGAGAATAAGGTGTTCGAAAGTCATCATAGACCGAAGATACCTCGCCCACAAATTGCGAAGAAGCTTGCATGAACTTTAGCGTCTCTTTCTGCATCTCCTTCATCATTTCCTCCATGGGTGATGCTACTGGGGCAACAACCAATGGGACCATGGGCTGAGTGCCCGTTGTAGCTAGAGCAGTCGTCATAGTTGGGGCTGTTGATACTCCTGATGTTTCCACTGTCGGATTCACAACAGAGGGTATCCTCGCTAGTACTGTTTCCATTACACTCGCACTTGGTGGGGCCGTTGGGGCTGCCCCTGGTGTTACGAAGGAATTGGCTTCAAATCCTCTCAACACCATTGAAGCTATCGGAGTATGCAAAAACTCATAACACTTACTCATGAGGAGTGCCACCTGAGTGGGTCCCAATCCTTCACTCGTGGAAGCTTGTGTCACCCTTGGAATGCCTGTTATCTCCTGAACCGAAGGTACCTCTATTCGAGGATTCCTATCCCTTAGAGCCTTCAGTTCTCTCTCATCTTATTTTTCATTGTGTTGGATGTCATCAAAGTTGAGCCATCAATTAACGTTATCTTGCGCCATACTCCTTGCTTAGAAGAATGCCTCCCCAGCAGAGCCGCCAAATGTAAGAGGGTAGTTTCGATAAGATGGAGGCATAACCCCTTTTGAGTATAGAAATGATAAGTTAATTAGCCCAAAACCTTGGATTAATTAAAGGACATGCAAACACAAACTCAATGAAGATAGACTCAGTTTAAACTCACAAATCTCTCGTGTATAACTCAGAAGGTAGTAATGAACTTAGAAGTAAATTAGCTAGAGGTAAAGAGAAGTAAGCACCCTAGATACACCTTGGTAGGCAGACAAAACACACCAACCACCCTCAAAATCTCTATCAAGTATTAAAACCATCTTAATAAATGACAATGGTGGGTGAGTAAATTTTCTGGTTTATAATAACTCTCTTCGATGTATATTCTCTTTAGTAATAACTTCTGAACTCTCAAAAGATCATCCTCTCCTCAGAGGTGGTTGGGTCTTTAAATAGCCTCCCACACCACCCCCGAGGTAACTCATCCATTAATGCCTGTGAAAGATATCCCTCATACTTTATGTCATAACATTAAATACCTGATCCACTAGTTGTCTCCATGTCGTAAACATTAAATGCCAAGACATGCCTTTTGCCTAACCACAGTGTGTCAGGGGGCTATTGTCAAAGTGATGGGTTACCAACTATCTGACATACCTAAATACCATGGTGGTTTACTCGAGTACCGGTCTGACATTATTTAGCTAGCTAGTGACATAATGTACAGTAGATGTGACATTAAGTAGAGGACTGTTTAGTTCACAACTCATCACCCGATGGAACCCAAGGTTGCTCCGCCCGAGGTTCCACAGTAAGGGTCCTTCGGTGTTTTACCAGGTGTATCTAAGATGGTCTAGACAATCCCCAACGGTGCCTCACTTCTCAATCCTCCAAACCAAGTCCCTCTAAAGTTCGCACGACGAGGTCATTCGATAGAGCATGAAATCCCTCCCATGCCTGCCAAGCCTGTTCTCTCACGAGTACCGTTTGACCTCGCACTAAAACTCATTATTATTCTCGTTAC
The DNA here is from genome assembly GCA_949130495.1 of Sambucus nigra. Classification (NCBI taxonomy): domain Eukaryota; kingdom Viridiplantae; phylum Streptophyta; class Magnoliopsida; order Dipsacales; family Adoxaceae; genus Sambucus; species Sambucus nigra. Next base: position 605,060,665 of record OX422209.1, read on the forward strand.
ATCATTACAACCGCTATAACTCATAGTCAATATAAGCACAAAATACAATATAACTAAGTAACACATCAAGCTAAAGTATGAGTTACCGCGCTAAGCTTCAATGCCAAGCTGCCTCGCTTGAGCTGCCATGCCTAAGCTGCCTTAATCACAAACAGTAATGTTACTGGGAATATTATCCCTAATCTCAAGATTACCTTTAATACCCCTTTACATTTTCCCCTTCGTGGAGAGATTTATTATCGAAACGAGAAATGTCTACACGAAAACTTCTCAATCCGAGGAACCTTCTCTATGTGGAAAAAAAATCTGGCATCTTTTCCTTCATTGTGGATAACTGTGCTTAATGCTTCTAGGAAAAAGTAAAATTATCCCCAATGTAACTGAGTCAAATTACCATGGTCTAGGGTACTTTGGCAAGGGAACATCGCAACTTTTCCTGTTACTACTTTTCAACCGTTATCGCTTTGACCATTTGAAATTCTCCCAAAAGTCCTGTTAACCTTCTCAAATACTCATTTTGATTCTTGGTAAGTAAAATTCTCCATTGTAATGCATTGCTATGTTCGAAAAAGCATAAATTCTCCTCGATGTAGTTGAGTCACCATTTAAAGAACGTTTGGACTTGTGGCAAGGGGACATCGTAGCTTTTTGAACCGTTGGGACATCTTTTTCGTTGGGAGTTACTGGATATGCTTGGAAAAAAAATTGTTGCCAAAACTCGAACTTGCTTAGGAAGGAAACCCTTTCTATTCCCCACGAATCCCTTCATAAACGGCGTAGCGCTGTCTTTTCTGCTGTCAAAACACTTCTTGAAGTGCCACGTGTTCATTTGAAATGATTATAGGCGACCTTGCACGTGCGATGGTGGGAAACTCAAAAGTTAGGTTTAAAAGGCTTTAAACGTCTATTTTATTTCAAAACCCTTCTCTTTCCTTCATCTTCTTCAAGCTCCCGTCTTCTTTAGAGGGAGAGAACTGTGCGTAAACCTCCATTGTTGTCCAATTCTTTACTCAGTCACTTCCCTCTCTCATCTTTTGCACCACCACCTGTGGTTGTGCTCCTCCCTCCTTGTTCTTACCTCGTCTTACCGAGCTATACGATTCATCGCTACTCTATTATGGATGTTTCAAGTACTTCTAAGGTTTCCACCACCACTACTCAACCAGGCTCCCCCTCCTATGTCTGTAGAGGTAGCTGAAGAGCTGAGGAGGAAGGTTCAAGCTAAGGTTGAAAGAATAAATGCTGAGTTTCAACGACGCGCTGTCATTGTTCCTCCTTCGGCTGCTTTTCCCATAATCGTGGTTAATCCAACTGAGCCATCGACGAAGAGGAGAAAAAGATCGAGGGTACTTCAAGGTGGTGATGCAATGAGCGCAAGGAAGAAAATGATGGGTACCAAGTCCTAGAAGAAACGGATGCCCGAGAAACCTCCCTCCCTAGCTCCTTCTGCTACTCCCTCCTCGCCACCTTCGCCAGTGCTAATATATTCTCGTTCTCCCTCTGGATATGAGGTATGCCTTCATTTATTTTTTTATTCTTATTCCCCTGTTCTTAAGGCAAGCTGCATTTGCTTATTTCAAAATTACTTTTGGTGCAGGGAGTTGAAGAAGAAAGGCCCAGTCCCCCTGTAAGCCGTTTCGTAGGGGTGTTGTGGTATCTCTCAAGTCGATACCACTCCTCCCCGTTCCCCCATGATAGGCCTTACCTAATATCATCATTTGTCCTCCCAACGGACCAAATAAGCTGCTATAGGGGTTGCTACCGTTGGATCCATTGACCAATTAGAGGAAACTACTGCAGCCTCCTCTGAGTTATCATCCGAGCAAGGGGTCCCTCTGCCCCTTGTTGTGGTCGAGGAGAGTGCCCCTGAGGTAAATATCTTATCAAGTCTCACATCTTTTATTTTTCCCATTTCTTTGTTTTTCATTCTGATATGTGGGGATATTTTAGGTGGAAGTGGCATCTCCGATAGCTAACCTTCTCCTTCCCACTGCACTGACGAGACCTCTGACTGCAATTTCCCTCTTTGGTGCCATAACGGGGGTAAGTAATGCTTAAGTGTATTGCTGCCTTTTTCCTATACTTGCTTCTTATGTCTAACACTTGGTTTTGTATTTGCAGCTTTCTCCAAGTCTCTCCCCACCCTTTGCTCTTAGTGGCCTTTTCCTTTCTAAGTCCAAGGTTGATGCTGCTGTCTCATGTGGTGATTCTTCAGTACCTGCCCATGCTGGGGCATTGCTTGGAGGTTCCTCGTGTTCTTTCAGCGAAACTCCTTCTTTGGCCTTGGTACCATTTGTTGGCGAGGGAGCTTTGCCTACCATTGAGGCTTCTTCGGTTAGGGGCCCCGTTGAGGATTCTGAGGCAATGAGCCTGCCTCCAATGGTTCCTTCCCCTATGGCCTCCACGGTGACTCCCGTTCTCTCTCTTGCTATGACTGAGGTATTTCGCTAATTTCCCTTCATTCTTGTTGAAATTTTTTCGCAAACTCCACCTATAACGGTGACTTAACACCGAAAATGCTTGTTAATATTTTTCATAAACTCCACCTATATTGGTGACTTAACAACGAAAATACTTGTTAAGATTTTTCACAAACTCCACCTATAACGGTGATTTAACAACGAAAACACTTGTTAAGATATTTCACAAACTCCACCTATAACTGTGACTTGACAACAAAAACGCTTGTTAAGATTTTTCACAAACTCCACCTATAATGGTGACTTAACAACGAAAATGCTTGTTAAGATTTTTCATACACTTATTATTTCTTCTACCTCTTCTCAGGTTGCACAGGACAATTAACCACCAGTTCTTTCGCCTAATGGCTCAGCCCATCGGGATTATATCGTCTTGGAATATTCTAACCATAATGATCAAGGTTCCACGACCGGTGTTGCTACCGAGAGGGAATCTGGGTGCGAGCTTCCTCTGCCCGACTTGGCTCCTCACGCCTTTTGCCTAATGGTGCTTCAACGTTCTCCTCAAATGCTTTCTAACCATCGTTTGGTAGTTGAGCAACTTGTGAACCATCATCCTGAAATATTCATGGTGGATTATTTACGTTCAAACATCTCGATTATGAGTTACAGGCTTCAGGGTATGACTACCATTGTTGCTGAAATTGCAAATAATCTAACTGCAAACGTTACCAGACCCCTTCTCAACCAATTCCTGGGTTATTTGAGGGAGTTGGGTCATAACGGGTTCTGTTTTGACTGGCTTATCATACATTTAAAAACCTTGAAGAGCCGGTAACTGGACAGCCAGAGGGAACTGTTATGGAAACATCGAGTGGATCACAGGTTGAGGAACCTAAATTAGACGAGTTAGCACCGCTTCTAGAAGCTGTTGATAAAGAGGTGGAGGACATCGAAGAAGCTTTCCGTCTGGTGAAGCTGAAATGAGAGAAACACCTTATCGATCACACACAAGCACAAACGAGGTTGGAGGTCTCTATTAATGCTCAACGATCTTACCAAGCAGCTTCTTCGGGCCTCGCTGGAGATTTTTTCTCTTCTCCAGATCTGTGGTTCCTCTTAAACCAATGAGCTTGTGTATATATATTATTCTCTATTTTTTCTCTTCTCATGTAATTCTTAGGCAATATCGCCCAATTTTGTAATGCCCCAAAGTTTATGAATGGAAAAAGATATTTATTTTCTCATGCCATATCTTTGTGTTACAACTGTTTGCATAGATTGTGAAGTGTGAAGTTCTGTAATTCTTTCATATCTACTTGAGTTATAATAAAAAGAACTTGCATAGTCATCATAAAAAGAACTTGTGTATTCATAACAACAACCAGCTACATCAGTGGTCCAAACATAACTGCCTACACATGATAGACTTTCAACCATTTATTAAGAATCTTGAATAGTTTACCTTCTTCCATCTTAGAAATTAAGCAATAACCTAAGTCATGAGCTTCTTTTATAATGAAAGGTCCCTCCCAATTTGTTGCAAACTTGGGTAGAGGAAGCCCCTTGATGTGTTTCAGTGCTTCTTTCAATACAAGGTCTCCCTCCACGAACTTCGTTGGTATCACTAAGTTATCATATCCCCTGGAGAGCTATTTCGTATACATTTAGAAGTGTTGCATCGCATTATCTCTGTGTTCATCGAACGCTTCCAAATGCACATATCTATTCTAAGGGAGCATGCTATTTCGCAAAGCATATCGAGCAGAGGGAACTTTTAACTCCACTGGGAGAATCGCCTCGGCCCCATAGATAAGCGAGAACGGAGTATACCCTGTGGGCTTTCTCTTAGTTGTTCGATAGGCCCAAAATACAATTGGTATTTTATCATCCCACATTCCTTGGAAATCCCCCATTGTTTTAGCCAAGATATTAACCAAAGTTTTGTTAGTTCCTTCGGCCTGACCGTTTCCCTTTGGATATACCACCGTCGAAGTATGATGGATAATGGAGTATTTGTCTGTGCGCATCGTTACTTCTCAATTGATGAAAGGGGTTCTATTATCTGAAAGGATAACCTTTGGGATCCTAAAATGACAAATGACGTACTCTCTGATGAAGTTGCTCACCAACCCTGTTGTTGCCCTTCTTAGTGGTATCGCTTCAGCCCACTTTGTGAAGCACTCCGTTGCTACTAGTATCCATATCTTCCCCCTCTAAGAAGGATGTATTTCCCCTACTAGGTCGAACGCACAAGTGTGAAAAGGATAGGGTGTTGCCAGGGAGTGCAGGTCCACTGATGGGGCATGGATCATATTTCCATAAAGTTGGCAAGCCTTGCACCTTCGAATGAACTCAGCAGAATCTTTGTCCATCGTTGGCCAATAGTATCCCAAAGTCATCAATTGGTTATATAACTTGGTCCCTCCTATATGAGCTGGGTCATGTGCCTGTTTAAGGACCTCGGCTACTTCTTCCTTAGTGATGCAACGCAACGGCCTGTTGAAGTATCCCCTTTGATAAAGTTGCCCCTCCTGAACATAAAAACTAGGGGCCCTTCGTCGGAGTCCCATCACATCAATTTTCTCTATTGGGACCACTCCATCTTTAATGAAGTCAATATAGGGTTGTTTCCAGTCAACCTAAGCCTCCAAGAAATGATATTCAGCTGCCTCGAAGAACAATTGGCATTTATTGCATTTTCATTGTAGCTCTGTCGCATCCTGTTTCATTCATGGCTAAGAATACCCCTCCCTTTGCATTCTTCAGTAGAGGGGTATCTCAATTGTTTCACATTGCTCTTTATGTGTTTTCTTCAATCTTTGCTCTGCTTCTTCTGAGCCAATGCACCTCGACAGCCACCCTCCCGTATTTCTGAAGTAAAGGTTTCCCTGATTCATGAAGTATTGATCTAATTCTCTTAGTGCCATCGTTCCTTCACCAGCCTCTAGTTGCCTCCTAATCTCTCCCCTCATGTCCGCATCCTCTTCCATTGGTAGTATTGACTGTACTATAGAAGGAGATTTTCTTTATTAGATCACGATGGTAGTTGTATCATTCCTCATGACGATTTTCTGGGCAATAGGGGCATAGGAGTTTGGGTGGAGATTCATCGTTCTGGGTTGTCTCTTGATCTTGGTCTGATGGAACTGGTAAATAAGTCTCTGTATGATTATTTTGTATGGTTCCAGGCTCATGTGTTTCAATGCGCACTCTCCATTCACTTGCTGAACCACCAAGTTTGAATCCCCTTTGATGCAAGGTGAACGAATCCCCCTTCGAAGAGCCTCTAGCAACCCTAGCACCAATGCTTCATATTCTGCCTAGTTATTAGAACAAAGGAAATCTAATTTGTAGGAAAGGCAAATTTCCTCCATTCATTTTGAAATAATAACCCCTGCTCCTCCTTTCTTTTCCGTCGAAGATCCATCGAACTGCATTGTCCATTCCTCCTCCCTTGCGTCTAGGTGTTTGGCCTGCAAATCGTCTCCCGAAACACTTTCTTTGGGTGGATCAAAAGTTTTCGAGGGGAATATTGCCAATAGGTCGGCATACACTTGACTTTTGATCGCGCGAGGAACCACGCATTTCAATTCAAATTCGAAGAGGATAAGGAACCACCTAGCTGCCCTGCCAATCAAGATAGTTCTTGCTAGCAAATACTTAATGGGGTCACATCTAGTTACAATATGAATTGTAAAAGATAACATATAATGTCTAAGTTTTTATGCTACAAAGGGTATGGCTAAACAATGCCTTTCCAAGCTACTATATCTGACTTCTATCCCATGGATGATCCTGCTGAGGTAGTAAACTGGTCGTTCTTGCCTGTCGATCTCTTATGCCAGCAAAGCTCCCACGGACCTCATGGTGGATGTGAGGTACAGCTACAACGGTATTCCTGCCTTTGGGAGAACCATGGTCTGTGGTGAAACGAGCAGTTTTTTCAGTCCGTTGAGAGACTCATGGCCTCCATACTTGTGTTGCTTTCATGCTTCTTCCTGACTGGGAAACCCAATGATCAGCTCAGGAGGGTCCTGATAAATATTTCCATTCGTTTTGCTGGGGGTTCAACCTTTCTCTGGTCTCCATCGCCTTGGGCTCCCTTTACATTTGGTTGGATTGAACCCACATCGACATGGAATGATCACTGGGGCGTTATAACTTGGCCAACTTTGCCAACACTATCATTTTGATGGGCTTCCTTTACACCCGCTTTCCTGCTATTTCCGCCAACTCAATTTCTCTGCCCGTGAGCCAAGGTATCAACCCCCCACGCCTCCTATATTTCCATAAGAAACAAAGTCGAAAGGAGATAATGGAAGTTTTTGATCTTTTAGAGTCCTTTGTGATGAGGCCATACAGTGAGTCTATATTTGCCCATAAATGGGGCTTCTTTCCTTTTGCATCCACAACGGTCAAGTTCATCCCAGTTGTATAAGATCACTCGCAAGCCGTGGTGCTTATATTTACCCCTGAATTTCTTCCTTCCTACACTAAATGAGGATACACCTCGGAGCCCTACAAACCTGTAGATGCAGTAGGCAATTTGGGTTTGATCAGGGGGCCCCTCGACCTGTGTTTCAACACAACCATCCAAGGGCCACTTTTATTGAAGCATGTACCTTCTATACTGCAGCTGCGGTGCTTTGTGTGACGTCCACCATTGATGGCCGTGTCACCCTTCCTAGTTCCACTAGGAAGGGAGACGTATCCAACTCTTTTTCCACCAAGTTCCATTTGGGGCAGTTGGAAATGATCCGTGAGTACATTCAGTCCCCCCCCCCCCCCCCCTCAATATCCCCCAGTCATTTCTTTCTCTTCTTCTGAACTGGGTCTTAAGGGGAACTCTGTGCTTGGGGTTGAGTTTCACTTGATTTAAACCATTAAAGAATCTCCCCAAGATCTACCCCTTCATTGCCCAATGATCCTAACTGCTACCGTGAAATCCAAGGCCGTTGCAGCTCCCAAACAAACTTCCCCCTCGACCAAAGCTGCAACAGGAGAAGGGCTTTCTCAGCCACCTGCTAAGAAGGTCAAGAAGTCCAAGTCCTCCAAATCCAAGTCCTCAATGTCCAAGCCCCAGGTTCAAGCACAAACTCCTTTAGAGGCTTATCTTATTGCCTCCATTCCCCCTGCCATGTATGAAGAAAAGGCTAAGGAGCTGAGAAGGCAAGCCGGGTAGAGGTAGAACGAATAAACGTTGAGTTTTAACAATGAACTGTCGTCGTTCCCCCTGTTGCTTCCTTCCCCATAATCGTGGTCGATCCTATTGAGCCAACGGTAAAGAGGAGAATAAGGTCTAAGGTACCTCAAGGTGGTGATGCAACGAGCATGAGGAAGAAAATGTTGGGTAACAAGTCCCAGAAGAAATGGATGTCCGAAGAACCTCCCTCCCCATCTCCTTCTGCTACTGCCTCCTCGCCACCTTCACCAGTGGTTACACCTTCTTGTTCTCCCTCTGGGTCTTAGGTATGTGTGCATTCATTTTGTTCTTATTCCCCTGTTCTTAAGGTAAGTTGCATCTGCTTGTTTCTTAATAATTTTTTTTGTGCAGGGAGTTGGAGAAGAACGGCCCAATACCCCCCAGTCCCCCTGTAATCCGTTTCGGGGGGGGGGGGGGGACGGCGTTGCGGTATCTCTCAAGACGATACCACTCCTCCTCGTTCCCCCATGATAGGCCTTAACTACTCATGACGTTTATCCTCCCAACGGGCCAAGGAAACTACTATGGGGGCTGCTTCCATTGGATCTGTTGAAATATCTGGCCAAGCAGAGGCAACTACTGCAGCCTCCTCTGAGTTACCATCGGAGCAAGAGGTCCCTGTGCCCCTTGTTATGGTCGAGAAGAGTGCCCCTGAGGTAAATTTCTTGTAAAGTTCTCACGTATTTTATATATCCTATTGCTTTATTTATCATTCTAATATGTTGGAATATTTTAGGTGGAAGTGGCATCTCTGATAGCTAACCTTCTCCTTCGCCCTGTATTGACAGGACCCCTTACTGCAGTTCCTCTTTTTGGTGCCATAACGGGGGTAAGTTAGATTTATTCCTTCCCCTTATTCTTTTGTGTCTACACCTTGTGTCTAACACTTGGTTTTGTATTTGTAGATTTCTCCACCCTTTGCTCTTAGTGGACTTTTCCTTTCCCAGGCCTAGGTTAATGCTGCTTCTCCCGTTGGGGGATCTCTTGAAGGTCCAATGTCTTCTTCTGATGATACGCCCATATTAGTTTTAGTACCTTTTATTGGTGAGGGAAGTTTGCCTATCGTTGAGGCTTCTTCAGCCAAGGGCCCCGTTGAAGCTACTGAGGCAATGAGCCCGCCCCCAATGGTTTCTGCCATTATGCCCCCCGCGGTGACTCCCGTTCTCGCTCCTACTACTGCTAAGGTACTTCGCTAATCTCTCTGTGTTTCTCAGTTTCTCAAACTTCACCTATGTAGGTGACTTACTTGTTAAGGTTCTTGCATAAACTCCAACTATATTGGTGACTTAACAACGAAGACACTTGTTAAGATTTTCCAAAAACTCCATCTATATTGGTGACTTAACAATGAAAACACTTGTTAAGGTTTTCCAAAAACTCCACCTATATCGGTGACTTAACAACGAAAACACTTGTTAAGTTTTTAAAAAAACTCCACCTATATTGGTGACTTAACAACAAAAAAACACTTGTTAAGATTTTCCAAAAACTCCACCTATATTGGTGACTTAACAATGAAAACACTTGTTAAGGTTTTCCAAAAACTCAAAAACTCCACCTATATTGGTGACTTAACAACGAAAACACTTGGTAAGGTTTTCCAAAAACTCCACCTATATCGGTGACTTAACAATGAAAACACTTGCTAAGATTTTTTTCATATAAACTCCATATTTCCCCTAAATGTTCTCAGGTTGCTCGAGAGGATTATCCACCAGTTCCTTCGCTCGTTTCCTCACCCCATCGGGAACCTGTCGTTTCAGAAGATTCTAGCCACAATGATCAAGGTTCCACAACTGGTGTTGCTGTTGAGAGCGAATCTGGTTGTGAGCTTCCTCTACCCGACCTCTCTCCTTATGCATTATGCCTGATGGTTCTTTAGCGTTCTCCTCAGATGCATGCCAACCATCGTTTGGTTATTGAACAACTTGTAAATCATCACCCTGAGACATTCACTGTGGATTTCCTATATTCAAATATCTCCGTTATGAGTTATAGGCTTCAAGGCATGGCTACCGACACTACTAAAATTGCCAACACTCTGACCTCAAACGTTACCAGACCAATCCTTAACCAATTTCTGGGTTATCTGAGGGAGTTGGGTCGTGACGGCTTCCATTTTGGTTGGCTTATGACGCATTTGAAGACCTTGAAGAGCCAACAATTGAACAGCCAGAGAGAACTCTTACGGAAACTTCAGGAGGATCAGCGGGCCGAGGAAGCTAAGTTGGCCGAGCTAGCACCTCTTCTTGGGGCTATTAACAAGGAGGTGGAGGACATCAAAGAAGCTCTGCATCTGGCGAAGCTCAAACGGGAGAAACTCCTTATTTATCGCACGCAAGCAGAGACGAGGTTGGAGGTTTCTATTAATTTCCAACGGTCTTTCTTAGAAGCTTCCTCGGGCCTTCGTCGAGATTTTTTATCCTCCCCAGATCTGTGGTTCCTCCTCGGCCCATGAGCTTTTGTATATTTTTTCTTTTTCTCTCCTTCTTATGTAATTCTTGGGAAATATCTCCCAATTTTGTAATGCCCCAAGGTTTATGAATGAAGAAAGATATATGTTTTCTCATGATTTTCCCCTGTGTTATAAATGTTTGCGCACATTATGAAGTTCTATAATTCTTTCGTCTCCACATGGGTTATAATAAAGAGAACTTGCATATTTGCCATGAAAAAAAGAACTTGTATATTCATAACAGTTAGATACATTGGTGTCCCCAAATATAGTTGCTTACAAATGATAGACCTTCAACCATTTGTTGTTAATCTTGAATGGCATGTCTACTTCTATCTTAAAAATTAAGCAATAACCTGAGTCGTGATATTCTTTTACAATAAAAGGTCCCTCCAAATTTACTGCAAACATAGGTATAGGAAGCCCTATGATGTGTTTCACTGCTGCCTTTAATACAAGGTCTCCCTCCATGAGCTTCCTTGGTCTTACTAAGTTATCATATGCCCTGGAGAGCTATTTTGTATACATTTGAAAGTGTTGAATCACATTATCTCTATGTTTGTCCAACGCTTCCAGCTGCACATGTCTATTATGAGGGAGCATACTACTTCGCAAAGCATATCGAGCAGAGGGAACTTCCAACTCCAGGGGGAGAATCGATTCGGCCCCATAAATGAGAGAGAATGGTGTATACCCTGTGGGCTTCCTCTTAGTCATTTGATAGGCCCATAATACGGCTGGTATCTTGTCATCCCACAATCTTGAAAAATCCTCCATTATTTTAGCCAAGATATTAACCAAAGTTTTGTTAGTTGCTTTGGCTTGACCGTTTCCCTTTGGGTATGCCACTATCGAAGTGTGATGGACAATGGAGTATTTCTCTATGAGCATCATTACTTCTAAATTGACGAAAGGGGTTCCATTGTCTGAAAGGATAACCTTTGGGATCGCAAAATGGTAAATAATGTATTCTCTGATGAAGTGGCTCACCACACCCGCTGTTGCCCTTCTCAATGGTATCGATTCAGTCCACTTTATGAAGAACTCCATTGCTACTAGTTTTATATCTTCCCCCTCTAAGAAGGATGTATTGCCCCCATCAGGTCAAACTCCCAAGTGTGAAAATGATATGGCATTGCCAGGGAGTGTAGGTCTACTGATGAGGTATGAATCATATTTCCATGAAGTTGTCAAGCCTTGCACCTTCGAACGAACTCAACAAAATCTTTCTCCATCGTTGTCCAAAAGTATCCCGAAGTCATCAACTCGTCATATAACTTGGCCCCTCCTATGTGAGCTGGGTCGTGCGCTTGTTTGAGGACCTCGACTGCTTCTTCCTTCGTGATGAAACGCAATGTCCTGTTGAAGTATCCCCTTCGATAAAGCTGCCCCTCCTGAATGTAGAATCTCGGGGCCCTTCTCCGGAGTCCCATCGCATTAATTTTCTCTGTTGGAACAACTCCATCTTTAATAAAGTCAATATAGGGTTGTCTCCAGTCAGCCTGAGCCTCCATAAAATGACATTCATCTGCCTCGAAGAACAATTGGCTTTTATCGCATTTTCGTTGTAGCTCCTCCGCGTCCTGTTTCATTCTTGGTCAAAAATACACCTCCCTTTGGATTCTTCTGTAGAGGGGTATCTCAGTTGTTTCACAGTGATTTTCGTGTATTTTTTTTAATCTTCTCCCTACTACTTCTGGATCGATGCACCTCGACATCCATCCTCCTGTATTTCTAAAGTAAAGGTTCCCCTGATTCATGAAGTATTGGGCTAATTTCCTTAGCCCCATCGCTCCTTCCCCGGATTTTAATTGCCTTTTAATCTCTCCCCTCCAGTTCCCTTCCTCCTCTATCGGTAGAATTGACTGTACTATCGAAGGAGCTATTCTTCGTTGGATCACGACGGTAGTTTTATCGCTCATCATGACCATTTTCTGGGCAATAGTGGTATAGGCGTCTGGGTGGAGGTTCATCGTTCTGGGCTTATCTCTTGATCTTGGTTCGATGGAACTGGCAAAGAAGTCTCTATATGATTATTCTGTATGGCACCAGGCTCATGTGTTTCAATGCGTACTCTCTATTCACTTGCTACACCAACTGGTTTGAATCCCCCTTGATGCAAAGTGAACGAATCCCCCTTTAAAGAGCCTCTAGAAATCCCAACACCAATGCTTCATATTCTGCTTTGTTGTTATAACAAGGGAAATCTAACTTCTAGGAAAGGCAAATCTCCTCCATTCCTTTTGAAAGAATAACCCCTGCTCCTCCTTTCTTTTCCGCCAAAGATCCATCAAACTGCATCGTCCATTCCTCCTCTATTGCGTCTAGGTGATTAGCCTGCAAATCGTCTCTCAGAACACTTTCTTTGGGTGGCTGAAAAGTTGTCGAGGGGAATATTGCCAATAGGTCGGCGTAAGCTTGACCTTTGATAGCGTGAGGAACCACGCATTTCAAGACATATTCTGAGAGGATATGGAACCACCTAGTTGCCCTGCCAATAAATATTGTTCTCACTAGCAAATACTTAATGAGGACACATCTAGTTACAATATGAATTGTAAAAGACAGCATATAATGTCTATGTTTTTCGCTACAAATACTAAGGCTAAACAATGCCTTTCCAAGCTACTATATTTAACTTCTGGCCCATGAATGATCCTGCTGAGGTGGCCGTTCTTGCCTGTCGACCTCTTGTGCCAGCAAAGCTCCTATGAATCTCGTGGTGTATGTGAGGTACAATTGCAATGGTATTCTTACCTTTGGGGGAACCATGGTCTATAGTGAAACGAGCAATTTCTTCAGCCCGTCAAGAGACTCCTGGTGAATCTCCTCACATTTGAATTTCGTGTTCCTTCGTAACAACTGCATCAATGGATGTGTTACCTCGGCTAATCCAGGCACAAATCTCATAAGGTAGGAGACTTTACCGAGGAAACTCTTCAGCTCCTTCGACGTTCTTGGGCATGGCATTTCCAAGATCGCGCGCTGTTTGTCATGGTCCATCTGCACCCGTTGTCGATCAACCACAAAGCCTAGGAATTTCCCACTTGTCACCCCAAAAACACATTTCAGTGGATTCATCTTCTGTTTATACTTCATGCAATGGGAAAACACCTTCCTCAAATCGCTCAGATGGGACTCCTCCTTCCTTGATTTGATGACCAAATCATCCACATAAAATTCCATAAATTTTGGAAAGAAGTTATAGAAAATGGCCATCATTGTTCTTTGGTAAGTCGCCCCATCGTTCTTAAGTCCAAACGGCATCACCTTGCACATAAAGTTACCCAATGGGGTTCTGAATGTTGTTTTCTCTACATCCATGGGGTCCATCTTGATCTGGTTGTACCCTACATACCCATCCATGAAGCTATACATCTCATGACCAGCTGTTGCATCTATCAGGCTATCAATGGAGGGCATAGGGAACTCATCTTTGGGATAGGCTTTATTCAAATCTCTGAAATCCACACAGATCCTTATTTGGTTTTTGTCTTTCTTTCCCACTGGGATAATGCTAGATAGCCAGAGTGAGTGTTGTATCGGTACGATAAACCCTGCCATTAGTAATCATTGAACCTCTTCTTTGATCTTTAAATCTAGTTCACGCTTGTACATTGTCGTTATTTGTTTCACTGGAATGGATGAGGGAATTACGTTCAACTTGTGGCAGCTCACTTGCTCATCCAGTCCTTCCATCTCCATGCTAAAACATTTACAAATTCCTGAATTAACTCAACCAAGGCCTCTCGTTTCTCCATACTGAGATCCTTCGAGATGAAGATAGGCCTTGGATCTTGCCCTTCTTTCACCAGGTTTAACTGCTCTAACTCCTATGCCCGGGGCTTCGATTGATCCGCCATGTAATCTAGTTCCTGAGTGACTTCATCCACAAATTCATATATGCTGGAGTTATCTATCACCATACATTGTCCCCGTTGATCCACCGGAAAGCATTCATATATCGGGTCAACCTCATCACTAGTTTCCTCGGCCGCTCGCTCACACCGTTACAATCGATATACCACCTTTCCTTCTACAGTAATGACCTTCTTGCATTGTCTGCTGGTAGCGGTGACTGCCTTCCTATTCTTCTCTTTAGAAACCTCGGTCACTCTTTTTACTGAGAAACGGCTCAGCACGCTTTGTCATTGGACTTCCTGTTCCATAGGATCCACTCTGGGCCTCATCCTATCTTTGAGCTGCTACGAGATGTTTCGAGGCCGATGGACCGCCTGGTGAGATGCTTTGGTCATCACTCTTGGGCTGATTACAACCTCTTTACTCTTCGCGTTCAAGGTCCCCATCCTTTCTCTGATGGAGGGAACCCATTCTCCCTCCATTCTTCTCGTTAGGACCCGAACATCCTCCTCCAACTCAGTGTAAAATGCCGCTTCTACTAGGTGATCTTCCTTGACAACAAATGGCCTCTTCGTAGCCCTAATTGTCACCTCTGTTCCCTTGATGCTTGCCTTAGCACATTGGTGGTACGTAGAAGGAACTAGCCCTTTGTTGTGCATCTATACCCTTCCTATTAGCAGATGATAGGAAGTTACACTCTCTATTAAGTGGAACTTGATACGGGAACTCATATTTCCCATTACAATCCTAATGTCAACATACCCAATGGATTTAGAAGATTGGCTATCATACCCCGAAATTACCAAAGGCATGGGGACCAACCTTTTTTCTGGAATATTGGCTGCGTGAAAGGAGTTAATTGGCATAATATTGATGGAAGATCCCCCATCCATAAGAGTCCTTGCAAAACTAAATCCGTTGACACTAGCAGTCACATACAATGTCATGTTATGAGGGAATCTCACAGCCCTATCAGCATCGCTGAAGGTTACTTCTGTTAGAAACCTCCTAACTAACCTGGCCATGGGTCCCTATTATCTCAGCAAAGGTACTGCGTTCTTCCTTGCAATGTCAAGTATTGCCTAGGTTATTTCCAGCCTACTCTCTTTCAGTATCCTCACCTGGTCGAAGAACCAGGTGAATTTCGAGGATTTTGAAACTGTACAGTACTTTAGGACTGGGTCCGCTTCCTCGCCTTCAACGCTATATAGGTCCTCCACGTCTTTGGCTCTCACTTCATCACAGGCCAATACTATGTTAGCTATTCCCTCGTTACAGATCTACAAAGCTTCTTCGTAATTCTCCTCTCTTTCTCCTCTCACCGCCTCTTCGTGATAGGCCACTATGAGATTGGCCCCATGTGCTGGCAGTGGGTTGTTATTGACGATCTGTGGAGGGATTTGCAACATCCCTGCCTTCACGTACTTATTGATGATTCTTTTTAATGTGAAATAGATTTTTATCGGATGCTGGATCCTTCGATGAACCTGTCAATACTTAGTATCCCCCTTCGTTGCCGCATCGAGTTCCCCAACAGGAATATCTTTTGGTTCGTAGACCGTTCCTCCTTGGACCATTACGTTGTAATAACTGACAACCTCCTCTATTGTATAAGGCAATGGTGGTGGGTTCTCCCTGTTTCTTCCAAACTTCCTCTTATTGTCCTTGTAGACACCCCATTTTGCTACCCCCTAAACTCTCCTTAGGTCCCTTCATCATTACAAACCCAGGTCATGCCACGAGTACTGACCTAGAAGCCATCAGGCACTCCCAAGCTCCATTTGACCAAAAGTCAAACTCTTCAGCTCGACCGAGACTAAATGAATCTTCTAAGGTCATTGAAACCCCTTTCCAACGGTCTATCCCGTGCGCGATTCTGACTTACCATGTAGACGAATGATCCATTTTCCCCCGAAACTTGATCTAGAGGCCACCGGACGCTCCCGGGCTCCGTTTGACCAAATTCAACCTTCATCTCGATCGAGACTGAATGAATCTTCAAAGGGCACTAAAACCCCTTTCCAACGGTCTGCCCCGTGCGCATTCTAACTTACAGTACAGATGAACGATCCGTTTTACACTGAAAGGTTACTGAATGCTTCCAGGGACCAGTTGACCAAAGTCAACACCCCAAATCGAGTCAAACTCTTTGGAATCTCGAAGTACATCGCCTAACCTTTCCAACTATCCATCCCGTGCATAATTTTGGCTTACCATGCGGACGAACGATTCGTTTGCTTCTGACAATTCCCCATCCAATGGACCCACGAAGGCTTCCGAGCCACATTTGACCCAAAGTCAACTCCCAAATTTGGGAGTAGTCTAAAGGACTTTCAAATGTCTCAGAATTACCTTTCTAATGGTCTACCACGTGCACGATTCGAATTAACAGTTTGCGCTCTGCGACCGATTTTTTGAAAAGGCTTGAAAGACACTGCCAAACGGCTGGTTTCAGACCTTGCCTATCGGCAGGTGCCGATAGGCAGGACCAGGTCTATGCCTATCAGCAGTGACCTTAGATAATCCAGGTCTATGCCTATCAGCAGTGACCTGGTCCTATAAAAGGAGGCCTTAACCTCATTTGCAAGAGGAGCCCAGATTTGATAGATATCACCCTTAGATAATCCAGAAAACCTCTCTTGAAGTCAGCGTGATTTCCACACCCCAAACCCTTTCCAACCTCACTTTTCATCCTCCTTTTCATCAAACTTTGTGAATTCAATACCCTCCATCATAATCCAAGTGCAAGGGCTTCTTTCCAACATTCAAGATCAAGCTCAAGATCTTCAAAAAGGTCCAATTTTCTCAATTCTCTCCCTAAATTCTCACAAATTCGCAATAATTTGTTTTATTACTTAACACTTTTATTATCTCATCTCACACATCCTAATATACTTTTTATTTAATATTATTGCACATCTCTTATTTTCATATAAATAACACCAAAAAAAAACAAGAAAAAGAGGGTTTGCTCATAAATTCCAAATAGGGATTCTCACACATTTCTCACGTTTTTCTCACAACCAAAACACTTTTTCTACACACACACACACCCACAAATAAGAGAAGTCCCCGATTGGATTTATGGGATAAACCCCACCCCTCATTTTTCATACGAACTACGTGGACTTTGATGCCTCTATAGGCTATGTAGGCGTCTTGGGGTAAAACCAGAGACTGGAGTCCTTTTCTCACTTTTTGTCTCATTTTTTATTTTCTATGAATTCAATTCTCTTGGATTACATATATATGCATATATTTGTTCTTAGTGGCATTTTATTCCACATACTTTATCGTTCCATCATGACGATCAATGTAAGGATAATCACGTAAATCATATTTTTTAATATTATTTTTATACCTTCCTAGGGATGACTCGCTTTATCACTTCCATGATACAAGTCGAGGATTCCTATCTCCATTATGTATACACATGCACACATATCATGGGGAAAATAGACGAAAAATAGCGAAAATTCATGAGAGACCGTAAGGGAGGAATGGGTGCCTAACACCTTCCCATTTCGTAACTTAGCCTCTGGACCCTTTTCGAATCATTTTTGGTTTCGTATGCACCAGTATGTCTTTGGATGCTATCCTTCGGGATGGCTTCCCCTTTTCTTTTGTGTGTTTTGAGTAAAATAGACTGGCGACTCTAATCTCTTTACATTTTTACACCTCACCACATGACACAGGCCGAAGCGCTCTCGAGAGGGACACGCGGGACCCGAGATCCTCCCTCACTCTTATCACCCCGCGGCGAGGATCGGGGATGGACATAGTGGCGACTGTGCTGGGGATTTTAATATTTTGAGGGTTAGACTCTATTTATATGGATGTTATACTTGTTTATATTTTCCCCATTTTTGCATATTCCCCTTTCCCATGTATCTCACATACTTATGCTTCTATTCACACACTTGTAGAAAATTCTCCATGTACACTTCACACTACGTGCCCCTAGGATCACATATATCCACATGTTGCACGCATCACCCATACTTACTTGGTGTACCTTTGGTACATGTACTTTTCTCCCTGTTTGGCATAATCAAGAAAGGCATTCTCATCATAAGATACTAATAAGAGAATCATGCATGATTCACACGACATCACCAAAGAGCATTGTTATTGACCAAATTCTACCCACTAACTGGAGGGTCACTTCGTGATGGGCACTGGCCCAGCATGGCGCAGTTAGCCTAAGCGATATGACTCTCACATTCCGTTGGCCAAGTACCTTCAACGTATATCAAATGGTTCCCCCGCATCGTACTGCTTGACCGAAGTCATAACGGGAGGTATATCGTAGGGAACTCGTTTACGTATGCCGAGTATATCAAATTCGCTCTAACACGTACCATCCCCATGAGGTATATAGTTAGGTAATTCACGCACACTCAGGTATATCAAATGGCTTGTCCACACGTACTGATTGCCCGTAAGAGCAAGACGTATATCATGGAAGTCACGCCAAAGGAGGGAACCCTTTCCGATTCACCCAACCAACTGCATACCCACATATAGGTGTCAAACGTAGGACTCACATGTTAGATTGTCAGTTTCCACCCGAAACTCTGTCGAAATTCTGGGTCGACCTGTCGCCTGAATTTTTACGCATTTTTAAAACGGGGCCTTGTCCATGAGCCTGGTTACAAGTCCAGCCATAGCTTTTCATATATTACAAACCTAATTTTTATAGGCTCGAGTCCCGTCTGACAGTTCATTTTTGCATTTAGGATAATTTAATAGAAGTGAAAACATAATAATCATAACAATCATGATGAGTTCCATCTCCAAAAATATTTCTCCCTTCTTTATCCAAAAATCCAAAAATATTTCTCTCTTCTTTGTCAAAAATCCAAAAATATTTCGTCTTTTAATCTCGAAAAAAAATGCCAAAAAAATATTTTCATTCCTTTTTTCAAAAATAAATCCCATTCTACGCCTTCTCAGGTCGATCGCAAGCCCTTCGCCTGGCTCCTTATTGACTTTGGTCTTCAGTCAAATTACCCTAGTGTTTCGTCCGTTCCCCTGCTACTTCTTTAGAGTCTGGAATCAATTCTCTTTCTATGGAGAACACAGATCAAGTACCCGTTGTGCAGTCGAATCTGACGGTAGTCCTAGCTCAGCTTGTATCCAAGATTAACAACCTCCAAACTGAGTTTCGAGAGATGCAACGAAACCAGGTTCCTGTTCCTCAACATATCGAGGCCTTATTCCCTCGTGCTATGGGTCCACCCGAGCCTATCTGGGTTCCCGTAGAGTATGAGAACGCTCCACTTTCCCCTCCTGCTAATGGGCCGCCGCCTGCCCAGCTTTCGATGCCGAACCTTGCTCCGCCTGGGGATAACTTGCCTATAATCATTGATACGAAACTGGAAGAGTTAAAAAAAGTCAAAGAGGACCCCAATATGCTCACCAAGAAGTTTGACCAAGTCAGAATCTCAGGAAATTACGTGGACTTTACCCACATGTCTCCTTATCCTAAGGCGAGGTTATCGGAGAAGTTCAAGATGCCAAACATCGAGAAATTTGGTGGAGGTGGACCCCCGATTGTTCATCTTCGTAGTTATCATCGTTCCATGACTCTACTAGGGGCTTATGATGAAGTGATTTCCTAATTATTTCAGCAAACTTTGAAGGATAGTGCCTTCTGATGGTTTTTGTCCCTCGAGGAGTCCAGAATCCGTAGCTGGGAGGATGTAGCCCGAGAATTCATGTCGCAGTATAAATATAATGAAGAGATCGAGGTCACCCATCGTGACTTAGAGCTGCTCAAATAGGACCCTGGGGAATCAGTCAGTAACTTCATAGCCCGATGGAGGGAAAAATCAGCTACTATGACCATTAGGCCATCCGAAGAAGAACAAGTCAACATAGTGAAGAAGAACTTCTTACCCCATGTCCTAGAAACCATGGGAGGACAATACTACCCCCACTTTCGAGCTCTCAGAGAAGCAGGAGTAGAAATCGAGGAAGGTCTTGGTAAAACAGAAGCTGAACCAAGGAAAGTGTCTGGACAATACACCCCGAGAAAATATGATAAGCCTGTTAGTTCCGCAGTCTCAACCTTCAACAACATCTCTTAACCAACCACCTCATGGGCACCAGAAAGTCGTCCTGTCCCAGACCGAAAAGAATACACCTAGCTCCATGATTCCCTCTCTAAAGTTTACCAGACCCTATTAAGCTGAAACCTTATCAAAATCTTGGACCCCCGTCTATTGACAAATCCGCTTCCAAGAAACATCAAGGCCGATGATCATTATGCCTTTCACCAAACAGCTGCCAATACCATTGACCAATGCTTCTACCTCCGAAACATAATCCAAGATCTCATTGGCTGGGGTACCATTGCCCCACCAGCCAATCCTATGACAAATACTACTCACAACTCACTCCCAAATCATGCCAATTCCATCTTCTTAGAAGAGAACCCGAAATTCGATCCCTCAACTCAAATCATACCCATATACTCTCTTAAACATCTCCAAATTTACCCGTATTTCCTCCTACACCCTACCAGCCTCGCTGATCAGGCACTGTCACTTCTTACCAGAGCATGCATCACCGTCCTTACCCCTTCCTGAGATAGAAATATGGAATTGTCATAAGTGTTAAATCAACTCCTAGAGTTCAGGCTGAAATTACCCTCACAAATGATCATTGATTGCCATAGATTCAGTACGCTGTTCTTGGAAGCACGGAAATGGGCTCGAGAGTCAAATAGTTGGGTAGTACTGACCACTGAAGTCAGCTTGGATGATGTCGTCCAGATCATGGCAGAATTATTCAGGCAAGCCAACAACATTTACAATATCACAGAGTTACTTGATACTTTGAAGATACAAGGGCGCCTAGTCCCTTCACCCTTACACATCCCCACCAATTGGGAAGACCTGTATGAAGAAGCTGTTGAAGTTATGGAATGTATCGACTTTATATGGAAAGACAGAATTGTTGCCACCGGATGGGGGAAGAATTTTAAGATTCGAATAAAGAGCAAGCTACAGAAAAAATTAGCTTGATAGTCGACATGTGTGGGATGATATCATTTGAATAATTCGTCAGAGAAATAAACAAGGTGGAAGAACAACCCGAGGTTAACGAGGAAATGGGATTCATGTTTTTCCCTTCTTCAGTAAATCACATGACCAGATCAGGGAGGCATTACCAAATTCTAAGCTTACCATTTGCCAATGACAAAGGGAAGGGCGTTGAAAACCTTCCTATACCAGAGATGACCATCGAGGAGAGCAAGATCCTCAATCAACTAAAGAAAACTCAAGCTAACATCACTCTATGGGGGCTTTTCATGTCTTCCCATCTACACATAAATGCTTTGATCAAGTTGCTCACTGGACCCACAGTTCCTCCCTCTACCACACCAGAAGAAGCGGTAAATTTTATCGGATCTTTGAACTTTACCCGAATGCTATCCTTTTCTGAAGAATAAATCCGCAAAATTGGCCCAAACCACAATTATGCACTCAACATCTAAGTCGAAGTTATGGGGAAGGTCGTTCCACTCTCTCTTATCGATAATAGATCCGCCTTGAATGTTTGCCCACTAAGAACCTTCAGGTGCTTAGGATTGAAAAAAAGTGACCTCGCTCCAACCTCCATTGTTGTACGTGCCTGCGATAATACCCGTCGGGAGGTGATGGAATCCATAAAACTTATAATAGGGGTTGGCCCTATAAACCCTATCGTTGAATTCCAAGTCATTGACATCCCAGCTTGTTTCAACTTGTTGCTCGGATGACCATGGCTTCATAGTATCAAGGGTGTGTCTTCCTCACTCCATCAGAAATTAAAGTTCTTCACCGACGGGCGAGTCATGACCATTTTGGGCGACGGTGATAATACCGAGGATGCAAGCACCAGCACTTTGATTCTTGAGATACAACACGGGTCAAATGATATGCTCATATCCGGATTTTAAATTGAGTCACTTCTACCTCCGACATGGGACAACTTTAAAGAAAGGGTTTGTCTAGAATACAACCCTCATGGAAACGTCAATATGATTCAAATATTCAGAAACATGCACTTCATGCCCGGACTGAGCTATGGCAAAGATAGCAAGGGATAGCGAAGCCCATTGAACTGAAGAAGGCTTTCCCTCCTTGTTGTTTGGGGTATCCACCGTTAGAACAAGAGCTCAAAATGATCTACCAGTATCGACCAAAGAGAAGACTAGACTCCATCCAGACTATCATAGGTGACTCCTTGAATGGATGATTTATCAAAGAGGGTGAAGACTTCCCCTTTTATGGCTTTCTGGAACCATAGTATGACCATACAAATAAGAAGATGAAACCCGGAATGGAGATCTTTTTCCTGGACAGCTACCCATGGGCCGAAAGTTCCTAACACCATGTACAATCACTCATCAAAGATACCGAAGAGACTGAGGAAAGTGACTCCAAAGATTCCTTTAACTTACAGACACTGGGGATGGCTGGTTCATTCAGGCACTACATTACCCAATCCGTCCCAACTGATTAAAGCTGCTGATACACCTCTCCTCGACTGGCATGCTGCACCAGTTCTACCTGCTGAAATCTCCCCTAATCCTAATGTTTACCCCATTTCTTCTTCTGTTGTCTATCCTTGCTCAAATGTAATCGAGTCCTCCTTTGATGAGGTTCTCAATGCTATTTTTCTATCAATGAAATTAATGAAGATTTTCAGTATCTTGTTGTGCCTTACATTAACTGTTTAGATTCTAATCCAACTTTTAATGATGATGATTCTGCAAATGAACAATTCTTAACTGATCTAAATAAGTTTAATAATAAACAACATAACCGCGTTAAAGTTAATAAAGAAGAGACTGTTGTTGTTAACCTCATTTGTAGTAGCCAACTGCGCGAGATTAGGATAGGGGCTACCCTCGACGAGCATGAGCATGAGCATGCAAAACTCGAAGAATTGCTAAATGAATTTATGGATGTCTTCGTATGTTCCTACGATGATATACCCGGCATCGATCCTGAAATAGCTCGATATGAGATTCCCACTCTCCCATATTACAAGCCGGTTAAATAAAAGTTGAGAAAACTCCTCACCGAATGGTCGCTCAAAGTCAAAGAAGAGGTGGTAAAACAGTTGAACGCGGGTTTCATTCGTGTAATCGAATATCCCACATGGCTAGCCAACATAGTGCCCGTGTCGAAATCAGGAAGGAAGGTTTGGATGTGTGTAGACTACCGAGACTTAAACAAAGCCTCTCCAAAGGATGATTATCCGTTACCCAACATCGACATGATCATGGACAACACGACTAGTCATGCTCTTAAGTCATTCGTCGATGGGTTTGCTGGATACAACCAAATCTAAATGCACCCAGACCACCAAGAAAAAACCGCATTCATCACCCCATGGGGAACCGTTTGCTACACTGTCATGCCATTTGGTCTCAAGAATGCTGAGGCTACCTACCAGAGGACTGCCATAACTATCCTGCACAATCTGATTCACAAAGAAGTTAAGGTGTATGTGGATGATATGATTATCAAGTCCAAAACTAGAGAAGGTCATGTTATCGCTCTCTAAAACTTCTTTGAACGACCGCGACAGTATCATATGAGACTCAATCCACAGAATTACGTCTTCGGCATTACAAAGGGAAAACTCTTGGGATTCATGGTTAGTGATAAAGGGATATAAGAAGATCATGCCAAGCTAAAAGCCATACTTAAGATGCCAGTTCCCCGAATAGAGAAAGAATTCTGAGGTTTCCTTGGAAAGTTGTAATACATCAGCCGGTTCATCAGCCCGTTAACCTCCATCTACAAACCTATCTTAAAACTCCTCCGAAAGGATTTAACTAAGATCTGGAACGAGGCCTGCCAAGAAGATTTTGACATAATCAAACAACATCTGACCCAACCCCCGATGCTCATGCCAACACAGCCTGGTCTCCCTTTGCTTCTATACCTAACCATAACCAATACCGCAGCTGGGGCTTTGGTAGCCCAATACCTTGAAGATTCCTGCAAAGAAATAGCCATCTATTATGCCATTTGCAAACTGCTTGGGTACGAGATCAACTATATATCTTTGGAAAAGGCGTGTATTGTACTTTTCTGGGTCACCCAAAAGTTGCGACACTACATGCTCCCCTTCCCCATCAAGCTTGTATCCCGAATAGACCCCATCAAATACCTTCTTGAGAAACCCGCCTTGTCCAGCCGAATGGCCCGATGGTTGATGCTCCTAGCCGAGTTCGATATCGTATACGTCACACAAAAAGCCATGAAAGGAAAAGATATTTCTGACTACCTCACTGATTACCCTGTAGAAGAAGCAGATATCTGGATCTCCGAATTCCCAGATGAGAATATCCTCTGCACCGCTCATGACAACCTTTGATGGTAAATGTTCTTTGACGGTGCTGCCAATAAAAATGGATATGGCATTGGGATACTTCTGATCTATCGCCCCAGATGACTCCCACACACCCATCGCCACCAAGTTGGATTTCCCTTGCACCAACAACATGACTGAATACGAGGCATGCACAGTAGGCCTCAAAGTTGCACTCAAAAAAGGTATTCAATGCCTAAATGTCTACAGGGATTCCTCCCTCATCATCGTTCAAGTGCTCAGAAAGTGGAAAATTAAGGACGAGAAACTCCAACCCTTCCATTACCACTTAGAAGAACTATCCTCTCAATTCCAAGATATCACCTTACATTACCTACCTCGAGCAAAGAATATCCTAGTCGATGCTCTCCCTACCCTGGCCTTCATGGTCGACATGCCCGAAAGAATAACTATGACCCCCTTCCTAGTTTAAAAGCAAGACAAACCAACCCACTGCTACCACATTGAGCTCGTCACCACAGAAGATCCCGAGCTAGCCAATTACTGGTACTATGATATTCGGCACCTCCTCAAGCATTATAGGTATCCCGAGGGTTCCAACAAGAAAGACCGAGAAACTCTCCGAAGACTGTCCACCCAGTACATCATCTGTTACTAAGCACTACTCAAAAGGAACTTCGATGGAATTCATCTACACTGCATCGCAGGGGCGGACATTGAAAAGATAATGCAGAAGATCCACAGTGGGGACTACGGGGTCACATGCTTGCCAAGAAGATTATCCGATAAGGGTACTACTGGACCACTATGGCCCAGGATTGCACCGCCTACGTCCGGAGATGCCTCAAATGTCAAAAGTTCTCCAACCTTCAGAACCTGCCTCCTCGTGAATTATACAACATGACTTCTCCCTGGTCGTTCTCCACTTGGGGTATCGACATTATAGGGAAGGTTACACCGAAGGCTTCAAACGGGCATGAATTCATCCTATTTTCCATTGATTACTTCACCAAATGGGTCGAAGCTGAGTTATATGCAGTATTGAATGCCAATAAAGTGACTAAATTCATCAAGAAGAACATCATATATCGATATGGGGTCCCGTACGAGCTAGTGTTAGATAACCGAAAAAGCCATCATCAGTAAGATGACCGAAAGCTGTCGAGATTGGGATGACCAGATCCCGTACGCCCTCTGGGGCTACCGAACCTCAATTCGAACCTCTATCGGGGTTACCCCTTACTCTCTAGTTTACGGCATGGAAGGAGTCCTACCCGTGGAGCTGGAAATAGACTAATTGCGTGTCATGCTTGAAAGCAAGGTCAGTGAAGAAGATTGGTGCCAAAGCCGTCTTGACGAGTTGACCCTCTTAGACGAAAGGATATTGAAATCTCTTTACCACATACAAGGGTACCATCGCCGTATAAAGCCTTCATTGAACAAGAGAGTCAAGGATCGCGGTGTCCGGGAACGGTACCTAGCCCTCAAAGAGATAATAGAACCCATCTGGGACCCTAGAGGGAAATTCAAGTCCAATTGGAGCGGCCCCTACATTGTGAAGAAGGTCTTGTCCGGTGGTACCACCATGCTTACCGACTTAGATGGGGAAGAAATGGCTCATCCAATCAACCTGGACCGTCTAAAGAAGTTCTACCCCTAGTCTGAAATCTCGGCGTGCCAAGACTCTTCTCGCCTCCATTCTATTCTAAAAAAAACTCTTCATTTCCCCTTGCTCAAAATTACGTGGGCCTGATCCTCTACAAAAACCATTTTCAAACAAAATTAAAAAAATTTCAAAATCCCCAGAGGTACGTAGGCAGCTCATACATCTTACATGAGCATGGCCCTTTCTTTTTCACAAAATACTATTCTTTTCTTATCTCCGAGAACGACAATTCATTCTAACATATATTTGAACAAAAGGATTATATATGCCTTAGCGATCGGTATAGATAATTCAAAAATACAAATTTCATCGAAAGGCACAACTGGATGATCAGAAACTTGTTTATTTACTAATAAGAAATTACGGTACAGATTACGTAAGAAAAGGAACGGATAACTCCCTTCCCCCTACCCTCCTAAAAAAAAGCCAAATAAAATCCCCACATTTATCCCCCATTACACAATAAACTCTCCAGGAGTCCTATCCACAGCTACCAGAGGAGCCTTCTCCGTCATCATCATCATCTACATCCTAGGGTCCCCAAGTTTCCCCTGCCTCAACAGAGTGTTGCAGACACTCCATGGACCGATAAGCTTGAACCAACTTTGAAAAAACCACAACACCTCCTTCCATGGTGTTAAAAGAAACAAGCCACTTTTGTCTAGCCTCCACTTCCAACATCTTGCTAACTAATCTCCTCGATAACCACTTCATATAATCCCCAGGGATAAGCCAAACTCTCCCAATAGACTGAGAGGGATGGGTCGACGGACGCCGACTCTCCCACAGAAAGCCCAGCCGCATGCGCAGATGCTCGGTCAAATCTTATATCAAAAAGAAGTTTAGTGTCTGAGGTGGCATGACCTGTGCCCAGCCAAATTGGCACAGAAGCCGCCAAGGGAAATAAAAAGAGGTCTATCTAAGACCAACTAGTCGCATCTATGGGTATTCGCCTAGCTCCAGAACAAGCAGTAACTGTCCCTACCAAGTCACAAACCAATACAGATTCTGAGCCCCATGCTCCACAAGAGAATTCTCCCAGCTCTCAATATCCAGACCAACGCTGAAGAAGTGACGTGAAAAGAAGTTGGGTAACCGACAAAGGATATTCTGGAAGAGTCACCAAGCGGAGTCTTTCAGACAACCACATGAACAGAATCACGGGGCTACCCCACAGAAAGTCAGAACGACCTTCTCGCCAGGCATCCAAACCGTTCAGGTTCTCCGCTACTATCATCGCGGCAGGATTACGATGGTATGACATCCATGAAGTAATGGATGCAAGTTGCAGATCCACCAGCAGTTCCCCAGTCACCAGTAGCAATTTTGAAAACAGGCCCAGAGCAACAGCTCCAGCATAGCCAACATCACCTACTTCTCACAAATACACGGACTACAACACCGTTGGGAGGGAGATCATTCCTCCAGCAACCAGTGATCTAGTCGTCGAAGTTGAAATACGAAGAAGCCCAGCCAATAAATCCCTGGGAGAATGGGAAAATTCAGGCAGAGCCGCAATAATGCTGGGATTTATATCCAGCATGGCAGAAAATTCCTCGTAGGTAGGATAAACCTCATCCAACCCAAATCGAAATACATGGTCTTCGGGGTACCAAAATTGTATTGCCTCCATCAGCATGTTCCACTCAATGGGCCGATTGCACCACAAAGAAACTCGACGCATATTAAAAGTATCGTAGTTGACATTATAAGAGCACATTGCTTCCAAGGCTTCGAGGTAGTTAGCAAAATCAATGTTACTAGGGAGAGCCATCTTGCAAGACTAAGAGATAGTAGGCAAGTAAGTAAGGATGTGAAGGTGTGATGAAAACACTCCACCCTTACCCCTTTTTATACTTGAAAACCCTCACCAAAGACATAACCCCTGTAGAAATCGGAGGTAATCCTACCCCCGGAAAGTACCAATGGCTGAAGAGGGTACCAATCAAATCTTTGAATTGATGGGACTTGACTTGACTGCCGATAGGCAGGGCAAGGGGCTTGCCGATCGGCAACCCCTTATTTTTGAAAATTTTTCTTTTTCCTCTTTTGTCAAAATCAGAAGTTCAATAAAAAATAAATTGATATTCTCAACAGAATTTCAAAAGTCTCCCTTCCACCCTTATATAATTTCTCATTTCTTCAAAAAAAAATCCCAAAAATATCTCTTTTTACGGTCTCAGCAGCAAAGTAAAAAGCGCAAGTACATGCATTCACTCATTCACCATTAACAAAAGATAATAAAAAACTCCATTGCATTGCATATATATATTCTTCTGTGTTACATCAAATTTTACAGGAAATAAAAGAAAAGCAAAAAACAACGGGACTCAGCCCGAACCCACATTCTCTCTCTCTCTCTCTCTCTCTCTCTCTCACACACACACACACACACACACACACACACCTACCCTTCACCCCTCTATCTTAGAGCTTCCACCCCTACGACATGCTCTCTTTCCCCAACGGCGAGATGACGCACCACCACTACTCGAGCCAGAGTCCTCCCCGGACGAAGCAGACGAAACCAAACAAGAAGGAACTAGGACTGCATCTCGAATATGGGTAGTCGCCAAAGATATCCAGTCTTTGATATCCCTCATGTGGTCAACACTCGAACTTTCTGAGAGTAAAAGGAAAAATCAGTATCAAAGCAGAATGGAGCAAAACATAAACCAAAAAGAAAGAGAAAAATAGAAAGGGATACCGCAGGATGAAGGACCTCCTCTGTCAGGCCCAATTTCTCTGGATCCATCGCATGAGGACAGTGCAGCATAGGCACTATCCCTCCATCAGCCCACCGAATGTTGTACGAAGGGGTATGCAACTGCACCAAAAGAACCTCTAAGGTCGCCGCCACCGCAGACGTCGTCAGACCACCACCGCTGTGGGAGGACCCCACTGCCCCATTCGAACCCGCATGAGGGAAAGGCAAGGCATCATATATGTTGGGAGCCATCAACCAGCTTGTCATAAAATCCATATAGTCATACGGCGCAACCATATTAGTGTACAATAAGTAGGGCTCGCCAATCATCGCAGCGATCCTCGCATCCTCCGGCAGCAGCCGCTCCCGCCTCATAGACGTAGGAGGCTGCGTAGGTGGCACCACTATCTTCTCCTCGGAAATTTGTCTAACCACTTGCTCCCCGAGGTACCAAGAATGGCCAAAGTCATGTGCTAGTAAACGCATGATCTATGCGTTCACCCCAGTCGCCCCCGTATACTGAATGGATGTCCCCCAAGGATAAAAAGTCACCTGAAAATCCCTAAGAAAGAATAAGTCGGTACAGAATCAAAATATGCAAAATCGAGACTGAAAAGGAAAGAGTCTTACCCTACCACTGGTCAGGCCATTCAAGACCTGACGCACCGCCTCTAAAGAGAGAGATCCCTTCGACTGACGATTGGCCTTCTACCACTGATACAACCGGCATAAGTCTCCAACGATCTCATCCTTCAGAGCGATCAACTGGGCATTTCACCCAATCACCTCATAGAACCATGTCTGTCAAAGACAAGAATTCTCAATCAAAAAAGAGACGCATAAGTAAAATGCGAATGCATGAAAGGAAAATGCGCAAAATAAAGAATACCTCAAAAAGATACATGGCTCCAGTAAAAGTCTACCAGCAGCATCAGCTGAATGCATCCAGAGAAGAGTAAAGGGTCGCCAAAGTTAGACTCCCCCAATCATAGAAAGGGATGTTCAAAAACACCCTCAAGTAAGGCAAAAACCACAAATGGACGATGTCGCTGCTCGACGCCACCAGGAATCCTCCCAGCACCAAAAAATGAACAATCGGGCCATCTGCCTCACCTGCGGCCCGTCCTCCACGTCAATCACCCTTCTCAGCAGAACATCTTTCAGCAAGGACAGCCGTATAGAATCCCTAAACACTATCCTCCCTACATCACCAAGTGTCGCACGCACCGCCTCCGGCCTCACCCGTAAAGAGCGGTCCACCTTTATCTGCTCTCCATCACAATCCAGCCCCAGCAGCTGCTGCACATCTATGGGAGTCACCGTCATCTTCCCGAAGCCAAAATGAACAGTGTGGGTAGTATCCCACCACCTCTCCCCAGAGCGCACAAGACCGCTTTCGAACGAGGCGTCTCATCCGACGCAGATGCCAACCTCCCAAAATCCCTTGATGATACCACCCAATGCACCATAGGTGGAAGATGCTCCCAGACATCCTTAAGCCCCGTCGTCCCATGGGCACGCATGTTCTTCAAAAAGACATTAGACTGTCAAAAAGGAAAAATAATGTTAAAATTCAAGAAGAAAGGAGGAATCACCAGAAAGAGAAGAATGCTAAAAGTCAGGTTGCTTACATAACCACCAAGGCTCACCACCTTAGAAGATTGATAATGCAACGACTCTCATAGCAAAGTCCGCTCATCCGCAACTGGCTCAAATGCGGCAAAGGAGTTCTTCCTCCCTAAAGTAAGAGGCGCCTTGGCCCTCCACTCCACGTTCTCCAAGTCATCAATAGTCAACCATTCCCTATGTGCTGCAGTGCTGATAAAAGTGACCATTTCTTAAAGATCGGAATGCTAGAACGATTCACAGAGAGAAATCATAGAAATTGAGAAAGCAAGAACTTGTGAAAAATGAAGGGAATTCTCCCCTTTATATAGGATGCCAAGGGTCATGCCGATCGGCACTGCACCCCCACCCACCGATCGGCACTGACTCTTTACCTTCTCAAGGCAGTCCAAAAGTCCGTGCAACTGCCGAATGGCACCCCTCAGAGTATGCCGACCGGAACCCCCCTTAAAATTTGGTACAAAAATTCCCAAAAAATATCAGAAAATCCTGAAAAACCCTTAGAAAATTCCTAAATATCCCAGGAAGGATTTAGAGCATTTTCACCTTGAGAATTTCTCACTCCCTTAGGTAAAACCCCTATTTCCCTAGTGGAACTCTCAAAATCCAAGTGAATCTCCTCCTGACAAAGCCCCCGAAAGATCTCTAAGGATCACCTCCAATACCACAAAGGTCTGAAACCTCCCAAGGAATACGTCCAATACCTGGACCACCTAATCACTTCCCCAGCGGAGTTTGCAGCATCAAATTGGTTTTCCCCCTCGCAAGGTCTCCAAAAGTTACAAAAGTCTCCCCAACAATCAGCTCCCCAGCTCAAATCAAAATCACAAGGCACTTTTTCCCTAACGGAATCAAAATACCATCGTTATCGACTCCTAGGTCAGAATTGACCTCGGTCTTGGATCATCACCTCAGTTAGGTCATAATTGACCTCGGTCCACACTCATCACCACTCTTAGGTTAGAATTGACCTCGATCTTGCATCGTCACCTCAGTTAGGTCAGAATTGACCTCGGTCCTCAATCGTCACCACTCTTGTGTCAGAATTGACCTCTGTCTTGGATCATCACCTCAGTTAGGTCAGAATTGACCTCGGTCCTCGATCATCACCACTCTTAGGTTAGAATTGACCTCAGCCTTAAATCATCACCTCAGTTAGGTCAGAATTGACCTCAGTTCTCGGTCATCACCACTCTTAGGTCAGAATTGACCTCGATCTTGGATCGTCACCCCAGTTAGGTCAGAATTGACCTGGGTCCTCGGTCGTCACCACTCTTAGGTCAGAATTGACCCCAGTCTTAGATTATCACCTCCATTAGGTCAGAATTGACCTCAGTCCTCGGTTGTCACCACTCTTAGGTCAAAATTGACCTCAATCTTGGATCGTCACCTTAGTTAGGTAAAAATTGACATCGATCCTCGGTCTTCACCACTCTTAGGTCAAAATTGACCTCGGTCCTCACCACTTTTAGGTCAAAATTGACCTCGGTCCTCGGTCATCACCATAGTTAGGTCAGAATTGACATCAGTCATCGGTCATCCCCTCTCTTAGGTCAGAATTGACTTCAATCATTGGATAATCACCTAATCCCATAAAATTGGCTTTGACCCGTAGAATCGGTCACCCTCATCTTCAAGCCCTCAGAACTGGCTTTGACCCATAGAATTGGTCATCCCCAGCATTGCTTTAGGTCTTCAGAATTGACCTAAATCTTTGATCATCATTCAAACCATCCCCATCAAGCTCCTTAGGTCATCAGAATCGACCTTGACCCTCTGAATTGGTCATCCTCACTCCCTTAGGTCCTTTGAATCGGAATCGACCCTCTGAATCCGCCATACTCTCTCAAAAGCATCATGCGGTGTCTATTCGACGGCTATCATTTATTCCATACTCACCCATCGAGGGGCTTTGTAGACATCCCATTCTGTTACCCCCTAAACTCTCCTTAGGTCCCTAGTACCTCCCTTCATCATTACAAACCCAGGTCATGCCACGAGCACTAACCTTGAAGCCATCGAGCACTCCCAGGTTCCATTTGACCAAAATTTAAACTCTTCAGCTCCATGAGACTGAATAAATCTTTTAAGGGAACTGAAACCCCTTTCCAACGGTTAATCCCGTGCGTAATTCTGACTTACCTTGCGGATGAATGACCTATTCCCCCCCCCCCCCCAACTTGATTTAGAGGCCACCGGTTGCTCCTGGGCTCCATTTGACCAAAGTCAACTCTTCAGCTCGATCGAAACTAAATCAATCTTCGAAGACACTAAAACCCCTTTCCAACGCTCTACCCCCGTGCGCGATTTTGACTTAAGGTAAGGACGAACGATCCGTTTTACTCTAAAGGTCACCGAATGCTTCCAGGTCCCGGTTGACCAAAGTCAACTCCCCAAATCGGGTCAAACTCTTTGGATTGTCGAAGTACATCTCTTAACCTTTCCAATAGCCCATCCTGTGCATAATTCTGACTTACCATGCGGACGAATGATCCGTTTGCGTCCGATGATTCCCCGTCCAATGGACCGATGAAGGCTTCTGAGCCATATTTGACCCAAATTCAACTCTCGAAACTAGGAGTAGTCCAAAGGACTTTCAAAGGTCTCTGAATTACCTTTCCAACGGTCCACCCTGTGCGCAATTTGGATCAACGGTTTGCACTCTGCGACCAATTTTCTGAAAAGGCCAGAAAGACATTACCAAATGATGACTTTCAGACCTTGCCTATCGGCACGTGCCGATAGGCAGGACCAGGTCTATGCCGGTCGGCAGTAACCTGGGCCTATAAAAGGAGGCCTTAACCTCATTTGCAAGAGGATCCCAGATCTGATAGATATCACTCTCAGAAAATCCAGAAAATCTCTCTCGAAGTCGGCGTGATTTCCACACCCAAAACCCTTTCCAACCTTCACTTTTCATCCTCCTTTTCATCAAACTCGGTGAATTCACTACCGTCCATCATCATCCAAGTACAAGGGTTGCTTTCTAACATTCAAGATCAAGCTCAAGATCTTCAAAAAGGTCCAATTTTCTCAACTCTCTCCTTAAATTCTCACAAATTCGTAATAATTTGTTTTATTACTTAGCACTTTTATTATATCATCTCACACATCCTAATATACTTTTTATCTAGTATTATTGCACATCTCTTATTTTCATATAAATAAAAACCCAAAAAAAAACAAGAAAAAGAGGGTTTGCTCATAAATTCCAAATAGGGATTCTCATATTTTTTTCACGACTAAAAGACTTTTTCTACACACACCCACACATACACACACAAATAAGAGAAGTCCCCGGTTGGATTTATGGGATAAATCCCACCCCTCATTTTTCATACGAACTACTTGGACTTTGATGCCTCTATAGGCTACATAAGCGTCTCGGGGTAAAACCTGAGACTCGAGTCCTTTTCTCACTTTTTGGCTCATTTTCTATTTTCTATGAATTCAATTCTCTTAGATTACATATATATGCATATATTTGTTGTTAGTGGAATGTTATTCCACATACGTTATCGTTCCATCATAACGATCAACGTAAGGATAATCGCGTAGATCCTATTTTCTAATATTATCTTTATACCTTCCTACGGATGACTCGCTTTATCTCTTCCATGATACAAGTCAAGGATTCCTGTATCCATTATATATACACATGCACACATATCACGGGGAAACTAAAAGGAAAATAGCAAAAATCCATGAGAGATCGTAAGGGCGGAATGGGTTCCTAACACCTTCCCATTTCCTAACTTAGCCTCCGAACCCTTTTCGAATCACTTTTAGTTTCGTATACACCAATATGTCTTTGGATGCTGTCCTTCGGGATGGCTTCCCCTTTTCTTTTTTCTGTTTTAAGTAAAATAGACTGGCGACTCTATTCTCTCTACATTTTTACATATCACCACATGACGCCAGCCGAAGAGCTCTCGAGAGGGATACACAGGACTCGAGATCCTCCCTCACTCTCATCGTCCCATGATGAGGATTGGGGATAGCCACAGTCCTTCTTCAATACCTTTCCCCCATCTCCTCCCTCGGTGTACCCTATCCTTGGGAGCTGAGACCTCCCCCCCCCCCCCCATAGGTTGTATCGACTTCCTAAACATTATGGGCACCGCTACTGGATTTGGCCGCACAACCAATGAGATGTTACTTGTCGCTTTCAGGAAAGCCAAAAAAGTCCCCTCGCGTGTCTCATTGATAAGATGGCAGATGTACTCAGGAAGCAGCCCCTCCGCGCAGATCTGTAATAAATTAAACTCTTTGGCCTCCTCCCTTACATCGAGGGATCTTTCCCTGAACCTTCAAACGTATGGCACCACATCTTCCCCAGGTCGTTAGTTTTCCCTGCCTAGTTGGGTCAAAGTAAACTCATCTTTTTCCAGAAAGAACTTTTGGAAGAACAAAACATGCATCTCTTCCCATGTAGAAATGCTTTTGGGAGCCAAATGAGAATACCAAGTATATGCTTTTTCGAGTTCCCACCTTTTCCTGTGTATTTTTCTAAAATAAGAGGAATATAGTCCTTTATAGAGGGCTCATCGTTGTATTCCCGAGGATAAAGTGCTCGAAAGTCATCATAAACCGAAGCTGCCTCACCAGCAAACTGCGAGGAAGCTTTCATGAACTTCAGCATCTCTTTTCTTATTTCCTCCATGGGTGATGCTACTGGGGCAATAACCAACGGGACCATGGGCTGGGTGCCCGTTGTAGCTAGAGTAATCGTCGCAATTGGGGCCATTGATACTCCTGATGTTCCCGCTGCTGGATTCACAACAAAGGGTATGCTCACTGGGACTCTTTCCATTACACCTGTACTCGATGGGGCCATTGGGGATGCCCCTAGTGTTACGAAGGAATTGGCTCAAATCCTCCCAACATCGTTGAATCTACCAAAGTTTGTAAAAACTCATAAAACTTGCTCAGGAGGAGTGACACTTGAATGGGTCCCGACCCTATACTCATGGAAGCTTGTGTCACCCTTGGAACACCTGTCGTCACCTGAACTAGAGGTACCTCTATTCGAGGAGCTCCATCCCTTAGAGCCTCCAATTCTCTCGCATCTTGTTCTTCATTGTGTTAGATGTCATCAAAGTTGAGCCTTCGATTAACATTATCTTGCGCCACACTTCTTACTTAGAATAATGCCTCCGCAGCAGAGTTGCCAAATGTAAGAGGGTAGTTTAGATAAGATGGAGGCGTAACCCCTTTTGAGTATGGTAATGATAAGTTAATTAGCCAAAACCTTTGATTGATAATAGGACACACAAACACAAACTTAATGAAAATAGACTCAGTTGAAACTCCCAAATCTCTCGTGTATAACTCAGAAGGTAGTGATGAACTTAGAGGTAACTTAGCTAGAGGGAGAGAGAAGTAAGAACCCTATCTACACCTTGGTAGGTAGTCAAACACACCAAACACCCTCAAGAATCTCTATCAAGTATTAAAATCTTCGTAATAAATAACAATGGTGAGTGAGTAAACCCTCTGGTTCGTAATAAATCTCTCTGATGTATATTCTCTCTAGTAATAACTTCTGAACTCTCAGAAGATTCTCTGAATTCTCAAAAGATCTCTGAACTCTCAAAAGATCTCTCTAAACTTAAAGGTGGTTTGGGTCCTTAAATAGCCCCCACACCACCCTCGAGGCGACTCAGTCATTAAAGGCTATGAAAGACATCCCTCATACTTTGTGTCACAACATTAAAAGTTTGATGCACTAGTTAGATCCACACCGTAGACATTAAATGCCAAGACATGCCTTTTGCCTAACCACTGTGTGTCAGGGTTGTTGTTGTCACAGAGGTGGCTCACCAACTGTCTAACAGTCCCAAATACCACGGTGGTTTACTCAAGTGCAGGTCTGACATTGCCTAGCTGGTTAGTGACATCAGATAAAGTAGATGTGATATTAAGTAGAGGGTTGTTTGGTTCTCAACTGGATGCCCGATGGAACTCCAAGCTACTCTGCTCGAGGTTCCATAGCTAGGGCCCTTTGGTATTTTACCAGGTGTATCTAAGATGGTCAGGACAAGCCCTAACGGTGCCTCACTTCTTAATCCTCCAAACCATGTCCCTCTAAAGTTTCCACGAAGAGGTCATTCGATAGAGCATGAAAGCTATCCCAGGCCCTGCCAAGCCTGGTCTCTCGTGAGTACCGTTTGACCTCACACTAAAAGTCATTATTATTCTCGTTACATCATTACAACCATTATAGCTCATAGTCAAACCAAAACTACAATATGACTAACACAACCAGCTAAAGTATGAGTTGCAACGCTAAGCTGCCTCACTGAGTTGCCTCAGTTTCTTAATCCCTAATACTATTTTCTAACTGGGGAATTATCCCTAATCTCGGGATTACCTTTAAAAATACTCTACAAGAAGATTGGTTATCATACCCCGAAATCACAAAAGGCATGGGGACCATCCTTTCTTCTGGAATATTTATTGCATGGAAGGAGTGGATTGGATAATATTTATGGAAGCTCCCCCATCCATAAGAGTCCTTGTGAAGCTAATTCTGTTGACGCTGGCAATCACATACAATGGCCTATTATGACGGAATCTTACAGCCCTATCTGCGTCGCTGAAGGTTACTTCTGATAGAAACCACCTCACCAACCTGGCCATGGGTCCCTCCTATCTCAGCGAAGGGACAACACTTTTCCTTGTAATGTCAAGTATTGCTTGGGTTATTTTTGACCTACTCTCTTTCGGTATCCCTACCTGGTTGAAGAACCAGGCGAATTTCGAGGATTTTGAAACTCCACAGTACTCTAGGACTGGGTCTGCTTCCTCACCTTCAGCGATGTATACGTCCTCCGTGTCTTTGGTGCTCGCTTTATCATAGGCCAATACTATGTTAGCCATTCCCTCAGTACAGGTCTCCAAAGCCTCTTCATACTCCTCCTCTCTTTCTGCTCACTCTGCCTCTTCATCATAGGCCACCACGAGATTGGTCCCTTGTGCTGGTAGTGGGCTGTTGTTGATATTCTGCGGAGGGATTCGTAACGTCCCTGCCTTCACGTACTTATCAATGATTATGCTCAGTGTGAAACAACTCTCTGTCGGATGATGGATCCTTCGATGAACCTGGCAGTACTTAGGATCTGCCTTTGTTTCCTCATCGGGTTCCCTAACGGGAATGTCTTTTGGTTCGTGGACCATTGCATTGTAACAGCTGACAGCCTCCTCTACTGTACAAGGAAATATTGGTGGGTCCTCCCTGTTTCTTCCAAACATCCTCTTATTATCCTTCTTCGGTGCTTTACCCCCATCTGTCCCCTCGGTGTATCCTACCCGTGGGGGCTGAGACCTCCCCCCACAGGTTGTATCGGCTGCCCAAACATCATGGTCACCGCCACTAGAGTTGGACGCATAACCAATGAGATGTTTCTTTCCGCTTTCAGGAACGCCGAAAAAGTCCCCTCAAATGTCTCATTGATAAGATGGCAAATGTACTCTGGAAGCAGCCCCTCAGTGCAAATCTGTAATAACTTGGACTCTTTGGCCTCCTCCCTTACGTCGAGGGATCTTTCCTTGAACCTTTGAACGCATGCCACCACATCTTACTTGGGTTGTTGCTTCTCCCTCTCCAGTTAGGTCAACGTAAATTCGTCTTCTGCCGGAAAGAATTTCTGGACAAATAATACGTGCATCGCCTCCCACGTAGAAGCACTCTTGGGAGTTAGGTGAGAATATCAGGTATATGCTTTATCGGTTAAGGATTTAGAGAACTCCCTCAACCTGAGCTTTTTATTATTACAATGCTCCCCCAAGTGTTCAACAAAGTGCTTAAAATGCCTCTTCAGATTTCTACCTTGTCCTGTGTATTTTTAAAAAATAGGAGGAATATAATCCTTTGGATAGAGCTCATTATTGTATTCCCGAGGATAAGGTGTTCGAGGGTTCGCTCGCTGGGATTGTTCCCATTACACCTGCACCTGGTGGGGCCATAGGGGCTGGCCCTGGTGTTACGAAGGAATTGGCTTTAAATCCTCCCAACACCGTTGAAGCTACCGAAGTTTGCAAAAACTCATAAAACTTACTCATGAGGAGTGCCACCTGAGTGGGTCCCAACCCTTCACTCGTGGAAACTTCTGTCACCCGTGGAACACCTATCGTCACCTGAACCGGAGGTACCTCTATTCGAGGAACAGCATGGTAAGAGGCACGAATACCTGGCGCAGGACCAATGTAACTCGTAAAAATCAAACGCGTCGTCACGGGATCCCCGGTTAGAGAGAACGACTAAAATTTGCAAAATATCTAGACTTAGGCTTAAAAAATACCGTTAATGGGTGAAAATGTAAAACAGCCACAAAACGGTCCCTTAAGAGGCACGAACACCTCGCACGGTACTAATATATCCCACAGGAATCGATCGCGTACTCACACAACCCCCGATTTAAAAAGACAACCCAAATTAGAAAAATATCTAGACTTGAGCTTAAAAATATGCCGTTAAAGAGTGAAAACGTAAAACAATTACAAAACGGACCCATAAGATGCACAAACACCTCACACTGGACCACTATAACTTGCAAGAACCAACCGCGCAGCCATGGGACCCCTGGATTGAGAACTTTTCAAAATTTACAAATTGTTAGACTTATGCTTAAAAACATACCGTCAAAGGGTGAAAACGTAAAAAAACCACAAAACGGCCCCGTAAGAGACACGAAAACTTTGGATATGACCAATTTAACCCGTAGGAACCAACCACATTATCACGGGATCCCCGGTTTGTGATCCCGACCAAAATTTGTGAATTGTTAGACTTTGGTTTAAAAACATGTCGTCAAAGTGTGTATACATAAAACAACCACAAAATGATCCTATAAAAGGAACGAACATCTCGCACGGGACCAATGTAACCTGTAGGAACCGACCGCGTAATCACGGGATGCCTAATTATAGAGCACGATCAAAATTTGCCAACTATTAGATTTAGGCTTAAAGCATGCCATCGAAGGGTGAAAATGTAAAGCAGACACAAAATGGCCCCGTAAGGGGCAGAATACACCTCGCACGGGACCAAAGTAACACTCAGGAACTGATCGAATTGTCAGGGGACCCCCAATTTTATAAGACAACCAAAATTTGCAAATTATCTAAACTTAGGCGAAAAAACATGACATCAAATGGTAAAAATGCAAAATAGCTGCAAAATGGCCCCGTAAGAGGCATGAGCACCTCGCTCGGGACCAATGTAACCTGCAAGAACAGATCGCGTAGTCACACCCCCAATTTGAGAGGACGACCAAAATTTGCAAACTATTAGACTTAGGCTTAAAAAAATGCCGTAAAATTGTGAAAATATAAAACAACCACGAAACGGTCCCGTAAGAGGCACGGACACCTTCCATAAGACCAATCTAACTCACATGAACCGATCGCGTAGTAATGGGACCCCCAGTTTGAGAGCACGACCAAAATTTACAAAATATCTAGACGTAGGCTTAAAAGCATGCCGTCAAAGGGTGAAAACAATAGACAACCACAAAATGGGCCCGTAAGAGACAGAAACACCTCGCACATGACTAAAGTAACCTGCAGGAATCGACCGTGCCATCACGTAGCCCTCGGTTTTATAACACAACCAAAATTTTCAAAATAACTAGACTTAGGCTTAAAAACATGTCGCCAATGGTGAAAATGTAAAACAGGTGTAAAACGGCCCCGTAAGAGGCACGAACACCTCACACGGGACCAATGTAACCCTTAAAAACCGAATGCGTAGACACGGGAACCTCAATTTGGGAACACAACCAAAATTTGTAAATTGTTAGACTTAGGCTTAAAAATATGCCGTCAAAGGGTGAAAATGTAAAAAATCCACAAAATAGCCCCGTAAGAGGCACAAACACTGCGCAGGGGACTAATGTCACCCGTAAGAACTGACCGTGTAGTCACGGGACTAGCGGTATAAGAGCGCGACAAAAATTTAAAAATTGTTAGACTTAGGCTTAAAAACATGCCGTCAAAGGGTGAAAATATAAAACAGCCTCAAAATGGCTCCGTAAGAGGCACGAACACCTCACACAGGTCCAATTTAACCCACAAGAATCGACCACGTAGTCACAGGACCCTCAGTTTGAGAAAATGACAAAAATTTGTAAACTGTTAAACTTAGGCATAAAAATATGCCGTTAAAGGGTAAAAATGTAAAATAACCACAAAACCACCTCATAAGAGGTACAAACACGTCTTACGAGACCAATGTAACCCACAGAAATTGACTGCATAGTCACAGAACCCTCGATTTGAGAGCAAAATCAAAATTTGCAAACTATTAGACTTAGGCTTAAAAACATGCCAACAAAGAGTGAAGACATAAAACAACCACAAAATGGCCCCGTAAAAGGTACGAACATATCACACCAGATCAATATAACCCGTAGGAACCGATCGCATTGTCACAGGACCCCCAGTTTGAGAGCACGGCCAAAATTTACAAAATATCTAGACTTTGCCTTAAAAACATGTCGTCAATGGGTGAAAATGTAAAACAGTCGCAGAACGGCCCCGTAAGAGGCAGAAAACATCTCACGAGACCAAAGTAACCCTCAAGAATTGACCATGTTATCACGGGACCCCCGATTTTAGAACACCTCCAAAATTTATAGACTGTTAGTCTTAGGCTTAAAAACAAGCAATCAAAGGGTGATAACGTAAAACAACCAAAAAATGACCCCATAAGAGGCACGAACTCCTCACATGGGACAAATGTAACTCGCAAGAACTGACCGCATAGTCATGGAACCCTCGGTTTCAAAGCACGATCAAGATTTTCATACTATTATACTTAGGCTTAAAAACATGCCGCCAAAGGGTGAAAACATGAAATAGTCACAAAGCGGCCCCGTAAGAGGCACGAACACCTTCCACGGGACCAATGTAATCCACAAGAACTGGCCGTGTAGTCACGAAACCCCCGGTTTGAGAACACGACAAAAATTTCAAAACTTTTATACTTAGGCCTAAAAACATGCCGTAAAAGGGTGAAAATAA
This sequence comes from Sambucus nigra, assembly GCA_949130495.1. Classification (NCBI taxonomy): domain Eukaryota; kingdom Viridiplantae; phylum Streptophyta; class Magnoliopsida; order Dipsacales; family Adoxaceae; genus Sambucus; species Sambucus nigra. The sequence goes on from OX422209.1 coordinate 605,101,969, forward strand.
AAAAATAACCACAAAATAATCCGTAAGAGGCACGAACACCTCGTGCGGGTTAATGTAACACGCTGGAAGAGACCGCATGGTCACAAAATTCCCAATTTGATAGAACAACTAAAGTTTATAAGATATCTAAACTTAGGCTTAAAAAATGCCATTAAAGGGTGAAAACGTAAAACAACAACAAATGGTCCCATAAGAGGCACGAACACCTCACACGGTGCCAATCTATCCTATAGAAATTGTTCATGTATTCACGGGAGCCCCGATTTCAAAACACAATAAAAATTTGTGAAATTTCTAGACTTGGGCTTAAAAACATGTCGTCAAGGGGTTAAAACATAAAACAACGACAAAATAGCCCCATAAGAGACATGAGCACCTCACACGGTACCAATGTAACCCATAGAAATCGATCGCATAGTCACACAACCCTCGATTTGATAACACGACCAAAATTTGCAAACTATTAGGCTTTAGCTTAATAGCATGTCGTCAAAGGGTGAAAACGTAAAACAACCACGAAACGGCCCTATAAGAGGCACGAACACCTTGCACGAGACCAATGTAACCCTAAGAATCGAGCGCGTAGTCACGGGACCTCCGATTTGAGAGCACGACAAAAACTTGCAATCTGTTACACTCTTAAAAACAGGCCGTCAAAGGGTGAAAATGTTAAACAACCACAAAACGGCCATGTAAGAGGCACGAACCCTTTGTATGGGACCAATGTAACCCGTAGGAACTGAATGCATAGTCACGGGACCCTCGGTTTGAGACCAAGACCAAAATTTTTAAACTGTTAGACTTAAGCTTACAAACATGGCTTCATAGGGTGAAAATGTAAAACAACCACAAAAACGGCCTCGTAAGAGGCACAAACACCTTGCGCTAGATAGTGTAACCAACAGGAACAGATCGCATTATCACGGGACCCCCGGTTTAAGATCAAGACTAAAGTTTTCAAAACATCTAGACTTGGGCTTAAAAACCTGCCATCGAAGGGTGAAATAATAAAATAGCGATAAAACGGCCCTGTAAGATGCACAAACCTCGCACGGTACCTATGTAACCCATAAAAACTGATCCCTGATTTGAAAACACGTGCAAAATTTACAAAATATCTTGACTTGGGATTAAAAAAATGCCATAAAGGGGTAAAAACGTAAAACAATCATAAAACGACCCCATACAAGGCATGAACACCTCACACGAGACCAATATAACCTACAGGAACCGATCGCGTAGTCATATGACCCCCGATTTGAATACACGACCAAAATTTACAAACTATTAGACTTAGGTGTAAAAACATACCGTCAAAGGGTGAAAACATAAAATAGCAACAAAACGACCCCATAAGATGCACGAACACCTCGTATGGGACCAATGTAACATGCATGAATCGATCACAAAATCACGGGACCCCCGAGTTGAGAACGCAACCAATTTTGTAAACTGTATGACTTAGGCTTAAAAACATGCTGTCAAAGGGTTAAAACATAAAACAACCACAAAAAGGCCATGCAAGAGGCATAAACACCTCCCATGGGACCAATGTAATCCGCAGGAATCGATCGTGTAGTCTGGGGAAACCCGATTTGAGATCACGTCCAACATTTGGAAACTATTAAATAGGCTTAAAAATATGTCATCAAAGGGTAAAAAAGTAAAATAGTCATAAAACGGTCCCGTAAGAGGCACGGACACCTCGAATGGGACAATTGTAACCCGCAAGAATCGACACCGTATTCAAGGGATGCCTGATTTGAGAACACGACCAAAATTTATAAACTATTAGACTTCGGCTTAAAAACTTACCGTCAAAGGGTGAAAATGTAAAACAACCACAAAATGAACCCCTAAGAGGCACGAACACCTCGTACGAGACTAATGTAACCTGCAGAAATTGACCACATAGTTATGGGACCCCCAATTTGATAACTCAACCAAAATTTGTAAACTGTTAGACTTAGGCTTAAAAAAATGCGTCAAATGGAGAAAACATAAAACAATCACAAAATATCCCCGTAAAAGGCTCGAACACCTCACACAGTACCAATGTCACCCGTAGGAATCGACCGCGTAGTCAGGGGACCCTCGATTTAAGAGCATGACCAACATTTGTAAACTATTAAACAGGCAGAAAAATACGCCAGAAAAGGGTGAAAAAGTAAAACGGTCACAAAACGACCCCATAAAGGACACAAACGGCTCGCACGGGACCATTGTAACCCACAAGAAGTGACAATGTAGTCACGGGACCCCCAATTTGAGAACACGAATTTTTTTAGCAAACTATTAGATTTAGGTATAAAAACATGCCGCAAAGGGCGGAAACGCAAAACAGCCACAAAACGGCCCCGTAAGAGGCACAAACACCTCGTGTAGGACCAATGTAACCCGTAGGAACTAATCACATAGTCATGGGACCCACGGCTTGAGAGACTGACTAAAGTTTGCTAAATATCTAGAATTGGGCTTAAAAATAGGTTGTTAAAGGGTGAAAATGTAAAACAGCCACAAAACGGCCCCGTAAGAGTCCAGCGCACATTTTTTTGCCTCTCATGGTGCCGTTTTATGGATGCTTCACGTTTTCACCCTTTAACGGCTTATTTTTAAGCCTAAGTCTAATAGTTTATTAATTTTGGTCGTGTTCTCAAACTAGGGTCCCCTGAATATGCGTTCATTTCCTCCGAGTTACATTAGTTCCCGCGAGGTGTTTGTGCCTCTTATAGGGCCATTTTGTGGTTGTTTTACATTTTTACCTTTTGACGGCATGTTTTTAGCCTAAATCTAACAATTTACAAGTTTTGGTCGTGTTCTAAAATTAGGGGTCCCGTGACTACGCGGTCGGTTCTTACGGGTTACATTACTCCCGTGTGAGGTGTTAGTGCCTCTCACAAGGCCGTTTTGTGGTTGTTTTATGTTTTCACCCTTTGAAGATATATTTTTAAGCCTACGTCTAACAGTTTATAAATTTTGACGTGTTATTAAATCGGGCGTCCTATGACTATGCGGGTTACATAAGTCTCGTTCGAGGTTTCTGTGCCTCTTATGGGGCCGTTTTGTGACTGTTTTATGTTTCACCCTTTGACGGCATGTTTTTATGCCTATGTAAAGATATTTTGAAAACATTGGTCGTGCTCTCAAAATGGTGGTCCCGTGACTATGCAGTCGATTTTTGCGATTTATATTGTCCTATGCAAGGTGTTTGTGCCTCTTACGGGGCTATTTTATGGATGTTCTACATTTTCACCCTTTGATAGGTTATTTTTATGCCTAAGTCTAACAGTTTACAAATTTTGGTCGTGTTCTCAAACCAGGGATCCCATAACTACGTGATCGGTTACTACGAGTAACATTAGTCCCGTGCGAGGTGTTTGTGCCTCTTACGTGGCCGTTTTGTCTTTATTTTATGTTTTCACCTTTTAACGACATATTTTTAAGCCTAAGTCTAACCGTTTGCAAATTTTGGTCGTTCTCTCAAACCGAGGGTCCCATGACTACACGGTTGGTTCTTACGGGTTACATTGGTCCCATACGAGGTGTTCGTGCCTCTTATGGGACCGTTTTATGGATGTTTTATGTTTTCACCATTTGACGGTATGTTTTTAAGACTAAGTCTAACAGTTGGCTAATTTTGATTGTGTTCTCAAATCGAGGGTTCCATGACTATGCAAGCTATTCCAACAGGTTATATTGGTCCCTTGCGAGGTGCTCATGCCTTTTACGGGGCCGTTTTGTGGTTGTTTTATGTTTTCACCCTTTGATGGCTTGTTTTTAATCCCAAGTCTAGATCTTTTGCAAATTTTGGTCGTTTCTCAAAATGGGCTTCCCATGACTATGCAATCGGTTCCTGTGGGTTACATTAGTGGCTGTGAGGTTTTCATATCTCTTACGGGGTAGTTTTGTGGTTATTTAATGTTTTCACCCTTTGTCGGCTTGTTTTTATGCCCTAGTCTAACAGTTTTCAAATTTTGGTCGTGCTCTCAAACCGAGAGTCCCATGATTGCGCTGTTGATTCTCACGGGTTACATTACTCACGTGTGAGGTGTTCATGCCTTTTACGGGGCCGTTTGGTGGCTATTTTTGCATTTTCACCCTTTGACGATATGTTTTTATGCCTAAGTCTAACAGTTTGCAAATTTTAATTATGTTCTCAAATCGGGGGTCCCATGACTAGGCGATCGGTTCCTGCGGGTTACATTTATCCCATGCAATGTTTTAGTGTCTTTTACGGGACCGTTTTGTGATTGTTTTACGTTTTCACCCTTTGACGACATGTTTTTAAGCCTAAGTCTAACAGTTTGTAAATTTTGCTCATGTTCTGAAATCGGGGATTTTATGACAATACGGTCGATTACCACGGGTAACATTGGTCTTGTACGAGGTGTTTGTCCCTCTTATGCAACTGTTTTGTGGCTGTTTTACGTTTTCACCCTTTGACGACATGCTTTTGAGACTAAGTCTATGTAATACCCCGTAATTTTATATGACTTTTAAAATGGATTTTATTTTAAATTAATGGATTAATTAGATTTTTTTATTAATTAATTCATTCGGGTTTATCCGGAAGGTGGATATTAAAATGAAAAATTCTGAATATTACTTAAAGATATTTAGGTAATATATGAATGTGATGTCATTGATATGATTGTATGATATAAATTCGGTAATTTATATTTTTAGTCCGACGCGGTATGGGACGTATCGGGACTAGTTAATTAAATTAAAAAGGAAATTTATTTTCTATAGATCTAATAGTCATTTCGACTATGTCGTTGCGTCCAGAAGGTTCGAAATAGTCAGAAAAGTCCATTTGGATGTTAATTTTGAGTCTCGGGTCATTTGGGAATGAATAGACAACCCGAAAGGGCAATTTGGTCATTTTTCTAGGGGGGATGAATAGTGATTTCGGATTTGGAACTATTATAAGTATTGGTAGATTAAGTGAATGGGAGTTATTCATCTCCTCTTCACAAATAAGAGCAGCCATCTTCTTAGAGTGAGAGTAAGAGTGCTTGGGAAGGGAAAAGTCACTTGGGAAGGTGAAGAACAAGAACCAAGGTTCACCACCACCAGCCACCACCGGAGTTTGACCGGAGAAGGGACAACCAACTGAGATAAACTACACCAAAGGATCAGACCTACACTAAAGGCAAGTGTTTGATAATGGCAATTTAAGTTTGTATATTGTCCATGTTAGAATAGTATGAAAATAGAAGATTATTCATGTTTGGAAGAAATAATGGAATGATTAAATGGATTTCTGGAAACTGAAATGATATAGGAATTGAACTTATGTTTTAGGTTGATATTAATCCACGAAATAGCCATGAATCTGTTGAAGAAAGTATGGAAACCATTGATGTGTTCTTGAAGATGATATATTGATAATTTCTGGAAATAAGAAGATAAACATACTTTTTAATCCAATCCCTTGATGATTCTAGGATGTTTAGTGTACTGGAAATCGTTCATATATGTTGGGATATCATGTAGAAATAATCATAACTCATTTTGGAGGTTAATATGAAGGTTTGAATGTGTAAAAATGGTGAAACCCGTAGTTGCAGAAAATGCAGGAAATCAGACCTGGACCTGAGGGATCGATCGATCGACCCCTACCTTCGATCGATCGACCTCCCCAGTTTCAGTAAAGTTGTTTCTTTTTAAATGTTGATTCTTATCCCAAAACTTTTGTGGATCTTTGGATATTATTATTTGGATATTATGGGACCTAGAAAATATCAGTAAACCTTTGATGAGATTAGAATTAATTTGATTTGGATTCGAGTGATTTAAATGCTGAAAATTATATTGAATGGAATTTCGGTTGCTAGATTCATTTGTTAAAATTCAAAATGGGGATGGATGAGGATTTAAGATAGGACCAGAAGGGGTGATTTAATATAACACCTAGGTATCCTTAAGTTTACAAGAGGGTTTAATTCTAAGTGAAAGAATATGTGTTTATAAGAGATTTAAAACTATTGGTTTTAACATTAATTAAAAGGAGAACTAAACTCGTAGTAGTTCGGGAGAAATAATGTTATGGACCAGTAGGATATTAGTAACTTCTTACTGAATATAAGATGAGGAAAAACCTATTTGAATCTTATGAGATGGGATACATTTGTTTTAAAGAGGGTATGAGGTTATCCCGATCGCATAGTTTAAGTTTTCGGATCTCCTCGATCGACAAAGTTAAGTAGTAGTGTATTGGAGGGGTTCCTTGTTTGGATTTCGCTTTGCGAGACGCTCCGCGCATGAACCTTAACGACGTCGGTAGTGGAGAGATGTTATAGGATGCGAGGATAATTAATTTATGAAGTAAAGATATGATATTTTAAAAGAGATATAATGCTACATATGGGAAATATCTTAGGGTAGTGATAATTACCTTATTGATATTATATTATAGGTATGATAATACCTATTTGATTTATTGATGTTTATGTGTATGACATACCTAGCTTACTTGCTATCGGTGGGAGGTTTATGCGTGAGGGCAGTCATATCCTGATGAATCCATGGGATCTTTGATTTGTCGCTCGAGAACATAGGTCTATGAAAGACTTATCGGGGAGTTGATAAGTCTGCTGACTGTGGGTACGTAGGTATGTGCGTGACCTATGGATACGAGAGCTATGTTCGCCTCCATTTTTTTTGTTGTTTGTGGTTCGTGAAATCTTACCGAACCTGTAGTCCCCTATTCGGCGACCTGCGATAATGGGATATGATAGCAGAGTAATGCATTGCACCATAGCTGTGACTCTGGGTGTTGTATTATATATGAATATATATATAATGGATTAAATGGTTACATAATTATATATTGTGTTTAAATCTATTTACGATGATAATTGTAGATAACGGTGAATAGAACAAGATAATCGAATTAAGTTAATAAATGTTTATGCTTATGGAATTGAAAAGCTTCAGTCATGATAATGGGAAACGATTCATATTAATGAGTAATGATTCATGTTAATGAGAAACTAATCATATAAAGAAGAAATGTAAATGCATCATAAGGTGACGTATGGTATGGGACATACGGGGATTTTGATATGGGAATGGAATTTTAATATGGAGACTAGAAAAGAGGAACCATTAACTAGGTGGTTAATAGGAAACGTTAAGTGTGCACTCTAGTTGAGAGGTGAGAATTGCAAGTGAGAGTGGGATCTAACATGTACATAATAAATGCTTTATTGCACTTGTTAAATACTTGCTGTTTTTATAATAATCTACACATTCGGGCTCTGACCCGTTTCCTTGCATATTTCCTCTTCTATTGTATCTCTATATCAGGTGTCCAGCAACAAGGACGCCAACCATAGTTGATTTTGGCGTGCTATGGAGCTATGGAGGTTTTGCTTAGACGCTTGTCATCTTTTGATTCACAGTATTCTTATATAGGGCATGTCTCCCAAAGGATTTCAGTTATCATTTTCTGTCGGAGTTAAACTATTGTATTTGTGTCTTTTAAATACATTTAACATTATTTGGGATTGTTGTAAAGGATTTATATTATTTGGGAATGTTTATTCCAGTCGCATTTAAATTCTTTTGAGTTATTTATTTAGTGATCTGTGTTGTAGAATAAAAATGTCTTGTGTTATTCTTAAACTGGAAATGGATTTTGTTAAATAAAAATTTGGAAAGTTTTTAACACCAGCTTAATTAAGTTTTGGGTGAGTTGTAAATGTTTTCGACAGTGATGCTAAGAATGAGCCAACTGTATATTCTGTTTTAATTTGGTATGGGACTGGCCACCCGGTATTTAATTAGGCGGGGTGTTACAGTCTAAAAGTTTGCAAATTTTGTTTAGGTTATCAAATTGGCCGTCCCGTGACTATGCGATCGATTTCTCTGGTTACATTGGTCTCGTGCGAGATGTTCGTGCCTCTTACGAGGCAGTTTTATGATTGTTTTAAATTTTCACCATTTGATGACATATTTTTAAGCCTAAGTCTTGATATATTGTAAATTTTTGTTGTATTCTAAAATTGGGTATGACAACGCTGTCGGTTCTTGCGGGTTGTTGGTCCCGTACGTGGTGTTTCTGCATCTTACGGGGTTGTTTTGAGACTGTTTTACATTTTCACCCTTTGTATAATGCTTTTAAGCCTAAGTCTAGATATTTTTCAAATTTTGGTCTTGATCTCAAACTAGGATTCCTGCGACTATGCAGTCGATGCCTGTGAGTCTGTTTCGCCCTCGCGTGGGGTGTTTGTGCCTCTTACAGGGCCATTTTGTGTCTGTTTTATATTTTCACCCTTTGACGACATATTTTTAAGCTTAAGCCTAAAAGTTTACAAATTCTGGTTGTGTTCTCAAATCGGGGGTTCAGTAACTACGTGATCGATTCCTGTGGGTTACATAGGTCCCGTGCGAGGTGTTCATACCTCTCACTTGGCCATTTTACTACAATTTTATGTTCTCACCATATGACGACATATTTTTAAGCCTAAGTCTAGATATTTTGCAAATTTTTATTATGTTCTCAAACCGACGGTCCCGTGATAACATTATCGATTTTTACGGGTTACTTTGGTCCCGTATGAGGTGTTTGTGCCTCTTACCGGACCGTTTTGAGGCTATTTTATGTCTTCACAGTTTGAGAACATGGTTTTAATCATGTCTAGATATTTTTCAAATTTTGGTCGTGCTCTTAAATCGTGGGTCCCGTAACTATGCGGTCGGCTCCTCTGGGTTACTTTTGTCCGGTGCGAGGTGTTCGTGCCTCTCACGGGGCCATTTGATAGAATATTTTTAGGCCCGAGTTTAGATATTTTAAAAATTTTGGTCATGTTCTAAAACTGGGGGTTCGGTGACAACGTAGTCGGATCCTGTGGGTTGCTTTGGTTCCGTGCGAGGTGTTTCTGCCTCTTATGGGGCCGTTTTGAGGTTGTTTTATATTTTCACCCTTTGACGTCATGTTTTTAAGAAAAAGTCTAGATATTTTGCAAATTTTGTATATACTCTCAAACTGGGGGTCCCGTGACTATGCGGTCGGTTCCTTTGGGTTACATTGGTCCTGTGCGAGGTGATCGTACCTCTTACGAGGCCATTTTGTAGTTGTTTTATGTTTTCACCCTTTAACGACATGTTTTAAGACTATGTTTAACAGTTTACAAATTATGGTCGTGCTATCAAATCGGGGGTCCTGTGACTACACGATCAATTCCAGCGGGTTACATTGGTCCCGTGCGAGGTGTAATTACCTCTTACGAGGCCATTTTACGGTTGTTTTACATTTTCACCATTTTATAGAATTATTTTAAGCATGAGTTTAGATATTTTAAAAAATTTGGTCATGTTTTAAAATCGGGGGTCTCGTGACAACGTAGTCGATTCCTGTGGGTTACTTTGATTCTGTGCGAGGTGTTTCTGCCTATTATGGGGACATTTTGCGACTGTTTTATATTTTCACCCTTTGACGACATGTTTTTGAGCAAAAGTCCAGATATTTTGTAAATTTTGGTCGTTCTCTCAAACTGGGGTCCCGTGACTATGCGATCTGTTCCTTTGGGTTACATTGGTCCTGTGCGAGGTGTTTGTACCTCTTACAGTGACGTTTTGTGGTCATTTTATGTTTTCACCCTTTGACGACATATTTTTAAGCCTAGGTCTAACAGTTTGCAGATTATGGTCATGCTCTCAAATTGGGGTCCCATGACTACACGATCGGTTCTTATGGATTTTATTGGTCTCGTGCAAGGTGTTTGTGCCTCTTACAAGGTCGTTTTGTGGCTTTTTTAAGTTCTCACCCTTTGACAGAATATTTTTATGCCTAAGTCTAACAGTTTACAAGTTTTGGTCGTGCTTTCAAACCGGGGGTCCCGTGTCTTTATGGTCGGTTCCTGTGGGATACATTGGTCTCGCGTGAGGTTTTCATGCCTCTTACGAGGCTGTTTTATGGCTATTTTATTTTTTCACCCTTTGACGATATGTTTTTAAGCCTAAGTCTAATAGTTTGCAAATTCTTATTGTGCTCTCAAATTGAAGGTCCCGTGACTATGTTGTCAGTTATTGCTAGTTGTATTGGTCCAGTGATAGGTGTTCATGCCTCTTATGGAGCAACTTTGTGGCTATTTTACATTTTCAGCCTTTGACGGCATGATTTTAAGCCTAAGTCTGACGGTTTGCAAAATTTGGACGTGTTCTCAAATCGAGGGTCGCGTGACTACCCGATCGGTTCCTGTGAGTTACATTTATCCCGTGCGAGGTGTTCGATTCTCTTACAGGACCATTTTGTGATTGTTTTACATTTGCACCATTTTGCGACGTGTTTTTAAACCTAAGTCTATCTATTTTGGAAATTTTGGTCGTGTTCTAAAATAGGCGGTCCCCTGATAATGCAATCGATTCTTACTGGTTACTTTCGTCTCGTGGAAGGTGTTTCTGTGTCTTATGGGGCCGTTTTTCGGTTGTCTTACATTTTCACAATTTGACGACATCTTATTAAGCCAAAGTCCAATAGTTTGCAAATTTTGGTAGAGTTCTCAAACAGGGGGTTCCGTGACTACGCGATCTATCTCTACGGATTACATAGGTCCCGTGCGAGGTGTTCGTGCCTCTTATGGGGCCGTTTTGTGACTATTTTTCGTTTTCACCCTTTGACAGCATATTTTTATGCCTATGTGAAAATATTTTGAAAACTTTAGTGATGCTCTCAAAACGGCGATCCTGTGGCTATGCGGCCGGTTCGTAATGCGGCCAGTTCTTACGATTTACATTGTCCCGCACGAGGTGTGTGCCTCTTACAGGGCCATTTTATGGCTATTTTATGTTTTCAAACTTTGACAACTTATTTTTATGCCTACCTCTAATAGTTTAGAAATTTTGGTTGTGTTCTCGAATCGGGGTCCCGTGACTATGCGATCAGTTCCTATGGGTTGCATTGGTCCCTTATGAGGTGTTTGTGATTCTTATGGGGACGTTTTGTGGTTATTTTACGTTTTCACCTTTTGAGGGCATGTTTTTAAGCCTAAGTCTAACAATTTGCAAATTTTGGTTGTTCTCTCAAACCGAGGGTCCCGTGACTACGCGGTCAGTTCTTACGAGTTACATTGATCCCGTGCGAGATGTTCGTGCCTCTTACAGGGTTGTTTTATGGATGTTTCATATTTTCACCCTTTGACGATTTGTTTTTAAGCCTAAGTCTAACAATTTGCTAATTTTGGTTGTGTTCTCAAATCGGGGGTCCCATAACTATGTGAGTTATTTCTACCGGTTATATTGGTCCCGTGCAAGATGTTCGTGCCTCTTACGAAGCCGTTTTGTGATTGTTTTATGCTTTCATCCTTTGACGGCATGCTTTGAATCCCAAGTCTAGATCTTTTGCAAATTTTGGTAATGTTCTCAAACCGGGGGTCCCATGACTACGTGATCGATTCATGTGGGTTACATTGGTACCGTGCGAGGTGTTCGTGACTCTTATGGGGCTATTTTGTGGTTGTTTTATGTTTTTACCCTTTAACGACGTGTTTTTAAGCCTAAGGCTAGATATTTGGTAAACTTTAGTCGTGCTCTCAAACTAGGGGTCCCAAGACTATGCGGTCGGTTCTTGCAGGTTACATTGTCCTGCGCGAGGTGTCTATGACTTTTACAGAGATGTTTTGTGGTTGCTTTACATTTTCACCCATTGACGGCATGTTTTTAAGCCTAAATATTTTGTAAATTCTGGTCGTGCTCTCAAATCGGGATTTCCGTGACTACGTGGTCGGTTCTTATGGGCTACATTTGTCCCGTGTGAGGTGTTCATACCTCTTTTAGGGATATTTTGTGGTTGTTCAACATTTTCACCCTTTTTCGGCATGCTTTTAAGCCTCAGTCTTATAGTTTGCAAATTTTGGTCGTGCTCTCAAATAGGGTGCACAGTTTACAAAGGGTTTATAAATTTTGGTTGTGCTCGTAAATAGGGAACACAGTTGACAGCATAGTTTACAAATTTTGTTTAGCTTCTCAAATCGGGGGTCCCATGACTATGCGATTGATTTTTATGGGTTACATTGGTTCTGTGCGAGGTGTTCATGCCTCTTACGAGTCCATTTTGTGATTGTATTACGTTTTCACCATTGGATGACATTTTTCAATCCTAAGTCTTGATATATTGTAAATTTAGGTCATCTTCTAAAATCCGGGATCCTATGACAACGTGGTCGGTTCTTGCAAGTTTTTGGTCTCGCTCGTGGTGTTTCTGCATCTTAAGGGGTCGTTTTGTGAGTATTTTACATGTTGACCCTTTGCAAAATGCTTTTAAGCCTATGTCTAGATATATTTCAAATTTGGGTTTTGCTCTCAAACTGGGATTACTGCGACTACCCGGTCGGTGCTTGCGAGTCTAATTGGTCATGTGCGAGGTGTTTGTGCCTCTTACGGGGCCACTTCGTGTCTGTTTTACATTTTCACCCTTTAGCGTCATATTTTTAAGATTAGGTCTAAAAGTTTATAAATTTTGATTGTGTTCTCAAATCGGGGATCCAGTTACTACGTGGTCGGTTCCTATGAGTTACATTGGTCCCATGCGAGGTGTTCGTGCCTCTCACATGGCCGTTTTGCAAAAGTTTTTTGTTCTCACCATATGAAGACATGTTTTTAAGCCTAAGTGTAGATATTTTGCAAATTTTGATTGTGTTCTCAAACTGGGGGTCCCGTGAAAACGTGGTTAGTTCCTGCGGGTTACTTTGGTCTAGTGTGAGTTGTTTGTCCCTCTTGCGGGGCCGTTTTGAGGCTGTTTTATGTTTTCACAGTTGGACGACATGGTTTTATGCCTATCTAGATATTTTTGCAAATTTTGATCATCCTCTCAAATCGGGGATCCCATGACTACGCTATCGGTTCCTACGGGTTACACTGGTCCCGTGCGAGCTGTTTGTGCCTCTTACGGGGTTATTTTGTGAATGTTTTTCATTTTCACCATTTGATATCATATTTTTAGGCTCTAGTTTATATGTTTTAAAAAATTTGATCGTGTTCTAAAATCGGGGGACCCGTGACAACGTAATTAGTTCTTGCGGGTTACTTTGGTTCCGTGTGATGTGTTTCTGCCTCTTATGGGACCGTTTTGCAGCTGTTTTATATTTTCACCCTTTGACGACATACTTTTAAGTAAAAGTCCAAATATTTTGCCAATTTTGGTCATTCTTTCAAACTGCGGGTCCCATGACTATCCAGTCGGTTCCTTTGGGTTACATTGGTCCTGTACGAGGTGTTCATACTTCTTACAAGGCTATTTTATGGTTGTTTTTGTTTTCACCATTTAACGGGATGTTTTTAAGCTTAAGTCTAACAGTTTGCAAATTATGGTCGTGCTTTCAAATAGGGGGTCCCGTGACTACATGATCAGTTCCTGCGAATTAGATTGGTCCCGTGCGAGTTGTGCATGCCTCTTACGGGGTCATTTTGCGATAGTTTTACATTTTCACAATTTGATAGCATATTTTTAAGCCTGAGTTTAGATATTTTGAATTTTTTTATCTTGTTCTAAAACCCGGAGTCCCATGACAACTTAGTCCGTTCTTTCGGGTTACTTGGGTTCCGTGCGAGGTGTTTCTGCCTCTTATGGGGATATTTTGCGGCTATTTTATATTATCACCCTTTGATGACATGTTTTTAAGAAAAAGTATAAATATTTTGAAAATTTTAGTCGTGCTCTCATACTGGGGGTCCCTTGACAACGTGGTCGATTCCTTTGGGTTACATTGGTTGTGAGCGAGGTGTTCGTACCTCTTACGGGTCATTTTGTGGTTGTTTTATATTTTCAACCTTTGACGGCACGTTTTTAAGCCTAAGTCTACTAATTTGAAAATTACGGTCGTGCTCTCAAATTGGGGGTCCCGTGCCTAAACGATCAGTTCCCGCAGGTTCATTGGTCTCGTGCGAGGTGTTTGTGCCTCTTACGAGGCCGTTTTGTGGCTAGTTAAAATTTTCACCCTTTGATGACATATTTTTATGCCTAAGTCTATCAATTTATAAATTTTGATCGTGTTTTGAAATCGAGGGTCTTGTGTCTTTCGGTCGGTTCCTGCGGGTAACATTGATCTCGTGCAAGGTTTTCATGCCCTTAACGAGGCCGTTTTATGGTTGTTTTACATTTTTCACCCTTTGACGACTTGTTTTTAAGCCTAAGTCTAATAGTTTGCAAATTATGGTCCTGCTCTCAAATCGAGGGTCCCGTGACTACATTATCAGTTACTGCGGGGTATATTGGTCCCGTTCGAGGTGTCCGTGCCTCTTACGGAGCCACTTAATTGTTATTTTACATTTGCACCCATTGTCGATATGTTTTTGAACCTAAGTCTGACAGTTTGTAAATTTTGGACATGTTCTTAAATCGAGGGTCACGCGACTATGTGATCGGTTCCTGTGAGTTACTTTGGTCCTGTGCGAGGTGTTTGTGCCTTTTGCGGGGCCATTTGTGACTGTTTTACGTTTTCACCATTTGGCGACATGTTTTTAAGCCTGAGTCTAAATATTTTGGAAATTTTAGTCGTGTTCTAAAACCGAGGATCCCGTGATAATGCGGTCGGTTCTTGTGGGTTACTTTGGTCTTGTGAAAGGTGTTTTTGCCTCTTACGGGGCCGTTTTGTGGTTGTCTTACGTTTTTCCCCTTTAACGGCATGGGTTTAAGACTATGTTTATATATTTTACAAATTTTGGTCGTTCTCTCAAACTGGGGGTCCCGTGACAATGTGGTCGGTTCCTAGGAGTTATATTGGTCCTTTTCGAGATGCTCGTTCCTCTTACGAGGACGTTTTATAATTATGTTATGTTTTCAACATTTGATGGCATATTTTTAAGTCTAAGTATAATAGTTTGCAAATTTTGGTCGTTCTCTCAATTCGGGGGTCCCGTGACAATGCGGTCAATTCCTTTGGGTTACATTGGTCCCCTGCGAGATGGTCGTGCCTCTTACGAGGATGTTTTGTGGTTGTTTTATGTTTTCACCCATTGATGACATATTTTTATGGCTAAGCCTAACAGTTTGCAAGTTTTGATCCTGCATTGAAATCGGGGGTCGTGTGACTATGCGATCGGTTCCTGTGGGTTACATTGGTCTTATGCGAGGTTTTCATGCCTCTTACGGGGATGTTTTATGGTTGTTTTATGTTTTCACCATTTGACGACATATTTTTAATCTTAAGTCTAACCATTTGCAAATTTTGGTCGGGCTCTCAAATCGAGGGTCTCGTGCCTACGCGGGCGGTTCTTGCGGGTTATAGTGGTTTTGTGCGCGGTTTTCGTGCCTTTTACGGGACTGTTTTGGGGTTGCTTTACATTTTCACCCTTTGACGGCATGTTTTTAAGCCTAAGTCTAACAGTTTGCAAGTTTTGTCCGTGTTCTCAAACCTAGGTTCCCTAACTACGTACTCAGTTCCTGCGGGTTACGTTGGTCCCGTGCTAGGTGTTAGTGTCATTTACGGGGCCGTTTGCGACTATTTTACATTTTCACCATACGATATATTTTTAAGCCTAAGTCTGGATATTTTTTAAATTTGGTCTTGTTCTCAAATCGGGGGTCCCGTGATTATGTGGTCGGTTCCTCCGGGTTACTTTGGTCCCGTACGAGGTGTTTGTGCGTCTTACGGAGCTGTTTTGAGGCTATTTTATATTTTCACCCTTTGACCTCATATTTTTAAGCCTAAGTATAGATATTTTTAAATTTTGGTTGTGCTCTCAAACCGGGGTTCCTGTGACTACGTGGTCTGTTCCCGTGGGTTACATTTGTCTTGTGCAAGCTGTTCATACCTCTTACGGGGCCATTTTGTGATTATTTTACATTTTCAACCTTTGATGACATGTTTTTAAGCTTAAGTCTAACAGTTTGTAAACTTTGTCCGTGTTCTCAAATCAGGGATCTTATGGCTACGCGGTCGATTTCTGCGAGTATCATTGGTCCCGTGCATGGTATTCGTGCCTCTTACAGGGTTATTTTGTGGTTGTTTTACTTTTTCACCCTTTGACGACATGTTTTTTTGCCCAAGTCAAATAATTTTCAAATTTTGGTAGGGTTCTCGAATTGGGGGTCCCGTGATGATGCGATTGATTCTTATGGGTTACATTGGTGCCGAGCAAGGTATTCGGGGCTCTTATAAGGCCGTTATGCGGCTGTTTTGTATCTTCACCATTTAATGACATGTTTTTAAGCCTAAGTCAGGATATATTTCAAATTCTGGTCGGGTTCTAAACTCGAGGCACCCATGACAATGCGGTCAGTTCATGTGGGTTATTTTGGTCCCGTGTAAGGTGTTTGTACCTCCTACGATGCCGTTTTGTGGTTGTTTTACATTTTGAACCTTTTGACGACATTTTTTAAGCCAAAGTCTAAAAGTTTTACAATTTTGGTAGAGTTATCAAACTGGGTCCCGTGAGTACATGGTTGATTCTTATGGATTACTTTGGTCCCGTGTGAGGTGTTTGTACCTCTTACGGGCCAATTTTCAAGCTATTTTTTACTTTCACCATTTGATGACATGTTGTTAATCCTTTCTAGATATTTTGCAAATTTTGGTTGTGCTCTCAAACTCGGGGTCCCGTGACTACGCGAGTAGTTCCTGTGGGTTACATTGGTTTCGTACGAGATGTCTGTGCCTCTTACGAGGCCGTTTTGTGGCTGTTTTACGTTTTTACCCTTTGATGACATATAGTTATGCCTAAGTCTAACAATTTGTAAAATTTGGTCGTGCTTTCAAAACGGGGGTCGCGTGACTCTGTCGTCGATTTCTATAGGTTACATTGGTCTCGTGTGAGGTTCTCGTGCCTCTTACGAGGCAATTTTATGGTTGTTTTATGTTTTCACCCTTTGATGACATATTTTTAAGGCTAAGTCTAATAGTTTGCAAATTTTGATCGTCCTCTTAAATCGAGGGTCTCGTGCCTATGCTGGCAGTTCCTATGGGTTATATTAGTTTCGTGCAAGGTGTTCATGCCTTTTACGAGACCGTTTTGTGGATGCTTTATATTTTCACCCTTTGATGGCATGTTTTTAAGCCTAAGTCTAACAGTTTGCAAGTTTTAGTCATGTTCTCAAACTGAGGTCTCCTGACTACGTGCTCGGTTCTTGGGGGTTATGTTGGTCCCGTACGAGGTGTTAGTTCCTTTTGCGGGTTTGTTTTTCGGCTATTTTATGTTTTCACCATTTGACGACATATTTGTAAGCTTAAGTTTAACATTTGATAAATTTTGAACGAGTTCTTAAATCGGGGGTCCCATAACTATGCGGTCGATTCCTTTCGGGTTCCATTGGTCTTGTACGAGGTGTTCGTGCCTCTTACGAGGACGTTTTGTGGCTATTTTATGTTTTCACCTTTTGACGGTATGTTTTAAAGCCTAAGTCTAACAGTTTACAAATTTTGGTCATGTTCTAAAATCGGGGGTCCCATGACTATGCAGTCGATTCATGTGGGTTACATCAGTTCCGTGTGAGGTGTTTGTGCCTCTTACAGGGCTGTTTTGTGGCTATTTTATGTTTTCACCCTTTTATCACAAGTTATTAAACCAAATCCAACTGTTTGCCAACTTTGGTAGAGTTATCAAATCAGGGGTCCCATGACTACGCAGTCAGTTCTTGTGGGTTGCATTGGTCCTGTGCGAGGTGTTCGTGCCTCTTACGAGTCCATTTTGTGCTTGTTTTACATTTTCACCCTTTGATAATGTATTTTTATGCCTAAGTATAACAGTTTGTAAATTTTGGTCGTGCTTTCAAATCGGGGGTCGTGTGATGCGGTTGGTTCCTATTGGTTACATTGGTCTCATTCGAGGCTTTTTTGCCTCTTACATGGCGGTTTTATGCTTGTTTTATGTTTTCACCCTTTGACGACATATTTTTAAGCTTAAGTCTAGCAGTTTACAAATTTTGGTTGTGCTCCTAAATCAAGGGTCTCGTGCCTACGTGAGCGGTTATTGCGGGTTATATTTGTTTCGTGCGAGGTTTTCGTGCCTCTTACGAGACCGTTCTGTGGATACCTTATATTTTCACCCTTTGATGGCATGTTTTTAAGCCGAAGTCTTACAGTTTGTAAGTTTTGGTCGTGTTCTCAAATCGAGGTTCCCTAACTACGTGCCCGGTTCCTACAGGCTACGTTAATCCCATGTGAGGTATTTGTTGATACGAAAATTAATCAGCTGATGTAGACCAATTATGTTAAGACACGTGTCATCCGGCATGTCATAAATATATATGTACCAAACAACTCAAAGCGCCGATCTACTCAGCCTACCGAGCTACTCAGTATACCAAGCAATTAGCTGGGAAGATTAGACGACCAAGACAGATCCAATGAATATTCTTACCATGTACATATGTATATGACCAATTAATGGCGGCATATTGTCTATTCATATTAACAGCCCAAGGGCTATAAATACATTATAATACCCTCATAGCAGGGTAAGCTATCATAAGCGAGCATAATCGAGATAAAGCATGACACCCAGTAATACAATACAGTGGATGTAGGCAATTTCATTAAGGCTGAACCACTTTAAAAATCTCTTGACTGATCTCTTATTTTGTATTTATTTGTGATTAATTAATTAGATCAAATCTATTTTTTTACATCAACAGATTGGCATCGTCTGTGGGAAATGACTATACATAGCATTTTTTAGTAAAAACTTATCATATATGGTTGATATCCCAGAATTTAGTAACATGAACAATGACGAGAATCCTCCAAACCCTTCTGCGCCTCCAAATACACATGATATCACCGGGATCCGAACAAATTTATCCAGGGGACAAATATCTATGTAGGAAACCATGCGACAGTTCTTTCAAACTATTCAAAATGGAGCATCTACCCAGTCAGGACAACAAAGCGTTCGTAGAAGCATGCGTCCATCGTCTTCACGATCTAGACACACTGAACTCTGGCCTGCTGAGAATTCAAGTGATCCATCCTATCACCCTGGATTAATTTCTCCTATAAGAATTTTAGATTACCAAGAAGATGTTACTCTAATTCTAGAACGAACAAGCACTCTGGAAAGGTTGAGTAGAGTTTCTCCTTTCGATTGTTTGGTCCTTAGGAGGAACAAAAATCCTCCGCGGATTGCGTCGAGAAATTCTCAATGACCAAGTGATTTAAGGGAAGGCCCAGCCTAGTCACATCCCAATCCCAGGCCTGTAGCTCGTACAAAAAGATCCTAAGAGGAGAATTATGCGCGATCTGTTGCTCGTGCGAATATAAACAGATCAGAGGCTGGCAATGATGCTTGGAAAGGGTCTATTCATAGACTAGAAGACAGATTAGGGGAAATGGTTAAGGCCAAAAACCCTCTCCAAAGAACCTTTATCAAAGGATCTCCATTTGTACAATAAATTATGGATTTCCCCGCACCATCAAAGTTCAAGGCTCCTGTAGTCACGCTTAAGTATGATGGGGAAATCGATCATGTTCTCCACATTGAGCAGTATGAAGCTGCAATAGATATCTATGCAGTCCCAAATGAAATGAAGTGCAGATAATTCTCAGGAACCATTACTGGATCTGCTCAAATGTGGTACAATAGTCTTCCTCGAGGAAAGACTGCAACCTTCCATCATCTGGTAGAGCTTTTTATAGGAAATTTATATTTTGGTGCAATGTCAGTTAAAAGGGTAGCACATCTGTTGAGTGTTAGATAAAAGGCAGGAGAAAGTACCAGGGACTATATTACTCGTTTTAATAACAAAAAACTGGAAGTCATTGACTATAAGGAGAAGATGTCCATCACAGCTCTCATAAGCGGTCTTTTACTAGACAAGCTGTACTACACTTTGGCCAAGGTTCCCCAAAATCCATGGCTGAATTGATGTCCAAAGCAGCCAAAATTATGAATGCCAAAGAAGCTATGGCTGCGAAGAAGAATGCTGAGGCAAAGGCAGAAACTAAAGCTGAAGGTAAATCGAAGAGGAAAGATCACAAGCATAGCGGTAAGAGCAAGAAATTGAAAGGCAAAGAAATATTAGAGCACTTGAAGAAATATGAAAATTATACTCCCTTAAAGGTTGATATAAACCAAGTTCTGGAGGAGATCAACAATAGCTAGGAACTGAATTGGACAGAAAAACTGAGGATAACTCTCAAGAGAAGGGATAAATCCAAGTATTACGAGTTCCATAAGGATCACGGCCACATGACCAAGCAGTGTGTAGCTCTCCAAAATGAGATAGAGGCACTCATTTGATGAGGAAATATGAACAAGTACGTTGATCACCAGAATGGTGGGAGGACCAATAACAGAGCTCGACAAAGGTCCAAATTTCCTTGCCGACCAAGAGACGATAAGAAAAGGGATCATCAAGATGACCCCGATCTCCTAAAACGGTCGAGACAACTTGAGCGTGAGGTATTTTCAATTTGTTTTGGTTCATTCGATTGTAATAGGATTACAGGTGGAGATGCAGGAGGGGGTTATCATACCTCTGAGAGGAAATCTTACCTTAATGAGGCACAAGCTTGTTCGTATATACAATGAATAAATCTAGCAAAAGAGGATCGCCTGAGGAAGTTTAATAAAGATAAACTGGACATAGGTTTTTCCAAAAATGATCTGGAAGGCGTTTTGTATCCTCATGATGATCCTCTAGTCATAAAAATGAGAATGAAGGATGTAATCATCTCAAGAGTACAGGTGGATAATGGTAGCTCAGAAGACATCATGTTTTATCATTGCTTCGATAGTTTGAACTTAAAACTTGGTCAATTAGAGCCACATCACACGCCCCTCATTGGGTTCTCTAGAGAAAAAGTTTTTTCACTGGGGACGATCAACTTAGACATGTTGATTAGTACTTGGCCTACTTTCAAATCAGAAAAGGTGCGCTTCTTTGTGATGGGTAAAAATATCCAATCAGCCTACAATATATTCATGGGGAGAGTGGGCTTGAAAAAGTTTGAGGCAGTTCCATCCACTGTATATCAGTGATTAAAGTTTTTGACCAACTTTGGGGTTGAAATTATGAAGGGAGATCATAAAGTAGCTCGGGAATGCTACTACTCATCTCCCGAGTAAGAAGAATTGGAGGGCGCCGGGAAGAAAACTACTACTTATCAAGTGGATGAATCTGATGAGTCTGAGATTGAAACCTTAGACCCAGGAGATGAAATGGAGCTTGTTAAAGGCCAAGTCATAGAGGAAACATAAATAATTATTCTAGATGACGAGCAACCAGAAAGAACAACTCAGATTGGTGCTTCACTTGATCCGATAATAAAGCAAGAGCTAATGGCTTTTTTGAAGCATAGAAAACAAGCTTTCGCGTGGAGTCATGAGGATATGTCGGGGATAGACCCAGCCTTCTTATGTAACGAGCTTAATGTCAACAAAGAGATCAAACCAGTAAAGTAACGAAGAAGAGTCTTTAGTTCGGATAAGAACCAAGTTATTCAAGAGGAAGTGGAAAAGTTGTAAAAGGCTTCTTTTATCGAAGACGTCAAATATCCTGATTGGATGGCTAATGTTGTGATGGTAAAGAAGAAGAACAAATGAAGAATGTGTGTGGACTTCACAGACCTGAATAAAGCTTGCCCAAAAGATTATTTCCCTTTGCCCAGGATAGATCATCTAGTAGATGCAACTTTGGGGCATGAATTGCTAAGCTTCATGGATGTCTACTCCGGATACAATCAAATTAAAATGAAGCCAGAAGATAGGGAAAGTACCTCTTTTATTACCCCATGAGGAACATATTGTTACAAGGTTATGCCTTTTGGTCTTAAGAATGCAGGTGCTACATATTAGCGACTGATGAATAAGGTGTTCACAGAGCAGATTGGCAAAAATATGGAAGTGTACGTCGACAACATGTTTACTAAAAGAAAGAAAGTTTCTGACTATAGAGTAGATTTGAGACAAACATTTGACCAGTTGGAGAAGTACCAGATGAAGTTGAACCCGACCAAGTGCATTTTTAGCATACAATAAGGCATGTTCCTCAGGTACATTGTGAATCAAAGAGGGATTGAAGCAAATCCCGATAAGATAAAAGCTTTGCTAGAATTACAATCGCTAACCACCAAGAAGGAAGTGGAAAGCCTTACGGGGCATGTTATATCTCTCAACAGATTCGTCTCCCGAGAAACTAATAGATGTCTTCCATTCTTCAAGGTTCTTAGAAAGACCTTTGAGTTAATGGCAGATGTGAGAAGGCATTTTTAGATTTGAAGAGATGTTTGGGAACACCTCCTCTATTGTCCTGGTCAGTGGTGAGAGAAAAAATATATTTGTACTTAGCTGTTTCAGAAAGCATAGTCAGTTCGACTTTGATACAAATAAAAAGTGGAGTGCAAAAACTAGTTTACTACATGAGTAAGGCATTCGGGGGAGCAGAGATCGGGTATCCAAAATTAGAGAAGTTAGCATTGGCACTGATTGAGGCTAGTAGGAGGATGAGACCATATTTTCAAGCCCATACGATAGTGGTATATACTGACATGACTCTTAGACAGTCTCTACATAAGCCAAAAAATTCTGGAAGATTGATGTATTGGGAAGTGGAATTAGGGGAATACGACATTATCTATGAGGCAAGATCCTCTATCAATGGGCAAGAAGTGGCGGATTTCATTATTGAATTTACCTACCCAGATATCTCTGATCAATAGGGGTTAATGCACAGCAACTCAAGGATGCTGGAGGATCAATAAAAATTATCCTCGATCAACTCCCAGCAGCAGAACTTCTAGAAGGGATGGGAGCCGATCAATCGGAATCTTCTGGTAAGAGTCCAGAGTTGAGGGATAAAGAAAGAAAGGACAAGATATTCCATCAAGGGATTTTGTCAGACCTAGGGTTTGATAATAATATCCCTATATGGAATTTATACGTTGATAGTTCTTCATGTGCAACAGGTTACGTAGATGGAATTATTCTCAATAGTCCATATGGAATAAATATAGAATATGCTCTGCATTTCTAATTCAAGGCTTCCAACAATGAAGCTGAGTATGAAGCAGTAATTGTGGGCCTCAACTTAGCTAAATCATTGAATACAGAGCAAGTTATGGTGTTCAATGATTTACAACTAGTGGTAAATCATATGCCCAGTCTATATGCAGCAAAAGGGGAGTTCATGTCGAGGTATTTAACTAAAGCTATGGAGATTGTATCCAATTTGGCAGCTGTCCAAGTAATTAGAATACCAAGACTGGAGAATGCAAAGCAGATGCACTTTCTCGATTAGCTTCAGCTACACGCACTGAGCTACAAAGAACAATTCCCATTGAGATACTTGCAAGCAGAAGTATTGATGAAGATTTGATGGTGAATTTTATTACTTTGGATATGGGACCTTCCTGTATGGATCCCATCAGGGCTTATATCAAATAAGGCGCTTTACCAGCCGACCAACTTGCAGCCAAGAGGTTGAAGTTTAAGGCTTCTAGATATGTCTTAAACAATGGAGTTTTGTACAGGAGAGGTGTGATAGCTGGTCTACAAAGATGTGTTCATCCATTAGAAGTCAAATATCTAATCGAGGAAATTCATGAAGGATCTTGTGGAACTCACGTAGCAGGTAGAACTCTTTTACAGAGAATAAATACGTAGGGTTACTATTGGCCAACAATGCGCGTTGATTGTACAACTTATGCCAAGAAATGCAACAAGTGTCAACGATTTTCTACTATAGAAAAACTCCTCAAGCACTTTTAACACCAATTACTTCACCTTGGCTATTTTCTATGTGGGGAATAGATTTTGTCGGGACTCTACCAATTATAAGAGGATGATTCAAATATTGGTGGTAGTTGTTGATTACTTTACCAAATGGGTGGAAGCTGAACCTCTCATTGATATGGCTTATGAAAGGGTCTATCAATTCATCTAGAAGAATATTATTTGCAGATATGGTCTGCCACATGATTTTATCACTTATCACGGTACCTAATTTGACAATGATGAGTTCGCCGTGTATTGTCTATAATCCAACATTCAAAAGATCCATTCTGCTCTGGGTCATCCCCAAAGTAATGGAAAATAAAGGTGACGAATAGAACTCTACTGACTGGGTTGAAAAAAAGATTGGATGATGCTAAAGGGAATTTGATCAACGAGTTGCACTCAGTGTTATGGGCTTACCGAACAACTCCCCGAACAGCAACTGGGGAATCCCCTTACATGTTGGCTTTTGGAAGAGAAGCAGTCATACTTGCTAAATTAGGATTACCTACTCATAGGGTGGTCAATTTCAATTCTTCGATAAGTGATTTGATGAGACACTTGGACTTGGATATGCTCGAAGAAGTCAGAGAATAAGAAGCAATCTGAAATATAACTTATCAGCAAAGGACTGCCATGTTCTACAATAAAAGGGTCAAGAAGTGCGATCTCAAGGAAGGAGATTATGTGCTCAAGAAAGTGATTCAAAAGAATAATAAGTTGGAAGCCAACTGGAACGGGCCCTATCGTGTCACAACTGTTGTTCGACTTGGCACCTACAGAATAGAAACTCTAGAAGGGGAAGAATTAAAAAATCCTCGGAATGCAGAGCACCTGAGAAAGTTTTACCAGTAATGTAACTGTACATGTACCCCATTGTTTCAGTGTGAATGAAAATGAGGATTTCCCAATATTTGTTTGTGTTAATTTTTTAGAGTACTAGTGCTACACACTACACTAAACTCACTTTGCAACAATAACTAAAAGTTGGTCGGTATCAGCACAAACACCAACAAAGTTGGGCAGCATCAGCAATCACCAACTGCAAGTTGGTCTTGGTCAACATAACCAACAATGTTGGTACAAAAATCGAGCAAGGCAAGGCCTGTTTGATTATGGGTGACCCAAGTGGCATCTAAACTAGGCAAGAAGATGGGTAAAGTATCCACTACCTAGGCACCCGGGCAATTATTTACTTAAATGATTGTTAGAACTAAGCAGGAACATGGGATAAAAATTTTATTGCTTAGGCATTTATGGGTGATAAGTCACTACAACTAGGCAAACACATGGGGCAAAAGTCCCATTGTCTAGGCAATCAAATCAATAAAGGACGAACAGTTCATTTATATATATATATATACTTAGTGACTCACAAGTACAAAATTATCATAGTTGATCTCATAAATATTGATAAGTTAAACATGATACAATTAATTTATTTACATGGAAAAAAAATTACAAAAAGATGATTTTTCTTCGTTACACAATCACTAACGAAATACAAATAGCCTTGTTTACTGGTTTCTTTCCTTCAGATTTAGGTATAGGATCCATTCAAGCTAGAGGATGATCTAAAGCAAAAGGAAAATTAATAAAGTCCAATTCTCACAGCATTTTGGTATTGCTCGTACTTGGTCGGTCAAGCAAATGTGGAGGTCGGGATATCTCAAAATCTTCATGAAGATTATAACCAGCAAGGTATTTAGAAATCAAACACTGAGGAATGGATCTAACTGGAATGCAGCTAACATCTAGTTTGAAAGGAGGTATTGGCAGATCAAGTAATCCAGGGTCATACCAATCTGACAACTCAGTTCCATCCTCAACCTTCGTCGCAGTTAAGGCATTCAACAACCCCTATTTGTATCCCTAATTGTTTGATTGATTCAACCTGGCATCAAGATGACATGAAGCTTCATCGTATCCCCCCATTCAAAACTCTCGGGGTTGCTTGTGGAATTGATAAGTCAATCATTCAACATGCTGATGAAGCCTCTTTACCAAACTTTCTTTATTCTCCAATGCAAAACTCTGATTGGAAAGCTTCTCGCTAAGAGTTTGAAATTTTTGGAACATCTCAGCTAAAGCTTTATTTTTTGCTTTCAGTTGAGCATTTTGATTTTCTAACGCCTCTTGAGTCCTAGACTCTTTGATGCTGCTCTGGTCAGCTCTTGATCTACCTCAGGAAGAAGATGTAGGTCTGGCTCTTTTCAAAGCTTCTAATTCTTCTCTTAATGAAGCATTTTCAGTCTCCAAAAAGGAAAAACCTTTATCATTGACTGGGACCAGAGATACAGAGGAAGAAACAGATTTAACTGTCTCAATTCTTCTCTCAAAGCATTATTTTCTTCCTCCAGCAGCTTAGCATACAGGGCCTTTTGTGGCTGTTTTACGTTTCACCCTTTGACGACATGTTTTTAAGCGCAAGTTTAGAAATTTTGCAAATTTTGGTCGTGTTCTGAAACTTGGGGTCCCGTGACTACGTGATCGATTTCTATGGGTTACATTGGGGCCAGGCGAGGTGTTCAATCCTCTTATGGGACCATTTTTTGGCTTATTTTTGTTTTTACCCTTTGACGGCATGTTTTTTTAAGTCTAAGTGTAGATATTTTTCCAAATTTAGTTGTGGTCTCAAATTGGGGATTCCGTGATTATGTGGTCGGTTCCTAGGGGTTACATTGGTCCCGTGCAAGGTTTTTGTGCCTCATACGGGGCCATTTTTTGGGTATTTTATGTTTGCACCCTTTGACAACATGTTTTTAAGTCTAAGTGAAACAGTTTGAAAATTTTGGTTGTGCTCTCATATCGAGCGTCCCGTGACTACGCGATCGATTCTTACAGGCTACATTAGTCCCGTGCGAGGTGTTCGTGCCTCTTGCGGGGCCGTTTTGTGGTTCTTTAACGTTTTCACCCTTTGATGAGATGTTTTTAAGCCTATGTCTAACCGTTTGTAAATTTTGGTCTTGCTTTTAAACTGATGGTCTCGTGGCTATGCGATCAGTTCCTGCTGATTAAATTGATCACGTACAAGGTGTTTGTACCTCTTATGGGACTGTTTTGTGATTGTTTTACATTTTGACCCTTTGACGGTATGTTTTAAGCCTAAGTCTAACAGTTTGCAAATATTAGGCATGATCCAATCTGGGGGTCCAAGGACTACGTAGTTAGTACCTACGGGTTACATTGGTCCCATGTAAGATGTTCGTGTCTCTTATGTGGTCGTTTTGTGGCTGTTTCATGTTTTCACCCTTTGGTGGTAAGTTTATAAACCTAAGTGTATATATTTCACAAATTTTGGATATGTTCTCAAATCGGGGGTCCCATTACTACGCGGTTGGTTCCTGGGGGTTAAATTGGTCCCACTGCGAGGTGTTCATGCCTCTTACGGGGTCGTTTTATGGCCATTTTACATTTTCACCCTTTAACGGCATGTATTTAAGCATAGGTCTAGGTATTTTGCAAACTTAAGTCGTGCTCTCAAATCGAGGGTTCTGTGACTACGTGGTCGGTTCCTGTGGGTTACATTGGTCTCGTGTGAGGTATTCGTGGCCTTTACATGGCCATTTTATGGTTGTATTACATTTTTACCCTTTGACGGCATGCTCTTATGCCTAAGTCTAAAAGTTTGCAATTTTTTTTCGTGTTCTCAAATCGGGGTCCCGTGACTACACGGTTGGTTCCTATGGGTTACATTGGTACCATGCGAGGTGTTCATCCCTCTTACAGGGCCATTTTGTTGCCCTTTCACGTTTTTACCCTTTGACGACATGTTTTCAAGCCTAAGTGTAACAGTTTGAAAATTTTGGTCGTGCTTTCAAATCGGCGGTCCCATGACTACGCGGTCAGTTGTTACGGATTACATTATTCCCGTACGAGGTGTTTGTGCCTCTTATGGGGTCGTTTAGTTATTGTTTTATGTTTTCACCCTTTGACGGCATGTTTTTAAGCCTATGTATAATAGTTTGTAAATATTGGTCGTGCTCTCAAATCGGGGGTCTCGTGGCTATGCGATCGGTCCCTGTGGGTTACATTGGTCCGGTGCGAGATGCTCGAGCCTCTTAGGGGGTTATTCTGTGGTTGTTTTATGTTTTCACTCTTTAAAGACATGTTCTTAATCCTAAGTCTAACCATTTTCAAATTTTGGTCATGTTTCCAATCTGGGGGTCCCGTGACTACGCGGTCAATTCCTGCGAGTTACATTTTGTCACATGCGAGTTGTTTGTTCCTCTTATAAGGACGTTTTTAGTTATTTTACGTTTTCACCCTTTGGCGGTAGGTTTGTAATCCTATTTCAAGATATTTTTTAAATTTTGGTCGTGTTATCAAACCGAGTGCCCGGTAACTATGCAGTTAGTTCTTGGGGGTACATTGGTCCCCTGCAAGATGTTCGCGACTCTTATGGGGCCATTTTGTGGCTATTTTATATTTTCTCCCTTTGACGAAATATTTTTAAGCATGTCTAACTGTTTGTAAATATTGTCCGTACTCTCAAACCGAGGGTCCCATGACGAAAGATGGAAAACTAAAACAACCACAAAATGGCCACGAAAGTGGCACGAACACCTTGCACGATATCAATGTAATCCACAGGACTCCTGATTTGGGAACATGACCAAAATTTGCAAAATATCTAGACTTGGGCTTAAAAATATACCGTCAAAGGGTGAAAACATAAAACAACCATGTACGATGCACAAACACCTCGCACGAGAACAATATAACCTACTGGAACTGACCGCGCAGTCATGGGACCCCTAGTTTGAGAACACGACCAAAATTTGTAAGTTGTTAGATTTAGGCTTAAAAACATATCGTCAAGGGGTGAAAACATAAAACAACAATCAAATGGCCTCATAAAATGCACGAACACCTCGTACGGGACCAATGTAACCCACATGAATCGATCGCATAGTTACGGGACCCCCGATTTGAGAACACGGCCAAAATTTATTAATTGTTAGACTTGGGCTTAAAAACATGTCGCAAAAAGTTAAAACATAAAACAGATATAAAATGGCCCCGTTAGAGGCACGAACACCACACACGGGACCAATGTAACCCTCAAGAAGTGACCGCGTAGTCATCGGACCCTTTGTTTGAGAATACGACAAAAATTTGCAAATTGTTAGACTTAAGCTTAAAAAAATGTGAAATTTTACATTGGCAAATTTTAACTTGTCAGGATAAAGCTAGAAATCTATCGGAGTTAAGTGGAAAACTCATCGAATATACACTCATCGAGGCACATTGAAGAGTAGTCACAGTATGTTGAGGAGTCGTTGGAGCCACAATGACCAAGATTTGCAGAAGTTTCATAGATATTTAACGGAGGTTTAGGTTAGAATGAGAATATATAGTTCATTTTATAGTAATGGACATTTTTATCTTATATATTTTGTTCTTGTCATTAATTAAGTTTTGGAGATGGGTTAGATATTGCACAAGTTTGGTGTGTGTGATTTAAACGCAACTAAAAAATAAAAGGTAATTTAATTTTTCATTTCTTTTGGTTAAATCCCCCTTATGTGAATCACTAGAAGAAATCTGCCGAATTCATGAAAATAATTCTGTGAAAACCATGATGAACACATGTCAACATTTTCACCATTATCTCAAATATTATCTATTTGTTTGTTAACTTTAAATTATATATTTCTTAACATAAAAGTTCATTTAGCCCATAATTTTATATTTGAATGTTTTTTGGCAGGATGAGGGATGTGTAATAACTAAGCTTATGAAATTTCAGTACATAATTTATGAAATTTCAAGATGAGAAAGTCGTCTATTGCAAATAGTTTTTTTAAACAAATATCTATCTTCTTGGGCAATCTTATATTTTATGAAATTTGTACTTTTAAAGTGATTTCATTGATATCTACTCGGTGATACAATGTGTGACCTCACTATTAGAAATAGGCTTTATATGACAATTGAAGAAAACAATATAATTATAGTTATAAAAAAGTCATATGGGGAATTATTTTTGCATTTTTATGACGGTTTTGTAATAAAATCTTACAATAAAACTATTTTTATGATACATTACCAAAAACTGTAATTATAAATTAATTATAATGTCATTTTAATTCAAATCATAGTTTTAAAAGTATGACATTTAGATTAAGAATATAATATTATGTATATCTTTATGACTCTTCAATTAATTTTCGATCTTACATTGGAATTTATGACCTTTTCCATCTTTCATATTTTTTTGGAGAAAACCAAATGTGCGCAAAAAATTTATGAGATAACCCGACGACACCCATGACTCCAACTAATGATCGACTTCTTAAACCGAACAACCCAATACTCTCTCTCTCTCTCTCTCTCTCTCTATATATATATATATATATATATATATATATATATATATATATATATATATATATATATATATATATCATAACAAAGTCAACCTCAAATTGTATAACAACAGAACAACCGTTAGTGAATGCCCAATTACTTTCAGGTGATCATCGTTCTTGGAGTTTGAATGTAAAATTGTGTCTTTTTATTCTGAATTTTTTTTATAAATTACTCCGATGGAGTAAATGTTTTATTAGTAAAATACAAATAGTGAATGAGTGAACCCACCACTAAGGTTAATAGAGAGAAAACTAGAGAGTCAAAAAGCACAAACAAAAGGTGAAGAAGGTCTTCCAGTAGAAAAATACCAAGAACACATCATTTACCCTTACGACTCGATATAAGAGTCACTGAAAGGTTGAAATAATTCTTAATTTTTTCAACACGTGCATCCCAAATTTTTAAGTTTTCGATAAAATTTCATCGTACGAGTCTCCATCGCTAAAAGGTTTTCAAATTCAACATGATTTTTTATAGACCCACATCAAAGTTTGAGTGTCACCCGTAACTTTAAAAACATCCATATCCGCCTTTTCCATTAACTTCATCTTATTTAAGTTGATTTCGTCGTTCTTTATTTTTTGTGGATTTTTTTTCTTTAGACAGTTTTAAGCTTCTAGAATCAGATGGAATGATACGGAGAAAATCCAGTGCAATCTCATAGAATCAACTCAGAAACTACAATTAGTTACTTAGTAACAACTATTAGTTAGTTTGAATACCACTTTTCATTTATCTATACAAACTACCCCCTTTCAAGTCTTATATGGGTCCCCATCCACTACACATTCCTTATTTTCCCAAAGACACAACAGTTGAAGCAATGGATAAGATGTTACAGGACAAAGAAGATGTTTTGAAGATCTGAAAACATCATCTCACCCGAGCCCAGTAGAGGATGCAACAATAGGCCAATAAACACAAGTCTGATAGGAGGTTCAACATTGGGGATTTTGTGTATGTCAAGTTACAACCATACAAACAGTCTACAGTAACCCACAGAAACTCTCTCCTAATTACTTTGGTCCTTTCAAAGTGATAGATAAGATTGGGTCTGTGGCTTACAAATTGGCCTTACCAGTAAATACTCGAATCCACAACACTTTTCATGTGTCTCAGCTCAATAAATCAATTGGGACTAGGCCCTACAGCACTGATATTCCTAACTATCTTGCTACAGATGAAGATCCTCAACCTATGGCTATTTTGGATAGAAGATTGGTGAATAGGGGACAATAACCTGCAACACAACTTTTGATTCATTGGTCTCATTGCTCTCCAACTAATGACACATGGGAATTTTCAGATGAGATACAACTCAGATTTCCTCAATTTTCACTTGAGGACAAGTGAATTGTTAAGCGAGGGGTATTGATACGGATAAAATCCAGTGCTATCTCATAGAATCAACTCATAAACTACAATTAGTTACTTAGTAACAACTATTAGTTAGTTGGAATGGTTAACTCAACCATGGTTCTCGATTAACTATAGTTAGAAAGTTGTTATTCAGTTAAGTAATTGAAAATGTTGTTATTCTCTTTAGTAGTTGAATATCATTGTATAAATACGAAGTTGTAACTCTCATTTTGGATTCATTCAGTAATTGATAAATAAAATTTCCTTCTCTCTTCTCTACATCTCTGTCTTTCTTCCTTGATTTTCCCTAAATTTAAATTTGAAGCTTAACAAGTGGCATCAGAGCCTTATTTTTTTCGGTAATGGAAGAGGGTACTCATGAGATCAAAAATATAGAAGATGCACTGAATAACCTGATGCAAATGGTAGTCGATTCAGAACATAGACAAGATCGAATGACGGAAGAAATTTCTCAAAATCACGATTGGGCATTAGCTGACCTCAAAAGTATGCTGGTGGGGCTAAAATTGCAGACGATCGAGATTCGCAATCAATCACTTAAGCGGAACCCTAGTTCTTCCAATTTGGGAGAAGACAACTCCAATTCATACCAGTTTCGATCTAAGACCACACGAATTGAGTTTTCGAGTTTTCAAGGAGAAGATCTCGATGGATGGATCCTCAAATGCAACCAATTTTTTTAGGTAGATCAAACTCCTGAAGATGCAAAAATCAAACTCGCAGTGATCCATTTACAAGGTCGAGCCCTATAATGGCATCAGAATTTTTTGAAATTGAAGACTAAAGGGAGGGATATTCTATGAGATGAATATATCCAAGCACTCAGTTCTAAATTTGGAGGGGTTGTGTATGATGATCCAATGGCAGACCTCAAGAATCATAGACAGGAAGGTACCCTTCTCTCTTACAATGAAATTTTTGAACAATTACTGAGTAAAATAAACCTACCTCCTGAACACACCATTAGTTTCTTTTGGGGAGGATTGAGAGATGAAATTCAGATGCCTATTCGTATGTTCCACCCAAAAACTTTATATGATGCCTACTCCCTAGCCAAATTGGAAGAAGGTATAATTTCTTCCCTTCATCCACAACCTAAACCCACACCCAAAAACTATTTCACACCTTCCAACTTTACTAAGAACCAACCCATCACTTCTACTAAAACATACCCTCCTACACAACCCACTCAACCTCAAAAACCATCCTCACATGGCCTTTTACCTTTACCCCCACCCTCTAACCAAATCAGAAATCCAAATCTTCCCTAAAGAACTCATTCTAAACTCACTGAAAAGGAACTTGAAGCAAAGAGGGCAAAAGGGCTATATTTCTGGTGTGATGAAAAGTATTCCCCTGGCCATAGATGTTCAAAGAAACAGCTCCTCATTATTGAAGTAGGGGATAAAATAGAATAAGTAGAGAGAACAGAACTAAACCAATTCACAGCTGAAACCATAGATGAAAATCCTCAGATCTCTGTTCATGCACTCACTGGATCAACTGGTTTCCAAACCATGAGGTTGACTGGGGTGGCAAAAGGTAAATTGATGCAGATCCTTATTGACTTAGAGAGTACCCATAATTTTTTAGATGAGGGACTGGCCAAGAAATTGGGGTGCTCAATGACTAAAATCAAGGCTAGCACTGTTTCTGTTGCAAATGGTGAAATACTTACTTGTTCAACCATGAGTAAGGGTTTTCAATGGAAAATGCGAGGAAAATAATTTGAAACTGATGTTTTGATTCTACTACTAGGGAATTATGACATGGTACTGGGAATTCAATGGCTCACTACATTGGGAGATATATTGTGGAATTTTAACAAACTCCAGATGAAGTTTACCATGCGATCTATAGAGGTCAATTTACAAGGGTTAGCTGAGAAAGATTTACAAACTGTGACTGAGGGTTAGATGACAAAATTTTTGTCTAACCCTATACAACTATCCATGATTCAATGTTGCAACTTACAACTCTAAAACATCACTAAATTTCAATTGTTCAGTATAATCCCTAATCCTACTCACCACAATGCCATATCCCACCTCTTGTAAGAATTCTCTGATATCTTTGAAGAGCCTAAATCAATCCCCCCCTCTACAACTCATGATCACATAATTCCTTTAAAGGAAGGGACACGAGCCATAAACATCAGACCATATAGACATGCCTTACTGCAGAAGGATGTCATTAAGAAGATGACTCAAGAGATATTGGATAGTGGGGTCATTCAGGCTAGTCACAGTCCTTTCCCTTCTCATGTGGTGCTAGTTAAGAAAAAGGATAACACATGGAGGATGTGTATAGATTTCAGAGAACTGAATAAATCCACCATCAAAGACAAATTTCCTATCCCTATGATCGAAGAGCGGTCAGATGAATTACATGGATCAATAATTTACTCCAAGATTGACTTGAGGTCTGGTTACCATCAGATAAGGATGTTTCCACCAGACATTCCCAAAAAATCCTTTAGAACACATGATGGCCACTATGAATTTTTAGTTATGCCTTTTGGATTAACTAATGCCCCATCCACCTTTCAGATTCGCATGAATGACATTTTCAGACCCTTCTTAAGAAAAAGCATTCTTGTATTCTTTGATGATATTTTGGTATATAGCAGCTCACTAGAGGAACATCTCTTACACCTAAGACAAACATTTCAGATATTAAGGAATAACACATTGTTTGTAAAGAGGAGCAAGTGCAGTTTTGGTGGTAAAAAGGTGGATTATCTAGGCTATTTTTTCTCAGCTGAAGGGGTATCTACTGATCCTAGCAATATCCAAGCTATCTTACAATGGCCCACACCTCATACAGTTAAACAATTGAGGAGTTTCTTGGGACTAACAGGATGTTATAGAAGGTTTGTGAAGGGGTATGGTCAGATCTGTAAACCCCTAACTAATCTGCTCAAGAAGGACTCCTTTTACTAGAAATCTGAAGCTATTGATGCCTTTAATCAATTAAAACAAGCCATAACTACACCCCCAGTCTTAGCTCTTCCTGATTTCTCACATGATTTCACCATTGAAACTGATGCCTCTAGATTTGGTATTGGAGCAGTCCTAGTGCAGAAGGGACACCCTATATCTTTCATTAGTAAATCTTCATCACCTAAAAAGATGTCCCTCTCGATATATGAGAAGGAGATGTATGCTATTCTCTATGCTATTGAGAAATGGGGAAACTACTTAGAAGGAAGACATTTTAATCATCCAAACAGATCACCAAAGTTTAAAGTACCTACTACAACAGAGGATAAATAACCCTAATCAACATTCTTGGTTAACCAAGCTGATGGGATATGATTTTGACATATGTTACCAAAAGAGAAAGGAGAATGTAGCTGCAGATGCTCTTTCTAGAATAACAAGCAATGAACTCTCCCTCATGGCTATATCAGAAGTGTCATCTAACTTCTTTGTAGAAATCCAAAAGAGTTGGATTGAGGATTCCAAAATTCAAAACATCATCAACCAGCTACAATGTAAATCCGGTAAGTTCCCTAAGTATACTTGGGTTAAGGAGCAATTGAGAAGACAAGGAAGGTTAGTGGTGGGTCAAAATTCCTCTTTACAGAATAAACTTATTAATTTGTATCACAACAGTCTATTAGGAGGTCACTCGGGAGTTCAAACTAATAACAAGAGACTAAGCACCTTATTTTATTGGAAGGGCCTCAAGAAACAGGTGAGGCAGTTCATTAGGGAATGTCATGTGTGCCAACCATGCAAATCATAAACAGTGGCGTCACCAGGGTTCCTACAACCCTTACCCATACCCGAGGGTATCTTTATATATATCAGCATGGATTTCTTCACGGGCCTTCCTAAATATAATGGTAAGGAAGTCATTATGGTGGTGGTTGATAGGTTAAGCAAATATGGGCACTTTATTTCACTATCCCACCCATACACAACAAAATCAGTGGCACAATCTTACATGGACTATGTGTTCAAACTACATGGGTTGCCTATAACCATTGTGAGTGACATAGATGCTATTTTCCTTAGCTAATTTTGGCAATAACTCTTTAAGTTATAAGGGGTTGGATTTCATATGTCTTCTTCTTACCATCCTCAAACTGATGGGCAATCATAGGTTCTAAATAGGTGTTTGGAAACATACCTCGGATGAATAACTAGTGAGCTTCCTATGAAATGGTCCAAATGGTTATATCTTGCAGAGTGGTGGTATAATACCACTTTTCATTTATCTATACAAACTACCCCCTTTCAAGTCTTATATGGGTCCCCCTCCACTACACATTCCTTATTTTCCCAAAGACACTACAGTTGAAGAAGTGGATAGGTTGTTACAGGAAAAAGAAGTTGTTTTGAAGATCTTAAAACATCATCTCACCCGAGCTCAGCAGAGGATGCAATAACAGGCCAATAAACACAGGTCTGATAGGAGGTTCAACATTGGGGATTTTGTGTATGTCAAGTTACAACCGAACAAATAGTCTACATTAACCCACAGAAGCTCTCAGAAACTCTCTCCTAAGTGTCCTTTCAAAGTGATAGATAAGATTGGGTATGTGGCTTACAAATTGGCGTTACCAGTAAATGCTCGAATCCACAACACTTTTCATGTGTCTCAGCTCAATAAATCAATTGGGACTAGGCCCTACAGCACTGATATTCCTAACTATCTTGCTACAGATGAAGATCCTCAACCTATGGCTGTTTTGGATAGAAGATTGGTGAATAGGGGACAATAACCTGCAACACAACTTTTGATTCATTGGTCTCATTGCTCTCCAACTAATGACACATGGGAATTTTCAGATGAGATACAACTCAGATTTCCTCAATTTTCACTTGAGGACAAGCGAATTGTTAAGAGAGGGGTATTGATATGGAGAAAATCCAGTGCTATCTCATAGAATCAACTCATAAACTACAATTAGTTACTTAGTAACAACTATTATTTAGTTGGAATGGTTAACTCAACCATGGTTCTCAATTAACTATAGTTAGAAAGCTGTTATTCAGTTAAATAGTTGAAATGTTGTTATTCTTTTTAGTAGTTGAATATCATTGTATAAATATGAAGTTGTAACTCTCATTTTTTATTCATTCAGTAATTGATAAATAAAGTTCCTTCTCTCTTCTCTACATCTCTATCTTTCTTCCTTGATTTTCCCTAAATTTAGATTTGAAGCTTAACAATGGAATATAGTGAATCCGTTAAAATATCCAACTTATAACCGTGAGATTAAGAGTGTGAAACAATACTAAGACAGATATAGTTTTACCAAAGATGCGAGTTTCAGCACTTACATAATCAGTCTAATTTTTATGTTTTTCAAAATCGTTATAAAAAAAATATTAGAGTGTCCCAAATTAAGGGGATCGTGATCCCCTATATTGCAGCTAAGTTCAACAAAAATTTTAGTTTCCAAAACTACTTTCCCCACAACACTAGAATTACTAACGGTACCTGGAGAATGAACCTCAAGCCTATGAGATAATTCCCATACCTCATTTCTCGAAGAAATAGTAACGATCTCACTTTCCTCCGGAGAAAAAGTCACATTCATAGTATCCGCTCGTGTGTTCCCACTACCTGTATTTCTAGAAGCCACCATAGTTTATACAGAGTCCTCTTAGTGTTGAACCTCGCTCCCATTATTTCCAACTTTCTTATCTTTATTTCCAATTAGATCGAAGTTCACAAAAGACTCACGAATATTCTAAGAAGTGGGACAACCCCTAAATCATCCACCCTCATTACTCGACCCATTTAGGAGTAATTCTCATCTCAGACCAAATGACATAGATCACATCCATAATTAAACATTTCATTTACATTTTAAAGATCGTGTATATAGAATGTGTATTAAAACTAGATTTTGATTCTAATATGTATGTACAAATATGTGGGAAATTTGATCGAGATAATAAATATAAATGTATCTTAAGAAATTCAGATGTTAGCTATGGTCCCTTTAAAATTGCAAAAAGATTCACAGGGTGTTTTATCAATCGTGTGAGGTATCATAGTGAGGCTCACTAGAGGAAAAGAACAACACAATAGTGGAGTCATATTAAATGTACTTATTGAAAGTTATGCAAGTGCAAGAGATAGGAATCTTATGTCTCGAGATGTTAATTTCTATGAATTTTTTTGTAAGGAAATTATTTGATTAACCTTTGGTTTATTTCCTTCTTCGAAATGTGGTCTTTATTAATTCATTTTTAATAAAGAATAGTCAAAACTTGATCAAAATTTTTTGAAACTAATGTGGTCAACTAGAAACGTCAAAATAAATAAAACTCATTGTTTATAATGGGCCCCACCCTAGTTTTGAATTTTGATGCCATTTAGACCTTCAAAAATGCATTTTTGCCTTTTTTGGTAATAATGTCAACGCTTATAACTCTCGTTTAAAATTTGATTTTACAATTCTGCAAATTGGAGAGTGATCCTCAAAAGATTATTTATGTTATTGTAGTGATAACTAAAAATTTTCCATTTTGGAAAAAATAAACTAATTTTCCATATTTTATGATATAAATGACTACATATATATTGAAAATTATGGCTTGGCCACTTGATGGAAATTATGACTATTAGAATTCTTATTCATGTCTCTTAGAATTCTTATGACTTTAAGAATTATTGACTCTTAAAATTCTTATTCATGTCTCTTAGAATTCTTATAACTTTTAGTATTCAAGACTTATAGAATTCTTATGACTTTTAGTATTCATGTCCCTTAGAATTCATTCATTTATGGTACCATGTCTAATAGAATTATATCTTTTAAAATTCATGTCTATTAGAATTATAGCTATTATGATTATTAGAATTCATATCTAAAAGAATTATGTCTATTAGAATTCCAGCTATTATGTTTATTAGAATTTCAGCTATTATGACTATTAGAATTATGTCTATTAGAATTCGAACTATTATGTTTATTAGAATTTCAGCTATTATGACTCAACTATTATGACTATTATAATTCATTTCTAATAGAATTATGTCTATTAGAATTCCAACTATTATGTCTATTAGATTACCATCTATTATGACTATTAGAATTCATGTCTAACAGAATTATGTCTATTACAATTCTTGTTATTATGTCTTTTAGCATTATGTCTACTAGAATTCTAATTGATGTCTTTTAGAAATATATCTTTTAGAATTCATGTCTACTAGAATTCTAATTCATGTCTTTTAGCATTATGTCTATTAGAATTCACGTCGTTTAGAATTATTTCTATTAGAATTCACGTCTTTTTGTATTATGTCTATTAGAATTATTGTCTATTAAAATTATGACTATTAGAATTCATGTCTTTTAGAATTATGTCTATTGTAATTCACATCTTTTAGAATTATGTCTATTAGAATTCATGTCTTTTAGAATTATGTTTATTAGAATTAATGCTATTATGTCTATTATAATTCCTTCAATTATGACTTTTGGAATTCATGCTACCATGAATTTTAGAATTATTTAAATTATGTATTTTTTTTGCAATTTTCAAAAATTTATGACCTTTTAAAATTCAAGAAATTATGTCTTTTGAAATTCTAGAAATTATGTCTTTTCAAATTCTCAAAATTTGAATCTGTTTATTTAACACGTATCAATTAGTTGCCCACAGGTATACTATAATCATGTATTAAATCAATAAATGATTTTTTAAATTTTAAACTTTTGGGATTCTAGACTTATGAAATTCTAGAATGTAAACCTTTTTGCTATTCAAGAATTTGATAATTATATAATTTTATGGCTTTTGGAATTTTATGATAAAATATGCATAATGATTCATATTAATTTTTTAAATGAATGCAATTGCTTATTAAAGTTAGGTATCACCACATTGATACTTATTATTACTAATTCCAAATTAATCATTTATTACCATTATAATATTTAAATTTGTTTATTTAACATATAATAGTTAGTTGCCCACGGGTATACTATAATCATATGTTAAATAAACAATTAAGGAATGCTTATAAGTTCAAATTAGCCATTTATTACCATTATAATGTTTAAATTTATTTATTTAACATATATCAATTAGTTTCCCACATGTATACTATAATCATATGTTGAATATACAATTAAGGAGTGCTTGTACATGTGTAAAATAAGGGTATCCACAGATACCTTATTAAAATTAAATAGATACATCACTCAATTATGCATGTTGAATATTACGACCATTAATGGTATTAAGTTAAAATATGTGATGACTACCCTCAGGTGCATCTTATTTTAATGTCGTAAAAAATTCAAATCTTACTATGTGTTGATTAAAGTTTTAAAGCCTTTCTTAATGGAGACATACAAGAGAAAGTCTATGTGCGTCAACCACTATATGGACTGAAACAAGATTTGAGGCAATGGTATCTAAAGTTTGATGAAAACATTACGAACTTCGATTTCAAACAAAACATTGTTGATCCATGTATATACCTCAAGATCAGTGGGAGTAACTTCAAATTTTTTGGTACAGTATGTTGATGACATATTATATTTTTCTCCAAGTATGATAGGATATCTAAAGGATCCAAACACATGGATCTTAAATATCTCTCACTGAAGCAAGATGTTAGAAGAGAAAAGTTGTCATTTATTGGACATTTATTGAGCTCTTAATAAAACTTCTACATATATTATATTCTATTTTCCATTGTGTACACATATTATTATTGGATGAATTATAACAAAAAATTGTCTGCTTCAAGACATTATGGGACCATTACGCAAAATCCTAATTATGGCCTAGTTAAGAAGGTTGTCAACGATGTAGACATGGAAGGGATCATGTTGCATAATGACATGAGACCGCCATGACTCAAATTGGCCATTGGACTAACCAAGGCACTTATGAAAACCAATGGCTGAAGGATTTAACATATCATGCGCGACTTATGATTCTAAATTAAAAACATTTATGGATTAACCTAACGACCAAGTGGGAGACTGTAACGAAATTATTAAATTAACCTTTGGTTTATTTCCTTCCTCGAAATGTGGTCTTTAATAATATGTTTTTATAAAGAATACATGTTATATCCTGTATAAATGGTTCGTATTCCACACAAAATAAAGAATAAAAAGGAGTTAAAATTCCACTTAATCTCAAACTTTGATGGACGGTTGAGATTAATTAACCTTTAGAATTCTGGCCCTCTCTCCACCTATAAATAGATGCCTTTCCTCTATCATAAGGTAATCCAAGAGATCAATAAAAAACACATACCTAAAGGTTTATAGGCAAGGAGAGAGAAGCCAAATTCTCCCTTCATAAAAAACTCAAGTTATTCGCTAAAGGTCAGGTTATCACCATTTTGGGAGATGATGACAGTACAGACAATGCCAGCAATCTAGTATTAAAAATCCAGCATAGGATGAATGACATGCTCCTCTCTGGTTTCATAATTGATACGCTTCTCCTCCTCCTCCTCCTCTCAATAAGAGATAATTTCCAAGACCACGTATGTCCGGAATATAGCCCTCGTGGCAATGTCAATGTGATTTAGATGTTCATGAACATGAACTTTATGCCAGAAATAGGACTAGGGTGACGTCGAAAAGGGATCATAGTACTGAAGTATTACTTTCCCCCATATGGCCTGGGTTACCAACCCTCACTAGATGAACTCAAAGCACTCCTTTGACCAAGACCAAAAATAAGTTTGTAAGATGAAAAGACCATTTCAAGAGACTTTTTGAATGAAAGATTTATAAATGAGGATGAATATTTCCCCTTCTGTGGCTTCCCTGAGCCATGGTACCACCATGTTAATAAGAAGATGAAACCTGGCCTGGAAATATTCTTTTAAGATAGTAGCTCTTGGGTCGAAGACTGCAAACATGAAATGCAACCTCTCACTGAGAAAGTCATGGCAGTTATCAACGATTCTGAGGAAAATTATTTGAGGAATCGTTCGACTTGTAGACACTGGGACTGAGTCTCTGTATATTCCACTCAGATGTCGCGCCATCGAAACTGTCCTCTCAAATCAAAGTTACTGACATGCCTCGCCTTAACTGGAATGCCATACTACTCCAACCTGCCCAGATTTAACCTAACCCTATTGTTTACCCTATCCAATTCTCTTCACCTGCTGCTATTATTTCCTTTTCCTGATATCAATGTAACTGAGACCTCTTTTGACGAGGTTCTCAATGTTGTTTTACTCGAAATGAAATAAACGAATATTTTGAGTATCTTGATGTGCTTTACATTAATTTTCTTAATTCTAATCAAACTCTTGATGATGATGATTTTGAAAATGAATAATTCTTAACTAATCTTAATATGGAGAATAACAAAACAACATAACCATGTTCAAATTAATGATGATGAAATTATAGTTAATAATATCGATTCTTGTAGCCATCAATATGAGATTAGGATAGGTTCCACCCTTCATGAGCATGAGCATGTGCAATTTGAAGATTCAACCAAAGTTTGGAATGAGGGTTGCCAAGAAATCCTCTAGCCAAATCAAATTTTATCTCATCCAACCTTCTGTGCTTATGCCTTCGCATCCTAGTCTCTTATTCCTCTTATACTTAATAGTCACAGATACCACAATAGAGGCTTTACTAGACCAATACATTGAATAATCTCAAAAATAAATAGACATCTATTAAGCAAGTCGAAAATTGGTTGGGTACAAAGTCAACTACGCTACTTTAGAGAAATCATGTGTCATCTTGGTCTGGGTCACATAGAAGTTACGACACTACATGTTTGCCTTCTCTATCAGACTAGCATCCCGAATGGATACCATTAAATACTTGCTATAGAATCCAGATTACTTAGGAAAGTTTGACTCTCGAACGAGAAGGGGACATTTTTAAGTTATTCATTGTCAAGTGGGGATTATAGGGTGTTTAACCTTTCAAGCTCAAAGATTATGGAATCAATAAACATCACAATTACAGATGACGATTCTCCTATATCTATTGATCCTAAAATCCAGTGTAGGAATAATTCACCCCTAGTGACTATATCGTTGATCCTCATACTACCCCGGTGGACCCCACTTTTGATTTGGAGGATCCATCCTCTTGGGTTCGAAAGAGTCATCACCTGTCCTTTATATTCTGTGATCCTATATTAGGGGTAAATAATCGCGCTCAACTTGAGAATATAATAAGCTACTTTTTCTACACCTGCTTATTAGATCCTAAGAATTTGAAAGAAGA
Source organism: Sambucus nigra (assembly GCA_949130495.1). Classification (NCBI taxonomy): domain Eukaryota; kingdom Viridiplantae; phylum Streptophyta; class Magnoliopsida; order Dipsacales; family Adoxaceae; genus Sambucus; species Sambucus nigra. Next base: position 605,144,585 of record OX422209.1, read on the forward strand.
ACTCATGAACGAACATTGGGTTTGCTCATGCAATATAAATTGCTTCAGTTTCGTAAGAACGATGTCCGGAAGTTAGTCCCCTGACCTAACGAGACTAATGTGATTGGTACTAATTAGATTTATAAGAATAATATGTATGCGAATGGTGCCATAGTTCTCAATAAGTCTAGGTTGGCCGCTCACAGTGTACATTGTGATGATACATTCACTCGTGTTACTAGGCATGCATCCGTTCACTTACTACTCGCCATAGCACGTCATATGTGGTTCAAATTATACCAAATGGATGTAAAGAGTTCCTTCCTTAATTGTATTCTACCGGGTGAAGTGTACGTGGAACAACCAAATTGGTTCGAAGACCTAAAGCACCCAAAATACATCTTTTATGTTAAGAAGGCCTTATATGGTTTGAAGCAAGCACCCCGTGATTGGTACGACGGGATCACTTCTTATATCTTAGTTTGTGGCTTCAAGAGAGGGGGAGTGGATGAGACGTTATTTAGGAGGAGAGAGAGTGGTGCGATTGTGGTTGCTCATGTCTATATGGACAACATAGTATATGGATCCACATGTTCCCAATATGTTCACACGTTTGAGGAGGAGATCAAGAGTGAGTTTGATATAAGCATTGTTAGTGAGCTTACTGTGGTGACAATTATTATGTAACACAAATAGATGAGAGAAAGGCAATCACTAAGCAAAATTAAGGAATGTAAAATGACAATAACACAACAAAGAATGTACGTGGTTCAACAAAGATGTGCCTATGTCCACGGTGGTACAGTCTGTGTTATTTCTATATACCCCGGAGAGTGATTACACATAATATAACTTGTCCTTTGCCTCGGACCTAGGGTTCAATATATACATGTTCGTTTTAGTGAGTGGGGGTATTGAACTCCCCCGCGTTTTCCATCTCTCCCTATAACCTCTCTTTATGGGAAGGTGGGAGGAGATTGGATCAAGATCAGTTAAGAGATGGGGGTCCGGACTTTGGGCCGCCAATATTGGGCTACTCGTCTGGGCCCGGCATTCTAATTTTCAGGTACCCACAATTGCCCCTAAGTTTGTTGGGCCATGATTTGGGCTCAATAAATTTAAATGATTTGCCATAATGGTTGTTTCGTATATCGTGTAACTCTTCAAAACTTGGAGAACTGATTCTGGCGACACCCGCTTCATGGTCTGTGCACTATGATTAGCAATACTTAAAGGTTTTCTAGAACAGTCATTTTTCCTCCGTCGTTTCAACCTTCCCAGCATTCTTCCATTCCCTGTGAGCTCTAGCGATTATTTCTTCTCTCAGTCTCCATTTTCATTGCTCCTTTCTTGTTTGGGCTCATGATCCTTCATAGTTCGAGTCGAACTTCCATCTTGTAAGTCTCCTGCACCTTTTCTTTGTACTTTTTCTTTGAATTTGAAGTTTCCTAGGGTTTTTCAATAGAGAAGATTGGGAATAGGTCGGTCTCTGAATTTAGGAAGTTTTATAACATCCCAGAGTGGGTAGATTTTGAGTGCTGCACTTCTCCCCCTAGAAACGTTAGAGAGATCGAGGATGCCCATTGGCTCCATGTTTTGTTGCTTTCCCAAGGGGGACTCACTTTTCCTCCCAACAATATGTTCTTGCACTTCTTTGGCTATTTCAATATTGTTCCTGCACAGTGCTCGTCCAATGTATGGAAGATAATTAATAGTGTTCATAGGATCAATCAGTTATATGGTACTAGGTTAGGGCTCGCCGAGTTCTGTTTCTGTTTTTCTTTTTCTCAAACCAGTTATGGTGTTCTCTATCTCAAGGCTAGGAGTCCTGACAGGGTATTGGTAGTAAACCTACCTGATTCCCATAAGGACTACTGGCAAGAGGTCTTTCTTGCTAGAACTTGGAAATTTTCCCCTTAGTTTGTGGGGTCGAGGGCTGATAGGTTCTCCGTCCCCTTTTTTGGGGAAGAATAAATAGGTAGACTTTGCTCTGTTCTTTCAATTTCTTTTATAGATTTGTGATTGTTCTAACTTTTCCTGTTTTTTCTTCAGCGAGGTCAAAGAATTTAGAACCTGCCCTCAGCGAGGTTTGTATCTCTGAACTGGTCAAGTCCTAGAATATCAGGGAGCCTCTAGCTGACGGCGAGTATCCCCGGTCTGCAGCTTTTCTGCTCAAATATAAGAACGTTGGTTATAGTTTTATAGCGAGGCCGGTGGACAGTATCCCTGAGTTTGATTCCTCTGAAGAGACTGCTACGGATCCTATCCAGTTGGACGAGGAGGAGAGCAGCTCTGAAAGAAATACCGCAGTTGGTACTAGAGGTAATTTGGGTGAAGGGAGCTCCAGTAGTAGTAGTTCTTCTGAATGTGGGGAAGTTTCTGAAGTTCGAGGGTCGTCGAGCACATCTAGCAGCTCGAGCGAGGAGATGGCTCCTCCAAGAAAGAATTTAATTCGGGATGATGATGATGAAGATCATGTGCTCCTCGCTCAGAGGTCGAAGAAGCAGAAGTTTAGCTTTGGGGTCGTGGCTACTAGTTCTCGGTCTTCTGCTCAGGAGTAGGAGAGGAAGAAGAAAGAAGAGGAGCAAGTGAGAGAGAGAGAGAAAAAAAAAGAGGAGGAGAGGAAGAAGGTGGAGGAAAAGAAGAAGATAGAGGAGAGGGAGAAGAGGGAGAAGAAGGAAGAGAGGAGGAAAATGGAGGCGAGGACGAAGGCTGGGCAAGCCTTAGTCCCGGTGTCTCCATTGCCCGAGGGGGTTTTATTGCAATTTCCCCTCAGTTGGCTCCCGCGCTGCTCGAGAGAGCAGTTCTCCCCGCTGATCGCCAAAGGGCGCTGGGGTCTGATGAACTGGCCCTACAGGCTAGTCAGAGGCTAGCCCTGGTAAGACTATTTCTTTTCTCGAATGTTTTAATGAATTCCATCATTTCCTTCTTCTACTGTTTTCTTCTTCCTGGAGTTTGTGACTGACTTTGCCGTGCTCTATCATTCTCGCGATGAGCTGGTGAAGAAAAATGGTGAGCCGAAGAAAGAAAATACTTCTATGAGGTTGAAGGGTACAGAGCTAGAGTCTAGTTTTAAAGCCGTTGATGCTGCTCGGATATTATCCAATATGGCTCTTACTATAGCCAACCGGGAGAAGAACACAGCAGTTAAAGAGCTGCGACAAGCCTATGACCTTGTTTGCTCGAGCAAGCTGTCTGTCACAGAGGAGAACAAGGTGTTGACTGAGCAGTTAAAGGAGACGGAGTCCCAGGCAGCCACCATTAAGGAGGATTCATACAACTCCAGGTGGACTTCTACATATGAAGACGCTAAGGTTCAGATAGGCTATATTAGCCATCTGAACTTTAAGAAGGGTTGGAACAAATCCCTCTTAGCTGATGGTGTTGATATCGACTCTCCTCTGTTCGACGAGCATGACCCGAGTCCGAAGCCGACCGTGGATGAAGATGCCCCTACCCCTGAACTTGAGGTGTTGAGCATGTCTCCCAGACGTTGCCTGTTAACGTTTCTCTCGTTGCGGTGACAGAGGTTGCCCCTGCTGAAGGCGGTGCTCCTGCTGATGCCGATAAAGGGAAGCATCCATCGACCTCTGGGCAAACCGAGGTTTCTAACTAGTTATCTTCTAGGATTACATTGTACTTTTTCTTTTTCTGTTTGTAAATTTTCTTTTCGCTGCTCGATGTACTTTTAACCCTTGTTAATGGAAAGGTTTCTTTTTCTCAGTGCACTGATTTGTCCTTTTCTCTCCTTTGCCCTTTTATTGCTTATAGTTGATTGATGTAGAAGATTATATCCCTGCCACATCTCAATTGGGCAGGACTCTTGGTCCCAATGCCAGTCCTCAGGTTTTCCAGGCCTTTGCTAAGCTTTGTAAATCTCTTAGGTCAAGGAACCAAACGTATAAGGATCAGTATGAGCTTGTGGCCAAGTTGAAAGACAGGCTTCAAGAAATGGAGGATATTGGTGCCTCGGTCCAAGAGGAAGTTAATGCATTGAGAGCTGAGCTATTAGAGGCTTCTGAGATCAATTAGGTCGGGGAAGTGATTCAGCAGGAAAATGAAGCTTTAAGGAGAGAGGTCTCGCGTCTTAGGGAGCATGCGCTGAGCACCACCCCTGCAGTATTACAAGGCTCTTCTTCGTCACAAGCTAAGGCTGGCTCGAGTGACATTCCTCTTGTGTTGCGGGGTTCTACTGGTCCATCCATTTCGCGAGCTGGCAAGAGCACTAGGAGACGAGATAGGAAAATGGAAGAGCTTCAAGATAGGGAAATGGAAGAGCTTCGCGGTGATGTCCAGCGAGCATATGTGATCACTGTTGGGCTTCAAAGGGATGTTACTCGGCTGCGACACTTATTTAAAAGAGGACCTCAGCGGGTATGGGCCGATGGTTACGATCATGGTTGGCAAGATGCGTCGACTAGACTGATAAAGTTTGAGGAGTTGGCCTTCATTAGGGGGGTGGTTGAGTGCATTGAGGGAGATGCAAGTTCCAAGGAATTCAATTCTCTGGTATCGCCATGAAATTTCCCTTCCACTCGGACGCCCAATCCCTTTCGGCGAGATGATCAGTGGATACCCATTGATGCCATCCCTCGGCAGCTGCTGGAGTCGGATGCTAACGAGGTTGAGGAGGGGTTAGCCCCTCATCCCGATGATGGCCTAAGGGCCCAAGTGACTGATTAACTTATTCAGAGGCCTCATACTCATTAAGATTTCGCTAGTAGCTGCTCTGTGTTTATTTTGTGGTGTAAATGCTTTAGGCGAGCTCGCCGACTAAACATGTATCACCATTATTATAAATATGATGAATTAATATAAAGTTTGTGTTTTGGGAGTATTTGCCGACTAAACAAGTGTATTATATTCTTCTCATCTGTGTTCAATGATCTTAAGTTTCTCTTGGCTAACTAGGTTTGTATTATCGAGTAAGTGTCCTTCCAATGCAGTATATTATCGAGATACCATTGTGACGCACTTTACCCTTTAGGTTGTGTCATCACACTCCCTTAGGCCTATGTGTGGCAATTGGCGAGGACACACCTGGTGTTGGATGTTCTATCCGATCAGGATTTTATTCAACCAAATATGGTCTGGTGACCAGTTTAAATTTGGCCATATTGCTTAAGGATCTCCTGTAGGGCTTCATTTATTTCCAAGGGCAATGTTAAGAGGTCTTTCGTGTTTCATAACGATGACCTGAGGAGGGATACTTTCCTACTATGGCATAATGATTAATGTGCCTGTCATTTGGAAAAGATGTGCGATAAAGCTTATGTAGCTGTTATTTATCAGAATGCAACCGTTTAAACGATTTTCATTAATGAAAAGAAAAATGAACTTCCAGCTCCAGTACAAAAGAATAAAAGAAAGATCTAAAAGTAAAATCTCTTGAGATTGGCTGCGTTCCATGCTCGGGGTATTTATCTGCCTTCCATCATTTCCATGTGATAGGCGCCCTACAGATTGTCTTTTGTTATTTTGAAGGGTCCTTCCCAATTTGGCCCTAACTTGTCGTCCGACGGCTTCACTGCGCTGCCTAGGACTTTCCTTAGGACGTAGTCCCCAACTCAAAATTTCCTTGGGTTGACCTTCTTGTTATAGTGCCTCGCGAGTTGTTGCTAATAGCTCGCTAGTTTTACTAGGGCTAGCTCTCGGCGCTCGTTGACTAGGTGGAGTTCGGCGATCAATGCTGAATCATTGTGGCCTTCGTCGATAAGGCTGGACCTCATAGTTGGCAAGCCTGTTTCTAATGGGATGACTGCTTCCATCCCGTAGGTCAGTGCAAATGGGGTTTCCCCTATTGCTCGTCGGGGAGTGGTTCGGTAAGCCCATAGAACATATGGTAATTCATTTACCCATGCGCCTTTAGCTCCTTCCAATCATTTCTATAACCTGTCGATCACAGTTTTGTTAGAAGCCTCGGCTTAGCCATTGCTCTGAGGATAGGCCACCGAACTGAAATGGTGTTTGATTCCATGCTCGTCGTAAAAACTCTGAAAGGATCTGCTCTCGAACTGCGTTCCATTGTCGGTAATGATGGTTCTGGGGATGCCAAAACGAGTGATTATATTTCTCCATATGAATCTTATCATATCTGTATCTCGGATATTCGCTGCCTTGATCCATTTAGTGAAGTAGTCAGTCGCGACCAGTAGATATTTGCGATTGCCGGTGGTGGTAGGAAGTGGTCCTACGATGTCCATTCCCCATTGGGTGAACGACCATGGGCTGGATAATGATTTTAGGTCGTTAGCAGGTTGGTGAACCATAGGGGCGTGAAGTTGGCATTTTACGCACTTGCGTACGTACATTGCAGAGTCCATTTGCATATATGGCCACCAATAACCCTCTTTCATTGCTCGGAAAGCCAAAGATCTTCCTCCAATATGTCTTCCACATATTCCTTCGTGAAGCTCATGTAGGACTTGCTCGACATCTTTTGGGTGAACACATTGAAGGTAGGGACCGGAAAACGATTTATTGTATAGCTTGCCCTCAGGAAATAAGTGAAAGCGAATAGCTTTAACTCTTATCTGGTGAGGAGTTTTCTTATCATCTGGAAGCGTTCCATCCTTTAAATAATCCCTTAGTGGGTCCATTCAACTGGGTGCGAACTCAATTTGGAGCACTTGCTCCATGCTTGGTAGATCGCTGTTACGATCGATGCTCGGGTGAGCGAGGAAATCGATGGGTATTGTTCTTTTTAAGTCTAAATCGATTACTGAGCTTAGGGATGCTAGGGCGTTAGCATGGTTGTTCTGTCCCCTGGGGAACTGCTGGAGCTTGACTTCCTCAAAGTCAGCTAATAGCTTCTTCACTAAGACAAGGAAGGCTGCCATCCTTTCGTCTTTTGCATTGTAGTCCCCGTTGATTTGATTGAAGACTAACTGTGAGTCGTCAAATACCTGCAATTGCTTTGCTCCCAAAGCATGTGCTTTCTGGAGGCCGGCTATCAGGGCCTCGTATTTTGCTTCATTATTGGAGGCTTCAAATCCAAGCCTGATTCCCTGCTTGAGGATCGCATTTTCTGGAGTGATAAGTACGATGCCTACGCCTGCCCCCTTTGAATTGAAGGCTCCATCAATGAATAATTTCCATATTACCTCCGTCGTGTGGCTCTGTTCTTGTTTGGCTGGCTGTGGTTGGTTGCAAGGTTGCTCGCCCATGAATTCGGCTATGAAATCAGCAAGGACCTGCCCCTTGATTGAGCTCCTCGATTGAAATTGGATATCAAATCGTCCGAGCTCGACTGACCATTTAGACAGCTTGCCTGACAAGTCCGCCTTCCTTAGGATTGCTTTAAGAGGGTGCGATGTAAGGACGATTATGGTGTGGGATTCTAAATAGTGTTTCAGCTTCCTTGAAGCCACTACTAGTGAGAAGGCGAGCTTCTCCAGAGGTAGGTACCCTTGTTCGACCTCAAGCAGGGCTTTGCTCGCGTAGTAAACGGGGTGCTGGATTCCTGCCACTTTGCTCATTAATGCAGAACTAACAGTGAAGTTGGAAACAGAGAGGTACAGGTACAAAGAATCTGCTTGCTGTTGTATGACGAGCAGTGGTGGAGAGCTTAAGTAAGCTTTGAGATCGACCAATGCCTGCGAGCAATCTGGGTTCCACTCTATCGTTTTGTTCCCCTTTGGAAGCTGGAAGAAAGGTTTTCATTTCTCGGAGGATTTAGAGATAAAGCGATTTAAGGCGGCAAGCATACCAGTGAGCTTCTGTATGTCCCGGATTGTCTGAGGAGGTTGTACCCTGTTAATCGCATTGATTTGGTCTGGGTTAGCCTCTATGCCTCTCTTACTGACCAAGTACCCAAGAAATTTTCCTGACTAGACACCAAACGAACACTTGCTCGCGTTAGGTTTCATTCGGTATTTCCTGAGGATTTCGAAGGTGTTTGACAGGTCTGAGAGGTAGTCTTCTTTCTTCCTGCTTTTAACGATCATGTCATCGATGTATACCTCCATGGTGTCTCCCATCTGGTCTTTGAACATCTTAGTGACTAGTCGCTGATAGGTTACCCCTGCGTTTTTTAGCCCAAAGGGCACGACTTTGTAGCAGTATAACCCAACTGTGGTGATAAATGTTGTTTTGTCTTGGTCTGGGGCATATAAGGGGATCTGATGATATCCTGAGTATGCATCTAGAATACTCATTCGCTCGTGAGCTATAGTGGCGTCCACCAGCTGGTCAATTTTTGGAAGGGGAAACTGTCTTTAGGGAACGCTCTGTTGAGGTCAGTGAAGTCGATGCAAACTCTCAACTTTTCGTTACTTTTTGGAACTACTACTGGGTTGGATAACCACTCGAGGAATTGTACCTCCCGTATGGATACTGCATCCATCAGTTTTTCTACTTCTTTCTCCACGACTTTTGCCTTCTCGGGTGTAGTTTGTCGTGACTTTTGTGTAATTGGTTTGAAAGCGGGATTGACATGCAACTGATGACAAACCATACTGGGATCGATTCCAGGCATCTCGTATGGTTCCCACGTGAAAACATCTACGTTGCGTCTCAGCAGAGTAGTTAATTCCTTCTGTTCTTGGTCAATGAGAGATGCTCCAATCAAGAAAACTCTGTTACTGTTGCTATCTCCAGCCGTAACCTCCACTAAGTCTTCTATGACCCGTTCAGAGGGGAGGAGCCTGGTCTCCTCTACTCTAGGTCTTTTGTACTTTAATTGCTATTTAGAAGGGGTCAGACCTTCTTGTTCTTTAACTTTCTGCTGGGTTGATCGGCCTTCTTCTCTAGTCTTGGTCGGATGGCTGCTATGAAGTACCTTCTTGCCATCGCTTGATCACCGTGGATCTCCATTACTCCTTGCTCGGTTACATACTTGAGCTTCTGATGGTAGGTCAAGGAGACTGCCTTCATCACATGGAGCCATCCCCTGCCGAGGATGGCTTGGTATGGCGAATCGATGTCGACCACCAATAATTCAATCATCTTGGAGACGTTTCCCGCGCGTACTGGCAACAAAATTTTCCCACGGGCATAGTTATTTTTCCAGCTAAGCCAACTAAAGGGATGGTAGCTTCCTTCAGGTCGGCGACGCTTAACTTCAATTTTCTGAATAGGTCAAGATACATTACCTCGGATGAGCTTCCTTAGTCGACGAGCAATTTGTCGACGTCAAAGTTAGCTATTCTGAGGGTAATGATCAAGGCATCGTGATGTGGAGTTCTTACTCCCACCAGATCTTCATCTGTAAAAACAATATGCTTATTATAGTTGACATCGTCTGCTCGTTGACGCTTTCCTGACTGTGACTTTGCTGGATCAATCTGAAATGCTTGCATCACCGCTGTAAGTTTCTTCATCTCCATTCAAGCTGAATTTCCTTGGATCTGCCTGGAATCAGAGGCCCCATGAATTACTGCGAACTCATGTCCAACATCATCGTCGAGCACGTCGTCGGGTCTAACCTCTCTATTGGCAGCCACCTTCTCTGCCTTTTTCTCTACAAACTCGTTCAAATGCCCGAATTGAGCTACCTCCTCGAGGTGAGACTTAAGAGCTTTGCAATGCTCAGTCTTATGTCCTCCCTCTTTGTGAAAAGCGCATCTCAGCGCATTGTTCCTCTTCGAGGGATCTCCTCCCATCTTCCTAGGCTACTTGATGAATGGATCGTCTTTGATTTTCGCGAGAATTTTGTAAATTGGTTCTTTGAAGACGGTGTTGACCGCCTGAAATGCTTTCGATACATCATTGTTACCTCCGTTCTTGGAGCCGTTTTTGCCTTCGTTCTTTCCTCATTTCTTCTGGTTATCAGTTTTATCACTTCCCTTGGCAGTGAGTTTAGCTCGATCGTGTTCCCCTGTACTGAGGCAGCTGACATCTTCCACTTTAGCGTACTTCTCGATGTGAGCCATTAGGTCGTCAATAGTCATAGCCTCCTTCTTTGTCAGGGACTGGTATAGAAGGAAAGAGCTGGGTAGCCCAATTTTAAAAAAGGCCACTGCCACTTGCTCCGAGAAATCCTCGACCTCATTGAATAACTCCCAGTACCTCTTCGCGTAGTCTCAAAGGGTCTCTTGAGGCGTTTTCTTCATTGTTAGCAAGGCATCCATCCTTTTGGGATGGGAGCTACTAGTAATGAATCAGGTCGTAAAGAGCTCGGCCAGGGATTTCAAACTTTTGATGGACCGGTGGGGGAGACTTTCGAACCACTTCTGCGCTACGTCATGCAGGCTCGAGGGAAAAATTCAGCACATTAGTGCATCCCGGTGGTTCCAGAGGGTCATGGCCTACCGGTACTACCTGACATGATCAATGGGATCAGTCTTACCGTCATAAATCTTGAACCTTGGAATGGAAAATTTTTTGGGAGCTTCTTCTTCAATTTCCCTCGTGAAAGGTGATTTCATCTGGGTTTTAAGAGCTCGCCTAGCAAGTTCTCGGGTCGATCTGGTACCGTGGTGGGCAGGATGTTGGTCCATTTCCCTACGGACCAGATTTCATATGTTCTCGTTGCTGCGAGTAGGGAACTAGTAACGGTGAGCTTTTCGCATCTGCTCGCGCAGGTCATCGTCTGATTCGTCTCCCTCAACCTTTTGGGATCCTCGCCTGGGGCTCCTTCCTCGACTGCCAGACTTTCTCGCCTGAGGGCTAGGAGTGCGGTATGGATGTCTCCTGGTATCATGATGAAGCTCTCTCTCCAGTCTTTCTAGTCTTCTTTTCAGGTGAGCGTTCTCAGCCTCGTGTCTGCGAGAAGACTCCCTCTGCTCGTGGAGCCTTGCCTCATATGCATCAATCAGTCTGGATATCTGCGTGGACCTCACTGGTCCTTGGATTTCTCCTGAGGCTGGCCTTTCTAAGAAAGCCCTATGATCTGAACGTCAAACTTCAGATCTAATCCTGCAAGGAATAGGTGGTTCTTGAATATCCCCTGCCTTGGGAGCATTGCTACTGTGACCAGACATTTTAAACTCCTTTTTTGGTGTGGGCTTTTCTCAGGAAAGATAAACGCTTCCCACAGACGGCGCCAATTGTGGTGACAATTATTCTGTAACACAAATAGATGAGAGAAAGTCAATCACCAAGCAAGATTAAGGAATGTAAAATGACAATCACACAACAAAGCATGTACGTGGTTTAGCAAAGATGTGCCTACGTCCACGGTGGTGCAGTCCGTGTTATTTCTATATACCCCGGAGAGTGATTACAGAGAATACAACTTGTCCTTTGCCCCGGACCTAGGGTTCAATATATACATGTTCGTTTTAGTGAATGGGGGTATTGAACTCCCCCACGTTTTCCATCTCTCCCTAGAACCTCTCTTCATGGGAACGTGGGAGGAGATTGGATCAAGATCAGTTAAGAGATGGGGGTCCAGACTTTGGGCCGCCAACATTGGGCTACTCGTCTGGGCCCGGCATTCTAATTTTCAGGTACCCACACTTACATTCTTCTTAGGTCTTCAAGTGCGTCAACTTAAGGATTGTATATTCATATCTCAATCTAAATATGCTAGGAACCTAGTGAATAAGTTTGGTTTAGACTCCACTAATCACTCATGCACCCCTATGAGTACATCGACTAATATTAGCAAAGAGACTTTAGGTAAGGACGTAGATAAAACCCTTTGCAGAGCAAGATAGTTAGTCCTCTCTACTTGACCTCTAGTCGTTGGACATTACCTTTAGCTAGCATTGGAATTTTTGTGTGTTACCAAGCATCCCCGAAAGACTCTCACTTGCTCATAATTAAACCTATCATCAAATATGTGAGTAGCACTCTTTCATACAGTATATGGTATTCCTTTGATATCAATGACCATTTGTCCGCCTATTCTAATGTCGATTAAGCAAGGGATGTTGATGGTTATAGGACAATCTCGGGTGGATACTTTAACTTTGGGACTGATCTTGTCTCTTACTTGAGCAATAAGCAAAACTATATTTCTTTGTCCATGACGGAGTTTGAGTACATCATCTGAGGAGAGGGTTGTTTGACACCCCGTCTAATTAAATACCGGATAGCTACTTCTTTCAAATTAATACAAAATGTCAAGTTGGTTCAGTTCATAGCATCACTGTCGAAAACATCTTTTTAAATAATTTATAGCCACCTAATATTTAAAAAGTAAGTTGTCAATTTTAATTAAATTATATTAACATGCAACAATTTAAATTATGAAGTGATAATACCACAGTCACATCACAGTCACAATACAATAATCATGGAATAAAATAAATCTGGAGGAACACTCCTCTGAATAATCAAATGCATAAACTATCTTTTCTTTACAATTCAAAGTTCAATTCCTGACATCTTAATACAAACTGAGAGTCTTACTTTTATTCCTCAGAATTAGTTATAATAATTACTAAGAATTTTCCATTTTTAACTCTTACTAAAAATGTTACAATTATTCACACTTACACTTATATAAACAGTCCATTTCAATTATAAGTATATTAATCTCATCATAAATATACAATAATGTCACCCCTAGGCTAAGCTGCGGTGCACACATACTCTGCTATCGAATCCCGGTACATCACGTACATAAGGACCACGTATTCCGAATTTCTCAGGAACTGTTTCCATAAGCAATAATCACACATAATGGAGGAGAACATAGTTCACATACCCATGGGTCACGCACATACCTACGCTCCCATGGTCAACTGACTTATTAATTCACCAATAAGTCATTCTCTGACCTATGTCCTTGAGGTACCAATCTAAATCCCCCCGTAGGCACACAAAGATTAGATGGCCCTGATCGAAAACTGACCTCCTGTGATAGCAAGTATGGTAGGTATGTTATACACATATAAGTCCATATACTAAGCATTCACACATCTTAGATATCTTAATATTAATAAAGGTATATTTCACATTCCTATACCGTCGTTAAATTTGTACATTTACAAGTCCCCGGATAATATACAATATAGATCGTCAACACTTCTCACGTCGCAAATTCAAGTACTTACAACCTAACCCATAAAAGTCACCATGTCTTTTATATAATTCCAAGTTTTAATCCTCAACATACTCCAATCTCCCAACTATACCCACTAATCAACAAGGGAAGAATAACACTCAATTAAATAAGCCTACGGAAAGTTCGAAACTAAAATTGGGCCGAAAATGACCATTCTGTAAACTCGTTAGAAGTCACTGAAATCTCATTCGAACGAGTGTCGTTCGAACGAAAGGCTTTGAACAAACCATCAACTCGTTAGAAGGGGCACTATAATCTCGTTAGAAGCTCGTTCGAATGAGGTCGTTCGAACGACCTGGGTTAGTGTTCTAACGAAAATTCCGAGAATGCCCATAATTTCTCCCAACTTTGTTTTCCCCCATTTTCTCTTCTCTAAATCCATCATAAGATCGTACCAGTTAAGTTTCAAAGTTTTTAAACTACTCTAAGTCATCCTAGTTCATTTCTTAACATATTTTGGGGGTCAAATCTTACTAATCAACATGTAAATACCATAAATCCCCAAATCTTGCCTCAAACCCTATGAACATGAACCCAAAATTTAATTGAATACAAAGACTCCTATTTAATTCAATTTCAAATCATCAAAAGTTATATTTTGGTTACTGAATTCTTCCATGACCATTCTACATGCAATCCCTATCCAAAATTATGAGTTCCACAACAATCCCATTAGGTTTTTTATCAAAACTTTCAAGGCATATAAAGTTTCTACACTAAACATGGAGGAAATATTCGTTGAAATTAATGACATCAAATCACTTGCCTTAGGTTTGCTGTGCTGAATCGTTGTTGGTGATCGAGGGTTGATACTCTCTTCTTTCCGGTCACAATTCCTTCCAAAATGATGGTGGTGGGTGGTGGTTTTGGTTTGCAAACTCTTGTAACTTCTCTCAAACTCCCGTAGCCCACTTCTATTGTTTTTGGATGATAATGGACTTAGTGGCCTCACTAATTATTAAAAAATAATCATCAAAATTCGTGGGTCTTAACTCCTCAAATTTTAAAATTACCAAAATACCCTTATGGGTTGCCGGTTTGGCCTAAAAATACCCCGGGACCCAAACTAAACCCCCGGCTAGTGTTTTCTAACTATTTCGACCCTTGTGGGCACATCGGTGTGCTCAAAATGACCATACAGTTGGTAAAAATATAATTTACTTTTTAATCTAATTAAATTCATTCCTGACGCGACTGACACGCGCGTCCCAACTTAATTTCCCAAATTGTCGTATTTCTGACTCGCGAAAATTTTAATATTTTTAATACTCATATATTACCATATATACTCAATATTATTAAATTTTATCATCATACTCAAATACCAACTCACGTCTCGCTAGTATTTAATTCCGAATTGATTTCCAATTAATTCTCATTTAATTCAATTAATCCATTAAATAAAAAAATTCAATAAAATTACGGGGTATTACAGGTTGTTTCACATAACTCTTAGAAATGAAGAAAATATTGGAAGATTATGAGATCACCCAAGGCACAATGATTATTTCATGTGATAATACCACTGGAATTCATATATGCCGTAATTCGGTCCAACATTCTCACACAAAACACATTAGGATATGTGAGAACTTCATTCATGATCTCGTTGAGGAGAAGGTTCTGTACTTGAGCTTTATGAGCACCGAATGGCAATTAGCTAATATTTTCATAAAACCTTTAGATGCAATTAAATTCAAGAATGTTAAGGAGTCTTGGGGTATTTGTTCCATTGATTGAGTTCGGGTCCTTTATCTAGTGTAGGAATTTTATCATTTTCACATCATTTGTCCATATTGCTAGATTATTTTTTTTGTGTATTTCTATGTTTATATATGCTTTTATTTAGGAAAAGTTTGAAAATTTCTAGAAAGATTTTATTCTTCATAAATTTTCTGCAAAAGACAAAAAGATTTTTGTATTTTCATTTTTCACCGTATATTAATGTGTATTTAAGATGTTCGAACCCTCCCTATATTCCATCCATTTATGTGACTTTTCGTGGTGTTTTCATGCATGGTTTCGTTTCTTTAGTGTGCTTAATAATGCATGACTAGCATTTTATTATTCATTGATGATTACTCTATACATGCTAGACTTTTTATCACCTTTATTGTACACTTGAACAGAGTACTTTTTGAATATTGTACTTACTTGTCATATGTCGAATACGGTATTCTCATCTCAATAATGTTTAATAATGAACCAAATGTACTAGAGATAATTTGTGGTTGTAAGAGACATTGCCCAGATTTCTTTTATTAAAAATGTTGTTTTATGTTAGGCAATGGAAATGGGCTACGAAAGAGAAAATTATCTTTGAGTTAAAAGATACCATTTGCAAAAGAGACTATGACGCGACTCAGAAGGTGTCTCTAATGTGCGTTCTCTTCTAGGCTCAAGTGCAAGCCTGTTGCGTTAGTAATAAACCCAGTAAGTCGGGATCGTATCCACAGGGAAATAGGACAACAGAGTTGTAACGACGTTGGATAGATAATGAAATCCTAACTCTAACTCTAAAGGAAAAGGAAAAGGTGATTTGAATTGTGGAATAAATACACTAGATGCAATTGTGAAATTATGAAAAAATGCAACTATTCTAAATTACCTAAAATATTGATGAAGAATGATTTGAATTAAACTATATGATGAGAAAACAGGACGGGAATACAATCCCCCAACCCTAATGTATTGATGGTATAAAACTAATCATAAATTTAAGTCATTAATTAGACCCATAATTTAGTACTCCCAAGCATTACGTATATGAGGTTCAAGCTCGCACCATACTTAATCAGAGGACGAGTAAATCGATATTGCATTCTAAAGCATCCCGGTTACCCTGAAGCAAACGAGATCCAAAGATCTACAATTGTCGTGTTTCTACGCAATACGGTCGTAATAAAATCATTAAATTTATAGGATTAATTTTATACACATGCAACTACCACATTAGGTTGAGTTCATACATCCCGACCCTTGAAAATCTAGCCTACCATGATGAAAGTAATCAAAACGATTGTTGAATTGCAGGAAATCATGATTAAACTAAGGGAGAATTGAAGAATGGTGTAGAAGGAAGATTAGAAAGAAGAAAGTAATCAACTAATCTTACCAAAGCACTGAAAGCATCAAATAAAATTACTTGTAATCACAAAAATCTGAACAATCTTCAATCTTGGAATTAAAATTGCAATAAATCTTCAAACTAGGGTTTTGACTAAAACGGGAAAAATTAGATGAATTTTTTCGTCCTAAGAATGATAATAAAACGGGTTTATATACCCTACAAGACTCCAAGAGTTGTAGCTTAATCAGGACTCTCCATTAGAGGAAGAGTAAAAAAATAGAACAGCGACAGTCGAACCGGTCTTGTCCGGATCGGTTCGTTTCTTTTCTGACTGGATCGTTCCTATTCGGATCGGTTCTTTTCTTTTCTGTCCAGATCGGTGCTATCCGGATCGGTTTGTTTATATTTCATCAACTTCGATCCGTCTTCGGTCTGGGGTTCACTGGAATGTTGTATTTTCGGATCGATCCTGTCTTTCTTTGACTTTTTCTTCTATCTTTGACTGTTCATAACTTTCACACTCGGACTCCGATTGAGGTGTCATTTTTTCTAGTGTTCTTGTAATTGAAATATCTTAAACTTTCCAGTTGGCACCACCTCCAAAATAAGACTACAAAATTACGAAAATTCTCTTTACTCCTTGTTTCTTGGTTTTCTTTCACTGTTTTGAGTTCTCTTTGGCACTAACTTGCATGAAATACCTGTAAAACACATAAAAGACACACAAAATATAAAATACTTGCCAAAAAGGGTTATTAGCATAAATTTAAGCCAAATCCAAGCTATTTACACCGCACGGGATCATAGAAATACCGAAATTAAGGGGATAAATGTGAAGAGTTTGTGCCTAATCAAACCCCCTAACTTAGAACTTTGCGCGTCCCGAGCAATGTAAAAGAATGAGAGTATGAGTTAAGGACCCTTCAAATACTTTATTGGGATAGAATACCTTTTTCGCTAGCAAGCAATTGCATTTAGCGTATGCAACCAGCCTTTAAACCCCTAGGTTATCCTAGTAGGACGAGTTGTGTCTCATGAGGGTTTGCAGTGAATATACTCACAAAATTCTTTATTGACTAAAAGAAAAATCAAAATACTTAAAAATTGTACAATTCTAACTTTCCCAGAAAATAGACATCTTCAAGTCATGTTTAATAGTCTCAAATCATAGTGTGTGTGTGCGAAGCCAGAAATTTACCGGGGATTTCCACCGATTGACAATTACGTTACTTATTCGAAATTTTGTCTTGATTTCAAAATCTCATGGAATGCTCTCTCAAACGAATCACTCAGAATGTGGCTATTTTCTCGGTATGCGTGATATAAAGAGTAAATATAATGGACGCAAAGTCACGCACACAAGTAAAAAGACGAAAATTTTATAGTGATTAGATCTCATCATCGAAATACGGTCATTGGAAAACGGGAACATCGCCTCTTTTTCACGCATTTAATCTCTTATATTATCTTTTGGTGTCTTAGCTCTCCACGCGGTAATTAATTTATCAACCCGAACTCGGTTAGGACTTTTTCGGGCTTTTAGTGTATTGGGTAATATGGAAATGGTTGGGAAATTCGAAATTGGAAAATTTTGCTTATGATGCCCCTTAGTGCTTTTTTCGAGCTTTTGCTCATTTTCTCTTCTTTTTCTCTATTTTTGTTTCTATTTTTCACTTCTTTTCTTTTCTTTCTATTTTTGTTGAGCATATCTATTTTTTTCTTGCCCCTTTTTATGCAGTTTCAGAACTTAAATTCTGACTTTATACATTTTTCACAATTCCGGGCTATTTGGGTTTTTCGAGTTCGTTAGGAAAAATGTATTCGGCTCAATTTGGGTTACAAAAGGGATAATTTTTCACTACTTTTTCTGGCTAATATTTTTGGGTGACAAACGAGGGCCTACTTCATTGTTCGAATTACTTATTAACTTACCATATGCGTTTCGAGATAAATTTAATTTAGAGATTTGTAGCATGCTTTTCGAGGCAATATCACACACATTTTCTATAACCGATCAAAATGAAAGGATTGAGATCCTCGACGACTTTTTAGGCGCTGAAAAGGACTTTGAGTTAACAATTAACTCGGATTGATTTATAATTTTCACAAATATGAAAGGTTCGAATCCCACAGGGTTTGTTAATCTCCACACTTATTCGTTAAGTCGTCAATTTTCGCTCAATTTCCATCTTTGGTCAATTTCGGCTTTGTGTATTTCAATTTTACAACTTGAGACTTTAAAACGACTTTTAATGATATTTTTGAAAATTTTGAATTCCAATTTTTATTTATTTTGAACAAAAATTTTTTTTGGGGTTTTTTAAAATTTTATGATTTTTTTGAAATTTCTGGGCATTTTTGAAAATTTGTGAAGTTTTAGAAATACGCACTTGTGACCCCCCCTAACTTAGACTTTTGCATTTTCCTCAAGCAAAAAGCACTAAAATCTAACTCAAAGAGAATTAAAAGTGCAGAAAAATAAAACCAATAAATTAGAACATAAATGCAGCATGACACTAACATACACTCATACATGACTCAAAACTACAGAAAAAAAATCAAATCACCCCATACGCGTCGGGGGTGCGACGACCTCTCATCTCTCCACAGACTCACCCAACTCCACTCACGGGGTTCAATTCTCTCCTCATCTCTCCCGTCCTAGGATTATAAACCTACAATCGGAATAAGTTGGGACCTCGCCCATAAATAAAGGAAAAGCCGAGAGGCTCGTCGTGACTAATCGGAAAGGGATCATCATGATGTTGACTCAAAGTGTGGCCTGCCTGCGCTGACTCGGAGGGAACACCTAGGTTTCTTTCAATTTTTAAGATGCATGGGTCGGGCTCTAAGTCGGATGAAACACAACTTTTCTCGTCAATCGGTTCCGGGACCTTAAGTGGTATAGGTGGATGATCACAACGAAGAAACTCATCAATTTTATCTTTCCACTCGCTCTCTCCTAAATGACTACATGATTCCAATAGAGATTGGACTTCATCGTTAAGGCTCTCATCCACCTGCCTGAATTCTCTCTTAAAGTCCACTAGGCTCAACTCCTCAAGATTGCTCTCCTTCTTTATTTCCACATCCTTCCTTCCTCGCTCCAATTCAGTATATACCCCATCGCTCTCATGGCTCAATACTAAGAAGGTCCCTAGTGTATCTCCACAATCATTTTCCTTAAAGTACTCCTCTACGATCTCGTCTATGAAGCTCACCGCGTGAAGATCATCTTCTTCCCCCGTATGTTGGGCGACATGGAAGATGTTCGTCTCTAAAATCATGTTCCCAAAAGTGAGTTGCATTTTCCCATTTCGAGTATTGATGATTGCGTTAGCCGTAGCTAAGAATGGGTACCCAATAATAATGGGAACATTTTTGCTCAAGGAGAGGGAAGGCTCTGTGTCCCAAATGACAAAGTTTACAGGGAAGTAGTTATGTCCACTTAGACGATCACGTCCTCAACTATACCTCTTGGGATCTTCACGGTTCGATCTGCTAATTAGAGAGTGATCTTTGTGGGCTTAAAGTTGCCCAGATCAAGTTTTCTATAGATGGAGTAAGGGAGGGTATTGACACTTGCCCCCAAGTCAAGTAAGGCTTTTTTAACTTTATTTTCTCCAATGATGTAGGAAATGGTGGGTGCATCGGGATCTTTGAATTTTGGCGGGAGATCATTAAGTAGGATGGAGCTCACGTTCTATGCTAGAAAGACGCTTTTCTTTACCTTCATCTTCCTCTTCACTGTTAACAAGTCATTGATGACTTTTTCATAAGCTGGAATTTGCTTAATGGCATCGAGGAACGGTAAATTTAGCTCTACTTGCTTTTGAACGTCTAGCACTTCATCACGGGGGTTTCCTTTGTGGGAAGGAATCAACCTTTGAGGAAACGGTGCCGCGGTGGGTGGTTTCACTACTACGTCGGGCTCACTAATGCCTTCTTTATCACTCTCATTCAAGGGGACATCTTCGGCCTCTTTCGTGTCGGGCGAAATCTCCTTGGTTGCGTCGTGTGGAGGGGGTGATAAATCAACGACTCTCCCACTACGAAGAGTGCTAATTGCGCTACATTGCTCTGGATGGTCATGGGATGTGGAGCTAACACTAGTTTGACCTTGGGGAGGTATTTGGCCCTGGGCAGGAAACTTTCCCTTCTCTTGGATACTAAACGATGATTGTATTTTTGAAATATTTGCATTTATGTCGCTGATCAGGCGATCATATCTAGCATTGGCTAAAGTCTGGTTGTTGATAAATTGGTTCATCGTATCCTCGAGAGTTCTCCGTGGTGGAGTGATATATGTTCCTTGAGGTGGTGGTGCTTAAACATGGCCTTGCATGTGTGGAGCTTATTGAAAATGCGGTGGTGGAGGAGGGGTAACATGTGAATTAGGATTCATCGCAGCATGTTGTTGCCTATATCTAAAACCAGGGTGGTTTTTCCATGAAGGGTTGTAAGAATTTTTGTGTGATGCACCGAAATTACCCTTGAATCCTACCACTGACTTTCTCTTGAATCATTACTTTGTAGGTAGGTATAGTCGGGCATTCCTTAGTTGAATGTCCCGCCTCACAAATCGCACACACCTTATCGATGAGGTTCAGGATAGACCCAATCGATCCTCTTCCATATACCTCAAGTAGATTTTGCATTCCTTTCTCAAGTACATCGAGTCGACTGTCCGTTATAGAATTATTTTCTACGTGAAATAATTCTGACGCCGATGGAGTGGTGGTCACTTGACGATTTCGACTTTGAGTTCTAGTGTCAGATATATCCCATGATTGGGTAGTCTCGGCGACATACCTTAGGTGTAGCTCATCGTGGGCGTCTAAGTCTACAAATGGGCCACTACCCATGGTTTCAACAAGTTGCTTGGAATTAATGTTCAGCCCATTTTGGATGAAGGAAATGATTTGCAGTTTATCAAATCCATGATGGGGGCATGAAGCAACTAACTTATTGAAACGCTCGTAACACCGATCGAACGACTCATTTTCTAATTGTCTGAAAGTTTGAATTTGAGCCAATAAGGAGATTGTTCGATGCGGAGGAAAGAATTTCTTGAGAAATTTAGATTGCAACACATTCCAGGATGCAATCAAGCTTAGAGGTAAAGATCATAGCTAGGTCTTAGCCTTATCTTTTAGCGAGAATGGGAAGAGTTTGAGGCAAACACCTCTTGTGTGTAAGTTTGATCATTGAGAGTTTCACACACATCCTCAAATTCCCTGATGTGGAGATATGGCATTTCAGAATCCATACCATGGTAATAGGGTAACATCTG
This sequence comes from Sambucus nigra, assembly GCA_949130495.1. NCBI lineage: Eukaryota > Viridiplantae > Streptophyta > Magnoliopsida > Dipsacales > Adoxaceae > Sambucus > Sambucus nigra. The sequence goes on from OX422209.1 coordinate 605,165,882, forward strand.
GATCATCCCATTTATAAAACGAAATTGCTCGGCATTATATGAGAGTATAATGCATCCCAGAGTGAGAGTGCGCTCGGGATATGAAATTTCTCTCAACGGGCGGTAAGGGGACTCTTCCTCACCGGCGGCAGCACTACCGTGATGCGACATCTCTATCTCTCTCTTAACGACTCGGTGTACTCACTTGGTGTGCTCGGGGCGTGCTCTGAAGTGTGTCCTAAGAAAGAAAACGGAGTGTTATTTGAGATTGAGTGTGACGGTGTGGGAGGTGGAACCCATAATTGTAGAGCATTAGGAGTGTGAGGGCTATCAGGGTCGTACTCGACTATTGGATTTTCGTGAATGCGGATTGGAGTATTATGGGGTGTGGGAGTGAGTTCGAAATTTTGCATTAACAGCTTATGAGAGATGATGATGAATCTTTTTGTGCTTTTTGAATTTTTTTTATGTTTTTGGATTTTTGAAAATTTTTGGTCAAAGTTTTAGATTGACTCGATCTAATCCTAAGTCTACCTAAATCCCCGGCAACGGCGCCAAAAACTTGACGCGAATAAGAAAGTGTCTCTAATGTACGTTCTCTTCTAGTCTCAAGTGCAAGCCTATCGCGTTAGTAATAAACCCGGTAAGTCAGGATCGTATCCACAGGGAAATAGGACAACAGAGTTGTAACGACGTTGGATAGATAAGGAAATCCTAACTCTGACTCTAAAGGAAAAGGTGATTTGAATTGTGGAATAAATACACTAGATGCAATTGTGAAATTATGAAAAAATGCAACTATTCTAAATTACCTAAAATACCGATGAGGAATGATTTGAAACTTTAAACTATATTATGAGAAAACAGGACGGGAATACAATCCCCCAACCCTAGTGTATTGATGGTATAAAACTAATCATAAATTTAAGTCATTAATTAGACCCAGAATTTAGTACTCCCAAGAATTATGTATATGAGGTTCAAGCCCGCACCATACTTAATCAGAGGACGAGTAAATCGGTATTGCATTCTAAAGCATCCCAGTTACCCTAAAGCAAACGAGATCCAAAGATCTACAATTATCACGTTTCTACGCAATACGATCGTAATAAAATCATTAAATTTAGAGGATTAATTTTATACACATGAAATTACCACATCAAATTGAGTTCATGCATCCCGACCTTTGAAAATCTAGCCTACCATGATGAAAGTAATGAAAACGATTGTTGAATTGCAGGAAATCATTATTAAACTAAGGGAGAATTGAAGAATGGTGTAGAAGGAAGATTATAAAGAAGAAGTAATCAACTAATCTTACCAATGCACAGAAAGCATCAACTGAAATTACTTGTAATCACAAAAATATGAACAATCTTCAATCTTGGAATTAAAATTGCAATAAATATTCAAACTAGTGTTTTGACTAAAAAGGGAAAAATTAGATGAATTTTTTCATCCTAAGAATGATAATAAAACTGGTTTATATACCCTACAAGACTCCAAGAGTTTTAGCTTAATCAGGACTCTCCATTAGAAGAAGAATAAAAAAATAGAACAGCGACAGTCGGACCGGTCCTGTCCGGATCGGTTCTTTTCTTTTCGGATCGGATCGGTCCTATCCGGATCGGTTCTTTTCTATTCTGTCCGGATCGGTCCTATCCGGATCGGTTTGTTTAATTTTCATCAACTTCAATCCGTCTTTGGTCTGGGGTTCACTGGAATGTTGTATTTTAGATTGGTCCTGTCCGAATCAGTCTTGTCTTTCTTTGATTTTTTCTTCTATCTTTGACTGCTCATAACTTTCACACCCGGACTCCGATTGAGGTGCCATTTTTTCTAGTGTTCTTGTAATTTAAAGATCTTCAACTTTCCAGTTGGCACTACTTCCGGAATAAGGCTGCAAAATTATGAAAATGCCCTTTACTCCCTGTTTCTTGGTTTTCTTTCACTGTTTTGACTTCTCTTTGGCACTAACTTGCATGAAATACCTGTAAAACAAATAAGAGACACATAAAATACGAAATACTTGCCAAAAAGGGTTATTAGCATAAATATAAGCCAAATCCAAGCTATTTACACCGCACGGGATCTTAAAAATATCGAAATTATGGGGATAAATGTGAAGAATTTGTGCCTAATTAGACTACAATATTAACAACACACAAAATAGAAGTGCCAAGGCCTTTTTTTATTTTGTTGATGCTTCGGTACATATGAGCATTATGATATCTTCAAAATTTTGAGAGTGAATTCTTAAATATGTGAGATTTTAAGGTGTTAGAAAGTAGAAGATCAATGAGTTTGCACAACGGACTCTCTTCAAAAATATTAAATAGTTTGGCATTATTGTTTTGAGAAGCATTTCAATTCATGACATGTTGCATAAGTCGATTCAATTTCATTTTGATCAATATTCTTACACCTAAGGTGGAAATTAACTTCTTTCTTCATAAGTATCTCATTGACTTTGTGTGCCTATGTTATAAATGCCTATGTTGATTTGCCCGTGGAACATATTCACATAATTTCATTCCCCTTTCATGATTCAAATATTTTATTGTTATTCCATCATGTGATGTATTTGTAACAATATTTACTATCTTATGCATATACTTTTTATACATTAGAAAATTGAAAACTTTCAAAAATAGTTGGTAGCCTTTTGGAAATTCATCGCATATGCTTTATTGTCTATATTTGTGACGCTATCTCAGTTCGATTCAGGTGATGTTAATGATTCATGTTTAGTTTTTTTAACCTTTTGTCTATTAAGAACAAAAAGGGGGGAACAACTTTAGGGGGAGTTTTTATTTTCTTTAAACTCTCGTGTGTAGCTCTTTTCTGCATTTATGAGGATCTCGTAGAATACACAAGATGAAGAATTTCAGTTGAAAACAAAGTCTCGTATGCTTTAATGTCATATTCATTCATCACAGTATCCCAAAATGTGCCAAAACTTATCGAGTTCCCTTTAATAGCTCGATAAGTATATTTTTCATAAACGATATATAACATCTCTTCCTCAAACGGAGTCATATTAGGTTGTCGATAATTACCATCATTCGCCGGTTGAGAAGAAGACATTATTAGGGGAAATAAATATAATGTAAATGGAAATAATGAAATATTAGAGAAGAATCAAAGTGGAAGGAAATGGAGGTCTAAGTAGATAAAGTGAATAGAATTTGGGGGGATTTATAAGGAAGTTGTCGTTAGTTGACTGTGTGGTAAAAACTTTCTTACGAACTTCTTTTGTTTGTAGGAGTTCTTACGAACTTCTGAAGTTCGTAGGAACTTCCTACGAACAAAAGAAGTTCGTAAGAACTCCTACAAACAAAAGAAGTTCGTCGAAAGTTTTTACTGATTCTCTGTATGTTCAGTAAACTTACCATTCCCCTACCATTTCCTCTACACAATTTTCAAGCTCTCGTCCACCAGTGTGAGAGAACAAGTTTGCAATTTTAGGTGTTTTGTTGTCCATATGATCCACCATTGTGGATGATCTAAGAAATGGATCATGTATGCATATAGATATCTTATGTGAAAACAAAAGATAAATAGGTATACACATACTAACAGTCAAAAGTACATATGATTTAGACTACACACAGTTTGATTTGAGGGACCCTAGGAGATGAAGCCTTACAGTCCATTTGTGAGTCAAAAATATCGGCTCAAACATATGTATAAAAAAACTTTGTTTAAAATTTAACTGCGACTAGATTGATTTTTTTAATTAATATAGGAGGTGCATGAACAAATATTAAATATGTATAGAAAATTATGATAATATAATTTCAATGTTAAAAAAGTTGAATGTATAATTGAGTATGTGAATAAAGTGTAAAAAAAATTTAGGCCAGGTATAAAAATATTATGGTATTATATGCTTATAAATAGAGTAATATAAAACATAGTGTGACACCCTTCCTAATTAAATATCAGGTGATCATTCCTTTATTAAATTAAAATATGATTTCCATTTGGTTAATTTTTAGCATCCCTATCGAAAACCAAATTAATTACTAATCACCTATTAGACAATTAAGCCGGTGTCAAACTTTTATCTTTAATAAGCAATTCATTTATGAAGAAAAAACTAAATAGAAACGTCACAGAATAATAGATTCTAAACATCCCATAAAATAACTTAATCAAAGACTTGCCGATTAAACCATCGGCTAAAATCCAAACCAAATAAAATGGACATGTAGTAAATAAATCTAATACAATCTGAACTGAAATAATCTGAATAAATACTATGAGCAATATGCTCGAAATAAAGCTGATGTATAATTCCTAAAATAGTAATAAATGGAAGAGGCGTCTACTCGAATTCTTGAAACATCCACATATGCCGCAGTTCCGTATCACTGGAATATAATAAAGTCTGGCATCCCTGTGGCTCGAAACCTAAAAGGTTTATAAAAATATTTAACAGCAGGGGTTAGAGCTCAAAAAATTTTGAAAATATTTAGTGAGTGATTAAATTGCAGTAATTTAAAATGCATAAATGGTCTTCATAATTAAGCTAGTGTCGCACTCTCTTGAGGACCTGCTCACCCCTAAACAATTGTGCACACCGAACGCTTTCTTTATAACCCACGTAGTCATATACCCCGTAACTACTTCTTGTTATAACCCCTTTCTGTCACACTACTCTAGCCCCAATATGTTTAATATATGAGTTATAAGGTATTTACCACATTAACTTATTAACCGTTTTTCACTTAAAACCATCTAACATTCTCACTAGTTATATATGATTAATACAATTCACTTCATGTATTTTTTTTATCCGTATATAATTATTTACTATATTATATACGTAGAACCATATTACAACATTCACACACATGTCGTGTGTGTGTGTGTGTGTGTGTATATATATATATATATATATATATATATATATATATATAAAATTTAAATTTAATCCGAACTATAAGCATGCCCAAACCTGTAGCACTGGCCTAAAATATACACGAGTCTATATCTCGACTCTTAATTTAATTAATTTCTTTTTTTAGAGTAGTGTCACTCAACTTCCATACCCGAACACTGCCACTCGGTCCCTAATTAACCTTTTAGAATTTATTTTCTACAATTCATCCATAATGCGTCACACCTTTATTACCCTCCGATTCCCAATTACATCTACTATGAATTACAAGGTGATATGTCTCATATTTAATTTTCATCAATTATATAAGTTTACGCAAGGACATGTTAATTTTGATACCTTGCGTAAATTAATTAGTTTGGAATTTTTGCCAAAATTTAATATTGATAAAAATCATAAATGTTATACGTGTGTGGAATCAAAATTAGCTAGATTACCTTTTCATTCTATTGAATTAATCACTGAACCATTAGATTTCATTCATACAAATATTTGTGATTTAAAATTTGTACAAACTAGAGGTGGTAAGAAGTATTTTTTACTTTTAATGACGATTATATTTATGACATAGTAAGGATGAGACTATTAATTCATTTAAACAATATAAGAATGAAGTTGAGAATCAATTAATCAAAAAGATAAAGGCTATTAGGAGTGATAGAGGAGGTGAATATGAATATATGTTTGATGAATTTTGCTCTCAACATGGAAATATTCATCAAACCACTGCTCCTTATTATCCTCAATCGAATTGCATTGCTGAACATAAAAATCGTACATTAAAGGAAATGATGAACTCTATGTTAATAAGTTCAGGAACTCCGCAAGCTCCACAGAACTTGTAGGGGGTGGAGACATATTATTTACTAATTACATTCTTACCAAAGTTCCACACAAGAAAACTCACAAGACACCTTATGAGTTATGGAAATGTCGAGATCCTTGCTATAAATATTTACGAGTGGGGGGGTGCTTATCCACGGTGATGGTTCCTAAACCTAAAAAGGTAAAACTAGGACCAAAGACCGTTAACTGTGTATTCATCGATTATGCTACTAATACCAGTGAATATCGTCTCTTAGTTTGTAAATCCGAGATTCCAGATATTCATGTAAATACGGTTATTGAATCGAGGGACGCTTTACTTTTTGAAAATGAATTTGTTATAACATAAAACGAGAATCTGGTTCATTTAAAAGGACAAATGAAGCTAATACAAGTAGTACTCATCAATCTATTGATCACACGTCGATAGAGTATGAACCAAGACATGGTAAAAGAACAAGAACCTCGAGTTCCTTCGGTCTGGATTTTCTAACATATTTGCTAGAAAATGAACCTCAATCGTAGAAAGAAGCAATATCCTTACCCAACTCAACTCAACTCAACTCAACAAAGCCTTTTCCCAATTATTTGGGGTCGACTACATGAATCCTATTTTTCCATTCCATTCTGTACAGTGCAATATCTTTTGTTAAACCACATGATATCATGTCCTTTTTTATAATATCCCACCAAGTTAATTTAGGCCTACCTCTACCCCTTGGGTTACCATCAATACTAAGTAAATCACTCTTCCTTACAGGAGCATCCATTGGTCTGCTCTTGACGTGTCCAAACCATCTAAGTCGATTTTCTCTCAATTTATCTTCTATAGGGGCTACTTTTACCGTTTCACAAATTTGTTCATTTTTAATTTTATCCTTTCGAGTTTTACCACAAATCCATCTTAGCATTCACATTTCCGCCACACTCACGATATCCTTACCCGATGCTTTTAATTAGAAAGAAGCAATTAATAGCGAAATTGAATCCATTTTGCAAAATCATACGTGGGAACTAGTGGATCTTCCACTAGGTTCAAAACCGTTAGGTTACAAATGGATCTTAAAAAAAAGTTGAAGGCCGATGGATCAATTGATAAATATAAAGCTAGACTTGTAGCTAAAGGCTATGGGAAAAAGGAAAGGTTGGATTACTTTGACACATATTCACCGGTAATGAAAATTACATCCATTCGAATATTAATAGCAATAGCTGCCATTACTGGAATGGAAATACATTAAATGGATGTAAAAACCACATTCTTAAACGGTGAACTAGATGATGAAATTTATATGGAGCAACCTGAAGGGCTCAAGGCTCCCAGACAAGAAGGAAAAGTATGTAAGCTTGTTGAATAACTTTACGGATTAAAACAAGCACCTAAGCAATGGCATGAAAAATTTGATAATTCAATGTTATCAAATGGTTTCAAAATTAATGAATGCGATAAATGTGATTACTTTAAATGCATTCAAAATCTATATGTCATTGTATGCCTCTATGTTAATGATATGCTTATCATGGTTAGTAACCTGGAAATTGTCAAAAATACAAAACAAATGTTGAGTAGTCGATTTAACATGAAAGATTTAGGTATCGCCGATGTTATATTGGGACTTAAAATTTCTATAACATCGGATGTAATTATATTATCTCAGTCTCATTAGATAGAGAAAGTACTTGAAAAAATCAAGAAATATGATACTAGTTCCACTGAGACACTTGTAGGTGTGAATTTACATTTAGCCAGAAATAATGATGAAAGTATATCTCAACTAGAATAATCTCGAATTATCGACAATTTAATGTACATCATGAACTGTACACGACTGGATATAGCATACTCGATAAGTAAGCTAAGTCGATATACGATCAATCCAGGGAGAGATCACAGGAAGGCAATATTAAGAGTTTTAGCTTATTTAAAATACACTCAAAACTATGGACTGCACTATTCGAGATATCTAGCTATTATTGAAGGACATTGCGATGAAAATTGGATATTCGATACAAAGGACTCAAAGTCTACGAGTGGGTATGTATTTACCCTTGGAGGTGCAGCCGTATCTTAAAAATCCTTAAAACAGACGTGCATTCCTAGATCGATAATGGAATCTGAATTCATTGCACTATTGGAAACCCAACCTAGATGACTGGAGATACCAAGATCTAGGTTCAGTGGAAAAACTGAAATACTTTGTATTCAGTATGCACTAGGGGATATTTAATCCTATCTATTCCAAAGATGAAACAATGCACATCTATCACGAATTTAGGATAAGTTACGCTTTTAATGACATCCATATCTTAGTACGTCTAAGTGGGGTATAGAAGAATACTCGTTATGGATATCATATACGTGAGTAACAGGGGGAAACTTCTATAAGAATAACTAAAGGCAAATTCTCTAAAATACTCGCGAAACCAAGTGGTGTTCATGACCAAAACGAACACAAACGTGAGAACCAATTGTGTTGAAGAATTATTGTGTGAATACTCTTGTCTAGTTTTACAAAAACGATTGACGGTTCAAGGGCATATAGTCTACTGATTAACCAAGTAAATTCGATCGTATATCACTAAGGAAATTTTAATTCCAATAGGCTACTTCTCCCACTGCAATAAATTTTCAAGTTTGCTTAAACTTGTGTCTACATCTGCATCCTTCATATATATATATATATATATATATATATATATATATATATATATATATAGAGAGAGAGAGAGAGAGAGAGAGAGAGAGAGAGAGAGAGATAGATCATTCATGCGGGGGATTGTTTGAAATGGGTATTGGGCAACATAATTTTGAGCAACTTTGAGCTCAAATTTAAGTGGGACCCACACCACAATAATTGCGAGACCATATACGAATGCGCTCTCCTTCGCAAGTAGAGTAATGTAGTATATTCACATGTCTAATTCCATTAAGTTAAGAATGATAAATATGTCTCCAAAGTGAATCATAAAGTAATAATAGTTCATGAATTATGAGTGTGTAACTCTCAACCCACATTGGAAGAGTATTGGGAATGTGAATAGTTAATATACAAAATATTGGCACTAAGGTTTGATGCCTTGGAGGTATCCCAACTCTTTGAAGGGGAGATGACCTAAGCTATGCATGGGTTAACTTTTTGTCAAAGGACACACGCGTGCACGCGCATCCATCTGTCCGTCTGGATCGATTCGGCTCGGGCCTGGGCCTGGGCTTAGCCTTTTAAAAATTCCTTAAATTTTTTGGGCCGAATTTAATTAACTTTCTAGGATGTAATTAATTTATAACGAAATTAATTAATTAATAAATTGTATGACTGTTATTGTCAGCAGTTAAATTCGTTTAACTGTTTGGCAGCTTTTTCTGAACAGTCACTTGCCTTTGCTATAAATAAATGTTATCCCTTCGAGTTTTAACTAATGAAAAATTCTCCCACCATTTATATCCAACCCGAAATATTGTTCCAGTTTCAGAAAAATATTTTTTTCATCCTTACATTTATTTCATTACCGTTAATCATACTGTTTGGTTGAGTAAACACACAGAATTGTGTTCTCTCAGATTATACATTATTGTGATACTTGTGTAATCCGAAAGTCCATTCGATCTTGGGAAGCAATTATTCAACCTTAAAGCATTTGGAGGATATAAATTTGTCTTAAGGATACTGTGGTATAACACAGGGCTCAGATATCTTTTCTGTTTATTTATTATTTATTTCTGCACTATCAAGTAAGTGATTCCTAATTTCTGTAATTATTTTTTATATATTTTATTTATTATTTTGAATTTGTAATAGCAGTATTAACATTAAAAGTGTATAATATGAAAATACTATAACTAAAATACATAAAAATTATTTGTTTGTTAATCATCAAAATTAATATATTATAACACTAAATGTATATAAGTTAATAAGGGAAATATAACATATTAAGAAATATTTACATAATCGCCTGATAAAAATATGTTTGGAATCATCAAAATTAATATATTACATTAAACTAAAATGTACACTAATTACAATTAACATAATTAAATATTAATTAAAAAAGTTAATTACATATTCGTTTAACACCCTCTTCACGGATTGCTGAATCTTAGGCAACCGAGTCGTCACATAGCCATCAATCTTCCTCATCACATAGCCACCAGTCTTCCTTTTCCAGTTCTCTGAAGAATCTAATGTAACTGTAGCCACCCCTCCTATGGCTATTCCCTTGTCGGCCATAACTGAGGGAGAGTTTCATAAGAGGTGCCCAAGTGGGACCTCGACCAATGAGGTTCCTGCCAAGGACGATGATTCTGAGGCCAGGGAACCACTTGATTGTTCTTACGCCTAGAATTTTCCTTCCACCATTACAGAGGTTGCTCTTCTAGTATGGAGGCATGCATATGGGATACAATCCAACATAGTGATGAGAGTTCCGGACAAGGATGAGAGAGCGTATATCGATCGAGAGGGTGAGATCGCCATTTATGACCAAATGTTTAAGGTCGGCTTTCATCTCCCTATTCATCCTCTTGTATGAGCCTTGCTTACCGTCCTGGGACTTTCCCCTTACCAACTGGCACCAAATTATTAGAGGATCATCCTCAGCATCATTTCCCTATGAAAGTTAACTAACACGGACGACCCCTAACTTGACATTTTAAAAGCCTACTGCAACGTGTCTAGCACTAAGGCTTAGCCAACTTACTATCACTTAGGGGCTAAAAGACCCTGAAAGAAAATTCTCCATGTCAATCAAACCTCCAACCACTTTTGGGAGCCTAGGTATTTCATTATCTTCGAGGACTGGGAGTTCCCAGCTGATGATAAGAGTGATGAGGACGAGGCGAGAGTCCCACATCATTGGGCCAATCCATTTATATTCACAAAGCTGGATCCCGACCTTAGTGTAGCTAATAAGGAGAGGGTTGAAATATTGAGAGGCCAAGGGAAGGATGGGAATTTTCCAGAGTTCGAAGATCTGATGACCCCATAAATGCTTAAAAAATTTGGTCTGAGGAGTTACCCCCTTGGACGAGCAGTGTGAGTTTTCCATAATTTCATATTTTTTTAACTTTCTCCTCGTCTTTGATAATTTTTACTAACCATTAACTTTTTCTTCTTTACAGATCGTCCTCCCAATACTTCTTATGAAGCTTGGAATATGATGGCTCCAAGATGATTTGGGGAAGAAGGGCCACAAGAAGCCCCCCAAAAGATGTCTTCTGATGGGCCCATTCGAGCCGAGGTAGGGCAAAAAAGAAAGCAGTTGGTCAACGAAGGAGACCTTCCCCTCCGAAGGGAGCCACGATCGAGGACCTATCCCCCTGAGTTGGTGACTTCTTCCTCTGCCTCATACATGTGTGCGCTAGCCTCATCCACCAAGTGGGTGACTGAGAAATACCCCCAGATACAAGAGGTCGAGAGAACCCTCAAAGCCAAGGCAGAGTTGAAAGGGACACTGAAGTCCCAGAAAGTCGATCACCAAAAGGCCATTAATGCATTGAAGCATAAGCATACCGATGCTTTGGATGCTCTAAGAAAAGAAAAGTATGATTCCTTGACTACCCTATCAACCAAGCATATGACCAATCTAGCTATATTCGTCCAAAAGGAGAAGGACGAGGCCGCTTCTGAGGATGTGGAGGCTTATAAAAATTGGACAAATTTAGTGACTTCGGTTGCCAATACCTCAAAAGAGGTACTAAGACGGCCTGTCGATGGGCCATTTTAAAATTTCTCTAGGTCATCTCATCCATTCGAAAAAATCTGGAGGTACTTAATATGGAAGATCCTTTGTTCGAGACTTCTTTGGCGGATATTGAAGCATCAACCGCAGTTGAGGATATAATTGAACAGACTGATGATGTTTTTGTTGCTTTTACCGGAGATGGATTAGCTGAGACGGGCATTGAAGGAACAGTCGGCCTAAATGAGCTAGCTACTTAGGGTGGTGGCATGTGACCCATACCCTTACTCTTTTCTACTTTGTCTTTTTGAACACTTAATCTCGTCTATAATATTTGAATATTGTACTTAAGTAATCACCTTTATTTTAAATGAAACTGTATTTTTTCCAAGTGTTATATTGAACTTGTTGATGATTCCTTTACCATACTAGTGATTTTTACCATATGAATGATTTTAGCCAGAAGTTCTTTCTCTTGTAATTTATGAGATTATAAGGATGACGCATAATTAAGTGCATTCAAAGAGTCACCAAATTAATGATGTTGGAAATAATCATAATCAAATTACTTTGAATGTGAGACCACCAAACTAATGATGTACATCCCAAATCCTATATTTCCTTTAACCGAGAGAGATAACCAAATGAATGATTTTTAATAGGAGACCACGAAATTAATGATGTTAATTTTCAAGTTCTATCTTGTCTCCAGCCGAGGGAGATAACCAAATTAATGATTTTTAATAGGAATCCACCAAATTAATGATGTTAATTCTCAAGTCCTCCCTCGTCGTCAACCGAGAGAAGTAACCAAATTAATGATTTTTAATAGGGTTTGTGTTTTTCACCACCTTAGTGATGTTATCACACCATTCTTCCCTCTCAGTGTTATTAAGAATCCATGGACGAAACAAGTCTCACATGATTTCTCGTATCACCGAGAGTGAGTTAATGCTAATTCATGAAATTAATGATGTTATTTAGCTTAGAACAATTTAAACCATGCATGTGGACAAATGTAAAAAAAATATATGGGGAACACTTGTGATTTTTTCCATTCAATACTTTGAGATCTTTCAAATACAAAGACGATTTTACATAAATTGTACACAAGTCTACTGATAATACTTTTCAAGTGGTATGCATTCCACAAATTGGAGAAAGTTTCTCCCTTTAAGTTCTCCAGTCGATAGCTCATTGGGATGACCTCTTCAATGATCCTATATGGGCTATGCCAATTCGGGTGCATCTTGTTTGACTTCTGTCAAACCTTCTTTAAGACTAGACCCCCCAAAATTATCGGCCTATCTTTGACTCTCTTATTATAGAACTTGGTTGTTCTCTACTGATACGCTGCTTGTCTAACCTCGACATCTTACCTTCTTTCATCTACTAGATCTAAGTCCAGCTTTCTCTTTTCGTTATTGGTCTCTGGATTGTAAGTTTAGACTCTGTGGCTGGGCAGGCTAAGTTCAGTTAGGATCATGACTTCTAATCCATAAGACATCATAAAGGGGGTATCCCCTGTCGGTGTCCTTTTCGTCATCTGGTAAGCCCATTGGACGACATGCATATCTTCTATCCATAAGACTTTGGCATCTTCTAACTTTTTCTTGATCCCATCTAGAATTGTTCTGGTGGTGACTTTTGTCTCTCCGTTTACTTGGGTAAGGACAGGTGCTAAGTAGAACTGCTTGATGTCGACCCTTTCACAATAAAACTTCAAGGACTTGTTCTTGAACTATATTCCATTATATGAGATCAGAGTGTGGGGTAGACCATATCTATAAATGACGTTCCTTTAAATAATTTGAAGGTCTTCGTCTCTATTATAGAAATCGTGTCTTCTGCCTCCACCCACTTCAAAAAGTTATCGATCACCACTATCAAGTATCTGTAGTTGTACACAACCCTGGGTAGAGGTCCCACCAAGTCGATCCCCCATACTGCGAATGACCAAGGGGCCATAATGGATGACAGGGGTTGATGGGGGATACATGTGTATCTTTGGCACTTGTCACACTTTTTTACATGGCTGACCGCATCAATACACCAAAAAAATCAATTAGTAACACTACTATAGTGTTACTAACATAATTACTAACACTAAAAAAGTGTTAGGAAAAAGGTATGGAGAAGCAAATTACTAACACTTTTTTACTGTTAAAAATTTTTGTGTTACTAACACTATTGTACCGTTAATAAAGTGTTACTAAATTTTGTGTTGCTAATTCCATAACACATTTCTAACACAAATTTTGTAACACATTTAGTATCGGTATAAGTCCGTTACTAATATTATAATATATATATATATATATATATATGAGGTGCCCGACAAAAAATTCCAAAAAGTACGTAATCGCAAAACGGATAAAATTTCCAAAATACGTAACCGCGAAACAAGAAATTTTTCATTCCTCAACAAAACAAATTATAATATTACGTTGTAATTGTTTTACATATAATTCAGAGAAGTAAAAAAATGAAAAAATGTTCAAAATTTCCTCTAATTATAGGACTATACCACTTGCTTAAAAATAATTAAGAAATCACACCAATAATTAGTCCTCCATTTTGGACCTCCTCTAAACAACATCGTCACAACTAATATATAAATTCTTATTAATTTCAAGAATATTACACTCAAATCCATAATGATAATTGAGGAAATGACTACGAAAAGTATACAAACGATCATCACGTGTCTTCACCGTTGAACAAAGTGAAGAACATAATGTTAGCACCAATACAATCGCAACATCACAAAAATTCATAAAGTTCTAAGCTGAACTGAAGATGCGCATCTTAAACATGGGCATATCAATAGCTTTGGAGCAAGTTGTAAACTCCAATCCCCACATCATACAAACATGTTACCATTCTTTACCTAAGCAAAGGACACCAAACAGGACAACATTTATAGAATAAATATTTAAAAATTGAATTTACCGAACCTACCATTTAGAAAACCGATTATGTTGATTTGATTCACTCAGTTTTTTCATCATCTGTGTCTCAATACCCTTACAGCATCCCCTCATATACGTCCCAATGCGCTTGTGTTTCAAAGGTTCTCACTGCATCAAATTAATAGAACAAATAAAATTACGTCATAACAAAGTTATATTATACATGCTTTTTCTTTTAATGAATATCATCAAGGTGAGTTAAAGACAAAATCCAGTTCTTTTAATGTTATACTATACATGATTTACAAATGTAATAGTACCCGTGAAAGAAAAATAACTCTGAACCAATGATTGGACACACATTAAAAGAAAACCCATGTGCAGCCATTACAACGATAATCTTTGAAGTTTGAAGTTTGTGCAGCGATTACAACATTAACCTCTGTGAAGTGTTTCCATGCTTCTGATCAGGTATTTGAGAAATAAATGACAATGGCACGTGCAAAACAGTTGGTTGTGGTTCATCTGTGAAATGTAACCACCCAGCGCAATCAACCGAATCAATTGCCGAATACGATCATGCCAGTAAACCACCCTTGAAATGTACAAACACATTCGTTCCATAGTCAAAATACTATTGAAAAGCATAAATTTCAGCATTATAACTACTATCGCACAATTCATACTAAAATTTATAAATTTAACTATGGTACTGTAATTCACATTATTTTCATGTGTACAAAATTATGAAGCATATTAAGTATCAACAAACCTATAAATAACTAAAGGATTTGTAAATTAAAAAATCACTAATTAAGAAATTAATGAATTACATCTTAACTCACCAAATACAGCTCGTAGGTGCGTGAGACAAATAAAACAGCCAAATGAGTAATTAACCTCAATTGGAAATCCAACTCTAGGCATCATCACCAAATGCAGGTCGCAGGGCATTCTCATCATCCATTAGATAAAAAATAATTATTTATGTTGTTAAACTTTTGACATTTAATTGTCAACTTGGATAAATATCATCATACTAAAATTAAAAAAATAATCTCAACACTGTAATATATCAAGGGGGATAGGACATCAAAATTCTTCAAGGCACAAAATTTTCAGTGTTTTACTAAAAGGGAATTTGATGTAAGAAAGTGATAGAGACCACAAATCAAATTAATAGAGCATTGTGTGTAACATATTTGTAAGTTTGTAAGAAATGGGAGTTCTATCGAATAGGAAATATGAATGATGGTTGGGGCAAGATTGATTGATTGTAACTATGTGCTATTTCCAAAGCCCATATCGGTACCGAAATAAAATCTCGACCGACCACAACTATATCCTATAATTGCTATCCACCCAACACCCAATAAATTGGGATCCAAATGACAGCTGGATGAAGTTATTCTATTGAGTCAAATGAGACCTTTACAATTTAAGTGTTTTTATATCACACCCAGTATACTTAATACTAATTTGCATATCTTTCTTTTATTTTTTATACACACCTGATGTGTAGCATTATAATACCACAAACTGCTCACCCATTTATTAAGCCTTGCTTCCATTTAATATAGAAATAAAATGCACTTAAATATATAGGTAAGGACATAAATTACTTTTCCAATCTATTAGTATCAGTTTTATATTCTACCTTCCTTTATAATCAAGGATTTTATTCCAATGGGGATCAAATTTGTCCCATTTCAATGAAAGATACAATGCAGATATTTAAGCCCAACTCGCATGTAACCATTTCAATTGAATAAATCGACGTATACCGTTCAGCACCAGGCATGCATATGATTCGAAAAGAGGATTTAAAATTGTGAAGTTTTTTGTCAAGAAGTAAAGATTTTTTATTAGTTTGATTTGTCTCCTAGGGGAAAAGATCTTCCAGACTTTGAGAAGCATTTGTATTATAAAAAAGATAATCAATCTGAACATGATGAAAGAAGATACAAATTAGTTCCTTTAATAAAGGAATTATAACTACTTGCTTCTCGGGTTGATAGAAAAGTGAGCAGATATAGATGAAAAAAGGAGATTGCCAACAAGAAGAATATCAGTGAGAATTAATAAGCTCATTAGAATTCATCAACTTCCTTTTATTGCCTAAT
This sequence comes from Sambucus nigra, assembly GCA_949130495.1. Classification (NCBI taxonomy): domain Eukaryota; kingdom Viridiplantae; phylum Streptophyta; class Magnoliopsida; order Dipsacales; family Adoxaceae; genus Sambucus; species Sambucus nigra. The sequence goes on from OX422209.1 coordinate 605,182,306, forward strand.
TAGGGCCCAAAGTTTCAGCAGATAAGATTGGAACCTACCTGATGAAACAAAAATTTAATGATTATTGTTTCAATATCTTAAATAAAATATGGTTCTCGTTGAAATTTGACATAAAAAATGATTTTGTAATAAAACAAAACAAACTCTAGTTACAATGGTACGCAATGACTAGTGTTTACCTCTTGAGTTTTAGACCCTTTTCTTTTGGAAAACAACCATGGCTTGATATCAACTTTAGATAGACTATGATTGTATGAATCATCTATTCCAATAGCAATACCTTGACCATCAAGCTCTTGGTTCATGTAACAGAAATGAAACAAGAGAAATTGCGTAATTGCCACCGGTAGACACATGTAACAATATTTTTTTCAATTTTGCTACTACTTAATGATGAAGAATCAGTTTCTTGAATATCATTTTCCCCAAAACAAGAAGGGAAATCCCTCATTGTACAAATAACTTATAGTTTTGTATTTTCAAAGTCAATTGGGCGGTGGGTTTGATCACAATTCTATTTTTTCCCTCCCCTTGAATATACGAAATGAAGAAAGTATAGAGAAGAACCTTGTACCTATAACAGCATAACGGCATTAAAAACTCTATGAGCAACGATGCTTCCAGTGCCAAAAGCCATGCATATGACAGAGGGAGACATAAAAGTTCAAACATGTTGTGATTAATTCAATTACAAAGAATTATACATTCATTATGATAGAAAACAATAGCTTGCATAAAATGAAAGTGTACACTCATGTACCTTGCGTAATGGTTAGACCAAGTCCTCCAAACAGAGATCCTCCACCGCCACCCTAAACTGGAGCTGGAGGAGGAGCAGAGCTTACTGCAGTAACAGAGTATTAAAACTATCATAAGTCACAACAATATGAAATATAAACTGATAAACATTTATAAATAAATAAGCAATAGTGGAGGAGGAAAAGTAAGATACATTCCCTCTGTTCCAAACTCAAGAGTGTTGTTTCTTTATGACCAGACTTAAATAAGCCTTATTCTTTCAACTATTGCACTGCATACCAATGTATAGTTGTTTCTTTATGACCAGAATTAAACTATCTAATGCACTAATATTGAAAAGATAACATATTGAAATTTAAATACTAGAATTCTCCATTATTAACTGCATATCTAGCACTACAAAAAGGGCAAGTCCATGTTCAGGATTCCAGAACACAACGTATAATCGTGGCCTCTTTGGCTAACATGTCCATGTTTTTAGACAAACCCTAGACTAAAATTTGGGTTAGAATCTTCCCTGTATTAGAAAAATATTAGAGATAAAATGTACTCTATAGCATGGAAGAAAGCATAACTGCAGCTATAAACAACTATAGTAAGTTAACTTACAGTGTCATATTAACTTCACCTCTCTCGGTCATAATAGGTAATGGTTATTCATGTGACAAAGAATATTATTTAGACCAATTCTCTGATTCTAGAAAATCACCTTTTCTCTCCTCCTCCTTTATCTGGGCTTGGGATCGACAATGCTCATATAAGATATTGGCATTGGAGGAGTTAAAAAAAAATTTACAATACATAATCCAAGTATAAATAACTTAAACAGAGTCCATAATAAAAGCATAGTACAAATTCAGACCAAATCTAGATAACTGAAATAAATACCATAAGAAAATCATACTACAAATCAAGTCCAAATCAAAATCATGGAAAATTAAATCCAATACGAAAATAAAATCATGGTCTCAACTCATAAACTAAACATATTTAAGCCAGCAATCCATCCAAATCAAATATCCTCCCAAGACTAAATCAGCGAAAGTGTCACTGCCACCTTAAGGAGCATCCAACCTAGCATCGGGATTCATAACTTCCTCCACGTATATTTTCCTTTTTTCGATACCAACTCGCCTCCCATGACATATATACTTTGTCGCATCCATCACGACATACCTCTTTGCCAATTCTTCATTGTACCTATCAAGCAAGATGACATTGGGGTTGATGGAGAGGGAAGGACGAGGAGCTAATCCAAAAACATTATCTAGATTTTTAGAAAGATTTATCCACGGACGACTTGTATTAGACGCATGCTCACTTATTGGTGTCAGTTGTGAACCAACTCTTTAATAGCTTCTATAATGGGATTCGGGGTGTTCGAGGATCTTGTTTCACTCTGTAAAATCCATGTAGTATATGTCCAATCTATACCATGCCGAATCAAATAACTCCTGACATCTGACACACCGAATCGCTTCTTATTTCGACACTTAACACACGAACATGGAAATGTCGAGAGATGATGTCTATTGTTTGCAATTGCAAAATCAAGAAAGATGTTACTCTATTTATGTATAGCTCACTTATTATATTCCTCTCAGTCATCCATCCTTTGTTCAATGTTTGGGACATTCTAGACTACTAAAAAAATATCATTATTTTATATAAAAGGATAGTGTGCGCCTTTGGACCTACATGATACACTCTACCGAAATGATATAGTAGCATTGGTAACTCAAAATAAGTAATGGTATAGTAACGTTAGTAATCCTAAAATAAGTCTCTACGCAAGTGTTCCCTCTACATGAACACAAAATAACTCAAAAGCATTAGTGCATGTAAAATTGTGTTTTAGAAAAATGCAATGGACATTTAATAGGAAAACAGATAATTTGCAGTAAACAATCATAAACCGTTTCATAAAAAACTTTCGAAATCAAGAGTAGCCACGATTCGTGTTCTTAAAATAGGTTTATCATTTAAAACGGAGGGATAGGAGATTATTGAAGTAATTTGTTGTTTCCTCCCAAAAACCAGAGGGGACCAATTATATAATAATGGAATATATTAACCATTACTTAAAAATCAGGAACGCTAAAATATTTGTAGCAGATATAACAAATGCAGGCACATCAAACGGATTAAGGACCTCCCAGCTTGTATATATAGTAAAAAACGAAGAATGTAGATTAAGTTTGTGACCCAAGAGCGCAAACAAATGCTTCGTAACCGATAAACACAAGGGGAACATGAAAGAACTATATGTGTTTCAGCTTCAACCAGTGTTCATGAGACATGCTTACATTGGGAAAGGTGCACAGGAGTACACATAATAGCTCATAATATTTTATTTTCAACTCGTATGCCTGACGCCCTCTCCATCCCACTTCGCACACAATTAACACTGGCTCAATAATGGCCCATTCCATTCTTAATTCACTCACCAACTACAACATTCAATGACTTGGCACTTTGCCCATATGTAATGAAATTACACTAAAATGTTAAATAAAATATTGGATTTAACATTTGGGTGGGTCTATCTATTTTTTTTCCACCCTTAGAATGCTCATAAAATAATTGTAATGTTAAATAAAACAAATGTGTGTTTATTTGGAAAAGAAAAAAATGTTGCTTAGGTGACATATGTTATTTCTTATTAAATATCATTGCTCATAAAATAAATCAATATATGCATATACACCCATAACATCATATCTAAGAAAAACATAAATAAAATCAAACAGTTACAAAAAAAACCTAACTTATCAAATCCAAAACAAGTATGTTTATATATCTATATATATGTCACCTAGGGTTACCTCGATCCGATTAGGGTTACGTGGAGAAGAGCAGCTACCGATTTGGAGAAGATCAGCAATTACCTCGATTTGCGATTTGGAGAAGAGCAGTTAATATTTCTTATATGCGATTTGGAGAAAAATGGAGGGACGAATGGGCTCCCAAATAGATTTGCAATTTGGGAGAAGGGCACACAAGAATTCTCCCTATATGCGCTTCAGGTTTCCACGAATTCTCCCGCTCTAGTTTGAAGAGAGTCGGGACAATATTTTGGTTTTGGAGGGAAAATTACCCTATTTTTTAGAAAAAAAATTACTTTTAAAATATTAATTAATACCACTAACACTTAGCTAATATTAGTAACACTAATTTATTGTGAGAAATAATAATGTTATAGGAGTATTAGTAATACAAAAAAAGTGTGTTACTAGGTGGGTATTTTGGTGTAGTGATGCTTGACAAACGGCCACCAATAGCCTTGCATCACTATTCGCTTTGCCAAAGACCGTCCCCCAATATGACTGGAGCATGATCCCTCTTGTACGTCTTTCAAGACATACTCCACCTCAGAGTGGTGGACATATCGTAGTAGGGGGAGCTGAAAGCCCTTCTTATATATGACATCTCCTATGATAGTGAATTTCGTTGCCCTGTACCGTAATTTCTTCCTTTCAGCTTTTGTCTTCGGGAGCTCCCCGTCTCTGATGTACTTGATAAGAGGGTCCATCCATTAAGATCCAAGGTTCAACTTCAAGCAAAACTCAAGTTTATTATCGTCTTCATCTATGATTGGTTTGTGCAAAATCTCAACAGGGACAGTTCTCCTAATCTCCGTTATCATAGTAGATGTTAACCTCACCAATGCGTCAGCTCAATTGTTCTCAAGTGAGGTACTATTTTTTTATCTTCACCGCTCTGAAGTTTGTCAAGACCTTTTTCACCCTAGCCAAGTACTTTGCCATTTTATCATCCTTGGCATCATAGATCCCCAAGATCTAGTTCACCACTAGCTAGGAGTCGCTGTGAACTATCATATGGCCGATATTCAGTACCTTGGCTAAGGATAAGCCTGCCAACAAAGCTTCGCATTCAGATTTGTTATTTGAGGCCTTAAAGCTGAATCTTAATGCATATTCAATGTAAGTACCGTCTAGAGCCAATAATATGAGCCCTGCCCTACAACCTCTTTCACATAAGGAGCCATCCAGAAATAAACTCTAGACTGGTCTGTTTGCCGACAAAGGCCCTTCATCTGTTGTCCCATTTTTGAATGAAATATTCTCAGTAAGGTCGGCTATTGAATTATCGGCTATCGTCGGACCCACAGTTTCTTTTTTAAAAATACTACAATCTCGTCTTCATTGGCATTGGCCTCATCCCAAGTGAGCTCAGCTAAAAAGTCAACTAATGCCTGCCCTTTAATTGCAGTCCTTAGCTAATATAAGATTTCGAAATCCCCTAGCTCAATTGATCAAGCCACTAGCCTACCTAATTTCTCGAGTTTATGGATGACTTGCCTCAAAGGAGCATTAGTGAGAACACCATAGTGTGGGCTTGAAAGTAAGGTTTCATCTTTCTTGAGGCAAGTATCAAAGCATAGGAAAACTTCTCCATATTTGGATATTTCATCTTAGACCCTTAGAGAGCCTTAATATTGAAGTACATCGACTTCTGAACCCCTTTATCATCTCGGACGATAGCTTCACTAATTGCCGACTTTAATACTGCTAAGTAGAGAAATAACTTCTTTCCTTGAATGATCGAGATAAGAGCATTTGAGAAACCAGATAAGCTTTAAGTTCTTGAAAGGATCTCTCGCACTCTTCATCCCACTAAAATGATTTTCTCAAAATTTTAAAGAAGGGCACACACTTATTTGTATCCCTTGAGACGAATCTATTGAGAGCGGAAAATCTTTTTATTAGCCTCTACACGTCTTTATCATCTTTGGCGTCTTCCTCTCTATTAGCACCTTGATTTTCTTTGGGTTTTCCTTAATACTCCTCTTGTTGACTATAAAGCCAAGGAATTTTTCTGCACCCATTGTTAATACCAAAATTAGTATGCTGATGTGGACGAATAATAAGAAGACACGAGTCAATCTACGTGGCACAATAGCAACGAGGAAGATCATTCCTCCGACCAACATACTCATTTCGAGCAACAGGTGTACTCCGAGGAACACCAGTCTTCTGAGGAACACCAGCCCTCCGAGGAACTCTTGCCCTCCGAGGAACTCCAGTGCTCCGAGGAACTCTTGGACGATGAGAAACTAAGGCGGTTCGAGCTGCATCTCGACCACAGCATTGATTGCCAGATAATCAACAGTTTAACTATTCATTAAATGCTTATCATCTTGACGCATACGCTTGAAGAGTATTAAATGAGTTACCTTTTCATATGTATATCATTTAATGTATCACCCTTCCATGTACAGCCTAAGGGCTATAAATACCTTGTATCACCCTCATTCAAAGGGACCGGAATTTCTTGATAGCACTTGTAATCGAGAATTCCCAAACACTCAGCAATAACATAACAGTGGACGTAGGCCATTCATACAAGGCTGAACCACTTTAAAATCTTTTGTCTCATTTATTTATCTGTGATTGAATAATTAGAGTAATCTAATTTTTTACATCAACAGATTGGCGTCGTCTGTGGGAACGATTGTTATTATCGTTTTTCACCGAAAATCATTCATCATCAATGGCAGATAACCCGGAATCCAGCAATCGAAACGCTGGAAATGCTGGAAATCCTCCAAATCCCTCTGCACCACCAGATCTGGCTGAGATTATGACGAATCTGGCTCAAGGAAAAACCGCCATGCAGGAAATAATGAGGCAACTCATACAGACCCTTCATGGCGGTGCACCTGCCCGTTCAGGACAACGAAGTAGTCAGAGGCAAACTTATTTACTTCCTTCACGATCCAGGCCTACTAAGTCATATCGTAATGAGGAATCTGATGATTTTTCTTATCAACCTGGGCGAACTTCGTTAATAAGGGCTACAGATACTGATCAATGTATCACTCTCTCTCCAGAAAAACCCAGTGCCTTGGAAAGACTGAGTAGGGTGTCTCCTTTCAGTCGATTAGGCCCTAGGAGGAATAGGAGTCCACCTAAGACCATGTCGAGGAGTTTTCGATGACCATCAGATCTAAGAGAAGGATCAGCACAATCACGACCAGTTGCTCGTCAAGATAGATCTCAAGAGTCCACATCAGAATAATCAATTGCTCGAACTAATAAGCCCGAGGAAGGAAACGATGCGTGGAAGGGTTCCATTCAGCGCTTGGAGGATAGATTGGGAGAAATGGCTAAGGCGAAGAATCCCTTACAATGAACTTTTCTTCAAGGGACACCTTTTGTCCACGCCATTGTGGGTTTTCCTACCCCGTCAAAGTTTAAAGCACCAGTGGTGACCCCCAAATATGATGGAAAGACAGATCCTGTTCTACACATAGAGCAATATCAAGCTGCTGCCGACATCTATGCTGTCCCCGACGAGATGAGATACAGAGCATTCTCGGGAACTCTTACTGGATCTGCCCAGATATGGTACAATAATCTTCCTCGGGGTAAGATTTTAACTTTCTTTCAGTTGGCCGAGTTGTTCATCGGCAATTTCTATTTTGGGGAAAAGCCAGTAAAAAGAGTAGCACACTTGTTAAGTGTTAGACAAAAATCTGGTGAGAGTCCTAGAGATTACATAACTCGTTTCAACAACGAGAAACTGGAAGTCATAGATTATGAAGAAAAGACAGCAATCACCGCCTTGATGAGTGGGCTGTTGCCTAACAAGTTGTATTACACTTTGGCCAAAGATCCACCTACAACTATGTTAGAGTTGATGGTGAAAGTGGCCAAAATCATGAATGCCGAGGAGGCAATGGCTGCGAAGAAGAATATGGATAAATAAACCAAGGTGGAAGATGACAAATCCAAGAAGAAAGAGCATAAGGGCAATGGCGGTGATAAGCATTCCAAGAATAATAAATCGTCATGGGAAGTCCTGAAGAAATTCGATAATTATACTCCTTTGAAAATGGGTATTAATCATGTCTTGGAAGAAATCAAGAATAACGAGGAAGTAAAGTGGCCAAAGAAACTGAGGTCAGACCCTGACCTGAGGAATAGGGAGAAATATTGTGAGTTCCATAAGGATCACGGCCATATAACCAAAAATTTCATAGCTCTTCAGAACGAGATTGAAACACTCATCCGAAGAGGGAAGCTAGCGAAGTATGTTGATTGGGGAGGCGAAAGAAGGAATAATGACCGAACTAGAGAAAGGTCTAGATCTCCTCGTCGAGCAGAGGAAAAAAAGAAAAGGGGACATGAAGATGATATAGAAGATGACCCCGATCTTCCCAAGAAACCAAAACATCCAGAACGAGAGGTATTTTCAATACGCTTTGGGTTATTTGATTGTAATGTCATTACAGGAGGAGATGCAGGAGGAGGAGACCTTACTACAGAAAGAAAAGCTTATCTCGGTGAGGCTCAGGATTGCTCATACATTCAACGGATAAATTTGGCTGAAGAGGATCGCCCGAGAAAGGTAAACAAAGAAAAGCTGGTCATCGGTTTTTCAAAAAAAGATCTTACAGGTGTTCTTTACCCTCACGACGACCCTTTGGTGATCAAAATGAGGATGAAAGAAGTAGTGATTTCAAGAGTGCTAGTAGATAATGGTAGTTCGGCATACATCATGTACTATTCATGCTTTGACAGTTTAAATTTGAAATTATCTCAATTGGAACCTTATCACAGACCTCTATTGGGTTTTGCTGGCGAGAAAGTCTTTCCACTTGGGACGATCAAGTTGGATATATTCATTGGAACTTGGCCTGCTTGTCGAACAAAAAAAATACGCTTCTTTGTGATGGATAAGAATGTGCAGACAACTTACAACATCATCATGGGAAGAGTTGGTTTGAAGAAGTTCAAAGCAATCCCATCTACAGTACATCAGTGCTTAAAATTCCCTACAAATTTCGGAGTAGGAGTTGTAAAAGGTGATCAGAAAGTAGCTCGAGAATGCTATTATTCATCTGCCGAGCAAGAGGAGCTTGAAGAATCAAGGAAAAAGACTACTACCTACCAGGTGGATGAAGGTACAGAAATCGAAACACTCGATCCTAGAGATGAATCCCAACTTGTAAAAGGACAAGTGGTGGAATCTACAGAAAATGTTATTCTGGACGACGAGCATCCTGAACGAATAACCTAGATAGGTTCGTCGTTAGATGCTTCAATAAAATAGGAGTTGATAACTTTCTTGAGAAACAGGAAGAAAACTTTTGCGTGGAGTCATGAAGACATGCCAGGAATAGATCCAAACTTCTTATGTCACGAGCTCAATGTGAATAAGGAGATCAAGCCTGTAAAGTAAAGAAGAAGAGCATTTAGTCCCGAGAAGAATCAAGCTATACAAGAGGAGGTCGAGAAGCTCCAGAAAGCCCAATTCATTGAAGATGTGAAGTATCCAGACTGGTTGGCAAATGTGGTGATGGTGAAGAAGAAAAACAATAAATGGAGAATGTGTGTTGATTTCACTGATCTCAACAAGGCATGCCCAAAGGATCATTTTCCATTGCCCAGAATTGATCAACTAGTGGATGCTACCTCAGGACACGAGCTGTTCAGCTTCATGGATGCTTACTCTGGTTACAACCAGATCAAAATGAAACCTGAAGATAGGGAAAGCACTTCTTTCATTACCCCTAGAGGAACTTATTGTTATAATGTTATGCCTTTTGGTTTGAAAAATGCAGGAGCGACATACCAGCGGCATATGAAGAAGGTTTTTGCCAAACAAATCAGTTGCAATATGGAGGTCTATGTCGACGATATGCTGACAAAGAGCAAGAAAGCCGCGGATCATCTAGTTGACTTAGGTCAGACCTTTGATCAACTGGATAAATACCAGATGAAGCTCAACCCAATGAAGTGCACCTTTGGAGTACGAGAAGGAATGTTCCTCGGGTACATTGTCAACCAGCGAGGCATTGAGGCAAATCCAGCAAAGATCAAAGCTCTTTTAGGGTTGCGATCACCAACGACGAAGAAATAGGTGCAGAGTCTTACAGGACGAGTTGCAGCGCTCAACAGATTTGTATCCCGAGCAACTAATAGATGCCTCCCATTCTTCAAAACACTTCGAAAAACTTTCGAGTGGAATGATGAATGTGAAAAAGCCTTTCAAGACTTGAAGAAATATCTGGGAGCACCTCCACTGTTGTCCAGGCCAATAATGGGAGAAAAGTTGTACTTGTACCTGGCAGTATCAGAGAATGCAGTCAGCTCGGCATTGATTAGAATGGAGAATGGAATCCAGAAGCTAATTTATTACACAAGTAAGGCTTTCCGAGGTGCAGAGATTAGGTACCCGAAGCTGGAAAAATTGGCATTGGCATTAATTGAAGCAAGTAGAAGAATTAGGCCTTATTTCCAGGCCGATACCATCGTCGTATATACCGACATGCCATTGAGACAAGCCCTTCATAAGCCAGAAAAATCAGGAAGACTGATGTATTGGGCAATAGAGCTCGGTGAATATGATATTGTGTATGAACCCAGATCATCATTAAAAGGGCAGGCTGTAGCAGACTTTATAGCAGAATTTACATATCCTGATACCCCCGAGGAGCAAAAGTTGCTCGCTGACCAACCTGTGGATGTTACAGGATCAACAGATATAAGTCCAGATCAACTCCGGTTGGTAAAAGGGCTTGTGGATGTAGAAAGATCATCAAATTCAAACCCAGACCAACTCCGGTTGGTAATAGGGCAAGAAGAGATGGTCGACGAAGAGCGAAAAATACCAGGGTAGGATGAAAGGAAACATAAGATATTTCACCGAGGAACTCTGTTAGATAAGAAATTTGAAGACGAGTTACCTACATGGAGATTATATGTAGATGGGTCATCTTTCACAACAGGTTATGGGGCAGGGATTGTTTTGAACACACCAGACGAGATTGACGTGGAATATGCCTTACGATTCCAATTCAAAGCTTCCAATAATGAGGCTGAGTATGAAGCCTTAATAGCAGGTCTTAATTTAGCAAAGATTATGGAAGCGCAACAAGTGATGGTATTCAGTGATTCTCAATTAATTGTGAATCAGATGATGGGAACGTATGCAGTTAAAGGAGAATTAATGGTCAAGTATCATGCAAAGGCGATGGATTTGTTGGCATAATTTGATGCCATTCAGTTGATCAGAATACCAAGAATGGAGAATACACAAGCAGACGCACTGGCCCGACTAGCATCAGCTACTCGTACCGAGTTGCGAAGAACGATACCAATTGAGGTGTTAGAAAGTCGAAGCATAGATGAAGACCTGACGATGAATATTATTACTCTTGATTTAGGACCATCTTGGATGGATCCCATCAGGGCATATATCGAGGAAGGAGAATTATCGGAGGATAAGATCGCTGCCAAGAAATTGAAGTTTAAAGTTGCTCGGTATGTACTAACTAATGGTGTATTGTATAGACGAGGAATTATGGCAGGTTTGCAAAGATGTGTACATCCCTCTGAGGTGAAAGAATTGATTGAAGAGATCCATGAAGGGTCTTGTGGTGCCCATGTAGCAGTTCGGACACTTTTGCAAAGGGTGATGACGCAGGGATACTACTGGCCAACGATGAGGGCTGATTGTATAGCCTATGCTAAGAGATGTGATAAATGCCAACGTTTTTCTTCCATCCGACGTACTCCACAAGCATTGTTGACACCCATAACTTCCCCTTGGCCATTTTCCATGTGGGGAATTGATCTGGTTGGACCACTGCCAACGACCCGAGGAAGATTCAAGTACCTCGTCGTGGCAGTGGATTATTTTACTAAGTGGGTAGAAGCTGAGCCATTTATTGATATGAGGTACGAGAAGGTATACCAGTTCGTTTGGAAGAATATAATCTGCCGATATGGTCTCCCTCATGCCTTCATCACAGACCATGGAACACAATTTGATAACGAGGACTTTGCCGCCTATTGTCATCAGTCAAACATTTTGAAGGTTCATTCAGCACCAGGCCATCCTCAAAGCAATGGGAAGACTGAAGTGACGAACAGAACAATACTAAATGGTTTGAAGAAGAGGCTAAGTGAGGCTAAAGATAATTGGATTAATGAGGTACAGTCAGTATTGTGGGCTTACCGAACAACTCCCCGAGCAGCAACTGGAGAATCACCATATATGCTGGCATTTGGAAGTGAGGTTGTAATACCTGCCGAGTTGGGTCTACCAACACACATAGTGCTGAATTTCAATTCCCCAGTCAGTGACTTGATGAGGAGATTATATTTGGACATGCTCTAGGAAGTTAGAGAAGAGGCAGCCATTAGGAATGCTGCTTATCAACAACGAACAACCATGTTCTACAACAAGAGGGTGAAAAAATACGACTTAAAAGAAGGAGATTACGTGCTAAAGAAGGTCATTCAGAAGCACAATAAGTTGAAAGCAAACTGGCATGGACCTTACCGAGTTACTGCAGTTGTCCGACCAGGAACTTACCGAATAGCAACTCTAGAAGGAGAGGAATTTAAGAATGCATGGAATGCTGAACACCTACGCAAGTATTATCAGTGATGTAAAATGTAAAGCAGTTCCATCAATATGAATAAAACGATGATATTTCACAATCTTCTCTCCTTTTATTGAAAATTTTTCGAGGAATACTAGTGTGTTTAACACTACGCTGCTCGGCAGTAAAACAACGCTGCTCGGCAGTAGAAAGAAGACGATAGTTCAAACCCACGACCAACTCCGGTTGGTAAAAGGGCGAGAACAAACTACACTCCTTTGGTTAGGAGGCGTACACTAGCGTGACCAACTCAGGTTGGTAAAAGAACTAGTGGACATGATAGTTCAAACCCACGACCAACTCCGGTTGGTAAAAGGGCGAGAACAAACTACACTCCTTTGGTTAGGAGGCGTACACTAGCGTGACCAACTCAGGTTGGTAAAAGAACTAGTGGACATGATAGTTCAAACCCACGACCAACTCCGGTTGGTAAAAGGACGAGAACAAACTACACTCCTTTGGTTAGGAGGCGTACACTAGCGTGACCAACTCAGGTTGGTAAAAGAACTAGTGGACATGATAGTTCAAACCCACGACCAACTCCGGTTGGTAAAAGGGCGAGAACAAACTATACTCCTTTGGTTAAGAGGCGTACACTAGTGTGACCAACTCAGGTTGGTAAAAGAGCTAGTGGACATGATAGTTCGAATTCAGACCAACTCCGGTTGGTAAAAGAGCGAGAACACAAGATGATCGACGAAAGGCCAATCTCGATTGGTTAGGACAAAATATGCTCTCAAATGCCAACTTATGTTGGTCGAGAAGTAAGATATTATCTCAAATGCCAACTTATGTTGGTCGGGAAGTAAGTTTATTACATTAAAGTTCCTCGAAGAACAAATATTCCAAACTGAACCAAGTACAGTTGGTCGGGGATAAAAACCCACTAATTATAGTTGGTCGACAAGGAAAAATCATCGACCTTGGTCGGTCGGGCACATTTTATGAAAAATCATCGACCTTGGTTGGTCGGGCACATTTTATGAAAAAGACAAAAATTTACCAAGTATAGCTAGTCGGGGATAAAAACTCTCACTAACTATAATTGGTCGACGAGCACAATTTAACAACCTTGGTTGGTTGGAAAAATTTTAAACATTTTTATACTCATTACTTTATTATTAAGTGATCGAGCAACATTACTAATACTTGTAATTTTTACTTTATTATTAAGTGATCGAGCAACATTACTAATACTTGTAATTTTTTTTTATTACTAAGTTGGTTGAGGAACCATACAATATTGTTATGCAAGCACAAATATAGTGTCTGATAATCACAAGACAATAGCAATACAGATTTGCAAACAGAAAATGAAAGCCTTTCATTAGAACTCAAAACGAATTACAAGTTACATATGTGTACTAACTATTACATTGAGATCCCTACTCTATTGGTTTCTTTCCCTCTGCTTTTGAAATAGGTTCCTCGCCAGCAGGCGGATCATTTAAAGTCTGAGGAGAGTTAATAAAGTTCAAGTCCTTCAGCATCCTAACATTCATCACAGGAGGTGTGTCCAGTAGATGCTCGGGACGAGATACCTCGATCTGAGAATGAAGATTGTAGTCACCAAGGTATTTTGAAATTAAGCTCCGAGGAATGGCACGACCTGGGATCCATTCCATGTCCAATTTATAAGGTGGTACAGGCAAATCTAGTAGACCAGGAGCATGATAATTCCATAAATAATGGCCCTGCTCTAGTTTTAATACACCCAAGGCATTCAACCATCCCTGTTTATAACCTTCATTATTGGCATTTTCAAGGCGAGCATCCAAGTGATAAAGGGCCTCATTGTAGCCTGCCATCCAGAACTCACGAGGTTGTTTGTGGAATTGGAAAGTTATTCTCTCTAGCTGCTCATGAAAGTTCCTAGCAAAAACATCCTTATTCTTCAGAGCAGACTTTGTCGAAGCAAGTTGATCCTCCAGAGTTTGGATTTTTTTAGACATTTCAGACAAAGCCCGATCTTTTGCATTCAATTGGAACGCCTGAGTTTCCAACGTTGATAGAGTACGAGCTTCTTCAATATTATGACTAAGAGCTCTTGATCCTCCCCGAGCAGGTCGGGAACTGGGTTCCTCGACAACATTATGGGTAGCTCTTCCTCGTCCACGAGAACCTCTTCCTCGCCCCCGAGTAGCAGTAGAAGTACCAGATCTTCTCAAGGTATCCAACTCTTGCCTTAATTTGGCATTCTCGACCTCTAGAAAGGAAAATCCCTCGTCAGTCACTGGGATTACAGCTGTTGAAGAAGATGCTGCAGACTTATACTGTGCCAGCTCTTTCTACAAATTGTTATTTTCTTTCTCTAGCAGCTCGGCAATCTGTCTACAAACTTCAACTTCACCCTTTAGGGTTCTCTCCCTGACATCGTACCCAGCAAGGATCTTTTTGTGGCCTGTCTCGACAGAAAGCTGTTGATACCTCTTTTCATACCCCTCGTGCAAAAGGGCAGTTGATTCTTTGTACTGAGTTTGAAGATCTTCTAAAGTATATTGAAGCTCCTCGATCATGTCATAATAATCCACGTTATTGGCCACAGTTCGATCAAGTAAGCCCTTCAGGTATTGATAAGCTTCTACTGCCTGCTCTGAAGCATCATGACCGAGGATGTCAGCAACTTCTAATACACTCAATTCAGTGTGACCAGCCTTATAATATTCATGGCATTGCTGCATCAACTTTGTATCATTGGCAGATAATAATTCCATTCTAGCCACAAACTAGTAAAGAAGAGAAGGCAAGAGTTAATAAAAGAAGAAGACAGAACATCAACAACGCAGAGGAACAAAAAAAGGTAATTTTATTACATCATCAAAAGGAGTACAGCGTTCAGAATACAGAGTACAAGAAAAAAGAAAAAAATAGAAAGATAATACCGAACAACTTCACACCTTTTCGTTGTCTCCCAAGACTTTCTCGGGAGGCTGGGATGAGGAGCTCGGTTGCTCGGTGGGAACAACGAGTTGGTCGACAGGAACTGGAACTTGTTCAGGAGGAGCAGGTCGAGATGAAAGCTCCTCGTCAGCAGGCTGGGTAAGGATGAGATCACCCACTACCATTGAAGATTCTTCGGAGGAAGCTTCATCCTCTTCTTCATCCTCAATAGCTGGGGGAGGACCAGGCAGATGTTGTTGAAATAGCTCAGAGTCCTCGCTCACCTTCAATTCTTGTAGGGCAGCAACCCAACCATCTCGGAAGTATTTCAAACTCCCATACTTGACCTGGGTCATCATTGCTGCTACCCCCCTGTCCCATCCTTTATCCCATCCGGTACGAAAAGATTTCTTTACAGCCATTTTCCTTTTCATTTTCTCCGAGGAGAGCTTCTCGAATAGAAGATCCTCGGAGGCTTTCAACTTGGCCTCCACCTCCTCCTTCTGGCGATTTACTTCTCGCAGGAGGGTCAGCTCTTCCTCGGCCGATTTCAATTTATTTTCAAGCTCCCCAAAGCTTGTGAGCTTCTCAGCATATTTTTTATTCTCCCTCTCCAAGTCTCTCACCTTATTTCCCAACTGTACCCTGCTTCAGACGCAGCCAACTTTTTCTCCCATTCACCCCTATCCTCATCGTATTTTTTACGGGATTCTTTCAAATATTGGGCCAAGCCCTGGAAAGCATCCTCTACTCCAGACGAGGAGCTAGAAGCCTTGAGTGCTTCATCTTTCTTCACTATGGTGTTAAAGCAACTCACCAGCTGTAAAAAGAAGAAAATAATGATAAGTCAGTGCCGAGATACATATATTGACTGAAAGAAAGAAAAATTCAGGATAAGAGAAACTTACTGAAGCAATGTGACGAGTAGCTAGGGATGTCAGCATATCCCTAGACATGTTTTCTTCAATTCCTTGGACTTCAGGAATAGTCCAAGTCTTTACCGAGCTTATTGCAGAACTCGGGGGAATAATGGTTGGGACACTAGCTCCACTAGCTTGGAGCTGGGGAATGGTTTCAGTCAAAGTGACCGAGGAGGATTTCTTCAATCTCCTCAATGGCACTTCAGCAGTTTCAACCAAAGAACTTTTGGTTGGGACCACTTCCACAGGTGCACTTTTCTTGCTCGGAGCCACTGGGGGCTTCTCGGCAGCCTTCTGAGGAGCAACAGAAAGGACAGCATCTACTTTCTTTGTCCCCTTTGGGACATCATTCTTTCTTCTCTTTCCATCTCCAGCAGAGGAAGTCTCCTTGAAGATAGCAGGAACTCTTCTTTTGCCCATCTTCTGACTCAGAGGAATGTGAGATTCTGGTGAAGATTCCTCAGAAGCTGGCAATGGTTCACTAATGTTGATCACAGGACAAGTAGTAAAGGATGATGTGTAGCTCCTGTACTGCAACAAATAGGAAGCATACCTGATGTGCTCGTCTGCAACTCTTCGATGCAAATTCCAGATATGTTTCAAATGCTTTATATTAACTTCTGATTCTTTGGGAGTTTTTCTCTTACTGTCGACTGCAAACAAAAACATATTGAAATGTCAATCATGCATTTATTCAAACATAATGAAATCATAATTTCAGAAATGAAATAAAATGAAAATAACCTATCCCATTTCCATATGGAGGGCATTTGGGACCCTCATATAATGCATCTCCAACCAAAGGGGCATGTTGCCAATTTTTTATAACTACCCCATGTTCAAAATAATCCCTGTTTGCATCAGGGAGGTTGACTACTAAGGCCCTATTCAAAAACCTAGTTTTTAAATAAAAAACATTGTCTAAAACAGCCCATATGTAACAGTACATAATCTCAGGAATTCCTATGCGAGTTCCATGAGTTTGATTTAACCTATGCACCCCATTAACTATTCTCCATGTGTTGGGGGCTATTTTTGCAGGGACAACATCGAAATACTGACAAAACTCTAAACACAAAGGGTTTGGTGGAAAAGAAAATCCACATTCAGCAATAAAGAGGCTAGGGAACCAATGTCCCTCAGCCAAATTAAAATAAGTTGAAGGTTCAGAAAGACTCTCCAAAGTTACCCAAGAAGGAATAGAAAAGTCAGAACGGAATTTCTCAAGATATTCGATAATATAAACCATGGTGAATAAAAAGAAATGAAGCAGAAGGAAGAAAATCTTACAGGAAAAAGGAGATCTGTTGACAAACAAACGAAGAAAGGGATGAACGCACAGGAGAGAGAAAAGCTATAAAAAACTCGAAAGCAGAAATTGAAAAGGTAGAAGACGATGTGATTGCCTCTGAAGCTTAAATACTTTGCCTTGGGAAACGGCGAAAGAAATGATTACAAAAAGGAAACTATTACGCTACCGTCGGCTAAAAGGACAAAAAGTTCATGAAGATCGAAGCGCTTATAAAAATGCAAAAAGGCGGATTCTGCAAATTTGGAAGGAAATTCAAATACGAAGAAAAGGCTCCTAAAACCCAGGAAGGTCATTTAATATTGCCATATACCGAGAAAGAATGTTCCATACTCCTCAAAGTTCGAAATATGAAACATTGGGGGCTTTTGTTAATACCAAAATCAGTAGGCTGATGTGGACGAATAATAAGAAGACACGTGTCAATCTACGTGGCACAATAGCAACGAGGAAGATCATTCCCCCGACCAACATACTCATTCCGAGCAACAGGTGTACTCCGAGGAACACCAGTCTTCCGAGGAACACCAGCCCTTCGAGGAACTCTTGCCCTCCAAGGAACTCCAGTGCTCCGAGGAACTCTTGGACGATGAGCAACTAAGGCGGTTCGAGCTGCATCTCGACCACAACATTGATTGCCAGATAATCAACAGTTCAACTATTCATTGAATGCTTATCATCTTGACGCACACGCTTGAAGAGCATTAAATGAGTTACCCTTTCATATGTATATCATTTAATGTATCACCCTTTCATGTACAGCCTAAGGGCTATAAATACCTTGTATCACCCTCATTCAAAGGGACCGGAATTTCTTGATAGCACTTGTAATCGAGAATTCCCAAACACTCAGCAATAACATAACAGTGGACGTAGGCCATTCATACAAGGCTGAACCACTTTAAAATCTTTTGTCTCATTTATTTATCTGTGATTGAATAATTAGAGTAATCTAATTTTTTACATCAACACCCATCCAATACACACTTGGATAGATTTAACTTCATCTGGTAAAGGTCCATTGTGTCAAATATCCTCTCAAGGTTGGCCACATTGTCGTCATCCTTGAGGCTCCTCGTCAACATGTCATCTACATAGACCTCTATAGTCTTACTGATCTGATCTTCGAATATCTTATTAACCAACCTCTAGTAGGTTGTCCCTGCACTTTCAAGGCCAAAAGGCATTACCTTATAGCAGTAGGTTCCTTTGCCAGTGATAAATGAAGTCTTTTTTATGTTATCTTTGTCCATGAAGATCTAGTTGTATCTTAAGTATGCATCCATAAAACTCATTAACCCATGCCCAGCCGTGGCATCAACCATGTGATCTATACGAGGCAGAGGAAAACTATCTTTATGATAGTATTTTTTTAGATCAATGAAGTCAATGAACATTATTCACTTTCCATTGGCCTTTGGGACTATTACGACGTTGGACAACCACTCCAAACAGTGCACCTCCCTAATGAATTCAGTCGACTAGAGTTTCTTTACTTGTTCTTGGATGACCATATACTTCTCTCTTGCATAGGACATTTTTCTTTATTTCACAAGCTTTGCCTTCTCATCAATATTCAGCTTGTGGCAGATGACCTTTGGGTCTATTCTTGGCATGTCTTTATGGATCCATGCAAAGACACTTTGCCTCTTCCTTAGCAACTCTATCAACTTTTCCTTCACCTAATTTTCCAACGATGAGAGAGTTGGATGATTTTTTTGGCTCGTACATATTGATGACGATGGATTCAACCTCATCTGGGGCCTCGCCTTTCTTTAGTTTCCTCTTATCCCTGGGGTCAAGAGTACCAATGTTATAGGATATGGTGAGTTTTTTATGGGCCTCTCCCTACTCTGTCGAGCTGAAGTAACTCTCCCTAACCTCTAGCTGATCACCTTGGACTTACCATTTAGTGAATGGTGGATGACAGTTCTTTAAACTCTTCGAGGGAGACACAACCGATGATGTTGTAGACCGAAAACACAATTTCATCCATCACAAAAAAGTTGACTTTGTTTGTTAAGCACCTCATCTAGGTGACCATACAAACATCCATTTCAAACACTCTAAGAGGGTACATTTTTTATCCGCTGAACCCTATCAAGGGGTAATGATAAGGAATCAGCCTCTTCTTACTGACCTTCAGTGCTTTAAAACATTCCCAAAACATTACGTCGACTGAGCTGCCATCGTCAACCAAAACTATGGACACATCATACCCATAAACCCTAGTGCTGATGACCAGAGGGTCATCATAGGGGGGAAATATGCCCTTAAGATCTAACCATGAGAATCCCACAATCAAAGTGTCCATGTCCACCTTCTTTATCTTCCCTGGCTTCAACTCTGAAGCAGCCGAGTTTACTTCCCTCTTCTTGGGCCCTGACTTGGACTATACGACATGTGTCTTGAGATTGCATGGCTTTTTCCCTCCACTAACCATCCCCCACTGATCATTTTCACCTCAAATGAAATCATATTGCAATGTCTCTTTGTTTTAGGTATCTTTAGTGGGAGGTTAGGGTCGTCTTCATCATCATTAGAGTGATCATCCTTCTTTTTAGGTTGAATTTATCATCTTAGCCTCTTATCTATTAGCCTATCATGTTTCTTCTGGGCATCATCTATGTAACCACTCCGATCAACATACTTTCGAAGCTTCCCTTATTTCAACATCCATGGTGTGGCCATGTTCTTGGTGGAAGTCACACCATTTTCTCTTGTCTCTCTTATGAGGAGGAGACCTAAGGTTTTCAGAGCTCTATCATATTTAATCTCATTTAGTATCAAGTAATGAGTTACTAGTAATGGAGTGTAGTCAACAAACTAATCATACTCTGAACTCTTCTTCCCATCTTTGCCCTTAGCGCTTTTTGAGATTTACTCCCACCGGCTTCTTTCTGATCCTTTCCTTTGGTCGTCGCGGCCTCCTTCACAATCATGACTCTCCTGGCCGCAGCCAAAAGTTCTGCTATGGATTTTGGAGGATCCTCAACCAGATTCTAAAGTAGTTTTCCTTTATGTAATCCACCCATGAGGGTGGTCATGGAAATATTCTCCTCGCAATCTTCAAACACCATCTTATCTTTATTAAACCATGAAATATAGTCTCCGAGGGACTCATTCTTCCATTGCTTTATGTACAAAATATGGTTAACCTTATGCTATGGTTTCATGTCGAAGAAAAAGTTATGAATAAACTTCTCGGCCAGATGTTTAAAATTCTCTATGGATTTTTTGGAAAGAGAAGTGTACCAAATATGAGATGCACCGGTAAAAGTACTGGAGAATGCTCTGTATCTCATCTTATCGAAGATAAAGTATATGTCAACCATAGACTGATACGTCTCTATATGATGTATCGAATTTGTACTCCCATTATACTTGGGCATGACAGTTGGAGGTTTGAACTTGGATGGATTTGGATAGCTCATAATCCTTGATACAAAAGTAAACTTACACATACCCCCTTTGGATGGGGTCTTGACTCTTCATAAGGTCGTCGATTTTGTCCTTTAGGCTTTGGATTGAACTTTTCCTTGGTTTCTTGGCCATCAGGGTATTATCCGATCCTCCTTCCCTGTTAACTGGGTTAGGAATATGCACTCAACTAATCGACCTTTATGTCCAATGATCGGCACATCCTCCATTCCCCATGGAGGCCGTAATATTGCATGATCTGTAGAGTTGGTCTCGTAGGTCTCCAATCAGGCCGAGTCGATCAAAATCTGATCCTCTGCTTAATCTGCCAAACATCGATGCCCTGGGTCGGCCTGACACTTCTTCCTCTATAAATTGGTGTTGGGCCAATCGTATTGCCAGATATTTCATACGGTTCCCAGAAGTATTCCTCATTGCAAGCGAGGTCATTTGGATTGTCTCGAGCTTGTCTTTCTAGGCAAAGTCGACTAGGTTCGGCCACTTTTCTACATCTCTGATGAAACTGGGCATCCTTGTGTGGGGTTGGGGGTGGTCCTCAATCACCGGATCCACACCTTCTCTGGTGGCTGGAGTTATCATCTCCTCTACAGCGCCAGTAGGTCTGGCCATTATAGTTTGGCTAAAGTGAGTAAGTTGTTCTTGTATTTTCATTGGTTGGACGCTAGCGAGCATAGTATGTCACCACCTCAACCATTTCTGACTGAGGAGGTGCCTGACTAGAGCTGCGGCTAGCGTTGTGAGGAAAATCGAAGGCCATTCTCTTTGACAAATAAATATAACAACTGAGTGAGCTGGAAGAGATGGATGAGCTGGAAGAAATCTTGAATAACCCAACAAGAGCTCCATCAATGGTGATACATATCCAACTAATGGTAGAACTGGATCACCATTAAAAAATCAAGTGAGAAATAAGATGAAAAAGGAAAGGAACAAGATGAACATTCGTTCCCAAATACGATACCAAAATGATGATGCTAAGAAATCATCATTTAAATTTGTATAAGTAGATCAAACTCAAACACTTAACAACAATGGATATATGTATAATAAAATATCTATGAAACTAAGAGAAGGAGATGAGTAGAAGAGGAAGAATACCAGTATGTAAGTGGTTCAGCTTTTCAGTCTACTCCACTGTGCATGGATGTGAGGTTCTCACTATATAAAAGAGGCTCTAATGGCCTTAGTTGTACAACAATCAAGCTTTCTCTCTCTACGAAAAGTGACACAGAGTTTAACTAGGGTTTAGAATTTTTGGATCTTTTCTACTAGGTAAGAAGATGAGTATATATAGTGTTTAGGGTGCACAATATAGCCCAAGCATGTAATAGGCACGTGTAAGATGAGGTAACCAATGAGAATCAACCACCTGTCACTGATACATGTATGCTATGATGACGAATTATTCCCTCACGTGAGGGGAAGTTATTATTTTAACGATTTATCCACGTGGGATCCATAACCTATGTGCACACTGCCACACGTGCTTCATCCCACGCGCTCTTCCACATGTCAACTATTAGCCATACTGGTCCAGGCAGAGGCGTAGTCATCAGGTAAATACTCTGATGGAATGGTCGTAGATGTGATGAGCTAAGTCTGTATAGGATTCTCGACCTCCATGTCATGGACAACATCGAGGGAATATGGAAGGGATTTAAGGTCACTGATGCTGTCGTGTGATTGATTTATGACCGACGATGAGGCCCCTTGTGATTGGACCTCATCCGAGTCATTTTATGTCAAATCTGATAGTTTCCCAAGGGTACGCTTAGCCAAGGGAGGCCCAACTTGGGATGAGGTCATACTTGGGTATATTAATATTTCTTGATTCTTTCGAAGGCTTCTTAGCAGGCTTCATTCCAGACTTTGTTAGAACCCTTTCGTAGGAGTTTTAATATGGGTTCTCAAATAGAAGTCAGTTGGCTGATGAACCGACTGATTTACTAAAGTTTTCTTAAGAATCCCCAGACTTCCTTCTCTATTCGAGGTGGTGGCATTTCGAGTATAGCTTTTATCTTGGAATGGTCTGCTTTGATTTTCTTTTCACTGACTATGAATCCCAAAAGTTTTCCTTTAGTGATGCCGAAAATATATTTTTATGGGTTTAGCCGCATTTGGTATTGCTGTAGTCGTTCGAAGAACTTTCAAATAGAGGGAATGTGACCTTTCCAAGTCTTAGACCTAATAATTATATCGTCTACGTAAAACTTAACCTCCTACTTATGTATCAAATCATTCAAGATGGTTGTGGCAACCCTTTGATAGGTAGCCCCTGCGTTCTTGAGCCCGAATGGCATAACCGTGTAACAAAAAGTTCCCCAAGGGGTGATCAATGCGATTTTCTCCTAATGGTCAGGGTGCATCTTGATTTGATTGTATTCGATGAAGCCATCAATGAATGACTTAAGGGCATGGCATGTTGTGTTGTCTATAATCATGTCGTTGTTAGTCAACTCACATGCAGACCTTTCCTCCTGATTTTCGTATGGATACAATGTTAGCGAGCCATGTGGGATATTCGATCACCCAAATGAGCCTATGTTCAACTGTTTGATTACCTCTTCCTTAACTTTGAGTGACCATTCCGTGCGGAGCTTTTATATCTTATGTTTGATTGACTTTCATCCTGGGAGAGTTAGGATATCGTGCTAAGATATTTTGAGATCGATGTCAGGCATGTCTTTGTACGACCCTGCGAAGACAT
The DNA here is from genome assembly GCA_949130495.1 of Sambucus nigra. NCBI lineage: Eukaryota > Viridiplantae > Streptophyta > Magnoliopsida > Dipsacales > Adoxaceae > Sambucus > Sambucus nigra. Next base: position 605,205,741 of record OX422209.1, read on the forward strand.
CCACAAAGTCCTTCGGCAGCTCTTGAATTGCGCACGCTTATGTTCGTTAAGGGTGGACCCTATCCCAATCTTGCGATGTTAGCTACTAGAATCGAGATTAATAACATCATTTTCATCTTTATTAATTTGAATGCGATTATGTTGTTTGTTATTAACCTTATTAAGATCAGTTAAGAATTATTCATTTGTAAAATTATCATCATCAAGAGTTTGATTTGAATCAAGACAATTAATGTAAGGCACAACAAGATACTCAAAATCCTCATTTATTTCCCTTTAGGGAAAAATAACATTGAGAATTTTCCCAAATGAGGTCTAGATTACATTACTATCAGAAAAAGGAGGAATAAGAATAGTTTAAGAGATAGGGTAAATAATAAGGTTGGGTGGCATCTCAGCAGGTAGGACTGGTATACCATTTCAGTTGAGAAGAGGCTCATCAGAGGCATTGATCAGAGTAGAAGGGTCCGATAATGTAACGTATAAATGGATCATACATAGGGTCATCCCCAGTGTCTATAGGTTAAATGCATCTTCAGAATCACTATATTCCGAGACCTCGGTAATTACTATGGCTTTCTCGGTGGGAGGTTACACTTTATACTGGTAGACTTTGGCCTAGAAGTAGTTGTCTTGAAAGAAGATTTCCATTTTTGGCGTCATATTCTTATCCACATGGTCGTACCATGGTTCAGGAAAGCTATAAAAGGAGAAGTCTTCACCCTCCTTGACGAATCTTCGATTTAGAGAATCCATCATAATAGTCTTGGCATCTTCTAAACTGCTTTTCAGTCGTGGTTGGTAGAGTGTTTCGAGTTCTTTTGGTGAAGGAACCCATGCCACATGGGGGAAAGGCCTATTTCAAGACTATGGGCTCCAGTATCCCTTGTTGATGTTGCCCCAATCTTAGTCCGGTCATGAAATGCATATTCTTAAACATTTGTGTTACATTGACATTGTCGTGAGGGCTGTATTCTGGATATACCCAATCTTTAAAATTATTCCCTGCTAGAAGGGGAAGTTGATCGACTCGAAAGCCAAAAAGGAACATGCCATTTATCCTATATTGTATTTTTAATATTGGATTGATGTTCTATCATTTTTTGTACCATCATCGTCCCCTAAAATTATGATGACTTTCCCTTTGGCGAAGAATTTTAACTTCTGATGAAGGGAGTAAGATACCCCATGAATGCTATGAAGCTATGGTCGACCAAGCAGCAGGTTGAAGTGTGCGAGTATGTAATAACTTGAAATTCAGTGATAGGATTAATAAGGCTAGCCCCTAGTGTGAGCGTTATGGACCCCATAACCTCTCGGCGGGTATTATCAAAGGCACGCACTATGTCAAAAGTAGGAGTAAGGTCACTTACTTTTAACCCAACGAAATTGAAGGTTTTTAGAAAAAAAACATTGAGGGCGGATCTGTTGTCGACGAGTGATAACGGGACTATCTTTCCTATCACTTCAACAGAGATATTGAAGGCGTAGTTATAATCAGGGCTGACCTTTGGAATTTCTTCTTCGGATAAAAAAAGGATTCTAGTGGTGGTCAAGGATCTAACCAGGTTTACAACTTCTTCTGGAGTGGTGGAAGGTGGGACCGTGGGCCGAGTGAGAAGCTTTATCAGAGCATTCTTGTGTAATTGGGAAGACATGAAAAGTCCCCAAAAGGTGATGTTGGCTTGAGTCTTCTAGAGTTGGACGAGGATTTTACTCTCTTCAATGGTCATTTTTAGCATGGGAAGTTCTTCGGTAACTCTCTTTCCCTTATCTGTTCTCGATGACTAAGGATTCAGATATTTGTAGTGTCTTCCTAATCTGGTTATGTGGTTTATGAAGGCGGGTAAGAACAAAAACCTTGTGTCTTCATCTATTTTAGGCTTAATGATTACTTTACTTATTTCCCCCACTAGGTCTTCGAAAGATATCATTCCACACATATTGATTACTAGACTGACTTTTTCCTGACTCGGTTCATCATCTAATCTGTCAAATTCATCCCCTATCTAGTGGCAATGATGTCTTCTTACCAAGAAAAATTGATGCATTTAAAGACCTCAATAATTTCCTCATATAAATATTCCCACTCAATGGGGAGGTGCAAGAGTGAAGGGACCAACCGCCCTTACAGCTTCAAATCAGTGAGTAGTTATAAAAAGCTACAGATCTCGCTGATCTATCGAAACATATCTTCGCTAATCTATACTGCGTTATCTAAGCTGACTTCATCAATAGGTGCCACCAATCATCTGATTCTCGAGACCATTTCTAGGCTTTCATGAACAAGCCATTGAATTTCTAATAGTCGATGGTCGTCTTGGTGGGCAATTTCAGGACGAGCTCAAAGAGTTAGTTTAGAACAAGTGGTAACTCCATATCTCTTACTTCAGATCGGGTATAGATGATAATACATGCCCTTGTGAGGAGTGATAGTGATTGGTCGGTGAATTATGTAGGGTGTAGGAGAAAGTATGAGCAAACTTTGAGCGGCTTGGGTGAGATTACAATTATGATGGGTGTTTTACTGGGCATTATTTGGGTAGATGGATCAAATTTCTAGTCATTCTCAAGAAAGATGGCATTTGTGTGGGTTGGGTTATGAGTGGTGTTGGGCTTAGGATATTTAGGTGAAGTGATGGCACCTCGATCAATCAAGCCTTGGATCACGTTTCTTAGATAGAAGCATTGGTCTGTAGTGTGGCCCCAGATTAGTCAAAGTCACAATTGTCATCATTTTGGAAGTTCTTGGGAGGGGGGTTTGGTAACAGATAGGGGTCTAAGGGTTTGATAAGGTTTTTGCTTAATAAGACTTGGTAGACTTTGGATAGGGGAACATGGATCCCGGTGTATTCCTTTATAACTGAATTAGGGCGACTTTTGGCATATATTATTGATGGTTGAGAATGTAGTATTAACAGGCTTCTCGTACTTTTTGGGAATGAATTGTCCGTTCATCTTCTTCTTCTTAACTTCTACCTTGGTAACACTTTCTTCAATTTCTACACCTGCTTCCCAGAGAGCTCAAAAGTGTGGGTATTACTAACCTCCCAAAGTTATTCGGATATGGGGCAGGAAATTATTCTTCATGATACTAAATTGTTCTTCTTTAGAGGATCGGTTGGTCATGGTAGCAACGTTCTCTCCCCATCTTACAATAAATCTACTAACGGGTTCTCCAAGATTCTGATTGAGAAACTCTAGATCATAGTGTGTAACCTCTAGTCCTTTATTGTACTTATACTGTGACATGAATTTTTGGGAAACATCTTCCCAATAGTGAATTTCGAACTCTTCGAGAGATAGGAACCATTGGAGGGAGTTTTCCTTCAAAGTTTGTTAAAACATCTAGTCCATTATCTCTTCAGAGATTCCAAGAAGGGTTATGGCTCGGTGATAACTACAAAGGAGAAAAATTGGGGGCCCACTGCCCCTGAACTTCTTAATGGTTGGTATCTTAAACTTTTTCGATAATCTTTCTTTGGGGTAAGGAGACATGTGGGTGTAGTCCATGTAGTTCCCAAATATACTGACTTGGTCAAATTTTGTGAACAATAGTTTGAGGTCTTCAATGACCTTGGTCAGTTCTTCCTCATTGCGATCAATGGGTACTGGCAAGTTATCCCCTGGCTAGGCAAGGTTTGGCATAAAGAGCTAAGATGGTGACGGCCTATTAGCAAGTGAGGCGCGCAGAGCATGTTGATATTCTTTCGAGACCCAAACAGGGTCGACAAATGGTGGACCCATGGCATGAGGAAATATGACCTCAGGTTCTTCGAGGATCTGGACCCGGTTACGCTGCATCTCATGGACCTCGATTTGAAGGTTGTCAATCTTGGCACTGAGTTGGACTAAGACTTCCATCAGATCAGGATGCACATTCGATGCTTGGTCGGTATTTTCCATGAAGGGATGGTAAAGGTAGAATCTGGCCTCGAATGAAATAGCCGAGGAAATGGTGGAGCTTCGAGATGGTTTGACGAAAGACCAAAGCCAATAGGGATCCAGGACAATAATCAGGTATGCGATCGACCTGAGAAGAAAACAATGGTTCAAAATTATTTTTGAAAAAAAGGAAAAAAGAATTTTTTTTTGTATGCTTGAAAAGGAGGAAAAATGTTTTTTACACTTTTGGTAAAAAGGATGAAAATTGTTTTTGGTATTTTTGATAAAAACGAGGAAAAATATTTTTAGTATTTCGATTTTTTTAGAAAGAGGAGGGAAAATGAGAGATGAGACTTAGCATATTTATTATTTTATTTTCACTCGTATTAGGTTTACCTAAATGCAAAAGAAATGTCGGACAAGACCCGAGCCTGGGCAAATTGGGTTTGAACAATAGGTAAGATATGGTTGGACTTGTTTCCAAGATCATGGACATGATCGTATTTTGAAAAATGACAAAATAGCACAAAATTTTGGGCGGTATGCCAACCTAGCATTTTGGCAGAGTTTTGTGTGGCAATCGACAAACTGAATATGAGTGCCCTAGGTTTGACTCCTATATGAGGTTTATGCAGTAATTGGGTTAGTGGGAGGGTTCCCCCTTTGGCATGACTTCCATGATATACTTCTTGCTTTTGAGGGCAGTCGGTACGTGTGGACAATCCATTTATACCTAAGTGTATATTAATGGCCTCACTATATACCTTATGGGGACATACCTTATGGGGACAATATGTGTGAAAGGTAATTCAATATATTCGATGTACGTGAATGAGTTCCCTGCTATATGTCTCTCGTCGTGAGTTTGGTCAAGCGGTACGATGCGGGGGGAATGCTTGATACACATCAAAGGTACTAGGCCAATGGAAGGTGAGAGTCATATTGCTTAGGCTAACTGGGACCTACCGGACTAGTGCCCATCACAAAGTGACCCCCCACTACGGGACACAATTTTGGTCAATAGTCATGCTCTTGGTGATGTAGTGTGCAAAATACATAATTATTGATTATTATATTATAGAGAGAGTCTTTTATATGGCATGATGAGTAAAAGAAGTACTATAAGTACCATGAAAAGTAAATCTAGAATGGAGCATGAAGACTATACTAAGAATGGATACATGTGAGTGAGTGATATGTGAATATCTATAAGTGAGTGTATGGTAGTCAGCCTAAGTGTGGATAAACTACAAGTGGTGTGTGATACGTGCAAGTGATCATGGATATATACAAGTGCGATAAGTGGAGGTGTGTGCTAGTGAAACCTAATCATGGATATTCTAAGTTGTGTTTAAAATATTTGGGTATAGGTGATTCTAAATACAAGTGTAAGTAGTATGAGGTGTACATGGAGGGTATTTACAAGTGTGTTAAGTGAAAAGTGAGTGAGACGTGATATAAACATGAGGTATATATGCAAGAAGTAATAGAGGAAAAAGGGATCCTACAAGTATGTGTATACGCACACATGTGAAAAGTGATAACACCCATGTAAGAATAGAGTATATCCCTCTTATGACAAAAATAGTCCCCAGTGGAGTCGCCACTGTGTCCATCCTGTCCCGGTTGACGCCCCTACATGGGGGTCTCGCGCCCTTCCTTGAGGCGCTTCGATCGTCGTCAATTAGGGTGATGTATAGAGACAGAGTCACCAACTTATTTTGCACAAAACAGGCAAAAGAAATATTGTCACCTCGAGAGAACTACATCAAGGACATACTGATGCTTATTAAATAAATTAGTTCAAGGATTCAAGGCTATGTTCAGAATGGGAAGGTGTTAGGCACCCATCCCGCCCTTTCAGTCTCTCATGGGCATGTGTTATTCTTCTCCTTAATAACTCCGTAAAGTGTGTGCGTGTATATATAAATGGAGAGTGAATTATTCGACTCGCTTCATGGATAAAGGCAGAGTGAGGTCATCCTTAGGAGTGTTCCCAAAATAATAATTAAAAATATAATATGTGGGTTTGTTGGGTCACCAATTGTTTATAGAAAGACGATGGTATAGTTTGGATAAAACACAAGCATGGATCACAAATATAATATATGGGAATAATATATAAATAAAAATAGGAAAGGCGGTCTCAGATTTTACCCGAGCCGTCTACGTAGCCTAAAAGGGCATCAAAGTCCATATAGTTCGCATGCAAGACAGGGTGGGATTTATCCCATAAATCCAACTCGGGACTTTATTATGTGTGTATGTGTGTAGAAAAATGATATTTTTGTGTAAGGAAATGTAGTGAGAAATCCACATTCGGAATTTATAAGCAACACCTATTTTTCTTTTTTTTAGTTTTTTTTTATTGAAAATATAGTATGTGCAATACTACTAATAAAGAGTTGGATATTAATATGTGTTATCTAATAAAGATAAAATTCTAAAGTAAGAAATAAATAACTAATGAGAAAATAAGAGAATTCAAAGAGAGTGCGAAAGGTTTGGACCTTTTTTGGAAGCTTTAAGGTTAATGTTGATTGTTGAAGGTCTGCTCTTTCAAGTGGATGAAGGTGGTGGGAGGGGAGAGAGGGAAATTTGCCAAATAAGGTAAGAAAAGGATGGAAATGGAATTTGGGGGAGAGATTTCAATATGGAAACCACACTAACTTCGAGCGAATGTTGCTAAGATCACTGAGAGGGATGTTTCTGAGGTGCCTTTCGAAGTGAGCTCATGATCTTATATAGGGTCAAAGGGGGTGCCGATATTAATTTTCCTTGACATGACTATCGGAAGGCAATCCCGGACACAATACCGATAGGTAAGGAAATAATTTTGCCATTCGACAGTCTCATGCATATTTTTCTGGAAAATGATAGTAAAATGCAATTCGTAAGTCTGAATTATACACGGGATGAACCATTGGAAAGGGTATTCAGATCCCTTTATGAATCCATTGGGATGCTCCTGGGTTCGGGAAATAACTATGGTCAAACAGGGATTAGAAACGATAGACGGTCTTTTGGATATAAGAGGAAAACTGAGTGTTTATCTGAATCGTAAGGCTGATTCGTGCATAGGGCGGGCTGTTAGAAAGGTTATGAAGGGATATTTAATGTTGCAAAGAACTTAGCTCGGTCTGAAGCATTAAACTTGGTCAAATAAAGTAAAATGGATCGTTCATCTGTACTATAAGGTTGTTTTACGGATGGCACGAACCGTTGGAAAGGGTACTCAGAGCCCTTCGAAGATTCATTCAGTCTCATTTGAGATGAAGAGTTTATGAGAGTCAAACAGAGCTTGGGAGATGTCGTTGGTCTTCGAATGAGTTTTCAAGAGAAAATGGTCCATTCGTTAAAATCGTAAGGCCTATTCGCACACGGGGCAGGCCGTTAAAAAGGGGATTTAGGGCCCTTCGAAGATTTTTACTTGGTAGCATACTATCCTACGCAAATCATCGTAATAACCAACCGAAGTCATCAAGCTGAACAACAAGTATAGGAAGATCTTTTCTCACTATTAGTCAAAATGAAAGCAACCGGGGGATATAAATTCTTCCTGTTATAGGATCTTTTTTAATCATAATTTCTTCTTTATTTTCATCTCCGGTAGATCGCGGCGTGACCACTCTCCATCTTTTAAATGTGATCCACCCAAATATGTTCCTATAAAATATTTTGTAATATTTTTCTCCGTGTGCATCGTGTGAATTACGTGCCTTACACGATGATCTTTCCAATACGACAAGTAAAAAATATTGATCATCTGGACCATGGATTCATTTTACTAGGGTTATTTGGATCCTTCCTAGATTTACGATTCAGGTTTATAAACCAAGGATATTTTCCTACATACGTTTTCCCCACAGTCTCAGACTTCGCCTTCTTCTCAATCCGCTGACTTGAAATTCAAGCAGGCTCCATCCTACGATCGTGACTGACGGGTAAGAAGTTAGACTTGTCATGTCATTCCTGAGAGGGTGACTGGGCGGCAAAAATCTACGACGATTCCTAAAACTCATCTTACCACTATGATGTAAACAAGTGGATTCTGTTTCCTCCCCACATATAGGACATCCATAATAACAATGAAAATTTCAACAAGACAAGGTCCCATAAGCACAAAGGTCATTGATTACCCATATCACCATTGTTTTAAGTGTGAAATCTTCACCCTTATAAGAGTCAAATTCCCTCATGCCTTTATCCAATAAAGATTTAAGTTATTTGATTAATGGGGCTAAGAATATTTTGAAATCATCATCGAGAGCCTTCGGCCAAGGTATCAATAACGATAATAATATTAAATCCTTTCCCATGCACAGTGTTGAAGGGTAACTTAAAGGCGTCATGACAATAGGTCAATAAGTTTGATTAGTGCTTAAATTATCGAAAGGGTTAAACCCATCGATTGATAATGCAATACGGGCATTATGCGTTTCCTTTGGAAATTCATGGTATCATGGGTTTGAAACTTACTAGATGGGTGAATTAAGTGGATAAGGCATGAGATTCCGACCCACCTCGCATTTAGCATGAAATGACATGGCCTCTGCTATCCACAGTACGGTAAAAACCCATTTTAATTGTATCCAGAGGGGAAAATACTTTAAAACCTTTTGGAGTCTTCTCTTTTTCATTCTCACAAGCCACATATCTAGGCTCATTGTGTGCAGGACACTCATCCTTCTCTCTGTGCTTGTTACGGTACAATATGTAATAATACTTGCATGCATTAATATATTTGTACTTGAAACCCAAACCATCCAAGCTCTTCTTCATGCTAGGATAATTGACAAGTAACGTGTTTTCTTTTGGGAGAATGTCTTTAACCCCCTTAAGAATTTCGGTTATGCTGTTGCTCAAAAAACCAAATTGACTCTTCTAATTATGCAAACTAATCATTGCATATAATACCGAGTGATCTTCATCTCAATATTTATACAATGGTATAGCCACATTGACTTTCAACTATATGTATTCTTTATCTTCTGGTAATTCAACATCAACCTTTTCATTGACTTGGTCATAATGCACATTATTTGTATCCATAGGTGAATGGTTTTGATTGTGGAGGACTCTCTAAACATCGTCAATTAGGTCAGTCTAAGGATGATGTGTTGGCGAATCATGTACCACTTCCACTCATTGGGGTTCCATAACGCAGTTAGGTACCGGTAATTCTTTTGGAACATACACTTTTTAACCATATTATGTCAATGCCTCATAGTCTTGCAAAATTCCCCGGTTTAGTAAATGCAACCCAACGTCTTCTAAAACTTATATTTTACTTTCATACAAAGGGTGTACAGACACATAATCTTACCACTTTTAAGATTTATATATTTGTATGTAATAAATTATTGAATTCCCCTTACATGGTTATCAGATATTCAGTTACTCTCTCCCAACCACTCTTCATATTATGGGAAATCCATTAAATATTCTTCAAAATTCAATTCACCAATATTAATATGTTGAAACAAAGGTCATGGTGCATATAAGAATGCACAATTCATAATTCATTCAAATTATTCAACACAACTTAAACTAAAATTAAACAACGTAAACTTGAATTAATATTTCATGTAATTATATTTTCAACAAATTACCCATTAGATTCAAATAACTAACATAAACAAAATATTAAAACTTGTTCTCAAATTAAACATTGTTCATGGCATAGGCTTGACGAACAAATAAACTAGCCAAGTGATAAAATAATGATGATAGTATTTCAACATGTCCCTTCCCCGCTATCGACGTGAACATACATTTCTCCTCAACCGTTAGATGTGGAATCAACCATTATCTAAGCCTCACCCATATATAAAGAGCGATTGTGAACAGAAGTTCTAATATTTAAGGAAATGAGTATGCATGCGCCAATAATCCTGATATTTGTCAAGTTCCTAAAATATTGATGCTCTCTATAGTCACTGTGAATGGATGCTGATGATGTAGGGACTCTGGAAAGCAAAGGCACTGGATAGGGGAATGTTGAAGGATGCGACATTTGGGAGGGGAAACCTTGAGACGGGGGGTAGGAAAAACCTTGATAAATAGTGTATAGAAAACCTTAAGGAGGCATAGGCGGATGAAGACCTTGATTAAATAAAGATATAAGGTGACCGATTTCACCCGCCAACACTCCCAGGTTACTCTTAATCTCCTGCACATCCCAATTTATTTTGGACTGACTTGCCTTTTAGCTTGAGATGCTATTCCTCACTGAAGAGATCTCTTCCACGAGAGGTTCAATAGGTTTTAATTTGATTTTAGGCACATGTGATCTTAAACCTCTCTTCCTCCCTCTTTTGTCAGTTCCAAAGGTCAGGGTCAGGGCATCATCTTCAATGTCATCATAAGGGATCGAAGTGGACTGACTGCAAATGGATTCGATCAATTCGTGTAACCTAAAATTATATTTAATCTTATGATTTTAATATTATTTTTGTAGAGAACACACACACACACATATGCATAACTGGTCATACTCATAAGAGTTAAGTTCAAGTTTGGTGGGAATTCATTATCTCTGTCTCGTCGGTCATGCACGTATAAGTTGTCCTGATCAGGTTTTTGTTGGTATCTGGAACGTCCTTTGTCCTTTCTGACCATTCACTTCTCAAATCTTCATACGATTTAGAACCCATATTGTGGACACCAACTTTGTTCGCTCTCTTTTGCTTAATTTTCTCCCTATGGACCAACCTTTTGTCCATTGCCTCATTTTCTAAAAAGTTGTTCCATTGATTGATCAAAATTTTAATATTTGGAGGGACTCTATCTTTCATAGCCAAAATATCAAAGATCGATCCCCACTTCCGGATATGTTCTCAGTTATTCAACAACATGAGAAATAACCTCTTGCTTTGAAGGGTCGCGGAATGAAAAATGCTTACAAATTTGTTCAAAAATATCATCCTTGATGGTTTAACTAACTAAGTTCCAATTATTTGCTTCCCTAACTACCACATTCATTTTTCCAATTGACAGGATTTAAAGACCTGAATGTTATTTTTATTGCTAGTAGGATTATTATCGAGAAAAGAGAATCCAATGGGCTTCTTTTCATTTACTCAAAAGGTGCCATTATCCGAGGGTGGGGGTGTTGGATTACCAGGCATTTGTTGCCTAGTAGTAGATGGAGTGGTAGAGTTAACCAATGGTGGAGAAGAGAATTAGTCACTCAATAGTGATGAGAACCCTTAATAGGGTATAGGAGATGAGAATCCGGGAGGTGTCACGTCATCACTTGGTACGTTATGTCCATTTTCGCTCAACATTATCTACAATAAAAACAATAAGCGATGAATTCATTATAGAAACATGTTTATGACTAACTAATCATGTTTACGACTATATATATGTATATACCTTCTCATAATAAGACTTTAAAATATGTCCAATGTGTTAGAAATCCATCAATTATGTATTACCTTTTAAAAATCTAGGGATTTTTTCACGTGGACAACTAATAGGAAGCGATATCTATGATTTAAGTATAGATGTTTGTAAAATAAACTCATAATCCTTTCTTCTTCAACTTATTGGCAAGATTTAATTTAAGGTGTATATGTCACGAGACATCACAGTCTTTGTCAATGCTCTCTTTACATAGTTATATCCACAATGAGTGAATGTTTTTTACTATATTCTTGTGACACCCCGACTAATTAAATACCTGGTAGCTACTCCTTTATGAAGTTAATACAGAATATCAAGTTGGTTCAGTTGTAGCATCACTGTCAAAAATATTTAATTTATTACTAGCCACCTAATGTTTAAAAAGAGAGATGCCAAATTTGATTAATTAAGTTAACAAATAACTAAGAATTAAATCATTACCCATCAATCGCATAAACAATCTCATATGAATAACCAACAAAATAAAATCAACTGGGTCTGGATTAAACACTCCAATAATAATGCCAAAGTAAATAAAGTCCCAATACAAGAGTCTGAATAATTAAACCAATAACCGAAATAATGAAAGTCTGCAACTACAACCTCTAAATAAGAATGGGCAACATGCCCTAACTAATACAAATGACTCTGAAGGAACCAATGATAAATATAAAGGCGTCTAATACCAAGATCCTGCAGCTTCCACAGATACTATAGCACGTCATCAGAATAGAACTCCTATGCTTGGCGTCCTTGTGGCTGGGTACCTAAAATGTTTTTACAAAACAAAAATAGATTTGGAGGAAAATGGGTCAGAGCCCAAGGTGAAAACAGTTTAAAGGTTTAGCAAGTGTTTAAATTGCAATTAAACACATATTATAAACATGTTAGTTATGTACTCTCACATGAGTTTCTCACCTCGTAACTAATGTGCACGCCTAACGTATTCCCTTAACCCATCCTATTATGTCGGTAACCAACTAGTCTGTACCACTCCTGCTTTCTCATTCTAACATAGGGTATCTACTTGTAACACCCAAATAAAACATATACATAACCCATATTCACGTTCATTAAATTACTTATCTCAAGTGTTAATTAAATTCTCACATTCTTAGTCCATTACAATATCTTAGTTATTCACATCTACTAAGCAACAGCGAACCAGTCACAAGTATATATATAAATCACTCATAGTACATATATATATATATATATATATATATATATATATATATATATATATATATATATATATATATATATATATATATATATATATATATATATATATATATATGGCACCCCTAGGCTAACCTGCAGTGCACGCATACTCTGCTATCAAATCCATATACATCACGTACGTAAGGATCACGTGTTCCGAATCACTCAGGAACCGTCAGAATACAAATATCACATATATTATAGGCAAACATAGTTCACATACCCCCATGGGTCACGCACATACCTACGCTCTCATGGTCAGCTGACTTATCAACTCACAAATAAGTCGTTCACAGTACTATGTCCTTAAGGTACCAGCCTAAATCCCCCCAAAGGCACACAAGGATAAGAGGGTCCTTTCTAAAAAAAAAAACTAACCTCCCATGATAGCAAGTATGATAGGTATGTCATTCACATAAGAAATCCATTCACCAGGAACTCACACAACCTTAGTAATCATAGTTCAATATAAACATTCACATTCTATTTATTAAGTCTCGTACATAGCAAGTTTATCCCTAACATTATACGTAATATATATTTAGCTTGATAACTCTCTCGCCGTATCAATTTGAGTACTTAAACCTATCTCAAAAGGTTACTAGGTCTCCTATTAGTTTCCAATGTTATCTCGGTAACTTAAAGTCCCTATGTTACTGTTCTTATCCTTACATCATCATTAATTCCCATTATATTTTTAATTCGAACGATTTCTAATCGTACCTCACTCGGTGTACCCTCGTAGGCAATAGCATTCAATTCCATAAGGTAAACCATTTTTTTTCCGGCATCAACTAAGACCCTACTGACCTTAACTAAGATCCACAATATTAATTTAAACATCCTAATAATCATCATCGGCATTGGGATTTTCATTAAGCCTTAAGGGAAAACAATTGCCAAAACTCAGAAGGGGTCGATCGATCGAAGAAAAGAGGTCGATCGATCGATCAAGCAAGTATCAGCCCAGATTTTCTTAAACAGTTACGAATTTTCCTCTTTTTATACCTTTAATTCTTCATTACATTGTCTTAAACTCCCAACCAAGTATACTAACTGTCATACCAACATGTTTGCATCATTTCCCACGTTTTAGAATCATCAAATCAAAGTAGAACATCAAATTCTTGAATCAATTTACCAAATTTCCATATAAAAACCCTAGTTCTTCTATTTCTTCAAGAACACTATCTAATTCAATAAAATTCCATAATTCTCTACAGATGAATAATGATTTCATGGTTGTTAAAATCCCAGAAGTTAATCTATATGCAAAACGTACCCAAATTACGATTTCAACTCTTCAAATCCATTTAATTATCAACATTCAAGGTTATTCTTCAATTCTAACCTAACATGGATGATATATGCGCTAAATTATTTCAAGTTAAATCACTTGTCTAGTAATGAAGATTCTGGTCCGATGAAGTAGACGGTATGGGGATGATCCTTGCTTTCCGATCTATTCGGTGGTGGTGACGGTAGTGCAAAAGTCTTTAAGTGGTGGTTCTCCATTGAAAACTTCCTTCTCTTCCACTCTCATGGCCGTTTATGATTTTTGGTTGAGAAACCTTAAGGGACTCAAGTGTTGGATGATAATAACTATCTAAAATTCATGGGTCACTATTCACCCAAAACTAGGAATGACTAAAATACCCTCCCGAGTTGTCGGTTATGCTTAAAAATGCCCCGGGACCCAAACTAAACCCCCGGTTAGTGTTTTCTGACTATCTCGACCATACCGGACACGTTGGCGAACTCAAAATTCTCATATAGATGACATAAAAATAAAAATACTTTTAAATCCATTAAATTGGATCCTGACACGACTGACACGCGCGTCCTAACTTAATTACCAAAACTGTCGTATGTTCAACTCACGACGATTTTAATGAATTCAATAATCAAATATTACCATAATCACTCAGTAATATTCTGCAAAATTATAATAATCAAATACTAACTCTCGTCTCGCTTACATTTAAATCCGGATTATTTTCCAATTAATTATCCCAAATTAATTTTAATAAATCTCATAATTCAAGGCAATTTAATTTATTAAATCGCATAACATAATTAAAAGCCATAAAAATATGGGGTATTACAAATCTCTAATAACGTAAGGAATTGTAGGGCTACATCAGGATTATGTATGCAAAGTATATTCTCTACTGCCTCATCCTAACTTTCTACTAGGGAAAATATAATTAGATTGAATATGTACGATTGTGAGATATGAACTCTACGATTGGTGAGGTAGTTAAACTGTTCGAACTTCTTATTACCATAATTGTAAATGAGAGTACCCTCTATATGGCATGCTCTCATAAAAGAGGTATGAGTGCGATCCAATTGTAACCTCGTGTACTCTTGTTACTAATGATTATCGTGCATGCCTCATTTTTTTTGAGAAAAATATATGAGGGTTTGATTATGAGTCCTACAAGTAATCGATCTAATTAGTCATTAACTCGTTATTATTTCTCAACCGACCCAATTTAGGTTTATGTTATTTTATTTAATCCTAACATTGGTGTGTGTGTGTGTGTGTGTGTGTGTGCGCGCGCGCGCTTATTACTTTTATTACTATTACTACCATTTTGATTTTCAATTCCCTTTATTTTCCCACTAAAATAAATATTTTCCTCAAAACTTTTCTTTGAAATAAGTCTTAACTTCCTTCTCGTATTAGGTTGGTTTTATCTAGGTTATTTCTTTTATTAGGGTTTTTGGTGAAGATTGAGATTTGTCCCTCTAAGTTATTTCTCTATATCTTAAAATTATCGTTTGGTTGACTGATTATAGATTATAATGATGGGTTCATAATAATTGCAAAAAATGGTGACAAAATAAAAGGGAAATAAAAAGATACTTCTAAAGTTACTTAATTGCTATATGAGGGTTAAGTGTACGGTAATAATCCATCTTTCACCCTCTTTGTAACCCACTAATTCATACTCACACACATACACTCCCTAATTCAACTACATTATATCATACCTAAGTTCAAGTTTGGGTGTACAAACACTCATAAATGCGCATACACTAATCCATACTCAGTTTTAACTTGTTTCAAAAACACCCATAAACTCCCATGGTCACGGTTTATGGCCGTGACCATATCCATTGGTTGTCACCATTAAAAGTAAAAGATAGAAAACAAATGTGTATCTAAACAAATGCATCGAAATGAAAACTTATTTAGATGGCAAAACGACAGAGGGGACAAGTATGACTGTGCTTATACATGTGTGCGTGGGTTATAAATTGAGAACTGATATTGAATTGAAATAAATTATTTTGTGAGTACATAAACTCATATTCAAATTATATGAACTCGTGGTGGATCACTTTAACCAGTTCAACATCAAACCTACCCTAGTTCATTACTTTGTAATTATGGCTTAAACATCCAATTAATCTCATTACGAAAATTAGGTTATAATGTGATTATCTGATTTCATGAATTAAGTCCAGATTCTGATGAACTAAAATTATTTTAACACAAAGTTAATTTATTTCCTAATTAAAGCAAACCTGTCTTGGTCCGATACAAATTGAATCCCATATCCTAAATATCTTCAAAATCCTTTAAAACCTTAGGGTTTAAAATTCAATTACAACATTTTAATATTTTCACATTTGAATTTCTTTAATTTGGATGTTTTTACATTTCAGTCTTAGGATTTGTTTTATTTGGGTAATTTCACATTTTAGTCTCATTGGGGATATTTTAACCCCACACATACATATACATACACATACATAGACATAAACACACATAATACATACATATACACATATATAAACACACACAGTACATATACACAAACACATACAATACATAAATACACACATACACAAACACACTCCCTAAATAATGAGAGAGGGTGAGTACATAAGAGGGAGAGAGGCGGTTGTGGTGGCATGGCGGGGGGAGAGAGGCAACAGAAGGAGATAGGCAGTAAAGAGTGAGTGAGAGAGAGAGCGCAATGATAATTCTGCCTCATGTAAGATTTTATATATCGAGGTTGGTCACGGTCCAAGTTCGTGACTAATGGAAGTGACCATATAATTTTTTTACACGTCACAATCTAGATCGCGGACTTGGATTGTGACCGGAGTGACAATTTCAAAATGATCACGAATTTGGTCCGTGAACCCATTTGACGGATCCATTTGTCTTTGTCACACATGTGGTCATGGTCATGGTTTGTGACTAAATTTGGCAGGAGTTTTGGTGCCCTTTTGGTCACAGGCATGGTCACGGACTAAGGTCGTGACCCCTGTGGTCACGCACTATGGCTGTGACCCTATCCATTGGATGCCACACTTTATCTTTATCATATACATGGTCACACCAAAGATGTCTATGGTCACGGTCCAAGTTTGTGACCACCTTCCAGGTCTGTGACCCATTCACTGTGACCATTCTCGGATTGTGGTATAGTGATGAACTTCATGGTTGAGCTACATATGGTAGATTAGTTCTTATTTTCATTTACTTGGCGCGGGATGCTTGGTTTGGCTTGTCCCTTCCTTGTTTGTATGTGTATAATTCGAGTATACAGATTTCCGCACTCTTTCATGTTTTTGTTTTTATGCCACTTTTTAATGTCATAAATTTGTCAATTTAAATCTAGTTTATTTCAGATTTTGGGAAAGCTTTAAAATACTAAAATAAACTTAATAAACGTATTTTAACCTATAATATAAGTAACTTCTGTTGTAAAACTACAAATAAAACTTAATAAACACAATCTTTGTATAAAAAAGAAAACAAGTATGAACGGAATAATTCTTGTATGGATGAGATAGAAACCATCCTCGTCAACAAAGTAAAAGATACAAAAAAAAATGTGTATCTAGACATAAGCAATGCTATACGGTGGTATAACGTAACATAATGAGAGAAGAGCCCAATTATGTAAAAGAAACAAAACAAGTATGATATGGAATAAATTCTTGGATAGAGAAACCATCCTCATATACTCATCACCAAACAGTTAGCCGTTCAAAGTAAAAGATAGAAAATAACTCTGTATCTAAATAAGAGTAGTGCTATGAGTCCCAAATAACTCTCCCAAATTTTTCTCAAAATGACTTGTGTTTTGTGCCCTGACAGGACCCGCATCACATGACAATAGATGAGAGGTAAGTGAAAGAATAACGTGACGTCCACATAAGATTTGGAGGAAATTTGGATGAGTTATTTAGGACTCAAAACATTATTCATCTGAACAAATGCATCGAAATGAAAACTTATTTAGATGGGAAAACGACAGAGGGGACAAGTATGATTGTGGTTAAGCCACTTGACAACACATTCTCCATGAAAGAGGTGCATACATGGCAACCTAGTCGCCTCCAATTCCAACCCCACCGGAAAGGCTTCCATACAAATCGCACAAATCTGAGTCTCATCTGATCCTCTGAACTTCACTTTCTCAAGCCCCTCAACAGCTGATTTCGCTGACGGCGCAGACCTATTCACTGCCATCTCCATCGATTCGGCCATTGCTGCCGCTTCATCATAATTAGCTTCCAGCGATTGAGGCCATCTCTGTAAATAAATCTGAACAACGATCTCCGTTGATACCAGATTTCCCCTCTCATCCATATAAGGCTGGGGAATGAATTGAGAATATTGGAAGATACTGTCGATGAAATGAGATAGCTCGTGGTCGCAATTGAAGGGGATTTCCATGCCGGAGAGGATTCTCCAAAGGTGTTGTCGGCGTTGCTCCTCGTTGTTGCCAAGGTTCATCCGGAACGCCTTACAGAATCCATAACTGTATTGCAGGGTCAAGCTTGAATTATAATGGTTGAGATCGAAGACTATTACTATGCGAAGGGATTCAATATCATCTTCTTGCATGTTTTGTAATGGTTTGTATGAGCGTTGGGCTGTCATCCTCACTTCCATCAGCCTCTCCATTGTTTTTATAAGGGAAGGATACAAACTGTTGTACAGATATACGCTTGTTTGGGGTGTTTATATAGGAGTTAGAATTCGATTTGTAATCTTTGCGTCCTTTAGGTATTAATACATTATACACCCTTAAGTCTTGCGCCACACTCTATCATCACATTTTCACATACAAAAATATAAATGTCCTTGCGCCCCACTCTATCTTCACATTTTTACATACAAAAATATAAATATACTCGTCTTCTTATATATAAGAAAACAAAATAATTTTAACAAATAAAAATAATTTATAACAAAGAAAAAAAAAATTTAAATTATACACAACAGTTTTTGGAGGTTAAAAAAAAAGCTTCTTACCCAAAAAAAAATATTTTTTGATATTAAAATAGTTTTTAACAAAATAAAATTAGTTTAAACGAAAACACTTTTTTAACAAAATAAAAACTATTTATAACAAAAAATAGTTTAACAAAACAATTTCTAATAAAACAAAACATTTTTTAATAAAATAAAAACAGTTTATAAAAACTTTTATTTAACAAAATAAAAACTGTTTATAACATAACACTATTTTTTTTTTTTAAAACTTCTAACAAAAATAAAACAGTTTATAACAAATAAGCAATATCTTTACAAAACAACAGTTTTTAAAGAATAAAAATATTTAAAAAAATTAGAAAAATAAAAACACTTTACTGAAAACAAAATCAGTTTTAAAAGAAAAAAAATAGTTTTCCAAAAATGTTTTTTAACAAAATAAAAAAAACATTAATACTAAAAACTTTTCGTGGAGAAATTTCATATTTACCAATGAAAAATGTACCAAAGTATAACAAATTGACTAATTTGTAGTAAAGTCTAAAGTAAATAAATAAATGTTACGGGTTAAAGTAAAAAAAATCCAAATAATATTATTAATAACAATAATTATTATACTAATAACCCTACATGTAAAACACAATATTTTTAAAAACTATTTTTTCTTCACTAAAGTGTTTATATTTTTCTAAAAACTGTTTTTTAATATTTCTTTGTTATAAACTGTTTTTATTTTATTAAAAATTGTTTTGTTTTGTTAGAAATTATTTTTTTAAACTTTTTTTTGTTATAAAAAGTTTTTATTTTGTTAAAAAATTGTTTTCGTTTAAACTACTTTTATTTTGTTAAAAACAGTTTTAATTTCAAAAAATGTTTTTTTTGGTAAACAACTACTTTTTTTAACCCCTCCCCCCCAAAAAAAACTGTTTTTTATGATTTTTTTTTAAATTTTGTTTCTTTGTTATAAACTATTTTTATTTGTTAAAAATTATTATTTTAAACCCGATTTTTTGTTATAAACATTTTTTATTTTGTTAACAAATGTCACTTTTCGTGTAAAAAAAATCATATTTAGTGACGAAAAATGTAGCAAAGCCTAATAAATTAATAAAATGTACTATAATTTATTAAAATAATTAGTAATGTGTTAAAGTAAAAAATCGAAATAAAAATAATTATAAAAAAATTATATTTTATCTTAAAGTATAAATTTTATCTAACCTAAAACATAATATTATTTTAGGTTAAATAACAATAAACTGTTTTTATTTTATTAAAAACTATTTTGTTTTGTTAGAAATTGATTTTTAAACTATTTTGTGTTATAAAGAGTTTTTATTTTGTTTAAAAAGTGTTTTCGTTTAAACTATTTTTATTTTGTTAAAAACTATTTTAATTTCAAAAAATGTTTTTTTTTATAAAAAGCTATTTTTTATTATAAGCTTTTTTTAACCCCCAAAAACTATTATTATAATTTTTTTTTTAAATTTTGTTTCTTTGTTATAAACTATTTTTATTTGCTAAAAATGTTTTGCTTTATTATATATAAGAAGGTGAGGGTATTGATATCTTTGTATATAAGAAGGTGAGGGTAGAGTGTGGGGGGAGACTTAAAAGGTGTGGGGATAGCCCCACCCTTTATTTTATGCAATATTAATTAGATTTTAATGTGTACATTTTCTCCATGATGGAAATAGAAGAGAACAAAATACTAATTCAAGCTTTTGTAAGAAAAAAATTGAAATCTCTCTTGCTCGAAATCAGGCCCGAAGCCCGAAATATTTATGAGCCGAGTTCGGGCTTAGGTGAAAAAAAATAATTCGGCCTGAGCTTGGGTAAGGTAGTTCGGGGGAGCCTGAGCAACCCCAAGACCGACTCACCCAACTCGATTTACAGCGCTACCTCCAACTAAAACAGATACATTTGATAAAAAAAATTATATTTTTAATAAAAACTATTTTTTATAAAAAAAATTGTTTATAAAATGTAAAATCTTATCCATTATTTTTTATTAAAAAACTATTTATAAAACGTAAAATTTGTTTTCTTAAGAAACTGTTTTTTTTAAAAGTGTTTTTTTTTGTTTACAAATTTTATATTTGGTTAAAAACTGTTTTTTTGTAGTATTTTAAAAAAAAAATTACTGTTTTAAAAAGATATGGTCCGCAACAGCGGTATGTAATTTAGTCAGACCACCTATACATACCACTGCCCCGACCATATTTTCTAATATGTTAGTCCGCGTCAGCGGTATGTATAGGTGCTCGGACCATATTACATATATAAGGGGTTTCTTAGGACTAACAGGATACTATATAAGGTTTGTGAAGGGGTATGGTCAGATCTGCAAACCCCTAAATAATCTGCTCAAGAAGGACTCCTTTTACTGGAAATCTGAACCTACTGATGCCTTCAATCAATTAAAACAAGCCATGACTACACCTCCAGTCTTAGCTCTTCTTGATTTCTCACATGATTTCACCATTGAAACTGATGCCTCTGGATTTGGAATTGGAGAAGTGCTAATGCAGAAGTGTGGTGACAATTATTATGCAACACAAATAGATAAGAGAAACACAATCACCAAGTAGTAATAAGAAATGCAAAATGGCAATCACACAACAAAGGATGTACGTGGTTCAGCAAAGATGCCTACGTCCACGGTGGTGCAGTCAGTATTATTTATGTATTCTTCGAAGAGTGATTACAGAGAATACAATGTGTCCTTTGCCCCGAACCTAGGGTTTGTTATATACATGTTCGTTCTAGTGAGTGGGGGTGTGGGAAGAGACTAAATCATAATCGGTTTAAGGTATAAGAGGCCTGGACTTTGGGCCGCTACAATTGGGCTACTCGTCCAGGCCCATCATCCTAATTTCGGGTACCCACAATTGTCCCTAAGTTTGTTGGGCCATGCTTTGGGTTCAATAAACGTAAATGATTTGTCATAATGGATGAGTCGTATATCGTTGAACTTTTCCCAAAATTTGAGGACTGATTCTGGCGGCACCCGCTTCGTGGTTCGTTCACTATGATTAGTAATACTTCAAGGTTTTATTCAGAGCAGCCACTTTTCGACCGTCGTTTCAACCTTCTCAGCATTCTTCCATTTCCTGTGAGCTCTAGCGATTCACACTCTCTTCGTCCAGTCTTCATTTTCATCGCTTTCGATCTTCTTCGTCGTTTGGGCTTGTGATTCTCCATTATTCAAGTCGAACTTTCATCTTGTAAGTCTCCTGTGCCCTATCTTTGTATTTTTTCTTTGAATTTGTAGTTCCTTTAGGGTTTCCCGATGGCAAAGATTGATAATAGGTCGATCCCTGAGTTTAGGAAGTTTTACAACATTCCCGAGTGGGTAGATATTGAGTGTGCCTCTCTCCCTAGAAACGTTAGAGAGATAGAGAATGCCCACTGGATCCATGTCTTGCTGCTTTTCCAAGGGGGACTTACTTTTCCTCCCAACAATTTCTTTGGTTATTTCAACATTGTTCCCGCACAGTGTTCGCCCAATGTGTGGAA
This sequence comes from Sambucus nigra, assembly GCA_949130495.1. Taxonomy (NCBI): domain Eukaryota; kingdom Viridiplantae; phylum Streptophyta; class Magnoliopsida; order Dipsacales; family Adoxaceae; genus Sambucus; species Sambucus nigra. Next base: position 605,228,029 of record OX422209.1, read on the forward strand.
GATAATCAATGGTGTTCATAGAATAAACCAGTTATATGGTACCAAGTTAGGGCTCGTCGAGGTCTGTTTCTGCTATTCTTTTTCTCGGACTAGTTTTGGTGTTCTTTATCTCAAAGCCAGGAGTCCTGATAGGGTATTGGTAGTAAACCTACCTGATTCCCATAAGGACTATTGGCAAGAAAGTTTCTTTGCTAGAAACTGGCAGTTTTCTCCCCAATTTGAAGGGTCGAGATCTTATAGGTTCTCTGTTCCCTTTTTTGGGGAAGAATACATAGGTAGATTCTGCTCTGTTCTCTTAATTTTTGTTGATTTGTGATCTTTGACTTTTATCAATGAAATGAAAAGGCTTCTTTTTCCAGTGCATTGATTGATTTTTCTCTCCATTTCCCTTTTATGTCTTGTAGTTAACTGATGTAGAAGAGTATATTCCTGCCACATCTCATTTGGGCAGGACTCTTGGTCCTAATGCCAGTCCTCAGGCTCGCCAGGCCTTTGTTAGGCTTTGCAAATCTCTTAGGTCAAGGAAGCAAAAGTATAAGGATCAGTCTGAGATTGTGGCCAAGTTGAAGGACAGACTCCAGGAGATGGAAGAGGTTGGTGCTTCAGTGCAAAAAGAGGTAAATTTGTTGAGAACAAAGCTTCTCGATGCTTCTGAGATCAACCAGGTTGGGGAGATGCTTCAGCAAGAAAATGAAGCTTTAAGGAAAGAGGTCTCGCGTCTTAGGGAACATGCGCCGAGCACCGCTCCTGCAGTATTGCGAGGTCTTCATCGATGCGAGCTAGGGATGGCTCGAGCGATGTTCCCCCTGTGCTGCGAGGTTCCACTAGTCCACTCGTTGCGTGAGCTGGCATTAGCACCAGGCGTTCAGATAGGGAAATGGAAGAGCTCCGCGGTGATGTCCAGCGAGCATATGTGATTACTGTTGGGCTTCAAAGGGACGTTACTCGGCTGCGGGATCTATTTATAAAAGTATCTCGGCGAGTATGGGCCGACGGTTATGACCAGGGTTGGCTGGATGCTCCGACGAGGCTGATAGAATTTGAGGAGCTCACCTTCATTAGGGGGTGGTTGAGTGCTTTGAAGGAGATGCAGGTTCCAAGGAACTCTATGCTCTGGTATCGCCACAAAATATCTCCTTCACCTCGGATGCCCAATCCCTTCCGGAGAGATAACCAGTGGATACCCATCGATGCTATCCCCCGACAGCTATTGGAGTCAGATGCTAACGAAGCCGAGAAAGAGTTGGTTCCTACTCCTGACGATGGTCGAAAAGCTCAAGTGGCTGATTATCTCGTTCAGAGGCCTCATCCCCACTGAGATTTTGCCAGTAGTTACTCTATGTATTATGTGTTGTAGTGATGTTATGTCAATGTTTTGGGCGAGCTCGCCGGCTAAACATGTATTGTACTTGTTGTAAATATGGTGGATTAATATAAAATTTATGTTTTGGGCTATTTTATCCGACTAAACAAGTGTATTATATTCTCCATAGTCTCTCTCCTTTATGATCTCCAAATTCGTATTATTATGCAAATGTCCTTCCAGTCCAGTACACTATTGAGGTACCATTGTGCACCACTTTACCTTTTAGGTCGTGTCGTCACACTCCCTTAGGTCTAAGTGTGGCAATTGGTGAGGACACACCTGGTGTTGGATGCTCTATCCGGTTAGGATTTTATTCAACCAAAGATGGTTTGGCGACCAACTATAATTTGGTCATATTGCTTAAGGATCTCCTGTAGGGCTTCATATATTGCCAGGGGCAATGCTAAGAGGTCTTTCGTGTTTCATAATGAAAGCCTGAGGAGGGTGATTTCCCTTCTATGGTGTAATGACCAATGTGCCTGTCGTTTGGAAAAGATGTGTGATAAAGCTTATATAACTGTTACTCATTAGAACGCAACCGTTAAATAGCTTTCATTAATGACAGGGAAAATGAACTAATAGTTCCACAACAAAAGCATAAAAGAAGAATCTAAAAATAGAATTTCTTGAAATTGGCTGCGTTCCATGCTCGGGGTATTTCTCTGCCTTCCATCATTTTTAAGTGATAGGCGCCTTGCAGATTTTCTTGTTATCTTGAATGGTCCTTCCCAATTTGGCCCTAGCTTTCCGTCTGATGGTTTCACTGCGCTGCCCAGCACTTTTCTTAGGACATAGTCCCCAACTCGGAATGTCCTCGGGTTGACCCTTTTGTTATAGTGTCTCGCGAGCTGTTGCTTATAGCTCGCTAGTTTTACTAGGGCTAGCTCTCGCCACTCGTCGGCTAGGTCAAGCTCAGAGAGCAATACTGCATCATTATGGCCTTGTTCGATAAGGTTGGACCTCATTGTTGGAAAGCCTGCTTCTAGTGGGATAACTGCTTCCATCCCATATGTCAGCAAAAATGGGGTTTCTCCCGTTGCTTGTCGTGGAGTGGTTCTATAGGCCCATAGAATGTGTGGTAATTCATTTACCCATGCGCCTTTGGCTCGCTCCAATCATTTCCTTAATCCGTCGATCACTGTCTTATTAGAAGCCTCAGCTTGGCCATTGCTTTGAGGATAGGCCACCGAGCTAAAATGGTGTCTGATTCCATGTTCATTACAGAAACTTTGAAAAGAGACTCTTTTGAAATGCGTTCCATTGTCGGTGATAATGGTTCTGGGGATGCCAAAACGGGTGATTATATTTCTCCATATGAACCTTATCATATCTGCATCTCGGATGTTCACTAGGGGTTCTTCCTCGATCCATTTGGTGAAGTAGTCAGTCGTGACCAGTAGATATTTGCGACTGCCGGTGGCAGTAGGAAGTGGTCCTAAGATGTCCATCCCCCATTGGACGAATGACCATGGGCTGGATAATGATTTTAGGTCGCTGGTAGGTTGGTGGGCCATAGGAGCATGAAGCTAGCATTTCAGGCACTTGCGGACATACGCCGCAAAGTCCATTTGCATATATGGTCACTAATAACCCTCCTTCATTGCTCGAAAAGCCAAAGATATTCCTCCTATATGGCTTCCACAGATTCCTTCATGAATCTCATGTAGAACTTGCTCAACATCGTTCGAGTGAACACATTGAAGGTAGGGATCGGAAAACGATCTCTTGTATAGCTTGCCCTCAGAAGATAAGTGAAAGCGAACAGCTTTGACTCTTATTTGGTGAGCAGTCTTCTTATCATCTGGAAGCATGCCATCCTTCAAATAATCCCTTAGTGGGTCCATCCAGCTGGGTGCTGACTCAATATGGAGCACCTGCTCCAAGCTTGGTAACTCGTCATTATGGTTAATGCTTGGATGAGCGAGGAAATTGATGGGGATTATTCTTTTTAAGTTGGAATCGATTGCTGAGCTTAGGGCTGCTAGGGCGTCAGCATGGTTGTTCTGTCTCCTGGGGAACTGCTGAACATTGACTTCCTCAAAGTCAGCCAATAGCCTTTTTGCCAAGGCGAGGTAGGCTGCCATCCTTTCATCTTTTGCATTGTAGTCTCCACTGATCTGATTGGAGACTAACTGTGAGTCGCCAAACACCTGTAATTACTTTTCTCCCAAAGCGTGTGCTTTCTGGAGGCTGGCTATCTGGGCCTCGTATTCTGCTTCATTATTGGAGGCTTCAAATCCAAGCCTAATTCCCTGCTCGAGGATCGTATTTTTTGGAGTGATAAGAATGATGCCTACGCCTTCCCCCTTTGAAGTGGAGGCTCCATCAACAAATAATTTCCAAATTCCCTCCGTTATGTGGCTCCCTTTTTGTTTGGCTGACTGTGGTTGGATGCAAAGCTGCTCGCCTGTGAATTCGGCTATGAAATCAGCAAGGACCTGCCCCTTGATTGCGTTCCTTGGTTAAAATTGTATATCAAATCGTTTGAGCTCGACTGACCATTTAGACAGTCTATCCGATAAATCCTCCTTCCTCAGGATTGCTTTAAGGGGGTGTGATGTAAGGACGATTATAGTGTGGGCTTCAAAATAGTGCTTTAGCTTCCTCGAAGCCACTACTAGTGCAAAGGCGAGATTTTCCAGTGGGAGGTATCTTTGCTCGGCATCAAGTAGGGTTTTGCTCGCGTAATAAACGGGGTGCTGGAATCTTGAAACTTCACGCATCAATGCAGAACTGACAGTGTGATTTGAAACAGAGAGGTACAAGTACAAGGGATTTTCTTCCTGTGGTATAACGAGCAGTGGTGGGGAACTGAGGTAAGCCTTGAGCTCGTCCAGTGCTTGTGAGCAATCTGGGTTCCACTCTACCATTTTATTCCCCTTTAGAAGCTGGAAGAAAGGCTTGCATTTCTCGGAGGATTTAGAGATAAAGAGATTTAAGGCAGCGAGCATGCTAGTGAGCTTCTTTATGTCCCGGATTGTTCGAGGAGGTTGTACCCTGTTAATTGCATCGATCTGGTCTGGGTTAGCCTCTATGCCTCTCTTACTGATCAAGTACCTAAGAAATTTTCCTGACTGGACGCCGAAAGAATACTTGCTCGCATTAAGTTTCATTCGGTATTTCCTGATAATTTTAAAGGTGTTTGACAGGTCCCAGAGGTGGTCTTCTTTCTTCTTACTTTTAACAAGCATGTCATCAATGTAGACCTCCATGGTGTCTCCCATCTGGTCCTTGAACATCTTGGTGACCAGCCGCTGGTAGGTTACCCCTGCGTTTTTTAGCCCAAAGGGCACGACCTTATAGTAGTATAACCCAACTGTGGTGATGAATACTGTTTTATCTTGGTCTGAGGCATATAAAGGGATCTGATGATACCCTGAGTATGCGTCCAAAAAACTCATTCGCTCGTGACCTGCAGTGGCGTCTACCAGTTGGTCAATTTTTGGAAGGGGGAAACTGTCCTTAGGGCATGCTCTATTGAGGTCAGTGAACTCGATGAAAACTCTCCACTTCCTATTGCTTTTTGGAACTACTACTGGGTTGGATAACCACTCGGGGAATTGTACCTCCCGTATAGATCCTGCATCCAACAGTTTTTCTACTTCTTTTTCCACGGCTTTTGCCTTCTCGGGTATAGTTCGCTATGCCTTCTGCTCGATTGGTTTGAAGGTGGAATTGATTTGCAATTAATGACAAAACATACTAGGATCAATTCCAGGAAGCTCGTATGGTTCCCACGTGAAAACATCTACGTTGCGTCTCAGTAGAGTTGTCAATTCCTTCTGTTCCTGATTAGTGAGAGAAGCTCCAATCAAGAAAACTATGCTACTGTCGCTACCACCAGTTGTAACCTCTACCAGGTCTTCAACGACCCTTTCAGAGGGGAGGAGCCTAGTCTCCTCTATTCCAGGTCTTCCGTACTTTAATTTCTATTTAAAAGGTGTCAGGCCTTCTTGTTCTTCAACTTTCTCGCTGGGCTGATCGGCCTTCTTCTCTGGCCTTGGTCGGATGACTGCTATGAAGCACCTTCTTGCCATCGCTTGATCGCCGTGGATCTCCATTACTCCTCGCTCAGTTACATACTTGAGTTTTTTATTGTAGGTTGAGGAGACTGCTTTCATCGCATGGAGCCATCCTCTGTCGAGGATGGCTTGGTATGGTGAGTCGATGTCAACCACCAAAAACTCAATCATCTTGGAGACGTTTCTCGCGCGTACTGGTAGTACAATTTTTCCCAGAGGCATAGTTATTTTTCCAGCGAAGCCAACTAAAGGGAAAGTAGCTTCCTTTAGGTCGGTGACGCTTAACTTCAATTTTTTGAATAAGTCGAGATACATTACCTCGGATGAGCTTCCTTGGTTGATGAGAAATTTGTCGACGTCAAAGTTAGCTATCCTGAGGGTAATGATCAAAGCATCATGATGTGGGGTTCTCACTCCCACCAAATCTTCATCTGTGAAAACAATATGCTTATTATAGTTAACGTCATCTGCTGGTCGGCGCTTTCCTGACTGTGACTTTGCTGGATCGATCTAAAAAGCTTGCATCACTGCTGTAAGTTTCTTCATCTCCATTCGAGATGAATTTCCCTGGATCTGTCTGGCATCAGAGGCCCCATGAATTACCACGAACTCGTGTCCAGCATCATCGTCGAGCACGTCGTCGGGTCTCGCCTCTCTATTGGCAGCCGCTTTCTCTACCTTCTTTTCCACGAATTCGTTCAAATGCCCGGATTGGGCTAGCTCTTAGAGGTGGGACTTAAGATCTTTTCAATGCTTAGCCTTATGTCCTCCCTCTTTGTGAAAGGCGCATCTCAGCGCATTATTCCTCTTCGAGGGATCTCTTCCCATCTTCCTGGGCCACTTGATGAATGGCTCGTCTTTGATTTTTGCGAGAACTTTGTAAATTGGTTCTTTAAAGACGGTGTTGACCACCTGAAATGCTTTTGACACGTCATTGTTGCCTTCGTTTTTGGAGCCATTTTTGCCCCCATTCTTTCCTCCTTTCTTCTGGTTCTCAGTTTTGTCACTGCCCTTGGTAGTGAGTTTAGCTCGATCGTTTTCCCCTATACTGAGGCGGGTGATATCTTCCACCTTAGCGTACTTCTCGATGCGAGCCATCAGGTCGTGAATAGCCATAGCCTCCTTCTTTGTCAGGGACTAGTATAGAAGGAAAGAGCTGGGTAGTCCAATTTTGAAAGAGGCCACTGCCTCTTGCTCCGAGCAATCCTCGACCTCGTTGAATAACTCCCAGTACCTCTTCGTGTAGTCTTGGAGGGTCTCTTGAGTCATTTTCTTCATTGTCAGCAAAGCATCCATCCTTTTGGGATGGGAGATACTAGTAATGAATCGGGTCGTAAAGAGCTCGGTCAGGGATTTGAAACTCCTGATGGACCGGTGGGGGAGCCTTTCGAACCATTTTTGCACCACGTCATCTAGGCTCGAGGGGAAAAATTGGCACATTAGTGCGTCCCGGTGGTTCCAGAGGGTCATGGCCTATCGTACTGCCTGACGTGATCAATGGGATCAGTCTTACCGTCATAAATTTTGTACCTGGGAATGACAAGCTTCTTGGGGGCTTATTTTTCTTCAATTTCCCTCGAGAAAGGTGATTTCATCTGGGTTTTAAGAGCTCGCCTAGCTTATTCTCGGGTCAATCTGATATCGTGATGGACAGGATGCTGGTCCATCTCCCTTCAGACCAGACTTTGTATGTTCTCGTTGCTGCGAGTAGGGCTCTGGTAACGGTGAGCTTTTCACAACTGCTCGCGTAGGTCGTCCTCTGACTCATCTCCCTCAATCTTTTGGGATCCTCGCTTGGGGATCCTTCCTCGGCTGCGAGACTTGCTCGCCTGAGGGCTAGAAGTGCGGTACGGACATCTCCTGGTATCATGATGGAGCTCTTTCTCCAGTCTCTCTAATATTCTTTTTAGGTGAGCTTTCTCAGCCTCGTGTTTGCGAGAAGACTCCCTCTGCTCGTGGAGCCTTGCCTCATACGCATCAATCAGTCTGGATATTTGCGTGGACCTTGCTGGTCCTTGGTTTTCTTCTGAGGCTGGTCTTTCTAAGCGAGCCCTCTAATCTGAACGTCGAATTTCAGATCTAATCCTGCGAGGAACAGGTGGTTCTTGAATATCCCCTGCCTGGGGAGCATTGCTACTGTGACCGGACATTTTAAACTCCTTTTTTAGTGTGGGCTTTCTCAGGGAAGATAAACGTTCCCACAGACGGAGCCAATTATGGTGACAATTATTGTACAACACAAATAGATAAGAGAAACACAATCACCAAGTAGGAATAAGGAATGCAAAATGACAATCACATAACAAAGGATGTACGTGGTTCAGAAAAGATGCCTACGTCCACGCTGGTGCAGTCAGTATTATTTCTATGTTCTCTGAAGAGTGATTACAGAGAATACAATGTGTCCTTTGCCTCGGACCTAGGGTTTGTTATATACATGTTCGTTCTTGTGAGTGGGGGTGTGTGACTCCTCCATGTTTCCCATCTCCTCTTAGAGTGCCCCTTAATGGGAACGTGGGAAGAGACTAAATCATAATCGGTTTAAGGTATAAGAGGCCTGGACTTTGGGCCACTACAATTGGGCTACTCATTCAATCCCATCATCCTAATTTCGGGTACCCTCAAGAAGGGACACCCTATAGCTTTCATTAGTAAAGTTTTATCACCTAAAAAGATGTCCCTCTCGATATATGAGAAGGAGATGTATGCTATTCTCTATGATATAGAGAAATGGGGACACTACTTAGGAGGAAGACATTTTATCATCCAGACAGATCACCAAAGTTTGAAGTACCTACTACAACAGAGGATAAATAACCCTAATAAACATTCTTAGTTAACCAAGCTGATGGGATATGATTTTGACATATGTTACAAAAAGGGAAAGGAGAATGTAGTTACAAATGCTCTTTCTAGAATAACAAGCAATGAACTCTCCCTCATGGCTATATCAGAAGTGTCATCTGACTTCTTTGCAAAAATCCAAAAGAGTTGGATTGAGGATTCCAAAATGCAAAACATCATCAACCAGCTATAATGTAAATCCGGTAAGCTCCCTAAGTATACTTGGGTTAAGGAGCAATTGAGAAGACAAAGAAGGTTAGTGGTGGGTCAAAATCCCTCCTTACAGAAAAAACTTATTAATTTATATCACAACAGTCCATTAGGAGGTCACTCGGGAGTTCAAGCTACTACCAAGAGACTATGCTCCTTGTTTTATTGGAAGGGCCTCAAGAAACAGGTGAGGCGGCTCATTAGGGAATGCCATGTGTGCCAACAATGCAAATCAGAAACAGTGGCGTCACCAGGGTTCCTACAACCCTTACCCATACCCCAAGGTATCTTTACAGATACCAGCATGGATTTCATCACGGGCCTTCCTAAATCTAATGGAAAGGAAGTCATTATGATGGTGGTTTATAGGTTAAGTAAATATGGGCACCTTATTTCACTATCCCACCCATACACAGCAAAATCAGTGGCACAATCTTATATGGACTATGTGTTCAAACTACATGGGTTGCCTATAACTATTGTGAGTGACAAAGATGTTATTTTCCTTAGCAAATTTTGTCAAGAACTCTTTAAGTTACAAGGGGTTGGATTGCATATGTCTTCTTCTTACCATCCTCAAACTAATGGGCAATCATAGGTTCTAAACAGGTTACCTCAGATGCATGACTAGTGAGCTTCCTATGCAATGGTCCAAATGGTTATCTCTTGTAGAGTGGTGGTATAATACCACTTTTCATTCATCTATACAAACTACCCCCTTTCAAGTCTTATATGGGTACCCCCCCCTCCACCACACATTCCTTATTTTCCCAAAAACACTACAGTTGAAGCAGTGGATAGGATGTTACAGGACAAAGAAGTTATTTTGAAGATCTTAAAACATCATCTCACCCGAGCTCAGCAGTGGATGCAACAACAGGCCAATAAACACAGGTCTGATAGGAGGTTCAACATTGGGGATTTTGTGTATGTCAAGTTACAACCATACAAACAGTCTACAGTAACCCATAGAAGCTCTCAGAAACTCTCTCCTAAGTACTTTGGTCCTTTCAAAGTGATAGATAAGATTGGGTCTGTGGCTTACAAATTGGCCTTACCAGTAAATACTCGAATCCACAACACTTCCCATGTGTCTCAGCTCAAGAAATTAATTGGGATTAGGCCCTACATCACTGATATTCCTAACTATCCTGCTACGGATGAAGATCCTCAACCTATGGCTATTTTGGATAGAATACTGGTGAAAAGGGGACAACAACCTGCAACACAACTTTTGATTCATTGGTCTCATTGCTCTCATTGCTCTCCAGCTGATGCCACATGGGAATTTTCAGATGAGATACAACTCAGATTTCCTCAATTTTCACTTGAGGACAATTGAATTGTTAAGAGAGGGGTATTGATACGGAGCAAATCCAGTGCTATCTCATAGAATCAACTCAGAAACTACAATTAGTTACTTAGTAACAACTATTAGTTAGTTGGAATGGTTAACTCAACCATGGTTCTCAATTAACTATAGTTAGAAAGTTGTTATTCAGTTAAGTAGTTGAAAATGTTGTGATTCTCTTTAGTAGTTGAATATCATTGTATAAATACGAAGTTGTAACTCTCATTTTGGATTCATTCAGTAATTGATAAATAAAAGTTCCTTCTCTCTTCTCTACATCTATGTCTTTCTTCCTTGATTTTCCCTAAATTTAGATTTGAAGCTTAACAATGGAATATAGTGAATCCGTTAAAATATCCAACTTATAACCGTGAGATTAAGAGTGTGAAGCAATACTAACACAAATATAGTTTTACCAAAGATGCGTGTTTCAGAACTTACATAATCAGTCTAATTTTTATGTTTCTGAAAATTGTTATAAAAAAAATATTAGTGTGTCCCGAGTGAGGGGGATCGTAATCCCCTATATTGCAGCTAATTTCAACAAAAAGTTGAGTTTCCAAAACTACTTTCCCCACAACACTAGAATTACTAACGGTACATGGAGAATGAACCTCAAGTCTATGAGATAATTCCCATATCTCATTTCTCGAAGAAATAGGAACGATCTCACCTTCCTCCGGAGAAAAAGTCACATTCATAGTATCCGCTCGTGTGTTCCCATTACCTGTATTTCTAGAAGCCACCATAGTTTATGTGGAGTCCTCTTAGTGTTGAACCTCGCTCCCATTATTTCCAACTTTCTTATCTTTATTTCCAATTAGATCGAAGTTCACAAAAGACTCACAAATATTCTAAGAAGTGGTACAACCCACCACCAATCCTAAATCAGCGCCACCCTCATTACTCGACCCAACTACGAGTAATTCTCGTCTCAGGCCAAATGACATAGATCGCATCCATAATTAAACATTTCATTTACAGTTTAAAGATCGTGTATGTAAAATGTGTATTAAAACTAGATTTTGATTCTAATATGTATGTAAATATATATGTGGGAAATTTGATCGAGACAACAAATATAAATATATCTTAAGAAATTCAGATGTTAGCTATGGGCCCTTTAAAATTGCAAAAAGATTCTCAGTGTGTTTTATCAATCGTGTGAGGTATCATAGTAAGGCTCACTAGAGGAAAAGAACAACACAATAATGGAGTCATATTAAATGTATTTATTGAAAGTTATGCAAGTGCAAGAGATAGGAATCTTGTGTCTCGAGATGTTAATTTCTATGAATTTTTTTGTAAGGAAATTATTAGATTAGCCTTTGGTTTATTTCCTTCTTCGAAATGTGGTCTTTATTAATCCATTTTTAATAAAGAATGGTCAAAACTTGATCAAATTTTTTTGAAACTGACATGGTCGACTGGAAACGTCGAAATAAACAAAACTCATTGTTTACAATGGGCCCCACCCTAGTTTTGCATTTTGACATCGTTTAGACCTTCAAAAATGCATTTTTGCCATTTTTGGTAATAATGTCAACGCTTATAACTCTCGTTTAAAATTTGATTTTACAATTCCGCAAATTAGAGAGTGATCCACAAAAGATTATTTATGTTATTGTAGGGATAACTAAAAAATTTCCATTTTGGAAAAAATAAACTATTTTTCCATATTTTATGATATAAATCACTACATATATATTGAAAATTATGGCTTGGCCACTTGATGGAAATTATGACTATTAGAATTCTTATTCATGTCTCTTAGAATTCTTATAACTTTAAGCATTCATGACTCTTAGAATTCTTATTCATGTCTCTTGGAATTCTTATGACTTTTAGTATTCATGACTCTTGGAATTCTTATGACTTTTAGTATTCATGACTCCTAGAATTCTTATGACTATTACAATTCATGTCCCTTGGAATTCATTCATTTATGCTACCATGTCTAATAGAATTATGTCTTTTAGAATTCTAGCTATTATGATTATTAGAATCGATGTCTAAAAGAATTATGTCTATTAGAATTCCAGCTATTATGTTTATTAGAATGTCAGCTAATATGACTAATAGAATTCATGTCTAATAGAATTATGTCTATTAGAATTCCAACTATTATGTTTATTAGAATTTCAGCTATTATGACTCAACTATTATGACTATTAGAATTCCAGTTGTTATGTCTATTAGAATTCCAGTTGTTATGTCTATTAGATTACCATCTATTATGACTATTAGAATTCATGTCTAATAGAATTACGTCTATTAGAACTCTTGTTATTATGTCTTTTAGCATTATGTCTACTAGAATTCTAATTGATGTCTTTTAGAATCTTATCTTTTAGAATTCATGTCTACTAGAATTCTAATTCATGTCTTTTAGCATTATGTCTATTAGAATTCACATCTTTTAGAATTATTTCTATTAGAATTCACGTCTTTTTGTATTATGTATATTAGAATTCATGTCTATTAAAATTATGACTATTAGAATTAATGTCTTTTAGAATTATGTCTATTATTATTCACGTCTTTTAGAATTATGTCTATTAGAATTCATGTCTTTTAGAATTATGTTTATTAGAATTAATGCTATTATGTCTATTAGAATTCCTTCAATTATGACTTTTGGAATTCATGCTACCATAACTTTTGGAATTCATGCTATCATGCCTTTTAGAATTATTTAAATTATGTATTTTTTTTGCAATTTTCAAAAATTTATGACCTTTTAAAATTCTAGAAATTATGTCTTTTCAAATTCTAGAAATCATGTCTTTTCAAATTCTCAAAATTTGAATCTGTTTATTTAACACTTATCAATTAGTTGCCCACATGTATACTATAATCATGTGTTAAATCAACAAATGATTTTTAAAATTCTAAACTTTTGGGATTCTAGACTTATGAAATTCTAGAATGTAAACCTTTTTGCTATTCAAGAGTTTTATAATTATGTGATTTTATGGCTTTTGGAATTTTATGATAAAATATGCATAAGTATTCATATTAATTTATTAAATGAATGCAATTGCATTATTAAAATTAGGTATCACCACAGTGATACTTATTATTACTAATTCCAAATTAGTCATTTATTACCATTATAATATTAAATTTGTTTATTTAACATATAACAGTTAGTTTCCCACGGGTATACTATAGTCATATGTTGAATAAACAATCAAGGAATGCTTATAAGCTCAAATTAGCCATTTATTACCATTATAATATTTAAATTTATTTATTTAACATATATCAATTAGTTGCCCACAGGGATACTATAATCATATGTTGAATATACAATTAAGGAGTGCTTGTACATGCGTAAAATAAGGGTATCCACATATACCTTATTAAAATTAAATAGATACATCACTCAATTATGCATGTTGAATATTACGACCATTAATGGTATTAAGTTAAAATATGTGATGACTACCCACAGGTGCATCTTATTTTAAAGTCGTAAAATATTCAAATCTTACTATGTGTTGATTAAAGTTTTAAAGCCTTTCTCAATGGAGACTTACAAGAGAAAGTCTATATGCGTCAACCTAAAGACTTCATAATCAAAGGCCACTATATGGACTGAAACAAGATTTGAGGCAATGGTATCTAAAGTTTGATGAAAACATTACGAACTTCGATTTCAAACAAAACATTGTTGATCCATGTATATACCTCAAGATCAGTGGGAGTAAGTTCAAATTTTTTGGTACAGTATGTTGATGACATATTATATTTTTCTCCAAGTATGATAGGATATCTAAAGGATCCAAACACATGGATCTTAAATATCTCTCACTGAAGCACGATGTTAGAAGAGAAAAATTTGTCATTTATTTAACATTTATTGAGCTCTTAATAAAACTTCTACATCTATTATATTTTGTTTTCCATTGTGTACACATATTATTATTGGATGAATTATAACAGAAAATTATCTGCTTCAAGACATTATGGGACCATTACGCAAACTCCTAATTATGCCCTAGTTAAGAAGGTTGTCAATGATGTAGTACATGGAAAGGATCATGTTGCATAATGATATGAGACCGCCATGACTCATAATGACCATTGGACTAACCAAGGCACTTATGAAAACCAGTGACTGAAGGATTTAACATATCATGCGCGACTTATGATTCTAAATTAAAAACATTTATGGATTAACCTAACGACCAAGTGGGAGACTGTAAGGAAATTATTAAATTAACCTTTGGTTTATTTCCTTCCCCAAAATGTGGTCTTTAATAATTCATTTTTAATAAAGAATACATGTTATATCCTGTATAAATAGTTCGTATTCCACACAAAATAAAGAATAAAAAGGAGTTAAAATTCCACTTAATCTCAAACTTTGATGGACGGTTGAGATTAATTAACCTTTAGAATTCTGGCCCTCTCTCCACCTATAAATAGATGCCTTTCCTCCATCATAAGGTAATCCAAGAGACCAATAAAAAACATATACCTAAAGGTTTATCGGTAAGGATAGGGAATCCAAATTCTCCCTTCATAAAAAACTCAAGTTATTCGTTAAAGGTCAGGTTATCACCATTTTGGGAGATGGTGACAGTACAAACAATGCCAGCACTAGCAATCTAGTATTAAAAATCCAGCATAGTATGAATGACATTCTCCTCTCTGGTTTCAGAATTGGAGATAATTTCTAAGACCACGTATGTCTGGAATATAGCCCTCGTGGCAATGTCAATGTGATTTAGATGTTCACGAACATGCACTTCATGCCTAAAATAGGACTAGGGTGATACCGAAAAGGGATCATAGTACTGAAGTATGCCTTTCCCCCATATGGCCTGGGTTACCAACCCTCACTGGATGAACTCAAAGAACTCCTTTGACTAAGACCAAAAATAAGTTTGTAAGATGAAAAGACCATTTCAAGAGACTTTTTGAATGAAAGATTTATAAATGAGGATGACGATCTCCCCTTCTACCACCATGTTAATAAGAAGATGAAACCTGGTCTGTAAATATTCATTCAAGATAGTCACTCTTGGGTCGAAGACTGCAAACATGAAATGCAACCTCTCACTAAGAAAGTCGTGGAAGTTATCAACAATTCTGAGGAAAATTATTTTGAGGACTCGTTCGACTTGTAGACACTGGGGCTAAGTCTCTGTATATTCCACTCAGATGCCGCGCCATCGAACCTGTCCGCTCAAATCAAAGTTAGTAACATGCCTCTCCTTAACTGGAATGCCATACTACTCCAACCTGCCCAGATTTAACCTAACCCTGTTGTTTACCCTATCCAATTATCTTCACCTGATGTTATTATTTCCTTTTCCTGATATCAATGTAACTGAGACCTCTTTTGACAAGTTTCTCAATGTTGTTTTACCCAAAAATGAAATAAACGAATATTTTGAGTATCTTGATGTGCCTTACATTAATTTTCTTAATTCTAATCAAATTCTTGATGATGATTTTACAAATGAATAATTCTTAACTAATCTTAATATGGAGAATAACAAAACAACATAACCATGTTCAAATTAATGATGATGAGATTGTAGTTAATAATCTCAAATCTTGTAGCCATCAATGCGAGATTAGGATAGGTTCCACCCTTCATGATCATGGGCATGTGCAATTTGAAGATTCAACCAAAGTTTGGAATGAGTCTTACCAAGAATACTTTAGCCAAATCAAATTATATCTCACCCAACCTTCTATGCTTATGCCTTCTCATCCTGGTCTCTTATTCCTCTTATACTTAATAGTCACAGATACCACAGCAGGGGCTTTACTAGACCAAAAGATTGAATAATCTCATAAATAAATAGCCATTTATTAAGCAAAAAAAAATTAGTCGGGTACGAAGTCAACTACACTACTTTAGAGAAAGCATATGCCATCTTGGTCTGGGTCACATAGAAGTTACGGCATTACATATTTGCCTTCTCTATCAGACTAACATCCCGAATGAATCCCATTAAATACTTGCTATAGAAGCCAGATTACTTAGGAAAGTTTGACTCTCGAACGAGAAGGGGACATTTTTAAGTTATTCATTGTCAAGTGGGGATTATAGGGTGTTTAACATTTCAAGCTCTAAGATTATGGAATCAATAAACATCACAATTAGAGATGACGATTCTCCTACATCTATCGATCCTAAACTCAAGTGTGGGAATAATTCACCCCTAGTGACTATATCATTGATCCTCATACTACCCCGGTGGGCCCCACTTTTGATTTAGAGGATCCATCATCTTGGGTTTGAAAGAGTCATAACATGTCCTTTATATTCTGTGATCCTACATTAGGGGTAAAGACTCGCACTCAACTTGAGAATACAATAAGCTAATTTTGCTACACCCAAGGTTCTAAAAAATGCGGGGCGTGATCGAGGCGTGGAGGCCAAGCCTTAAGCCTTAGAAGCCTAGGCGGGCCTAGGCGTAAAAAGGCGTGAAAAGGCGTTTAGGCCTTTTTAATATATTTTAATATTTTTTAACCATAACAAGACTATTAAAATACTAAAATTGTACATATCATAAATATATGTTAGAATATTTGCAAATAAAAATACTATTTGATTATTTTGGATGAGATAATGGTCCGGTTTGTAAAAAAATCTTTAAAAAGCGATATCGTTTCACTAAAGTATTGTTGTTTTTGGAGAAAAAAATTCACCTTAAGGGTTTTACCAAGCATAAGGCGTCAAAATCTTAAGGCGAGGCGTTTCTCCCAAGCCTCAAGCCTAGGCGTGCCTAGGCGGGTTTTTTAGAACAATGGCTACACCTCATTATTAGATCCTAAGAATTTGAAAGACGTTCGGGAGTTAGTCCGCCGACCTAACAAGACTAATGCGATTGGTACCAATTAGATTTATAAGAATAAGATGGATGAGAATGGTGCCATAGTTCTCAATAAGTCAAGGTTGGTCGCTCATAGTGTACCTTGTGATAATACATTCACTAGTGTTACTAGGCATGCGTTCATTTGCTTACTACTCTCCATAGCATGTCATATGTGGTTCAAATTATACCAAATGGATGTAAAGAGTTCCTTCCATAATTGTATTCTACAGGGGTAAGTGTACATGGAACAACCAAATTGGTTCGAAGACCTAAAGCACCCAAAATACATATTTTATGTTAAGAAGGTCTTGCATGGTTTGAAGCAAGCACCCCGTGATTGGTACGACGGGCTCACTTATTATATATTAGTTTGTGGCTTCAAGAGAAGGGGAATGGATAAGACGTTATTTATGAGGAGAGAGAGTGGTGATATTGTAATTTCCCAAGTCTATATGAACGACATAGTATATGGATCCACATGTTCCCAATATGTTCACATGTTTGAGGAGGAGATCAAGAGTGAGTTTGATATAAGCATTATTAGTGAGCTTACATTCTTCTTAGGTCTTCAAGTGTGTCAACTTAAGGATTGTATATTCATATCTCAATCTAAATATGCTAGGAACCTAGTGAATAAGTTTTGTTTAGACTCCACTAAGAACTCATGCACCCCTATGAGTACATCGACTAAGATTGGCAAAGAGACTTTAGGTAAGGACGTAGATAAAACCCTTTGCAGAGCACGATATTTAATCCTCTCTACTTGACCTCTAGCCGTTGGACATTACCTTTAGCAAGCATTGGAATTTTTGTGTGTTACCAAGCATCCCCGAAAGACTCTCACTTGCTCATAATTAAACCTATCATCAAATATGTGAGTGGCACTCTTTCATACGGTATTTGGTATTCCTTTGATATCAATGACCATTTGTCCGCCTATTCGAATGTCGATTAAGCAGGGGATGTTGATGGTTATAGGAGAATCTCGGGTGGATACTTTTACTTTGAGACTAATCTTGTCTCTTACTTGATCAATAAGCAAAACTATATTTCTTTGTCCACTACGGAGTTTGAGTACATCATCAGAGGAGAGGGTTATTTCACATAACTCTTAAAAATGAAGCAAATATTGGAAGATTATGAGATCACCCAAGGCACAATGATTATTTCATGTGATAATACTAGTGGAATTCATATATCCCGTAATTCGGTCCAACATTCTCACACAAAACACATTAGGATATGTGAGAACTTCATTCATGATCTCGTTGAGGAGAAGGTTGTGTCCTTGAGCTTTATGAGCACCGAATGGCAATTAGCACCGGTAGTATAATGCACCCCGGAGTGACAGTGCGCTCGGGATATAAAATTTCTCTCAACGGGGGGTATGGGGCCTCTTCCTCACCGGCGGCTCCACTACCGTGTTACGACATCTCTCTTTCTCTTAACGACTCGGTGTCCTCACTTGGTATGCTCGGGGCGTGCTCTGAAGTGTGTCTTAAGAAAGAAAACGGAGTGTTATTTGAGATTGAGTGTAATGGTGTGGGAGGTGGAACCCAGAATTGTGGAGCGTTAGGAGTGTGAGGGCTATCAGGGTCATACTCAACTATTGGATTTTCGTGAATGCGGGTTGGAGTATTATGGGGTGTGGGAGTGAGTTCGGAATTTTTCATTAATAGCTTATCAGAGATGATGATGAATCTTTTTGTGCGTTTTGAATTTTTTTTATGTTTTTGGATTTTTGGAAATTTTTGGTCAAAGTTTTAAATTGACTCGATCTAATCCTAAGTCTACCTAAATCCCCGGCAACGGCGCCAAAAACTTGACGTGACTCAGAAAGTGTCTCTAATGTGCGTTCTCTTCTAGGCTCAAGTGAAAGTCTATCGCGTTAGTAATAAACCCAGTAAGTCGGGATTGTATCCACATGGAAATAAGACAACAGAGTTTTAACGATGTTGGATATATAAGGAAATCCTAACTCTGACTCTAAAGGAAAAGGAAAAAGTTATTTGAATTGTGGAATAAATACACTAGATGCAATTATGAAATTATGAAAAAATGCAACTATTCTAAATTACCTAAAATACTGATGATGAATGATTTGAAACTTTAAACTATATGATGAGAAAACAGGACGGGAATACAATCCCCCAACCCTAGTGTATTGATGGTATAAAACTAATCATAAATTTAAGTGATTAATTAGACCCAGAATTTAGTACTCCCAAGCATTACGTATATGAGGTTCAAGCCCGCACCATACTTAATCAGAGGACGAATAAATCGGTATTGCGATAGTTACACTCGAATTGCATTCTAAAGCATCCCGATTACCCTGAAGCAAACGAGATCCAAAGATCTACAATTTTTGCGTTTCTACGCAATACGGTCATAATAAAATCATTAAATTTAGAGGATTAATTTTATACACATGAAGCTACCACATCAGGTTGAGTTCATGCATCTCGACCTTTGAAAATCTATCCTACCATGATGAAAGTAATGAAAACGATTGTTGAATTGCAGGAAATCATGATTAAACTAAGGGAGAATTGAAGAATGGTGTATAAGGAAGATTAGAAAGAAGAAAGTAATCAAATAATCTTACCAAAGCACTAAAAGCATCAAATAAAATTACTTGTAATCACAGAAATCTGAACAATCTTCAATCTTGGAATTAAAATTATAATAAATCTTCAAACTAGGGTTTTGACTAAAAAGGGAAAAATCAGATGATTTTTTTCGTCCTAAGAATGATAATAAAACGGGTTTATATACCCTACAAGACTCCAAGAGTTTTAGCTTAATCAGGACTCTCCATCAGAGGAAGAGTAAAAAAGCATAATAGCGACAGTCGGACCGGTCCTGTCCGAATCGGTCCTGTCCGGATCGGTTCTTTTCTATTCTGACCGGATTGGTCCTATCCGGATCGGTTCTTTTCTTTTCTGGATGGATCGGTCCTCTCCGGATTATTTTGTTTAATTTTCATCAACTTCGATTCATCTTCGGTCTGGGGTTCACTGGAACGTTGTATTTCGTATCGGTCCTGTCCGGATCGATCCTGTCTTTCTTGGACTTTTTCTTCTATCTTTGATTGCTCATAACTTTCACACCCGGACTCCGATTGAGGTTCCGTCTTTTCCAGTGTTCTTTTAATTGAAATCTCTTCAACTTTCCATTTGGCACCACCTCCGAAATAAGGCTGGAAAATTACAAAAATGCCCTTTACTCCCCTTTTTTTGTTTTATTTCACTGTTTTGAGTTCTCTTTGGCACTAACTTGCATGAGATACCTGTAAAACACATAAGAGACACACAAAATACGAAATAATTGCCAAAAAGGGTTAGTAGCATAAATATAAGCCAAATCCAAGCTATTTACACCGCACAGGATCATAAAAATATCGAAATTAAGGGGATAAATGTCAAGAATTTGTGCCTAATCAAACTCCCCTAACTTAAAACTCTGCGCCTCCCGAGCAATGTAAAAGAAAGAGAGTATGAGTTAAGGACCCTTAAAAAACTTTATTGGGATAGAATGCCGTTTTCGCGGGCAAGCGATTGCATTTAGCGTATGCAACAAGCCTTTAAACCCCTAGGTTACCCTAGTAGGACGAGTGGTGTCTCATGAGGGTTTGTAGTGAATATACCCACAAAATTCTTTATTGACTCAAAGAAAAATCAAAATACTTAAAAATTGTACAATTCAAACTTTCTCAGAAAATAGTCATCTTCAAGTCATGTTTAATAGTCTCAAATCATAGTGCGTGTGTGCGAAGCCAGAAATTTAACCGCGGATTTCCACCGATTGACCATTACGTTCTTATCCGAAAATTCATTTTGATTTCAAAATCTCATGGAATGCTCTCTCAAACGAATCACTCGGAATGTGGCTATTTTCTTGGTATGCGTGATATAAAGAGTAAATATAATGAACGCAAAGTCACGCACACAAGTAAAAAGACAAAAATTTTATAGTGATTAGATCTCATCATCGGAATATGGTCATTGGGAAATGGGAACATCGCCTCTTTTTCACGCATTTAATCTCTTATATTATCTTTTGGTGTCTTAAATCTCCACGCGGTAATTAATTTATCAACCCGGACACGGTTAGGACTTTTTCGGTCTTTTGGTGTATTGGGTAATATGGAAATGTTTGGGAAATTTGGAATTGAAAATTTTAGCTTATGATGCCCCTTAGTGCTTTTTTCGGGCTTTTGCTCATTTCCTCTTCTTTTTCTCTATTTTTGTTTCTATTTTTCACTTCTTTTCTTTTCTTTTTATTTTTGTTGAGCATATCTATTTTTTTCTTGCCCCTTTTTATGCACTTTCCGGACTTAAATTCTGACTTTATCCATTTTTCACAATTCTAGGCTATTTGGGTTTTTCAGGTTCGTTAGGAAAAATTTATTCTGCTCAATTTGGGTTACAAAAGGGATAATTTTTTGCTACTTTTTCTGGATAATATTTTTGGGTGACAAACGAGGGCCTACTTCATTGTCCGAATTACTTATTAACTTACCATATGCGTTTCGAGATGAATTTAATTTAGAGATTTGTAGCGCGCTTTTCGACGAAATATCACACACATTTTCCATAACCGATCAAAATAAAAGGATTGAGATCCTCGACGACTTTTTAGGCATTGAAAAGGACTTTGAGTTAACAATTAACTCGAATTGATTTATAATTTTCACAAAGATGAAAGGCTCGAATCTCACCGGGTTTGTTAATCTCCACACTTATTCGTTAAGTCGTCAATTTTTGCTCAATTTCCATCTTTGATCAATTTCGGCTTTGTGTATTTGAATTTTACAACTTGAGACTTTAAACCGACTTTTAATGATATTTTTGAAAAATTTGAATTCTAATTTTTATTTATTTTGAACAAAAAAATATTTTTGGGTTTTTCAAAATTTTATGATTTTTTTGAAATTTCTGGGCATTTTTGAAAATTTGTGAAGTTTTAAAAATACGCACTTGTGACCCCCCTAACTTAGACTTTTGCATTGTCCTCAAGCAAAAAGGGCTAAAATCTAAGTCAAAGCGAATTAAAAGTGCGGAAAAATAAAACAAACAAATTAGAACATAAATGTAGCATGACACTAACTGACACTCATACATGATTCAAAACTACAAAAAAATTTCAAATCACCCCATACGCGTCGGGGATGCAACAACTTCTCATCTCTCCACAGACTCACCCGACCCCACTCATGGGGTTTGATGCTCTCCTCGTCTCTCCCGTCCTAGGATTATAAACCAACAATCGAAATAAGTTGGGACCTCGCCCATAAATAAAGGAAAAGCCGAGAGGCTCGTCGTGACTAATTGGAAAGGGATCCTCGTGATGTTGACTCAAATCGTGGTCTACGTGCGCTGACTCGGAGGGAACACCTAGGTTTCTTTCAATTTTTAAGATGCATGGGTCGGGATCTAAGTCGGACGAAACACAACTTTTCTCGTCAATCGGTTCCGGAACTCAAGTGGTATGGGTGGATGGTCACAACGAAGAAACTCATCAATTTTATATTTCCACTCGCTCTCTCCTAAATGACTACATGAGTTCAATAGAGATTGGACTTCATCGTTAAGGATCTCATCCACCTGCCCGAATTCTCTCTTAAATTCCTCTAGGCTCAACTCCTCAAGATTGCTCTCCTACTTTGTTTCCACATCCTTCCTTCCTCGCTCCAATTCAGTATATACCCCCTCGCTCTCATGGCTCAATACTAAGCAGGTCCCTAGTGCATATCCATAATCATTTTCCTCAAAGTACTCCTCTACGGTCTCTACTATGAAGCTCATCGCGTGAAGATCATCTTCTTCCCCCGTATGTTGGGCGACATGGAAGATGTTCGTCTCTAAAGTCATGTTCCCAAAAGTGAGTTACATTTGCCCATTTCGAGTATTGATGATTGAGTTAGCCGTAGCTAAGAATGGGCACCCAAGAATGATGGGAACATGTTTGCTCTAGGAGAGGGAGGGCTCCGTGTCCCAAATGACAAAGTCTATCGGGAATTAGAAAGTGTCCACTTGGACGATCACGTCCTCAACTATACCTCTTGGGATCTTCATGATTTGATTTAGCTAATTGGAGAGTGATCTTTGTGGGCTTCAAGTTGCCCAGATCAAGTTTCCTATAGATGGAGTAAGGGAGGATATTGACACTTGCTCCCAAGTCAAGTATGGATTTTTCAATTTTATATTCTATATTGATGCAGGAAATGGTGGGTGCACCAGGATCTTTGAATTTTGGCGGGAGATCATTAAGTAGGATGGATCTCACATTCTGTACTAGAAAGACATTTTTCTTTACCTTCATCTTCCTCTTCACTGTTAACAAGTCTTTGATGAATTTTGCATAAGCTGGAATTTTCTTAATGGCATCGAGGAAAGGTAAATTTAGCTTTCCTTGTTTTTGAACGTCTAGCACTTCATCACGGGGGTTTCCTTTGTGGGAAGGAATCAACCTTTGAGGAAACGGAGCCGCGGTGGGTGGTTTCACTACTACCTCGGGCTCACTAGTGCCTTCTTTATCACTCTCATTCAAGGGGACATCTTCATCCTCTTTCGTGCCGGGTGAAATCTCCTTATATTTGGTTACGTCGTGTGGGGGAGGTGATAAATCAATGACTCTCCCACTACGAAGAGTGGTAATTGCGCTACATTGCTCCGGATGGTCATGGGATGTGGAGCTAACACTAGTTTGACCTTGGGGAGGTCTTTGGCCCTGGGCAAGAAACTTTCCCTTCTCTTGGATACTAAACGATGATTGAATTTTTGAAATATTTGCATTTATGTCGCTAATCAGGCGATCATATCTAGAATTGGCCACAATCTGATTATTGATAAATTGGTTCATCGTATCCTCGAGAGTTCTCCGCGGTGGATTGATATATGTTCCTTGAGGTGGTGGTGCTTGCACATGTCCTTGTAGGTGTGGAGCTTATTGAAAATACGGTGGTGGAGGAGGGGCAACATGTGAATTTGGATTCATCGCATCATGTTGTTGCCCATAGCTAAAACCAGGGTGGTTTTTCCATGAAGGGTTATAAGAATTTCCCTGCGGTGCATCGAAATTACCCTTGAATCCTCTTATACCACTGACTTGCTCTTGAAGCATTACTTTGTAGGAGGGTATAGTCAGACATTCCTCAGTTGAATGACCCGCCTCACAAATCACACACACTTTCTTGACGGGGTTAGGGATAGATCCAATTGGTCCTCTTCCATATACCTCAAGTAGATTTTGCATTCCTTTCTCAAGTACATCGAGTCGACTGTCCGTCATAGAATTATTTTCTACGTGAAATAAGCCAGACGCCGTGGAGTGGTGGTCACTTGATGATTTCTACTTTGAGCGCTAGGGTCATATGTATCCCAGGATTGGGTAGTCTCGGTGACATACCTTAGGTGCAGCTCAGCATCGTGGGCGTCTAAGTCGATAAATGGACCACTACCCATGGTTTCAACGAGTTGCTTGGAATTAATGTGCATCCCATTATGGATGAAGGAAATGATTTGCTGTTTATCAAATCCATGATGGGGGCATGAAGCAACTAACTCATTGAAACGCTCGTAACACCGATCGAACGACTCATTTTCTAATTGTCAAAAAGTTTGAATTTGAGCCTTTAAGGAGATTGTTCGATGCGGAGGAAAGAATTTCTTGAGAAATTTAGATTACAACTCATTCCAGGATGCAATCAAGCTTTGAGGTAAAGACCATAGCCAGGTCTTAGCCTTATCTTTTAGCAACAATGGGAAGAGTTTGAGGCGGATCACCTCTTGTGTGCAAGTTTGATCATTGAGTGTTTCACACACATCCTCAAATTCCCTGATGTGGAGATATGGCTTTTCAGAATCCATACCACGGCAATGGGATAACATCTGGATCATCCCGTTTTTAAAACGAAATTTCTCGGCATTATATGGGAGTATAATGCATCCCGGAGTGACAGTGCGCTCGGGATATAAAATTTCTCTCAACGGGGGGTATGGGGCCTCTTCCTCACCGGCGGATGCACTGTCGTATTACGACATCTGTCTTTCTTTTAACGACTCGGTGTCCTCACTTGGTGTGCTCGGGGCGTGCTCTGAAGTGTGTCCTAAGAAAGAAAATGGAGTGTTATTTGAGATTGAGTGTGACGGTGTGGGAGGTGGAACCCAGAATTGTGGAGCGTTAGGAGTGTGAGGGCTATCAGGGTCGTACTCAACTATTGGATTTTCTTGAATGCGGCTTGGAGTATTATGGGGTGTGGGAGTGAGTTCAAAATTTTGCATTAACAGCTTATGAGAGATGATGATGAATCTTTTTGTGCATTTTGAATTTTTTTTATGTTTTTGGATTTTTGGAAATTTTTGGTCAAAGTTTTAGATTGACTCGATCTAATCCTAAGTGTACCTAAATCCCCGACAATGGCGCCAAAAACTTGACACGACTCAGAAAGTGTCTCTAATGTGCGTTCTCTTCTAGGCTCAAGTGCAAGACTGTCGCGTTAGTAATAAACCCGGTAAGTCGGGATCGTATCCACAGGGAAATAGGACAACAGAGTTGTAACGATGTTGGATAGATAAGGAAATCTTAACTCTGACTCTAAAGGAAAAGGAAAAGGTGATTTGAATTGTGGAATAAATACACTAGATGCAATTGTGAAATTATGAAAAAATGAAACTATTCTAAATTACCTAAAATACTGATGAAGAATGATTTGAAACTTTAAACTATATGATGAGAAAACAGGACGGGAATACAATCCCCCAACCCTAGTGTATTGATGGTATAAAACTAATCATAAATTTAAGTGATTAATTAGACCCATAATTTTGTACTCCCAAGCATTACGTATATAAGGTTCAAGCCCGTACCATACTTAATCAGAGGACGAATAAATCGGTATTGCGATAGTTACACTCGAATTGCATTCTAAAGCATCATGGTTACCCTGAAGCAAACGAGATCCAAAGATCTACAATTCTCATGTTTCTACACAATACGGTCGTAATAAAATCATTAAATTTAGAGGATTAATTTTATACACATGCAACTACCACTTCAGGTTGAGTTCATGCATCCTGGCCTTTGAAAATCTAGCCTACCATGATGAAAGTAATGAAAACGATTGTTGAATTGCAGGAAATCATGATTAAACTAAGGCAGAATTGAAGAATGGTGTAGATGGAAGATTAAAAAGAATAAAGTAATAAACTAATCTTACCAAAGAACTGAAAGCATCAACTAAAATTACTTGTAATCACAGAAATCTTAACAATCTTCAATCTTGGAATTGAAATTGTAATAAATCTTCAAACTAGGGTTTTGACTAAAAATGGAAAAATTAGATGAATTTTTTCGTCCACGGGTTTATATACCCTACAAGACTCCAAGATTTTTAGCTTAATCAGGACTCTCCATTAGAGGAAGAGTAAAAAAACAGAACAGCGACAGTCGGACCGGTCCTGTCCAGATTGGTTCTTTTCTTTTCTGACCGGGTCGGTCCTATCCGGACCGATTCTTTTCTTTTCTGACCGGATCTGTCCTATCCGGATCGGTTTCTTTAATTTTCATCAACTTTGATCCGTCTTTGGTCTGGGGTTCACTGGAACGTTGTATTTCGGATCGGTCCTGTCCGGACCATTCCTGTTTTTCTTTGACTTTTTCTTCTATCTTTGACTGCTCATAACTTTCACACCCGAAATCCTATTGAGGTGCCATTTTTTCCAGTGTTCTTATAATTGAAAGATATTCAACTTTCCAGTTGGCACCACCTCCAGAATAAGGCTGAAAAATTACAAAAATGCCCTTTACTCCCCATTTCTTGGTTTTTTTTCACTGTTTTGAGTTCTCTTTGGCACTAACTTGCATGAGATACCTGTAAAACACATAAGAGACACATAAAATATGAAATACTTGCCAAAAAGGGTTATTAGCATAAATATAAGCCAAATCCAAGCTATTTACACCGCACGGGATCATAAAAATACCGAAATTAAGGGGATAAATGTGAAGGCTTTATGCCTAATCAGACTACAATATTAACAACACACAAAAATAGAAGTGCTAAGGCCTTTTTTATTCCATTGATGCTTCGGTACACATGAGCATTATGATATCTTCAAATTTTGATAGTGAATTCTTAAATATATGAGATTTTAAAGGTATTATAAAGTAGAAGATCAATGAGTTTGCACAACAGACTCTCTTCAAAAACATTAAATAGTTTGGCATAATTGTTTTGAGAAGCATTTCAATTCATGACATGTTGCATAAGTCGAGTCAATTTCATTTTGATCAATATTCTTACACCTAAGGTTGAAATTAACTTCTTTCTTCATAAGTATCTCATTGACTTTGTGTGCTTATGTTATATATGCCTATGTTGATTTGCCCGTGGAACATATTCACATAATTTCATTCCCCTTTCGTGATTCAAATATTTTAGTGTTATTCCATCGTGTGATGTATTTGTACCAATATGTACTATCTTATACATATACTTTTTATACATGAGAAAATTAAAAAATTTCAAAAATAGTTGGTAGCCTTTTGGAACTTCATCGCATATGATTTATTGTATATCTTTGTGATGCTATCTCATTTCGATTCAGGTGATGCTAATGATTCATGTTTAGTTTTTTTAACCTTTGTCTATTACGGACAAAAAGGGGGGAACAACTTGAGTGGGAGTTTTTATTTTTTTTAAACTCTCGTGTGCATTATGGTATTTCTTTTACTTCACGTGTGTAGCTCCTTTCTGCATTTATGAGGATCTCGTAGAATACACAAGATGAAGAATTTTAGTTGAAAACAAATTCTCGTATGTCATTTCGTTTTGGGTTTGGGATGGCATTAGTAGTACATTGTCTTGGGGTTTTTAATTTGGTTTCATTTTTTTTTGTACTGGAATATCCAAAGGCAAAGATTTATAAGAGCAAGATTTTATAATTTTCATAGTTTAGATATTTTAGCATATTCCGTTACAAGTCGAACACTACATTTGCACATGTTTATACGATCTTCAAAGACATGTTAGTGATCAAGAAAAGTTCCAAAGTTCAAGCCGTTGAAATCATCAGGACTCAATATGGAGGTATATGGTATTTAGGGTATTTGATTTTACTTATTCGAATTTATTTTGTGATGTGAACTTTGTATTTGAGGCATTTTGCATAAAAATAATAATTGTTTTTATTATTTAGAACAAGATTGGTATCTAATTATAACAAGACCTTGTTCTCTTTCGAACGAGGTTGGATATTCGTTGGACCAAATGCTTAAGTTCGTTGGACCAAACTTCAAACAGGGTTTCTCTATTTAACAGAATTGCACCCGTTCGAAGCTCGTTGGAACGAACTTTATTCTAATGAGAGTTAACTTCATTAGAACAAAACTTGGTTTTCATTCTAACGAAGTGTCATTTTCGTTCGAACAAGTCTATCGCCTCAAAAATCATTTATTCTATAAATTGGACACTCACGGACAGTTAAAAATAACTCTTTTGGGGAAAAACAATTGGCATGACTGCTCCAAAAGTTTTTTTTGTTTCTTTGAAACAACACTTTGTTTTCCAAATCACTCATCCCTAGAATGATTTATTAAGTTCGTCAAACCTTAGTTCCATACACTACATCAAATCCTTGTTATGGTTTATCTAATGTTGATTTGTGGTGTTGTGACTTTGAAAAGTATGATGGTTCAAACAATATACCAATTTTATAAATTTTTAAACAAATTTTAATTTATTTTAAAATAAAAGTGAAATTTAACTAAACAAACATTTGGATTTTCTACTTAAACAAAATTAATTCAATTCAAGTTAAAATCATGCCAAATGAACCTAAGCATGCATTTTTCTAAATAGATTAAACCCGCTTGAATGAAATTAAATTAAAATTATATAAACTTAATTAACACCAAAATTACATCACTGTTGTGATTAAACCAATTTTTGTCTTTTTAAACCTGCATGGATCTAAGTGATTTTTAAAAGATAAAAATAAAACAAATCACAACTCCTCGATGTACGAGGAAAAACCATGACGAAAAAAACCTCGGACAACCCAACCAAAAATTCACTAGGTATGGTTTTACAAAAGACACGACAAATAACTTACTTCAACGACTCGACTCCCTTTCAAGCCTTGACGCTCCTCCATTCCTCCACCTCTACCTAGTCGATAACTCCGGAATTAACCGTTGTCTCAGAATCCACCGATAAGGCGAATCAACCGTCAACTAACACACAAAACCCTCCTCCATATGCACACCACGAATCAACACAACGGGCTCCTCTATAGTAAACTTCCTTTTTGGGGTAAAAAATGATACCCGATGCCAATAAAATGATCTCACAACAATTATATATATATAAACTTGGATAAAAACAAACTACGGGTGTAAACTTGATTTTGGGTAAAGATTAACTCATTTGATTTCACAAAAAACAAACAAGACTTTTGGTTAAGGATTTTGCTCTCAAAAGAACTTGGAAAATTATGAAACGTCTTATCAAAAATTATGTTCCCTCACTATTAATGTCTGGTAAAAAGAAGGTGGGGAAGCGGGAGGTTAAACACAAAAACTAACAGAAAACTACAAAATTATCTTGGTCGTTCGAACGATTCGTGAAAATGAGATATCAAATTAGATTGGGCATTTCATTTACGTTTTCTCGTTAATAACCTCATTCGAACAAAGTCGTTCGAACG
The DNA here is from genome assembly GCA_949130495.1 of Sambucus nigra. NCBI lineage: Eukaryota > Viridiplantae > Streptophyta > Magnoliopsida > Dipsacales > Adoxaceae > Sambucus > Sambucus nigra. Next base: position 605,257,377 of record OX422209.1, read on the forward strand.
AACTTTCTAACAAAAAAATAGAGCAAATGATAAGTAGTTTCTTGAAGCTCGTTTGAACAATGTCGTTCGAATGAGATGAAATGTCGTTTGAACGACATTTCAGGAAAAAAATATTTTTATTAAAAAAATAAAAAAATCATTTTCAACTTAAATTAAGTACAAATATGACACCCAAAATAAATTCCAAGTCCTTATATATATTAATTCATTCATTCATACCTTTAGAGACCTTGGAAATATGAGAGGTTGATGACGTTTAAACTTGGCACAAAAATCGACAATGATGATATCTCCAATTTAGGCTTGGCCACTACATCTTCTACTCAAACGTCATAGGCTTGAAGGTCCCAAAATTCTATCCTATGACTCAATTAGGTTTGTTCGAAATTAAGCCAACACTAACAAATTGACTCAATTGGAAATTTGGACTTACATATTCTATTGCTAAAGAAGAAAGGATTCCACAATCTTGAGGACGATCAGTGGATGCCGAGGGAAGAGCTAATTTTTGTGGGTGATGTTGGACTACATCACATTTTGTTGAATATTTAAAGACCCCGTGCATTAATCTTAGTGTATCTATAAGTACTCTGTAAGTCATTGAGTCTGTCAAATTCTCAAATGGTTCTTAGTATAGTTTTTGCCCGAAAGAGATTTTTTCTCATTTCTTCTTTTATTTGGTTTGGTTCTGGTTTGGCATAATTTTTGTTTCAGATATTATATTTCATGAACAACTAATTCTAAACAAGATAAAATGTGGATAAAAATTTAATCTTTGTGTGTGCGACTTAAAATACAAGTGAATCCATATAACCAAACATTTTTGTAAAGACAAATTTAGTTAATTTTTTAGTGTTGGCTCAATTCCGAATAAAACTATTTGAGTTATAGGATAGAAGTTGTTTACCTTCAAGCCTATGACATTTGAGTTGAAGATGTAGAGGCCCATAGATTAAAGTTTTCACATCATTGCCATGTTTCGTTCTAGTTTTGCATCATCAACTTTTTAACTTTCCAAGGTCTCTCAGGTATGAATGACTTACTATTTAGAGACTTGGAATTTTTTATTGGGTGTTATTTTTAGTAATCAAAGTATAAAAATGTTTTGTGTATTTTCTCTAGGCAAAATAATTTTTTGAAATGTCGTTTGATAAGGTCATTCGAACGAGATTTCTAGGTCATTCGAACAGCTATCTAACGAGTTTTCTCTTTGTTTTTCTCCGAAATCTCGTTGGAATTTTTCTTTGAAATGTCGTTCGAATGAGACTCGTTTGATTTTATCTCTTTTTTCTCTTTCGATAAAGTCATTCGAATGACTTTGACATGTCGTTTGAACGACCGACCATTTCAACCGTTTTTTTGTCAATTTTTTCTAAAACTCCCCACTATCCCACTTCTTTTTTATCTTATTTTAATAGTGCGGGAATACAATTTTTGAGGTGACTTTTCCCATATTTTAAAAGATTTTGAGAGCAAAATAATTATCCAAAAAGTCCTTTTGTTTTTGTGCATCAAATGATTTAATTTATAAAAAAAAAAACATGTTTACACCCATACAGTTTACATGATCCAAGTTTCTATATAACAATTGTTTAGAGATCATTGGTTTGGCATTGGGTTTCACTCTCTACCCAAAAGAGAAATTTTCTAATGGAGGATTCTGTACTTGAGGTGATTTTTCATACGGTGGAGTCCGTATGTAGTTGATGGTAGTTATGCCCCATCGGTGGATTTCGAGACGAAAGCGGATTTCGGAGTTGTCGACTAAGAGGAGGTGGAGGAAAAAAAGCATCAAGACTTGCAAGAGCATCAGATCGTTGAGTAAGTCTTCTTTTCGTGTCCTTATAAAATCATACTTAGTGGACTTATGGCTGGGTCGTCCGATTTTTTTTCATTGTGGGTTTTTCTCGTACATCGCGACATTGTGGGTTGTGTGTTTTTATCTTTCTAATTGTCACATAGATGCATGAATAGGTTTAACAAGATAAAAATGGTTTAACTACTGATGTAATTTGGTGCTTAATTATTATTGGGTAATTTTAGTGTAATTTAATTCAAGTCGATTGTACTAATTTGGCACTATTCACACTTGGGTTAATTTTCATAGTTTAATTTAATTCATCTTAGAATTAAGTTATGTTTGGTTTTTTCTTTAGAAATAAAAATCTAAATATATGTTTCAACTAAATTTTAATTTTGAAGAAATTAAAATTTGGATGTCTTTGTAAGAAAATTAAAATTCGGAATTTTTCAGGAACCATCACCCCTTTTGATTTTGAAGTTGGTATCAGAGTCGGTTATAGTATTATATTGTGTGATATTTAAATTGTGATTATATGGATAATTTTTATAATAGGCTACCTATTTTCGATGTGATTCATTTAGGATCTTATTTAGGATGGTCGTGACAATTGGATCATTTTTTATTCAATGTGATTCATTTAGGATCTTGTGGTGACGTCAAGATCTACGAGGAGATTTTGGATTCAACGTGAATCATTCCTAATGTGAGACGACACTTGAGTGAAGAGTTGTAACAATTACACGCTTGATGGCGCGTAGGCTCTCGATCTATGCGTGGGCGTATGAACCCACTCTATGCACCCCGACCACGCGTGTCCTTTACTGAACCCTTATTGACTGTTCGATATGTTTAGGTCCAACCGTTGAGTGAAGAACCATTGTATTTGAATAGATTTTTCCCCTTTGGTATAAAAGCCTCCCCAAACCTTCATTTAGAACTTTAGCCTCGTGTAGTCTCCATACAAATTGAGTTTTCACTTTACTCTTATTCTCTAGAAACCCCATTTCAATTACCCTTCCGTTATCCAATTCTCTGTTACATTCTACCTGTGAACTACTCTATAAGAGAAATATTTTATAATTGCTCATAGTTTAGATATTATGGCATATTACCTTACAAATTGGACACTACATCCTCATATGCTCCCACGATCTTTGAAGACATGTTAATTGACCGAACAACATTTCAAAGTTCATCATGACTCAATATGGAGGTATGTGGTATTTAAGGTATTTGATTTTACTTAGTTAAATTTATTTTAGGATGTGATTTTTTTTTATTACAAGCATTTTTCATAAAAATGTTTTTTTAATTTGTTAGAACGACATTGACAGCTCGTTAGAACGAGACCTTGTTCTCATTCGAATGAGGTTAGATCTTTGTTGGAACGAATGTTTTTGAGTTCGTTGGAATGAACTTTAAAATGGGCTTCTCTGTTTAATAGAACTGCACCCATTGCAAGATCATTGGAACGAACTAAAAACTCCGTTCGAACATGACTAAACTTCTTTTAAACAAAACATAATTTCGTTCGAACAAAGTGGCATTTTCGTTCGAATGAAGTTCGTTGACTCGAAAATCATGTTTTCTATAAATTGAATACTTTTATACTGTTTAAAATAACTCTTTTAGAAAAAAGAATTCCCATACCTACTCTAAAAGTCTTCTTCTTTTTGTTTCTTTGAAATAACACTTTGTTTTCCAAATCACTCATTCCTAGAATGATTTGTTGAGTTTGACAAATATTTGTTCCATACACTACATCAAGCCCTTATAGAGTTTTTTATTGATAATTTTTGGAGTTTCGACTCTACTGACGATGAAGAAAGGATTCTACAATCATGAGGCTGATCGGTGAATGTCGATGGAAGAACTGCTTCCTGTGGGGGTGTTAGATTTCATCACATTATGTTGAAGATTTGAAGACCATGTGCATTATACTTCGTAGATCTCTAAGCAGTATGTAAGTCATTTGAGTCTATCAAATTCTTAAATAGTGTTAAATATATATTTTTCTCGAAAGGGATGTTTCCTCATTTCTTCTTCTGTTTGGTTTGGTTTGGGTTTAGCATAATTTTTTCTTTTGATATTATCTTGCATGCACGTCTAATTATAAACAAGATAAAATGTGGGTAAAAATTGAATCTTTGTGTGTGACCAAAAATACCAATAACTCCGTATGCGCCAACATTTTCATCCTCTTTCCTTCACATCAGGGCCTTGTGTTTGTTCATCTCAGGAGTGACTAAGTACTCTTTATACGTCGTCATTTTCATTCACTACTGGTATACTTTCTTCCCATTTATGTTTTCTTCAAATACTTAGAAATTTGAGTGCATCATATTCTGGGTTTTTTCTTTACTAGGATTAATAATTTTGTATCTCAATTTCCAAAAGGTAATCCTTATTTCGAACTTTGTTGATTCCAACTCCCATGTGTCTCAATACCTTGAGTGACTTCAACCATTTAAACAATCTAGCCCAGTGGTGCGCTCTAAAGAGTGTATTATTCAAGTGAAAATATTTCACAACAAGTAGTAAACGGGAAAGACCGAGATTGTATTCCTTAGGGATTGAATGCTCCTAGGAAAACAAGATTAGGATAAAGGATATTTTCTAAACATTAAAAAGTTAAAGTGTAAAAAATGATTTGATTGTTTGAAGAGGTGATTTTTATTAACCGCTAAACTAACTTGCGTAAAATTTACAAAGAACAAGTCAACTTTAAAGATTTAACAAAACGAACCAATTTAAGCTTGAGTTCAAGATATTAAAGGGATTGAGGATTGAGAGCACTACAATGGAAGGCCAAACAACGTCTCTAAAATAAAATCCAATTTTTATATGAATCCAATTTTATCTTTCTAATCCTAAAACATGCATCTAAGTGATTTAATTCATTTAAATAAATATCGCATGTGGGGAAACAATCACAAACACAATTTTCAGGAAAAATCCCCAAAGGGAAAATCCTTTCTTTCACTATAAAGATTAAATTGCAACTTGCAACAATTACAACGAAATCTGCAATGAATATACCGCAGCAAATCCACAAAGACGCATAGCCTTCAATCAGAAATGGATCACACGCAGTGAAACCATATGAACCGCAGTCCAAACCTCAACAAGGAACATTCGCAAGAACTCCTAATCACACGCAGTCAACTCAACCCATTATCTCTCTCAAGTGGTACCTAAATCAGTAGTAGAGACCACACTCCACAAAGATGAACAATAGCATAGGTATGTTCTTGGGTTCCAAAAAAATTCACTCAAGCATATGGGATTTTGTGAATTGAAACTCAAAAGGGAATTAAAACCCTAAAAGAAGAAGCCTAAAGAATTCTGAAAATCGTAGTTTTTCTGTTCTTTAAAACGAAGTGACTTCTTAATGGAAATAAAACCATTTAATGAGTATTTATATAAAAAACTAAGTCGGAAAATCTCGTTCGATGAAATATATAGGTCGCTCGAACGAAGTCTCATCTATCTCAAAACATCTTTGTGCGACATCTCAATGTCGTTTGAATGACATTATGAAGTCGTTTCAATGACCGGAACGCCAGATAAATAATATTTTAATAATTCGTTCCAACACTTAGAAAAAATTCTCATTCTTAAATTTTGACGAAAAAGTCTGCACCAACACTTAGAAAATATTTTGTAAAAAATATCCCAAAGCTCTAAGTACAAAAGTTAAGGTACTTAAAACATAACCTTACCAAACTCAACTTTGTTGAAGCATGTTGTTGAAGCAAACTTGATATTCGGATTCGTCTTGATGTATGAATGAGTTTAAATTATTTTACACTTGTAACGGTATACGACATACACTAAATGTGAAGAACTTATAGAAAATATGTCCTTACAAGGATCATTCTCCCACCTTGCATTTGCTAATAGGATGATATTACTTGGTTCTAATTTAATTCTAATCGAGCATAACAGATTAAATCTGAACATCAACCATGTAGGGACTAAACTTATCAATGGAGGATTAGGGGTTTATGAGTTATTTCTAAATGGGTTGGGGTTGTAGTAAAGCTTCAAATACTACCCTTGCATGACAAAGGACATTAAGAGACTAGGATACTCCAATACTAACACATGAAGTTAAATTAAAATAATTCTAAACCAAACCCTAAATATGAAGTTCAAGCATCTGAAGTGGTATTATGATCCCCAACCTTAAGTTTAGCTACTCATACTAGAAACTAGGTTTAACATGCAAAGGAACCACATATTAAAGAAATCCATCAAGTGTAAACACAACACAATACTAGATATGGTAATAAATGCAATTTAAAGCTAAGGAAAACAAATAGATATAAATTAATTGATCAACGCTTTCATTAATCAACACTAACTTGTGAGTAATCAATGTTTTACAAGTAGGAAGAGCAATAAATACCCTTAACATAGGAGAGAGAAGAGAATGTTTCTATCTTTTCCACTTCTAATAAAAACAACTATATCTTCAAATGAAGGAGAAAACAAGGGATATATCCCAAAAATATATCCAAACTAGCAAACTAGTAAATAGGAGAAAGAAGAGACTGTAGAACCGAATCGATTCGATAAAGTCTAAATTGATTTGCAAATGGGAAGAAGGTGCACTGTCTACTGTTGAATCGATTCGACAGAGTCCGAATCGATTCGGAGCCGCTCTCAAAATAATGATGCTTTGCTTTGGCTTTATATATCCCAAGTCCCATCGAAAAATTCATAAATTCTTCATTCTAGATCAAATTTATGCACCATTAGAGGCAACGTGAAGATGATAAGGAGAGCTATGACTTTCGTGAAGGGTTCGGGATCAAAACCCAAATACTGAATTTACTAAAATGCCCCCGACTTTATAACTTTCAACGGAATTTTTTCGAAACTCAACCAAACTTGACAACGTGCATTCTCTAGACCTATAAAAGCTCAATTAAGTCACACGTAATATACATATGACCAAAATAGGGGTTAGTCAATAAATAAGCATAGTAACCGAGAATACCATGCACATAAATGCTAGAATGAACAAATTAATGGGGTAATAAATACAATAAAAGTGACTAATTACACCACTAACTTATACATTGCTAGTCCTGAGCAATGAAGTATGAAAAACCAAAGGACATTAACAAAACCATAACCGAACCAATATGTAAAAAGAAGGAAAATACTGCTTTCACGGGCGAATGATTGCATTTAGCGTATACAATAAGTCGTTAAACCCTTAGGTGGCCCTAGGGGACAAGTGTTGTCTCGTGAGGGTTTCCAATGATGATACCCACAAACATCAAGTCAACTCATGCAATGATATGGGAAAAACTGATGCATAGCTCAACAATTATCAAATAAGCATAATCCATTAACAAAGTGAACAAAGCAGACACAAAAGATGACAATTATCAACATTAAACAAGTAAGTTCAATTAAAATTGAAACCATAGAAATGAGAAATCAGCAGACACGTGTGGTAATTTAGATTTGGAAAAACTTTCATAATCCATATAAACGTTAAAGCATGCATAACTCAAGTTCTCTCCAGTTGTTACACTCACCAAATGAAAACGCTCAGAAATAGGATGCAACACACTCAGGACATATGGGCATAAAGAGTATTTGTAAAAGGAAATAAGGACTCACACATATCATCAATGAAGAATGATATATAAAATTGAAAAATACAATCTCTTGAAAGGATATCGCATATTAAACAATGTGAAATGCACCTAAACAGATTATCGCTAATGTTCGACCTTTGAATCACATTACCCTAGGATCAGATAGGACTTTTTGGGTATAGAATTTGGGCTACGCTAGGGTTAGGATACTGAAGATATATGTACGAGAGCAAAGGGGATTCGAGAATAAAATGCGGGATAATGGAATTAGTAGAAAATTAAGGAATTGAATTTAAATTCCAAAAGCAAGATATTCATGAGAGTAATACTTTTATTTCCATGTACTTTTGGAGCCATTTATTCTACTTTTCTTGTTTTCATCTTTTTGCTTTCTTGGTCTTTCTTTTTCTTCTCCACTCATACCTTGATTGCATTCCACATAAAATAAACATCATTCAATCTCGAGAATAATCCCAAATCAAGGTACGGTAGGTGTATAAAGGTTTATAACTCCAATGTGGAGTTGGTTAGGTGATTTTGGGTATGAAACGAAAGGTCATAATAGGGCTCAACGGGGTTTACTAGGGACATATATAAGGGTAAGGTTAAGTTTGTATGGGTTAAACAATAAAGAGGGACTATAATCCTTTCATAAAGTTTCATGTGATTCTCGGGACTCAACACAATTGAAAATCATGCTCCAGTGATAATTTCATTAATATGCAATCAATGAAAAGAAAATGAGATTGTCAACAAGATCATTTTTCAAGAAAGAGATAGAGTATATACATACACTCACAAATGAAGATAAATCTCAATTCTCACTTTTGTAAGGGTATAACATGCGCTTTATGATCACAAATTAGAATAGCTTTAACCAAATAATAAACAATTATTTGTGTAATGCGCTCAAAGATTTACAGTTTAATTTTATGAGGTTATTCACAATTCAAACAATAACGGGCTAAAGGCTAATAAATCAATAACCCAAAGCATGCTTCATAGCTATACAAAATGATTGGGCGATCATATACGTAATCATAGGAGACATTGGAAAAACGAAGATTTTTTTATTTATTTTTAAATAAATAAATAAATACTAACATGATAACTGGTATCAGAAATGTAATCCACACCCTCTAACTTGAAATGAACATTGTCCCCAATATTAGTAGGGACAAAAAAGGAAAAGAGGGTGAGAAAATAGTCACCCCTTAAGGAGAAACTTGAAAACAGCGCAACATCATACCTGTTTCATGTTAGTACTAAGACAAATATATATACAAAAGAGAGATATATACAAGTGCAGATAAGAAAAAGAAATCGAGAATTTCATTAATATTAATAAGGGTTGTGTACATGTGTTTCTAAAACCAAAATGTGAAAATACAATAAAGTACTCTCACAACCACAAAATACACAACTAAATAATCCAACCAACAAAAGTTTTAAAACCATCTACAAACAAAGATAGACCAAAACAGCATAAAAGATATAGGGAAGCTCCCAAAGGAAAGTCCGAACGACTCGAGGATTCGAGCGAATTGGGTTCACGCGAGGCATATGGATTATAAAAAAATAAGGAGGCACAACAGCCTCACCTCCGTGTAAGTGAGCAAATAAGTCCATCTGGTCCCGTGATAGCAGTGATAAATCCCGCTCATAAGCATCCCGAAATGCTGTAAAGTCCCTCTCATGGCTGTCACGAAAAGAAGAAAATTCCACTTGAAATGAATCCATCCTCACCGTCAACTCTCTAATGGGGCCTAACGGATGTGGAACAGGGGGTGGGCCCTTCAAAACATTCGGCACCGGAGCATCAAAATCAAAGGCGTTCCCAGCTACCGCATGGTCCAGCATCAGCTACATGTTCCTCTCCTAATAAGCCTTACCCAAGGTTTTCTCAATCGCATTGTCTTTAAGAAAAGACGAAATCCTAGGAATTTTATCAGAAAGGACTGCTTCGCATCTCGCGTCTTTAAAAATCCTCGAAACCAGTCATGCATAAGGGAGCGTAGTCAACCCCTTATCCCAGAATGCGACGCTCAACATTTGTTGTAGAACCAATTCAAGAAGGCTTATGACGGTGTTGGCATCTAGGATATTATAGAGGAAATGGGTTTGTTTCGACCTTAGGATATACTTTGTTTGGGTGGGAACAATGGAGTTGACAATGATCAAGTGGATCAAATGGTGAGAATCGTGCATGTGCTTCATTGGGAAAGTCTCACCCCCCCCCCCCCATACATGATTCGGCAGAGATGCGCAATAAGGACATCATTGACAATAAAAATAAGAGGATCGTTAGATGGATATCCATAGACCTCAGAATTATCCGCCCCTTCCAGTAGTCTAGATAAAATAGGCTTTGAAATCTGAATTTTCCCACCCCGGACAAATGCCTCATAAGTCTTGCCTCCAGTTGAGATGAGAGATGCGTAGAATCTCCTCACATGCTCCTCATTCACAGCACCCTCCATGGAGAGGTAGGCCTCCCAATGAAATTTTTGAAAATATTTCCTAACCTAGTTAGGAAAGTCATTAAGTTTCATGGGACACTCAACAGAAATAGCCCGATTTGAGGGAAAATTCTTCCTATACCAATCCCTTTCTTCCTTAGAATGGAAGGTCTCAAAACCGGTACATTCAGTCACAGGGTTGGTAGTTAGTTTTTGAGCCATTTTGAACCTACAAAAATATCAGTTCAATACATACATTATTAGTGTAATACATAAAATCAATAAAGCATGAAAAAGGATGAAAAGGAACCAAAGGGTGCATGTCAAAAGAAAATGGTAGGATACGCGCAACTGACAAGCACATCACTCAAACAAGGGATAATCATAGTGATTGTTCAGTAAACAATGTAAAAATGGAACAATTAGGCACAAACCACCCATTGGGGCATTTTGTCGAACATTTGGTGTGCATTCTTCTTAAACTGGGGGGAAAGTGCCTTTGATTCATTGAAAACCCCCAACAAATACAACTTAAACAACCAAACATCAATCTCAAGTTGCATTTGTTGGATAATTTTGAAAATTAGTAAAGCAATAATGGCATTTTAGTGAATCACAAGAAATATATGCAAATATCATGGATATCCCCTAGTTTGAACATAAAACATACTAATTTCATATTGAAATCACATAGAAATGAGGTTTTGATTGTTACCTCGAATGAGGGTGCTTGGAAATGGAGAGAAATTGAGTGGGAGAAGTGTGGGAATTGAGAGGAATCGTGGGGTTTCTTAAAGGGTGAGGGGAGAGATGGAGTAAAAGAGGTTAAGTGAATGAAGATGGAATTTTAAATGGCTGAAGACCGAATCGATTCGGCATGTTCGAATTGATTCGATAATATCAAAAATGTGCACTGTCTTGGGGCGAATCAATTCGGTAGAGTCCGAATCGATTCAAAATGGTACTACCATTTTACTGCTAACTACTGAACCAATTTGAAGGAGTCCGAATTAATTCGCTGAAGGGGGAAAGCCTATTGGAAGTAGTGAATCAATTCGCATAAGACCAAATCAATTCTCTTATGGATAATTAATGCACTAACTAACACCGAATCAATTTGCAAAACGATTTCCAACTTTCTGCTTGGCTGTTGTGGTTTTCTCTTGGAATTCAAAGATTGGGCTGACTTTTCTTGGTTTTCTTGGACCCTAAGGATATAACTAAGATGTATAATTGGACTGGGATAAATATTTTGCAGCCCCACATGTGTCGAGGGTTGCTCGGGACAAAAACATGATTCTGAGAGTCCTATTCAGCCCCGTAGACGAGGTTAGACAACGAAATTCATTTCAAAGATGGGTCAACAGATTCTAGAGGTGGTTTCAGGCATTGACCATTCACCTTAAACTGCTTCCCATCATGTGGGTTCTCTACCTCAATAGTGTCGTGAGGAAAAATGGTCCAGACTACAAACTGACCCGTTCACCTCGATCGCAACTTCCCGAGGAATAGATGGAGCCTAGAATTGTACAAGAGCACTTTTGTAGCACCCCGTAATTTTAATTCGGTAATAATTTAAATTAATTCAAAATTAAAAAAATTGTTGGAATCTATTTCATTTTGGTATGTAAAAATGTTGGCTTTTATATATGAAAAATAAGGTTTTAAGTGGAATTTAAATCGGGATTAAAATTTAAAAATTATAAGTTTTTATATAAAAATAGGGGGAGGATCCAGCCTAAGGGGATATAAAAATAAAAATAATTAAAAATTCGAACGTCCGATCGAGCTGAATTTTTCACCGAGGCTCCATCTTGCCATTCGCTATATCATACTAAACTTTCAAGCCATTCTGACAGTTCGATCATCCGTAATAATTTTTCGAGTGTTTGTATTTGATCACGACTCAAGTTCTTTTTGGTATATAAGCAAAGTGACGAGTTCAGGGATTTTAAAAACACATTCTTCCAAACCCTAAGAGAAACAATCTCCTCTTTTACATCTTCTTCCTCCCTCAAAACCTTACCTCCATTGGGGAGCTATTTACAATCCATTTTTTGAAGCATTAAACCGAGTTTTATCAAGATTGTTCAAGAACGACTCTTTGCTAATTTTTTGATAGGAGTCCAACCGTCGAATCATATTTTCTTTATCTTAATCACATGCATGAATACTGTATTCACTTCCTTTGCTATTATGCGTCTTAAGTGTCGCCCAAACCCTTAATCATGTGTTTTTATTAAAATAAATTGGTATCTTAATTAGAGAAAGTGGTCACCAATTTTGGGATCATTTTTATGAAACTTTTAAATATGAATTAATATTTGGAACTTTTGGGTGCGTAGGTTAGATTATTGGGTTTTGATGGTTTTGGGGTTTATGTTCGCATGTTGATTCTGTAGAGCTTATATTAAATAATAATTGGGACGCATACACACTTTTAAAATTATGTGACTTATAAAAGAGGGCGATTATGACATATTGAATATTTTTGCATGTTAATTAATTAAGCAATTTTAGATCGAAATAATTGTGTTGAGAATGACAACGGTGTTATTAATTGAATTAAATTAAATTGGTACCTTTATGATTAAATTTCAATGTCGTGCTTATGAATTGTGTATTGTGTGATTTATTTTAGTCATTTTTTTCATCGCGGAGGACAAGGGGCTTTGGGGTAATATATTGCTCACCTTTAACATAGGATGCTTACTAGGTATGGGACTAGTGGGTAGGCCTTGGTTATGATTTATGCTTTCTAGGTAGAGACTACTTAGTATAGATTTGTGCAAATTTTATATTCCAGGGTGGGGCTAATTTTTATGTTGTTATCATCGTTACACTAGCCTAGGCATGAGACTAGGACGAAATTAATGTTAGGAATTCATCATATTCATAGGGTAGGACGTGCGTGTACTTTGGGGACCCTTAGGTTTGTGATATAGGGGTGTTTTGAGGATCCCATGCGTATAATAAGGCTGGGGTGATTAAAAATTAAAAATAATGAGAAGTTGAGAAAATGAGAATTGATCCCGGAGATAATAACGGGTATTAAAATGGATTGGCATCACCAATATGTGCAGTGCTGACAGTTTAAATCGACGAACTGTCTATAGAGTCATGGGTGTGTGTTGACATTACCAGTATGTGCAGGGTTGACAGTTTAAACGGACGAACTGACTATAGTAATGTGTAGTGTGTGGAACCTCACCAATATGTGCAGCGTTGACAGTTTGAACATGCGAACTGGTTATAGTGATGGGAATATGTGTGGTGTAGAACAACGGGAGTACCACAACCAAACAAATAAATGAGATAAAGATTTATATTAATAATGGTGGAAATTAATATTAATCAATCATATTAAATTAAGTAGTTGGACTATGACTTTGAAGTAGCTTAGTTCATGCAATAGCTTATGTAGTTTATTTATTAGCATCGTTAAATATTATCTCGTTTAAATTAAAATATTTTATTGTGATATTTATCATGTATAATGCTACTGTCTGGGTTCTTGGACCCTATTTGAGGGGAGTAGTGTGTATTCATGCTCCGGGCTCTGACCCGTGCGTGACTAATCTTTTTCAGGAATAAGTATTGGAGTAGCTACATACGATTCATTAGAGATCATCTTGGAGTGTCAACTGGAGCTATTTTATTTTATTCTCATTAGTTTAGTTTCCATTCCTTCGTATTTACATTGAGACTCAGTTTATGATTTCGTTGGGCCATTCAGTTTCAAACCTGTTATGGGTTTTTATTCAGATTTTTCATTATGGATTTTAGTTCAAGTTTATTCAGTTTTATATTATTAATGTTTGGATTATTATTGGAGTTTAGCATGGTGATGGATCTTTTATCGCATAGTTGGTTATTGTCATTTGGGATTGATTAAATTAATTATCTTATGGATTTATTTTATATGTCTCATATATGTCACATGATAAGAATGGTATTTTATTTACTCACACCCGGCTTAGTTTTGGTGGCGTCCGACTCTAGGATTTAGCGGGGTGTGACAGATGGTATCAGAGCATAGTCCTAGGTCTCATAGGTTATGAGTTTCTTTATCTTTCATGTTACTGATCTTTGATTCCCTTTATTGATTCGTACTACTTAAGGTAGAGGGTCTAGCATACGTGTTAGATCTGTTTCTTGGAGATTTGGAGTTTTGTGTTAAGGACGTTGTAGGCATTGAGTTTAGAATTAGTAAGCTTGATGTTGGGATACTTTAGGTTGATTTTTGAGATGTTAATTATTTGGAAGATCATTAGTATAAATTTTGGGTATGTCTTTGATCGATGGAGCGACGTTATTTGATTTAGCGATTTATGTTTTGCGAAGATTATCGGAGATATAATCGAGTGGTGATTTGAGAGAGCGCGGGGTACGCCGTTACTTTCATAGTTGTGTATATATATATAGGCGATATATATTATTTTGTTGTTCATGGGGTAGGTGCGCGTAGGATTGGGTGTATGGGCGCCCAATTATGGCATTTTATGGGTAGGCATATGTGAGCCTTATTTTATTTTGCGTTTACGCTTCGTCGAATTGCGAGGACGAAATTCCTGTCCTAGTGGGGAAGTATGTAACACCCCGTAATTTTAATTCGGTAATAATTTAAATTCATACGGAATTCACAAAAAAAATTGGAATCTATTTAACTTTGGTATGTATAAATGTTGGTTTTTATATATAAAAAACAAGGTTTTAAGTGGAATTTAAATCGGGATTAAAACTTAAAAATTATAACTTTTTGTATAAAAATCGGGGGATGATCCGGCCTAAGGTGATATAAAAATAAAACAATTAAAATTCAATCATCCGATCGAGCTGAATTTTTCACAGCATCTCCGTCTTGCCGCTCGCTACAACTCTCAAGCAATTCTGACAGTTTGATCACCCGTAATAATTTTTTGAGTGTTTGTATTTGATTACGACTCAAGCTCTTTTTGGTATATAAGCAAAGTGACGACTTTAGGGCTTTTAAAAACACATTCTTCTAAACCCTAAGAGCAGCAATCTCCTCTTTTACATCTTCTTCCTCCCTCAAAACCTTAATTCCATTGGAGAGCTATTTTCAATCCAAGTTTTGATGCTTTAAACCAGGTTTTATCAAGATTGTTCAAGAACGACTCTTTGCTAATTTTTCAAGAGGAGTCCAATCGACGACTCAGATTTTCTTCATCTTAATCACATGCATGAATACTCTCTTCTCTTCCTTTGGTATTATGTGTCTTAAGTGTTTCCCAAACACTTAATCATGTGTTTTTGTTAAAATAAATTAGTAACTTAATTAGAGAAATTGGACACTAATTTTGGGACTATTTTTATGAAACTTTTAAATATGAATTAATATTTGGAACCTTTGGGTGCGTAGATTAGATTGTTGGGTTTTGATGGTTTTGGGGGTGTAGGTTCGCATATAGATTTTATAGAGCTTATATAAAATAATAATTGGGACGGGCACACACATATAAAATTATGTGACTTATAAAAGAGGGCGATTACGACGTATTGAATATTTTTTCATGTTAATTAATTTAACATTTTTAAATGGAAATAATTGTGTTGAGAATGACAACGGTGTTATTAAATGAATTAAATTAAATTGGAACCTTTATGATTAAATTGCTATGTTGTGCTTATGAATTGTGTATTGTGTGATTTATTTTAGACTTTTGCCATCGCGGAGGACGAGGAGCTTTGGGGTAATATGTTTCTCACCATTATTATAGGATGCTTACTAAGTATGGGACTAGTGGATAGGCCTTGGTTATGATTTATGCTTGCTAAGTAGGGGACTAGTTAGTATAGATTTGTGCGTATTTTATATTTCAGGGTGGAGCTGATTTTTATTTTTATCATCATTACACTAGTTTAGGCATGAGACTAAGACGAAATTAATGTTAGGAATTCATTAGGTATGGGACTAAGGAGTATTTTGAGGATCTCACGTCGATAATAAGGGTGGGATGATTAAAAATTAAAAACAATGAGAAGTTGAGAAAATGAGAATTAATGCCTAAGATAATAACGGGTATTAAAATGGATTGGTGTCACCAATATGTGCAGTGCTGATAGTTTAAATGGACGAACTAGCTATAGCGACGTGGGTGTGTGTTGGTGTTACCGTTTTGTGCAGGACTGACAGTTTAAATGGGCGAACTGGCTATAGTAACGTGTCGTGTGTAGAACCCTACTAATATGTGCAGTGCTGACAGTTTGAACGGGCGAACTGGCTATAGTGAGGGGAATGAGTGTCGTGTAGATCAGCGGGAGTACTATAACCAAACAAATAAGTGAGATAAAGATTTTTATTAATAATGGTGGAAATTAATATTAATCAGGCATATGAAATTAAGTAGTTGGCCTATGACTTTGAGGTAGCTTAGTTCATGAGGTAGCTTATGTCGTTTATTTATTAGCATTATTAAATGTTATCTCGTTTAAATTAAAAGATTTAATTATGATATTTATCATGTATAATGCTACGTGGACCCTATTTGAGGGGAGTAGTGTGTATTCATGCTCGGGGATCTGACCCGTGCATTGAATAATCTTTTTTAGGAATAAGTATTGGAGTAGCTGCATAGGATTCATTGGAGATCATCTTGGAATTACAACTGGAGTTATTTTATTTTATTCTTATTAGTTTAGTTTCAATTCCTTCGTATTTACATTGAGACTCGATTTATGGTTTCTTTTGGCCATTCGGTTTCAAATTTTCTATGGGTTTTTATTCAGATATTTCATTATGGATTCAATTGAAGTTTATTCAGTTTTATATTATTAATGTTTGGATATTAGAGTTTAGCATGGTGATGGATCTTTTATCGCATAGTTGGTTATTGTCATTTGGGATTGATTAAATTAATTATCTTGTGGATTGATTTTATATGTCTCATATATATCACATGCTAAGAATGGTATTTTATTTACTCATACCTGGCTTAGTTTTGGTGGCGGCCGACTCTAGGATTTAGTGGGGTGTGACTTTTTTCATTCGGGTAAAAAGTTTTTTGGGATATTCTCTTATCATGCCTCTCTTTCACCGATTGCTTATAAATTATTGCGCTCTCATATGAATCATTTTGAATCTCCTTCAACTCATTGAGTTAAAGCATTCATTTCTTGTCGGCTTTGTCTAATTCAAAGTTCAACTTTTTATCGCCCAATAGGCCTTGTGTTTGAGCTTGATAGGGAGATGGAATGGTTTGCCATACTCAAGCCTAAAGGAAGACATGCCTAGGGAAGTTTTATAAGCCGTGCGATATGCCCATAACGTGTTCGTGAGCCTAAGGGACTAATCCTTGCGGTTGGAATTGACCATCTTCTCAAGGATGTCCTTTATCTCTCGATTGGCCAACTCAGCTTGGCCACTAGTTTGCGGGTGGTAGGTCGTTCCAACTTTATAAATGACATACTTCCGCATAAGGTTTGCAAACGGAGCATTACATAAATGGGATCCATTGTTGCTATTTATTTCCTTTAGAGTTCCAAAGCGAGAAAGTATGTGTTCCTTAAGTAACTTTAATTCCATTCTATGATCACTGGTCCTAGACGCAACGGCTTACACCCTCTTAGAGATGTAATCGACCGCCACTAGGATGTAAAGGTTACTAAACGAAGAGGAAATGGGACCATAAAATCGATTCCCCGATAGTCAAATACTTATATCTCAATAATAGGGCACATCGGGATATGTTCTGACGAGTTATAGAGCCCAATTTTTGACAATGCTCGCACAAAATGCAGAATTCGTGCGCATACTTAAAGAGTGTGGGACAATAAAGTCCGCATTGCAAGATTTTTTTAGCGGTTTTCTTAGAAGAAAAGTGGCCTCCGCATGCTTGTGAGTGGGAGAATTGAATGACATTCAAAATTTCATTGTCTAGAACACACTTTTGGATGATCTGGTCATCGCAAAATTTAAATAAATACATATCATCGAAGAAGAACCTATGCACCCAAATAAAGAACTTCCTCTTATCTTGAGGGGTCCAATGAGATGGAATGGAACCCGTCATGAGGTAGTTCACTATATAAACGAACCACAACAGAGAAGAAGCGGAGAACAGTTGTTCATCCGGGAAGAATTCGACAATGGGGAGTTGATCTTTGGGTGCCTCGAATGTCAACCGTGACAAGTGGTCAAAGACAACATTCTCTACTCCCTTTTTATCTTTGATAGTCAAATTAAATTCTTGGAGTAGAAGCACCCACCTTATTAAATGTGGCTTGGCGTCCTTCTTTGAAAGAAGGTATTTTAACATTGCATGATCCGTAAAACACACTATGGGAGATCCCACTAAATATGCCCAAAATTTATCCAAGGCATACACAATTGCTAATAACTCTTTCTCGGTGGTCGAATAATTCAATTGCGCACCATTAAGAGTTCAACTCATGTAATAAATCACATGGTGTTTCTTATCGCTCATTTGTCCTAACACTGCCCTAACAGCGAATTCACTAGCATCACACATCAACTCAAAAGGCAAGGTCTAGTCAGGGGATTGGATAATGGAGGCGGTGGTAATCATGCTTTTCAACTTCTCAAAATCTACTTGACACTCATCGCTCCATTTGAACGGGGTGCCCTTAGAAAGGAGATTACATAAAGGACTAGCAATGGAGCTAAAGTCCTTTATGAATCGACGATAAAATCCCGCATGCCTAAGGAATGACCTCACATATTTGAGGGTTTTAGGAGCGAGAAATTGGCAATGATCTCAGTCTTAGCCTTGTCAACCTCAATACCTTTCGCGGACACAATATGGCCGAGAATTATCCCTTTTGAAACCATGAAATGGCACTTTTCCCAGTTTAACACAAGATTTTTCTCAACACACCTAGATAAAACCTTTTCAAAATTAGACAGACAATGGTCGTAGGGGTTACCAAAGACGCTAAAATCGTTCATAAATACCTCCAAAACTCTCTCTACCATATGACTGAACATACTCAACATGCACCTTTGGAATGTCACCGATGCATTACACAACCCAAAGGACATTCATTTGTAGACAAAAGTCCCAAAGGATCCTTGATATCAAGATCGATTTGGTTATATCCACTAGAACCATTGAGAAAACATTAATAATGGTGGTTGAAAACACGTTCCAATATTTGGTCGATAAAAGGAAGGGGAAAATGATCTTTTAAGGTAATTGCATTGAGTTTTTTATAATCGATGCATACACACCACAGAGCGGTGGTGCATTTGGTTATCAATTCTCCCTTCATATTCTCAATGACTGTGACTACCGATTTCTTAGGAACCATGTGTATTGAACTCACCCATTTATTGCCCGATATCGAGTATATTATATAGGCATCTAAAAGCTTAATCATCTCGGCTCTCACCACTTCATTCATTACCGAATTTAGTTTACGTTGCATCTCATGGGAGGGCTTTACATCCTTATCTAAATGGATTTTATGAGTGCAAATCAGAGGGCTTATTCCCTTTAAATCCGCAATGGTCCACCCGAAAGCACTCTTGTACCTCCTCAATAAGTCCATCAATTATAGTTCTTGACCCCCATTGAGGACATATGAGACAACAGTGAGATATTTCTCATTTTCACCCAAATATGCATATTTTAATTCGAAAGGCAATTGCTTGAGATCAATCTTGGGAAATCAAACATCCGAGGCTACCTCATATGAGAAGTGATGGGGTAAGTCCTTAAAAGAAAAACACCAATCAACTTCATCAATACTCTCATTCTGATATAACATCAACCTCATAAACTTGACTTCATCATAGTATAGAGAATAATTATTCTTCAAGTCAATTGAGCTTACCAAACAACCCTTTAAAGGATCCGCAAAATAAGTGGCATCGAAATGCTCCCGAACTACCTCCTCAATGAGGTCAACTTATTGAATCTTATCATCATCACCCATTTGTTTTGTAACATTGAAAATGTTTAGCTCTAAGGCCATATTTTGTAATGTTAGATTCATTTGCCAATTACTAGAATTAATTAACACATTTGAAGTTGCTAGGATAGGACAACTGAGGATCATAGGAGTAGTATTGCTACTCGGAGAAACCGAATGAGTATCTAAGACCACAAAGTCCACCGTGAAATATAATTTATCAACTTGGATTATGACATATTCCACAACCCCTATCGGAACCTTAACGGAGCGATCTGCTAATTGGAGTGTTATTTTGGTGGGTTTGAGGTCTCCTAAGTCGAGTTGTTTGGACACATGGTATGGTAACAAATTAGCACTCGCACCTAGATCTAACAAAGCTTGCTCTATCTTGAAGTCTCCTATCACGCATGATATAGTAGGAAAACCGAGATCTTTGTACTTGGGAGGTATCTCAGATTGAATTATAGAGCTCAAGTTTTGGGCCAAAAATGATTTCTTCCTCACAAAAAGCTTCCACTTAATAGTGATCAAGTCATTTCAGAACTTGGCATAAGCGGGAACTTATTTAATCGCATTTAAAAGGGGAATGCTAATTTTCACTTGTTTAAACATCTCTAGGATGTCGTTATTGTTAACATTTCCCTTTGGAGGAATGAGCCTTTGGGGATAAGGCGTAGGAACGGGATACTTTGAAACCACTTTTGGCTCTACTTGAGGTTCCTTCTCACTTTCTTTTAAGGAAGCATCTTCAAACTCTATTGTGTCGGGTGAGACTTCCTTACTAACGGTGGCTTGTGGAGGATGGATAAATTTATCAGTGACTTTTCTTCTCCGTAGAACGGTAATAGTCATTGCTTGATCGGGAGGGGGATTCGAAGCATCGGTCACACAATGTTTCCCAACGGGACTTTAGGGTTGTGAAGGGAACGTTCTTTTTTCTTGAACGCTTAATGATGAGGTCAACTTAGAAATTTTTGCTTCAAGACGAGATTTGGTAGCTTGTTGAGAAGTCATGAAAGATTGAAGAGCATCTTCAATACTTCTTTTATTCGGGTGTATGTACGGGGGTATAACCGGAGGAGGAGGTGGTCCCTAAGGGGGGAACTTGCATTTGTACTTGAGGAGGAGGAGGTCGATTGTATGGTTATTGGTAATTTGGAAGTGGAAGAGGATTCGGATGAGGGAGATTTATAGCTTTTTGGGATTGCCCGTAAGAGAAACTGGGGTGGTTTCTCCACGAAGGATTATACCCTTCTCCGAGAGGAGTCATAAATTACTTTTTATAGGTGGCCATTGCATTTGCTTGGTCGTAAAGCATCACTTTGTATGCCAGGATTATAGGATAATCCTTGGTTAAGTGATCTTCTACGTCGCAAATGGCACACGACTCTTCTACGTGCGAAGGAGAAGGATTGATGGGTTCCCGATTCTTTTAATCCATGGCCTCAATATGCTTGGTAAGGTGAGCTACTCTCAAGGACATATCATCCCCATTGGCGAGGTGATATATCCCTTAGCTAGAGGAAGGTGGATTGAGTTGGCTTTGTTTGGGTTTGAGGTGTCCCAAGCTTGGGTAGTCTCGGCACAATATTTAAAGTGTGCCCACGCGTCATCCAGGTCAAGCCCGAAGAATTACCCGGAGCACATCATCTCCACCATTTGTTTCGCATTTAGAGAAAGCCCGTTATGGAAAAAGGAGATTAATCTCCATTTCTCAAAGCCATGATGTGGGCATTTATGAAGTAGCTCATTAAATCTTTCCCAACATCGCTCAAAAATCTCACCATCTCCTTTAGAAAAGGTTTGGATTTGACCCTTAAGAGATTTGGTGTGATGGGTTAGAGAAAAACTTCTTTAAAAATTGCGCCTGCATATCGCGCCAACTACCGATGGAATTAGGAGCTAAGGACCGAAGCCAAGTTTTGGCTTTGTCCTTTAAGGATAAAGGGAAGAGTTTGAGTTGGGTTACATCAAGAGGATAGTTTTGATCGCAAAATGTAGCGCAAACATCCTCAAACTCTTGAACATAGAGATAAGGCTTTTCACTTTCCATGCCATTGAAAGTAGGAAGTAATTGAATCATTCCATTTTTAAAATGGAATTACGCAGAATTATACGGAAAGATGATACACGAAGGAGAGGTGGTCCTCTCCAGTTGTAAATACTCCCTCATTGGTCTATAGGGAGGATCAGGTGCTACCCCTTGACTACCGTGCTCACTGAGGTTATTGTCCATGGTTGTGGGCTCGGAGTGGGTTCAGGTATAAGCAGAGATTGTATTGGAAGGATTAGGAGTTGGTCTCCAATAGTTCAAATGTTCGCTAGAAGACGAGGCTTCACGTATGGGATTTAAATTTCTACCATTCGCGTCTTGCATCTATGGAATTTGGATTCATTTTAGGAAACCCTATTGTAACGATGACCACAGGGAACATGATAGTGTAAAGAAAATGTATGAAACTTAAAATTATTGCCAATCCCTGGCAATGGTGCCAAAAACTTAGTGCACTCTAAAGAGTGTATGATTCAAGTGCAAATCTTTCACAATAAGTAATAACCAGACAAGGCTGGGATCGTATTCATCAGGGATTTAACGCTCCTATGAGAACAAGATTAGGATAAAGGATATTTTCAAACATAAAAAAGTTAAAGTGTGAAGATGATTTGATTGTTTGAAGAGGTGATGTTTATTAACCGCTAAACTAACATGCGTAAAACTGATAAAGAACAAGTCAACTATAAAGATTTAACGAAATGAACTAAATTAAGCTTGAGTTCAAGATACTAAAGGGATTGAGGATCATTCTCCCACATTAGATTCGCTAAGAGGATAATAAGACTTAGTTCCAATTAATTCTAATCGAGCATAACTAATTAAATCCGAACATCAACCATATAGAGACTAAACTCATCAATGGAGTATTTGGGGTTAGTGAGTTATTGAAAAATGGGTTGGGGTTATAGTAAAGCTTCAAATACTACCCCTTGCATGACAAGGGAAGTTAAGATGCTAGAATAATCCAATACCAACACATGAAGTTCGTTTAAAACAATTCTAAACTAAACCCTAAATATGAAGTTCAAGCATCCGAGGTGATATTATGATCTCCAACATTAAGTTTAGCTACTCATACTAGAAACTAGGATACACATGCAAAGGAACCACATATTAAAGAAATCCATCAAGTGTAAACATAACATAATACTAGATATGGTAATAAATGCAATTTAAAGCTAAGGAACACAAGTAAATATGAATTAAATGATCAAAGCTTTCATTAATCAACACTAACTTGTAATTAATCGATGTTTTACAAGTAGGAAGAGCAATAAATACCTTTGACCTAGGAGAGAGAGAAAAAGAGTGTTTCTATCTTTGCCACTTCTAATAAAAATAACTATATCTTCAAATGAGCGAGAAAACAAGGGATATATCCTAAAAATCTATCCAAAATGGCAAACTAGTAAATAGGAGAAAGAAGAGACTTAAGAATCAAATAGATTCGACAGAGTTCGAATCAATTCGAAATTGGGAAGAAGGTGCACTGTCTGCTGACGAATTGATTCGGTAGAGTCCGAATCGATTCGGACCTGCTCTCAAAAGAAGGTTGCTTTGATTTGGCTTTATATTTCCCAAGTCTCGCTGAAACGTTCATGACTTCTTTGTTCTTAATCGGATTCATACACTGTCAGAGGCCACACGAAGATGAGAAGGAGGGCTACAACTTTCGTGAAGAGTTCGGGATCAAAACCCGAATGCTGAATTTATTAAAATTCCTCTGACTTTGCAACTATCAACGAAACTTTTCCGAAACTCAACCAAACTTCACAACTTGCATTCCCGAGATCTATAAAAGTTCAATTAAGGCACACACAATATACATATGACCAAAATAGGGATTAGTCAATAACTGAGCATAAGAACCGAGAATAACATGCGCGGGAATGCTAGAATGAACAAATTTATGGGGTAATAAATACAATAAAAGTGACTAATCACCCAGCAAGAGAGGCTTCAGCACCAGCGAGCCCTTATAAATATGGTTGAGATTGTTGATGTCGTTGGGCCTGAGCACAATGAGTGGAGGACCTCCACCCTATGGGCCTCTCAGTCTAATTTTAGTAGGCCAAATCGTCCGCCCAGGGCCAAAAGACAACCCAAAAGATTACCCAATAATCTAACCAATTTCAATCCCTCACGAGTGGGATCTTCCCGAGGAAACCCATTCTTCCCCTACCAGGCCGCAAGCTATATGGACAAAGAGATTGCGAATTAATGGGGCGATCACCTTGCCCTCCCGAGGGACTTATCTATTTGCTTGGTTAACGAAAATGTTCATGCTTTGAATGCCCTCTAAGGGAAAGTTTGTTTTTATGAGCACCGTTTTCAGGATGAGATTATAATTCCCCTTCTTAAGCATGTTCATGTGGTCCTTTCCTTCAACAACCTTGCTCCCTCTCCACCAACTTATTTCTGAAGCTTAAAGAATCTTCATCAGGCCCATGGTACGCTTTCACGATTTTTTCTGTGTTGATCACCCTCTCACAATGGGGGAATTTTTTACTGTCTATGAAACGATGGCCTCACAAGGGGTTGGTATGCCCTAGCTTATAGGCACAAAGGCATAGGATTTGTTACCTCACTCCCTTTTACCACCCACGATTGGAGGAATAATTTCTTCTACATCAAAGGAGAGGGATGGAGCATGACGACTAGAATAACCTTATAATCCATCTATTCACCATTCCCTTAATTTGGAATAATCCATCTATGTAAAGGCATTTTTGTATGGCATTTATCGTTACTAATTGCTCTCCATTGTGATTTTATGCATGGATTTTTAATAAACTACCTAATATTCTTAAGCCTAAAAAGGAAAGGGTTTAGGAAGCTATAAGCAAGGCCCAGTCATTCAAAGAACTCTCTAATCTAAAAAGATTGAAGGAGCTTAGCTTCATTACAAGAGGAGAAAAGGTTCGAGACCGTGACGCCCTTCGGCTTCAAGTTGATGCTAAAGAAAGATGCCTCTTTCTCATCCTCTTCCAACGTTCATATTTTCCCCATTATAGTCTGCACGCGTTGAAAACCCATTTAACTTGTTTTGCTAAACTCATCAATTCTTTATCCTTCTGCTTATCTCTATAACTTATGGAGAAATATCCCATCGAGGGTACTATGCAGTGCTCCAAAGGCTAAGCCAAGCACCAACCACATTTTAGCCTATTATTCCTTAGTTGAAGCCCCTCGTGACTGATGTGAGCCCTTTAGTCCAACAAAATAGGGGTGGTAAAATTATCTATCCTCTTAATGTGATCGAGGAGACATCATTTATCTAGCTGGTTGACGAAGAGTCTCTTTAAATGGGGAGTCATGAAAAAGGCATTTAAAGACTAAAACCACTTTAACTTCTGCCAGACGAAGGTCGATAATTGATTAAGAGGAATAAGATGACAAGGGTGAAAGGGTGACCATGGTTAGGAAAATTTTTGGAGTCCTCCATCTCCGATATGATGATTAAGATTAGAACTAATTGGATTTCTAAGATGCTTACCTTCCCAAAGACATTGATCAGCTGAGAGGGGACAATTGACAGTGCTACGGAGATGATTTAACTTGGATATAGGATAATTTCATGCTTTTTATTCTTAAACAATCATTATTCATAATTTATTTTTCTTGTCTTTATCATATTATTTTATTGTAGGTGAGTCTCATGGGAACCTATATGGACCAAAAATGGATACAAAGGAAATATGAGGCAAGGTAGGTTCAAGGGATGGGGGTCGAGTCGGAGACTCTAAATAAGGACAAGATTGTCACTAATCAAGCCCTCATAACTGTTCGGGAATAAAGAGACGTTGAGATGGAAACTAAGAATTAAACCTTGGCAAAACTAGCATAACACCCCAATGTTTTTAATGATTTTTATATTTAGGATTAATTGTACTTAATTTGATAAATTAATTGATAGTTAATCCGGATTAAAATAAATATTAACTAGAGAGATAAGGGTTAGTATTTATTGATGTAAATGACATTCAATGTTACAGAGCGAATAAAGTAATATTTGATTATGAAATTATGAAAATTATCATGAGTAAGAAATATGACAGTTTTGGTTATTAAGTCGGGACGCGTGTGTAAGTCGTGTTGGGACTAATTCAAAGGAATTAAAAAGTAAAATATTTATAAGTAATCCAAATGGTCATTTCGAGTGCGCCAATGTGTCCATAAGGGTCGAGATAGTCAAAGAAGTCTACCCGAGGGTTTAGTTTGGGTCTCCGTTCAGTTTTAGGCCAAACCGGCATCCCGGAAGGACATTTTGGTAATTGCTATTTTTGGAAAATAGGGACCTACGAATTTAAGACAGCTATATCATCTTTTAGGTTAGTTTTCCTAGGGTTAAAAAGAACTAGTTACAAAGAGGCCATTAGAGGAGGAAGAAGAGGGACTCCCTAAGGCTAGAACCACCATTGGTGCACTATTTGCACCACCGAGACCACCACAGCTTAGATCGGAAAGCGAGGATCGCAACCATACCACCTACTCCAATGGATCAGACCTTCTTTATTGAGGCAAGTGTTTAATCCTTGTAAACTTTAGTAATAACCATGTTCATGTTAGTATACGTGAAATAATACCCATGTATTGCTCATAATTTTAATGAAATTGGAAGTTTAAGATGACAAATTAAAACTAAAATTGAGATAGGTTAAACCCCTCATGTATGTAGATTACAATCCACAAATTTATGATTAATCGTGATGAACGAATCTGTATTTATAATGTTCTTGAATGGAAATTTGGAGAACTAGGGTTTAATTGATTTAATTTGGGGATTTCGAATTTTATTAGTGATTATTCATAATTTAATGATTTTGATCTTCGAAATCATCCATACATGTTAGATTAATAATTGGAATTTATGATTGGGAGTTTGGGTTTGATCTTCTCTGATCTTCAATCTCAAGCTTTAGCACACACTCTCTCTCTTTTATTATGGCTGAGATAAATTTTCTATTTCCCCGATCAACGCTCAACTATTGGTACGTCTTCTCATAACCTTCATGAAGAAGAGAAGTGGCTTCCTTGTGTTGAAGTTGAAGTTATTTAATCATTCCTTGAAGGTCTTCAATCATCCACGTTATTTACTATATCCCGATCAAGTAAACATTTTAAATATTGGTAAGCATCAATTGCTCGCTCAGAGGCATCAAATTCAACAATATCAATTATTTATGCTTCAGTGAAGTCTGCACGACCAACTTTGAAGTAATCAGTACACTTATTCATCAACTTTGTCTCATGAGCTGATAATAACTCCATACTGGAAATAAACTAGCAAGGAAAAGTAAAAACATATCAACAACAGCATAGCTATAAAGGAGAAACTCAAAATAAATGACAAAGTCCATTTTATTGATCATAAGAGAAGAGGGTATAACCAAAGGTGCAAAACAAAAGGGAAAACAAAGAAAAGCAACAAATTGCCGAACAACTTTACACCTTCTCCTTATTTCCTATAACAACCTCAGTTGATTTTCAAAAAGTTGGTTGCTCGGTGGGCAGCTAGCGTTACTCGGTAGAGGTTGTTGCCTGCTGAACTTGGTCGGAGGACTCAGGGATAATGGCAACAGGTGTTTGTTTTACTATTAACAAAGAAGATTCATCAAATCCAGGTTCATATTCTTCTTCTTCTTCAATAGCAGGAGGAGGACCATGAATATGTCTCTGAAACATTTTAAAATCCCCAGCAAAGTGCAACTCCTTCAACGCTGCAACCCATCCATCCCTAAAGAATTTTAAACTTGAATACTCCATTTGGGTAGAGGCAGCAGTTACAGCTTTGTTCCACCCTTTATCCCAGCCAGAGCTAAAGGACTTCTTCACAATAACTCTTCTCTTCGCCCTCTCCGAAGAAGTATTTTCCCTAAGAAGCTGTTCAACAGATTTTAATTTCTGTTCAAGATCCTTCTTACGCCGATCATCCTCTTCAAGCTTTCCCTCAGCTTCCTCCTTACTGGAAATGGCCATCTTCAATTTCTCCTCAACCTTCTTGGAAGCATTTACAGCCTCTTGTGTAGTATCTAAAGATCTCTATCGAGCTAGATCAGCCTATTTGGCAGCTTCCACAGCTTTTTGTTGAGCTGTCTCAGCATACTTCATTTTATTTTCCCAAGAAGCTTTATCAGCCTCATACTTCTGTCGGTATTCCTCCAAAGATTTTGACAACCCAGTAAGGGCTTCTGATATTTAGAAAAAAATTTCCTCTAATGGTGTTCTAGTATAGTGTCGTTGTTGCAAATCCTTTCCAATCAAAATTCCTTCAACCTACAAATACATAAAATAAATATGCATAGAATAAGTAAGGGTATCAATCCACCTTTTATGAGTGAAGAACTAAATGTGAAGATATTTGCAAAATCATTTTCATGTTAATAATTTTTTTTTGGTATTTTTACTTTTTAAAAGAATTTTTATTTAACAAAGTGTTATGATTTTTTTAAGTAAACTAACTAAGAAGAAAATACTAATGAGAGAAAAATGATTTATTTATTTTTTTATTAAAAGAAAGTGATACAATATGAATCTAAAAAAAATATTAAAACTAATCTAACTAATTAAAATATATACACAATTTTCTCTCAATAAGTAACAATCTCAAAGGGAGAAAAAAAAATTAAATACTAAAAAGAAAAAAGATAAGATTATCTACAATATGTACAAATGGGTGAACTCCTAAATACTCATCAATGTTTGAATTAAATGCTAAAAATACAAACAATCCCAACAAAGATTTGCATCTAAGTATTTCTCCCTCCAAATGAACTCTCAATGCACCATTAAATAATGAGAGACATTTGCTAAAAATACAAACTCTCTCACTACAAATTTGTACATAAAAATTCATTCATGTGAAATAATTTATCCCACAACACCCTAGATTGAGATATTTGTTAAAAATACAAATACTCTCCATAGAGTGTTGGAGCAAAAACTATCTCATGTTTAAAACCAAAAATTGAAGATTATTTCAAATGGGTCTTATCTTTGCTTTTATAATAGGCACATTAGGGCAAGGGGTATAATGGACAAGAAAGGTGTATGTGGTTTGTGTGATAATGGGTGAAGAAAAAATCTGATTTGGTTATGAGGGTAATTTGGGTATTGGGGTAAAATGAGTTAGTTAGGGGTAATTTTGAAAAAGGGTTAAAAGGGGTTTTAAATGGGTTTATTAAACATGTGAATTTAGTTACTTTGGTCTTAAATTGGAAGAAAATGAAATCGGGTAAGTCTCATGTGGGTTTTAAAAGGGACAAATGAAAAATGGGTTTGGCTTGGGTCTTGGAAGATAGCTTTGGATTCGGATTATGAATTTTCGGTTTAGACCGAGATTGGATGTTTGAAAAGGGGCTCGATTTGCTGTCCGAGTCGATGAGTGCGGGTTGAGGTCTGGTTCGGGTTCAGTGTTAGTTGGTTTTGGAGCTGGGTTAACTGGTGTAGCAGGTCGGCAGGTTTGGGAGGTCGAACGGTGATGGGTTTTGGTTGTTGGATGGCAGGTGGGACGGGTTCAGGGTGGTAGGGTCGAAATGGGTTAATGGTGGGGTGTGGAGAGAGAGAAATGGGTGTGTGGTTGAAAGGGGATGAAGGTGGTTGGTAATGGAGGAGAGAGAGGGAGATGGGTGAAGATGATGAAGTGGGTAAACATGGTTGATTTGGGTGGTTGATTTAGTGGGTGTTAATGGTGGTAGATGAGAGAGAGTGAGTTGTGGTGGAAGATGATAGTGAATAGTAGTTGGGTGGGGGTGTTTTGTGTGTGTGTGATGGTGTATGGAGTTTAGTGTGAGGGTGAGGTTTTGGTTTAGGTGTGTGTGTGTTAGTTTTGGGGTTATGTAGTGTGTGTTTAATTTGTGACCCTATTAAAAATAAAAAAAATAAACCTAATAAAATAAAAACAAGTAAAATAAAAATTAAACGAAACTAAAACTAAAAATAAAAATAAAACTCTTTTAAAAAAACTATAAATAAATAAAAACAACACAACACACAATACAAACTCTAAAAACTAAACATGACTCAAATAAAAACTAATAAAATAAAACAAAACAAAAAATGATAATAAACTAACTAAAAACTAAAAACAAACAAAAATAAAGGAGAAAAAATACTCGACGCAATAAATAAATATTCTAAAAATAAATAAAATCTATTAAAAATAATACTCAAATAATAAAAAATAAAAACTACAAAAGAAGTACAAATAAAATATATAGTCCTAAAAATATAAAATCTAGCAAAACTAAAAATAACAACTACAATTAAAAACTAATAAAAATCAAAATAAAACTACACTAAGTAAAAAAAATAGAAAAATATGCAAATAAATTCTAAAAATCGTAAATAAATCTAAAATAAATCCAAAAAATAAAAACAACTCAAACTAAAAATCTAGAAAAATAATAAAGGTACAAACTAAACACACGCGGGCTCGGATGAAGCTTTGTGCTCAATTTAGGCTCGAGTAAGGTACGTGACTGGGAAATTAGCTCCATAAATCACACATTTTCCTTTATTTGAGCATTTGAACACTGCAACATGCATTTGACCTACAAAATAAATATTTCAGCGCATAAGACCTATTTTACCGAGAATTAGCAAGTAAAAACTATCTATTTGGGGTATAAATATAACACTTTTGGGTGCTTATCAGCTTCTTCTACACCACTAGAAGAAGTTGTAGCTTTGATAGCCTCATCCTTCTCCAGGATATTATTAAAATACACTAAAAATTGCAAGATGAAGAGAAACTCAAATCAGAAAATAAACGTTATACGAAGAATCAAGATGACAAGTATAATGACACTTATTGATGCAAGGTGTTGGGCTGCTAAGTCAGTGACGTTCTCCCGAGGAGTAGAAGTCTCAGCAGCTCGGCACTCAGGAAGAGTTCCAGACCAGATCAATTTCTTGGACAGGCCAAGAGTAATGAGTTATGGAGAACTATCTCTCAAAGAAGGTACCTCAACCCCAGAAGGTTGAGCAGCAGCATCCATGGTCTTCTTAGCAAGACCCATTCTTAATCTTCTCAGGGGAACAACCTCAATCAAAGGTGATATCTCTTCTCGAACAACAGCAACCCCTTCAATCAAAGGTGCTGGCTCTTTTAGAGAAACCGGGGGCTTCTTACTGACTTCCTTGATAGTTGTGATTGCTCCCCCAGATGGAGCAACATCCTTTTTCTTAGTCCCTTCATTTGGGACATCTTCTTTGCTCTTTTTTGCCCCATCAACACTAGGGACAACCTTGGCAAAGAGATCAGGCATTCTCCTCTTTTTTGTCATCAGGTTAGCAATAGAAGTGCCCAAATCAAAGGAAAATTCTTCAACAATTCAAGAAGATGCTGGAGCCTGCTCAAGATCAATAACCAAAGGAAGAGTAAGAGATCGAGCAATAAAATAGGAAGTGGTGTTCTTATATCTCAGCAAATAAGAAGAAGACCTTACGTGTTCCCAAGTTATTGCTTGATGAAAACCCCAGATAAATTTCAAATCTTTTATATTAATATCACTCTCTTTTGGGGATTTTCTCTTGCTATTAGCTGCAACATGAAAAATAAATGTCAGTGACACATTTTATCAAACAAAAATAGAGTTAATTTGAAAAACAAAACAACCTATACCATTACCATAAAGTGGACATCTGGGACCTTGGTACACGTCTTTCCTCTTTAGTGGGGGATGTTGCTAATTTTTCATCACAACCCCGTGTTCAAGATAATACCTATTAGCATCAGGGAGATTGACTACTAAAGCTCGGTTAGAAAACCTAGTTTTTAAATAAAAGGTGGTGTCGCTGGTAACCCATTTATAATAGTACATAATTTCTGGAATCCCTAGACGAGTTCCATGAATTTGATTCAATCTATGTACGCCATTAACTACCCTCCATGTTTTGGAACTACTCTTACAGGAACAATATCAAAATATTGGCAAAATTCCGAACACAGGAGATTAGGCGGGAAAGAAAAAACACATTCGGCCACAAAAATATAAGGAAACCAATGTCCCTCATCTAGAGAAAATAAATCAGAAGGGCAAGAAGGTTCTTTCAGAATAACCCAAGAAGGAATCCCAAAATCGGCCCTACACTTATCCAACGATTCGATAAGGTAAGCCATGATGGCTAAAACAAAGAAAGAAGAAGGAAGGAAGAAGTTCTTACAGAAAATTAAGAAATCAGCTAAGGCAAATGACAGAGAAGATGATCGTAAGAAAAAAAGCGAGAAGACAAAGAGTTTGGGAATCTAGATGGCAAAAGGTAGAAGATGATTCGATTTTACCGCCTTTATATACGCCGCTTTGGAAAATAGGAAAATTAATGATCACAGATGACGAAGATTGCATTTCCGGAGGCTAATCAAGGAAAAAGACGCAAGTACCCAAGCGTTCGCCAAAAATTCAAAATATTTACAAGTTTGCCACTTCGCGCTCAAAAATATTATGCTAAGAGGAAAATTTCACAAGTGTTGAAGGTCTGTAACTAAACAAAACATGGAAAATATGCCCGAGCAGCTTTTTGGGTATAATATTCCACACTCTCGCATCCAACCTTAACTATGAAACATTAGGGGCTTCTATTGATACAAAAATTAGTCAGCTGGTGTGGACCAGTTATGTTAAGACACGTTTCATTCGGCATGGCATAAATATATATGTACCGAACAACTTAAAGCACCGAGCTACTCAGCGTACCGAGCAACTAGCTGGGAAGATTAAAAGACCAAGACAGATCCAATGAATATTCTTACCATGTACAGATGTATATGCCTATTTAATAACGGCATATTGTTTATTCATATTGATAGCCCAAGGGCTATAAATACATTGTAATACCCTCATGGCAGGTTATGCTATCATAAGCGAGCATAATCGAGATTAAAGCAAGACACCAAGTAATACAAGACAGTGGACGTAGGCCATATCATTATGGCTGAACCACTTTAAAATCTCTTGTCAGATCTCTTATTTCGTATTTATCAGTGATTAATTAATTAGATCAAATCTAGTTTTTTACATCAACAGTGTTAGTGCCTTTTACGGGGCCTTTTTGTGGCTACTTTATATTTTCACCATTTGATGGCATGTTTTTAAGCCTAAGTTTAACAGTTTACAAATTTTGGTTAAGTTCTCAAACCGGGGGTCCCGTGACTATGCGATCAATTCCTGCAGGTTACATCTAACACCCCACACTTTTCGGGATAATTAAATTTCACAAGTGGGCATAATTTAGAGATTAAGGGAAACTCTATGAATAGTAATTTTTGTATTTATAAACATTTGATTATTACTAGTGTGTGTTTCATTTACTTTTGGGACTAAGTAAATGAGTTGGATTACTTTAATTACATGTCACAGTTGGAAAAAGCGACAAAGGTTAATAGTTGAATTGGAAAAACTCGTATTGAGATGTGTTGGGTTTAATTAGTGAATTGTAGTTAAGTGACTCAGATGGATATTTCGAGTGCGCTGTTGATTTAAGAATGGCCGAGATAGTCAGAATAGAGTATCCGGGAATAGTGTTTAGGTTTCGATGATTTTTTTGACTACAAGGGACTCGCAATTGAGTAAACGAGTCATTTTTGGTTTAAAATGGATAAACCTTATATCTATCTATATAAGGCATATGAGAGGGAAATAAAAGAAAGAAAGGAGAGTAAAGAAAGAGGAGAAGAGAGAGAGGAAGAAAGGGAGAGGAAAAAGGGGATTGCCGGCCAAACTCCATGGGATTCGACTCGAGGCCGTCGAATTCTATCCACGAGGCAAGTGTTTACTTGATTTATTTATTTCGAGCATAAAATCTCATATCATAATTGGTAATAGCAAACCATAAATATTTGGGGTGTGGTTTTTGTGAATTAAACGGGTGTTTCGGAAGATTTAACGGATAAAACTCGGTTAATGTCAAAATTGAGAAAGTTAGAAATTTACTAAATTTAGTTGTTGATTCTTGGTTCTAGGATGATTAGAACCTATTTCCTTTGTGTAAAATTAGTTGGTTGTGGTTATTTAAGGGTGGAAGAAGGAGTAAAAAGCTTGGTGGGTTGTTAATGGAAGAAACAGGGGCCGGAGAAGAAGCCGCCCTATTTGATCGACCGATCGATGGCCAAGGGTCGATCGATCGATCCTACAGTTATTTTAGCAATTTCGGCTTAGTTAAATTAAATGGGATAACTTCCCAAGTGTATGGTTTTTATCTTGTTTAATTAAGAAAATAATTATCCAACTAGGGGAATGTATTCCTAGTTATTTAAGGAAGTCAAATTTGGGAATAAGAGAGTACCAAGTGTGTGTGTGTCATTAAAGGAATATCTCTGAGGAAAATAAATTGGGAGAGTTAAATAATTGGGGTTCCTAATTATGAGGTGAGGACCTCTAAATCCTTCGTTGAGTAATGTGTATACCTTGAGTTAGTGGAAAGTAAAGTCAAATGGGCTGACTAATGTAAGGATGTTCGGGATGAGTAACACTTGGGGAACTATTCTGGTGGACGATTATATATATTATGTGTGTCGAAAATAGTTATATAACGCCCATATGTTTGGAGTAAATCCTAGGATGAGAATAGGATGGGAACTTGAGAATATGGATTAAAGATGCACGAGTAGGCTATTCGGGCTTAGTTGACGACTATTGTTTTAGGTATTGCGATACCTATGGGACCTAAATAAGTTGAGGGTATACTTATTTAATTATTACGAATTGGGATATTCGGAAAGGATAAATCCTTATAAGTGATAAAGGTGGGAGTTATATTTTAGTAAGAAGATACTTATGGGTGTAGTATTTTAAGTGTATAAATACTTATATACTATTACGAATGGGAGTATTTGGGTTTGGATATTGCTATAAGAGTTGGCAATTATAGCCATATGCATATATTGAGAAATAATGTAGATTATATATACGATGTGATTACTGTATATATAATACTATACGTATAAATATATCTATATGTGATTGGTATAGTTATATCTTAGAGGCTGGTTCCACGAGGTTTCCTTTGGTGTAGAGTTGGAACAGCCAGATTATATATTTTTCTCTAGTGCGATCCAGGAAGGTTGCGCAATGTGGGTGAATCCCCTGGCTTGAGGAGCAGGGATAGTATATCCCCAGGTCATTATCGTCCCGCATTAGAGTGTGATGTGTGTACTCCACTTGTAGAGGGAACATGACCCCCTCCACCGTTGTTTATTTTACCATGACCATGAGAGAGTCTGGCTTGGTACCGTGGTATAGTGAGTAAACCCGAATTTTGGATAGGCACTATGAGACTGCATCCTCGAGTTATAGCTCGGTGGGATGGTTATTATACTTATGATTGTGATAGGTATAATTATATACTTGTTGTGTATAGTATATTGCTTGTATATGAAGATAAGATATCACATAAGGTAAAAATATATCAAATGAGAAGTTTGAATAAGAATGATTCCCCTTCCGGTGGATTTGTATTCGGATTTAATTAAATATGAATTATAGGTTCTAGTAAGGTATATATATATTTATACGAGCTATATAGGTATATACGCGTTATGTGCTGAGGGCCTAATGGATCCCGACAATTAATATTGACAGGTAGTAGTATATCGGGGGGTTCCTTGTTTGGATTCCGCTTCGTGATACACCCCACGCACGAACGTAGGGAAGTGTTGAGAATGGGGAGAAGTTTAGCCCTCAGTACTCGGGTTTGTATGGATTTTTAGAGATTGGGTGAAAAGGATTAGTTAGGCAGGGTAGCTTAACTACATTGTCTTTTTGGTATACGATAGGAGTTCACTATTATAATAGGGGTGAGGGGTACCCCAAGGGAGTGCGATACCAATTTAAATACGTGATAAATCATATTTTAAAAATAAAGCATTTATGCACTTGCAAAATATTTTCACAACTCGGGCTCTGACCCGTTTTTCTCTATTTCCCTCTCTTGCTATATGTATATATATATAGATGTCCAAACACAGGGACGCCTGGATGCAGATTCTTTCAAGTCAGACGTTTGCTGCTGCAGCTGTGGATGCATATAGGTTTACTGTAGACGTTTCTATCATTGTAATCTAGATAGGAGGTACTGTAGAACTACTCGAGCTGAAAGCCTAATTTGTATTATTTTATTCTTTATCGCCTTTTTGTGCGGCATTTGATTTGATTGTATTATGTAAACCGAGTGTTCCACCTAAAATATCCCCACATATCAGAGACACCACTTCCACCTAAAATATCAGAGACGCCACTTCCACCTAAAATATTCCCACATATCAAAATGTTAGCTATCAGAGACGCCACTTCCACCTAAAATATCCCCACATATCATAATGATAAACAAAGCAATGGGATAAATAAAAGACGCGAGATGATTAGGCACATAATCTTCACATTTATCCCCTTAATTTCGGTATTTTTATGATCCCGTGCTGTGTATTTAGCTTGGATTTGTCTCTTATTTATGCTACTAACCTTTTTTGGCAAGTATTTCGTGATTTGTGTATTTCTCATGTGTTTTACAGGTATTTCACGCAAGTTAGTGCGAAGGAGAGCTCAAAACAGTGAAAGAAACCAAGAAATGGAGAGTTGAAGGGCATTTTCGTAATTTTACAGCCTTAGTCCGGAGGTGGGGCCAACTAGAAAGTTGAAGAGCTCTAAATTACAAGAATACTGGAAAAAACGGTACCTCAATCCGAGCTACGGTGAAGACGTTACGATATTTTGAAGTTGTGCGATAATGAAGAATCTGGATGTGCGGATTTCTGTAATTAATTATGCATTTAATGCAGTGCAACTCTTGGAAAACTTGTGCCACAAGCGAAATTTGATGCCAAATTCATGCAACTTGGTGCTATAAAAGACCAAGCCCTACCTCATTTTCAAGGGGAGTTTCTAGAGAGAGGCTAGGTTAGGAGTAGGTTAGAAGTGCTAGATTGAATTTTAGGGTTAGATTTTGAGAGCAAATTTTCTATTCCTTCAAGAGTTTTCATGAACCCTAGTTTGTAAGAAATTCTGGATTCCAATTCCATTTTTGTTGCTGAATTCAAGTAATATCTTTCCATTCTCTATTTTTATTATTTGCAAATTATTTCCCATGTCTTGTAGATCCATAATTTTGTGTGTGAATTTATTCTTGAACCAAATCATGAGTAGCTAAATTCCCAAGGGTTGGGGTACATGAACTCAATCCAAGGCAAATTATTTATGTAGAAAATAGAGGTTAAATTAAAATATTGATTGAATCGTGAAAGCACCGCTTTCTATTTATCTTTGATTTCGTATGGTGCGGGCTTGAACCTCATATACGTAATGCTTAGAATATATAAAGACTGGATTCATTCACCGCTTTATATCTATCTTTGATTTCATATGATGCGGGCTAGATCCCTCATATATGTAATGCTTAGAATGTATAAAGACCGGATCTAGTCAATAATTTTAATTTACAATTCTAGTATTCTATACGGTAATTTGTTAAGGATTGAGGGATTGTACCCTACCCTATTTTCTCCCATTTGTCAGATCTAATTTCTTTTGCACTTTTCAGTTTGTTAAATTTTCCCAATTATTAATCATCTTTTCGTTTCTTTTAAGAAATAATTTCAAGATTTAATAATTTTTCTTAGTACTATTTGGCAATCTCGATCCCTGTGGATACGATCCCGACTTACCGGGTTTATTACTTGAGCGACAGGCTTGCACTTGAGCCTAGAGTGAACGCATTTCTGAGACAAATTCTTAGTCGCATCACGAGACTTGACAAGAAATTTACCTTAGGGGCACTCTCCTCGACCACAACAAGGGGAAGAGGGACCCCTGGCTCGGATGATAACTCAGAGGAGGCTGCAGTAGTTGCCTCTGGTTGGCCAACGGATCCAACAGTAACAACCCCATAGCAGCTTCTTTGGTCCGTTGGGAGGACAAATGGCGAGAGTAGGTAAGGCCTATCATGGGGGAATGGGGAGGAGTGGTATCGGTTTGAGAGATACCGTAACCCCCCCCCCCCCCCCCCACACACACACACACGAAATGACTTACACGGGGACTGGGGGGGACTGGGCCTTTCTTCTTCAACTTCCTGCACCAAAAGTTATTAAGAAATAAGCAGATGCAGCTTGCCTTAAGAACAGGGGAATAAGAACAAAAA
The DNA here is from genome assembly GCA_949130495.1 of Sambucus nigra. Taxonomy (NCBI): domain Eukaryota; kingdom Viridiplantae; phylum Streptophyta; class Magnoliopsida; order Dipsacales; family Adoxaceae; genus Sambucus; species Sambucus nigra. Next base: position 605,295,345 of record OX422209.1, read on the forward strand.
TGAATAAACACATACCTCAAATCCAGAGGGAGAACGAGAAGATATAGCCATTGGCGAAGGTGGCGAGGAGGCAGCAGCAGAAGGAGCTAGGGAGGGAGGTTTCTCGGGAGTTCGTTTCTTCTGGGACTTGGTACCTAGCATTTTCTTCCTTGCGCTCGTTGCATCACCACGTTGAGGTACCCTCAATATTTTTCTCCTCTTCGCTGATGGCTCAGTTGGATCAACCACGATAATGGAAAAAGCAGCCGAAGGAGGAACGACGACAGTGCGCCATTGAAACTCAGCATTTATTCTTTCGACCTTAGCTTGAACCTGCCTCCTCAGCTCTTCAGGTACCTCTACAGATATAGGATGGGGAACGAAGGCAATAGGGAATGTCTCCAAAGGAGTTTGAGCTTGAGACAGTGGCTTGGACTTCTTGGTTTTTTTCGTAGTTGGCTAAGAAGGTCCTTCACCTGTTGTAGCTTCGGTTGAAGGGGAAGTTTGTTTGGGAGTTTCAACGGCATTGGGCTTCGTGGTGGTAGTGGGGATCATTGGGCAATAGGGAGGTAGCTCCTAAGGAGGTTCCTTGATGGTTTTACTCAAAGGAAACTTAACTCCTAGTACGAAGTTCCCCTTAAGACCCAATTCAGAGGCAGAGAAGGAAAGGACTGGGGGATATTGGGGAGGGGGGATTGAACATGCTCACCGATCATTTCCAACTGCCCTAAATGGAACTTGGTGGCAAAAGAGGTGGATACGTCCCCCTTACTAGTGGCACTAGGAAGGGTGACTCGCCCATCGATGGTAGACATCACACCAAGCACCGATGGTGCAGTATAGAAGGTGCAGGCTTCAGCAAAAGTGGACTTTGTATGGTTGTGTTGAAACACAGGTCGAGCGCCCCCCTGATCAAACCTAAACTACCTGCTACATCTGGTAGGGTTGTAGTTCTCTGATGTGTATCCCCATTCAGTATAAGAAGGAAGAAATCCAAGGGTAAATACAAGCACCACGGCTTGCGAAAGATCTTCTACAACTGGGATGCACTTGACCATTGTGGCTGCAGAAGGAAAGAAATTCCAACTATGGGCAAATGTAGACTCACTGTATGGCCTCATCACAAAGGAGTCCAAAAGATCAAAACCTTCCATTATCTCCTTTCGACTTAGTTTTTTGTGAAAACATAGGAGGCGTGGGGGCTTGATACCTCGGCTCACAGGCAGAGAAATAGACTTGGCGGCAATGGAAAGAAAACGGGTGTAAAAGAAGCCCGTTAAAATGATGGTGTTGGCAAAATTAGCCAAGTTATAACGACCCAGTGACCGTGCCATGTCGATGTGAGTTCGATCCAACCAAGTAGAGAGGGACCCCAAGGCAATGGAGGCCAGAGGAAGGTTGAAACCTCTGGCCGAATGAATGGAAATGTTTATAAGGTCCCTCTTAGGATGACCGTTGGGTTTCCTAGAGAGGAAGAAGTGTGAAATAAACACAAGTATGTAGTTGGTAGTTTCATGGATGTACCTCTACCTCAGCCCATTGCAGCATTGACATCCTTCGGGGTCGGAGCTTCAAAACAATAGTTGATAAGTGGAGTAAATGTGTCCTTATTCAAGGAACCAGTGAAACTGCAGTAGATTCTATCCAGCTCAACTCGATCAGCTGCCTCTTCACCATCTAGGGCCTCATAGTGGTATGTGAACTCACCCATGGGCTCAAACTCAAGGAGTTCACAGATGTCCTCCAGTGTAACGGTGAACTCCCCCCACGCAACAAAGAATGTGTGAGTTGTTATGTTCCATCTAGAAACTAGCACTTGGAGCACCGCATTGTGCTTAGAGTGGGTGAACTCCCCAAACCAGTAGGCTCGATGAAGCCCAACCTTTACAAGAGAAGCAGCATAAGAACTCAGCATATGTGTGTGCCAGGCACTAAAATGGGCTGGCGACCACCCGGGTGCTTCGAAGTCAATCTGAGAATAAAGGAAGTCACCACGATCCAAACAAAAATGCAGAGTCCATTCTGGGGGAAGATAGACCCACTTTGATGAATCCATATCCTCATCACCCTACGGTAAAGGGTCAAACTTGGAGGAGAAATGGCAAGTCTTGCATCCATTGGAAAACTTATCATCTTCGCCAAAGATGAACGCCCGACGATTGAAGAGTAGTTTCTCTTGACGAGCAGCACTCAGAGCAGCGGCGCTAGGGGCAGCAGCGGCGCAAGAAGTGGCAGAGCGGGAGCCCGGTTGAGTAGTGGTGGTGGAAACCTTAGAAGTTCTTGAAGAAGCAATAATAGAGTGGCGATGAATCGTATAGCTGGGTAAGAAAGGCTAAGAACAAGGAGGGAGGAGCACAACTACAGGTGGTGGCGTAAAATATGAGAGAGGGAAGAGACTGAGTAAAGAATTGGACAATAATGTAGGTTTGCGCATAGTTCTCTCTCTCTAAAGAAGACGGGAGCTTGAAGAAGATGAAGGAAAGAGAAGGTTTTTGAAATAAAAGAGAAGTTTGAAGCCTTTTAAACCTGACTTTTGAGTTTCCCACCATCGCACGTGCAAGGCCACCTATAATCACTTCAAATGAACACGTGGCATTTCGGGAAGTGTTTTGACAGCCAAAAATACAGCGCTACGTCATTTATGAAGTGACCCTTGGGGAATAAAAAGGGTTGCCTTCCTAAGTAAGTTTGAGTTTTAGCGCCAAATTTTTTGTCAGATCCAGTAACTCCCAACAGAAAAGATGTCCCAACGGTTCAAAAAGCTACGATGTCCCCTCTCCACAAGTCTAAACGTTGTTTAAATGGTGACTCGGCTACATCCGAGAGAATTTCTACTTTTTTGAACATAGCGAAGCATTACAAGGGATAATTTCACTTACCAAGAATCAAAACGAGTATTTGAGAAGGTTAGTAGGCCTTTCGAGAGAATTTGAAATGGTCAAAGCGAGAACAGTTAAAAAGTAGTAACAAGAAAAAGTTGCGATGTCCCCTCGCCAAAGCACCCCAGACCAAGGTACTTCGACTCAGTTACATCGAGGAGAATTTTACTTTTTCCTAGAAGCGTTAAACATAGTTATCCACAACGAAGGAAAATATGCCAGATTTTTTTTCCACATAGAGAAGGTTCCTCAGATTGAGAAGTTTTCGTGCAGACATTTCTCATTCCAATAACAAATCTATCCACTAAGGGGCAAATGTAGAGGGGGATTGAAGGTAATCTTGAGATTAGGGATAATCTTCCCAGTAACAGCTGCGTTTGTGATTATGGCAGCTCAGGGCGTGGCAGCTCAAGCGAGGCAACTCATACTTTAGCTTATTGTGTTACTTAGTCATATTGTATTTTGTGTTTATATTGACTATGAGTTATAACGATTGTAATGATGTAACGAGAATAATAATGAGTTTTAGTGCGAGGTCAAATGGTACTCGCGAGAGATCAGGCTTGGCAGGGCCTGGGAGATCTTTCATGCTCAATCGAACGACCTCATCGTGGGAACTTTAGAGGGACTTGGTTTGGAGGGTTGAGAAGTGAGGCACCGTTAGGGCTTGTCCAAACCATCTTAGATACACCTGGTAAAACACCGAAGGACCCTTACCATGGAACCTCGGGCGGAGCAACCTTGGGTTCCATCGGGCGATGAGTTGTGAACCAAATAGCCCTCTACTTAATGTCACATCTACTGTACATGATGTCACTAGCCAGCTAAAAAATGTCACACCGACACTTGAGTAAACCATCGTGGTATTTGGGGTTTTCAGACAGTTGGTGATCCATATCTGTGACAACAGCCCCTGACACATAGTGGTTAGGCAAAAGGCATGTCTTGGTATTTAATGTTTATGACGTGGAGACAACTAGTGGATCAGGTATTTAATGTTGTGACATAAAGTATGAGGGATGTCTTTCACAGGCGTTAATGGCTGAGTTGCCTTGGGGGTGGTGTGGGAGGCTATTTAAAGACCCCAACCACCTCTGAGGAGAGGATGATCTTTTGAGAGTTCATAAGTTATTACTAGAGAGAATATACACCGGAGAGTGTTATTATAAACCAGATAATTTACTCACCCACCATTGTCAATTATTAAGAAGCTTTTAATACTTGATAGAGATTCCCGAGGGTGGTTGGTGTGTTTTGGTTGCCTACCAAGGTGTATCTAGGATGCTTACTTCTCTCTCCCTCTAGCTAAGTTACTTCAAAGTTCATTACTCCCTTCTGATTTATACTCGAGAGATTTGTGAGTTTAAACTAAGTCTATCTTCATTGAGTTTGTGTTTGCATATCCTATAATTAATCTGAGGTTTTACCACAAAAAGGCCCCATAAGAGGCATGAACACCTCACACGGGACTAATATTACCTACAGAAACTGATTGCCTAATCGTGGGACTCCCAGTTTAAGAACATAACCAATATTTGCAAGCTGTTAGACTTAGGCATAAAAATATACCGTCAAAAGGTGAACACTTAAAACAACCACAAAATGAACCCGTAAGAGGCACAAATAACTCGCACAGGACCAATGTAACCCGTAGGAACCGATCGTGTAGTCACAAGACCCAGTGTTTGAGAACACAACCAAAATTTATAAACTATTAGACTTAGGCTTAAAAACATGCCACCAAAGAGTGAATACATAAAACATTCACAAAAGAACCTCGTAAGAGGCACGGACACCTCGCATGGGACTAATGTAACCCGCAGGAACCCACTGCGTAATCAGGGGACCTCTAATTTGAAAGCACAACTAATATTTGCAAACTGTTATACAGCCTTAAAAACATGTTGTCAAAGGGTGAAAATGTAAAATAGCCACAAAATGGCCCCGTAAGAGGCACAAACACCTCACAGGGGACTAATATAACCCCCAGGAACCAGCCGCGTAGTAGCGAAACCCTCGATTTAAGAACATAACCAAAATTTTAAAAATATTTAGACTTAGGATTATAAACTTACCGCCAAAAGGTGAAAAAATAAAACAGCCACAAAATGGCCTTGTAAGAGGTACAAACACCTCGCATGGAAGAAATGTAACTAGCAGGAGTAGACCGTGTACTCACGGGACCACCGAATTTGGGAACAAGACCAAAATTTTAAAACTGTTAGACTTAGTATTAAAAACATGTCGTTGAAGGGTGAAAATGTAAAACAACCATGAAACATCCCTGTAAGAGGCACGAACACCTCGCACGGGACCAATGTAACCCACAGGAACCGACCACATAGCCACGATACCCCTAGTTTGAGAGCACGATCAAAATTTGCAAACTATTAGACATACGTTTAAAAACATTCTGTCAAAGGGTGAAAACATAAAACATCCACAAAATGGCCTCGAAAGAGGCACGAACACCTTGTACGGGAACAATACAATCCATAGGAACTAACTGTGTAGTCACGGGACCCCCGATTTGAGACCACGACCAAAATGTTCACAATATTAGACTTAGGATTAAACATATGTCCTCAACGGGTGAAAGCATAAAATTTCCATGAAACGACCCCGTAAGAGGCACAAACACCTCACACGGTACCAATATACCCCGTAAGAACCGATCGCATAGTCACGGGATCCCTGATTTGAGAACACGGTCAAAATTTATAAAATATCTCGACTTAGGCTAAAAAATATGTCATCAAATGGTGAAAAGGTAAAACTGCAGCAAAACGAGCTCGTAAAAGTCATGAACAACTTACATGGGACCAATGTAACCTGCGAGAACAGATCGCGTAGTCACGAGACCCCCAATTTGAGAACACCACCAAAATTTGCAAGCAGTTAGACTTAGGCTAAAAAACATGTCGTCAAAGGGTGAAAATATAAAACAACCACTTAACAGCCCCGTAAGAGGCAAGAACACCTCGCACAGGACCAAAGTAACCCACAAAACCGACTACATAGTTACGAGACCTCCGATTTGAGAGCATGACTAAAATTTGCAAATTGTTAGACTTATGGATAAAAACATGTCGTCAAAGGGTGAAAACATAAAACAACCACAAAACGGCCCTGTAAGAGGCGCGAACCCCTCGCACGGGACTAATGTAACCTTTAGGAACCGATTACATAGTCACAGGACCCTTGGTTTGAGAACACAATCAAAAATTACAAACTGTTAAACTTGGGCTTAAAAGAGGTCATCAAATGGTGAAAACGTAAAACAGCCACAAAACGGCCGCATAAGAGGCATGAACACCTCGCACGGGACCAATGTAACCCACAGGAACCGATCGCGTAGTCACGGGACCCCCGATTTGAGAGCACGACCAAAATTTGCAAACTGTTAGACTTAGGCTTAAAAACATGCCATCAAAGGTTGAAAACATAACGGCCTGGTAGGAGGCACGTAAACGTACTGGACCAATGTAACCTATAGGAATCGATCGTGTAGTCACGGGACTCCCGATTTCAGAGGACGATTAAAATTTTCAAACTATTAGACTTTTACGGGATAACTGTAACTTGTACGAATCGACCGCGTAGTCACCCAAAAGGCCAATGTAACCCAAGGGGCACTCACAACAACTGACAGATTAGACTCTCGATTCGAGGAAAAAAAAACTTTTTTATTATTAAAAATATTCATGGATTTGGACAGTGAAATTTTTTATTATAAAATAAAATAGGTCACGAATTTGGACCGGGACCGTTTTATTCTTAAAATAAAACGTGGTCCTTGTACAAAGTCATGACTATTTTATTTTTAAAATAAAACTTGTCACCAATTTGGGGCATGACCATGTTTTGTGGGCACAAAATTGTGGGTTGGGAATTTGGGTCGTGACCAAGTCTGTGACCATCCTAGGTCGTAACCAATGGTAGTGGTTAGGGATTTGGGGCGTGTCCACGAAAAATGTCCACCCCCGAATTGGTCATGGGCCAAATCCATGACCCACAACCAATAATAACGGATTTGGTCAGTGTCCATGCTCAGTATTTGGTGTAGTGAAGTGTTATTTCAATCCGACAAGAAAGAAGACAGGAAGTTGAGATACAAAGAAGCTAATTATATTCTAGAGTTAGATATTTTTTACAAAAGGGGATACAATGTCCCCTTACTTCGTTGTGTTCATCCATACGAACTATAAGACTTAATCAAGGAGGTGCATGAAGGTTCATGTGGAGCTCATTTAGTCGGTCGATCGTAAGTATAAAGAATATCTAAGCAGGGCTACTACTAGCTGATGATGAATGCATATTGTGTTTCTTTCTCTAATAAGTGTGATAAGTGCCAAAATTTCTCTACTATTCATAGATGACCGGGACTCTCCTAACTCCCATCACTTCTCCCTGGCCATTTCCTATTTGGGGTATAGACTTGTTTGGTCCATTACCGACCGAAAAAAGGAAGGTTCAAGTATTTGGTTATAGCATTGGATTACTTTACCAAATGGGTGGGGCTGAGCCTTTGGTTGATTTGCCTTATCAGAGGGTTTTTCAATTTATATGGAAGAAGATCATATGCCGCTATGGAATGCCCTATGCTTTCATCACCAACCATGGTACCCAATTTGATAATGCTGAGTTCTAGCAATATTGCATCCGTTCCAGTATTCAAAAGCTCCATTCAGCAACAAGACATCCACAGAGTAATGGCCAGACAAAGATTACTAACAAGACTCTCCTTGATGGGTTGAAGAAAAGGTTGGATTAAGCTAAAGGGAACTGGATCAACGAGTTGCACACTGTCCTTTGGGATTATAGGACTACACCAAGAATAGAAACAGTGGAGACTCCACACATGATCTATTTGGGTACCGAGGCAGTGGTACCCACCGAAGTAGGTCTACCGACTAACGGGGTATTGAATTTTAACTCCCGTAAAATTGATCCCATGAGGCGACGAGATCTAGACCTAATTAAGGAAGTCAGAGAGAATGTTGTAATTTCAAAGGCTTCTTATCAACAATAGACTGTTAGATTCTACAACCGGAGGGTCAAGATGACCAAACTGAATTAAGAAGATCTTGTACTGAAGAAGGTAATACATAAGGGGAACAAGTTGGAGCCAAATTGGCATGGTCCATACTGTATCTCAGCAGTTATCCAACTAGAAACCGATCACGTGGAAATAATGGAAGGAGAAGAATTTAAAAATCCCTGGAATGCTGATCACCTTCGCAATTATTATGAGTAATTTTTATTTGATGTAATCGTTCATTCTAGTTAATAAAGTTGTAAGTTTTTACTTATTATGCTTCCTTCCATGTTTTTTTTCGAAGTATGGTGATATGAATCCACTAATGACAAAGTTTTGCAACTTCAAAAAAGTTTTGATTGGAAGTTTCTCTAATTCAAACTTTTCCACTTTTCCAACTTCAATCTTTTCCTACATCAAAAAAGTTTAGATTGGAAACTTGTCTAATTTAAACGTTTCGAACTTCAAAAAAGTTTAGAAATATTTTTAAACATCATGTCTGATCTCGTCAATGACAAGTCAAGAGCCAAAAGTTAGTAAAACTTCATGTATAAATAGGTCGTCAAAGGGTAAAAACGTAAAACTACTACAAAACGTCCCCATAAGAGGCACAAACACCTTGCACAGGACCATATTACCTGCAGGAATCGATCGCCTAGTCATGGGACCTCCGCTTTGAGAACAAGACCAATATTTTCAATTTGTTAGACTTGGGCTTAAAAACATACCGTCAAAAGGTAAAAAAGTAAAACAACCACAAAACGACCCCGTAAGAGGCACGAACAACTTACACGGGACCAACGTAACCCATAGGAACCGACCGTGTATCACGAGACCCCCAGTTTGAGAACACGAAAAAAATTTATAAACTATTAGACTTAGGCTTAAAAACATGTCATCAAAGAGTGAAAACATAAAACAGCTAAAAAATGACCCCGAAAGAGGTACGAACACCTCGCATGGGACCAATGTCACTGGCAGGAACTGACCGCGTAGTTAGGGGACCCCTGTTTAAGAGTACGACCAATATTTTTAAACTGTTAGACGAGCTTAAAAATATCTCGTCAAAGGTTAAAAATATAAAACAGCCACAAAAACGTCCCGTTAGAGGCACGAACACCTCGCAGGGGACCAATGTAACCCCCAGGAACCAACAGTGTAATAAAGGGACCATCGGTTTGAGAACACGACTAAAATTTGCAAAATATCTAGAACTAGGATTATAAAATTACAGCCAAAGGGTGAAAACAAAAAAGAGCCGTAAAACGGCCTCGTAAGAGGCACAAACAACTCGCATGGAACCACTGTAACCCGCAGGAGCTGACCGCGGAGTCACGGGACCTCCGAATTGGGAACATGACCAAAATTTGAAAATTGCTAGACTTAGGCTTAAAAAGATGTCGTCAAAGAGTGAAAATGTAAAAAATCCATAAAATATCCCCATAAGAGGTACGAACACCTCGCACAGGACCAATGTTTTCCACAAGAACCGACCGCAAAGCCAGGAGACCCCCTGTTTGAAAGCACGACCAAAATTTTCAAACTGTTACATTTAAGCTTAAAAGCATGCCATCAAATGGTGAAAACGTAAAACAGACATAAAATGATCCCGTAAGAGGGACGAACACCTCGCACGGGACCAATGTAACCCACAGGAATTGATCGCGTAGTCATAGGACCCTCGGTTTGAGAACATGATAAAAGTTGCAAACTTTTAGACTTAGGCATAAAATCATACCGTATAAGGGTGAAAATATAAAAAAACATAAAACGGCCCTCTAAGAGGCACGGATACCTTGTACGGGACCAATGTAACCCGTAGGAACTTATCACGTAGTCACAGAACCCCCGATTTGAGAGCACGACTAAAGTATGCAAAATATATAGACTTGGGCTTAAATACATGTCGTCAAAGGGTGAAAATGTAAAATAGCCACAAAACGGCCCCGTAAGAGGCATGAACACCTAGGAGAGGACCAATGTAACCCCCAGTAACCAACCGTGTAGTAATGGTACCCCCGGATTGAAAACATGACAAAAATTTGCAAAATATATAGACTTAGGTTTATAAACTTATCGCCAAACGGTGAAACATATAACAGCCAACAAACGGCCTCATAAGAGGCACAAACACCTCGCATTGGACCAATTTAACCTGCAGGAACTAACCGCGTAGTCATAGGACCCCCGAATTGGGAACACGGCCAAAATTTGCAAACTATTAGATTCCGTCTTAAAAGCATGCCGTCAAAGGGTGAAAACATAAAATAGCCACAAAACAGCCCCATAAGAAGCACGAACACCTCGCACGGGACCAATGTAACCCGTAGGAACTGACCGCGTAGTCACGAGACCCCCGATTTGAGAACACGATAAAAAATTACACACTTTTACACTTAGGCTTAAAAACATGTCGTTAAAGGGTGAAAACATAAAAAAAAAAAAAACCACAAAATGACCCCGTAAGAACTACGAACACCTTGCACGGGACTAATATAACCTGCCGAAACAGATAGAATAGTTACAAAACCCCCGATTTGAGACTACGACTGAATCTAGTACATATCTAGACTTAAGCTTAAAAATATGTCGTCAAAGGGTTAAAACGTAAAACAGCCACAAGATAGCCCCGTAATATGCACGAACACCTCGCATGGTACCAATGTAACCCATAGAAATCGATCGCGTAGTCACAGGACCCCTGATTTTTTAACACAACCAAAATTTACAAAATCTCTAAACTTGGGCTTAAAATCATGTCATCAAATGGTGAAAATGTAAAATAGCTCCAAAATGGTCCTGTAAGAGGCACGAACACCTTTTATTGATCACGTAGTCACGGGACCCCCGGTTTCAGAACACAACCAAAATTTGCAAAATGTCTAGACTTCGGCTTAAAAACATTTCATCAAAGGGTGAAAATATAAAACAACCATAAAATGGCCCCGTACGAGGCACGAACACCTCGCACAGGACCAATATAACATGCGGGAACTGACCGTGTAGTCATAAGACCCCCGATTAAAGAACACGGCCAAAATTTGCAAACTGTTAAACTTAAGCTTAAAAACATATCGTTAAAGGGTGAAAATGTAAAACAGTCACAAAACCAGGCCCCATTAGAAGCACGAACACCTCATACGGGACCAATGCAACCCACAGGAATCGATCGCATAGTCACGGGACCCCCGGTTTGAGAACACGACCAAAATTTATAAATTGTTAGACTTAGGCTTAAAAACACGTTGTCAAATGGTGAAAACACAAAACAGCCAAAAAACGGCCCCATAAGAGGCAAGAACACCTCGTACGGGACCAATGCACCCCGCAGTAATCGACCGCGTAGTCAGGGGATCCCCGATTTGAGAGCACGACCAACATTTGTAAACTATAAAACAGGCTTAAAAATATGTGATCAAAGGGTGAAAATGTAAAAAACTCACAAAAAAGCCCCGTAAGAGGCCCCAACAACTTACACGGGACAATTGTAACCCGCAGGAAGTGATCGCGTAGTCACGGGACCCTCGGTTTGAGAACACGACAAAAATTTGCACACTGTTAGATTTAGGCACAAAATATGTCGTAAATGATGAAAGCCTAAAATAGCCACAAAATGGCCCTGTAAGAGGCAATAACACCTCGCGGGGGAGCAATGTAACCCGCAGGAACCGATCGCATAGCCACGGGACCCACAGTTTGAGAGCATGACTAAAGTTTGCAAAATATCTAGACTCGGGCTTAAAAACAAGCCATCAAAGGGTGAAAATGTAAAACAGCCACAAATCGGCCGCGTTAGAGGCACAAACACCTCACACGATACTAATGTAACCCACTGGAACCGATCGCGTAAAGACCAAAATTTTGCAAGATATCTAGACTTGGGATTAAAATAGTCGGTTAAAGGGTGAAAACATAAAACAACTACAAAATGGCCCCATAAGAGGCACGAGCACCTCGCAAATGACCAATATAACCTGCAGGAACTGACCGCTTAATCGTGGGACTCCCGCTTTAAGAACACGACCAATATTTTCATGCTATTAGAGTTAGGCTTAAAAACATATCGTCAAATGGTGAAAGCTTAAAATAGCCACAAAACAGACCCGTACGAGGCACGAACAACTCCTACGGGACCAATGTAACCCATAGGAACCGATCGCGTAGTCACAGGACCCCGAGTTTGAGAACACGACCAGAATTTGTAAACTATTAGAGTTAGGCTTAAAAATATGCCATCGAAGAGTGAAAACATTAAACATCCACAAAACGGCCCCGTAAGAGGCATGAACACCTCTCATGGGACCAATGTAACCTATAGGAACCCAACGCGTAGTCAGGGGACCTCCAGTTTGAGAGCACGGACAATATTTGCAAACTAGTAAACAGGCTTAAAAAGATGCCGTCAAAGAGTGAAAATATAAAATAGCCACAAAACACCCCCTAAGAGGCATGAACACCTTATAGGGAACCATTGTAACCCCCAAGAACCAGCTGAGTAGTAACGCCTCCCCCCCCCCCCCCCCCCCCCCCGATTTGAAAACACGACCAAAAGTTTCAAAATATCTAGACCTAAGATTTAAAAAATTATCGCCAAAGGGTGAAAATGTAAAACAGACGTAAAACGATCTCGTAAGAGGCACAAACACCTCCCATGGTACCAATGTAACCCACAAGAATCGATCGCGTAGTCACGGGACCCCCAAATTTTGGAACAAAACTAAAATTTGCAAACAGTTAGACTTAGGCTTAAAAACATGTCGTCAAAGGGTGAAATGTAAAACAACCATAAAACGCCCCGTAAGAGGCATTAACACCTCGCACGGGACCAATGTTACCAACAAGAACTGACCGCATATCCACGAGGCCCTCGATTGAGAGCACGATCAAAATTTGCAAATTTTTAAACATACGCTTAAAAACTTCCCGACAAAGGGTGAAAATGTAATAGATCCACAAAACGGCCCCGAAAGAGGAACAAACACCTTGCACGGGAACAATATAATCCGTAGGAACCGACGGCGTAGCACGGGACCCCCGGTTTGAAAACATGACCAAAATTCTCACATTGTTAGACTTAGACTTAAAAATATATCCTCAAAGGGTGAAAACATAAAACTTTAACAAAATGGCCCTGTAAGAGGCACAAACACCTCAGAGAGGACCAATGTACCCCGCAAGAACCAATCGCTTAGTCACGGGACCCCCGGTTTGATAAAATGATCAATAATTGTAAAATATCTCGACTTAGGCTAAAAAATATGTCGTCAAAGAGTGAAAAGGTAAAACAGTCGAAAGACGGGATCGTAAGAGGCACGGACACCTACACAGGACCAATGTAACTCGTAGGAACTGATCGCGTAGTCATGGGAACCCCAGTTTGACAACATGGTCAAAATTTATAAACAGTTAGACTTAGGCTTAAAAACATGTCGTCAAAGGGTGAAAATATAAAACAACCGCTAAATGGACCCATAAGAAGCTCGAACACCTCGTACAAGACCAATCTAAACCCCCATAGAACCGACTCGCTAAATCACGAGACCTTCGGTTTAAGAGCATTACTAAAACTTGCAAACTGTTAGAATTAGACTTTAAAACATGTCATCAAAGGGAGAAAACATAAAAAAGCCACAAAACGGCCCTGTAGGAGGCACGAACACCTCGCACGAGACTCATGTAACCTGCAGGAACTGACCACATAGTCACAAGCCCCCGATTTGAGAACACAACCAAAACTTGCAAACTATTAAACTTAGACTTAAAAAAGGCCGTCGTCAAAGGGTGAAAATGTAAAATAGCCACAAAACGGCCCCGTAAGAGGTATGAACACCTCGCACGGGACCAATGTAATCTGCAGGAACCGATCGCGTAGTCACGGGACCGCCGATTTAAGAGCATGGCCAAAATTTGGAAACTGTTAGACTTATGCTTAAAAATATTCCGACAAAGGGTGAAAACGTAAAATTACCATAAAACGGCCCTGTATGAAGAACCAACATGCACGGGACCAATGTAACCTCCAGGAACAGACTGTGTAGTCACGGGACTCCCGATTTTAGAGGACGACTAAAATTTGCAAACTATTGGGACAAATGTAACCCGTAGAAACCGACCGCGTAGTCATCCAAGAGGCCAAAGTAATTCGAGGGGCACTCACAACAACTAACCGATTTGACTATTGGTTCGAGGAAAAAAAGGTTTTTTTATTATTAAAAATAGTTACGAATTTGGACCTTCATAATTTTTTGTAATAAATAAAACAGGTCACAGATTTGGACCGTCACCTTTTATTCTTAAAATAAAATGTGGTCATGGCCCAAAGCCGTGACTATTTTATTTTTTAACTCATGACCATGTTTTGTGGGCACAAAATTGTGGGTCTCGAATTTGGGTCGTGACCAAGTCCGTGACCATCCTAGGTCATAACCAATGGTAGTGGTTAGGGATTTGGGTCATGACCACCAAAAATGGACACGCCCGAATTAGTCACGGGCCAAATTCGTGACCCACAACCAATAATCACGGATTTATTCCATGACCATGCTCAGTATTTGGTGTAGTGAAGGGTTGTTTCCATCTGACTAAAAAGAAGCCAGAAATTTGAGATACAAATACGCTAATTATATTCTAGAGAAAGATATTTGTTACAGAAGGGGATACAATGTCCCCTTACTTCGTTGTGTTCATCCATCCGAACTATAAGACTTAATAAAGGAGGTGCATGGAGGTTCATGTGGAGCTCATTCAGTCGAACGATCATTAGTATAAAGAATAACCATGCAGGCTTCTACTGGCCGATGATTAATGCATATTGTGTTTCTTTATCCAAGAAGTGTGATAAGTGCCAAAAGATCGCTACTATCCATAGAAGATCGAGGTTTTCCTAACTCCCATCACTTCTCCCTGTCCATTTTCTATTTGGGCAATAGTCTTGGTCGGTCCATTACCGATAAAAAAAGGAAGGTTCAAGTATTTGGTTATGGAAGTGATTTACTTCACCAAATGGGTGGAGGGTGAGCCTTTGGTTGATATGCCTTATTAGAGGGTGTTTTAATTTATATGGAAGAAAATCATATGCCGCTATGGGATGCCCTATGCTTTCATCACCAATTATGGTACCCAGCTTGATAATGATGAGTTCTAGGAATATTCTATCCGTTCCAGGATTCAAAAGCTTCATTCAGCACCTAGACATCCACAGTCTATTGGCCAGACAAAGATTACTAATAAGACTCTGCTTGACGGGTTAAAGAAAAGGTTGGATGATGCTAAAGGGAACTGAATCCACACTATCCTTTGGGCTTATTGGACTATACCAAGAATAGAAACAGGGGAGACTCCACACATGCTTTATTTTGGTACCGAGGCTAAAGTACCCACAGAAGTAGGTGTACTAACTCACAGGGTATTGAATTTTGACTCTCCCAAAATTGATCTCATGAGGCGATTAGATCTAGACATGATTGAGGAAGTTAGAGAGAATGTTGTGATTTTGAAGGCTACTTATCAACAACAAACTGTTAGGTTCTACAATCGGAGCGTCAAGATGACCAACCTGAAACAAGGAGATCTTTTACTTAAGAAGGTAATCCAGAAGGGGAACAAGTTGGAGACAAATTGGCATGGTCCATACTGTATCTCGGCAGTTATCCGATTAGGAGCATATCACCTGGAAATATTATAAGGAGAAGAATTTAAAAATCCATGGAATGTCGATCACCTTTGCAAATATTATCAATAATTTTAATTTGATGTAATCCCTCATTCTATTTAATAAAGTTTCAAGTTTTTACCTATTATGCTTCCTTCCATGTTTTTTTTTTGGAGTATGGTGATATGCATCCACTAATGACAAACTTTACCAACTTAAAAAAAGTTTAGATTGGAAGTTTCCCTAATTCAAACTTTTCCCCTTTTCCAACTTCAAACTTTTCTTACTTCAAAAAAGTTTAGATTGGAAGTTTCTCTAATTTAAACTTTTCCAACTTTAAAAAAGTTTAGAAATATTTTTAAACTTCATGTATGATTTCGTCTTTGACAAGTCAAGAGAAACAGTTAGTAAAACTTCATGTATAAACACGAGAAGTTTTATCCGACTGGGTTAAACACATGAATAACTGTACATTCATAACACACTTAGTTGCCAATGATAGATAATGCAAACACTTAGTTCAACAAAACTACTTACGATTTTATCTAAGTGCATTTGTAGAATCTAAGGCATTACAAAAGGGTTCAACCATGATCCAAACAGTTATTATATAAGCAGATTACCTAGTCGGCAAGTTGGGTAACTAATCAAAAGTTAGATTACCTAGTCGACAAGCTGATTAAACTAATCACAAGCTTAAATAAAGACATACATATTGAAAAATAACTTCATTTTATTCCAAGAACGCTTCAAAGGTCTGAAAAGAAGGATAAATAAGTCTATTCTAAAAGACATTTTCCTTCAGCTTTGCTCATCCTAGTAAGAGGCTCATCAAGGGTGCTCGGCAAGGTTATAGATCTAAAATTTCTTATTCTAGTACGTCTGCAACTACTCGATCGATCCAACAATTGTGGGGGCCGAACATATTCATCCTCTCCTTGAAGATCATAATCTCCAATATATTTTCTGACTAGGCTTTGGGGAATGGCATAAGTTGGAATCCAAATAACATCAATTTTAAAGGGTTTATCAAGATAATCTAATATCCCTGGATCATGCCAGTGCCACAATTCATTGCCCTGAGGTATCTTTAACAGTCCAACAAGTTTAACCAACTCCATTTATACCCTTTCGACCAATATTCCACCATGTGTTTATCCAAATAGGTTAAGGCTTCACCATACCCATCCATCCAGATAGCCCTAGGTTGCTTATGAACTTACCGCTAAAGGTTGAAAACATGAAATAGCCATAAAATGGCCTCATAAAAGGCATAAACACCTCGCATGAGACCAATGTAACCCACCAAAACTAATCGCATAGTCACGGGACTCCCATATTGGGAACACGGCCAAAATTTGCAAAATCTTTAAAAACATGTCGTCAAAGGGTGAAAACATAAAACAGTCACAAAACATCCCCATAAGAGGCACGGACACCTCGCATGGGACCAATATAATCAACAGGAACCGACCGCATAGCCGCGAGACTCTAGGTTTCAGAGCAGGACCAAAATTTGCAAACTGTTAGACATAGGCTTAAAAACATGCCATCAAAGGGTGAAAATGTAAAACATTAACAAAACAGCCTTTTAGGAGGCACGAACACCTCGCACGGTACCAATGTAACCTGTAAGAATCGATCGCATAGTCACGGGATCCCTGGTATGAGAGCACAACCAAAATTTTCAAAATATTACACTTACACCTAAAAACATGTCGTCAAATGGTGAAAACATAAAACAGTCACAAAACAGCCCTATTGGAGGCACGAACACCTCGCACGGGACCAATGTAACCCGCAGTAACCGGCCACGTAGTCACAGGACCCCCATTTTGAGAACACGACCAAAATTTGTAAAATTTTAAATTTAGGCTTAAAAATATGCTGTCAAAGGGTGAAAACGTAAAACAACCACAAAACAACCCCATAAGAGGTACGAACACCTCACACGGGACCAATATAGCCTGCAGGAACAGACCGCGTAGTCATATGGCCCGACCAAAGTTGGTAAAATATGTAAACTTAGGTTTAAAAACACGTCGTCAAATGGTGAAAACGTAAAACATCCACAAAATGGCCCCATAAGAGGCACGAGTACTTCGCATTGTACCAATGTAACCCACAAAAATCTATAGCATAGTCACAGGACCCCCAGTTTTAGAACAAGACCAAAATTTGAAAAATCTCTAAACTTGGGCTTAAAAGCATGTCGTCAAATGGTGAAAACGTAAGACAGTCACAAAATGTCCCTGTAAGAGGCACGAACACCTCGTACGGTACCAAAGTAACCTATACAAACTGAATGCATAGTCACGGGACCCCCGATTTCAGAACACGATCAAAATGTACACAATGTTAGACTTAGGCTTAAAAATATGTCCTCAAAGGGTGAAAGCGTAAACTTTCCACAAACACCTCACATAGGACCAATATAACCTGCGGGTACTGACCTCGTAGTCATGAGACCCCCGATTTGAGAACACGACCAAAATTTGCAAACTGTTAGACTTAGGCTAAAAAGCATACCGTCAAAGGGTGAAAACATAAAACATCCACAAAACGGCCCCGTTAATGCACGAACACCTCGTACGAGACCAATGTAACCCGCAGGAATCGATCACATAGTCACGGGACCTCGGTTTGAGAACTCGACAAAAATTTGTAAATTTTTATACTTAGGCTTAAAAACATGTCGTCAAATGGTGAAAACATAAAATAGCCACAAAATGGCCCCGTAAAAGTCACGAACACCTCGCAGGGGACTAATTTAACTCGCAGGAATCGATCGCGTAGTCAGGGGACCCCCGATTTGAGAGCACAACCAACATTTGCAAACTGTAAAACAGGATTAAAAATATGTCGTCAATGGGTGAAAAACTAAAACACTCACAAAACGTCCCCGTAAGGGTAAGGAACAGCTCGCATGGGACCAATGTTACCCATAAAAAGTGACCACATAGTCACGGAATCCCCGGTTTGAGAACACGACAAAAATTTGCAAATTATTAGGTTTACGCATAAAAACGTGCCGCAAAGGGTGAAAACGTAAAATAGCCACAAAACGGCCCCATAAGAGGCACAAACACCTTGCGAAGGAGCAATGTAACCCGCAGGAACCGATCACATAGTCACGGGATCCCCGATTTGAGAGCATGACTAAAGTTTGTAAAATATCTATAATTAGGCTTAAAAATAAGCCATCTAAGAGTAAAAACCTAAAACAATCACAAAATAACCCCGTAAGAGGCACAAACAACTCGCACAATACTAATGTAACCCACTGGAATCGATCACGTATTCATGAGACACCCAATTTAAGAACACGACCAAAATTTTGCAAAATATCTAAACTTAGCCTTAAAAATAGTCCGTCAAAGGGTAAAATTGTAAAACAACTACAAAACAACCCCATAAGAGGCACGAATACCTCGCACGGGACCAATATAACCTGCAAGAACTGACTGCCTAATCTTTGAACTCCCAGTTTGAAAACACGACCAATATTTGCAAGCTGTTAGACTTAGGCTTAAAAACATATCGTCAAAAGGTGAACACTTAAAATAACCACAAACTAGACCCGTAAGAGGCACGGATAACTCATACGGGAACAATGTAAGCCATAGGAACCGATCGCGTAGTCATAGGTCTCTCGGTTTGAAAACACGACCAAAATTTGTAAATTATTAGACTTCGGCTTAAAAACATGCCATCAAAGAGTGAAAACATAAAACATCCACAAAACGGCCCCATAATAGGCACAAACACCTCACATGGGACCAACGTAACCCACAGGAACCCACTGCATAGTCAGGTGATCCCCGATTTGAGATCACGACCAATATTTGTAAGCTATTAGACAGGCTTAAAAATATGCCATCAAATGGTGGAAATGTAAAATAGCCACAAAACGGACTCGTAAGAGACATGAACACCTCGTAGGGGACCGATGTAACCCCCAGGAACCAATCCATATTAACGGGACTCCCGATTTGAGAAGACAACTAAAATTTTCAAAATATCTAGACTTAGGATTATAAACTTACCACCCAAGGGTGAAAACGTAAAACAGCCATAAATCGGTCTCGTAAGAGGCATGAACACCTTACATGGGACCAATGTTACCCGTAGGAATAGACCGCGTAGTCACGGAACCCCCGAATTCGGGAACACGACCAAAATTTACAAAATGTTAGACAAAGGCTTACAAACATGTCGTCAAAGGGTGAAATGTAAAACAGCCTCGTAAGAGGCACGAACACCTCACACCGTACCAATGTAACCCGCAGGAACCGTCCACATAGCCACGAAGACCCAAGTTTGAGAGCACGATCAAAATTTACAAACTATTATACATACGCTTAAAAACTTGTCGTCAAAGGGTGAAAACGTAAAACATCCAAAAAATGGCCCTGAAAGAGGTACAAACACCTTGCATGGGAATAATATAATCTGCAGGAACCGACCGCATAGTCACGGGACCCCCAGTTTGAGAACACGACCAAAATTTGCACATTGTTAGACTTAGGCTTACAAATATGTCCTCTAAGGGTGAAAACATAAAAATGCCACAAAACGGCCTCGTAAGAGGCATGGACCCCTCACACGGGGCTAATGTACCCCGCAAGAACCGACCTCAAAGTCACAGGACCTCCGATTTGAAAACACGACCAAAATTTGCACATTGTTAAACTTAGGCTTAAAAATATATCCTCAAATGGTGAAAAGGTAAAACTACCGCAAAACAACCTCATAAGAGGTACGAACACCTCACATGGGACCAACACCGTAAGAACCGACCGCGTAGTCACGGGATCCCCGATTTGAGAACATAATCAAAATTGGTAAAATATCTCGACTTATGCTAAAAAAACATGTCGTCAAAGGGTGAAAAGGTAAAATAGACGCAAAATAGGCTCATAAGAGGCAGGAATATCTCACAAGGGACCAATGTAATCGGTAGGAACTAATCACGTATTCACGGAACCCTCAGTTTGAGAACACGATCAAAATTTGCAAACAGTTAGACGTAGGCTAAAAAACACGTCGTCAAAGGGTGAAAATATAAAACTGCCACAAAATGGCCCCGTAAGAGGCACGAACACCTCACACCGAACCAACGTAACCCATAGAACTGACTGCGTAGTCACGAGACCTTTGGTTTGAGAGCATTACTAAAATTTGAAAATTGTTAGACTATAACTTAAAAATATATCATCAAATGGTGAAAACATAAATCTGCCACAAAAGGACCCTGTAAGAGGCACGAACACTTCGCACGGGACTAATGTAACCTGTAGGAACTGACCACGTAGTCACAGGACCCCCGGTTTGAGATCACGACCAAAATTTGCAAATTATTAAACTTAGGCTTAAAAAAGGGGTCAAAGGGTGAAAATGTAAAACAACAAAAAAAGGCCCCGAAAGAGGCATGAACACCTCGCACGAAACTAATAAATCGCAAGAACTAATCGCGATGTAACCCGTAGGAACTAATAGCATATTCACTCGATCTTCGATTTAAGAACACGACCAAAATTTGCAAACAGTTAGACTTAGGCTAAAAAACACGTCGTCAAAGGGTGAAAATATAAAACAACCACTAAATGGCCCTCTAAGAGGCACGAACACCTCACACAGGACCAGCGTAACCCATAGAACCGACTGCATAGTCATAGGACCCCCGATTTGAGAG
Organism: Sambucus nigra; assembly: GCA_949130495.1. Lineage (NCBI taxonomy): Eukaryota > Viridiplantae > Streptophyta > Magnoliopsida > Dipsacales > Adoxaceae > Sambucus > Sambucus nigra. The sequence goes on from OX422209.1 coordinate 605,316,587, forward strand.
CACGACCAAAATTTTCAAATTATTATACGTAGGCTTAAAAACATGTCGTCAAAGGGTGAAAACGTAAAACCTCCACAAAAAGGCCCCGTAAGAGTCATGAACACACACGGGACTAATGTAACTCGCAGGAACCAACCATGTAGTCACGGGACCCCCGATTTGCGAGGAGGACTAAAATTTGCAAACTATTCAATTTTTATGGGACAAATGTAACCCGTAGGAACCTACGGTGTAGTCACCCAAGAGGCCAATGTAATTCAAGGGGCAGTCATAACAACTAACCGATTAAACTCTCGGTTCGAGGAAAAAAAGTTTTTTATTATTAAAAATAGTCATGGATTTGGATCGTGAATTTTTTTGTTATAAAATAAAACAGGTCACGGATTTGGACCGTGACCATTTTATTCTTAAAATAAAACGTGGTCATGGTCCAAAGCCGTGACTCTTTATTTTTGAAATAAAACTGGTCACCGATTTGGTTCGTAACCATGTTTTGTTTGTGGATCGCAAATTTGGGCCGTGACCAAATCTGTGACCATCCTAGGTCATAACCAATGGTAGTGGCTAGGTATTTGGGACGTGACCACCAAAAATGGTCACCCCCGAATTGGTCACGGGTCAAATCCACGACCCACAACCAATAATCGTGGATTTGGTCCGTGACCATGCTCAGTATTTTGTGTAGTGAAGGGTTGTTGCCATCCGACCAGAAATAAGCGAGGAAGTTGAGATAAAAATATGCTAATTATATTCTGGAGAAATATACTTTTTACAAAAGGGGATACAGTGTCCCCTTACTTCGTTGTGTTCATCCATTCGAAGTATAAGACTAGATCTAGAAGGTGCATGAAAGTTCATGTGGATCTCATTTAGCCATTCGATCATTAGTATAAAGAATAGCCACGCAGAGCTACTATTGGTCGATGATGGATGCATATTGTGTTTCTTTCTCCAAGAAGTGTGATAAGTGCCAAAAGATTGCTACTCTCTATAGAAGATCTAGGTTTTCCTAACTCCCATCACTTTTCCCGAGCCATTTGTTATTTAGGGAATAGACTTGGTCGGTCCATTACCGACCAAAAAAGGAATGTTCAAGTATTTGGTTATAGCAGTGGATTACTTCACCAAATGGGTGGAGGCTGAGCCTTTGGTTGATATGCCTTATTAGAGGGTTTTTCAATTTATATAGAAGCAGATTATATGCCGCTATGGGATTCCCTATGCTTTCATCACCAATCATGGTACCCAGTTTGATAATGATGAGTTCTAAGAATATTGCATCCATTCTAGGATCAAAATCTTCATTCAGCACTAAGACATCCGAAGTGTAATTTCCAAACAGAGATTACTAACAAGACTATGCTTGACGGCTTGAAGAAAAGATTAGATTATGCTAAAGGGAACTGGATCAATGAGTTGCACAGTTTTCTTTGGGCTTATAGGACTACACCAAGAATAGAAATAGGGGAGACTCCACACATGCTCTATATTGGTACCGAGGAAGTGGTACCCACAGAAGTAGGTGTACTAACTCACAGGGTATTGAATTTTGACTCCCCCAAAATTGATCTCATGAGGTGATTAGATCTAGACATGATTGAAGAAGTTAGAGAGAATGTTGTAATTTCAAAGGCTTTTTATCAACAACAGACTGTTAGGTTCTACAACCGGAGCGTCAAGATGACCAACCTGAAATAAGGAGATCTTTTACTTAAGAAGGTAATCCAAGAGGGGAACAAGATGGAGCCAAATTGGCATGGTCCATACTGTATCTTGGCAGTTATCTGACTAGGAACATATCACCTGGAAATATTGGAAGGAGAAGAATTTAAAAATACATGGAATGCCGATCACCTTTGCAAATATTATCAGTAGTTTTGATTTCATGTAATCGTTCATTATATTTAATAAAGTTTCAAGTTTTTACCTATTATGCTTCCATTCATGTTTTTTCGGAGTATGGTGATATGCATACACCAATGACAAACTTTTCCAACTTCAAAAAAGTTTATATTGGAAGTTTCTCTAATTCAAACTTTTCCACTTTTCCAACTTCAAACTTTTCCTATTTCAAAAAAGTTTAGATTGGAAGTTTGTCTAATTTAAACCTTTCCATCTTCAAAAAAGTTTAGAAATATTTTTAAACTTCATGTCCGATTTCCTATTTGATAAGTCAAGAGCAAGAAGTTAGTAAAACTTCATGTAAAAACATGAGAAGTTTTACCCGATTGGCTTAAACACAGGAATAACTGTACATTCCTAGCACACTTGGTCGCTAATGATAGCTAATGCAAACACTTAGTTCAACAAAACACCTTACAATTTTATCTAAGTGCATTAGTAGAATCTAAGGCATTACAAATGGGTTCAACCATGATCCAAACACTTATTATTTCATAGTTTGTAGTGTTGTTAGCCACAGACCTATCAAGAAGACAATGAAGATGAATGTTGGAACGTAAGGCCCCAAAATTTAAATTCTTATAAATTAACATGATGGTTCAATTAGATTTCCAACTAAAAATTCAATTCATGTTTTAAACAAAACAAACTTCAAATTTTAATTTCTTCAAAATTAAAATTTAGTTAAACTAAAAGAGAAATTAAATTATTCCAACGTAAATTTTCACTTAAAAAATTTAATTTAACACAAGCCCTAAAATTTTCCTAACAATAATTAATTCATTTCTCAATATAGGCTAAACACACTAAACACAAACGAACTCCTTTTTGGGGTGGAGAAGAACCCACACACTCTCTAATGTGCAGAGATGAAAACCCAGTGCTAAACACTCTCCAAGCAAAGATATATATAGAACAACTTGGATTCTAAACAAAAGTGGGTGTGTATTTTGTGTTTTGGAAGAATTTGAATCATTGACATCAAACACACAAAAGGACTTTTCTTCAAAATGATTTTCTCTCTCAAGTTCTCTAAAAAATGGAGTGAAAAGTCTGTGAAAAAAGTTGTCCCAAAATGGTTAAAAACTGTCAAAAGTAGTGGGGACGAAAAGGTGTGAAAATGGGGAAAACTGGCAAATAACTGTTCCCGCTGAAATGTCATTTGAACGACATTTTGAGTTCATTCGAACGACAATGTTTAAATGAGAAAATAAAAGCAAAACAAGGCTAAAACTTCGTTGGATAAAAATCGTTCGAACGAGTTCGTTGGAATGAAATTTCGAATGAAAAAATAGAGTCTATGAGCATAATGTCGTTTGAACCTCGTTAGCAATGTCGTCCGAACGACATTTTAGAAAATCCAAAATTGTTTAAAAATTTATTTTAAGCCCAAAACTTTTTATACAAAGTTCTAAAAAGATTTTCTAAAAATAAAAAAGTCAATTATACAAAAATAACACCCATACAAATATTCCAAGTGTCCCTATATATATTAAATGCATTCATACCTTTTGGATATATTGGAATCCCCATGTTGATGACATGAAACGTGGCACGAAAACCCGATAAGAATGAACTTGAATATATAGGCTGGTACGTCTTCAACATGCACTCGTCATAGGCTTAAAAGGATACACAAGAACAGCTGTCCTATGACTCAAATGATTTTGTCCGGAATTAAGCCAAAACTACATATGGACTTAATTCAAAATTTGTGTCCTTACAAATCTCCCCCTTTGGCTACTTCGAGACAAAACCCAACAAAAAATCCTGAAGGGCCGTGAAGCTCGTCTAGACACAACATCCCACCCAAAACAAAAACAATACAGACGCTATGACTGGACCCAAGGATAAATCGCTTTGTTGCTTTAAAGATGCCACTAAAAGGAATTTCTTACACACTTAAGCAAACCATTAAATGCATAGGGAATATCAAAATATTAAATTTAACTTAAATAAATACTCCCCCTTAATTAATTATCCCCCTTATATCTAACATGATCTACCTAGAAAGACGTCTCCCCCTAAGTTTGATCTCCCAAAATTCAAAGGATTAGATACCATTTCTCCCCCTTTTTGTTCAGGATTAGACAAAGGATAAAGAATTGAAAACTAACTTATATATCCCTAAATGTAAAGTAAATACCATTTCTCCCCCGCAAATCTACATCTACTCAAGGGATACGAATAAGGGAAAAACAGGTTAAACATGCAATGGTGCATATAGTAACACGATCATTAAAGCATATAGGCAACAATAAAATCCAACTAATCCACATAATTACAAAGGATACCAATTATGATGCGAAAAAAAATGATACCAATTAAAATGTATTAACATAAGCATGGGATATCAACCCAAATTCACAACAATTTAGCAACCAATTACGACTTCAAAGCATATATGGACTAGAAAGCAAGGCAAAGACTCAAAAGCAGAAATACTATATATATATATATATATATATATATATATATATATATATATATATATATATATATATATATATATATATATATATATATATATATATATATATAGACACACACACACACACGCACGAGATGAATATCACTAATGCACACGCACATATATTTATTTATAAACACCACACATGACATAAAATACAATAAGCTTCTCACACTCGGATGGCAAAAATGTGTCTAAATATATGTGGTAAACGGAAGTGTAGGGGTGTGAACTAGCAAAAATTAAATTATGACCCAATCACTTAAAACATGTTCACGGAGTTCTCATTTTATTGCAAAACTTTATCACATTTAGATACAGCCTCAAGTGATAATATAAATTGAACTCAATGAACAAACATACACAATGCACACAAGCCTAGAATTTCGATGATTCTAGAAACCAATAGAGTCATGATAATAAAAGCATAACTAGGATAATAAGTCATTGTGTAAACCCGTTGATACATCCAACCAAACTACTCACAATTTTCTTTTTCTTTTCGTTTTGAACATATCAACCAAACTTTTTTTTTCCTTGGCTAATATTCTTTTATAGTTCCATATTTTTAAACGCCAAATATTCAATGGTGGCTTTTCTCACAAAGTAATTTTTTTTCTTTCGCAACGCAATTCCATTGATAAACAACTACAACACCGGATAAATATTTTCTAATTTTTACATCCGAAAAATGATTATTACATGAACAAATCCCCCATAGTCATAGCAAAATGTAGATGACTAAATTGATAGGAGAACATCTCACTTAGCTCAAATATACATATGAAGTTCAAATTTTAAATGAGCTTGTGCATGTGTGAATACATGAATATAAAAATAGAATCCATTAAGCAACACAAAATTCAACTACTCCATGCAAGTATGAAAAAGAACATTTTAAACATTGAGAATCTTAACCAAAAGTTCTAGCCACATGAAAGCGAAAAGGTAAAGGATTCAAACACAAGTATATGTCACATAAAATGTGTCAAACTAAAATACAAAAAAAAAATTGAGTTTTTCAAAAAATATCACCAAACAAAAAAATCAACTCAAAAGAAAAACAAAGAAAATATTTTTGTATTTTTTCTCAATAAGATACCACCTATTAAGACATAAATAAAAAAAATAAATACAAAAGATATACACAAATCATAATTCCATCATGTGATTAATCATGGAGCATAAACTAGAAAATGATAAATATACATACAACTAGCAAAAGAATACATCATGTTACACATAAGCTAGAGTATGAAAATAAAACTAACACATTTAACCTTTTTATTTAGTATGGGAGGTTTCACGTGTAAACAAATGAGAATAAAAAATCCTATTTTGTAAAGCCGACAAATATTTCCTAACCCAAACTACTGAAACATGACGCTCTCGAGATTGGGGAACCGTGGTGACTCTACCCTTGGATAAATCTTAGGATCCTTTTTTAGATCAAAACAAAATTTCCTAAGATGACCTTTTCGACGACAATATGATCAAGTAAAGACTAGGGGAAAAGTAGTACCTAAGGATTGACCTTTGGAAATTTTCCTAGGTGATTCTCTCAAAGTGGTGGTTTTGGATTTATTAGTGGAAGCGTTATAAGAATCGAAGCCTAAACCACAAATATCATTTTGGACTTGGACGGTGCCTAAGATTTTATCTAGTTTTTTGAACCTACACTCCAAATCAAATTTGACTCGACTTGAGTCTCTTCTCTTCTAAAATGTGTGACTCAAGCAAAGACATACTCTCTAAAAACATGACCCTCCATTAAACCTCTAAGTCTATATATCTCACCTTCTACATACTCAAGTTTCTCACGAAGATCTCTCTCATGTGTCCTAAGGCCTTCCACTAAAGGCTCTCACAAACTAGCTTCTAACTTCAAATTAGACCTTTTTAATTTCATCGATTCTTCATATAACTCTATCAAGGCAATTTGAAGTTCACTCTCATCAACCTCTTCTTCACGTTTACTCTCTCTCTCATGCACTCTTTAAATCATCAAAAACATGGGATTCACAAACTTTGGCCTCGGAAGTGTCATGTATTAAAATATTATCATTGGATGAGCCCTCACCTTCACTTAAAGTTGCGTTCAATGGAGGAATCGGGTCCCTCTTACTTATCACTATCACTAAGGGTGTCATTGTAGGAAAGTTTTTATTTGCCTTCCCTTCTTACTTTAGTGGGGAACTCTCTCGCCCTGTGGCCATAACCCTCGCAACCATAACACCTATTTGACTCGTCCCTATTAAGATTTTCATTATAATTTTTATGGATCTTTTCGGCCTTGTCATGCTTAGTTATTTCAAATTTTTTATAATCCTTTTTAAGCTTATCTTTGTTTAATTTAAGAAATTTTCTAAACTTCATGGAAAACATAGCCATATCCTCTGAGTCACTATCACTCTCATCATCCAAAACTTGTTTTTTCCTCCTTTTAGGATTTCAAAGTGATGCACTTATCTTTATTTTCATTTTTGGAGGGAAACATATCTCGTTCATAGGTTTGTAAATCACCTACTAACTCCTCAAGTTTGGTAGAATTCAAGGTGGGTAAAGAATTTAAAACGGTCACTTTAGGAATAAACCTATCGGGTAAGGACCTTAAAATTTTCTTTACAACTCGATCATCGGGTATCTTTTCTCCCAAATTAAAAGATGAGTTTACAATATCAGAAAATTTAGCATAAAATTCATCATAAGTTTCAATTTTCAACATCCTAATGGTTTTAAATTGAGTGGTGAGGTTTTGAAGTTTTGAAGCTTTAACAACACTAGTTCCCTCGTGAGTGAGTTGGAAAATATTCCAAGTTTCTTTAGCAGTTTCACACGTTATGATACGTCGGAATTCATCCGGTGTAACCGCACTAAATAAAGCATTCAAGGCTCGGGAATTAAAGTTGGCTCGTTTAGGTTCATTCTCATTCCATCTCTCTACAGGTTTGGGGACACGTTCATTTTCTACTAAACATATAAGTGGGGACCACCCGTTAGCGACAGACAGCCAAACCCTCTCATCTATAGATTTTAGTGCCGATTTCATACGCGCTTTCTAGTACGCGTTAAATATTGGAAATTTTGAAAACGGAAAAAAATTCCATTTTTAAGCAAAACACAAAAAGGACCTAAACGCAAGAACTTAGCTCTTCTAGCTCTGATACCACTTGTTGGAACGTAAGGTCCCAAAATTTAAATTCTTATAAATTAACGTGATGGTTCAATTAAAATTCCAACTACAAATTCAATTCAAAGTTTAAACAAAACAAACTTCAAATTTTAATTTCTTCAAAACTAAAATTAAGTTCAACTAAAAGAGAAATTAAATTACTCCAACATAAATTTTCACTTAAAAAAAATTAATTTAGCACAAGTCCTAAATTTTTCCTAACAATAATTAATTCATTTATCAATATAGGCTAAACACACTAAACATAAATTTTATCAAATTAAATTGTGCCGACTTGCATTAAATTAACTTAATTCACCCAAACTTATTTTAGCACCAAATTAAGTAAGATTGAAAATTAAACCAAATTTTATCTTTTTAACCTAAGCATGCATTCTAGGTGAGTATGAACAAGATAAAGTAAGCAATCTCACTACACGGCAATGTACGATAAAAACCCAAATCGAAAAAACCTCGAACAACCCTAGCATAATAATTCCACTAGGTATGGAATTACAATTACAAGACGACAGACTTATACAACTGTCTTGACTCCCTCAAAGCCTTTATGATCCTTCTCGTAAAAACCTCCACCTTGTTGATAACCATGGACTCCACCGCAATCTTGGAATCCACTGATGGGGCTATGGCCACCGTCAACCCGCACGCGAAGCCTTTCTTTGGGTGGGAACACTGTAACAAACATACGATCTCCTTTTTGGGGTGGAGAAGAACCCAAACACTCTCTAATGTGTAGAGATGAAAACCTGGCGCTAAACATTCTCCAAGCAAAGATATATATAGAAAAACTTGGATTTTAAACATACATGGGTGTGTATTTTATGTTTTGAAAGATTTTAAATCGTAGACATCAAACACACAAAAATGACTTTTCTTCAAAATATTTTTCTCTCTCAAGTGCTCTAAAAAATGGAGTGAAAACTCTATGAATAAAGTTGCCCCGAAATGGTTAAAAATTGTCAAAAGTAGTGGGGACAAAAAGGTGGGAAAATGGAAAATTTGGAAAATAATTGTTCCCGCAGAAATGTCATTCGAACAACATTTTGAGGTCGTTCAAACGACCATGTTCGAACGAGAAAACATAATCAAAACAAGGCTAAAACTTCGTTGAACGAAACTTCGAACGAAAAAATAGAGTCTTTAAGCATAATGTCATTTGAAACTCGTTAGCAATGTTGTTCAAACGAGCTCGTTTGAATGAAGCAATGTCGTTCGAACGACATTTCAGAAAATCTATAATTATTTAAAAATTCATTTTAAGCCCAAAACTTTTTATACGAAGTTCTAAGATTTTCTAAAAATAAAAAAGTCGATAAGACAAAAATAACACCCATAAAAATATTCCAAGTGTCCCTATTTATATTAAATGTATTCATACCATTTGGAGACATTGGAATCCTCGTGTTGACGACGTGAAACGTGGCACAAAAACTCGGTAAGGATGAACTTGAATATATAGGCCGCTACGTTTTCAACTTACACTCGTCGTAGGCTTGGAAGGATACACAAGAACATCTATCCTATGACTCAAATGGTTTTGTCCATAATTAAGCCAAAACTACATATGGACTCAATTAGAAATTTGTGTCCTTAAAATGAACGTAGGCATCTTTCACTTGGTTGGAGGCATCTGAGCCGAGCAAACGCGATTTTAGAACACGACCAAAATTCATAAAATATTTAGACTTAGGCTTAAAAACATGCCATCTAATGATTAAAACATAAGACCGCCATAAAAAGGCTCTGTAAAAGGGCACGAACACCTCACATGGGATCAATGTAACCCGCAGGAACCGATCGTGTAGTCAGGGTCCCTCAATTTGAGAACATAACCAAAATTTTGAAAACTATTAGACTTAGTCTTAAAAACATGTCGTTAAAAGGTGAAAATATAAAACAACCATAAAATGGCCCCGTGAAAGGCACCAACACCTTGCACGAGACCAATATAACCCGTAGGTACCGACAGCATAGTCATGGGACCCTCGATTTGAGAGCACGACCAAAATTTGCAAACTGTTGAACTTAAGCTTAAAAACATGCCGTCAAAGAGTGAATACATAAAACAACCATAAAATGACCCCTTAAGAGGCATGAAAACCTCACATGATACCGATGTAATCGACAGGAACTGATCGTAAAGTTACGGGAACACTAGTTTGAAAGCACGATCAAAATTTACAAAGTGTTAGACTTAGGCATAAAAACATGCCGTCAAATGGTGAAAATATAAAATAGACACAAAACAGCCTCGTAAGAGGCACTAACACCTTGCATGGGACCAATATAATCCATAGGAACAAATCGTGTAGTCACAGGACCCTCGGTCTGAGAGCACGACCAAAATTTTCAAATTGTTTAACTTAGGATAAAAATATGCCGTCAAAGGGTGAAAAGATAAAACAGCCACAAAACGGCCCCATAAGAGGCACGAACACCCCGTACAACACTAATGTTACCCACAGGAACCAATCGCGTAGTCACGGGACCCCCAGTTTGAGAGCACGACCAAAATTTGAAAAATATTTAGACTATAGCTTAAATACAAGCCGTTAAAGACTGAAAATATAAAACAACTGCAAAAGTCCCCGTAAGAGGCAGAAACACCTCGCATGGGACCAAAATAACCTGCAGGAATCGATCGCATTGTCACGTGACCCCCGATCTTAAGACACGACCAAAATTTGCAAAATATCTGGACTTAGGCTTAAAAGGTTGCAATCAAATAGTCAAAGCGTAAAACATCCGCAAAACGGCCCCGTAAGAGGCACGAACACCTCGCACGGGATAATGTAACTCTTAAGAACCGATCGCATTGTCACGGGACCCCCAATTTGATAGCACTACGAAAATTTGCAAAAGACACAGACAGACTTAAAAGCATGCCGTCAAAGAAAGAATACACAAAATGGCCCTGTAAGAAGCATAAACACCTCATACGGGACCAAAGTAATCAGCAGGAATTGATCGCCTTATCACGGGGTCCTCGATTTTGAAACACAATCAAAATTTGAAAAGTATGTGGACTTAGGCTTAAAAACAAGTCGTCATATGGTGAGAATATAAAACAGTCACAAAACGGGCCCATAAGAGGCATGAACACCTTGCACGAGACTAACGTAACCCACAGGAACTGACCACATAGTCACAGGACTCCCAGCTTCAGAACATGATCAAAATTTGCAAACTCTTAGATCTAGTCTTAAAAACATGTCGTCAAAGGGTGAAAACGTAAAACAGCCACAAAACGGCCCCGTAAGAGGCATGAACACCTGGCACGGGACCAATGTAACCCGTTGGAATCAATCGCACATTCTGAGGACCCCCGATTTGACAACCTGACAAAATTTTCAAACTGTTAGGCTTAGGCTTAAAAACATGTCGTCAAAGGGTAAAAACATAAAACAGACACAAAACAGCCTCGTTGAGGCACGAACACCTCACACGAAAGCAATATTATCCACAAGAACTGACCACATAGTCATGGGACCTCGACTTGAGAGCATGACCATAAGTTGCAAATTGTTAAACAGGCATGAAAACAAGCTGTAAAAAAGTGTAAAAATGTAAAACAAACATAAAACGGCATCGTAAGAGGCACGAACACCACTCACGGGATGACTGTAACCCGTAAGAGCCAACCGCATAGTCACGGGATCCCCCAGTTTGAGAACAGGACCAAAATTTTCAAATTGTCAAACTTAGGCTTAAAAACTTAACATCAAAGGGTGAAAACATAAAACAACCACAAAATGACCCCGTAAGAGGAACGAACACCTTGCACAGGACCAATCTAACCCGCGGGAACCGATCGCATAATCACGGGACCCCTAGTTTGATAGCATGACCAAAATTTGCAAAATATGTAGACTTAGGCTTAAAAACATGTCGTCAAAGAGTAAAAATATAAAACAGCCACAGAACGACCCCGCAAAAGGAAGAAACACCTCGTACGGGACCAAAGTAACCCTCAGGAACCGTCAATGTTATCACGGGACCACAAATTTTAGAACATGACCAAAAATTGAAAATTGCTAGACTTAGGCTAAAAAACAAGCAGTCAAAGGGTGAAAACGTAAAACAGCCAAAAAATGGCCCATTAAGAGGCACAAACACCTCGCACGGGACCAATGTAACCCGCAAGAACCGTCCGCATAGTTACGAGACCCTCGGTTTGAGAACACTACCAGAAGTTTCAAACTGTTAGACGTAGACTTAAAAACATGTAGTCAAAGGGTGAAAATGTAAAATAACCACAAAACGGCCCCGTAAGAGGTAAGAACACTCTGCACGAGACCAATATAACCCATAGGAATCGACTGCGTAGTCACGGGCCCCCTGGTTTGAGACCACGACCAAAATTTGTAAATTGTTAGAATTATACTTAAAAACATGCCTTCATAGGGCGAAAACATAAAACAACCACAAAAATGGCCTTGTAAGAGGCAGAAACACCTCGTGCGGGATAATGTAATCTTCATAACTGATCGCATAGCCACGGGACCCATGGTCTTGCAAAAAATATATACTTAGTCTTAAAAACATGTCGTAGGAGGGTGAAAACATAAAACAACCACAAAACGGCCCTATAAGATGCACGAACACCTTGCACGGTGCCAATGTAACCCATAGGAACCGATCGCGGAGTCACGGGACCCCCGGGTTAAGAACACTACAAAAATTTGTAAAATATCTAGACTGTGGCTTAAAAATATGACGTCAAAGGGTGAAAATGTAAAATGACCATAAAACAGCCTCGTACCTGGCATGAACACCTCATTCGAGACCAATATAACCTGCAGGATCCGACCTCGTAGTCATAGGACCTTTGGTTTGAGAACACGACCAAACATTGCAAACTGTTAGACTTACCGTCAAAGTGTGAAAATGTAAAAAAACAACAAAACGTCCCCATAAGAGGCACAAACACCTCATACGGGACCAATGTAACCCACAGGAATCGATCGCATAGTCACGGGACCCCCACTTTGAGAAAAAAACCAAAATTTGTAAACTATTAGACTTAGGCTTAGAAACATGCCGTCAAATGGTTAAAAGATAAAACAGAGACAAAATGGCCTCGTAAGAGGCATGAACACCTCGAACGGGACCAATATAAACCCCAGGAATCGAACGCATAGTCAGAGGAACCCCGATTTTAGAGCGCTATTAACATTTGCAAACTGTTAAACAAGCTTAACAATATGTCATCAAAGGGGGGAAATGTAAAACAATCATAAAACGGCCCCGCCAGAGGCACGAACACCTCGCACGGGACTAATATAACTCACAGGAATGGATCGCACAGTCACAGGACCCCGGTTTGAGAGCACGACTAAAATTTGTAATATATCTAGATTTAGGCTTAAAAATAAGCCATAAAAGGGTGAAAATGTAAAACACCCACAAAACGGCCCCGTAAGAGGCACAAACACCTCGTACGATACCAATGTAACCCACAGGAACCTATCGTGTAGTCACGAGACACCCAATTTATGAACACGACCAAAAATTTTGCAAAATATCTATACATGGGCTTAAAAATAGGTCATCGAAGGGTGAAAACATAAAATAACTACAAAATGGCCCCGTAAGAGGCATGAACACCTTGCACAGGACCAATGAAAACGATCGCCTAGTCATGGGATCCCCAGTTTGAGAACACGACCAATATTTGCTAGATGTTAGACATAGGCCTAAAAACATACCGTCAAAAGGTGAAAACATAAAAAATAATAAAAAAACGGCCCCGTAAGTGGAATGAATAACTCACACGGGACCAATGTAACCCACAGGAACCGACCGCGTAGTCACGGGACCCCCGATAAAAACATTCCATCTAAGAGTGAAAACATATAATAGTAACAAAAGTCTCCATAAGAGGCACGCACACCTCGCATGGGACCAATGTTACCCGATGAAACCGATCGCGTAGTGAGACGACCTCCGATTTGAGAGTACGACCAATATTTTTAAACTTTTAAAGAGGCTTAAAACATGCCGTCAAAGGGTGAAAAACTAAAACAGGCACAAAACGGCCCCATAAGAGGCACTAACACCTCGCAGGGAACCAATGTAACCCACAAGAACCAACCGCATAGTAACGGGACCCCCGGTTTGAGAACATGACCCAAATTTGATAAATATATAGAACTAGGATTATAATCTTACCTCCAAAGGGTGAAAACATAAAATCACCACAAAACGACCTCGTCAAAGGCACGAACACCTCACATGGGACCAATGTAACCCGCAGGAACTAACCATGTAGTCACGAGACCCCCAGATTGGGAACACGACCAAAATTTACAAAATGTTAGACTTAGGCTTCAAAACATGTCGACAAAGCGTGAAAACGTAAAACAGCCACAAAACATTCTCGTAGGAGGCACGAACACCTCGCACGGGACCAGAAAAATCGACCGCATAACCAAGAGACCCCCGGTTTAAGAGCATGACCAAAATTTAAAAACTTTTAGACTTGCTTAAATACTTGCCATTAAAGGGAAAAAACGTAAAACAACCACAAAAGGGCCCCATAAGAGGCACAAACACCTCGCACGGGACCAATGTAACCTGTAAGAATTGATCATGTAGTCAAGGGACCCCTGGTGTAAGAACACGACCAAAATTTGTAAATTTTTAAATAGGCTTAAAAATATGTCGTCAATGGATGAAAAAATAAAACATCACAAAATGGCCCTGTAAGAGGTACGAACACCTCACACGGGACCAATGTAACCCGCAAGAGCCGACTGCATAGTCACGGGACCCCCGATTTGAGAACACGACAAAAATTTGTAAACTGTTAGACTTAGGCTTAAAAACAAATCGTCTAAGGGTGAAAACGTAAAATAGCCACAAAATGGCCCCGTAAGAGGCGCGAACACCTCGTACGGGACCAATGTAATCCGCAAGAATCGACCGCATAGTCACGGGACCCCCGATTTGAGAACTCCACTAAAATTTCTAAACTGTTAGACTTAGCCTTAATAACATGCCGTCAAATGGAGAAAACACAAAACAGCCATAAAACGATCCCATTAGAGGCACGAACACCTCGCATGGGACCAATGTAACCCGTAGGAATCTACCGCGTAGTAAGGGGACCCCTAATTGGAAAGCACGACCAACATTTGCAAAATATTAAACAGGCTTAAAAATATGTCATTAAAGGGTGAAAAATTAAAACAGTAACAAAATGGCCCCGTAAGTGGCACGAACAGCTCAGATGGGACCAATGTAACTAGTAAAAAGTGACCGCGTAGTCACGGTATCCCCGAATTGAGAACAAGAAAAAAATTTGCAAACTGTTATATTTAGGGATAAAAACATGTCGCAAATGGTGAAAACGTAAAACACCCACAAAACGACCTTGTGAGAGGCATAAACACCTCGCACAGGACCAATCTAACCCACAGGAACCGGTCGCATAGTCATGGAACCCCCAGTTTAAGAGCACAATTGAAATTTGCAAAATATCTAGACTTAGGCTTAAAAACAAGTCGTTAAAGGGTTGAAACGTAAAACACCCTCAAAACGGCTCCATAAGAGGCACAAACACGTTGTGCGATACCAACGTAACCCACAGGAACCGATCGCATAGTCACGGGACACCCGATTTAAGAACATGACCACAAATTTGATAAATATCTAGAATTGGGCTTAAAAATGAGCCGTCAATGGATGAAAACATAAAGCAACTACAAAATGACCCCGTAAGAGGCACGAACACCTCGCACGGGACCAATATAACCTACAGGAACCGTTCGCCTAGTCATGGGACCCCCGATTTGAGAACACGACCAATATTTGCAAGCAATTAGACTTAGGCTTAAAAACACGCCGTCAAAAGGTAAAAATGTAAAACAGCCATAAAACGGTCCCGTACGAGGCACTAACACCTCGCACGGGACTAATGTAATTTGCAGGAACTGATCTCATAGTCACGAGACCTCTAATTTGAGAATAATACCAAAATTTACAAAGTATTAGACTTAGGCTTAAAAACATGTCACCAAAGGGTAAAAATATAAAACATCCACTAAATGGCCCCGTAAGAGGCATGAACACCTCGCACAGGACCAATATAACCCGCAAGAACCGATCGTGTAGTCATGAGACCTCCGATTAGATAGCATGACCAAAATTTGCAAATTGTTAGACTTAGGCTTAACAACCTGTCGTTAAAGGGTGAAAACATAAAACAGCCACAAAATGACCCTATAAGAGGCATGAACACCTCGCACGGGATTAATGTAACCCTAAGGAACCCATCGCGTAGCCACGGGACCCCCGATTTGAGAACACGACCAAAATTTACAAACTGTTTAATATAGGCACAAAAAACATCGTCAAAGGGTGAAAGTGTAAAACATCCACAAAACGGCCCCATAAAAGGCACGAACACCTCGCACGGGACCAGTGTTACCCTAGAAACTGATCGCGTAGTCACGGGACCCTCGGTTTAAGAGCACGGCCAATATTTGCAAATTGTTAGAGTTAGGCTTCAAAATATTCCATTAAAGGCTGAAAATATAAAACAACCACAAAACGACCTTGTAAGAGGCACGAACACCATGCACGGGACAAATTTAACCCCTAGGAGCTGACGTAGTCACGGGACCCCCATTTGAAACCACGACCAAAATTTGTAAACTATTAGACTTGGGCTTAAAAACATGCCTTCATAGGGTGAAAACGTAAAACAACCATAAAAATGGCCCTGTAAGAGGCGCAAACACCTCGCGCGGGACAATGTAACCCATAGGAACTGAGCACATAGTCACAGGACTCTCGATTTGAAAGCATGACTAAAGTTTTCAAAACATCAATGCTTAGGTTTAAAAAATATCTTCAAAGGGTGAAAACATAAAACAACAACAAAACGGCCCTGTATGATGCACGAACACCTCGCACAGTACCATTGTAACCCATAGGAACCGATCGCATAGTCACGGGACCCTCGGCTTGAGAACATGATCAAAATTTGCAATATATCTAAACTTGGTCATAAAAACATGTCGCCAAAGGGTGAAAACATAAAAGAACCATAAAATGGCCCCGTACGAGGAACGAACACCTCACATTGTACCAATAAAACCTACAGGAATTGACTGAGTAGTCATAGGACCCCTAATTTAAGAACACGGCCAAAATTTACAAACCGTTAGACTTTTGCTTAAAAACAAACCGTCAAAGGGTGAAAACCTAATACAACCACAAAACGGCCACGTTAGAGGCATGAACACCTCATACGGGGCCAATGTAACCCGTAGGAATTGACTGCATAGTCACTGGACCCCCAATTTGAGAACTCGACCAAAATTTGTAAACGGTTAAACTTAGGCTTAATAATATGTTGTTAAATGGTGAAAACATAAAACTGCCACAAAACGGCCCTGTAAGAGGCATAAACACCTCGCAGGAGACTAATACAACCCGCAGGAACTGATCGGGTAGTCATGGGACCCCTGATTTGATAACACGATCAAAATTTGAAAATTGTTAAACTTAGGCTTAAAAAATGCCATCAAAGGGTGAAAATATAAAACATCCACAAAATGGCCCCATAAGAGGCACGAACAACTCCTACGGGGCCAATGTAATCCACAGGAATCGATCGCATAGTCACAGGACCCCCGACTTGAGGACTCGATCAAAATTTGTAAACTATTAGACTTAGGCTTAAAAACATGTCGTCAAATGGTGAAAACATAAAATAGCCACAAAACGGCCCTGTAAGAGGCTCAAACACCTCGCACGGGACTAATATAACTCGGAGGACCCAATCGCATAGTCACGAGACCCTCGATTTTAGAACACGACCAAAATTTGAAAATTGTTAAACTTAGGCTTAAAAAATGTCGTCAAAGGGTGAAAATGTACCACATTCACAAAATGTCTCCGTAAGAGACACGAACACCTCATGCGAACCAATGTTATAGACAGAAACCGATAGCGTAGTCACGGGACCCCATATTTGAAAGCACGAGCAAAATTTTCAAATTATTAGACTTAGGCTTAAAAACATGTCATCAAATGGTGAAAACGTAAAACCGCCACAAAGTGCGGCCCCGTAAGAGGGATGAACATGCACAGGACAAATGTAACCCACAGGAAGGGACCGTGTAGTCATGGGACAAATGTAACTCGTAGAAATCGACCCCGTAGTCACCCAAGAGGCCAATGTAACCCAAGGGGTACTCACAACCACTGATCGATTAGACTCTCAGTTTGAGGAAAAAATGTTTTTTATTATTAAAAATAGTCACGGATTTGGACCGTGACTATGTTTATGATAAAATAAAATGGGTCACGGATTTGGACTGTGACCATTTTATTCTTAAAATAAAACATGGTCATGACCCAAAGTCGTGACTATTTTATTTTGAAAATAAAGCTAGTCACGAATTTGGGTCGTGACCATGTTTTGTGGGCCCAAAATTGTGGGTCGCGGATTTGAGCCGTGACCATCCTAGGCCGTGACCAATGGTAGTGGTTAGGAATTTGGGTCGTGACCACCAAAAATGGTCACGCCCAAATTTTTCATCGGCCAAATTCGCGACGCACAACCAATGATCACAAATTTGGTCTGTGACCATGCTCAGTATTTGTTGTAATGAAGGGTTGTTTCCATCCGACCACAAGGAAGCTAGGAAGTTGAGTGTAACACCTCGTATTTTTATGATTTTTCAAATTGGATTAATTAGACTTAATTATGGGATGATAGAAAATTAATCTGGATTTAAATATTACTCGAGAATAAAGTAGTATGCGACTTATGATGAATTTTACTTGGTGATTAAAGTTAATATATATGATTATATCTTTACATATGATTATGATTTTTATAAAATTATCGCGAGTGATGAATACGATAATTATGATAATTAAGTCGGGACGCGTGTGTGAGTTGTGACGAGACTATATTTAAATGGAATGAA
This sequence comes from Sambucus nigra, assembly GCA_949130495.1. Lineage (NCBI taxonomy): Eukaryota > Viridiplantae > Streptophyta > Magnoliopsida > Dipsacales > Adoxaceae > Sambucus > Sambucus nigra. The sequence goes on from OX422209.1 coordinate 605,335,098, forward strand.
CAGTAAATTATTTTTATGTCAACTGAATGGTCATTTTGATTGCGCCAAAGTATCCAGAAGGGTTTAAATAGTCGAAAAAGTCTACCTGGGGATTACTTTGGGTCTCTGGTCAATTTGATACCAAATAGACACCCCAGAGGGGTATTTTGGTCATTTTCCAAAATGAGTGAATAGTACCCACGAAATTTGAGTAGTATTATACAAGTCTAGAGGTGGTAGAATTCTGATTCATTCACCAAAAAAATTAGAGGAAAAGACTTAAGGGAGAATGAGAGACTTCTCTGGGAAAGGAAGAGGCATCTCTAGGAGACTAAAAGCCAAGATGAGCTAAGAGTCATCTACACCACCACCATCACCACAAGTTGGCTGGAAAATGGAGGAATACTAGTAGAGTTATCTTCCCCAACGATTCAGACCTACGAATTAGAGTCAAGTGATTAACTATTGCAAATTTTAGCATGTATATTGTCCATGTTAGGATGTTTAGAAAATTCTAAAAAGTTATGTGAATTAAGATGATTTTTGATGAATAAGAATTATGTAGGATTAATCTCTTTTTGAATATATAGTTTAATCCACGAAATTTGGGGATCATTTGGTGAATAAAATTTAGGATTGAAATTTGTTCTTGGAGAAATGATAAAATAAGAAGTTTCTGGATTTTAAAGTAAATAACGTGATTTAATTAAAACTTATTGATGAATTTATGTTGTTAAATGTTAGAAATCATTTATACACCTTGATATATCATTTGAGATAAATTATGAGGAGTTTGGGATTAATTGATAATGGTTTTGATGATGAAAAAGTGTAAAACCCATAGGTAAACTTATGCAAAAATCTGGGCAAAAATCTGATGGATTGATCGATCGATCGACCCAAGAACGTCATCGATCAATCAATCAAACACGTCGATCGATCGACTCCCCCTGAAAATGTGATTTATTACCTTTTTAATTTTTGTGAAAATCCCGACTTTGAGAAATCTTTAGTGTTGATTAATCGAACATATTGGGACTTAGGGAAGGGAAGCAGGACATACTTAAGACCCGGAGAATATTATTAAGTGTGGGATTGAATGGGGGAAATTAACGAGTGTTAATTGAATGAAATACAATGGAGAATTGTATAAATTGAGGTTTAAAATTGATAAAGGGTGACTTAAGGTTAGTACCAGTAGTAAGAGGGTCGTTAATTACCGAAATAACCTTAGTCTTATATGGGATTAACCCTAAGAGGTGGAATAGAGGGTTCAGATTGAATTAGGAGTTATCGAGAAATAAACCTAATTGAAGATAATTTTAATTCAGATAAATTCGGGAGTTGTGAATACATGGACTATTAGGGTGTGGATGTTACCTACTGAATTTATATGAGAAAGAAATGATTACCCTTCGAGTGATGAGAGAAGATCGTGAATATAATTTGAGAAGTAACGTCATAATCTATAAATATGTAGGATATGTGAGATAAATATACTATGTACGAAAATATTTATATGGGTTGTGCATGTGCCCTATTATTATTATATATAAGTGGGGTGAATACCTCTATTATTATTTATTGTGTGTATGACATATCTACACTGCTTGCTATCGGGGTGGAGGTTTTGCATTGTGGACAATCTTATCCTGATGATCCCATTTGGGTGGATTTTAAATTCCTACCCTAAGTATAGGAACTTGGACACATGCTATCGGTGTGAATTATAGTTTCGATGGTTGAATGGGAACGTAGGTATGTGCGTGACCTATTTGGCTGGGGAGTATGCTCGCCTCCAATATGTGTGTTATGTTACTTATGGTTCATGAGAGATGCCGAACTAATATTCCTTTATACAGTGAGAGATGTACCAGGACATGATAGCAGAATACGCATGCACCACAGTTGTGTCTGGGAGGTGCCATATTAGTATATATAATGTGATGAAAATATATATACTGTGATGTAATATACTGTGTAAAATTGTAGATAAAAATGAATAATGACATCTGATTAAATTAATTAAATAAATACTTAATCTTAAAGTTGTGAAAGACTAGCTCATATTAAAGAGAAATGAACATGTTTAATTATCATACATATTATGTGGGAAATACGGGGAAATGATATGGGATAGAATCATAATTGAAAACCATACTTTGGGATATGCTAAGGTACGTTAGGCATTCACACTAGATGAGAGGTGAGAATCCCCAGGTGAGTGCTTGAGAAGCTAACATGTACATAATAATTGCTTAATTGCACTTGTTAAGCTCTTTTTATTTTAAAAATCTTTTACAATGGGGCTCTGTCCCGTTTCCTTGCATATTCTCTTATATGTTGTATCTTGTACATCAAATATCCAGTATCAGGGATTTCGGCATCTAATATGGATATCTCGACGGGTTATAGCTGCTACTGGAGAGGCAGATTTGTGTAGATGCTTCCATTATGTTGATTCACACATCTGTAGTGTCTACTTTCATTTAGGGCATGTTACCCAGGATTCTAGTTATTTCATTTCTATTTCAGAGATTATAATCAATTATGTCAGTGTTGTTGATATAAGTTTTATTTGATGGTAATGAAATATTGTAACTGGAGAGTTATTCAAGTCACATTTAGTCTTGTTCAGTTGTGATGTGATGTTGTTTATTATTACTACGCTTTGTGGAATGGTTTTAATTAAATTAAAAATGAAAATGTTTTGACACTAGCTTAATTATTTATTAGGTGATTTAATAAAGAAATAATTTTTCGACAGTGATGATAAGAATAAACCAGCTGGATATTCTGATTTAATTTAATAAAGGACTGATTACCAGGTATTTAATTAGGTGAATTGTCACAAGTGGTATCAGAGCATCAGGTTCTAGTGTCCATAGGATATGTACGGATTTCTATTTTTCAGCGTAACGTTCTTTTATATAGAGCCATATTATTAGGATGTTGTATTCCTCTGCGTATTATGACATATGTGCTCCTACCAGTAAATATAAGTGATGTAATTCTTATACGAGCTCGGTCGGGCATCGATGACTAACGGGGACCGTTAGAAAAATAGTAGGAGGAGGACTTGGACAAAGTGTAGGGTGTTTTGGAAAATGGTGTTTGAGATAGAACCCACCAAAATTGTTGTTCAGGCGGAGGAGAATAAAGAAGTCGCTCGGGAGCTGTAGTTTCCCAAGCACCGTCATAGATGACGTTTATACGTTCCAAACTCACCCAACACTAACAGTGAAGAGTAAGGGAGTCGGAACGATTTTTGCGAAGGAATTAATCCAAAGAAAATTATGTAGGGTGAAGTGTAAAATAAAATAAATAAATAAATTCTAGTGAACTTTCTTGCTTGTGGAAGCAATCTAAAGTGATGAGAGTTAGACATCATAAATAAAGAAGCATGTGTGAAGCTAAAACGAGAAATTTGGTTATGGTTCGATCGTAAAATCGTCCATCGGCAATTTTTATTGGGATGTGAAAGAATTTCAGAACTTATTTCATATGGGAAAGAAAGAAAGACCAACACAAGAGAGCAGTCAACTTGCTTAACGAAATCTTTACCCAACGAAGAAGGGTTATATCGAAGATGAGAAGAGTTCATTATTGTGAAAGGACTCATGAGTTAAATACTCAAGTGCGGATGGGAAATCTGCCAAAGATGACTAGGGTCGATGTCGCCAAGAAATTATTAACCATTTCAGAAGGAGAGCCGAAAGGTTAGGAAAACCTAGTCGAAGGGCAAGATTAAATTCAACGGTGATAGTGAAACATTACCATAAGGTATACCCAGTAGGGGACCTATTTAAAATGATATGATTAAATCCCTAATAATTAGTGATGAATTCATCCAAGACCAACGAGGTCGACCATATGTCTCATTGGACTAGTAGAGCCAAAGGAACAATGGAAATAGCAATTGGGCGCTAAGACTGTCAGGTTCAAGAGAAGGACATTCCAAAATGGTCAGTGGGACCAATGACGGGGAAATGGCTCGAGAAATTTCCCTACGTGTAGAGAATGGGACTACCAGTGTTGAATGAGTCGACGTTGAGAAGTGAGACCAATATGTTTGGGAGTGGTAAACCTAGGCAGTTAGGCATAATAACTGGAGGAGTGAGATTTCCAGCGGAGGAATTGGGTCAAGATAAATGGTCCCAGGAATTTACAGCCCGAGAGTGGTGGGTTTAGGTAGAGAATTGAGGCCTACAGATTTTGGGCCAACATTTCAGTGATGGGCGTGTAAGCCGCGGGGCAGAATAATCTGCCCACTACGAGGAAGGGGCAACTATTGGATGAAATCCTAGATGTATAATGATTGCAGATGCTCATGGGTCATGTTGGCAGCTATGTGCTGGGACCCTACGATTAGGTGAGACTGGTGAAGTTTTATTTCATCTTTCTGAGTAAAGGATTCATTCAAGTGATATGGGTGTGTCACAATATATATATATATATATATATATATATATATATATATATATATATATATATATATATATATATATATATATGAATGATCTAGTTTAGTGGGTACACTAGTTTTAACAGTCTGGTTACAAACATATCTATTGTTGATAATGGGACTTTTTTATGTTGCCCATAAGTGATCCAGGTGGGCACTAAGAGAATATTTTATCGCTATAATTTACTACTACATTGAGTTAGAAAAGTAAAGCTTCACAATCTTCGTATGTTGACATAAAAATCTACTTATATCCCGTAGAAATAACATGAAACATGACGCTTTCACTATACCAAGTTCACGACGCTATATATATTTAACGAGCTATATCTCGTTGCTCAACAAAGAAAATAATGTATCTTGAGTCACATCAGTAAATAAATCCCTATGCACCGGGTTCACATATAACTAGTCAACGTACTCACTGAGGTCTATGATACCATGAAATTTTCATATATACATATATATAGGCTCAACCCTACTTTAGGTGGCGCCTCAAAAAATTAATATTACTCGCCCCGGAGTATCCAACATAATAGTCTTATCACTCAATCTACTAACGTTCAGACATTGGGTAATTAATCACTACACATTACCATCGCTAACAGGAGAGGCGCGAGTGTACAAGAGATGTACCTCCCACGGTTTTTAGTCCGTGGGGTGCGAAAAAGTTTGAGTCGACCGGGGGGAGATCACGCCTATCTCAGTCGGCCCTGGGAGTTCGACAGACCCAAGGTTGAGAAGCTTCTTTTCCTCACCTTTGTACGCCCTCTCTCTACCTTGTTCGGTTTTTCTATCACGCTTGTCTTCTTTTTATTACAAATTTAAAATGAAAAATATGGTGTCTCTATGCACCGCAATACAAGCCAAGAATAAAAACACTAATACAAGCCTTCTAAAAAAGTGAAAAATGGTACGAAAAAAATAAAAATAAACGGAATACAAATGAATCACAATAGAAATCCTCGCAAGTGCTTGAAACTCCAAAGAATGGCAACGATGCCATTTGATAGATAGAAAAAATTGCTTCTCTTATGTATTTGTCATTATGCAATTCCTCTTTCCATCAAAGATCTTCACAACCCTATAAAAGTAGAACAAAACTAGAATATAGCAGTAAGTCGTGTTCTCAAATTGGGGTAAAACGGCCACAAAATGCCCCTGTAAGAGGCACGAACACCTCGCACGGGCCCAATGTAACCTGCAAGAACTGACTGCATAGTCATGGGACCCACAGTTTTAGAACACGGCCAAAATTTATAAACTGTAGAATTAGGCAAAAAAAATGCCATCAAAGAGTATAAACATAAAACGGCCCCATAAGAGGTACTAACACCTCGCATGGAACCAATGTAACCCACAAGAACCGACCGCGTAGTCAGGGGACCACCAATTTGAGAGAACGAACACTATTTACAAACTGCCAGACAGACTTAAAAATATATCTTCAAAGGGTGAAAACAGAAAGAGGCCACAAATCGGCCCCTTAAGAACCACGAACACCTCGCACGGGACCAATATAACCCGCAAGAACCGACCACGTAGTCACAGGACCCCTTGTTTGAGACCATGATAAAAATTTGCAAACTGTTAGAGTTGGGCCTAAAAATATGTCGTCAAATGGTGAAAACATAAAACATTCACAAAACGGCATCGTAAGAGGCACAAGCACCTCTCATGATACTAATGAAACCCGTAGGAACCGACCGCATAGTCACGGGACCCCCGATTCGAGAGCACAACCAAAATTCGCAAACGATTAGACTTATGCTGAAAACATTTCATGAAAGGGTGAAAAATATGTCTTTTGAAAGCATGACCCTCGTTTGAAAAATATGTCGTTTGAATGCTAAAAAACATTTAGTGAAAGGGTTAAGTTACGGGAACCCCAGTTTGAAAGCACGACCAACATTTACAAATTATTAAACAAGCTTAAAAATATGCCGTCAAATGGTGAAAAAGTAAAAAAGCCACAAAATATCCCCATAAGAGTCAAGAACACCTCGTGCGAGACCAATTTAACCCACAAGAACTGATCACATAGTCACGGGACCCCCGGTTTGAGAGCACAACTAAAGTTTACAAAATATCTAAACTTAGGCTTAAAAAAGTCGTCAAAGGGTGAAAACGTAAAACAGACACAAAATGTGCCCCATAAGAGGCACGTCGCACAATACCATTGTAACCCACAAGAACCGATCGTGTAGTCACGGGACCCCCGATTTCCGAACACGACCAAAATTTGCAAAATATCTCGATATGGGCTTTAAAACCTATTGTTAAAGGGCAAAAATGTAAAACAACCACAAAATGTCCCCGTAAGAGCTACGAACATCTCGTATGGGACCAATAAAACCTGCAAGAACCGATCGCGTAGTCATGAGACCCCCGGTTTGAGAACACGACCAATATTTGCAAATTGTTAGACTTAGGCTTAAAAACATATAGTAAGAGGGTGAAAACGAAAAACAGCCACAAAACGAACTCGTAATAGGCACGAATAACTCTCACGGGACTAATGTAACTCGCACGAACCGACAGCGTAGTCACGGGACCCCGATTTGAGAACACGAACGAAATTTGTAAACTGCTATACTTAGGGTTAAAAACATGCCATCAAAGAGTGAAAACATAAAACAATCACAAAACAGTCCTGTAAGAAGCACGAGCAACTCGCATGGGACCAATGTAATCCATAGGAATCGACCGCATAGTCAGGGAACCCCCAGTTTGAGAGCTCGACTAATATTTGCAACCTGCTAAATAGGCTTAAAAACATGTCGTCAAAGGGCAAAAACATAAAACAAACATGAAACGGCCTCGTAAGAGGCGAGAACACCTCGCACGAAAACAATGTAACTCCCAAGAACCAACCACGGAGTCATGGGACCCCTGGTTTGAGAACACGACTAAGATTTGCAAAATATCTAGACTTGGGATTATAAACTTACCGTCAAAGGGTGAAAATGCAAAATAGACGCAAAATAGACTCGTAAGAGGCACGAACACCTCACACGGGACCAATGTAACCCGCAATAACCAACCGCGTAGTCACGGGACCCCCGATTTAGGAACACAATCAAAATTTGCAAACTTCTAGACTTAGGCTTAAAAACATGTTGTCAAAGAGTGAAAATGTAAAAAAGCCACAAAGAGGTCCCATAAGGGGCACGAACACCTCGCATGAGACCAATGTATCCCATAAGAACTGACAGTGTAGCCACGAGACCCCTGGTTTGAGAGCACGACCAAAATCTTCAAACTATTAGATTTAGGCTTACAAACTTGTCATCAAAGGGTTAAAATGTAAAACAGCTATGAAATGTCCCCATAAAAGGCACGAACACCTTGCACGGGAATAATGTAACCCGCAGGAACCAATCTTGTAGTCACGGGACCCTCGATTTGAGAATACGACTAAAATTTTCATATTGTTTGACTTAGGCTTAAAAATATGTCGTCAAAGCGTTAAAATGTAAAACAGTCACAAAACGGCCCCGTAAGAGGCTCGAACACTTCGTACAGTACTAATGTAACCACAGGAATCGATCACGTAACCACTGGACCCTCGATTTGAGAATACGACCAAAATTTGCAAAATATCTAGACTTGGGCTTAAAAACATGTCCTCATAGGGTAAAAATGTAAAACAACCTCAAAAGGTCCATGTACAAGGTACGAACACCTCGCGCAGGACCAATAAAACTCGCTGGAACCGATCGCGTAGTCACGGGACCCCCGATTTGAGAGCACAACCAAAATTTGCAAACGGTTAGATTTAGGCTTAAAAATATTTCGTGAAAGGGTGAAAACATAAAGCAGCCACAAAACGGCCATGTAAGAGGCCCGAATATGTCGTACGGGACCAATGCAACCCTCAGGAACCGACCGCATAGTCATGGGACCCCCAGTTTGAGAGCACGGCCAAAATTTGAAAATATCTAGACTTAGGCTTAAATCATGCCGTCAAATGGTGATAATGTAAAACATCCAAAAAATGACCTCGTAAGAGGCTGAAACACCTCGCATGGAACCAAAGTAACCATGAGGAACTGATCGTGTTAGCACATGACCCCCGATTTTAGAACACGACCAAATTTGAAAATTGTTATACTTAGGCTAAAAAAATGGAGTCAAAGGGTGAAAACATAAAACATCCACATAACGGCCCCGTAAGAGGCATGAAGACCTCGCACGGGACTAATGTAACCCGTAAAAATCGACTACATTATCACGGGAACCCCGATTTGAGAGCACGACCAAAATTTGTAAACTATTAGACTTAGGCTTAAGAACATGTCGTACAAGGGTAAAAACATAAAATAAGCACTAAATGGCCCCGTAAGAGGCATGAACACCTCGTGCAGGATAATGTAACCCGTAAGAATAAACCGTATAGTCATGGAACCCCCGATTTGAGATCACGACTAAAGTTCGCAAAATGTCTAGACTTAGGCTTAAAAACATGCCATTAAAGGGTAAAAACATAAAACAACCACAAAATAGCCCTGTAACAGGGATGAACACCTCACACGATACTAGTGTAACCCACAGAAACTGATCGCGTAGTAACGGGACCCCCAGTTTGAAAACACGACCAAAATTTGCAAAATATCTAGACTTGGGGCTTAAACACATGCCGTCAAAGGTTGAAAGCATAAAACAACCACAAAATGGCCCCGTACAAGGCACGCACACCTCACACGGGACCAATATAACCTTCCAGAACCGACCGCATAGTCATGGAAAGATCGATTTGAGAATACGACAAAAAAAATTTAACTGTTAGACTTAGGATTAAAAATATACCGTTAAAGGGTGAAAACGTAAAACAACCACAAAACAGCCTCGTAAGAGGCAGGAACACCTCATACGGAACCAATGTGACCTGCAGGAATCTATCGCATAGTCACGGGACCCTCGATTTGAGAACATGACCAAAATTTGTAAACTGTTAAACTTGGGCTTAAAAACATGTCGTCAAAGGGTTAAAATGTAAAATAACCACAAAACGGCCCCATAAGAGGCATGAACACCTCGCACGGGACCAATGTAACCCACAGGAACCGATCGCGTAGTCAGGGGACCCCTGGTTTGAGATGACGACCAATATTTGTCAACTGTTTGACAGGCTTAAAAATATGTCATCAAAGCGTGAAAACATAAAACAGTCACAAAATGGCCGTGTAAGAGGCACGAACACCATGCACGGAACCAATGTAACTCTCGAGAAGCGACCGCGTAGTCACGGGACTCCTGATTTTAGAACACAACAAAAATTTTCAAACTGTTAGACTTAGGCTTAAAAACATACCGTCAAAGGGTAAAAACGTAAAATAGTCACAAAACGGCCCGGTAAGAAGCGTGAACACCTCGCGCGGGACAAAGTAACCCACGGGGAATGAACGCATAGTCACGAGACCCTGGGTTTAGGAGCACAACCAAAGTTTGTAAAATATCAAGACTTAGGCTTAAAAAACATTTCGTCGAAGGGTGAAAATATAAAACCGCAACAAAATGGCCATGTAAGAGACACAAACACCTCACACGGTACCAATGTAACCCACGAGAACCGATCGCGTAGTCATTGGACCACCAGTTTGAGAACACGATTAAGTTTATAAAATATCTAGACTTTGGCTTAAAAATACGCCGTCAAAGGGTGAAAACGTGAAAAAACCACAAAACGGCCCTGTAAGAGGTACGAACACCTCACACGGGACCATTATTACCTGTAAGAACCGATCACGTACTCATGGGACCCCCAGTTTAAGAACACGATCAAAATTTACAAACTGTTAGACTTACGCTTAAAAACATATCGTCAAGAGGTAAAAAGGTAAAATAGCCACAAAACGGCCTCGTAAGAGGCACGAACAACATTGGCGGGACCAATGTAACTGCATAGTCATGGGACCCCCGATTTGAAAGCGCGACCAAAATTTTTAAAATGTTATACTTAGGCTTAAAAATATGTCGTCAAAGGGTGAAAATATAAAATAACCACAAAACGGCCACGTTAGAGGCACGAGCACCTCGCGTGGGACCAATATAACCCGCAAGAACCGACCGCGTAATCACAAGACCCCTTGTTTGAGAACATGACAAAAATTTGCAAACTGTTAGACTTGGGCCTAAAATTATGCCGTCAAAGGGTGAAAACATAAAATAGTCACAAAATGGCATCGTAAGAGGCACGAGCACCTCGCTTGATACTAATGAAACCCGCAGGAACCGACCGCGTAGTCACGGGACCCCCAGTTCGAGAGCACGACCAAAATTCATAAATGATTAGACTTAGGCTAAAAAAACATTTCATGAAAGGGTTAAAACATAAAACAGTCACAAAATGGCCCCGTAAGAGGCACGAACACGTCGCACAGGTCCAATGCAACCCGTAGGAACCGACTGCACAATCACGAGACCCCTAGTTTGAGAGCACGACCAAAATTTTCAAAATATATAGACTTAGGCTTAAAAACATATCGTCAAAACGTGAAAACATAAAACAGCCACAAAATGGCCCCATAAGATGCACGAACACCTCGTACGGGGACAATGTAACCCGCAGGAATTTACCGCATAGTCATGGGATCGCCCGTTTGAGAACACGACCAAAATTTTTAAAATAATAGACTTAGGCTTAAAAACATGTCGTCAAAGAGTGAAAACATAAAACACCCACAAAATGGCCCCGTAAGAGGCACAAACAGCTCGCATGGGAATAAAGTAACCCGCAGGAATCGACTGCATAGTTAGGGGACCCCCGGTTTGAAAGCACGACCAACATTTGCAAATTATTAAACAAGATTAAAAATATGCCGTCAAAGGGTGAAAAAGTAAAACAGTCACAAAATAGCCCCATAAGAGGCACGAACACCTCGTGCAAGACCAATATAACCCGCAGGAACCGATTACATAGTCACGGGACCCCCGATTTGAGAGCACGACTAAAGTTTACAAAATATCTAAACTTAGGCTTAAAAAAGCTATCAAAGGGTGAAAACGTAAAACAGACATAAAACGTCCCCCATAAGAGGCATGACCAACTCGCACAATACCATTGTAACCCATAAGAACCGATCATGTAGTCACGAGACCCCTAATTTCTGAACACGACCATAATTTGCAAAATATCTCGATATGGGCTTAAAAACCCATTGTTAAAGGGTAAAAATGTAAAACAACCACAAAACATCCTCGTAAGAGGTGCAAACACCTCGCATGGTACCAATAAAACCTACAAGAACCGACTGCGTAGTCATGAGACCCCCAGTTTGAGAACACGACCAATATTTGCAAATTGTTAGACTTAGTCTTAAAAACATATCATAAGTGGGTGAAAACGTAAAATAGCCACAAAACGGACTCGTAATAGGCACGAACAACTCACACGGGACTAATGTAACTCGCAAGAACCAATAGCGTAGTCACAGGACCCTGGTTTGAGAACACGACTGAAATTTATAAACTGCTAGACTTAGGGTTAAAAACATTCCATCAAAGAGTGAAAACATAAAACAACCACAAAACGGTCCCGTGAGAGGCACGAACAACTCGCGTGGGACCAATGTAATCCAGAGGAATCGACTGCATAGTCAGTGGACCCCCAGTATGAGAGCTTGGCTAATATTTACAAACTGTTAAACAGGCTTAAAAACATGCCGTCAAAGGGAAAAAACATAAAACGGCCTCGTAAGAGGCGGGAACACCTCGCACGAAAATAATGTAACCCCCAAGAACCTACCGCGGAGTCATGGGACCCCTGGTTTGAGAACACGACAAAGATTTGCAAAATATCTAGACTTGGGATTATAAACTTACCGTTAAAGGATGAAAATGTAAAACAGTCACATAACGGCCCCATAAGAGGCACGAACACCTCGCCAGGGACCATTGTAACCCATAACAACTGACCGAGTTATCACGGAAACCCCAATTTGAGAGCACGACCAAAATTTGCAAATTGTTAGGCTTAGGCTTAAGAACATGCCGTCAAAGGATAAAAATATAAAACAACCATTAAATGGCCCCGTAAGAGACATGAACACCTCGTGCAGGATAATGTACCCATAAGAATAGACCGTATAGTCATGGAACCCCCGATTTGAGATCATGACTAAAATTTGCAAAATGTCTAGACTTAGGCTTAAAAACATGCCATTAGAGGGTAAAAATGTAAAACAGCCACAAAATGGCCCCGTAAGAGGCATGAGCACCTCACATGATACCAATGTAACCCACAGAAACTCATTGCATAGTAACGGGACCCTCGGCTTGAAAACACAACCAAAATTTGTAAAATATCTAGACTTGGGCTTAAACACATGCCGTCAAAGGTTGAAAACGTAAAACAACCACAAAATGGCCCCGTACAAGTCACGTACACCTCACATGGGACCAATATAACTTGCCAGAACCGATCGCGTAGTCATGGAACCACTGGTTTGAGAATACGACAAAAAAATTCAACTGTTAGACTTAGGATTAAAAATATACCGTTAAAGGGTGAAAACATAAAACAGCCACAAAACATCCCCGTAAGAGGCAGGAATACCTCGTATGGGACCAATGTAACCCGCAGGAATCGATTGCATAGTCACGGGACCCCCGATTTTATAACACGGCCAAAATTTGTAAATTGTTAAAACTTGGGCTTAAAAACATGTCGTCAAAGGCTTAAAACGTAAAACAACCACATAAGAGACATGAACACCTCGCACGGAACCAATGTAACCCATAAGAAATGATCGCGTAATCAGGGGACCCCCGATTTGAGACGATGACCAATATTTGTAAGCTATTTGACACGCTTAAAAATATGTCATCAAAGGGTGAAAACATAAACCAGCCACAAAATGGCCTTATAAGAAGCACGAACACCACGTACAGAACTAATGCAACCCTCAGGAAGCGACCGCATAGTCACGGGACTCTCGATTTGAGAACACAACAAAAATTTGCAAACTGTTAGACTTAGGCTTAAAAAATGTCGTCAAAGGGTGAAAATGTAAAACAGTCACAAAATGGCCCTGTAAGAAGCACGAACACCTCGCGCGGGACAAAGTAACCCGCATGAACTGAACGCATATTCACGGGACTCCCGATTTGGGAGCACGATGAAAGTTTGTAGAATATCAAGACTTAGGCTTAAAAATATTTCGTCAAAGGGTGAAAATGTAACATCACAATAAAATGGCCATGTACAAGACACGAACACCTCACACGGTACCAATGTAACCCACGGGAACCGATCGCGTAGTCACGAAACCCCCAGTTTAAGAAAATGATCAAGATTTGCAAAATATCTGGACTTGGGCTTAAAAACATGTCGTCAAAGGGTGAAAACGTGAAAAAACACAAAACGGCCTTGTAAGAGGCACGAACACCTCACACAGAACCATTATTACCTGCAAGAACCGATCAGGTAGTTATGGGACCCCCAGTTTGAGAACACGATCAAAATTTGCAAATTATTAGAATTAGGCTTAAAAACATATCGTTAAACAGTAAAAAGGTCAAACAACCACAAAACGGCCTCGTAAGAGGCACGAATAACATTGGCGGGACCAATGTAACCCACAGAAACTAACCGCATAGTCACGGGACCCCGGATTTGAAAGCACGGCCAAAATTTTTAAACTGTTATACTTAGGCTTAAAAATATGTCGTCAAATGGTGAGAATATAAAACAACCACAAAATGGACACATTAGAGGCACGAACACCTCACACGGGACAATGTAACTCACAAGAATCGACCGCGTAGTCACGGGACCCCAGGTTTGGGAGCACGATCAAAATTTACAAACTATTAGATTTAGGCCTTAAAACATGTCGTCAATGGGTGGAGATGCAAAAGAGTCGCAAAATGGCCCCATTAGAAGCGAAAACACCTCGCACGGTACCAAAGTAACCCTCGGGAACCGATCGCATTGTCATGGGACCCCCAATTTTAGAACAAGACCAAAATTTGCAAAATATCTAGACATAGACTAAAAACATGTCAGCAAATGTTGAAAATATAAAATAATCACAAAACGACCCCGTAAGAGGCACGAACACCTCACACGGTACCAATGTAATCCGCAAGAACTGACTGCTTAGTCACAGGACCCCCAGTTTTAGAGCACGACCAAAATTTATAAATTGTTAGACTTAGGTTTAAAAACATGTTGTCAAAGGGTGAAGACATAAAACATCCACAAAATGGCCCCGTAAGAGGCGTGAACATATTGCACAGGAACAATCTAACTCGCAAAAACCGACCGCGTAGCCATGGGACCCCTAGTTTGGGAGCACGACCAAAATTTGCAAAATATCTCGACGTAGGCTGAAAAAATGTCGTCAAGGGGTGAAAATATAAAACAGTCACAACATGGCCACGTAAGAGGTAGAAATACCTCGCACGGGATTAAAGTAACCCACAGCAATAAATCGCATTATCACGGGACCCCCGATTTGAGAACATAACCAAAATTTGCAAAATATCTAGACTTGAGCTTAAAAACATGCCGTTAAATAGTGAAAATGTAAAGCAGCCGTAAAACGGCCCCGTTAAGGCACGATCACCTCGCACGGGACTAATGTAACCCGCATAAACTGATCGCGTAGTCATGGGACCCCCAATTTGAGAACACGGTCAAAATTTACAAACAGTTAGACTTACGCTTAAAAACATGCTATAAAGGGTGAAAATGTAAAACAGGCCCAAAATGGCCCTATAAGACGCATTAACACCGCGCACGGGACCAATGTAACCTGTAAGAATCAATCGCATTGTTACGGGACCCCCAGTTTGGGAGCACGACCAAAATTTGCAAATTATTCAACTTGGGCTTAAAAACATGCCGTCAGATGGTAAAAACGTACAACATCCACAAAATACCCCCGTGAGAGGCACGAATACCTCGCAAGGGACCAATTTAACCCACAGGAACCGACCGCATAGTCATGGGACCCCCAGTTTGAGAACACGATAAAAATTTGTAAATTGTTTGACTTAGGCACAAAAATATATCGTCAAAGGGTGAAAACAAAGAACAGCCACAAAACGGCCTGGTAAGGGGTACAAACACCTAGCAAAGGACCAATGTAACCTGCAGAACCGAGTGTGTAGTCACGGGACCCCCGGTTCCAAAGCACGATCAAAATTTACAAATTGTTAGACTTAGGCTTAAAAACATGTCGTCAAAGGGTGAAAACATAAAACAGCCACAAAACAGCCTCGTAAGAGGCACGAACACATCGCACAGTACCAATGCAACCGTCAGGAACTGATTGCATAGTCACGGGACCCCAGATTGAGAGCACAGCCAAAATTTATAAAATATTGAGACTTAGGCTTGAAAACATGTCGTCAAAGGGTGAAAATATAAAATAGCATCAAAAGGGCCTCGAAAGAGGAAGAAATACCTTACACGGGACCATAGTAACCCTCAGAAATCGATCGTGTTGTCACGGGACCCCCGATTTCAGAACATAACCAAAATTTACAAACTATTACACTTAGGCTCAAAAACAAGCAGTCAAAGGGTGAAAATGTAAAACAACCACAAAACGGTCCTATAAGACGCACGAACACCTCGCACGGGACGAATGTAACTCGCAAGAACCGACTGCGTAGTCAAAGGGACCCCCGATTTGAGAACACGATAAAAATTTGCAAACTGTTAGACATAAGCTAAAAAACATGCCGTCAAAGGTTCAAAACGAAAAACAATAACTAAGCGGCCCCGTAAGAGGCACAAACACCTTGTGCGGGACAATGTAACCCGTAAGAATATGTTGCATAGTCACAGAATGCTCGATTTGAGTGCATGACTAAAGTTTGCAAAATATTTAAACTTAGGCTTAAAAACATGTTGCCAAATGGTGAAAACATAAAACAGGCATAAAATGGCCCCGTAAGTGGCACGAACACCTCGCACGATACCAATGTAACCAACAAAAAAGATCGAATAGCACGGGACCCCCGTTTGAGAACACGATCAAAATTTACAAAATATATAGACTTGGGCTTAAAAACATACCGTCAATGGGTGAAAATGTAAAATAACAATAAAATGGCCCCATACGAGGCACGAACACCTCACACGGGACCAATATAATCTGCAGGAACCGACTGCGTAGTCATGAGACCCCCGGGTTGAGAACACGACCAAAATTTACAAACTATTAGACTTAGACTTAAAAACATACCGTCAAAGGGTGAAAACGTAAAACAACCACAAATCGGGCCCGTATGAGGCATGAACTCCTCGCACGGGACCAATGTTACCCACAGGAACCGATAGCATCATCACTCCACCGGTTTGAGAACACGACGATAATTTGAAAATTGTTAGACTTATGCTTAATAACATGTCGTCAAAGGGTGAAAATGTAAAATAGTCACAAAACGGCCCCCTAAGAGGCATGAACACAGCGCACAGGACTAATGTAACCCGTTGATGAAAAACTATTACTTAGGCCATTTAATACAAGATTAAACTATTGAAGTAACTCCGAACTAGTTTTTGAAGAAACTCTTTTCTTCAAATCAAAATAGATTAATCATAAAATGTGTTTAATAAAACATGCACGAGATTTGTTCAAGATTAGGTAACTAGTTTTGAAAAATAAAACTAAAACAGATTAAGTCAACTAAATCATCACAACCACAAGAATTAGATGAGGAGATGTAGAAAGATTAAGGACAGGGCGATTTTAACGTGGTAAAACCTCACCCAACTGAGGAAACATCCACGGTGACTTCTAAGTCACAAAACAAAAATCCACTAAAACAAAATATACAAGATACAAACTGTGGCCATCCCCGATCCCCGCCGTGGAGGGAGGAAGGGATCCTTCGGGTCCCGCGTGTCCCCTCTCAGAAGAGGGCTTCGGTCGTCATCGATTTGTGAGGTGTGAAGATGTAGAGAGATTTAGAGTCGCCAGTCTATTTTACTAAAAACAGACAAAAGAAAAGGGGGAGCCACCCCGAAGGATGGCATCCAAAGACATACTGGTGTGTGCGAAACCAAATGATTCGAGAAGGGTTCGGAGGCTTAGTTACGAAATGGGAAGGTGTTAGGCACCCATTCCGCCCTTTCGGTCTCATGGATATTTGCTATTTTCCTTTATATTTCCCCCCGTGATATGTGTGCATGTGTATATATAGAATGGAGGTAGGAATCCTCGACTTGTATCATGGAAAAGACAAAGCGAGTCATCTGTAGGAATGTGAGATTAGTGTAGAAAATAAGATTTACGTGATTACCCCTACGTTGATCGTTATAAAGAAACGATAACACATATGGAATAATACCTTACTAAGAACAAGTATATAGAATATAATGGAAAATGAGATAAAGAGAAGATAGAAAATAAGAGAAAAAGTGAGAAAAGGACTCGAGCTTCGGGTTTTACCCCGAGACGCCTATGTAGCCTATAAAGGCATCAAAGTCTACTTAGTTCGCATACAAACGAGGGGTGGGGTTTAACCCATAAATCAAAATGGAGAAATCTCTTATTTGTAAGTGTGTGTGTGTATGTGTGTGTGTGTGTGTAGAAAAAGTGTTTTAGTTGTGAGAAAAGTATGGAAAAAGTGTGAGAATCCCTACTTGGAATTTATGAGCTAACCCTCTTTTTCTTATTTTTTTGGGTTTTTATTTATATAAAAATAGGAGATGTGCAATAATACTAGATAAACAGTGTATTTATGGTGTGTGAGATGAGATAGTAAAAGTGCTAAGTAAGAAAATAAGTTATTGCAAATTTAAGAAGATTTGAAGAGAAAGGTGAGAGAGATGGACCTTCTTGGAGACTTTGAGCTTGATCTTAAATGTTGAGAAGCAGCCCTTGTGCTTGGATGATGATGGAGAATGGTTAATTCGTCAAGTTTGATGAAAGGGATGATGAAAAGTGGAAGTGAAAAAGGGATTTGGAAGTTGAAATCACGCTGCCTTCGAGAGAGGTTTCTGGGGTTCGTTGAGAGTGATTTGCTTCTGATCTGAGCTCCCCTTGAAAATGAGGCCAAGTCCTCCTTTTATATCCCTAGGGGATTGTCGGTCGGCTTAGAGCCATTCCTGCCTGTCGGTAGGAAGGTGCCGATAGGGAGGTTCTGGGACCTGCCGTTTGGTATTGTGTTTCAAGCTTTTTCAGAAAATTGGCCGTCGAGGGCAAACCGTTGGTCAAAATTGCGCACGAGGCATACCGTTGGAAATTTATTTTAGAGACCTTCGAAATTCCTATGGACCGCTCCCGAGTTTGGGAAATGACTTTGGGTCAAATGTGGCTCGGAAGCGTTTGTCGGTCCGCTGGACGGGGAATCGTTCGGACGCAAATGGATCGTTCGTCCGCATGGTAAGTCTGAATCACACACAGGATGGACCGTTAGAAAGGTTAGGAGGTGTACTTCGACATTCCAAAGAGTTTGGCCCATTTTAAGGAGTTGACTTTGGTCAACCGGGCCCGAGAAGCATTCGGTGACCTCTCGGAGTCAAACGGATCGCTCGTCCGCATGGAAAGTCCGAATCGCACACGGGGTGAACCGTTGGAAAGGGTATTCAGTGCCCTTTGAAGATTCATTTAGCCTCGGTCGAGCTGAAGGGTTGACTTGGGTCAACAGATCCCGGGAGCGCCCGGTGGCCTTTAGGTCAGGTTTCGAACGCAAACGGTGCGTTCGTCCTCATGGTAAGTCAGAACCGCGCACGGGGCAGACCGTTGGAAAGGGTATTCAGTGCCCTTAGAAGATTCATTGAGTCTCAGTTGAGATGAAGAGTTTGACTTTTGGGTCAAACTGAGTCGGGGAGTGCCCGATGGGTTTTAGGTCAGTACTCGGGACGTGACCAGGGTTTACAGTGACGAGTGGAGGTACTAGGGACCTAAGGAGAGTTAGGGGTAATGAAATGAGGTGTCTACAGAGCCCCTCGATGGGTGAATTTGGAACAAATGATAACCGTCGATTAGACACCGCATGATGCTTCTGAGAGACTGTGACCGATTCAGAGGTTCGAGGTCTATTCTGAGGACCTAACTAAGTGAGGATGACCAATTCAGAGGGTCGAGGTCGATTCTGAGGATCTAAGGAAGCGAGGATGACCAATTCAGAGGGTCGAGGTCGATTCTAAGGACCTAAGGAGGCGAGGATGACCAATTCAGAGGGTCGAGGTCGATTCTAAGGACCTAAGGAAATGAGGATGACCAATTCTTCAGAGGGTCAAGGTCGATTCTAAGGACCTAAGAGTGGTGACGATCGAGGACCGAGGTCAATTCTGACCTAACTCAGGTGACGATCCAAGACCGGGGTCAATTCTGACCCAAGAGTGGTGACGATCAAGGACCGAGGTCAATTTTGACCTAACTCAGGTGACGATCCAAGACCGGGGCCAATTCTGACCCAAGAGTGGTGACGACCGAGGACCAAGGTCAATTCTGACCTAACTCAGGTGACGATCCAAGACTGGGAACAATTTTGACCCAAAAGTGGTGACGAACGAGGACCGAGGTTAATTCTGACCTAACTCAGGTGATGATCCAAGATCGGGGCTAATTTTGACCCAAGAGTGGTGACGACCAAGGACCAAGGTCAATTCTAACCTGACTTAGGTGACGATCCAATACCGGGGCCAATTCTGACCCAAGAGTAGTGACGATCGAGGACCGAGGTCAATTCTGACCTAACTCAGGTGACGATCTAAGATCGGGGTCAATTCTAACCCAAGAGTGGTGACGATCGAGGATCGAGGTCAATTTTGACCTAACTCAGGTGACGATCCAAGACCGGGGCCAATTCTGATCCAAGAGTGGTGACGACCGAGAACCGAGGTCAATTCTGACCTGACTCAGGTGACGATCCAAGACCGGGGACAATTCTGACCCAAGAGTGGTGACGATCGAGGACCGAGGTCAATTCTGACCTAATTCAGGTGACGATCTAAGACCGGGGTCAATTCTGACCCAAGAGTGGTGACGACCGAGGATCGAGGTCAATTCTGACCCAGGAGTGATTACAGAAAAGAAAAGGGTTCCACTGGGGATAAGAATTGGATTTGAGGTTCCACTGGGGAATAAGAATAGGATTTGAGGTTCCGCTGGGGAATAAGAATTGGATTTGAGGTTTCGCTGGGGAATAAGGATTGGATTTGAGGTTCCGCTGGGGAATGATGAATGAGCTGGGGAAGATTTGGATAGTCCTTTGGGAGAGATCGCCTGGGGCGAGTGATTCTTCTGAATTCTGCTGGCGAAAAAAACATGCGATATCGTTTCGCACCGAGTAGCCGATGGTTGGGGAGGCTTTGTGTAAAATTTACTGAGGAGGTGATTAGGTGGTCCGAGCGCATTGCTCGAGAGGTCATTCGCTTGGATTTTGAGGGTTTCGTTGGGGAAAGAGATGTGTCGCCTGAAGGAGTGCAAAATTTTCTTGATGAAAACGTTCTAAATCTTTCCTAGGATTTTTAGGAATTTTTCGGGGATTTTTCGAGGCTTCCTGGTATTTTCTGGGAATTTTTGTACGAAATTTTAAGGGGGGTGCCGGTCGGCATGTTATGAGGGGTGCCATTCGGCAGTGCCACGGACTTTTGGGCTACCTCGGGAAGGTGAGGAGACAGTGCCGATCGGTATAGCGGGGGTCAGTGGGTTTTAGGAGGTTGGCGGCTGTGCTGGATGAGACACCTCGTTCGACAGCAATCTTGTGTGCTTTAGGGGAGAGATGGTGGGACATCACCCACACTTTTCATTTTGGCTTTGGGGAGATGACGGTGACTCCCATAGATGTGCAGCAACTGCTGGGGCTGGATTGTGACGGGGAGCAGATAGAGGTGGATCGCTCCTTGCAGGTGAGGCCAGAGGCGGTGCATGCGACACTTAGTGATGTGAGGAGGATAGTTTCTGAAGATTACATTCGGTTGTCCTTGTTGAAGGATGTTTTGCTGAGCAGGGTGGTTGATGTGGAGGACGGGTTGCAAGTGAGGAAGATGGCCCGGTTGTTCATCTTGTTGGTGCTGGGAGGTTTCATGGTGGCGTCGAGCGGCGACGTCGTCCATTTTTGGTTTCTTCCATACTTGAGGATGTTTTCGAATATCCCTTTCTATGATTGGGGGAGTCTGACCTTGGCGACCCTTTACTCTTCTCTGGATGCATTCAGTCGGTGCTACCGGCAGACTTTTACTGGAGCCACGTATCTCCTTGAGGTATTCTTTATTTTGCGCATTTTCATTTCATGCATTCGCATTTTCCTTTCATGCGTTCATATTTTCCTTATGCGTCTCATTTTGCTTGTGAATTCAGACGTGGTTCTATGAGGTGATTGGGTGCAACACCCCGCTGATTGCTTTGAAGGATGACACTGTTGGGGACTTCTACCAACTGTACCGATGGTGTAAGGCCAACCGGCAGTCGAAGGGATCTCTCTCTCTGGAGGCGGTGCGTCAGGTCTTGAATGATCTGACCAGTGGTCGGGTAAGGTCCTTTCTTTTTTGCTCTTGGTTTTTTTGCACCTTCGGATCTTGTACTGACTCATGCCTGCTTGGGGATTTTCAGGTGACCTTTTATCCTTGGGGGACAGCTATTCAGGACACGTGGATGACTGGGGTGAACGCGCAGATGAGGCGCTTATTGGCGCATGAGTTCGGCCATTCTTGGTACCTCGGGGAGAGTGTGATTCGTCAAATTGCTAAGAAGGAGGTGGTGGTGCCACCTGCGCAGCCTCCTACGTCTATGAGGTGGGAACGACATCTGTTGGAGGATGAGAGGATCGCGGCGATGATCGGAGAGTCCTATGCTTTGTATACCGATACGACTGCGCCGTATGACTATATGGACTTTGTGACGAGCTGGTTGATGGCTCCCAGCATTCATGATGCCTTGCCTTTCCCTCCTGCTGGTTCGAGTCTGGCGGTGGGGTCTTCCCACAGTAGTGGTGGTCCCTCGGCACCTGCGGCAGCGGCAACATCGGAGGTCCATTTCGTTCGGCTTCACACTCCTTCGTACAACATCTGGCGAGCTGATGGAGGGATAGTGCCGATATTACACCATCCCCTTGCGATGGATCCGGAGGAGATGGTCTTGACAGAGGAGGTCCTTCCTCCTGCGATAAACCTTTCGGTCCTTTTCCTCTTTTTGATTTCTTCTGCTTGATACTGATTCTGTCATTTTCCTTGCTGTAAATCTGGGTGTCGACCACTTGGCTGAGAGACATCAGAGATTGGATATCATCGGTGACCGTCCACATTCGGGATGCTATCCCTGTTCCTTCTTGCTTAGTGCCGTCAGCCTCGTCCGGGGAAGACTCTGGCTCGGGTAGTGGGGGCGCGTCGTCTCGCCTTAGGGGGAAGAGAGCGCGTCGCAGGGGTGGAAGCTCTTAAGAGAAAGAGAGAGAGAGAGAGAGAGAGAGAGAGAGAGAGAGAGAGAGAGAGAGAATGTGGGTCCGGGCTGAGTCCCGTTGTTTTTGGCTTTTTCTTTCTATTTCTTACAAGATGATGTAACACAGAAAACAGAGATATGCAATGCAACATAATTTTTTGGCTATCTTTTATTTTAATGATGAATGAATGCATGCACATGTGCTTTTTAACTTTGCTGCTAAGACCATAAGAACGAATATTTTTGGAAATTTTTGAAGGAAAGTTGTTTTATTAAAAAGGGAAATCTTGTAAGGAGAAAACAGGATTCTTGAAATTCTTTTGCGAATATCAATTTATTTTCATTGAGTTTTCTGATTTGACAAAAGAGGAAAGGAGGAAATTTCCAAAAATGGGGGGGTTGCCGATCGACAAGCACCCTGGCCTGCCTATCGACAGTTCAGTCCAGTCCTATCAATTGAAAGCTTTGATTGGTACCCTCTTCAGCCTTTTGTACCTTGTGGGGTAGGATTCCTTCTGATTTTTGCAGGGATTATGTCTTTTGTGAGAGTTCTCAAGAATAAAAAAGCGGTGAGGGTGGAGTATTTTCATCACACCTTTGCATCCTTATCCACTTGCCTACTATTTCTTTGCCCTACAAGATGGCTCTCCCTGGTAGCACCGAGTTTTTCAACTACCTCGAAGCCTTGGAAGCTATGTGCTCTTATAATGTCGACTATGATGCTTTCAACATGCGTCGAGTTTCCTTGTGGCGCAATCGGCCTTTTGAGTGGAATATGCTGATAGCGGCGGTACAATTCTGGTACCCCGAAGACCATGTATTTCGCTTTGGGTTGGAAGAAGTTTGTCCTACCTACGAGGAATTTTCTGCCATGTTAGGTGTGAATCCTAGGGTTGCTGCGGCTTTACCTGAATTTTCCTGCTCTCCTAGGGATTTGTTGGTCGGGCTTCTTCATATCTCGCCTTCGGCGAACAGGTCATTGGTTTCTGGAGGAATGATCTCCCTCCCGGCGCTGTTGCAGTCCGTGCATTTGCGGGAAGTAAGTGATGCTGGCTATGCTGGAGTCGTTGTTTTGGGCCTGGTTTCAAATTTTTTGTTGGTGACCAGGGAGGTGCGAGTGGACCCATAACTTGCAGCCATTACTTCATGGATGCGCAATCCTGCGGTGGTAATATTGGCGGAGACTGTGAATGGCCAGGATGCCTGGAGAGAAGGTCGTTCTGACTTTTTGAGGAGTAGCCCTGTGATGCTGTTCATGTGGTTGTCTGAAAGATTCCGCTTGTCAACTCCTTTATAATATCCTTTGTCGGTTGTACCCAACTTCTTTTCACGCTACTTCATCCGCATTGGCCTGTATGTCGAGAACTGGGAGAATTGGTTTGTGGAGTATGGGGCTCGTGGGCTGTATTGATCAGTGCCTTGGTGGGCACAGTTGCAGCCAGTTTTGGAGCTAGGAGAATATTCATATGTGCGGCTGGTTGGTTTCAGACAGACCTCTTTTTATTTCCCTTGGCGGCTCATGCGCCAATTTGGCTGGGCGCAGGTCGTGCCCCCTCGGATCTCAAATTTCTTTCCAGTAGAGGATTTGACTGAGCGCCTGCGTCTGTTGCTTGGATCTCTGTTGGAAAATCGGCGCCCGTCGACCCGCCCCTCTCAGTCTGTCAGGAAGTTTTTGCCATGTTCCCAAAGATTATATGAAGTGGTTGTGGAGGCAGGTAGTCAGCAAGATGTTGGCAGTGGAGACTGGGCAAAAATGGTTTGTTTTATCTGACACCATGGAAGGGGGTGTTGTGGTCTTTTCGAAGATGGTTAAGGCTCATCGATCCATGGAATGTTTGCGACACTCCATTTAGGCAGGAGAAAATTGGGGTCCTCAGGATGTAGATGATGAGGGTACAGGCTCTTCTGGTAGTTGTGGGTAGGACTCCTGGGGAGTTTATTTATGTAACAGATGTGGGGGATTTTATCTGGTTTTTATGGTAGTAGGGGGGAAGGGAGTTATCCATTCCTTTTTCTTATATAATATGTACTGTAGTTTTTTATTAATGAAATAAACAAGTTTCTGATCATCCAGCTGTGCCTTTTGATGAATTTTGTATTTTGAATTATCTATACCGATCGCTAAGGCATACATAATCCTTTTGTTCAAGTAGATGTTTAGAAATGAACTGTCGTTCTCGGAGATAAGAAAAGAATAGTACTTTGTGAAAAAGAAAAGGGCCATGCTCATGTGAGATGTGTGAGCTGCCTACGTACCTCTAGGGTTTTTTGAAAAGTTTTAAAATAGTTTTTTGTAGAGGATCAGACCCACGTAGTTCTGGGTAGAGGGAAATAAAGAGTTTTTTTTTATTAGAATAGAAAGGGGATAAGAAGAGTCATAGCGCGCCGATATTTTGGACTAGGGGTAAAATTTCTTGAGACGGTCCAGATTGACTGGACGAGCCATCTCTTCCCCATCCAGGTCAGCGAGCATGGCGGCACCGCCAAACAAGATCTTCCTCACAATGTAAGGGCCGCTCCAATTGGGCCTGAATTTTCCTCTGGGGTCCCAAATGGGTTCTATCATCTCTTTGAGGGATAAATCCCCCTCCCGAACACCACGATCCTTGACTCTCTTGTTAAATGATCGCGCTATTCGGCGATGGTATCCCTGTATGTGATAAATAGCTTTTAATCTTCTTTCATCCAGAAGGGCTAGCTCATCAAGACGGCCTTAGCACCAGTCTTCTTCTCTAACCTTGCTTTCGAGCATGACGCGTAACGAGGGTATTTCTAGCTCCACAGGTAGGACTGCCTCCATGCCGTAGACCAAGGAGTAAGTGGTAGCCCCAATAGAGGTTCAGATTGAGGTTCGATAGCCACAGAGGGCGTATGGGATCCGGTCGGCCCAGTCTCTACAACTTTTGGTCATCTTGCTGATGATGGCTTTGAGGTTTTTATTGGCGGATTCAACTGCACCATTGGTCTGAGGTCGGTAGGGAGAAGATTTGTGTCTCTGAATCCCATGCTCGTTGACAACTTCTGTGACTTCTGCCTCGAAGTGCAAATCGTTATCTGACACTAGCTTGTGCGGGACTCCATATCGCCAGATGATATTTTTCTTGATGAATTTGGCCACCTTCTTGGCATTTAATACTGCGTATGACTCAGCTTCGACCCATTTGGTGAAGTAATCGATGGCAACCAGGATGAACTCATGCCCGTTTGACGCTTTTGGCGTAACCTTCCCTATGATGTCGATACCCCAGGTGGAGAACGGCCAGGGAGAAGTCATGTTGTATAATTCCTGCGGAGGTAGGTGTTGGAGGTTGGAGAACTGTTGGCATTTAGGGCATCTCCGCACATAGGCGGTGCAATCCTGGGCCATGGTGGTTCAGTAGTAGCCCTGTCGGATGATCTTCTTGGCAAGCATGCGATCGTTCATGTGGAGCCCGCATTCCCCGCTGTGGATTTTTTGCATTATCGTTTCAATGTCAGCCCCTGCGATACAGTGCAAATGAGTTCCATCGAAATTCCTCTTGATTAGTGCTTTATAATAGATGATGTACTGAGCGGCCAGCCTTCGGAGGGTAGCTCGGTCGTTCTTATTGGAACCCTCGGGATACCTACCATGTTTGAGGAGGCACTATATATCATAGTACCAGCAATTGGCTAGTTCGGGGTCTTCTGTGGAGAAAATATTAATATAGTAATAATGGGTCGATTTATCCTGCTTTTGAACTAGGAAGGGGGTCATTGTTATTTCCTCGGGCATGTCGATCATGGAGGCTAAAGTGGGGAGAGCATCGGCTAGGTTGTTCTTTGCTTGGGGCAGGTAATGGAAGGTGATATCTCATAATTGGGAGGCTAACTCTTCTAATTGGGCATGAAAGGGGTGGAGCTTTTAGTCCTTGACCTTCCACTTTCTAAGCACTTGACAGATGATGAGGGCAGAATCCCCGTAGACATCAAGGTATTGAATACCTTTCTTGAGAGCGACCTTGAGGCCCACTGTGCATGCCTCGTATTTCGTCATGTTATTGGTGCAGGAGAAATTCAATTTGATGGCGATGGGAGTGTGGGAGTCATTTGGGGCGACCAGGAGTATCCCAATGCCATATCCCTTTTTGTTGGTAGCTCCATCGAAGAACATTTTCCATCGGAGGCAGTCTTGAGTGGTGCAGAGGATATTTTTATTTGGTAATTCGGAGATCCAGACATCTGTTTCTTCTACAGGGTAGTCAGCGAGGTAGTCAGAGATGGCTCTTCCTTTAACGACTTTCTATGTAACGTACACGATATCGAACTCGATTAGGAGCATCAACCATCGGGCCATTCGGCTGGATAAGGCGGGTTTTTCGAGCAGGTATTTGATGGGATCCATTCGGGATATAAGTTTAATGGGGAAGCCGAGCATGTAATGTCGCAACTTTTGGGTGACCCAGACAAGCGCGACGCATGCTTTTTCTAAAGCAGTGTAGTTGACCTCATACCGGGATAATTTGCGACTGGCATAATAGATGGGTCTTTCTTTGCAGGAGTCCTCAAGGTATTGGGCTAGTAAAGCCCCAGCTGCAGTGTCGGCTATGGTTAGGTATAGGAGCAAAGGGAGACCAGGCTGTGGTGGCATGAGAACTGGAGGTTGGGTTAGATATTATTTGATTCGATCAAAAGCTTCTTGGCCGGCCTCGTTACAAACCTTGGGTGAATCCTTTAGGAGGAGCTTGAAGATTGGTTCGCAGATGGAGGTTAGCTGGCTGAAGAACCGGCTGATATATTATAATTTCCCAAGAAAACCTCGGACTTCTTTCTCTGTTTGGGGAGGTGGCATCTCAAGTATGGCTTTCAGCTTGGCGGGATCTGCTTCTATACCCTTCTCACTGACCATGAATCCTAAGAGTTTTCCCTTTGTAACACCGAAGCCTCATTTCTGTGGATTAAGTCGCATCTGATACTACCGCAGTCGTTCGAAGAACTTTCAGAGAGCGGGAGTATGACCTTCTCTAATTTTGGACTTGATAATCATATCATCCACGTAAACCTCGACCTCTTTGTGAATCAAATCGTGCAGGATGGTTGTAGCGGCCCTCTGGTAGGTAGTCCCAGCATTCTTGAGACCGAATGGCATAACGGTGTAGCAAAAGGTTCCCCATGGGGTGATGAATGCGGTTTTCTCTTGATGGTCGGGGTGCATGTTGATTTGATTGTATCCGAAAAACCTGTCGACGAATGACTTGAGAGCATGAGTGGCTGTGTTGTCCACGATTATATCGATATTGGGTAGCGGATAATCGTCCTTCGAAGAGGCTTTGTTTAAATCTCGGTAATCCACACGCATTCGAACCTTTCCTCCTGATTTCGGTACAGGTATAATATTGGCTAGCCATGTGGGATATTCTATCACCCGAATGAAACCTACGTTCAACTGTTTAATCACCTCTTCTTTGACCTTAAGCGACCATTCGGTGCGGAGTTTTCTTAATTTTTGTTTAACTGGCTTGGAATCTGGGAGAGTGGGGATCTCATGCTGAGCTATTTTGGGATCAATACCGGTCATGTCGTCGTAGGACCATGCAAATATATCCACGAACTCCTTTAGCAATTCTTCGAGTTGTGCGCGCTCACGCTCGTCAAGGGTGGCCCCTATCCTAATCTCGCGCAGTTGGCTATTAAAATCGAGATTAACAACAACAGTCTCCCCTTCATTAACTTGAACGCGGTTATGTTGTTTGTTATTAACTTTATTTAAATCAGTTAAGAATTATTAATTTGCAAAATCATCATCATCAAAAGCTTGATTAGAATCTAAACAATTAATGTAAGGCACAGCAAGATACTCAAAATCTTCATTTATTTCATTGATAGGAAAAACAGCATTGAGAACCTCATCAAAAGAGGTCTCGATTACATTTGAGACAGGATAGACAACAGAAGAAGAAACAGGGTAAACATTGGGGTTAGGGGAGATTTCAATAGGTAGAACTGGCACAGCATGCCAGTTGAGGATAGGTGTATCAGCATCTTTTATCAAATGAGAAGGGTCCAGTGATGCAGTGCCTGAGTGAACCATGCAGAGTGCCAGCCCCAGTGTCTGCAGGTTGAAGGAATCTTTAGAGTCACTTTCCTCAGTTTCTTTGGTATCTTTAATGAGCGATTGTACGCAGTGTGGGAAAATCTCGGCCCATGGGTAGCTATCTTGGAAGAAGATCTCCATTCCAGGCTTCATTTTCTTATCTGTATGGTCATACCACGGTTCTGAAAAGCCGCAAAAGGGGAAGTCTTCACCCTCTTTAATGAATCATCCATTTAAAGAATCTCCCGAGATAGTTCAAACGCAGTATAACCCTTTCTTTGATCGAGTCTGGCGGATCATTCTGAGCTCTAGTTCTGATGGTTGATATCCCAAGCCGCAAGGAAGGAAAGCTTTCTTCAGTTCGATGGGCTCCAGTATCCCCTGTTGCCTTTGCCCTAGTCCCAGTCCGAGCATGAAGTGCATGTTTCTAAACATCTGAATCATATTGACATTGCCATGAGGGTCGTATTCTGGACAAACCCTTTCTTTGAAACCGTCCCCTTCCGGGAGTAGAGGTGGCTCAACTCGAAATCCTGATAGGAGCATATCATTTGACCCATGTTGTATCTCGAGGATTGGACTGCTGGTGATTGCACCCTCGGCATTATCGTCGTCACCCAAGATGGTGATGACTCGCCCATCGGCGAAGAACTTCACTTTCTGATGGAATGAGGAAGAGACACCCTTTATACTGTGGAGCCAGGGTCGTCCGAGCAACAGGTTGAAACAGGCCGGGATATCAATGACTTGGAATTCGACGACAGGGTTTATAGGTCCAACCCCTATTTCCAGTTTTATGGATCCCATCACCTCCTGACGGGTATTATTGTAGGCGCACACGATAGCGGAGGTTTGAGCGAGGTCACTTTCTTTTAAGCCTAGACATTTGAAGGTTCTCAGTGGGCAGACATTCAAAGTGGATCTGTTATCAACGAGCGAAAGCGGCACAACCTTCCCCATAACTTCGATGGAGATGTTGAGTGCATGATTGTGATTCGGCCCAATTTTGGGGATTTCCTCTTCAGAAAAGGACAGCATTCGGGTGGAGGTCAAGGACCCGACCAAATTCACTGCTTCTTCTGGTGTGGTAGAAGGAGGAACTATGGGTCCTGTGAGCAACTTGATTAAAGAACTTTTGTGCTGCTGGGAAGACATGAAAAGCCCCCATAGAGTGATGTTAGCTTGAGTTTTCTTCAGTTGATCGAGGATCTTGCTCTCCTCGATGGTCATTTCTGGCATAGGAAGGTCTTCAACGCCCTTCCCCTTGTCATTTGATGGTAGTGAGTTTGGAATTTGATAATGTCTCCCAGATCTGGTCATGTGATTTACTGAAGAAGGGAAAAACTTAAATCCAGTTTCCTCGTCAATCTCAGGTTGTTCTGCCACCCTATCTATTTCTTTGAGGAGTTCTTCAAATTATATCATCCCACATATGTCAGCTAATGGGCCATTTCCTCCTGAAGCTTGTTCTTCATTTGAAACTTCAAATTCTTCCCCCCATCCGGTGGCAACAATTTTGTTTTCCTCTGTGAAGTCGATGCATTCCATAACTTCAATGGCCTCCTCATATAGGTCTTCCCATTATGTGGGGATGTGTAAGGGTGAAGGGATCAGGTGCCCTTGTAGCTTCAAAGTGTCAAGTAACTCGGTGATACTGCAAATGTTGTTAGTTTGCCTGAATGCTTTCGCCGTGATCTGGACAATATCATCTAAACTGACTTCGTCGGTTGGTACCACCCACCTATCTGATTCTCGGGCCCATTTTCGTTCTTCTAAAAATAGCGCGCTGAACCTCTGGCAATCGATAATCATCTGTGAGGGCAATTTCAAACCGAACGCTAGGAGTTGATTCAATACCTCTGACAATTTCATACTTCCACTTTCAGAACAGGTCCGGACAGTGATGCACACTCTGGTAAGGAGTGACAGTGCCTGATAAGCGGGGCTAGTAGGGTGTAGGAGGAAATATGGGAAAATTTGAAGAGGTTTAGGAGGGTATAGGGGTGTGATTTGAGTTGATGGATCTAAATTCAGGTTTTCTTCCAAGAAGATGGCATTGGTGTGATTTGGGAGTGGGTTATGAGTAGTGTTTGGTTTAGGATTGGCTGGTGGGGTGATGCTACCCCGGTCAATGAGATCTTGGATTATGTTCCGAAGGTGAAAGCATTGGTCTGTGGTATGGCCGGCAGTTTGGTGAAAGGCGCAATGAGCATCGGTCTTGAAGTTTCTTGGGAGTGGGTTTGGTAACGGACGGGGATCCAAGGGTTTTATAAGGTTTCATCTTAACAGGGCTTGGTAAACTTTGGAGAGAGGAGCATGAAGCTCAGTGTATTCCCTTCGGACGGGGGCAGGGCAACTTTCTAGCACCCATGATGTGGTTGGTTGAGAGATGTTGTTGATGGTTGAGACTGTAGCATTAGAAGGCTTGTCATACTTTCTAGGGGTGAACTGTCCGAACACCTTCTTCGGTTCAACTTCTATTTTGGCAAGACCTTCCTCGATTTCTACTCCTACTTCTCTGATAGCTCAAAAGTGGGGGTAGTACTGTCCTCCCATGGTTGCTCGGACATGGGGTAAGAAATTCTTCTTCACTATGTTGACTTGCTCTTCTTCAGATGGCCGATTAGTCATGGTAGCTGTTTTTTCCCTCCATCGGGCTATAAAGTTACTGACTGATTCTCTGAAGTTTTGTTTGAGCAGCTCTAAATCATGGTGGGTGACCTCGAGCTCTTTGTTGTATTTGTACTTTGACATGAATTCTCGGGCTACATCCTCCCAGCTACGGATTCTGGATTCCTCAAGAGATAAAAACCATCGGAGGGCACTATCCTTCAAAGTTTGTTGAAATAGTTGGGCCATCACCTCTTCAGAAGCCCCTAGGAGAGTCATGGAACGATGATAACTGCGAAGATGAACAATTGGGGGGCCACTCCCTCCGAATTTCTCGATGTTTGGCATCTTGAACTTCTCGGGTAACCTTGATTTAGGATAAGGAGACAAATGGGTGTACTCCATGTACTTCCCAGAGATTCGAACTTGGTCGAACTTCTTGGTGGGCATATTAAGATCTTCCTTGACTTTGTTCAACTCCTCCTCTTTTGGATCAACGACCACAGGCAGGTTAGCCACAGGCTGGGCAATATTTAACATTGGAAGCTGGGCAGGCGGTGGCCCATTAGCAGGAGGGGCACGTGGAGCATGCTGATATTCCTCTGGGACCCAGATAGGATCGGGTGGACCCATAGCACGAGGGAATAGGGCCTCGGGCTCTTGAGGAATAGGGACTTGGTTTCGTTGCATTTCTCGGACCTCATCTTGGAGGTTGTCAATCTTGGCCACGAGCTGAGCTAGGACTATCGGCAGATCCGGTTGTATGACTGGTGGTTGATCTGCATTCTCCATGGAAGATGGATGGATTCTGGATTTGGAAGAAGTAGTAGAGGATCGGATAAAACTCTGAGGTGATTTGACTGAAGACCGAAGCCAATAAGGAGCCAGGCCAAAGGCGTGCGATCGACCAGAGAAGGCGTAGGATGAGATTTATTTTTGAGAGAAAAAAAAAAGGAAGAAACTATTTTTGGATTTTTGATAAAGAAGGGAGAAATGTTTTTTTTCTTTTTTTTTTTTGTTTGGGGACGGAACTCAGCATGATTATTATGATTATTATGTTCTCACTTGTATTTAATTCTCCTAAATGCAATGTCGGATGGGACCCGAGCCTGAAAAATTTGGGGGTCTTAATATATGCAAAGCTACGTTTGGACTTGTAACCAATCTCGCGGATAGGGTCCCGTTTTAAAAAATGCGTGAAAAATGGGCGGCAGGCCGACCCAATATTTCAACAGAGTTTCGGGTCGAAATCGACAATCTAAAGTGCGTGTCCTAGGTTTGACACCTATATGCGGGTATGCAGTTGGTTGGGTGAATCGGCATGGGTTCCCCCCTTTGGCGTGACTTCCACGATATACGTATTGCTCTTGCGGGCAATCGGTACGTGTGGACAAGCCATTTGATATACCTGAGTCTACGTAAATTGCCTCACCATATACCTCGTGGGGTCGGTACGTGTGAGAGCGAATCCGATATACTCGGCGTACGTGAACGAATTCCCTGCGATATACCTCCCGTCATGACTTCTGTCAAGTGGTACGATGCGGGGGAACCGTTCGATATACGTCGAAGGTACTTGGCCAATGGAAGGTGAGAGTCATATCGCTTAGGCTAACTGCGACCTGCCGGACCAGCGCCCATCACGAAGTGACCCGCCAGTTACTGGGTAAAATTTGGTAAATATCAATGCTCTTTGGTAATATCGTGTGAATCATGCATGATTCTCTTATTAGTATCATATGATGATAATGCCTTTCTTGATTATGCCAAACAGGGAGCCAATGTACAAGTACCCCAAAAGGTACACCAACCATAGATGGGTGATGCGTGCAACATGGGGATGTACATGTGATCCTAGGTGCACGTGGTGTGAAGTGTACATGGAGAATTTTCTACAAGTGTGTGAATATAAGCATAGGCATGGAATATACATATGAGAAAGGGGGATAGGCAGTTATGGGGGGGAATATAAACAAATATAGCATCCATGTAAATAGAATCAAGACCTCAAGATATAATAAAACAAATCCCCAGCGGAGTCGCCACTGTGGCCATCCCAGATCCCCGCCGCTGAGGGAGGAAGGGATCCTTCGGGTCCCGTACGTCCCCTCTTGGGAGAGCGCTTCGGTCAGCGTCAATTTGTGAGGTGTGAAGATGTAGAGAGATTTAGAGTCTCCAGTCTATTTTACTCAAAACGGAAAAAAGAAAAGGGGGAGCCACTACTAAGGATAGCATCCAAAGACATACTGGTGCGTGCGAAACCAAATGATTCGAGAAGGGTTCGGAGGCTTAGTTACAAAATGGGAAGGTGTTAGGCACCCATTCCGCCCTTTTGGTTTCTCATGGATATTTGTTATTTTCCTTTATATTTCCCCCCGTGATATGTGTGCATGTGTATATATAGAATGGAGGTAGGAATCCTCGACTTGTATCATGGAAAAGACAAAGCGAGTCATCAGTAAAAATGTGAGATTAGTGTAGAAAATAAGATTTACGTGATTACCCCTACGTTGACCGTTATAAAGGAACGATAACGCATATGGAATAATACGTTACTAAGAACAAGTATATAGAATATAATGGAAAATGAGATAAAGAGAAGATAGAAAATAAGAGAAAAAGTGAGAAAAGGACTCGAGCTTCGGGTTTTACCCCGAGATGCCTACGTAGCCTATAAATGCATCAAAGTCCACGTAGTTTGCATACAAATGAGGGGTGGGGTTTAACCCATAAATCCAAATGGAGAAATCTCTTATTTGTAAGTGTGTGTGTGTGTGTGTGTGTAGAAAAAGTGTTTTAGTTGTGAGAAAAGTGTGGAAAAAGTGTGAGAATCCCTACTTGGAATTAATGAGCAAACCCTCTTTTTCTTGTTTTTTTGGGTTTTTATTTATATGAAAATAGGAGATGTGCAATAATACTAGATAAAAAATGTATTTATGGTGTGTGAGATGAGATAGTAAAAGTGCTAAGTAAGAAAATAAGTTGTTGCAAATTTAAGAAGATTTGAAGATAAAGGTGAGAGAGATGGACCTTCTTGGAGACTTTGAGCTTGATCTTAAATGTTGAGAAGCAGCCCTTGTGCTTGGATGATGATGGATAATGGTTAATTCGTCAAGTTTTATGAAAGGGATGATGAAAAGTGAAAGTGAAAAAGGGATTTGGAAGTTGAAATCACGCTGCCTTCGAGAGAGGTTTCTGGGGTTCATTGAGAGTGATTTGCTTCTGATCTAAGCTCCCCTTGCAAATGAGCACAAGGCCTCATTTTATAGCCCCAGGGGACTGCCGATCGTCTTAGAGCCCTTCCTGCCTGTCAGCAGGAAGGTGCCGATAGGCAGGTTCTGGGACCTGCTGTTTGGGAGTGTGTTTCAGGATTTTTTGGAAAATTAGCCGCCGAGGGCAAACCGTTGGTCAGAATCATGCACGGGGCATACCGTTGGAAAGGTATTTCAGAGACCTTCGAAAGTCCTTTGGACCACTCCCGAGTTCGGAAGTTGACTTTGGGTCAAATGTGTCTCAGAAGCATTTGTCGATAAGTTGGACGGGGAATTGTTGGGACGAAAATAGATCGTCCGTCCGCATGGTAAGTCCGAATCACACACGGGACGGACCGTTAGAAAGGTTAAGAGGTGTACTTCGACATTCCAAAGAGTTTGGCCCAGTTTGAGGAGTTGACTTTGGTCAACTGGGCCCGAGAAGCATTCGGTGACCTCTCAGAGTCAAACGGATCATTCGTCCGCATGGAAAGTCAGAATCGCGCATGGGGTGAACCGTTGGAAAGGGTATTCAGTGCCCTTCGAAGATTCATTCATCCTCGATCGAGTTGAAGGGTTAACTTGGGTCAACAGAGCCCGGGAGCGCCCAGTGGCCTTTAGGTCAGGTTTCGGATGCAAACGGCGCGTTCGTCCTCATGGTAAGTCAGAACCGCGCACAGGGCGGACCGTTGGAAAGGGTATTCAGTTCCCTTTGAAGATTCATTGAGTCTCGGTCGAGATGAAGAGTTTGACTTTTGGGTCAAACTGAGTCGGGGAGTGTCCGATGGCTTTTAGGTCAGTACTCGGGATGTGAACAGGGTTTACAGTGATGAGTGGAGGTACTAGGGACCTAAGAAGAGTTAGGGAGTAACGAAATGAGGTGTCTATACAAACTATATAACACACATGCACACAAAATAGACCTATACAAGTTTAGAATATGTACCCACTGGTTTGATTCTAACTTTTCTGCAGATTTGATGTTGATGTTGCTTTCTCAGTTTTCTAACTTCTCCACTTTGTTCCAGTCTTTAAGTCGACTCTTAAAGTTTCAAGATCTTATAGCCAATACTTTTGTGTTGTAGTGTGATAAGTGTTTGTGAAAGTGTTCTAACACATGCATGCACACACACACTTATTTATACAAACAAGTCCTAGCAAATTACATATCAGATCTAAATGATGTTGTTTTCAGTTTCTCTCTTCTTTAGAAATGAAAAGACTTTATTTTACCTTTCAAATAATCCCAGAATCCAAGGTTACCTTGCTCGAAAGACTGCCAAGATCATATCCAATTTCAAGGGGTATTGAAAATGATTTTGAAATTGGAAACCACCAATTGCGATTCCAACTAGGTCAAAAGTATTGTTTCATAAAAACTAGAAACATAAAGTATATTCGTTTATTCTAAAGTTTTGAAAAATATTTACAGAACAAAAATAAACAAATGTATTTTCTCAAGATGAGAAACTAAATAATGTAGATCTAAGTATAATATAACATAAAATAGCCAGATCTATAGTTTCTATGAAAAATAAATACAAATCTAACCGAAATGCTTAAGTTGGAAACAAGATCTCAAACTCAGAGGATTCAAACCACGACCTGCCTTCAAACCTCTACCAAAGAAACTCTTAAACACTCAGGTGTGGTGCTTGGTGTAAATGATTTAAGAAAAATGAATTAGGGTTTGAAACAGGTTAGGGTTTTCTCTCTGGATTCTCTCTTCTCTCTCCACTACACCAAAAATAGCAATTTGGCACACCTTGATATTAAAAATCTGGCACAGCTTAAAACTGTGCCAAATTCTGGCACGGTTTTATAACAATTTGGCACACTTTAAAACCGTGCCAAAATTTGGCACTGTTTAAACGTGTGCCAAAATTAAGCACACTTAATTAAAATATAAATCCCCAAAAAAAAATAATACTTTCTCCCAAAATTTTCTCTCTCCCACTCACTCTCATCTCCCGCTCAGGTATCCCGTTCTTCCCTCTCTCTCGCGCGTGCTCTGTACAACCCAAGATCATCCATGGGTTTGGTCCCTAGATCGGAAGCCTCTACTCCTCTTCCTCAATTCGAACCCTAGATCAGAAGCCGTTACTCCTCTTTCCTCAATTCACTGCTCCTCTTTCCTTAATTCGAACCCTAATCCTTCACCGACTCACGTTGGCTTGCTGTCTGAAAAGAAATAGGAGCTCGAGATAATCATGAAGATGGGAGATTCTGCCATAGCAAAATCCAAAACAATCCATGGCTATCTAAACCGTAAAGAAGGGCAAAGTACCAGCAAGGTTAACAAAAATAATGATTGATAGTTTTATATTTTCCTTTTATTGATTTCGGATTCGTGTGAAATCATGACACAGTCACTTGTTATTAAAGGTGCATTATTTTGTCCCAAAAAAAAAATTATTTATGAACACAAACCCAAAATGAGATGAACGATTGTGCCGAGTCTGATGATCTAACAATTTCTTATTATTGACTTTTGCTTAGAATTGCTCCAGTTAAACTATTATTTTGCATTACATTAAGATCCATACTTGAATACAGATGCAGGAACCATATCCCCTTTTGAGCATGGAGAAGTGTTTGTCTTGGACGATGGTGGAGAGGTAGAAGAACCATGTTGTGTATTATTAACTATGAAGACTATTTTTGGTGATTTTTATTATATTTATTTTTTCTTGAACATTTCTTTTTAGTCACTCAAAATTTAATGGATCAGTTAAGTCATATTTAATTCTAGTATTAACAAAATATTTTAGTATGTTTATCCAGGAATTAAATCAAAAATGAAAAACGATACCAAGAATTTTCAAGAGTCATAGTCCTAAGAGATGGAAATTTTGGTTAAAGAGGAGGGAATGAGTCAGATATCAAAATATGTCAAGATTAAATAGTGCATTTCCATTTCCTGCTTTCTATCTACTTTGACTTCCATTTTTAGTAGACTGATAATTGTAAATGTTCTGGTATTACAATGACTTGACTTTGTGTCTGAAGGTGGACTTGGACCTTGGGAACTATGAGCGGTTCCTAGATATCAAGTTGACACGTCATAATAATATCACAACTGGAAAGATTTACCAGGCAAGTGAGTTAAATCTTTTTTTCCTAATAATAAAGCAAGTGGGTTAAGTTGAAAGTCTACTTACTCTTACCCTATAATCTATAATCTATGCTGATAGAAATTCTTAAGATCAATAGGCTTGATGTTTTTTGACTTATTGTATTGACTACTTTTCTTCTCTGTTAGTCTGTCATTGATAAAGAGAGAAAGGGGGATTATCTTGAAAAAACTGTTCCGATTCTTTCACTGTTGCCGAAGCACAATTTGTTATATAGTTATCAAATTGATTTTACCCTTGCTAAACTTGATTTCAATTTATATGTCACAATAATATTCTTGACATTGTGCATATTAGACATGTTTTACCCGCATCATCAACTAGTATGGTTATATTCTTTCATTCATTGATTTTGAATTCAGGAGCATGAAACTGATGTGAAACCTAGCATCGTGGAATTCTTCAAGACATCTCATTGGAGTAAGAGAAAGGGTGATTTGATGAATGATAAGTGCAAGGATACACATGTATGTTTCAGTTCTTTTCCCCTTTTATCCTTTTTGTATTTTATAAGACAAACCGTCTAATATAAGTCTTCTGACACTTCAACAGTCACAACACTGTCTCGGTCTCATAATGAAGAGCTGAGAAACTTGAAAGATAAGATATCATCTCATGAACAACTAAATGCCGCTAAGAATAGAAGATTTGAGAATTTGCAGACATTGTTGGACCAAAATGGGATACTTTCAAGAAGTCATGGCATGAAGAGTTCATCGGGTGGCTATCAAAATGCAAATGGAATCAGGTTAGTCTCAAAGTCTCAAATTCTCATAAAAGTTGTTGTAGCATTAAATAGAAAAATGGTCTGAAATAGCGACAAGTAGCCAAACTTAAAATGGCTTACTTTATGAGCATATTTACTTAAATTGGTGGAAGGGATTTGCTGGTGGTTTGGTTTTAAAATTTGTTGCTGCTGTTGAGTTTATTTCATATGTTAAAACAAGTTGGATTTAATGAATAAACAAAGGAAACTATGTTAAAATTTTCTAAAATCAATAAACGTTGTCCCGAGTAAAAGGCACGAACAGCTCGCATGAGACCAATGTAACTTGTCGGAACTCACCGCGTAGTCCCGGGTCTCCCGGTTTGAGAATATGACGATAATTTGTAAAAATCAACACTTAAACTTAAAAATAAGCCATTAAAGGGCAAAAACCCAAACCAACCCCCAAACGATCCTGTAGGAGGCACGAACACCTCGCACGGGAGAAATGTAACTTGTTGGAACTAACCGTGTAGTTCCAGCTCTCCCGGTTTGATAATATGACGATAATTTGCAAAAATCACACTTA
This sequence comes from Sambucus nigra, assembly GCA_949130495.1. NCBI lineage: Eukaryota > Viridiplantae > Streptophyta > Magnoliopsida > Dipsacales > Adoxaceae > Sambucus > Sambucus nigra. The sequence goes on from OX422209.1 coordinate 605,374,228, forward strand.
AACTTAAAAACAAGCCATTAAAGGGTGAAAACCCAAACCAGCCCCCAAACGACCCCATAAGAGGCACGAACATCTCGCACGGGACCAATGTAACTTGTAGGAATTGACCGCGTAGTCTCTGGTCTCCCGGTTTGAGAATATGACGATAATTTGTATAAATCAACACTTAAACATAAAAATAAGCCGTTAAAGGGTGAAAACCCAAACCAGCCTCCAAACGACCCCGTAAGAGGCACGAACACCTCGCACGGGACCAATGTAACTTGTAGGAACTGACCGCGTAGTCCCGGGTCTCCCGGTTTGAGAATATGACGATAATTTGTAAAAATCAACACTTAAACTTAAAAACAAGTCGTTAAATGGTGAAAACCTAAACCAACCCCCAAATGACCCTGTAGGAGGGATGAACACCTTGCACGGGACCAATGTAACTTGTTGGAACTGACTGCGTAGTCCCGGGTCTCCCCGTTTGAGAATATGATGATAATTTGCAAAAATCAACACTTAAACTTAAAAACAAGCCGTTAAAGGGTGAAAACCCAAACCAACCCCCAAACGACCCCGTAGGAGGCACGAACACCTCGCACGGGTCCAATGTAACTTATTGGAACTGACCGCGTAGTCCCGGGTCTCCCGGTTTGAGAATATGACGATAATTTATAAAAATCAACACTTAAACTTAAAAACAAGCCGTTAAAGGGTGAAAACCCAAACCAGCCCCCAAACGACCCCGTAGGAGGCACGAACACCTCGCACGGGACCAATGTAACGTGTTATAACTGACCGCGTAGTGTCTGGACTCCCGGTTTGACAGTATGATGATAATTTACAAAAATCACACTTAAGGTTAAAAACAGACCGTTAAAGGGTGAAAACATAAACCGGCCCCCAATCGACCCCGTAGGAGGCATGAACACCTCGTACGGGACCAATGTAACTTGTTGGAACTGATCGCGTAGTCCCGGATCTCCCGATTTGATAATATGATGATAATTTGAAAAAATCAAACTTAAACTTAAAAACAAGCCGTTAAAGGGTGAACCCCCAAACGACCCCATAGGAGGCACGAACACCTCACACGGGACCAATGTAACTTGTTGGAACTGACCGCGTAGTTCCGGGTCTCCCGGTTTGAGAATATGAAGATAATTTACAAAAATCAACACTTAAACTTAAAAACAATCCGTTAAAGGGTGAAAACCCAAATCAGCCCCCAAACGACCCCGTAGGAGGCACGAACACCTCGCACGGGACCAATGTAACGTGTTGGAACTGACCGCGTAGTCGCTAGTCTCCCGGTTTGAGAGTATGATGATAATTTGGAAAAATCACACTTAAAGTTAAAAACAGGTCGTTAAAGGGTGAAAACATAAACCGGCCCCCAATCGACCCAGTAAGAGGCACGAACACCTCGTACGAGACCAATGTAACTTGTAGGAACTGACCGCGTAGTCCCGAGTCTCCTGGTTTGAGAGTACAACGATAATTTGCAAAAATCACACTTAGTTAAAAACAGGTCGTTAAAGGGTGAAAACCCAAATCGGCCCCCAAATGACCCCGTAGGAGGCACGAACACCTCGGACGGGACCAATGTAACTTGTAGGAACTGACCGCGTAGTCCCGGGTCTCCCGGTTTGTGAATAGGTCGATAATTTGCAAAAATCAACACTTAAACTTATAAACATGCCATTAAAGGGTGAAAACCCAAACCAGCCCCCAAACAATCCCGTAGGAGGCACGAACACCTTACACGGGACCAATGTAATTTGTAGGAACAGATCGCGTAGTCCCGAGTCTCCCGGTTTGAGAGTATGACGATAATTTGTAAAAATCACACTTAGTTACAAACATGTCGTTAAAGGGTGAAAACCCAAATCGGCCCCCAAACGACCCCGTAGGAGGCACGAACACCTCGCACGGGACCAATGTAACTTGTAGGAACTGGCCACGTAGTCCCGGGTCTCCCGGTTTGAGAGTATGATGATAATTTGCAAAAATCACACTTAGAGTTAAAAATAGGCCGTTAAAGGGTGAAAACCACAAATCGACCCGTAAACGACCCCGTACGAGGCACGAAGACCTCGCACGGGACCAACGTAACTTGTAGGAACTAACCGCATAGTCCCGGGTCTCCCGGTTTGTTAATAAGTCGATAATTTGCAAAAACCAACACTTAAACTTAAAAACATGCCGTTAGAGGGTGAAAACCAAAACCAGCCTCCAAACGACCCCGTCGGAGGCACGAACACCTCGAAAGGGACCAACATAACTTGTAGGAACTGACCGCGTGTTCCCAGGTCTCCCGGTTTGAGAGTATGATGATAATTTGGAAAATCACACTTAGAGTTAAAAACAGGCTGTTAAAGGGTGAAAACCCAAACCGGCCCCCAATCGACCCCGTAGGAGGCACGAACACCTCGCACGGGACCAATGTAACATGTAGGAACTGACCGCATAGTCTCGAGTCTCCCGGTTTGAGAGTATGACAATAATTTTTCAAAATCACACATAGTTAAAAACATGCCGTTAATGAGTGAAAATCCCAAATCGGCTCCCAAACGACCCCGTAGGAGGCACAAACACCTCACATGGGACAAATGTAACTTGTAGAAACTGACCGCGTAGTCACGAGTCTCCCGGTTTGAGAGTATGATGATAATTTGCAAAAATAGCACTTAGAGTTAAAAATAGGTCGTTAAAGGGATTAAACCCAAACCGACCCCCAATCGACCCCGTAGGAGGCACGAACACCTCTCACGAGAGCAATGTAACTTGTTGGAACTGACAGCGTAGTCCCGGGTCTCTCGGTTTGTGAATAGGATGATAATTTGCAAAAATCAACACTTAAACTTAAAAACATGCCGTTAAAGGGTGAAAACCCAAACCAGCCCCCAAACAACCCCGTCGGAGGCACGAACACCTCTCACGGGATCAATGTAACTTGTAGTAACTGACCGCGTAGTCCGGGGTCACCCGGTTTGAGAGTATAACGATAATTTGCAAAAATCACACTTAGAGTTAAAAACATGCCATTAAAGGGTGAAAACCCAAACCGGCCCCCAATCGAACCCGTAGGAGGCACGAACACCTCGCACGGGACCAATGTAACTTGTAGGAACTGACCGCGTAGTCCCGGGTCTCCGGTTTGAGTGTATGACGATAATTTAAAAAAATAACACTTAGACTTAAAAACATGTCGTTAAAGGGTGAAAACCCAAACCGGCCCCCAAACGACCCCGTAGGAGGCACGAACACCTCGCACGGGACCAATATAACTTGTAGGAACAGACCGCGTAGTCTCGGGTCTCCCGATTTGAGAGTATGATGATAATTTGTAAAAATCACACTTAGTTTCAAACATGCCGTTAAAAGGTGAATACCCAAACCGGCCCCCAAATTACTCCGTAGGAGGTACGAACACCTCGCACGGGACCAATGTAACTTGTAGGAACTGGTTGCGTAGTCCCGGGTCTCCCGGTTTAAGAGTATGATGATAATTTGCAAAAATCGCACTTAAACTTAAAAACAAGCTGTTAAAGAGTGAAAACCCAAACCAGCCCCCAAACGACCCCGTAAGAGGCACGAACACCTCGCACGGGACCAATGTAACTTGTATGAACTGACCGCGTAGTTCCGGGTCTCCCGGTTTGTGAATAGGACGATAATTTGCAAAAATCAACATTTAAACTTAAAAACATGCTGTTAAAGGGTGAAAACCCAAACCAGCCCCCAAACGACCCCATAGGAGGCACGAACACCACGCATGGGACAATGTAACTTGTAGGAACTGACCGCGTAGTCTCGGGTCTCTCGGTTTGAGAGTATGACGATAATTTGCAAAAATCTCACTTAGACTTAAAAACATGCCGTTAAAGGAAGAAAACCCAAACCGGCCCCCAATCTACCCCGTAGGAGGCACAAACACCTTATACGGGACCAATGTAAGTTGTAGGAACTGACAGCATAGTCCCGGGTCTCCCGATTTGTGAATAGGACGATAATTTGTAAAAATTAACACTTAAACATAAAAATAAGTCGTTAAAGGGTGAAAATCCAAACCAACCCCCAAACGACCCCGTAGGAGGCACGAACACCTCGCACGGGACCAATGTAACTTGTTGGAACTGACCGCGTAGTCCCGAGTCTCCCGGTTTGAGAATATGATGATAATTTGAAAAAATCAACACTTAAACTTAAAATCAAGCCTTTAAAGGGTGAAAACCCAAACTAACCCCCAAACAACCCCGTAGGAGGCACGAACACCTCGCACGGGACCAATGTAACTTGTTAGAACTGACCGCGTTGTCCCGGGTCTCCCGGTTTGAGAATATGATGATAATTTGCAAAAATTATCACTTAAACTTAAAAATAAGCCGTTAAAGGGTGAAAACCCAAACCAACCCCCAAATGACCCCGTAGGAGACACGAACAGCTCGCACGGGACCAATGTAACTTGTTGGAACTGACCGCGTATTCCCTGGTCTCCCGGTTTGAGAGTATGACGATAATTTGGAAAAATCACTTAAAGTTAAAAACAGGCCGTTAAAGGGTGAAAACACAAACCGGCCCCCAATCGACCTCGTAAGAGGCACGAACACCTCGCACGGGACCAATGTAACTTGTAGGAACTGACCGCGTAGTCCCGAGTCTCCTGGTTTGAGAGTATGACGATAATTTGCAAAAATCACACTTAGTTAAAAACTTCCCGTTAAAGGGTGAAAACCCAAATCGGCCCCCAAACGACCCCGTAGGAGGCACGAACACCTCGCACGGGACCAATGTAACTTGTAGGAACTGACCGGGTAGTCCCGGGTCTCCCAGTTTGTGAATAGGTCAATAATTTGTAAAAATTAACACTTAAACTTATAAACATGTAGTTAAAGGGTGAAAACCCAAACCAGCCCCCAAACGACCCCGTAGGAGGTACTACCACCTCGCACGGGACCAATGTAACTTGTAGGAACAGACTGCGTAGTCCCCGATCTCCCGGTTTAAGAGTATGACGATAATTTGTAAAAATCACACTTAGTTACAAACACGCCATTAAAGGGTGAAAACCCAAACCGGCCCCCAAACAACCCCATAGGAGGCACGAACACCTCGCACGGGACCAATGTAACTTGTATTAACTGATCGTGTAGTCCGGGTCTCCCGGTTTGAGAGTATAAGGATAATTTGCAAAAATCACACTTAGAGTTAAAAACATGCCGTTAAAGGGTGAAAACCCAAACCGGCCCCCAAACGACCCCGTAGGAGGCACGAACACCTCGCACGGGACCAATGTAACTTGTAGGAACTGACCGCGTAGTCCCAGGTCTCCCGGTTTGAGAGTATGATGATAAGTTGCAAAAATAACACTTAGAGTTAAAAACATGCCGTTAAAGGGTGAAAGCCCAAACCGGCCCCCAATCGACTCCGTAGGAGGCACGAACACTTCACACGAGACCAAGGTAACTTGTAGGAACTGACCGTGTAGTCCCGGGTCTCTCAATTTGAGAGTATGACGATAATTTGCAAAAATCACACTTAGACTTAAAAATGTGTCGTTAAAGGGTGAAAAGCCAAACCGGCCTCCAATCGACCCCGTAGGAGGCACGAACACCTTGCACGGGACCAATGTAACTTGTAGGAACTGACAGCGTAGTCCCGGGTCTCCCGGTTTGTGAATAGGATGATAATTTGTAAAAATAAACACTTAAAATTAAAAATATACCGTTAAAGGGTGATCACCCAAACCAGCCCCCAAACAACCCCGTAGGAGGCACGAACACCTCGCACAAGATCAATGTAACTTATAGTAACTGACCGCGTTGTCCCGGGTCTCCCGGTTTGAGAGTATGACGATAATTTGCAAAAATCACACTTAGAGCTAAAAACATGTCGTTAAAGGGTGAAACCCCAAACCGGCCCCCAAACGACCCCGTAAGAGGCATGAACACCTCGCACGGGACCAATGTAACTTGTTGGAACTGACCGCGTAGTCCCGGGTCTCCCGGTTTGAGAATATGACGATAATTTGCAAAAATCAACACTTAAACTTAAAAACAAGCCGTTAAAGGGTGAAAATCCAAACCAGCCCCCAAACGACCCCGTAGGAGGCACGAACACTTCGCACGGGACCAATGTAACGTGTTGGAACTGACCGCGTAGTCTCTTATCTCTCGATTTCAGAGTATGATGATAATTTGGATTAATCACACTTAAAGTTAAAAACAGGCCGTTAAACGGTGAAAACCCAAACCGTCCCCCGAACGACCCCGTAGGAGGCACGAACACCTCGCACTAGACCAATGTAACTTGTAGTAACTGACCGCGTAGTCCCAGGTCTCCCAGTTTGAGAGTATGACGATAATTTACAAAAATCACACTTAGAGTTAAAAACATGTCGTTAAAGGGTGAAAACCCAAACCGGCTCCCAAACGACCCCGTAAGAGGCACGAACACCTCGCACGGGACCAATGTAACTTGTAGGAACTGACCGCATAGTCCCAGATCTCCCAATTTGTGAATATGACGATAATTTGCAAAAATCAAAACTTAACTTAAAAACAAGCTGTTAAAGGGTGAAAACCCAAACCAACCCCCAAACGACCCCGTAGGAGGCACAAACACCTCGCACGGGACCAATGTAACTTGTTGGAACTGACCGCGTAGTCCCGGGTCTCTCGTTTTGAGAATATGATGATAATTTATAAAAATCAACACTTAAACTTAAAAACAAGCCATTAAAGGGTGAAAACCCAAACCAGCCCCCAAACGACCCTGTAGGAGGCACGAACACCTCGCACGGGACCAATGTAACGTGTTGGAACTGACCGCGTAGTCCCTGGTCTCCCGATTTGAGAGTATGACGATAATTTGGAAAAATCACACTTAAAGTTAAAAACAGGCCGTTAAAGGGTGAAAACCCAAATCGGCCCCCAAACGACCCCGTAGGAGGCACGAACACCTCGCACGGGACCAATGTAACTTGTAGGAACTGACCGCGTAGTCCCTGGTCTCCCGGTTTGAGAGTATGACGATAATTTGCAAAAATCACACTTAGAGTTAAAAACATGCCGTTAAAGGGTGAAAGCCCAAACCGGCCCCCAATCGACCCCGTAGGAGGCACGAACACCTCACATGAGACCAATGTAACTTGTAGGAACTGATCGCGTAGTCCCGGGTCTCCCGATTTGTGAGTATGATGATAATTTTCACTCATATATGTAATTTTTTTTATTGTGAGTTTTTTTTTTTTTGTAAATTATTGGGTTACTAATGTCGTATCTTTTTTGTATTCTATTTTTTTTTGCAGGATAACAGTTTATCGTTGGATTTTATTCACGTGGAACACACAAAGAACTCAATGGTTTACAACAAGGGGTTTATTAATGATTCCATTCTTTTGTGTCGTGATCGCACGGTCTTTTGTTGTTTTATTATTGACTTTTATGGCCATAAGGGCTTTTTATATTTTGTGGCCGTTCGAGCTTTATGTTACGCAGGTTTTGTATTAACAGGTTTTGTAATGTCCAGAAAATAGAGGAAACTCTGCCCAATTTTTTTTGGGCCTGTGAGATGTTAAAGACTTGTAATATTTTGAAGTTTGTATGTACATTAGTTTATTAATAACGCGTAATATTATTAATTTATGAATTTTGTGCTTTCAAATATTTTTTTTTAAATAAAAAAATTGGCACAGTTCAAAACCGTGGCAAAAGTGTATCATATTTTGTCACGGTTTTGAACTGTGTCAAAGTTTTTTAAATTGTCCTGAATCTGACACAGTTAAAAACTGTGCCAAAAGTGTGCCAGAAATATCAAATTCTGGCACGGTTTAAAAGTGTGTCAGAAGTGTTCCTATTTTGCTGAATCTGGCACAGTTAAAAACTGTGCCAAAAGTGTGCCAGAAATATCAAATTCTGGCACGGTTTAAAAGTGTGCCAGAAGTGTTCCTGTTTGGCTGAATCTGGCACACTTTTGAGCCATGCCAGAAAAAATTCCCATTTTGGAACACCTGTTTCTGGCATAGTTCAAAACCGTGCCAGATTTGATCTGGCACAATTTTAAACCGTGCCAGAATCCTGTTTTTGGTGTAGTGCTCTCTCTTCTCTCTTCTCTCTCTATTAAGACAAACTTCCAAAAGATCCCAAATGCTGAGGGTAAGCCTCCTTATATAGTAGGCTAGGAAGGATCGAAAAGGTTAGTGCAAATATAAAGGCTGAGATTTGGTTTTGGCCTTTTGACTTTGATCCAATGGTTTAACATCGGTGGTGATTTAAACAATCGTTGATTGGTCTAGAGAGGTTCACAGGGATTGAGTTAGGATGCATGCAGAACGTTGATAAAAGATATCCAAGGGCCGATAAGGTGTACGAGTTATGAGTCTACTAACAAACACAAATCAGACTGTTGTGCAATAGACAAGTTTAAGGCCCAGAGGAACACTCACACGCGTGTTTTAAAAATAATTACACACGCACCCTCAAGTCTCAAGCCCATTCGGATCCTACCCAACTCAACTTTCAGGTATAAAAAGTAATAACAGTAATTACAGAATGACCCCAAAAGTTTATAAACCAAGTTTTAATTAAAAAACATTTAAAAATTATTAAAATCAATTTAAATGGGATTAAACACACACAACTCACACATAATCAAATAATACACTATATGAACAATGTATGCAACCCTACTGTGTGTGATTGAGATTTATACCTTCAATTGAATCAAGTGTGGCTTGAGAAGAAGAATCTGAGGCTCTTTGGTATCTAGGGAATGGGACTCTAATTTTGTCACAATTTCCAAACTAGATGAGTACTTATATAATGTAGACTCAAGTGAGTCAAGAGTATAAGGTGCTTCAGTCTGCCCCTTTGGAAATATGAGACAAAATCTCCTTTGAGTCAACTAGAACTCGTAGGTCTACAAAGAAATAAGGAAAAACCTATTCATATACAAAAATTCTATCTACCCATTTCCTAGAAAAATAAAATTACATAACTCAACTAATTACAAACCAATACCCTAATAACATCTGTTGAATACAACTGTACAGATTCCTTCAAATAACGCTAAGATCAAGCTTATTAAACAAATGTACAAACAAAAATGAACTCATAAGACTCAAACTTGTCCCCCATTTTGTCTCAAATGGACAAAGGAAATAATACTTAAGTCATAGGAGTTTATTCAGCACACACCATTCCTATCGATTTTCGCAAAGAAAGAAATCTATTGTAATCTAAAGGTTTGGAAAATATATTTGCGAGTTGCAAATCAGTAGGAAGATAATTGATTTCTAATTCCTTAGTCTCAACTAATTCGCGTATAAAATGATGTCTAATTTTTATATGTTTAGTTCGCGAGTGTTGAACAGGATTTTTAGAGATATTGATCGCGCTTTAATTATCGCAATAGAGATGTAGTTGATCTTCATGAATACCATAATCATTTAGTATTTACTTAAGCCAAAGTAATTGAGCACAGCAACTACCAGCAGCTATGTATTCGGATTCAGCTATGGACAACGAAGTGCAGTGTTATTTCTTACTACTCCATCCTACCAAATTATTACCGATATAGTAACACGCTCCTGAAGTGCTCTTAATATCATCAGTACACCCTGCCCAGTCAGCATCAGTGTATCCTATTATAGTATTAGGAGTATCATTGGTGTACCATAGTCCTAAATTTAGAGTGCCTTTTATGTATTTTATAATTCTTTTTATGCATACTAAGTGGCTCTCTTTAGGATTATTTTGATAACGGGAACACAAGCAAACTATGTACATAATATCAGGACGCTAGGCAGTAAGGTATAGTATGGTTCCTATCATACTACGATACAGAGTAGGATCTATGGATTTTCCATTCTCATCCTTAGATAATTTGACCGTAGTACTCGTGGGAGTTTTAGCTTCTTTGGCACTTGTAAGACCAAACTTTTTGACAATATCTAAAGCATATTTTAATTGCGAAACAAATGAACCTTATGAATTCTATTTTACTTGGAGACCCAGGAAAAATTTTAGCTCCCCCATAAGAGACATTTGAAATTCTTTATGCATAATTTTAGAAAAAGATTCAACTTCTGAGGGGGGTGTTGATCCAAAAATGATATCGTCAACATAAACTTGAGCTATAATAATATGTTTGTCAAAATGTTTGACAAATAGGGTTTGATCATTTCCACCTCTCTTAAAACCTTTATCTAAGAGAAAATTGGAAAGGCGCTCATACTAAGCTCTTGGCGCTTGTTTTAGGCCATACAAAGCCTTTTTAAGACGATAAACATGGTTTGGATACTGAGGGTCAATAAACCCTTTTGGTTGTTCGACATAGGTCTCTTCAGTCAAGATTCCATTAAGAAAGGCAGATTTGACATCCATTTGGTAAAGCATAAAATGCAAGTAACAAGCTATTGCAAAAAGAAGACGAATAGATTCTAAGCGAGTAATAAAATCTATTCCTTCAATTTGAGAGTATCCTTGAGCCACTAATATGGCTTTGTTTCTAATGATTATCCCACTTTCATCAGATTTATTTTTAAATATCCAATGTGTGCTAATAACCTTTTTATGATCAGGCCTAGGTACAAGATACCAAACATCATGAATGACAAATTGAAGAAGTTCTTCCTGCATGGCAGAAATCCAATGAGGGTCATTCAATGCCTCATTGACATTCTTTGGTTCCACAAGGGTAACAAAACATGCATAATGAGCATAGTTTCTTAATTGAGATCTTGTACGTACAGGCTCACTAGGGTTTCTGACAATATTATCTATGGGATGATCTTTAGAAACCCAGTTAGGTACTTCAGGTGTCTCAATTGGTAAAGAATCATCTATTTCTGGAGAGTCATTTTCTAAAACATTTTCAAACTCTTCCACAATAGTTGGTTCTCCAGTCTTACTCTCAACAGTAGTGTCACTTACAATAACGTTAATGGATTCCATTAAGGTCTTTGTGCGAAGATTATAGACACGGTATGCTCTACTGTCAGGAGAATATCCTAGGAAGATAGCTTTATCTCCACGAGTCTCAAATTTGGATGAGTGTTCTCTGTGTTTGCAGACATAACACGTACTACCAAAGGTTCTAAGGTATTTAAGATTGGGATTTTTCGCATACCATAGTTCGTAAGGAGTTTGTTTAGAATTCTTCCTAAGATAGACCCTATTGATAATGTGACAAGCAGTACGAATAGATTCTACCCAAAAATATTTAGGTAAACACTTGGCATGAATCATAACACGTTCCATCTCTTGAAGGGTACGATTCTTTCTCTCAATAATTCCATTTTATTGAGGAGTCTTAGGAGCACTATATTCATGTTTGTAACCATTATAGTCATAATACTCTATAATAATCGTATCTATGAATTCTCCACCTCGATCACTACGAATTCTATTTAACACTGTTCTAAAAAACCCGCCTAGGCACGCCTAGGCTTGAGGCTTGGGAGAAACGCCCCGCCTTAAGATTTTGACACCTTATGCTTGGTAAAACCCTTAAGGCATACTTTTTCTCTAAAAACAACAATGTTTTAGTGAAACGATATCGCCTTTTAAAGATCTTTTGCAAATCAGATCATTATCTCATGCAAAATAATCAAATAGTATTTTTATTTGCAAATAGTCAGACATATTTTTATGATATGTACAATTTTAGTATTTTAATAGCCTTGTTATGGTTAAAAAATATTAAAATATATTAAAAAGACCTAAACGCCTTTTCACGCCTTTTTACGCCAAGGCCCGCTTAGGCTTCTAAGGCTTAAGGCTTGGCCTCCACGCCTCGATCACGCCCCGCGTTTTTTAGAACCTTGCTATTTACTTGAGTGTCCTTATCATTTTTTATCCGAAGTAGAATTTTCAAAAAAGTTTGGAAATTGTCAGACTTTTGTTTTAAGAAGGCCACCCAAGTAAACCTGGTGAAGTCATCAACCATAACCAGAATGTAACTGTGTCTACAGAGACTAACAGTTCTAGAGGGATCCATTAGGTCCATATGGATGAGCTCCAAGGGTTTAGAGGTATGGATATATTTAGCTTTCTTATGAGGTGCCTTAATAATATTCCTTCCTGACGTGGTCCACAGACGATATTTGAGATAGGTTTGATCTTTGGAATTCCTGTAACTATTTCTTGTGAAGACAATCTACTTAGGTTATCGTAATTTATGCGACCCATCCTGTTATGCCATATTTCATTGTCATCCATTCTGGAAATTTAACAGATCTCAGTACTAGTCTGGACAGTATAACAATTATCGGGAGTCCTGAGTCCTGTAAGAATGTACTCACCTTTTTCATTTAAAATTTTACAATTATTCTTTAAAAAGGTGACAGTGTGATTTGAGTCACAAAATTGCAAGATACTAAGTAGATTATCCTTAAGACCTTTTACTAGAAGAACATTTTCAAGCAAAGGCAATCCCTCTTCTTGGAGAGTTCCTTTACCAATGATTTGAGATGATACACCATCACCAAAATTAACTTTTCCTCCAACAAAGTTGGTTTTGTTTAAAAGTTTTGTATCATCCCCAGTCATATGTTTTGAACACCCAGAGTCTAAATACCATCCTGAAGGAGTGTGTTCATATTTTAAAGCAGTAATCACAATGTTTCACTTTATATGTGGCAATAGCTCATCTTTTCTAACCCAAATAGCTCTAATTTTCATTTTGCGCTGATTTTCCCTCATTTGATAAAATTTGCGAGCATTAGATTTTTGTTGAAAAATGTTTTGATAATGAGTTTGAATTTTATGGAAAATATGAGTATTCGGTTTAGGAAAGTATCTAGGAATTCTTTTTGTAAATGATCTTTTAGGTTTGGTCTTTCTCTTTCTATAGTTAGAGTTTTTATCTGGTTGTCTAGGCAGAACATAATTGTTACGGATTCTCCTAGAGTAGTTAAAGTTTTGGTATACAGGAGTATTACAGACGGGATCAGCTAAACGTCTAGAGTAGCAACCTTTGAAAGAATGACCATATATATCACCGTAAGAGCAATATAGATTGCTTGAAGAGGGAATCTCCTTAGGAAAGTCTCTAAACATAGGTTTTATGGAATTTTGATGCTGAACCTTATTCCTAGGGAGTACAGTTTGAAAAACATAATCACTCTTCCAAATCGGGGGGCAGATGTATTTAGCCTTAGGTTGACTATCACACTTAGAGTAACTTGATTCCCTAATATCAAACTTTTGTTATTTTTCATCAAACTCATCTTTTAGGGAATAAAAATCTGGGTAAATTTATGTAGGTATTTTGCCTCCTGACACAAACTTGATTGATTCAAAGTTTTTAGTTTTTGTCTTTAACTTTGGGCAAAATCCTATTACAGTTAGATCATCAAAATTTATTTTTGATTTAGCAATAAAATCATCAAAACAGTTGGAATTATTTTCAAATTTTGTAAATTTTTTTAAAACAGTTGTTGTCTTTTCTTTAGATTGTTCCAATTCTAATAATGTCCCTTTATATTTTTGGGGTTTTTACTAATTAGTCCCGTTTACTAAGTATGTAGTTCAATAGACCCTGACATCTTTTTTTTGCTCCATCAGGTCCCATGAAATAAGATTTATGTTCCAATAGTCCTATTTGTAAACATACATTGAATAGTCACTGTATGTATAAATAGGAACTATTGAGGAAAAAATGTTGTGATAGGATCTATTAGGAAATATCCCCTTCAAACAGGACTTAATAGGAAGATCCTCTATATTTTTTCTCCAGAGTTTCATTTATTTCAATCAAATTCTTCAATTTTTTATCAAAACTTTTGACTTCATTTTCATGAGTTAGACATTGGGTAGTATACTCTTCAGTGTTAAGTTTAACCATTAGACTAAGGTCTTCTAGTTTCTTAGTGAGATCTTTCAATGTCTTCTCTAGTCTAGTGCTTTTCTTGAGAGTCTTGGCATAAAGCAAGTGAGTATCAGGGAGGTCTTCAGTGTCAGAATCACTAAGTGAAGTGTGTGAAGTGACCCCTAAGGATTCATTTCTTGAACTCACACACACATTGACATCGTCATTATCGCTTTCCCTTTGACTCACACACCCCGTACTAGAACTAGAATTATTCTCAGAAATTAAAGCATCTAAACCAGTAGCAGCATGATTTATAACAGCAGAAGTAGAGCAACTAACATCATTCTCATACATAGGCACAGGCATATCATCATTATAGACTATCTGGGCAAAGAAAGACATGCAAGGATCAAAAACCTCAGATGACTCAGGTTCCTCATTTTTAGAATCACTTAAATCATCCCATGTCTTGCAAATGTTGGCCCAAGTATGTTTATTGGTCGTGTTCAGTTTAACTCTATAGTCTTATTCTATATGACCCAATTTTCCACATCTAAAGCATTCAATATTCTTAAATTCTTTGTTAAGTCTCATATGAATATCCTTGTGATGTTTGTCTTGACCTTTCTCATGAGGTTTGTGATTAGACTGAGTTGAATAAATTGGCTTGCCTTGTCTGTTTGCCATTTTATTTCTAAATTTGACAATTTTCTTAAACTGTTTTGACATCAAGGCAATTTGACTATCCAAACTATCTATATCACATTCCTCATCGAAATCATTATTGGGAATACTAAACTCAAGTTTCATCAGCTTAGAGGAAAAACTCAAATTAGAACTAGTCTGTTTCCTATGGGACTGGGTCAATTGTTTCTTAAATTCTAATTCCATTTCCACAGTTCTCAGTTTACTACTAAGTAATTCAGGAGTGAGATTTTGATCACTCATTTCCTCAATAGCAAATCTTTTATTATCAAATCTCTGTGGTAATGATCTTAGAATTTTAGAGACAATTTCATATCCATCATAAATTATCCCATTAGCATGCAGTTTGGTCACAATATCAGTCAAATTCATTTAAAAGTCATCAAATGACTCAGAGTCAGACATGATTAAAGAGTTATACTGTTGGATAAGCATTTGTGTTTTAGCAGCCTTAACTCTAGTGTCACCTTTATGTGCAGTAACTAATGTATCCCAAGCTTCCTTAGAAGTTGCACAAGATGAGATCCTTTTGAACTCATGTTCATTTATAGACATAAAAATGGTAATCTTGTCTTTGTTATTGTTTCGAGAAACTTGCTTCTCTTTTTGAGTGAATTCACTTAATACTTTCTTAATCCTCTCATTGCTTCCTTCAGTGGCTAGTTTAGTAGGATGAGTAGAACCATTTTAAACAATAACCTAGACATCATCTCCTAAGGTTCCTTGTATGAAAGTAACTATCCTTACTTTCCAGTAAGCAAAGTTATTTCCATCAAAGAGAGGAGGTCTGGTCAAGTTACCAAATCTTTCATTTTTCTCGTCCATTGTTTGATTTTAAGAAAACAATTTCAGAAACACAAGATCTTTAAAGAAATTTTCCAAAGCTCTGATACCAATTGAAAAACTGTTACTTTAGTCATTTA
Source organism: Sambucus nigra (assembly GCA_949130495.1). Classification (NCBI taxonomy): domain Eukaryota; kingdom Viridiplantae; phylum Streptophyta; class Magnoliopsida; order Dipsacales; family Adoxaceae; genus Sambucus; species Sambucus nigra. Next base: position 605,389,659 of record OX422209.1, read on the forward strand.
ATACAAGATTAAACTATTGAATTAACTCCGAACTATTTTTTTAAGAAACTCTTTTCTTTAAATCAAAATAGATTACACAAGATGTGTTTAATAAAGCATGCACGAGATTTGTTCAAGATTAGGTAACAAGTTTTGAAAAATAAAACTAAAACAGATTAAGTCAACTAAATCAGCACAACCACGAGAATGAGATGAGGAAATGTAGAAAGATTAAGGACAGGGCGATTTTAACGTGGTAAAACTGCACCCAACTGAGGAAACATCCACGGTGACTTCTAAGTCACAAACCAAAAATCCACTAAAACAAAATATACAAGATACAAACTATATAACACACATGCACACAAAACAAACCTATACAAGTTTAGAATATGTACCCACTAGTTTAATTCTAACTTTTCTGCAGATCTGATGTTGATGTTACTTTCTCAGTTTGCTAACTTCTCCACTTTGTTCTAGTCTTTACGTCGACTCTTGAAGTTTCAAGATCTTATAGCCAACACTTATGTGTTGTAGTGTGACAAGTGTTTGTGAAAGTGTTCTAACATATGCATGCACACACACACTTATTTATTCAAATAAGTCCTAGCAAATTACATATCAGATCTAAATGATGTTCTTTTCAGTTTCTCTCTTCTTTAGAAACGAAAAGACTTTATTTGACCTTTTAAATAATCCCAGAATCCAAGGTTACCTTACTCGAAAGACTGCCAAGGTTATATCCAATTTCAGAGGGTTTTGAAAATGATTTTGAAATTGGAAACCACCAATTTCGATTCCAACTAGGTCAAAAGTCTTATTTCATAAGAACTAGAAATAGAAAGTATATTTGTTGATTCTAACGTTTTGAAAAACATTTACAGAATAGAAATCAACAAATGTGTTTTCTCAAGATGAGAAACTAAATAATGTAGATCTAAGTGTAATATAACACAAAATATCCAGATTTATAGTTTCTATGAAAAATAAATACAGATCTAACCTAAATGCTTAAGTTGGACACAAGATCTCAAACTCAGAGGATTTAAACCACGATCTGCCTTCAAACCTCTACCAAAGTAACTCTCAAAAACTCAGGTGTGGTGTTTGGTGTAAATGATTTAAGAAAAATAAATTAGGGTTTGAAACGGGTTAGGGTTTTCTCTCTGGTTTCTCTCTTCTCTCTCTTCTCTCTTCTCTCTTCGCTCTTCTCTCTCTATTTGGACGAACTGCCAAAAGTTCCCAAATACTGAGGGTAAGCCTCCTTATATAGTAGGCTAGGAAGGATCGAGAAGGTTGGTGCAAATCTAAAGTCTGAGATTTGGTCTTGGCCTTTTGACTTTGATCCAACGGTTTAACATCAGCGGTGATTTAAATAATTGTTGATTGGTCTAGAGAGGTTCACAGGGATTGAGTTAGGATGCATGCAGAACATTAATAAAAGAGATCCAAGGGCTGATAAGGTGTACGAGTTATGAGTCTACTAACAAACACAAATCAGACCGTTGTGCAAGAGACAAGTGTAAGGCCTAGATGAACACTCACATGCGTGTTTTAAAAATAATTACACACACACCCTCAAGTCTCAAGCGCATTCGGATCCTACCCAACTCGATTTTCAGATATAAAAAAGTAATAACAATTATGACAGAATGACCCCAAAAGTTTTATAAACCAAGTTTTAATTCAAAAAACATTTAAAAATTATTAAAAAATTCCCAAAAAATTATTAAAATCAATTTAAATGGGATTAAACACACACAACTCACACACAATCAAATAATACACTATATGAACAAGGTATGAAACCCTAGTGTGTGTGATTGAGATTTATACCTTCAAATGAACCAAGTGTGGCTTAAGAAGAAGAATCTGAGGCTCTTTGGTATCTAGGGAATAGGACTCTAATTTTGTCATAATTTTCAAACTAGATGAATACTTATACAATGTAGACTCAAGTGAGTCAAGAGTATAAGGTGCTTCAGTTGAAACTGACCACACAGACAGGGGACCCCTGGTTTGAGTACATGACCAAAATTTGCAAAGTGTTAGACTTAGGCTTAAAAAGATGTCGTCAAAGGGTGAAAATGTAAAACATCCATTAACGGACCCGTAAGAGGTACGAACACCTCGCACGGGACCAATGTAACTCGTAATAATTAATCGCGTAGTCACGGGACTTTCGATCTGAGAGCATGACCAAAATTTGCAAACTGTTAGACTTAGGCTTAAAAACATGCTGCCAAAGGGTGAAAACTTAAAATAGACACAAAATGGCCATTTAAGACACACGAACACCTCGCACGGGATCAATTTAAACCGCAAACCGCGTAGTCACGAGACCCCTGGTTTGAGGACACGACCAAAATTTGCAAACTGCTAGACTTAGGCTTAAAAACATATCGTTAGTTGGTGAAAATGTAAAACAGCCACAAAACGGCCCCGTAAGAGGCACGAACACTAATGTATCCCGTAGGAATCAATCGCGTAGTCATAAAAGCCCCGGTTTAAGAACATGACCAAAATTGGAAAAAAATCTAGACTTGGGCTAAAAAACATGCCGTCAATGGGTGAAAATGTAAAATAACCACAAAATAGCCCCGTACGATGCACGGACACCTCACATGGGAAAATTATAACCTGCAGATACCGATCGCGTAGTCATGGGACCCCCCCCCCCCCCCCCATTTGAGAACACGACCAAAATTTGCAAACTATTAGACTTAGGCTTAAAAACATACCGTCAAAGGGTGAAAACATAAAATAGCCATAAAACGAACCCGTAAGAGCCACGAACACCTCGTACGGGACCAATGTAACCCACAGGAATCGACCGCATACCACGGGACCCAGATTTGAAAACACGACCAAAATTTGTAAAATGTTAGACTTAGGCATAAAAACATACCGTCAAAGAGTGAAAACATAAATAACCCACAAAACGGCCCTGTAAGAGGCACTAACACCTCGCACGGGACCAATGTTACCCGCAGGAATTGACCGCATAGTCAGGGGACCCCCGGTTTGAGAGCACGACCAACATTTGGAAACTGTTAAACAGGCTTAAAAATATGCCTTCAAAGGTTGAAAAGTGAAATAGCGACAAAACGTCCCTGTAAGAGGCACGAACACCTCGTACAGGATCAAAGTAACTTGTAGGAAGTGTCCGCGTAGTCACAGGAGCCTCAGTTTGAGAACATGACAAAAATTTGCAAATTTTTAGATTTAGGCATAAAAGCATGCCGCAAAGGGTTAAAACATAAAATAGTCCCAAAACGTCCCCGTAAGCGGCATGAATACCTTACGAGGTACCAATATAACCTGCACGAACCAATCGCATAGTCACGGGACCCCCCGTTTGAGAGCACGACTAATGCTTACAAAATATCTAGACTGAGGCTTAAAAACATTCTGTCAAAGGGTGAAAATATATAACAGACACAAAACGGCCCTGTAAGAGGCGCGAATAACTTGCATAATACCAATGTAACCCAAAGGAACCGATCGTGTAGTCATGGGACCCCCATTTTAGAACAGGACCAAAATATGCAAAATATCTAGACATGTGGTTAAAAACATGTCATAAAAGGGTGAAAACATAAAAAAATAACCCACAAAAAGGCCCCATAAGAGGTACAAACACCTCTCACGGGACCAATATAACCTACAGGAACTGACCATGTAGACATGAGACCCCCATTTTGAGAACACGACCATTTTTTTTTTCAAACTGTTAGATTTAGGCTTAAAAACATACCGTCAAAGGGTGAAAACGTAAAATAGCCACAAAACGGCCCCGTAATAGGCACTAAGAACTTGCACGGGACCAATGTAACTTGCAGGAACCGCCGCGTAGTCACGGGACCCCTGATTTGACAACACGATCAAAATTTGTAAACTATTAGACTTACGCTTAAAAACATGCCATCAAAGAATGGAAACATAAAGCAGCCTAAAAACAGCCATGTAAAAGGTACGAACACCTTACATGGGACTAATGTAACCCGCGGGAATCAATCGCGTAGTCCGGGGACCCCCGGCTTGAGAGCACGAGTAATATTTGCAAATTATTATATAGGCCTAAAATATGCCGTCAAAGGGTGAAAACATAAAACAGCCATAAAATGGCCCCCTAAGAAACACGAACACCTCGCACGAGAGAAATATAACCCCCAGGGACTAGTCGCAAGGTCACGGAATCCTCAGTTTGAGAACACGACTAAAATTTGCAAAAAATCTAGACTTAGGATTACGAACTTACCGTCAAAGGGTGAAAATGCAAAACTGCAGCAAAATGACCTCATAAGAGGCACGAACACCTCGCACGGGACCAATGTTACCCACAGGAACCGGTCGCGTAGTCACAGGACCTCCGATTTGGGAAAACGACCAAAATTTTCAAATCGTTAGACTTAGGCTTAAAAACATGTCGTCAAAGGGGGGAAATGTAAAATAGCCCCGTACGAGGCACGAACAAGTTACACGTGACCAATGTAACCCACAGGAACCGACTGTGTAGCCATGAGACCCCAGTTTGAGAGCATGTCCTAAATTTGCAAACGGTTAGACATAGGCTTAAAAAAATACCGTCAAAGGGTGAAAACATAAAGCAGTCAAAAAAATGGACCTGTAAGAGTTACAAACACCTTACGCAAAAACAATGTAACCCACAGGAACCAACCGCGTAGTCATGGGATCCCCGACTTGAGAACATGACCAAAATTTTCACATTGTTTGATTTAAGCTTGAAAATATGTCGTAAAAGGTTAAAAGCATAAAAATGCCACAAAACGGCCCTGTAAAAGGCACGAACACCTCACACAGGACCAATGTACCCCGCAGGAATGGACCGCGTAGTCACGGGACTCCTAGTTTGAGAACATGACCAAAATTTATAAAATAACTAGACTTAAGCTTAAAAACAAGTCGTCAATGGATGAAAATATAAAATAGCTGCAAAATGGCCCCGTAAGAGCACGAACACCTCGCACGGGACCAATTTAAATCGCAGGAACTGACCACGTAGTCACGGGACCCCCAGTTTATGAACACGACCAAAATTAACAAACTATTAGACTTGGGCTTAAAAACATGTCGTCAAAAGGTGAAAATGTAAAACAGCCATTAAAGGGCCCCGTAAAAGGCACGAACACCTCGCACGGGACAATTGTAACTCGCAAGAATCGATCACGTAGTCACAAGACCTCCGGTTTGAGAGCATGACCAAAATTTACAAACCGTTAGGCTTAAAAACATGCCTTCAAATTATGAAAACATAAAACATCCACAAAATGGCCATGCATCTCGCACGGGACCAATATAACCCGCAGGAACCGATCGCGTAATCCCTCATTTGAGGACACAACCAAAATTTGCAAATTATTTGACTTGGGCTTAAAAATGTCGTCAATGGGTGAAAATGTAAAACAGCCACAAAACAGCTCCGTAAGAGGCACGATCACTCGCACAGGATCAATGTATCCCGCAAGAACCAACCGCGTAGTCACGGAACCCCTGATTTCAGAGCACGGCCAAAAAAATTCAAACTGTTAGGCACATGCCGTCAAAGGGTGAAAACATGAAATCGCCACAAAACGACCCTGTAAGAGGCACGAACACTCATGAGACCAATGTAACCCGAAAGAATCGACCCCGTAGTCATAAGACTCCCGATTTGAGAGCACGACTAAAATTTTCAAACTATTAGACTTTTACGGGATGAAAGTGACGTGTAGGAACTGACTCCGTAGTCACCCAAGAGGTCAATGTAACCCAACGAGCACTCTTAATAACTAATCGATTAGACTCTCGGTTCATGGGAAAAAAATCTTTTTTTATTATTTAAAATAGTCACAGATTTGGACCGTGACAAGTTCATTCTTAAAATAATGTGTGGTCATGGCACAAAGTCGTGACTATTTTATTTTTAAATTAAAACTGGTCACGGATTTGGGTTGTGACCATGTTTTGTGGGCACAAAATTGTGGGTCACGGATTTGGGCCACAACCAAGTCAGTGACCATCCTAGGCTATAACCAATGGTAGTGGTTAGGGATTTGGGTCGTGACCATCAAAAATGGTCATGTCCAAATTGGTCACGGGACTAATCCGCAACCCACAACCAATGGTCACGAATTTGGTCCATGACCATGCGCAGTATTTGGTGTATTGAAGTGTTGTTTCCATTAGACCAAAAAGAAGCCAGGAAGGTGAGATGAAAATAAGCTAATTATATTATGGAGAAAGGTATTTTTTAAAGAAGGGGATACATTGTCCCCTTACTTCGTTGTGTTAATCCATCCAAAGTATAAGACTTGATCAAGGAGGTGCATAAAGGTTCATGTGGAGCTCATTCAGTCGGTCGATCGTTAGTATAAAGAATGACCATACAAGGATACTACTGGCCGATGATGAATGAAGATTGTGTTTTTTTCTCCAATAAGTGTGATAAGTGCTAAAAGTTTGGTATTATCCATAAAACATCGGGGGTTATCCTAACTCCCGTCACTTCTCCCTTACTATTTTCTATTTGGGGAATAGACTTGATCGGTCCATTACCGATCGCAAAATGAAGGTTTAAGTATTTGATTATAGTAGAGGTTTACTTCACCAAATGGGTGGAGGCTGAGCCTTTGCTTGATATGCCTTATCTGAGGGTTTTTCAATTTATATGGAAGCATATCATATGTCGCTATGGAATGCCCTATGCTTTCATCACCAACCATAGTACCCAGTTTGATAATGATGAGTTCTAGGAAAATTGCATTTGTTGAAGGATTAAAAATCTTCATTCAGCATCTAGACATCCACAGTGTAATGGTCAGATAGAGATTATTAACAAGACTCGGCTTGATGGGTTGAAAGGTTGGATGATGCTAAAGGGAACTAGATTAACGAGTTGCACGGTGTCCTTTGGTATTATAGGACTACACCAAGATAGCAATAGAGGAGACTCCATATATGCTCGATTTTGGTACCGAGGTAGTGTTACCCACCAAAGTAGGTATGCCGACTCACAAGGTAATGAATTTTAACTCCCTCAAAAGTGATCTCATGAGGCGACTAAATCTAGACAATGTTCAGGAAGTCAGAGAGAATGTTGTAATTTTGAAGGCTGCTTATGAACAACAGACTGTTAGGTTCTACAACCAGAGGGTCAAGGCGACCAACCAGAAATAAAAAGATCTTGCACTTAAGAAGGTAATCTAGAAGGGGAACAAGTTGGAGCCAAATTGGCATGGTCCATACTGTATCTCAACAGGTATTCGACAAGGAACATATCACCTGGAAATATTGGAAGGAAAAGAATTTAAAAATTCCTAGAATGCCGATCACCTTTGCAAATATTATCAGTAATTTTGATTTGATGTAATCGTTCAATTTATTTAATAAAGTTGAATTTTTTTACCTATTATGCATCCTTCCATGTTTTTTTATGAGTACGGTGATATGCATCCACCAATGACAAACTTTTCCAACTTCAAAAACATTTAGACAGTAAGTTTCTCTAATTCAAAGTTTTCCACTTTTCCAACTTCAAACTTTTCCTACTTCAAAAAAGTTTAGATTAGAAGTTTCTCTAATTCAAAATTTTCCACTTTTCCAACTTCAAAAAAGTTTAGAAATATTTTTAAACTTCATGTATGATTTCTCCTTTGACAAGTCAAGAGCAAGAATTTGGTAAAACTTCATGTATAAACACTAGAAGTTTTACTCAGCTGGGTTAAACACAAGAATAACTGACATTCCTAACACACTTGGTCGCCAATGATAGCTAATGAAAACACTTAGTTCAGCAAAACTACTTACAGTTTTATCTAAGTTCATTTGTAGAATCTAAGGCATTGCAAATGGGTTTAACCATAATCCAAACACTTATTATTTAAGCAGATTACCTAGTCTACAAGTTGGGTAACTAATCAAAAGATAGATTACCTAGTCGACAAGCTGATTAAACTAATCACAACCTTAAATAAAGTTGAAAATGGATAAAAAAAATATACATATTGAAAAATAATTTTATTTTATTCCAAGCACTCTCTAAAGGTCTGAAAAGAAGGAAATACAAGTCTATTCTAAAGTATGTTTTCCTTCAGCTTTACTCATCCCAGCAAGTGACTCATCAAGGGTGCTCGGTAAGGTTTATAGATCTAAAATCTCTTATTCTTGTACGTCTGCTACTACTCGCTCAGTCCAGCGGATGTGGGGGAACGAACATATTCATCCTCTCCTTGAAGATCATAATCTCCAATATATTTTCTAACTAAGCTTTGGGGAATGGCATAAGTTTGAATCCAATTAACATCAAATTTAATGGGTGGATCAGGATAATCCAACATCCCTGGATCATGCCAGTTCCATAATTCATTGACCTGGGGTATCTTCAACAGTCCCAACAAGTTTAATTAAACCCATTTATACCATTTTGGCCTAGTTTGCTTCATTTGTCTATCCAAATAGGTTAAGGCTTCATCATACCCATCCATCCAGATAGCCTTGGATTGCTTATGAACATAGAAATTTAGTCGATCCAACCTATCGTGGAGATTTTGATAGCCTTATCCTTCTCCTGTAGTAAAGTAGCTTGGTCGGCTAAGGTTTTCTTAGTTCTTTCTTCATCTACTGTTGGTCGAGCAACCATGACTTGCCTAGAATATTTCCCAGATTTGGTTTTTCTCTTCTTCAAAGTCTCTAGTTCCTCCAGAAATTTGGCATTTTCCATCTCTAAGAATGAGACACCTTCAATTAGACCAGTATCTTCTCTCTTCTTCAGGATATCTAGCTCATTCCTCAGGGCATTATTCTCTTTCTCTAGGAATGCAACAATCTCCTAAGCAGTTTCAGCTTCCTTATTCAGAACAATATCTTTCTTATTCAAAGAAGAAGTGATGTCTTACACTTTCTTATCAAAGCCCCAACTTTCTCTCATGGCTTTGTATTTAGATTCATAATTAGAATGAAGCAATTCTAAAGAAATTTTGTGGTCTTTCTGTAAATCTTCAATTGTTTCATAGTTTGTAGCGTTGTTAGCCACGGACTTATCAAGAATACAGTAAAGATGAATATAGGCAACTTTCACTTGGTCGGGGGCATCTGAGCTGAGCAACCCCACCAACTCTTCTTTGGTCAAAGCTACATAACCTGCTTCAAGAAGACTTTTTCATCGTCTTAATAGGTTGGATTCAGCAGAAACTATCATATTTTTCCTGGCATCAAACTGGAAATTTACAAGAATATGTATACAGGTCCGACCAAGGAAGACAAGCAGTAATGATCAAACAAGCAAACAACATCAAAGAAGAATTGGAAAGATTGAATACGACTGCTTTCATTTCATTGATAAGTCAAGAATATAGAGGTGATTCCATTACAAGGGAAAAGAAGAAAAAATGGAAAATAAATAAAAGAAAAAGGAAAAAACTAGTTAAAAGGAGCTAAATGTTGTCCTTGTCCCTGTTCTTGTCCTTATCCTTACCTTGACTAGTAGTTGGCTCAGGAGGAGGTAGGTCGGTCGTATCCATAGGCACCAAGGAAGATTATACAGAACCCTCTTAGTCATAAAAGTCCTCATCCAAGTTAGGAGGAGTTCTTAGGTCATGTCTCTATAATAACACAGAATCTGCCTGGGTACCGACCTCCTTCAAGGCATCTGACTATCCATCCTTATAGAAGAGCTTCTTGGTGTACTCTATTTTGATGGTTATAGCAACAAAGGCTTTATCCCACCCTTTATTAGCAGCCTCCTCCTTATCCTTCTTACTCTTGGCCTTCATAACAGTGTTCTCAGTAGTCAGGTGGAAGTCGTATCTTCGGTAACCTTTGCCATTCCCTCAGCTTCTGTCTATCAAGGTCAATTTATCATCAGCAACCTTTTGTTTATCCTCTACTACCTTTACCCTATCCCCGACTGCCTTAACCTTATCGTGCCAAGTCTTTCTCTCTCTCTCTCTAAGGATTCCTAGGGTGCCTGTAAACATTTTTGCAGGCCCTCAAAAGCTTCCTCTACATCAGCTGAGGAAGCCTTCAGCTGGTCATTCTTCTCCAACATTTTATTATAATCCACTAAGAACTAAAAAAAGGTAAATATGCAACATTAATATATAAGGAGCGCGAAAAATATTATTGCAGATAAACACAAAAGTTAAGAATTTACCAAGGCTAAGTTTTGACTAGCCCTCTCAACTAGTTGAGCTCTGGACATAGGGGCGGCCACCAACCTATCTGCTGGAAGAGTACTAGCCTTTTTTAAATCCTCCAGGGTTGATTATTACAGAATCATCTTTAATTTTGCCTTACTCGGTAGAGGATTTTTTTTGCCAACTCTTAGTGGTCGGGTAGACCATTCTTTAACCTCTTGAAAGGAGGTTTAGTAATTCGGGCGTATTCAGTGTTGAGGACTTAAGGACTCTTCTCAGTAACTTGAGGCCTCTTGTTAGTAGCAGCAGTACTCTTTTTGGAAGGGGGAGGAGACCCAGACCCAACCAACAAGTTTGTAATTTTCCTCTTCACCATTTCTGCAGTAGATAAAATGGGGACAGTAGTAAGGTCAATGGACTCGAAAGAAGAAAAAGTCCATCCTACGGCAAGCTCTCTCTCTATTCCAGTTGACTCAATAGTAGAGGAGGTAGACATTGGTTCTTCGTCCAAAATTGATGGGTGATTGAGGGGAAATGATTATTGGTTAGCTAACAAAGAAAGTTGTAGACACCATATTCTAGGAGCCTTTTAAGTTTCTCCATGGGTCCCTAGCACCTCCCCATTCACTACAAAACCTAGGTCATACTCCGAGTACCGATTTAATGGTTATCGAGCACTCCCAAACCCCATTTGACTCCTGTTAACTCCATTATCAGAGGGAAAGCTCAATTAATCTTCAAAGGGATCTGAATCCCCTTTCCAACCGTCCTCCCCATGCACAAACCGACATAACAATTCAGATAAAAAGACCATTTTACTACTAAAAATTGATTTGGAGGCCACAGGCATGCCCGACCTCCTGATTTGACCCCAATCAACTTCATCGTTAGAGAAAAATATCAATGAATCTTTGAAGGGAACCAAAACCCCTTTCTAATGGTCCACCCCGTGCGCGAAATGAAATAACCGTTCAGACGAACGATCTATTTTCCCCTAAAAACTAATTTGTAGGCCATCGGTCACTCCTACACTTCGTTTGACCAAGGTCAACTCTTTATCTCGAATAAGACTAAATGAATCTTCTAAGGGAACTGAATACCCTTTCCAACGGTGCATGAATAAGCCTTACGATATGGAAAAAAGATCCGTTTTACTCCGAAAGGTCACCGGATGATTTTGGACTACGATTGACCAAAGTAAATCTCCAAAATGAGCGAAGCTTTTTTATACATCGAAGTTCCTATTATAACCTTCCTAATGGTCTATAGGGTGCGCGATTCGGACATACGATTTGGACGAACGATCCATTACCGTCCGATGATCTCCTGTCCAAAGGACCAACGGACGCTTCCGAGCTTCGTTTGACCTAAAGTCAACTCTCGGTCCTGAGAGGTCTCTGAATTACCTTTCTAATGGTATTCCCCTTGCGCGATTTGGATTTACGAATTGCGTTCTACGACCATTTTTCTAAAAAAATCTGCACGAAACTGCCGATTGGCCGGTTCATTTCCCTGCCTCTCGACATTGTTTCTAGGGTCACCTGTCGATTGGTATGGCTAGGAATATGCAGATCATAAGTCCCCTACCCTATATAAGGAAGGCATGAGCTTACTTCCAAGTCACGCCTGAGATCTGTCAATATTAGTGATCTCATCAATATTCTTCTACAATCAGCTAAGTTTCCTTGTGTGAAATTCTCTTTCTACCTTTCATTCCCATCATTCTCATACCCAATTTAGAAAAAAATCTCCTTATCTCTCATCCAACAGTCATACAAACTTGCAAGGAAGCTCATCAAGGATTAAGATTAAGCTTCAAGTCTCCAAAAAAGGTCCAAACATCCTTCTCTCTTTACATTTCTCTATTTTCGCATTAGTCATATAAATTCTCAATTTAGCTTTTACTTTAGATCATACACATTAATACCTTATCCTTTATTCGTTATATTGCACATAATTTATTTTCTATAAGAATGCAAAATAAAGAAAAAGAGGGTTACACCTATAAATTTCGATGGGATTCTTCATCACATTTTTGCAAAACTAAAAATATATTTCCTACACACACACACATACAATAAACTCCCGTTTGAATCTATGGGACAAACCCCACCCTTGTGTCGCATGTGAACTATGTGGACTTTGATGCCTTTATAGGCTATGTAGGTGTTTGGGGCTAAAACCCGAGACTCGATTCCTATTTTTCTATTTTCATATTTTCATCTTCTTTTTTACTATTTTATCTATATATCATTCATATATATTATACTTGTGATTCATACTTATGCATTTTATCTAACACATATTATCATTTCATCATAACGATTAGTATCTCGATAAGCGCGCATATCATATTTTCTAATTATTATTTTGGGAAAATTCATTTGGATGACCTCACTCTATCATTTCCATGATATGATTCGAGCGATTTCGATATCCATTTATATGTACACGCGCACGCGCTTCACGGAGAAATTAAGGAAAATAGTAGCATAAACCCATGAGAGATTGAAAGGGCGGGATGGGTGCCTAAAACCTTCCCATTCGGTATCTTAGCCCCCAAACCTCTGAATTATTGATTTTGTAAGCATTTGTTTTTCTTTGATGCCTCTCTCTTAAGGCGGCAACATGTTCTTTTGCTTGTTTTGTCCAAAATAGGCTGGCGACTCCATCCCTTTACACCACCCCACATCGATGACGACCGAAACATTCCTAGAAAGGGAGCGAGACCTTTTCTCCGTCTCCAACCGTGTGCACGAGCATCGACCCCTAGATGGAGGAACACCAAAGGGATGGCCACAGTGCGACTCCGTTGGGGACTGACATGTCATAAGAGGGCTAGACTCTATTTGCATGGGCGTTATCATTTTTTGTTTGTGTGCGTATCCACTTACATGTATGTTCCATTTTTTCTCCTCTATTGTTTCTTGTATATATCTACCTCATGCTTATATCACTCCTCACTCACACACTTGTATATACTCTCCATGTACACTTCACGCTACTTTACGATCACTTATGTCCACATGTTGCACACACCACTTAGAATATCCATGTTTAGGTGTCATTAACACACACATCCACTTAATACACTTGTATATATCCATGCTCACTCACACTTATCACACACCACTAGTAGATGATCCATGCTTAGGTTCACTACCACACACTCATTTGTAGATATTCACACATCACTCACTCTCACATGATAATGCTTAGTATAATCTTCATTCTAGAATTAATTTTCATACTACTTGTACATCCTTCCATATTAGTATAGTTCTCATTATGCCAAATAAAATACTCTCTCCATAATATACTTTTCAAGAATCATGCATTTCGCACACTATATCACCAAGAGCATGGTTATTGACCAAATTTTGTCCTGTAAGTGGGGAGTCACTTTGTGATGGGCGCTGGTCCGGTAGGTCGCAATTAGCCTAAGCAATATGACTCTCACCTTCCATTGGCCAAGTACCTTCGACGTATATCAAATGGTTCCCCAGCATCAGCATCATATCGCCTGACTGAAGTCATGACGGGAGGTATATAGCAGGGAATTCGTTCATGTACATTGAGTGTATCAAATTCGCTCTTACACGTACTATCCCCACGAGGTATATAGTGGGGAAATTCACGTACACTCAGGTATATGAAATGGCTTATCAACACGTACCGATTTCCCTCAAACGCAATAGGTATATCATGGAAGTCACGCCAAAGGGCGGAACCTTTCCACTAACCCAACAACTGCATACCCTCATATAGGAGTCAAACCTAGGGAACTCATATTTTGTTCGTCGATTACTACCCGAAACTATACCGAAATGACGGGTCAAAATGCTGCCCAAATTTTCATACGATTTCATCTTTTTCCAAAACGGGATCCTGTCCATGAGCCTGGAAACAAGTCAATCCGTGTTTTACATATTTTTCAAACCCAATTTTTCCCAGGCTCGGGTCTCGTCCGGCATTTCTTTTGCATTTAGCTAAACTTGATACAAGTGAAAACATAATAATAATAATAATAATAATAATAATAATAATAATAATAATAATAATAATAATAATAATAATAATAATAATAATAATAATAATAATAATAATAATAATAATAATAATAATAATAATAATAATAATAATAATCATGTTGAGACCCTTTTCTCGTTTTTCCTCCTTCCTTAGAAAAGTGTCAAAAACATTTTTCCCTCTTTTATCAAAATACCAAAAGCATTTTTTGTCCTTTTATCATATATGTCGAAAGGGATTTTTCCCTCCTTTTATCCAAAAAAATACCAAAAATATTTTTTCCTTCCCTCTCCAAAAATTGTCAACAATATTTTCCTCATTTGTCAATAATAAAGTTTCTCCCTCCTCTCTTTCAAAAATAAATTCGAATCATTTTACCTCTCAGGTTGACCGTATACCCGACCCCTGGCCTAGCTCCCTATTGGATTCGATCTTCCATCGAACTGCCACGAGGATTCGTTAATTCTTCCTCTACTTCCTCCGAGTCCAGAATCCACCTTCACCCACACTCCATGGATAACGCAGACCAAGTATGGAATGTGCAGCCTGATTTGATGACGGTTCTAGTCCAACTTACCACCAAGATTGATAACCTTTAAATCGAGGTTCATGAGATGCAGCGAAATTGGGTCCCTATTCCCGAAGAGCCTGAGGTATTCTTCCCTCGTGCTATGGATCCGCTTGCACCTAAGACTATTTGGGTCTCGAAAGAGTATCAGCACGCTCCATGCTCCCCTTCTGCCAACGAGACACTGCCATCTTATCATTCTATGTCGAATCTTGCCCATCAAGGGGCTAACCTACTAGTACCTGTTGATCCGAAGAAGAAGAGTTGAACAAGGTCAAGAAGGACCTTACGTTGTTGACCAAGAAGTTCGACCAGGTTCGAATCTTCGGGAACTACATTGATTACACCCATATGTCTCCCTACCCTAAAGCAAGGCTATCGATAAAATTTAAGATGCCTAACATTGAGAAGTTCGGGGGCAGCGGTCCCCCAATTGTCCATCTCCAAAGTTACCGCCGAGCCATGACTCTCCTCTGTGCTTCCAAGGAGATAATGGCCTAGATGTTCCAACAGTCTTTGAAGGACAGCGCCCTTCGCTGGTTCCCATTCCTCGGGGAATCCAGAATTTATAGTTGGAAGGATATTGCCCATGAATTCATGTCGCAGTACAAGGTTACGCGTCATGATTTAGAAATTTTTAAGAAAAATCTCGAAGAAACTATCAGTAATTTCATAGCAAGGTGGAGGGAGAAAGCATCCACCATGACCAACCGGCCTTCCGAAGAAGAGCAAGTTAGTATTGTGAAAAAATATTCTTACCCCATGTTCGAGAGACAATGGGAGGGAAGTATTACCCCCATTTCTGAGCCCTCCGAGAAGCCAGAGTGGAGATTGAAGAAAGTATTGCTAAGACAGAAGCTGAGCTAAAGAAAGTATCCGGACAGTTCACTCCAAGAAAATATGAGAAGCCTACCAATACCACAGTTTTGACCATCAATAATAACATCTCTCAGCATGGTACTTATTGGGTGCCAGAAAGTCTCCATAACCCTGTCAAAAAATAATACACCGAGCTTCATGCTCTCCTCTCCAAAGTCTACCAAGCTCTATTGAGAAGAAATCTCATCAAGTCGTTGGACCCTCATCCATTACCAAACCCACTTCCCAAAAATTTCAAACCTGATGCCTATTATGATTTCCACCAAAAAGCCAGCCATACTACTAATCAGTGTTTCCATTTCCAGAATTTAATCGAAGGTTTGATTGATATGGGTGTCATCGCCCCACCAGCCAATCCTAAACCCAACACCGCTCACAGTCCACTCCCAAATCAAGAAAATGTTATCTTCTTTGAAAATGATTCGGAATTCAACCCATCTATCGAGATTATACCCAGTAAATCACCCATTATACCCGTATATTCATCCAAACCCCTTAAAGTTTTCCCAAATTTTCTCGTACACCCTACTTCTTTTACCGACCAGGACCTGTCACTTCTTGCAAGAGCATGTATTGTCATTCCTACCCATTTCGGAGGGAATGGTAGGGAATTACCAGCAATACTGAACCAGCTCCTAGAATTTGGGCTGAAATTACTCCCATAAATGACCATTGATTGCCAAAGGTTCAACACACTATTCTTGGAAGCTCGAAAGTGGACTCTAGAGTCAGATAATTGGGTGGTACCCATCGAAAAAGTAAGTTTAGACAATGTAGTTCTAATTATGGCAAGCTTATTTCGACAGACCAATGAGATTATAGTATATCCGAGTTACTTGATACCTTGAAACTATAAGGGAGGTTGGTCCCTTCACTTCTGCATCTCCCCGTTGAGTGGGACGATCTATGTCAAGAGGTTGTTGAGGCTGTAAAATGCATTGACTTCTCGTGGAAGGATGACATCTTTGCCATCGGATGGGGGGGCGAGTTTGTTAGTTTATATGACGAGCCAAGTCAAGAAATTTTTAGCCCGATAATCAGTATATATAGGAGGATATCATTTGAAGATCTGCTAGGAAATATCAACAAAGTGGTCGTACAGCTCGAAGTAGATGAAGAAATGGGGTTTATGTACTTACCCTCCTCCATGAACCATATGACAAGATCTGGGAGGATCATAATCTGAATCCTCCATCAGCAACGACAAATAAAGGAAAGAGAGTCGTCAAGGAACTCCTCATGCCAGAAATAACCATTGAGGAGAGCAAGATCCTCGACTAGCTGAAGAAAACTCACGCTAACATCACTTTATGGGAACTCTTTATGTCTTACCAACTATACCAAAATGCCTTGATTAAATTTCTTACCAGACACATAGTCCCTCCTTCCACCACTCCAAAAGAAGCAGTGAATTTAGTTGGATCGTTAACCTCTACTAGAATGATCTCCTTCTCTGGGGAAGAAATACCTAAGTTTGGTCCTAATCACAACTATGCTCTCAATATCTCTGTTGAGGTAATGGGGAAAGCAGTCTCACGCGTCGACAACGGATTAGCACTTAATGTTTGCCCGTTAAGAACCCTCAACTACTTAGATTTGAAAGTAAGCGACCTTGCTCCAAATTTTGTCGCGGTATGTGCTTATGAAAATACCCGTTGAGAAGTGATGGGATCCATAAAGCTTGTAATAGAGGTTGGCCCTATAAATCCCATTACTGAGTTCCAGGTCATCGACAAACTAACTTATTTTAATCTATTGCTCAATCGATTATAGCTTGACAAATACAATGGGTATCTTCCTCTCACCACCATAAACTAAAGTTCTTCGCTAAGGAAAAAGTCATCACCATCCTAGGCGACGATGATAATACCGAGAATGTAAGCACCAGTAACTCGGTACTAGAGATACAACATGGGGATAATATGTTTATTTTTGGCTTTCGAGTTGAACCACTTTCACTCCTAGCAGGTGATGATTTCAAAGATAGAGTTTATCCAAAGCACTGTCCTCGTGACATTATCAACGTGATACAGATGTTCAAGAATATGCACTTCATGCCCGTACTGGTGCTGGGACGATGACAATAAGGAATACTGGATCCCAGAGTGTTGAAGAATGTCATTCCTCCATGTGGCATGGGTTATTAACCATCATCAGAGGAACTCATAATGCTTCGCCAACCTCGATTGAAGAGAAGTTAGAAAGTGCCAAGACTGTCTCAGGGGATTCCTTGAACGGGAGATTCGTCAAAAAGGGTGAAATTTTTCCTTTTTATGGCTTTCGTGAACCGTGGTATGATCATGTGGATAAGAAGATGAAGCCATGGATGGAAATTTTCTTCCAAAATAGTTACTCATGGGTAAAAGGTTCCCAGCATCATATGCAACTAGGGCTCGTCGAGAAGACTACAGATGTTACCGAATATTCCGAAGGAAGTGATTTCGAAGACTCATTTAATCTACAGACACTAGGGCTGACAATCTACATCATTCACTCAGGTGTTGTATCATTGAATTCATCCATCCTGATCAAGACTGCTAATGAACCCCTCCTTAACTGGAATGTTATACCAGTTCCACCTATTGAAATGCTACTCAACCTAGATGTTTATCCTATTTCTTTCTCTTTTATTGTTCCTCTTTGAACAAGGCCTCTCCAAGAGACGATTAACCGCTGCCCAATATTGACATGATCATGGACAACACGGCTGGTCACGCTCCCAAATCATTCATTGATGGGTTTATCGGATACAATCAGATCAAGATGCACCCTAATTATCAAGAAAAAATCACATTCATCACTCCTTGGGGAACTTTCTGTTACAAAATTATGCCATTTAGTTTCAAAAACATGGGGGCTACCTACCAAAGGGATGCCACAACCATCTTACACGATATGATACACAAATAGGTCGAGATTATGTGGATTATATGATTATTAAGTCTAAGACTCAGGAAGGCCATGTTCTCGCTCTCCAAAAGTTTTTTGCACGAATGCAACGATACCAGATGCGACTTAACCCACAGAAATGTATTTTTGGTGTTACCAAAGGAAAGTTTTTTGGATTCATGGTTATCGAGAAAATAATCAAAGCAGATCCTACCAAACTAAAATCCATACTCGAAATGTTACCACCCCGAACGGAGAAGAAAATTTGAGGATTTTTAGGAAAATTACAATATATCAACCGATTCATCAGCCAATTGACTTCCATCTGTCAACCCATCTTTAAACTCCTCTGAAAAGATTCCACAAAGTTTGGAATGAAGCCTGTCAGGATGCCTTTGACTAAATCAAAAAGTATCTAAACCGACCTCCAGTACTCATGCCATTGTAGCCTCGTCTCCCTCTACTTTTTATACTTGATCGTAACATACACCACAGCTGGGGCTTTGCTATCCCAATAACTTGAAGACTACCACAAAGAGAGGGTCATATACTATGCCAGTCACAAATTGTCCAGGTAAAAGTCAACTACATTACCTTAGAGAAAGCATGTGTCACCCTTGTATGGATCACTCAAAAACTACGATACTACATGCTCGCTTTTCCCACCAGACTTGTGTCTTTAATGAATCCCATTAAATACCTTCTTAAAAAGCCTGCTATTAAATACCTTCTTAAAAAGCCTTCCATGTCTAGCCGAATAACCTGATGGTTGATGTTGTTAGCCTAGTTCAATTTCGTATATATCACGCGAAATGCCATGAAATGGAGACCCATCTATGACTACCTTACTGACTATCGTAGGGAAGAAGTCGACATTTGGATCTCCTAATTCCCAGATGAAGATATCCTTTGCACCATTTAGGAAGACTTCTGGTGGCAAATGTTCTTTAACGGCACTACCAATAAAAAAGGATACGGCATTGGGATACTCCTAATCGCCTTTGATGACTCTCACACTCCCATTGCTATCAAGCTAGATTTTCCATGCACCAACAACATGACTGAATACGAGGCATGCATCATAGGCCTCAAAGTTGCTCTCACGAAAGGAATCAAATGCCTAAATGTCTGCGAGGATTCAGCCCTCATCATCGGTCTGGTCCTTAGAAGATGGAAAGTCAAAGATAAGAAACTCCTACCCTTCCATTCCTACGTAGAAGAGATGGCATCCCAGTTTTGAGATATCACCTTTCACTACTTTCCTCGAAAGAGGAACAGCTTACTCGATGCCCTTGCTACCTTTTACTCCATGGTTGACATGCCGGGGGAATAACGATGGCCCCTTTTTTAATCCAGAAATAAGTAAAACCAACCCACTACTAGCACATCAAACTCATCATAGAAGAGTATCCAGATATGGACGATTACTGGTATTATGGCATTTAGCGCCTCCTCAAGCATGGCAGGTACTCCCAGTATTCTAGTAAGAAAGACTAAGCAACCCTCCAAAAATTGGATGCCTAGTACAATGCCTGTGATAAAGCACTGTTTAAGAGAAACTTCGATGGAACCCACTTACACTACTTCGCAGGGGCTGACATTGAAGAGATGATACAGAAAATCCATAATAAAGAATGCGAACCCCACATGAATGGCCATATGCTTGCTAAGAAGATTATCCGACAGAGTTACTATTAGACTACTATGGTTCAAGAGTACATCGTCGATGTTCGAAGAAGCCTTAAATGCCAATAATTTTCCAATCTCCAGAACTTGCCTCCATGGGAATTATACAACATGACTTATCCCTGGCCGTTTTCCACATGGGGCATCGATATCATAGGGAAAGTCACACCCAAAACCTCCAATGGGCATGAGTTCATCCTGGTTTCCATTTATTACTTCACCAAATGGGTCATAGCTGAGTCATACACAGTACTGAATGTAAAAAAGTTAGCCAAGTTCATCCGAAAGAACAACATCTGCTGATACGGGGTCCCGTATGAGTTAATGTTAGATAACGGGCTACATTTCAAGGCAAAAGTCATAGAATTGGTCTACGAGTATAGGATCTATAGACATAAATCTTCTCCCTACCAACCATAAACCAACGGCACAGTTGAAGCCGCCAATAAGAACCTAAAAGTAATCATGAGTAAGATGACCAAGAATTGTCGAGAATGGGTGGATCGAATTCCTTACACCCTTTGGGGATATCGTACTTCCGTTTGAGAATCTACTGCGGCTACCCCTTACTCTCTGGTATACGGAATGGAAGCAGTCCTACTTGTTAAACTGGAAATACTTTCACTACGTTTCAAGTTTTAAAAGTCAACGAAGAAAATTGACATCAAAGTCGACTTGACGAATTGTCGCTCTTGGATGAAAGGAGGCTAAAGGTTCTATATCATATACAGGCATACCATCGCTAGATAGCGCGATCATTCAATAGGAAAGTTAAGGACCGTGGTGTTTGAGATGGGGATTTATCCCTCAAAGAAATCATAGAACCCATTTGGGACCCCAGAGGGAAATTCAACCAAACTAGAGTGGCCCCTACATCATAAAGAAGATCATGTCCGGTGGAGCATCTATGCTCACTGACCTTGACGAAGAAAAGATGGCTCGTACAGTCAACCGGGACCATTTCAAGAAATTCTACCCCTAATCCAAAATCTCTGCGCGCTACAACTCCTCTCATCTCCCTTCTATTGTAAAAAATAAAAATAATATAAAATAAATCTCCATTTCCCTCTACTCAGTACTACGTCGGGCCTAATCCTCTACAAAATCTTTTTGCTTTCAAAAATGAAACTCAAAAAAAACTTCAAACCCCCAGAGCTACGTAGGCAACTCATACTCTTTACATGGGCACAACCCTTTCTTTTTTATAAAATTTTATTCTCTTCTTACCTCTGAGAACGATAGTTCATTTTATCATTTACATGAACGAAAGGATTATGTATGACTTGGATATTGGTATAGATAATTCAAGTGTAAAACTCATCAAGAAGCACAACAATATAATGAAATTCCTTTTTTATTCCATTTTGGGAAATTTCGATATGATTCAAGGAAATATCAGCATAGGGAGTCAAAAAACTACCCCCACCAACCTGATTGCCCTAAAAACATATCAAACCAAACCACTCCTAAACAAACTGACCAAATCTTCCCAAATTTATTCCTATAACCAAATGCATAACAAAATACATAAAATCTTTACAAATATCACCTACTTCACAAATACCACCAGACCCTACCCCCAGTTACTAGAGATACAGCCCCATCATCATCTATATCTTAAGGGACCCAAACTTCCCCTGCTTAAATGGTATGCCGAAGGCGCTTTGTGGAACAATAATCCCGAACCAGCCTAAAGACTACCACTACGCCCCTTCCATAGTGTCAAATATGGCAAAACCATCTATGCTCGGTCTCCTCAACTAAGATCTTAACCACTACCCTCCTCCACAGCCATTTCATATAGTCCTTAGAAACGTTCCAAACTCTACCAACGGATTGAGAGCGACGGGTCGACGAGCGATGATTCTCCCATAAAGAGCCTAATCGCATGCCATTCCTTCTCTTAAATCCTCTACAGGGAAGAAGTCCAGGATACGGGAGGGCACAATTTGTTCCCATCCGACTTGACGCCGGAGTCACTAAGGAAAATAAAAGGAGGTCTACCGAGGGACAACTAACAAAACATATTGGTATTCCCCCAGTTCGGAATGGGCTACAACTCCCCCCACCAGGGCACTGATCAGTACAAATATTGAGCCCCGTGCTCCATAAACTGGTTTACCCAGTTCTTAATATTTGGGCCAAAGCTGATGAAATAGAGAGTGAAGAAATTCGGCACAACTTCTAAGGGATATTCAGGGGGACCACCAAGCGGAATCTCTCATACAGCCATATGAATAGTATAATTAGGCTACCTCTCAGAAAATCATAACATCCTTCCCGCCAAGCATATATACCGTTTAGGGTCTCTTCCAATATCACCGTCGTAGGATTACGATGATATAACATCCACATAGTAATGGCAAAAAGTTAAGGGTCCTCTATCAGGTCCTTAGTCAACAGAAGTAGCCTCAAAGTAAAGCCCAAAGAAACAGCTCCAACATCAGTACAGTCTTTTCAACATACCAAATTCAGCACAATCCAATAAAGGCGATATGCCCCTCTTTACAACCCAACTTTATATTCCTAATCCATATACCAACTAAGCCTCCAAGGCCTTCCTCTATTCAAAAAATTTCAAAAAACTCAGTTTTACTTTGTCTCAAAATAAATCCCTTTAAAAGGCAAGCACTTTTTCAGCCAAGCCTCTGAGGCCATCTTCTACTCAAATATATTCAAAAATTTCCAAAAAACACAAATTCCCTTACTTTTCTAAAAATAAGAACTCAGCGGCAAATTAAAGTGCATGTAGAGTAAGACACTAAATCAAAGATAATCAAGAGAAATATGCATATCTTTTTCCCTTTTTAAGTCTCTTTTCAGGTGCAATACCGCCACATCATGCATGCAATAGGGTCAAACACCAAACTCCCACAGTCAACGAGGAATCTGCAAGAAAATTCCGAAAAGCCGCCCCCAAGGGTAAAAAATCACCAACATCCCTAGTAGAGAATCAAAAATCCAACCCAATGCCATCTGCACCACCTCCGGTGTCACCCTTAGCATACGATCCACCTTTATTTAAAAACCCTCACAATAAACCCCCAGCAGCTGTTGAACCCCATACCAATTGGAACTATCCTTTCCCGTTCCCTACGCAGTTCAAAAGACCGTGCCACTACTGTTTGGCAACCCCCACAACCTACCCATTGGCAACCCGTTTAAATTTTGTACAAAAATTCCCAAAAAATGCCAAAAAAATTCAAAAACTTTCCTGAAAAATTACTAAAATTGCCAAATAAATATTGGAACATTTCTTCACTAAGAAAATCATTTTTTAAGCTCCCCAAATCCCCATCCAGATTAATACAACATTTTATCCTCGTCCTAAACCCTAAAAATCAACGCACCCACATCCTAAAGGTTCACTATAACTCCCCAGTGAAATCCCCAAAATCGCAGCACGATTATGTAATATCTTACCCGTTTCCCTAGCAAGAACTCCCAAATTAAAACTTTCTCCGAGATAAATTTAAATTTCCCCAAGAAGAACTAGAAACCCTAACCGGACATATCTCCCTAACGGAATCCCAAAATCCTCAACATAAATTAAAATGCTTCCCCAGCAAGACTACATAAACCTCTCCTCAATCCATCTACATAATCCTCAGACTAACATCGTCTCTTCCCAGTAAAGGCTCAAAGAGTAAACTTAAATTTCCCCATGAGATATATACCCCACGCTACTACTTAAGGTCCTCAAAATTGACCTCAACCCTCAGTATTGGTCGCCTCTACTTAAGATCCTCAGAATTGACCTTGACCTTCAGAATTGATCGCTCCAACTTAAGGTCCTTAGAATTGACCTCGACCCTCAGAATTGATCGCCTCTACTTAAGGTCCTCAAAATTAACCTCGACCCTTAGAATTGGTCATGCCTACTTAAGGTCCTCAAAATTAACCTTGACCCTAAGAATTGGTCACCTCTACTTAAAGTCCTCAAAATTGACCTGGTCTCTCAGAATTGGTCACCTTAAGGTCCTCAAAATTGACCTCGACCCTCAAAATTGATCGCTCCAACTTAAGGTCCTTAGAATTGACCTCGACCCTCAGAATTGGTCACTTCTACTTAAGGTCATCAGAATTGAAATCGACCCTCAGAATTTGTCACCTCCACTTAAGGTCTTCAGAATTGACCTTGACTCTAAGATCTGTTCGCTCCAACTTAAGATCCTCATAATTGACCTCGACCCTCAGAATTTGTCACACCAACTTAAGGTCCTCATAATTGACCTCGACCCTCAAAATTGGTCGTCCCTACTCAAGGTCCTCAGAATTGGTCGCTCCAACTTAAGGTCCTCAGAATTGACCTTGACCCTACTTAAAGTCCTCAAAATTGGCCTCGGCCCTCAGAATTGATCGCTTCAACTTAAGGTCCTCAGAATTGACCTCAACCCTCAAAATTGGTTGCCTCTACTTTAGGTCCTCTAAATTATCCTCAACCCTTCGAATTGGTCACCTCTACTTAAGGTCCTCATAATTGACCTCGACCCATAAAATTATTCCCTGCAACTTAAGGTCCTCGAAATTGACCTCGACCCTCAGGATTGGTCACCACTACTTAAGGTCCTTAAAATTGACCTCGACCCTCAAAATTGGTCTTCCCTACTTAAGGTCTTCAGAATTGATCTCGAGCCTCGGAATTAGTCACCTCGACTTAAGGTCCTAAGAATTGATCGCAACCCAATTAGTCACTCTAACTTAAGGTCCTCAAAATTAACCTCAACCTCAAAATTAGTCACTGCAACTTAAGGTTCTTAGAATTAACCTCAACCCTTAGAATTGGTCCTCCCTACTCAAAGTCCTCAGAATTTACCTCAGCCTTCAAAATTGGTCGTCCCTACTCGAGGTACTCAGAATTGGCCTCGACCCTCAAAATTGGTCGCTACAACTTAAGGTCCCCAGAACTGACCTCGACCCTCAAAATTGGTCTCCTCTACTTAAGATCCTCATAATTGACTTCGACCCTCAGAATTGGTTATCGCTACTAAAGGTCCTCAGAAATGACCTCGACTCTCAGAATTGGTCATCCCAAATTAAGGTCCTTAGAAATGACCTCGACCCTCACAATTGGCCGCTCCAACTTAAGGTCCTCATAATTGACCTCGACCCTTAGAATTGGTCGCTCCAACTTAAGGTCCTCATAATTAACCTTTTACCCTCAGACTTGGTCAACTCCACTTTAGGTCCTCAGAATTGTCCTCAATCCTAAGAATTGGTCACCTCTACTTAAGGTCCTCAGAATTGACCTCGACCCTCAAAATTTATCGCTCCAACTGAAGGTGCTCAGAATTGGCTTCCCTACTTAATGTCCTCATAATTGACCTCAACCCTCAGAATTGGTTGCCTCTACTTAAGGTTCTCAAAATTGACCCCGACCCTTAGAATTTGTCACATTTACTTAGGGTCCTCATAATTGACCTCGACCCTCAAAATTAGTCACTCCATTTTGAGGTCCTCAGAATTGACCTCGGCCTTTCGAATTGGTCGCTCCTACTTAAACTTCTCAAAATTGACCTCGACCTTCAGAATTGGCCGCTCTAACTTAAGGTCCTCATAATTAACCTTGCCCCTCAGAATGGTCATCCCTACTCAAGGTCTTTAGAATTGACCTCGACCCTCTGAATTCGTCGTCTCTAATCAAGGTCCTCAGAATTAACCTCGACCCTCACAATTGATCGTCTCTACTTAAGGTCCTCATAATTGACCTCGACCCCTCAGAATTGGTCGCCTCTACTCAAGGTCCTTAAAATTGACCTCGACCCTCAGAATGGGTCATCCCAACTTAAGGCCTTCAAAATTGACCTCAACCCTCAGAATGGGTTGTCTGTACTTAAGGTCTTCATAATTGACCTCGGCCCTAAAACAACCCACGTAATTTTTGGGGTATTTTTCAAAATAAAGAGGAAAAATAAATTTTGAGATAAAAAAAAATTATTGGTTAAATATGTTGGTTATGATTTTAGAAGAATAAAACTTCAAGCGGAATTGAAATCGAAGTTAAAACGGATTTTATATGAATTTTTTATATTTTGCCTTATGGCATTTTTAAGGGAAACTGTCAGATTTTAGGCATGATCGATCGATCGGTGATTTTTATAGATCGATCGATGGTCCCAGAAAACGTGAAGAGCAAGTATTTTTTAGGAGTTGTGGTTTGATTCAAACTCTTATATTTTTACCTTATAAAAAGGGATCGTTGGCTATTGTTTTGGAACAACCTTGGGGCATAAAAATACTCAGAAAACATGTTTTTAATTCCTCTCTTTTTAGAACACAAACAAGCCCTTTAATTTATTCAAGGTGTTCTTGGGGCTGTTTTGAGGTTGATCTTGGAGGAGTTTTTGATGATTCTTGGAGAAGATTTTGATAGCTTAATCTGTGAGTTCTGGGCAGATTGTTGTTGGTTCTTTTTGGTTGTTTAAGGTATGGGGTTTTACACAATATGCTCCTTAATCTCGCGAGTGTTACTCCTTTTGATTTCATATGATTATTGAACTCATATTTGAATTGCTAAATTCTTTTGGAAATCTGGAAATATTTATTGGAATCTAATTTTGATTCATGTGGTATTATTATTGTGTTGCGCATGTTGTCATGAGATTTTAATATGGCATTGAGGTTGGACACCCGCCAATATTCCCTTTTTCGGATATTCTTAAAAATGCATAAGCGCGGTATGGTGGTGAGGCCTGGTGACCCGATTAATGTGTTATTGAGAAATTATATTTATATAATTGCTTATGAGATTCACTTTTGATTTGAATATTCCTATTCGTATTGTGACGTTTTATTCACCGCTAATATTTGTTGAGCATCTTTCCTGTCGTATTGTGTACTTCCCCATATTTTCTTTAGTTGGAAGGTTAGCGTGCATTTGAGCGTTTTGGACCAATTGGGATGATTTTTAGCGAGGATTATTTGGGAAGAATTTTAATACAAGTTGAGACGATTGTATTATTTTGATGTATAGAGCATTGGAGATTTATTTTAGATGTTGTATTTTTATTCAAGAGAATTGTTGTATTTATTTGAAGAGATTTGAGATTTGTAGTTCTCTTTTATATTGTGGAATTTGTTTTAGATGCTCCATACCTTATTATATTGTGGATTAGTATAGTTTTTATCGACATTAGCGCTCTGTCCGCTCTTCCCGGGCGGGTGGGGTGTTACAGAATGGTATCAAAGCTTAGGTATATGACCACCCTCAGGTCTTAGGTTTTGGGTCTGTTTCATTTTTGTGGCGCCTATTTTGGAGATAGAAATTTTTAGAGAATCGTTTCGCGTTAGGCATATAGATTAAATGTGAGGAATTTTTTTTTTTTGTAACGAGGTTATTTTGGAGATAGTTGTACTGGCCTGATTTTTTAGATTTAGGCATTCGGTAAATTTCGAGGGCGAAATTCCATTGTCAGGGTGGAAGTGTAACAACCCGCATAATTTTTGGGGTATTTTTCAAAATAAAGAGGAAAATTAAATTTTGAGATAAATTTTTTTTATTAGCTAAATATGTTGGTTATCATTTTAGAAAAATAAAACTTCAAGCGGAATTGAAATCGGAGTTAAAACGGATTTTATATGATTTTTTTTATATTTTGCCTTATGGCATTTTTAAGGGAAACTGTCAGATTTTAGGCATGATCGATCGATGGTCCCAGAAAATATGAACAGCAAGTACTTTTGAGAAGTTGTGGTTTGATTCAAACTCTTATACTTTTACCATATAAAAATGGATCGTTGGCTATTGTTTTGGAACAGCCTTGGGGCACAAAAATACTCAGAAAATATATTTTTAATTCCTCTCTTTTTATAACACAAACAAGCCCTTAAATTTATGCATTCAACCTTAGGTTTTTGGAGGTGTTCTTGGGGTTGTTTTGAGGTTGATCTTGGAGGAGTTTTTTATGATTCTTGGAGCAGATTTTGATGGCTTAATCTGTGAGTTCTGGGCAGATTGTTGTTGGTTCTTTTTGGTGGTTTAAGGTATGGGGTTTTACACAATATGCTCCTTAATCTCGCGAGTGTTACTCCCTTTGATTTCATGTGATTATTTAACTCATAATTGAATTGCTAAATTCTTTTGGAAATCTGGAAATATTTGTTGGAATCTAATTTTGATTCGTGTGGTATTATTATTGTGTTGAGCATGTTGTCATGAGATTTTAATATGGCACTAAGGTTGGGCACCTGCCAATATTCCTTTTTCCGGATATTCTTAAAAATGTATAGGCGTGGTATGGTGGTGAGGCCTGTTGACCTGGTTAATGTGTTGTTGAGAAATTATAATGATATAATTGCTTATGAGATTCGCTTTTGATTTGAATATTCTTATTCGTATTGTGACGTTTTATTCACCGCTAATATTTATTGAGCATCTTTCATGTCGTATTGTGTACTTCCCCATATTTTCTTTAGTTTGAAGGTTAGCGTGGATTTGAGTGCTTTGGACCAATTGGGATGATTTTTAGCGAGGATAATTTGGGAAGAATTTTAATACTTGAGTAGATTGTATTATTTTGATATATAGAGCATTGGAGATTTATTTTAGATGTTGTATTTTTATTTGAGAGAATTGTTGTATTTATTTGAAGAGATTTGAGATTTGTAGTTATCTTTTATATTGTGGGATTTGTTTTAGATGATCTATACCTTGTTATATTATGAATTAGTATAGTTTTTATCGACAGTAGCGCTCCGTTCGCTCTCCCCGGGTGGGCGGGGTGTTACAGGCCCTAAGAATTGGTCTCTCTAACTTAAGGTCCTCAGAATTGACCTTGATCCTCAGAATCGAACATCCCCAGCATTATCTTAAGTCCTTAGAATCAACCTCGGCCCGTTGAATCGGTTATCCTTATCCCTTTAGTTCCTCATAATCGACCTCTTTATTAAACATCATGTGGTGTCTATTCAACGTCTTTCATTTGTTCCAAGCTCACTCGTCGAGGGGCTCTGTAGGCACCACATTTTAGGACCCTCCTAAGTCTCTCCTTAAGTCCCTATCACCTCCCCATTCACTATAAATCCTAGGTCATACTCCGAGTACCGATCTAGTGGTTGTCGAGTGCTCCCGATCCCCATTTGACTCTGGTCAACTCCGCCATCATAGCGAAAGCTCAATGAATATTTGAAGGATTCTGAATCCCCTTTCCAACGGTCTACCCCGTGCATAAATTGGCTTAATAATTTGAATAAACAAACCATTTTACTATAAAAAATGGATTTGGAGGCCATCGGGAACCCAGGCTCCCAATTTGACCCCATTTAACTTCATCGCCAGAGAGAAAGCTCAATGAATCTTAGAAAGGTACAGAAACCCCTATCCAACGGTCTACCCCGTGCTTAAAATGGCATAACTGTTTGGACGAACGATCCATTTTCCCCTAAAAATTAATCTGGAGGCCATCGGGCACTCTTAAGTTCCATTTGATTAAGGTCAACTCTTTAGCTCGAACGAGACTGAATGTTCTTCAAAGGGCACTGAATACCTTTTCTAATGGTTTGTCCCATGCATGAATCAGCCTTATAGTATGGACAAATGATCCGTTTTATTTTGAAAGGTCGCCAGACGCTTATGGGCGCCAGTTGACCAAAGTAAGCTCTCCGAACTAAGTGAGGCTCTTAAGAACATTTAAGTGAATCGCATAACCTTTCCAACGGTCTATCCCATTCACAATTCGTATTTACGATTTCGATGAACGATCCATTACCGTTCGATGATCTCCTCTCCAAAGGATCGACGGATGCTTTTGAGCCCCGTTTGACCCAAAGTCAACTCTCGGACTCGAGAGTAGCCCAAGTCTTCTCAAAGGTCTCTTAATTACCTTTCTAATGGTATGTCTCGTGCGCAATTTGGATTTACGAATTGCATTCTACGACCATTTTTTTTAAATCTGCACAAGACTACCGATTATCGGTAATGTTTCTAGGGTCACCTACTAATTGGTAGGTATAGGTATATGTCGATCGAAAGTCTCCCTACCCTATATAAGGAGGGCATGATCTCACTTCCAAGGCACCCCTGAGATCCATCAATATCAGTGATCTTATCAACATTCTTTTACAATCAGCAAAATTTTCTTGTGTGAAATTCTTTTTCCACCTTTCATTCTCATACCCAATTTAGAAAAAATCTCCTTATCTTTCATCCAACATTAGTACCAACTTGCAAGGAATCTTATCAAGGATCAAGGTCAATCTTCAAGCCTCCAAAGAAGGTCCAAACATCCTTCTCTCTTTAAATTTCTCTATTTTTGCATTTGTTATATAAATTATCAATTTAATGTTTACTTTAGATTATACACATTGATACCTTATCCTTTATTAGTTATATTGCACATAATTTATTTTCTATAAAAAAATTAAAGAAAAATAAGGTTACACCTATAAATTTCGACGGGATTTTTCGCCGCATTTTTTCAAAACTAAAAATATATTTTCTACACACACACACATATAATAAACTCCCGTTTGAATCTATGGGATAAACCCCACCTTTGTGCCTCATGCGAACTACGTGGACTTTGATGCCTTTATACGCTACGTAGGCATTTTGGGCTAAAACCCGAGACTCAAGTCCTATTTTTCTATTTTCCTATTTTCATCTTCTTTTTTATTATTTTATCTATATATTATTCATATATATTATGCTTGTGATTCATACTTATGCATTTTATCTAACACATATTATCGTTTCATCATAACGATCAGTATCTCGATAAGCGTGCACATCATATTTTTTAATTATTATTTTGTGAGCATTTCTTTGGATGATCTCACTCTATCTTTTCCATGATATGAGTCGAGCGATTTCAATGTCCATTTATATATACACACGCACACTCTTCACGGAGAAATTAAGAAAAATAGTAACATAAGCCCATGAGAGACCGAAAGGGAGGGATGGGTGCCTAACACCTTGTCATTTCATAACATATCCCCCGAACCTCGGAACTATTGGTTTTGTAAGCATCAGTTTGTCTTTGATGCCGCTTTCTCAAGGCAATGATGTGTTTTTTTGCTTATTTTATACAAAATAGGTTAACGACTCCATATCTTTACATCACCCCACATAGACAACAGCCGAAGCGTTCCTAGAAAGGGTGCGAGACCTTATCTCCCTCACCAACTGCGTGTGAGAGAGCGCCGACCTCAAGGCAGGGGAAAACTGCAGGGATGGCCACAAAAGTGACATAACTCTTATACTCTAGCAAGACAAAAGCTGCTCGGGGATGCTCCTCTCCTCCTCTTTGATGAATAGCCCACAAATACTTGAGTTCTTCAATATTAACCACACTTTCCTTTGGGCACTTCTTTTTTATTTCCACTACAAAAAAAATCAGTTAGTCGGCACAGCATCAGATAGTTAACAAACAAGGGAAGAAATTGAAAAGTCAAAGTATGAT
Source organism: Sambucus nigra (assembly GCA_949130495.1). Taxonomy (NCBI): domain Eukaryota; kingdom Viridiplantae; phylum Streptophyta; class Magnoliopsida; order Dipsacales; family Adoxaceae; genus Sambucus; species Sambucus nigra. The sequence goes on from OX422209.1 coordinate 605,421,227, forward strand.
CTATGCCACACCCTTCCTGGGGGCATCTAGGTCCAGTGTATGTTACCCCCTCAATAAGGGGGCATATTGCCAATTCTTCACTATAACACTAAAATCCCAGTAGTTTGTTAGAATTTGGTAAGTTAACCACAAAGCCTTATTGGCCTACCTAGTCTTCATGTAATAAGTATTATTACCAGCGGTTCCCCACTTATAGCAGAACATCAATTCGGGAATCCCAATGTGAGTTCCACAAATTTAATTTAATCTATTCGCTCCATTTACAACCCTCCACATATTGTGGGCTATTCTTGCTAAACAACGTCAAAATACTGAGAAAATTGAAGAAAAAATGGGTTTGGGAAAAAAGTGATACCACACCCAGCAATGAACAAAGTGGGAATCCAATAAACCTCAGTCAACAAATACACATCAATAAGGCACTAGAAATCTATAAACCTACCCAACTAAACTCTTCCAAAGAACCTTCATCTATGATGTACACCATGATTGAAATACAGAAAAATCAAAGAAGAGAAATGGAGAGCTTACAAAGATTGAAAAACGATAGTAAATAGCAAGCAGGGAACGAGGAGAAAAAAAGCTTGAGAATAAAGGAAAAATTTAAGCTCAGAAAGTTTGAGGTAAAGAAAATGGAGGGAAATCTTTTTATAGGTTACCTCAAAAGTAGGAAAGAAATGATTAACTAAACGAAAAATTAAACTATTGACGGCTGCACGCTTCCCAGTGGGAAGAAAGACTAGCGTACCCTTTGGCAGTTCGCTAAAGTTTGGGTTATTCATGAAAATGCCATTAACAAAAATATTGACGAAAAAATTTACAAGTCCTGGAAGTTGGTTGTGGACTAGCACTCAGACATCACGTCAAGAAAGATCTTGAACAAATACTCCATACTTTTTATCAATTATCAATCATGGAGCATTAGGGGATTTTATTGTATGTAAAAATTAATCTTCTACGTGGATCAATGAGAAGTAGACAAATTTCCTCCTACGTGGTTACTCCATCTATCCTAGTTGGATCCAGAAACACTTAGTCGGCTAGCATGTCGCCCAACACTAAGAATATGAACCATCAAGAATAGCGAAGGTTGCTCTGGTAGAATAGTGACCAGCACTGAATATCAATGATATTATTTATGGTATACAGATATAAATGCCCAAAAATATAAATGCATTCCATCTCTTGGGTTCTTAATCAGAATAAATGCATAATCTCCCTTAGCTCAATGGGATGGTTCAATCAGGCAAAAGCACACCCCATACTGACCTATTGTAATCACCTGAAATAATACCAACAGTGGATGTAGGCTCTTCTTATAATTGAACCACTTCAAAGACCTTATTTGATATATGTTTGCCTTGCTTGTTTATCTTTATTTATCTGTATTATATATTTGAACCCCCCATTTTTAGACATCAACAAGCACAGTGTTCCTATCAACCCAACTCTAGTCAGCCTAAATCCTGTTGTTTATCCTCTGCAAAATAAACCTAAATTTGTCCTTCCTTTTTCTATTATTGATATCAATGTAAAAAGGGCCTCTTTTGATGAGGTTCTCAATGTTGTACTTCCAAAAAATTGTTTCTAATGAAATAAATGAAGATTTTGAGTATCTTGTTGTGATTTATATTAATTGAATTGATTTTAATCAAACAATTGATGAAGATGATCAAATAAATAAACAATTCTTATATGATCTCAATAAGAAAAAAATTCAACAACGTAATTGTATTCAAACTAATGATTATGAGACTATTTTTAGTAATCTCGATTATAATAGTAATCCACATGAGATTAGGATATAGTCCACCCTCAATGATCATGAGCAATCGTAATTTGAAGAAATATTAAAAGAATTTTTTGACGTCTTTGACTGGTCATACAGTTACATGTCGGGCATCGACCCAGAGATCATGCAACATGAAATTTCTACTCGTCTAGAAAGCGAACCTGTGAAGCAGAAATTGAGAAAACTGAGGATTAAGTGGTCCCTCAAAGTCAATGATGATGCGGTCAAATAGTTTAACGTAGGCTTCATCCGTGTGGTTGAATATCCTATATGGCTCGTGAACATCATCCCTGTGCCAAAATTGGGAGGAAAAGTATTCATGTGCATCGACTATTAGGATTTAAACAAATAATCCCTAAAGGATGATCACCTTTTACCTAATATTGATATGATTATTGATTACACTTCCAGTCATCTATCAACAGTTTTGTCAGGGTATAACCATATCAAGATGCATCCAGACCACTAAGAGAAGACTGCCTTTATCACTCCATGGGAACCTTTTTCTACACCATCATACATTTTGGTCTTAAAAATATTGGGGCTATATACTAGAGAGTAGCTACAACCATTTTTTACAATCCTATCCATAAAAAGGTCAAAGTTTATGTTAAATATATGATCATCAAATCCAAAACTCGAGAAGATCACATCCCTTTCTTGAGAAAAGTCTTGAAGAGATTACGATAACATCAAATGTGTCTCAATTTGTAAAAATGCATTTTTGGCATCATAAAAGGAAAACTCCTAGATTTCATGGTCAGTGACAGAGGGATCAAAGTAGACTTTGTTAAAATTAAAGAAATTCTTGAAATAATGCCACTTTGAATGGAGAAAGAAGTCTATGGCTTCTTGGGAAAACTCGAGTACATTGGTCGATTCATCAGCCAACTGACCTCCATCTACGAACCTATCTTCAAACTTCTACGGAAGGAGTAAACTAAAGTATGGAATGAGTCATGTTAATAAGCCTTTGACAAGATCAAGAAGTACCTTACTCGACCTCTAGTTCTCATGCCACCGTAGTAGGTTCTTCCCCTCCTTTTATATCTCACTGTTAATGACACTGTGGCAGGAGATATGCTAGCCCAATGTATCAAAGAGTCGTGGCTCATTGGTTGACACTGAATACTATGACATTCAAAAGCTAGCAGGCTATAAAGTGAACTACTCTTCATTAGAGAAGGTGTGTGTCACTTTAGTTTGGGACACTCAAAATCTCCAGCATTACATTCTTGCATCCCCCATCAAGTTAGTGTCCCGAATGGATCCCATGAAATAGCAGTTAGAAAATCCTTCCTTATCCATTTTCCTGGCTCATTGGTTGATGTTATTAGCCGAATTTGACATCGCACATGTCACTCAGAAAGCCTTAAAAAGAAAAGCCTTCTCTGACTACCTTACCGACAATCTCATAGGAGAAGACGATGTATGGATTTCTTAGTTCTCAGATGAAAATGTTCTATATACTTATCATGAAGAGTTTTGATGGAAGATGTTCTTAGATGGAGTTTCTAACAAGAAGGGGTATGGTATTAGGATATTGTCAATCACCCCTGATGATTCTTATAATCCCATCGCCACCAAGTTGGACTTCTCCTGCACCAGCAATATGATGGAGTATGAAGCATGCACTGTAGGTCTCAAGACTACCCTCGAGAATGGAATTAGATTCATCAATGTCTATGGAGACTCGACTCTTATCATAGGATAAATCCTCTAAAAGTGGAAAGTCAAAGATGATAAACTCCTACTCATTCACACTGACCTCGAAGATATCACTTCTTAATTTTAAGGGTATCACCTTCCACTACCTACCCCGCTCAAAAAACAGATTTTCCAACGCATTGGCAACCTTGGACTCCATGGTCGACATGCTCGAAGCAATAATAATGACTCCCTTTTTAGTCCAAAAATAATTTGCACCAATTTATTGCTACCATGTCGAGCTCATAATAGAAGAAGACCCGAATATAATTACATTGTGGTATTACGATATTTAGTGCTTCCTCAAGCATGGTAAATATCCCAAAGGGATAATAAAAAAATACCAATTTACAGGTGTACAGCTTAGTACATCATTTGTAAAAAATCAATTTTCAAGAGAAATTCTAACGAACCCCATTTACAATCCATAAGAGGGGATGATGTCGAAGATATGATGTAAAAAATCCACATCGGGGAATGAGGGGCCCATATGAATAGTCACATGCTTGCTAAAAAGGACATCCGTTAGGGATATTACTACGCCACTATGGTCCAATACTGTGCTACTTATATCAGAAGGTGCCTCAAATGCCAATTATTTGCCAATCTTCAGCATTTGCCTCCCCGAGAGTTTTACAACATGACTTCGCCTTAGCAATTCTTAACTTGGGGCATTGACATCATTAGCCAAGTCAATCCCAAAGCATCAAATGGGCATTAATTCATCTTGGTATCCATTGATTAATTCTCCAAATGGGTTAAAGTCGAATCAAACACGGTGTTAATTGCAAAGAAAGTGATCGAGTTCATCAAAAAGAGCATCACCTACCGTTACAGCATTCCCCAGGAGTTGGTATTAGATAATGGTTTCCATTTTAAAGCTAAAGTCACTGAAGTAGTCGACGATTATGGGATTCAGAGGCACAATTCCTCTCCCTATCAACCGCAAACAAATGGGGTTATCGAAGCTGCTAATAAAAGCCTCAAATCCATAATTACTAAAATTACAGAGATTGGGTAGATTGGATTTCATATTCCCTCTAGGGCGACCGCACTTCTATCAAAATAGCCACTGGAGCTACCCCTAATCCTTGGTGTATAGCATGGAAGCAGTCCTACCCATTGAACTGAAATACCTTCTCTATAGGTCATGCTCAAAAGTTAAGTTGGTGAAACGTATTGGGAGAAAAATTGCTACGATAAAATCACACTTTTGGATGAAATAAAACTAAAGGATTTATACGATATACAAAGGTACCACTTGCGCGATCATTCAATAAGAAAGTTAAAAATCGTGGTGTGCAATAAAGGAATCTCTCTCAAAGAAATTGTAAAACCTATATGGGACCTGAGAGGAAAATTTAAACCTAACTGGAGTGGGACATAGCTCTTGAATAAGATTCTGTCATGTGTCTCCACTATGCTCACAGACCTTGACGGAGAAGAGATGGTGCGTCCAGTCAACTTGGATTAAATTAGGAAATTACACCCTTTGTCTAACGCTTGCACGCTACGACTCTTATCACCTCCCTTCTATTCCTTTTATTCTAAAAAAATAAAAGAACACGTCTCTCATCTTTTTTCCGAACCACGTAGGACATGATCCTCTTAAAATCTCTTTTTTCAAAAAAGAAAACTTAAAACACAATTTTCAAATCACTCAGAGGTACGTAGGCATCTTATGAAGTCGCTTTTGGGCACGGTCCTTTTTTCACAAAATGTTATTCTCTTCTCCCGCCAAGACACTAATCTTTCTCATCATTTAAATTAACAAAAAGATTATGTATGACTTAGTGATCAATATAGATAATTTAAATAAAAAGGAGATAATTAAAATGCAAAATTAAATATGTCAAAGCGTCACTTTATTCTTTTATCCAAAACATGACAATTACATAAAGTATCAGTGACAAGGAAGTCGCAAAATACCTTTATAACCACCATCACTGCAGCCTAGCCTACCCAAACACAAGTACGCCTACTACTAAGCATGCCCCATACCTTCATTAAACCTACCTCAACTACTAAATGGGCCCGCCTCATCATCACAATCACCATCACCAGTCCCCAGAGGACCTCAATAATCCGAATCTTGATAGCATTTTCTTATGTGCTCCATGCGATAGTATGCCTTGATCATCTTAGACAAAACCAAAATGCCTTCCTCCTACGCATCAAGCATCATGAGCCACCTTTGCCAAGTTTTCTCAGCATAATTCTTCATGACCATATTCCATAACCACCTAAAATAATCCCCAAATATAAACTCAGGTTCCCCAATAAATTGGGATGGACGAGTAGCCGGCCTGCAGCACTTCACAAAGGCCCCAAACTCATCCTCAAAGACTCGGTCAAATCCTTCAAAATAAATAAGTTAGTTATGCACGTAGAAATAATTTTCTCCCAGACCATTTGACACAGAAATCGCCGAGAGTCAACTAGTGATGGGACAGGGTATAGTTTACCCACACCGCGGCACTAATTAACGACTGTGTTTATCCCCATATTCCATGATTCTCAACAGAAGGACCGAAGATTTAAAAGGAATGCATAAAGAAGTTTGGTACACTAGTCAGAGGATACTCAGGGAGAACCTCCAGGCGAAGTCTCTCCAACAACCACATTAACAACATCACAGTGTTGCCTCATAAAATGTTGGCTTAACCTTATTTCCAATCATCCAGGTCATTCAATATCTCTGTTAATATGGTAGAGAAAGGATTGCAAAGATAATACATCCACAGTACGATCGTGGCCACCTAAGGATTCGTCGTCATATCTCTAGTCACTAAGAGCATTCTGACAGTCAATACCAAGGCTATTGTACGTGCAAAACCATTTTTGGTATAGTTTCTCTGGCACACAGAATTCAACACTATCAAAAGGTTGATATTTCCCCTATGCACCAGAGGTCGGGAAGCGGAAGGAGAGACATATAACAATTCAGCTAGCGACACCCGAGGATAATAATATAAGCCAAATATAGTTGAAATAACACTGGGGTCGATGCCTAACATAGAAATAAATTCTTTATAAATAGGAAAACCTCATCCAAGATAAAGGGGAACATATGGTCTATAGGGTACCAAAACCAAAAAGTCATTTTCAGATGATTCAAGTCAATGGGATGATTATACCATAATGTAATCGAGCATACGTTGAATGCCTCATAGTTAACATTGTACAAACACGTGGCTTCAAACCTCTCAAGATAGGCAGCAAAAACCTTAGTCATGGGAACCGTCATCTCATAAAAGAAAGAAACTTTGTAGAAAAAAGAGAAAGAAATAAGTTGAGGTATGATTAAAAACTCCATCCCAAAGGCTCGTTTTATACTTAAAATCCTCCATAAAAGATGAAGGAATCAATCTACAGTTGCAATAACTATTTTTTTAGTACACATAAGTACATGAAAAGTATAATCATGGCTAAAAAAGAAAATTTGACCTGACCAGTATGCAGAGAGGTGGGTCAAGGGGTACATCGATCGGCACATACCCTATCTGGAATTTTTCCTACTTTTCCTTCCTTTTCATTTTTCAAATTGGCCCCTTTTATTGAAACAACGTTTTTACAAAGGTTTTCCCGAGTATTTCTTCCAAAAAAAACTTTCAAAAAAATTAATTTTCAAATATTTTCTTACTTTTTTATAAGCCAAACCCCCAATGGAAAATTAAAGTGAATATAAAATAGGCCACTTAATTCAAGATAAATTAATAAAATAAAAAATTGATCATATATATCTCTATATATATTTTTTGTTGCGTTTACATTTCTCAGGAATACAAATGAAAAAAAACATTGTCGGGACGCGTCCCGAACTTTTTAAAAGCCTGGAAGCTAAACCACCGCCTCCAGGATCCTGGTGAATGCATTTACCAAGATGGTGAGAAATGGACCCTCCGCAGTCCAGAGCCATAACTCTCCTCGCACCCCTCAGAAGTTTTCGACGACACCATGAAAGATCTGGCTTCCTTCCTCATGTGATCGAACACAAAAGACATTCGATCCAAGACATCCCGCATCCAAGATGATGCAGAGCGAACAGTCTGAAAAAAAGAAAATCAAGCAATAAAGAAAAGAAATCAGAATCAAAGTGCAAAACTGAAAGGTACAGTTATACCTCCCTTCGAAGAAACTCCTTCGAGAAAGGAGGAAAGTTATCTATCATCGCAAGAGGGTGATGAGGCACGGTGACAACGTGTCTGTCACATAATTGGATATGGTAAGAAATAATGGAGAAATAATGAACGGGAATATCCTTCATCACCACCTTGGTGCCACTCACCGAGGTATGCACTGAAGAGACCGACACATTGTTACCCCTCCTAGCTCCTGCCAACGGCAGGGGCACACCCATCATATCATAGATATACGGCAGCATCAACTAACTAGTTACAAAATCAAGATAATTATACCTTGTTATCAAATCCATGTAGATCATATAGGGATCACACGCCCTCTTTGTCGCCCTCACCTCGTGTCACATCTCCTTATCCTTCCTCATTTACTCAGGAGGAACTCGCATTGGAACATATACCTCACCCTCAATCAATCGCCTCACCACCCTCTTTCCTAGGTACCATAAGTACCTAAACTCCTGTGACATCAGTCTCTACATCTGGTATGAACGCTCGTAAACCCTCCAGTACCTGAGGCCAGATGTCAAGGATAGAACATCACATGTTCCCAAATAAAAATCAGCAATTAAAAATCCAAAAAAGGTAAAAAATACACAAAATACAAAAAAAAAGATCAAATCAGAGCCTAACCTGATCACTCGTCAGGGCGTTCAACACTACGCTCACATCCTTAAAGGCTAGGAACTCTTTTGTCTTCTTATTCGACCTCCTCCATCGGTACATCCTCGAGAACTACCCCACCTCACTCACCTTTAGAGACACCAACCCAACAATATGCCCAATCACCTCATAAAACCATGTCGGCAGAAGGCAACAACAGATTTTCTCAGATCTCAAAGAATAAGAAGAAATGTAGAAAATAAGAGCGGTATCTAAAAGCTACCACCAAAAGGTACATGGGGCCCATAAAAGTCTACCGGCAACACTTACTAAAAACAGGAATCATGAATCTCCCCCAATTATACAAGTGAATCTCAAAGATAACCCACAAAAAAGGAAGAAACCATAAATGGATGACGTCACTGCGCATCGCCACCAAAAATCCCCCTAGCAAAAGAAAAATAAACAAACGGGTTGCCTATGTCATCTACCTCCCATCATTAATATCAATCCGTCTGGACATCAAGGTGTATTTCAGCAGTGATATCCTAATCATTTCCCTATATATCATCTGCCTAATATCCCCCAAGCCAGCCTAAATTGCAATCTCATAAATGCGCAGTGTTTGATCCACTATGATTTACTGACACTCACATAACAACCCCGTCAACTGATGCACATCCATCAGAGTGACCGTCATATCTCCCACTCTTAAATGGAATGTGTGAGTAGTGTCCCGCCAACTATCACCCAAAGCGCATAGCACCATTGAAGACCGTAGTGTCTCATCCAAGGCCCCACTAGAGGACTAAACCCGACAGCCTTTACTATTAACTTCACCGCTCCAAGGATCTTCTCCCAGACCTTTTAAATCCCCGTCGAACCCCAAGAGCGAATTTCTAACGTAGAAACATCCACATGCACACAAGAAAAAATATTTAAATCCCCGATAAAAATAAAAAATCAAATAAACAATAAACTCATAAATAAGTGCAAACACTCACATAACATTTTGGATTCTTCACCCTCGAGAAGCAATGATTCCCAGGCTCCCTCAGCAAGACCCTCTCGTCAATGATGGTATTGAAGCCATCATATCCATTATCACTCCCTTAAACCATCACTTTCGAATTGCACCACTCTAAGTCGAACTAATCATTGGTGGTCATAAAAGGGTCATTGTCCATGCCTTCCATGAGTCCCTTCAAAGGAAAGACGTCTAAGATTGATTTCTAGAGAAAGAGAGAGAAAATTATTTTTTGGAAGTGCGAAAAATGATAAACTCGCCCCCCTTTTATAAGGAACCAGGGGGTATGTCAATTGTGAGTCCTTTGGTCATTCCTCTCGGTGGTACATTTTTAACTTCCTCAAGAAGCCTAAAAGTTTGTGCCTTGTGTCGATAGACACACCCCTGTATGTGCCCATCGACAGGCCCACTAATTATTTTCACAAAAATTCTAAAAAAATCTAAAAAAAATTGCCCGAAACATTTGCAAAAATTTTGCCAAAAAGTCAAAACCTTAAAATCCATCAAAATCACAATTTGTTATCATAAAAATCATTCAAAATATATTTCAATCCCACAACATCACAAAAATCATTCTTGATCCTTTAGGCCAACAAAATGAGCCTCAACCCACTCAATCAGGCATTTTCACTCTTTAGGTCCATAAAATTAACCTAGGCTTGTAGAATTGGCCTCAACCCTCTGAATCGGGTCTCTTTCACTCTTTAAGCCTGTAGAATAAACTTAGGCCTGCATAATTAGTATCGACCCTCCAAATCATCTCACTTTCACTCTTTAGGTGTGTATAATTTACCTAAGCCCTCAGAATTATCCTCGACCATCTGAATCAGATCTCTTAAACTGTTTAGGTTCGTAGAATTGACATAGGATCACAGAATTGACCTTGACCCTATGAATCAGGTCACTTTCACTTAGGCCTGTCAATCGGGCTTTATGAGCCGAACCTATGGTTGATCAGGCTCAGCCCAATTTTGATTTACTTGGCTCAAGCTCAAGTTCGGCCCGAACGAGCTTGTGAGTGCTTAGCTCAAACTCAGCTCACAAGTAAATCGGGCTTCGGGCCCAATTTGAGAAGGGCCGAATTGAATATTCTAATACATATTTATTTATTTTAATAATGAATATTCATATTTCAGTAATAAAAAAGCACATTTTAGCAATAAAAAATAGATTTTCGCACTAAAAAACATATTTTAACACTAAAAAAACACATTTTAGCACTAAAAAACACATTTGAACACTACTATTGACATTTCAGCATTAAAAAAACACATTTCAGCACTAAAATAACAGATTTCAGCACTAAAAAAATATATTTCAGCACTAATATTGACAAGTCCCGTAAGATTAAGTAAAGTAAATTAATAAATGACCCACCTTATTTTTGTTTCTTTAATATTAAGTCCAATAGTTTATTTGCATAAGGATAAAATTATAAAAATTATTTCGTTTAAAAATATTTTTTACAAATCATAGAAAATAAAATAGTTTTGTATATATATATATATATATATATATTTCGGGCCAAGCCTAGTTCGGGCTTGAAAGTGCTTCGCTCGCGCTCAGCTTAAATTTAATTCGGGATTAATATCTTGGTTCAAACTCAATAAAAGCTCAGCCCAAATTTAGCGGGCTGAACAAGCGGGCTTCGGGCCTGCTTGGCTCAATTGACATGCCTACTTTCACTCTTCAAGTACCAAAATTGACCTAGGCCCGCAGAATTGGCCTCGACCCTCTAAATCAAATCTATTTCACTTTTTAGAATCCCAAAATTGACCTAGGCCCATAAAATTGGCCTAGGCCCGTAAAATTGGCCTCAACCCTCTTAATCGGATCATTCACTCTTTAAGTTTGCAAAAATTACTTAGGCCCATAGAATTAGCCTTGACCCTCTTAATCAAATCTCTTTCATCTTTAGGTCCTCAAAATTAACTTAAACCCACTGAATCAATCACTCTCAACTCTTTAGGTCCACGAGGTTATCCTAAATTCCCAATAGAGGCCTCGAGAAACTCCTTAGGTCCTCAGAGTCAGACCTTTACCCTTAACACTCGTAACTTTCCATAAAGGTATCTATTTTTCGATGATCGCCTCTTATCCTAATCTCAATATCTCATGGGCAATGTAGACACGCCATTCTATTACCCCTTAAATAACTCCTTATGTCCCTGACACCATTCCTTTCACCCTCAGACCCCAGGTCCTATGCCAAACCCTGAACTAGAGGCAATTGAATAATTTGAGCTCCATTTGACTTTTGTCAACTCTCAAAATTAATATTATCTCAATGTACTTTCATATGTATCTAAATACCCTTTTTAAAGGTCCATACCATGCGTGAATCGACCTTTCGGTTCGCACGCACTTGCCTTTTTACTCTAAACCCTGACTTATAGGCCACTGGGCACTCCCGAGCCTCGTTTGAATTTTATCAACTCTTACAATAAACAGTATTCAAGTCACTTTCATAGGGATCTTAATACGCTTTCCAACGGTCCTAGTCATTCACGTTTCAGACTTACAGTTTGCATTTTATGCCCTCTTTTCTAAAAAATTTGTTTTGGACTTCCTATAGGCACCCCTGGCCCTCTGTTTATCGGCATAATGGTACTTTACTTAGACCTCAAGCCAGGAGGTATGAAGATAGGTAGTCCTAGGCCTATGACGATCAGCAGACCCCCTAACCTAAAATTTTCCTATTTAAGGAGGCCATTACCTCATTCTCAGGGACCCATTCTTGAAACATGCAGAGCTCCTACCTCGAAATTAGTGCATCGTCTTTCAAAAATATCATTTTCCAAACATTCTATCCACAACTCAAAAATATAATTACCATCCATTTTACCACCACTTCATCAGCAAAAAAACCCAGCCTACATCACTTCAAAAATCAAGAGCAAAGCATCATAAAAGGTCAAATTATATCCTTTTCTAACTCATTTATCTAGTGTCATCGATCACACTTTATTAATCTTAGCATATATTTTTCTTTAGTTTTACCTTCCCGCCCTTAATAGTCCTTTTTTATTACTTATATACACAAAAATATAGTCTCATAATTCCCCCCCCCCCCCCCCCCCCCCCCCCCGAAAAAAAAAGGTGTAATGCTTAAACCCCAAACTGGAATTTTCCTCCCCTTTTACTACACTTTCTCAACTTTTGCATATTTTTCGACAAATAAAAGTAAGGAAAGTCTAATTTGGAGTTCATGGGTTAAATCCACCCTTATACGTTTTTTAACTATGTGGACTTTGATGTTAATTCTTGCTATGTAGGCATCTCGAGTTTTCCTCACCATTCGATTCCTCTTTTCTCATTTTTTACTTTACGCATTCTCACTATAATTAATATCATATGTATACAAGTTTATATATTCTTAGCAACCCCGACAGACATGCATATTCACTTTTTCATAGTGAATCATGATCCGGTGTATTGTTCACATTATATTATATTTTCATACATATGTTCTCATTTTCATATTTTTGTTCTCTTTTGTTTTCGTAATCCCCTCATATATTCATATCCACTTTCTCATGTTGGATTATGATCATGTGTATTGCATACAACATAGCTTTTTATTTTTATTATATTTTTAGCGACCCCGTCAGCCATGAGTATTCCATTCTTTGTGATAGATTTTGATGCGTTGTGCATATTTTGGCTACCATCTAGATTATCTTTTTTTCTTTTTATTTATACACCTCGGAATGACACATCCTCGTCTTTTTCATGACATGGGTATAATGATTTATTTTCTCACAAATTTCACTCTGCACACATTATATACACAAATAGCATTTTGGAGAACAGGAGAATGTTTTTATAGCCCAAAAGAGACTGAGAGGGCGGAATGGGTGTCTAACACCTTCCCCTTTTGTAACTTAGTCCCCGAACCCGTGATCTACTTAGTTTCATATGCATTAGTTTGTCTTGTGATGTCATCTCTTCGGGGATAACTATATCTTTTGCCTCTTTTGAGAAAAATAGGTTGGCGACTCTATCATTTATATTCTTACACCTCAACAACAGACCATTTATCTCCATGGGATCCCGCGAATACCGTGCGAGTGGTGAAAAGGTAAGTTCTCATCCTTGACCCCATTCTCCATGAGCTAGCGGCCTCTTTTCCTTCGGGGTAAACCCATATCATATTTTCCCCCATTTTAAAATTTTGGGATGGCCACAGTTTTCCTTCTTGGATTGAAAAAATGGTGTATGAGGTGAATGATAAAACCATAGGAGAGTTTAGGAAGAGATTTTTTATTCTCGATGGGGTAGCGATTGAATGTGTTGAGGAAACAGACGATTGTTATAATGCAGAAGGAGTGCATTGGATACATATCCAATATGTTGCTGAGGGTGGTATTACCTTACCCTAAAACCAAATATTTTTATTTTTTTTAGTTGTTCTGCTCCATGTACCCCCAAACACATGGAGGATTGTGAATGTGGTGCATAGAATAAATGAATTATACCAATCCCAAATCGAAATCTTAAAGATTAGGTATTGCTACTCATGGAAAAAAATGAATGACAACACCTTCTACTTGCGACAAGAATGGTTAACAATGTCCTTGTTGTGAATTATCATGACTTCAATAAGGGTTATTAGAGTCATGAATCTATTACAAGGAAGGGAAAACGTCCATCGATTCCTGAGGGTGGTGAGCCTTATAGGGGTTTTATGTGCCAAACATAAGGCACAAGATAGGTTAATTATTTCTCTTTGATTACATTTTATTGTTGTAGACTAAGTTCCACATAAAACATTTGCTAACATATTTTTTTGCGCAGAAGATTCTAAGAAAAAAGAACTTATTCATTCTTACATCAATTGGGTTGAGCTTGTCAAAGTTTGGAATTTCAAGAGAATCTTATCTGCTCGTTTCAAGCATCCTAGATTAGCATATTTGCTGCTCGAGTATGCTAATACCACCACTTCTTTCATCGCTAGGCCGGTGGAAATAAATCCCAAGATCCTAGTCCCCTTACGCCATGACCCTAATCCAAAATTAGTAGGGAACGAGTGTCTTGACATGCCATCAATGCATTGAATATTCCGACTTTAAAATATTTATTAAAATAAATGCAATGGAAATACATTCACATAGTCATGAATCATAAACTACTGAAAACGAAGGAATTACGTCATCAGACCTTTCTAAAAGGAAACTTCATATATATTAAAAGTATCAACGAGTTACAAATTGAGACAAAATTTAAAACCTATTACTAGAAAGCCAAACATCCTTTATCTGATAAAACAAACATTATATTTAAAATAACAAAAGGAAATCCAAAAGCTAAATCTTCAACATTGTCCTTCTACATTCCATTTGAGAGCCTAATTATTTCCTTAAAAATTGTTAATTATACAACTTCAGCTAAAAGCCGAATGAGATTCAATTTCCAAACATTCCAAGGTTTTTCATAAAATGGATACCTATACAAGTAAGAATGTAAGGCATATACATATATGGACAGGAACTTGTAGTAATATATTTATAAATGAAGGAAAATACAAAGAAATTAATAGCTCAGAATATAACGGATGCGATAAATTAATTGCAATATATTTTCTTTCAATCGTATCATTTTAATGGCCAAGTACACTCTAATACCGTATTCTTGTACAATATTATTCCCCAATAGTTGAGAACCAATCGAACTTGTTCATCACAACGACTTATTTAGGTCACACCATCGATAACCCAACTAGGAAGGTCAGTCAGTAAAGAGGTCCCTTAGGCCAAATATTATTTTCAATATTCAATATCATTTTCAATTCTCATTTTATTTGGTATGTTTATATAGACAAATATAAACATATCACAATGAATTAATCATCAGTATCAAATGAATTTGAGAACAAAAGTATTTCACAAAATATATATATATATATATATATATATATATATATATATATATATATATATATATATATATATATATATATATATATATATATATAGTTTGCATAATATCATATAATTGAAATGCGCAAGGAATTTCATAGAGTACTCACCTAAAATAGAGGTTCGAAATTACAGATTTGGAGTCTTGGATTACTCGTTAATCTTAAGATGAAACTTCTTCTTAAACTTTCCCACACTTTTTTCTCACTAATTCTCAAGGAGTTGGTGTGAGTTAAAATGATCCTAAAGGCCCTATTTATAGTTTTCCAAAGATATTATGGTGTTGACACATATCTAGGTGACCAATCTTTTATTATGGTGAGTCAACGTCGAGGTGTTGCGTAACAGAGGGGTCTTGTGGTCTTATTTCACCAAACGACGACATGTGCTTTAGCTTTCTCTCTAAAGACGACACATGTTTAAGCTTTATCTGTATAGACTACATGTGTAAGGTGGTTATGGCAAAATAAAGCACGAGGTGGAAATTTATTAAGGGTATAAGGGTCATAAAGGGTATTTTGGTAATTTCACACTATATATTTTCAATATTTCTTAAAGGTTCGTGAAAATATTTTATTAACAAAAAGGTCCTTTTGTTTTTCAATTTGGTCCCTGATACTTTCTTAATTAAAATCAAGTCCTTAAAATTACATTTTTTACGCTAAAACTTATCATTTTGCTTAGGATTTGCCATAAGACTTGGATTTGACCCCATTTATAGTTGATTCTTCATATTTAAAAATGGATTTTTATCATATTAAATACCTAGAATATCACATATGTAATAATATAACATTATTAGATAGTAAGTGAGAATCAATTGTAAAAACAAACTATATATGAGCATATAAAAGTGGGGTCATTACATTCTACCCTCCTTATAAAAAGTTTGGTCCCCAAACTTGACTTACATTAATTTTCAAACAAGTATGGATATCTCTCTTTTATTTCATCTTCCCGCTCCAATGTTACTTCTTCAATAGAAGGATTAAGCCATAATACTTTGACTAGTGGAATTATCTTGGTTCGTAATATTTGTTCCTTATGGTCCAAAATTTCTTTAGAATGCTCAATGTATGTCAAATCTTCTCTAACTTGAAGAGTTTTATGACTTAAGATATGTGTTGGATCTGGGACATATTTCTTACTCATTGATACGTGAAACACATTGTGTATACTAGAGAGTTGAGGTGGTAAAGCTATTTTATATGCAACAACTCCTATGTTTTCAAGGATTTCAAAAGGTCCTATGTATTTCAGAATCAACTTCCCTTTCTTCCCAAATCGGATTACTCCCTTCACTGATGATACTCACAAGAACACATAATCTCTTTTTTGGAATTCTAATTTTTGGTGTTGGTTGTCAACATAACTCTTTTGACGACTTTGAGCGATTCGAAGTCGGTTTGGTATTAATTTCACTTTCTCTGTTGTGATCTGAATAAATTATGGTCTCAATAATTTTCTTTCTCTGACTTCTACCCAACATGAAGGAGAGCGACACCTTGTACCATAGAGTCTCTCATATGAATCCATTTGAATACTTATTTGATAACTATTATTATATGAAAATTCCACTAATGGTAAATAATCACCTAATTTCCCTTTGAATCAAGTACACATGCCCTAAGCATATCCTCTAAAGTTTAAATGGTTCTCTAAGATTGTCCATCTATTTGAGGGTGAAAAGCGGTGCTGAATTCAATTTTTTTCCCATGGTTGCTTGTAGGCTTTTCCATAAGCGAGAGACGAATCTAGGATCATAATAAAAAATGATTGAAACTACGGTTCCATGAAGCCTAATAATTTCTCGCACGAATAATTTAACTAACTTTTCTAAATAATGGGTAATCTTAATGGAAAAAAAAATAACAGATTTAGTTCACCTATCAATAATTACCCAAATAGAATCATTACCATTTGAACTCCTTATTAAACTTGTCACAAAATCCATGGTAATGTGTTCCCATTTCCACTCAGGGATAGGTAGAGGTTGTAATAATCCTGATGGCTTCTGATGTTCAGCTTTTACTTGTTGACAAACCAAACACTGAGATACAAATTCTACTATCTCCTTTTTAATGTTATTCCACTAAAATACTTCTCGAAGATCCCTATACGTCTTTGTACATCCGGGATGAAATGTGAATCTCGAGTAATGACTTTCCTCCAAAATTTGCCTCTTTAGTTGGGCATCACATGGCACACACACTTTATTTCCAAACATCATTATATCATCTCGTATCGCAAATTCAATTCTCTTCCCTTTAATAACTTATTCTCTAATCTTCTTCAGTTGTGGGTCATTCACTTATGAAATTTTGATCATTTCCATCAATATGGGCATACTTGTAAATTGGCGATTTTTCCTCCTTTGCTATAAATATGTACATCTATTTCCATACTTCTTAAATCCTTTAACAAAGGTTCCTGATTTTTAAGAAGACATGATAAATTTATTTTAGACTTCCTACTTAAAGCGTCAACTACTACATTAGCTTTCCCTGGGTGATAATGAATATTTAAATCATAATCCTTCATTAATTATAACCACCTCCTTTATCTCAAGTTCAATTCTTTTTGGGTAAAAATATTTCAAATTCTTATAATCGGTATAAATCTCACAAGTCTCGCCATATAAATAATGTCTCCAAATCATGAGGGAAAAAATTACAGCAGCCAATTCTAAGTCATAGGTTGGATAATTATGTTCATGAAGTTTTTATTCTCTCGAGAAATAAGCTACTACTTTTTCATTTTGCATTAGCACACATCCCAAACCATTTTTAGAACCATCACTATAGTCCTCCTATCAAAATTGATATAGTTACTAATCGATTTTTAAGTTCTTAAAAACCACTCTCAACTTCCTCAGACCGTTCATATTTCACCTTTTTTGTTAACATAGATAGAGTTTTGGCAATACAAGAAAATCCATCAACAAATATTCGATAATAACCTGTTAATCCAAGGAAACTACGAATCTCCATCACATTAGTTGGTCTAGGCCTATCTAGTATAGCCTTGATCTTTTGAGGGTTAACTGATACTCCCTCCTTGGAAATGACATGTCCTAGAAAAGAAAAACTAGGCAACCAAAACTCACACTTCTTTAATTTTGCATATAATTTCTCCTTCCTAAGTATTTGTAATACTATCTCCAAATGCTTCTCGTGTTCTTCGATACTCTTGGAATGAATAAGGATGTCATCAATGAAAACAATCACATTTTGATCTAAATATTTACTAAACACTATATTCATCATATTCATAAAAATGGTTGGTGCATTAGTAAGTCCAAATGTCATCACAAGAAATTCATAATGACAATACCTAGTGCGAAAAGTTGATTTCAAAATGTCATCTTACTTAGTCTTCAATTTGTAAGGACACAAATTTCCAATTGAGTCCATATATAGTTTTGGCTCAATTCCGGACAAAAACATTTATTCATAGGATAGTATTTATTCGTAATATTCTCAAGCCTATGAAGTACGTATTGAAGACGTAGCGACAGAGAATTTAAAGCTTCATCAAAATGTCGGTTTGCGTGCCTCGTTTCTACGTCATCAACTAAGGTTCCATGCTCCCAAGGTATGAATGTAATTATATTTATATAGGAGCTTGGAACAATATTTATTGGGTGTTAGGTTTAATAAAAACCATGTTTTACTTTCAGAAAGATTTAATTGGAACTTTAATTTAACATATATAAAGTTTCTGGGCCAAAATAGAATTTTAGAAATATTTCTGGAAGTCGTTCGAACGAGTTTTTTCGTTCGAACGAGACTGCCAACGAACCTAATCTGATAAGTCGTTCGATATGTCGTTCGAACGAGTTTTTCGTTCTAACGAGGTTTCGTTCGAACGAGTTTGCCAACGATCCTAAACTGGTCAGTCGTTCGATATGTCGTTCGAACGAGTTTGTTCGTTCTAACGAGGTATCTAACGAGTTTCTAACGAGCCCAGACTGGTCACTCGTTAGAAGTCTCGTTCGAACGAGAGTCAAGTTCGTTCGAACGAGATGCCAGCGCGGGAACAGTTTTGAGCAGTTTTTGGCAGTTTTTACCCACTTTCCCCACTTGGTTTTTAACCAACTTTTTCAGACTTAATAATGTACGGGAATGACTTTTTCCAATGTATCTTTTTCATACCATACAAACTCCTACAGAGTGTTTTGAGAGAAAATTTGTTTAAGGAAAAAGATCATGTTTTGAGTGTTATTCTTTAATGAAAAATCCTACACACTCTAGTGTTTACACCCAATAGTTGTTTATCCAAGTTCTATATACATATCTTTACTTGGAGTTTTGGCACCGGTTTATCTCTACCGAATTCAAGAAGAGAAGTTTTGGTTTGCTTCTACATCCATAAAAGAAGAAGACTTTTTGTTGAAGATTCTACCCACTTGGAGAAAGGCTCCATGCTTGGGTGACGGTGACCATATAAAGTCCCATCGGTGGATTCCGAGACCGCGGTGGTGTTCCGAGGTTGTTCGCTAGAAAGTGGTTTTTACGAGAAGAAGCGTCGAGGCTTGAGAGGCATCGAGTCAGTCGTTGTAAGTCTATCTGTCTTGTAATTGTAATTGTAATTCCATATCTAGTGGACTTGTGGCTAGGGCCGTCCGAGGTTGTTTCCCGTCTTGGGTTTTTCCTCGTACATCTCGGCGTAGTGTGATATTATTTATTTTATCTTGCATCATAATTTAGAACGCATGCTTAGAATAAATTCAGGATAAATTTTGGTTTAATTATCACACTCATTTAAGTTGGGACTAAATTAAATATTGGGTAAATTTGGTCTATTCAAGTCATTTGCTAAAATTGATTTCGCCTAACTTTGGATAATTGAAAATTATGACTTAGGCAAATTCTAGGACTTGGATTAACTTATTTTTATTTGTTTTGAAGAAATTAAAATTCGGTCTTGTTTATTTGTTGAACCATCTCTTATAAACGCTTCCGCATCATGCATCGTTTTTACATAAAAGGAAATTATTCACTTTGATTTTAACATACGCTTTCAAATTGGTAACAGAGCCAAAAACGATAAATTATTTCGTTAAGATCTTTTTATTTTTTGGCCAAAATGGATTTTTCCCCATTTTCAAAATTTCCTATTTTCGATGGTTCAAACTACGCGTATTGGAAAACGCGAATGAGATCGGCACTAAAATCTATCGACGAGAGAGTTTGGATGTCTGTTGTTACCGGATACTCCCCACCAACTTACTTAGTTGAAAATGAACGTGTTATCAAACCCGCCGATAGATGGACTGAAAATGAGTTTAAACTTGCTAACTTTAATTCCCGAGGTTTAAATGCCTAATTTAGCGCTGTCGCACCGGATGAATTCCGACGTATTATGACGTGTGAAACCGCTAAAGAAGCTTGGGATATTTTACAATTAACTCATGAAGGAACTAGTGTCGTTAAAGCTTCAAAACTCCAAAACCTCACCACTCAATTTGAAACTATCAAAATGGATGAAAAAGAAACCTTTGATAAATTTTATGCTAGACTTTCTGATATTATTAATTCATCCTTTAACTTGGGAGAGAAAATACCTGACGACCGTGTTGTAAAGAAATTTTGAGGTCCCTACCCGATAGATTTATTCCTAAAGTGACCGTTTTAAATTCTTTACCCACTTTAGCCTCTACGAAATTAGAAGAGCTTGTAGGTGATTTACAAACCTATGAACTAGATATGTTTCCCTCTAAAACTGAAAAGAAAATTGAAAAGGGTGTTTCTTTAAAAGCCCGAAAAGAGGTCAAACAAGTAGTAGAGAGCGATAGTGAAAGTGACTCGGAAGATATGGCTTTGTTTGCTCGCAAATTTAGAAAATTTTTTAAATTTAACAAAGATGAATTTAAAAATGATTTCAAGAAATTTGATACTTCTAAAAATGATAAAAGCGAGAAGATTTCTAAAGCCGAGAGGATCCCTAAACCTAGTAATGATAATTTAGATAGGGACGAGTCTAACAAGTGTTTTGGTTGTGAAGGTTATGGCCATCGAGCTTATGAGTGCCCCACTAAACTAAGGAAAGAGGGTAAACGAACCACTGCATATAATGCAACCCTTAGTGATAGTGATAAGGAAGAAAAGCCCGATTCCCCCACTAAGAAAAATTTTGTGGCTTTTATGGCTAGTCATGTGAGTGATTGTGACAACTCATCGATTGATGAAACGATAGCACATGCCACTTCCAAGGTCATTGTTCATGATTCCCTTGTTTTTAATGATAGTGAGAGTGGAGAAGAGAGTGAAAATGAAGAAGAGGTTGATGTGAGTGAACTTCAAAATGCTTTTCATGAATTATATAAAGAATCTATTAATTTGAAAAGAACTAATTTGAAGTTAGAAGCTTGTTTAAGAAAGAGTGTCAAGGTCGTTGATGATAGTGCCTTAATAGAAGACCTTAGGACACATGTGAGGACTCTCCAAGAGAAGCTTGATTATGTAGAAGGCGAAAGAGATAGCCTTAGGGGTTTAATGGAATCCTTGAAAAAGGAGCTTCTTGCTTTTGAAGAGCGTAATTTTTTACTAGAATCTAACATTTTAGAATTGGAAAATAAATTAAAAGATTCTAGTAATGTCAAATTTGATTTGGAATGTCGTTCGGAAAAACTTGATAAAATGTTAGGAACGATCCAAATTAAAAATGACACTTGTGGTTTAGGCTTCAATACTTGTAATGAATTTACTTATAATGCCCAAACCAATATTTTAGGAGAATCTACTAGGAATGCATTTAATGATCACTCCTTAGGCAAATCTTTTCGACATGTTCTTACTTGTACTCTTTGTGGTCGAAAAGGTCATCTTAGGAAATATTGTTTTGATCTTAAACGAATTCCTAGAAAATCCCATAGTAAAGTAACCACGGTAGTTAAAGCTCCTACACCCCAAGATAGTCATTCTTCATTAATTTGGGTTAGGAAATCCGACTTGGTTGCCTTACAAAATAGGGATTTTGATTCTCATTTACTTTCACATCCTTCCTCCCTTGCTA
Organism: Sambucus nigra; assembly: GCA_949130495.1. Taxonomy (NCBI): domain Eukaryota; kingdom Viridiplantae; phylum Streptophyta; class Magnoliopsida; order Dipsacales; family Adoxaceae; genus Sambucus; species Sambucus nigra. Next base: position 605,443,430 of record OX422209.1, read on the forward strand.
AATCTAAAGGATGAATGTGTTAGTGTTTGCATACTTTAGCATTTGTACTTCATGCTATATTCATATGCTAAATGTATGCTTGTTTAGTCATTTTCTAGTCATGACCTTATTTCATATCACATGCTAGAAATCATGACTTGTTTATCTTTTTGTATTATATTTTGTGTTTGAATTAATTGAAAAATATAAAAAGATTTGTGTTTATCATTTGTGTTTTATTTATTTCATTTAAGCTTAATGAAAAATACAAATGATTTTTGTTTGTCCTTTTGAGTAAATATTTATTTTTGATTAAAAATGTTAAAAACTCAAAAAGATTTTATTTTGTGTGTATTTTAGTTTGACACACTTTATGTGGCATATATTTGTGTTTGAATCCTATCGTTTACGCTCCCATGTGGCTAGAACTTTTGGTTTAGATTTTCAATCCTTAAAATGTTCTTTACCATGTTTTATATGGAGTAGTTGGATTTTGTATTGTTTAAATGGATTCTATTTCTATATGCCTCTATTCACACATGCACGAGCTCTTTTGAAATCTTAATGTCACATGTTATATTTGAGCTTTTTGAGGTGTTCTCCTATCAATCTAGTCATCTACATATCTATGACCTAGGAGGACTAGTGCATGTCAAAATCCGTTGCATGTGAGATTTGTGTGAAAAATGAAAACATGATAAATTAATATATGCACGGGGAAGGGTTCCGAAAGGATGAATTAAATCCTTTGCGATAGTAAGCCACCGTTGATTGGATCTAAAAGAAATACGTGATCCAAAGGCCTAAAAACACAATATTTGGCATTAAACAGAAAGCAATTGCCAAGGCCTATGTTTGTTTGATATATTCATTCAAAAACAAAAGAATATATATGCTCATTGAGGGAGAATTGGATGGTATATCAACGGTTTGCACAATGTCCGTTTATCCTAGTTGTCTTTAATGTCATGACTCTATTTGGTTTGTAGAATCATCATCATGCTAGGCTTGTATGCATTGTGTATGTTTGTTCATTGAGTTCAATCTTTATATTGTCACGTGAGGTTATATTTAAATGTGATAAAGTTTGCAATCAAATGAGAACTCCGTGAACATTTATTAAGTGTTTGGGTCTAAATTTAATTGTTGCTAGTACACACCCCTACACTTCCGTTTCCATATGACACATTTTTGCCATACGAGAGTGCAAACTTATTGTATTTTGTGTCATGTGTGTGTTTATATCTATATATATATGCAAGTGCTCTATTGGTATATTTTTAGTATCTATATATATGATATTTGTTTGTCTTTGCCTTGCTTTTATTGCCCATATGCTGTCATGTCTTTTCTTTAAGCTTCCACATGTTGTTTATTAGTTCTTTATCCTTTGCCTATTCCTGAACAAAAAGGGGGAGAATGATGATAGGGGGAGAAATGGTATCTAATCCTATTATTATCGTATCTTCGTTTGGGGGAGATTTATCTTAGGGGGAGACGTCTTTCTAAGTAGGTCATGTATTTGATAAAGGGGAGAATTAATTTAGGGGGAATAATTTAATTAATTGCATTTTATATTTTGATATTCCCTATGCATTTGATGAGTTTGCTTAAGTGTGCAGGTATTCTACTAAAGCAGCATTGTTTAATGGCAAAGCGTTTGATCCTTGGGTTGAGTCAAGATTGGGCGGGTTATGTTTTGAGTCTACTAAAGCAGCTTTAGGATTTTTCTTTGGTTTTTGTCCCGGAATAGCCAAAGGGGGAGATTTGTAAGGACACAAATTTCCAATTGAGTCCATATATAGTTTTGGCTCAATTCCGGACAAAAACATTTATTCATAGGATAGTATTTATTCGTAATATTCTCAAGCCTATGAAGTATGTATTGAAGACGTAGCGGCAAAGAATTTAAAGCTTCATCAAAATGTCGGTTTGCATGCCTCGTTTCTACGTCATCAACTAAGGTTCCATGCTCCCAAGGTATGAATGTAATTATATTTATATAGGAGCTTGGAACAATATTTATTGGGTGTTAGGTTTAATAAAAACCATGTTTTACTTTCAGAAAGATTTAATTGGAACTTTAATTTAACATATATAAAGTTTCTGGGCCAAAATAGAATTTTATAAATATTTCTGGAAGTCGTTCGAAAACTCGTTCGAACGAGTGTTTTCGTTCTAACGAGGTTTCGTTCGAATGAGACTGACAACGAACCTAATCTGATAAGTCGTTCGATATGTCGTTCGAACGAGTTTTTCGTTCTAACGAGGTTTCGTTCGAACGAGTTTGCCAACGATCCTAAACTGGTCAGTCGTTCGATATGTCGTTCGAACGAGTTTGTTCGTTCTAACGAGTTTCTAACGAGCCCAGACTGGTCACTCGTTAGAAGTCTCGTTCGAACGAGAGTCAAGTTCGTTCGAACGAGATGCCAGCGCGGGAACAGTTTTGAGCAGTTTTTGGCAGTTTTTACCCACTTTCCCCACTTGATTTTTAACCAACTTTTTCAGACTTAATAATGTGCGGGAATGACTTTTTCCAATGTATCTTTTTCATACCATACAAACTCCTAGAGAGTGTTTTGAGAGAAAATTTGTTTAAGGAAAAAGATCATGTTTTGAGTGTTATTCTTTAATGAAAAATCCTACACACTCTAGTGTTTACACCCAATAGTTGTTTATCCAAGTTCTATATACATATCTTTACTTGGAGTTTTGGCACCGATTTATCTCTACCGAATTCAAGAAGAGAAGTTTTGGTTTGCTTCTACATCCATCAAAGAAGAAGACTTTTTGTTGAATATTCTACCCACTTGGAGAAAGGCTCCATGCTTGGGTGACGGTGACCATATAAAGTCCCATCGGTGGATTCCGAGACCGCGGTGGTGTTTCGAGGTTGTTCGCTAGGAAGAGGTTTCTACGAGAAGAAGCGTCGAGGCTTGAGAGGGATCGAGTCAGTCGTTGTAAGTCTATCTGTCTTGTAATTGTAATTCCATATCTAGTGGACTTGTGGCTAGGGCCGTCCGAGGTTGTTTCCCGTCTTGGGTTTTTCCTCGTACATCTCGGCGTAGTGTGATATTGTTTATTTTATCTTGCATCATAATTTAGAACGCATGCTTAGAATAAATTCAGGATAAAATTTGGTTTAATTATCACACTCATTTAATTTGGGACTAAATTAAATATTGGGTAAATTTGGTTTATTCAAGTCATTTGCTAAAATTGATTTCGCCTAACTTTGGATAATTGAAAATTATGACTTAGGCAAATTCTAGGACTTGGATTAACTTATTTTAATTTGTTTTGAAGAAATTAAAATTCGGTCTTGTTTATTTGTTGAACCATCTCTTATAAACGCTTCCGCATCATGCATCGTTTTTACATAAAAGGAAATTATTCACTTTGATTTTAACATACTCTTTCACAATTGGTGATAGCCTGACCTAAGATCAATCTTATAAAATACTTGCGTACCTTGTAGTTGGTCAAACAAATCATCTATGTGAGGTAGGGGTACTTATTCTTAATCGTCACCTTATTTATTTCACAATAATCTATAAATAGCCTCATCATTCCATCCTTCTTTTTAATAAATAACACTAGAGCACCCCATGGGGATATACTTGGTCTAATAAAACCCTTGTCTAACAGATCTTGTAATTAAACTTTTAATTCCCTTAATTCTAAAAGTGCCATGCGAAAAAATGGTTTTAATATTGGTATAGTTCCAGGAATAAGGTCAATCGTAAACTCTATTTATCTACTATGAGGTAGACTGGGAAAATCAACTAGAAAAACATCTGGAAAATGTTTAACTATGGGAATATCTTCTAAACTGGGCTCTTTCATTTGAAAATCAATAACATTTGCAAAAAATCCTTGACATCCCTTTTTAAGAAAACTATAGGCTTGCATTGCATAGATAATACATATGGGACATAGGATGCCAGTTCCTTCAAAATTGAATTCTAGTCTGTTAGGAATTTGAAAAGTAACTCTTTCTTCAAAATAATCTACCTTATCATGATATGATGCTAGACAATCCATCCCCAAAATATCTTATGTCTAAAACTATCAAATCGGTGAATAGTTTATGATTATTGACATCTATGAGGTAAGACTTATATACTAATGTTCCCGTCAATAACTCACCCAAAGGATTAAAAACGTGTATGCTATGATTTAAGGGTACGGGCATATTATGAAAGCGATTAATAAAACGTACATACAAAAATGAATGGGTAGAACCAGGATCTATTAAAACTTGAAAAGGTTGTGTACATATAGAAAGTGTACCTAACACTACTGCATTAGAATCCTTTGCATAAAAAAGATTAAAAATTATACCTTGTCTTCCATGATACTTATTTTCATTAAAAGGCTTTTTTGGCACCTTCCCTTTGTTAGGGCTATCTCTCATTTTATGTCCCTTTTGGACACCCAAAGCAACTTCCTATCTCCAAGTAACATGGTTGCCCTCTATGAATATTACCACATCACTGGCATCTGTCAACATTAAAGGGTTTGTTTATAAAAGGTTGCCCTATATTGGGTATAGTCCTAAAGGTTTTGTTATTGGGGTTCCTTCCTCTTTGCTCCCCAAACTTCCTCTTCACCTCTCAAACCCAATTTTATTCTTCACTATCCTTATAAGCTACCGTTGCCCTAATCACCACGTCAATATATGATGTCAACTTCAGGATGGAAATTAAAATACGAGTATTCAACCTTAACCCACGTTCAAATATCTTGGCTTTTAAAACATCAGTTATCACAACATGACATGCAAAACGGGATAACTCGATAAACTTTGCCTCGTATTAACTAACCATCATATTTCCTAGAACCAAACTTATGAAGTCAGTTACTTTTTGGTCTTGCACCATTTTAGGAAAGTAATTTTCGTAGAAGATCGCTAAGAAGTCATTCCAACCTATGGGGTTATTCTTTTCCTTGTGTATTCTCTTAGTCATTCTCCACAAATGTTCAGCTTTACCTTCTAACATAAACGTTCCAAATGAAACCCTTTATTCATCTGTACACTTAAGAACATCGTGTATCTTTTCCATTTTTATCACCTAACTTTCTGCTTCAGTGGGGTTAGGAGTACCTTTAAAGGATGGAGGATTCAACTTCTTGAATTTTTCAATAGTACATTTACTTAGTTTATGATTCCTTAGTGCTCCATTATTCACCTGATGCTCCACAATCTTTGCTAGACTTTTAATCACCTTGTATGCACCTTCCAGTCCTTCCACACTTGATCCACTAGTTCCCGTAGTTGATCTTGTTTGGGTCATTTTCTATAGTTATAGCCAAACATAAGATGTATTATTGTAAGGACATAATTTTATAAATGTCCGGGTAGATTCTAGTAATTTTCTGTTTTCCCTATATCACAGTTTGTATGTCTGATACCGCTGCATTCGGCATGTCATCACGATCATCCTCGATGGTCTTTATCCGAATCCATGCATCCATCATCTTCACACGTGGGACGTGATGCTCAACCGTTCCCCACTACTCCATGACACATTATCAGTAAAATGATTTATTGGAGTTGTTTATATTTGCATAAATATTTGGGAATTTTTAAGAAAACATTTTTTTGAAGTCTGAAATTATTTTTATCAAATGCAAAACTTTTTCTAAGATAAAATGGACTTTTTTGGAAAAGCATGCTCGCTCAAACGACATAGCCTGTCGTTCGCGCGAGATCAGCTTATCGCACGATCTCGTTCAAACGGCAGTTGTCTTCATTCGAGCGAGATCCTATGTCATACGAACGACGTTGCCTCGATTTTTTGAATCACTTTCTGTCACTTTCCTCTTGATTGATTCAAAAAACTTTTTCCAACTTTTTCAACACGCTTTCTGCGAAATCGGCCCTAAAACGGCATAATTAATTTTAGACTTCCTTTTTAGGCTTTAAGCCTCTTTAAAAATGCAAATTCTTCCCATTTATCAATCGCATATTTTAAACCTTCATGAGGTCATTTTCACTCTTCTAGAGTATTTTGTGGAGAAGCCAATCTCTTCTTGATTGCTACCCATCTGGAGTTCTGGCGGGAGATTCCATTTGACAACATCGGAACCGACACCTAAGGGTATTTCGTATGTCACCCTTATTTTCATTATAATCCGTGTAACCGTTCTTAAAAATTATAGTGGAAAAAATATGGTTTTTCCCTGCGAGGATTTTTCCTGATATTTTGAGTCACATTCTTTATTTTATTTGATAAATCATCTAGATGCATGTTTTTAGGATTTAATTGAAAAACTGTGTTTAATTAAATAAATTCTTAATTTGAACAAAAGCGCACTCTTCAAATTGGTATCAGAGCCAATTACACAATATAACGTGTAATTTTCCGCAAAAATTTTCTAAGATATCAATCTTAAAAAAAAATGATTTTTGAAAAAGGGCGTGTTCAATGGAGAAATTATATAATAAAATGCCAGTTTTTGAAGGGACAAACTATGCTTACTGAAAAGCCCGCATGAAATCTGCTTTAAAAGCCATTGATGAACGTGTTTGGATTTTAGTTAAAAGAGGGTGGACACCTCCCTCCGTTACAGCTGATAACATGACTAATTTAAAATCCGTGACTGAATGGATTGAAGATGAAAAATGATCATCTTTTAATTCTAAGGGTTTAAGTGTTATTTCTGGATCCGTCACACTTGACGAGTTCTGACGTATTATTTACAACTTATCCATGAAGGAACTAATGCTGTGAAAGAGTCTAAAATGCAAACTTTAACAACTCAATTTGAAACTATCACCATGCTTGAGACTGAATGTTTTGATGAATTTTATGCTAGGTTATCTGATATTATTAACACTAGTTTTAATCTTGGTGAACAAATTCCTAATGCTAGAGTTGTTAAAAATATTCTTAGATCACTTCCTAAGCGTTTTATCCCTAAAGTCACTGTGCTAAATTCTATTGGTAATTTAAACACGCTTAAATTAGAGGAACTTGTAGGAGACTTACAAACGTATGAAATTGATATGTTTCCTAAATCCTTCAAACCTAAAGATAAAGGTATAGCACTTAATGCCCAGGCTAGAAAAAGTGAGGGGTCGGCAAGAAAGAGAGTTGAGTCATCTAGAAAAAAAGAGATAGAAACATCAGATTCTGAGTGTGATTTTGATTTAGATGATTTGGCCCGTTTTGCTAAAAATTTCAAGAAAATTCTCAAATTCAAGAAAAATGAAAACTTCAAAGATAAAAAGTTTTTTAAGAAAAATAAGAAAAATGAAAAGGATTTTAAATACCCTCCTAAGAAAGACGCTGAGAGATGTTATGAGTGCGACGGTAAGGGTCATAGAGCTTTTGAGTGTGCTACTAGGCTGAATAGACTTGCAAAAGAAAAGGGCAAAGTTATAATTAATGCTACCCTTAGTGACGACAGTGAGGTCGAGTCGGTGAACTCTGGAGACGAGTCACCGCATGAATGTAACTTCACCGCATTCATGGCCAGTCATACTTGTAGTGCTCCTCACGACGTTGAGGATGCTGCTTCACAGGGACTCCTCGATAGTGAAAACGATGTGAGTGAGGGGGAGGATGATGCAAGTGAGAGAGAGAGTAATCTTCACGTGCCTACACTGAGTTATATAATGAGTCAATTAAAACCAAAAAGCGTAACAAAGTGCTAGTTCTTAGGATCACCGCTTTAAAGGAAGATTTAGAAGAAGCGTGAGAGAGAGAATCTGCACTACCTTGAGAGAAAGAGAGTCTGCCTGTGTTGAGAAAGAAAGTTTGTTTAGAGAGAGAGAGAGAGAGACTGTTTGGAGAGAGAGAGAGAGAGAGAGAGTGGTTTTGAGAAAGACAAAGGGGAATTGACTAAATAAGTGGCTAGTCTTACGAAAGATCTTCATTCCTCCCTGGAGACTCGAAAGAAACTTGAAGCCCTTATTGCCTAGCTTACTCATAATCTTGAGAGAGCACGGGAAGTCAAGGTTCAAATCGAGGACAGATCTGGAAAGATGGGAAAGATGCTCCTCGGCCCCGCATTAGGTTTTGGTGATCTGCACGGAATAGGTTTTGATGGTGCCTCCACGACTCAAATTGCACCTGAACCAGTTCCTGAGTTTACTACGACTCCATATGGCCATTGTCAAAATCCACGAAGGAGAGTTCAACCAAGAAAAACAAACGGAGTTCCACCTAAGACTGTGTTCTTTTGTACGTACTACAAAAAAAGGCCACCTTAGAGAGTTTTGCTATAGTTTGGGTCAGACATGACGTACTACTGCTCCACCACATCATACTGATGATTTTGCCAGTCTGAGGGAGCGTGTTGAGTTTTAAGCTGCCACAACACAGAGTTTGATGGAGGAATTCCGACGGATATCTTTACCGTCAGTAAATGCTTCTCGCATCCCGGATAAAACCAACAACAACAAGGGTATACAAAAGGTTACCGCGTCTTGGGTTCCTAAGAAAGATGAAAAGGCCCTTGTTGTTCATATCACTCTCAAAGCACATAATATCTCACAGTGGTATTTTGATAGTGGGTGCTCCAGACATATGACAGGTGATGTCTCATTTTTTACCCACCTAGAGGATTATAAGGAAGGTAGAGTCACCTTTAGATACGAGAGTAAGTCTAGCATTGTAGGATGAGGTACAGTAGTGTTATCAGGATTTCCTAAGCTGGAGAATATTTTGTGCGTCAAAGGTTTGAAGGCAAACCTTCTCAGCATTAGCCAGTTGTACGACGCTGACTTTACTATAAAGTTTGACCGGGACGTGTGTAATGTCTATGATCAAGACGGTAAACTTTTAGTGCAAGGGGTGAGGACAGAAGATAATTGCTATGGAACTGTGCCCACATCCTCACTTGTCTGCAACAGCACCACGATCACTCGTATGGATCTGTGGCACCAACATCTAGGTCACGTAAACGTAAGAGATTTGACACGTTTAGCTAAAAAGGACCTAGTACGTGGCTTACCATCTCTTGGAAAGCCAACTTCCACGATTTGTGGACCCTGTCAGCTAGGAAAGCAAATCTGTAGTCCTCATAGTAAGTTGCATTCCATTACCACCTCCCGTGTGCTTGAGTTGATTCACATGGATCTTATAGGTCCTACTGGTACTGAGAGTCTGGGTAGTAAGAGGTATATCCTCGTGATGGTAGATGATTTCTCCAGATATTTGATTATTGGTTTTCTGAGAGAGAAATCCGATGCTGTAGAGTTTTTAACGACCAAGTGTCGTGTCCTACAAAATCAACACGGAGTCACTATTAACAGGATACATACTGATAATGGCACAAAATTTAAGGAAACAATGGTAGATCTATACTGTGACATCCTAGGAATCAAACATGAGTTTTCTGCTGTGAAGACTCCTCGACAAAATGGGATTTTTGAGAGAAAGAATAAGACGATTCAAGAAATGGCTAGATCTATGCTTTTAGGTCGAAAGGTTTCTAGGAAATTTTGGGCAGAGGCAGTGTCTAGTGCATGCCATACGGTGAATAGGGTTTACCTGCGTCCACACACTCCTAATACGCCTTATGAATTGTGGACTGGCAAAAAACCCAACCTTGCATATTTTCTTGTCTTTGGGAGTAAATGCTACATCCTACGGGATAGAGAGCAATTAGGAAAATTTGACTCCTGGAGCGATGAGGGAATATTGCTAGGGTATTCAAATAGTAAAGCGTACCGAGTTTTTAACCTAAAGAGCTCTAAGGTTATGGAATCAATAAACGTCACCGTGCAAGATGACGAACCTTCGACGTTTATTGATCCTAGCCTTTAATGTGAGGATGAGGACTTTTCTAGCAGAGACTTACTTGTCCCTCACCCACTCTCTGTGGACTCTACTCCTGTGTAAGGGGACACACCTGCTTGGGTTCGCAAGAGTCATGATCCTTCTGCCATTGCTGGCGATCCCACTTTAGGGGTCATGACTCGTGCTCAACTACAGAACGTTGTTAGTCATTTTTGCTACACGTCCACAGTCGAGCCAAAGAATCACAAAGAAGCACTCAAAGATGAACACTGGATATCTGCCATGCGGGATGAGTTGCTTCAGTTTAAAAATAATAATGTCTGGGAACTTGTCCCCCGACCTAGTGAGACTAATGTGATAGGTACCAGGTGGGTTTTTAAGAATAAAATGGATGAAAATGGTACCATAATAAGAAATAACGCTAGGTTGGTCGCTCAAGGCTATACACAAATTGAGGGTGTATACTTTGGGGAGACATTTGCTCCTGTTACGAGGCTTGAGTCCGTCCTCTTACTACTCGCCATCGCATGTCATCTGCGCTTCAAGTTATATCAGATGGATGTCAAAAGTGCCTTTATAAATGGCATTTTATAGGATGAATTTTATGTGGTTCAACCAAAAGGGTTTGAAGACCCTACGCATCTAGAGCACGTCTACTATCTGAGGAAAGCCTTGTATGGTTTGAAGCAAGCACCCCGTGCTTGGTACGAGAGGCTTACTTCCTATCTCTTAGCCTGTGGATTCAAGAGAGGGGGAGTTGATATGACGTTATTTGTCAAGAGAAATGATGATGCTATTTTGGTTATCCAGGTCTATGTGGACGACTTAGTCTTTGGATCCACGTGCTCCCAGCATGCTCACCACTTTGAGGAGGAGATGAAAAGTGAGTTTGAGATGAGCATGGTAGGTGCGCTTACATTCTTCCTTGGTCTCCAGGTTTGTCAGCTAGAGGATGGGATGTTCATCTCCCAATCCAAGTATGCTAGAGACCTAGTGAAGAAATTTGGTTTAGACTCCGCTAAGCATGCTCGTACATCTATGAGTACTTCTATCAAGCTTAGTAAGGACACTTTGGGCAAGGACGTAGAGTAAACCTTATATCGGAGTATGATAGGTAGTTTTCTCTACTTGACTGTAAGTCATCCCGACATAGCCTTTAGTGTTGGAGCATGTGAGCGATATCAGGAATCCCCGAAAGAATCACACTTACTCGCTCTAAAATATATTATCTAATACGTCAGTGGGACTCCCTCATACATTATTTAGTATTCCTTTGATATCGATGTCCGTTTGTCCGCCTATTCAGATGTCGATTGGGCCAGGGATGTAGATGGATGTAAGAGCACTTCTGATGGGTGTTTCTATTTTGGTTATGCTCTTGTCTCCTAGTTGAGCAAGAAGTAAAACTCCATCTCTTTGTCCACTGCGGAGTACATCGCCGTCGGGAGTTGTTGCACGCAATTCTTGTGGATGAAACAGATGCTAGAGGATTATGGTATTTCACAGGACACCATGACCATTTCTTATGATAACACGAGCGCTGATACGACGCAAATATTGCATATTTCACCCGTTAACCTACGCGTTATTAGCCCCCTCGGGTATCTTAATCCCTATATTTATGCTCGTTAACCAGACAACCTCGGATTTCTATGTTAACATGCTTTGCAGGGGTTAATTGAGCTTTTGTAGGTATTTGGATGCTTAGTATGAAGTTCGGACGCATTCCGGTGAAGTTCCGTACACAATCGCACGCGCAAGGGCATTTTAGTCTTTTCACAGCTTGGGTACCTGGCCTGACATCTCACAAAAGTTGTAGCCCTCCTCGCTAGCTTCACGTGGCCGCGAATGGTGCGCGATTCCGATTCATAACGAAGAAGTTACGGTAATTTCAGCAGAGGAAATACAAGGAAGCAAAAGAGGAGAAGGGAGAAGAAAAAAAGAGGAATGCAGTAGGGTGTTGTATTCTGCCCTGCTTGATCGATCGATCGACCCATTTAGTCGATCGATCGACCATTCTTATTTGCTGAATTTTTGCCTAGGTCGATCGATCGATGCTCTGTTTTCTGCAGATATTTTGCCTTCTTTTCTTTCTTCTTTATTTTTATTCCAACTTACTATATAAGCCAATTTTGTTGTAATAGACCATATATCAGTACATACACGATTTTAGGTTAGAATAGTTAGGGTTTTGAGGGTTTTGGATGGTTCTTCTTCATTTCTCTTTGGATTGACAATCTAATTGGTTTGTAGGTTGACTTTTCATTACCCTCTCCTTTAATATAGCTTGTTTTCCATTAATTCTTGTTTTCTAGATAATTTTCATGCTTTGTTAATTAGTTTACTTGATTCATTTCTTGCTTAATTAGTTTATTATTTTGTTAATTAGTTTCATTTATGTATTGCCCTTAGATAAATAGGGTCGAGATTTCATTTCCGCTATTTTCGGGCCCCGAGCTCCGAAAACTAGGTTTCGTGCAAAATCGCGTTTAATTGAAACCACGTGTATTAAAGTTGGATTGTTATGCGTTTAACTTTATTTGTCACGCAACTTTAGTGTTTATAGCGACAATCCGAATTTAATCCGCGTGCGACCATTTTCCATTAAATGTTTAATCTCGCAACTTTGGCTTAAATTCCTTATTGTGTGATGTTTATGCTTAATTGTAAATGATCGATTAAATGTTTTCGAATCGAAATTCTAATTAGTAGTTGTTTAGCCCGTGAATGCGTGTATGCGATCCCGATCCTCGCTTTCCTTTAATTTAGCGTTAACTTCTCTTTTCTTTTGTCACCTTTTCTTATTTCTTTTACCACCCATCACCTTTTCTAATTTCTTTTACACCATTTTTATTCTTGAAGTTTTAAAACAATTAACATCTAAAATTTAATCACTCCCTGTGGATTTCTTACGATACCCGACTTACCGCTGTGCTTGCTTGTCAAGTGTGGTAGTAGCTTAGGTTCTTTTGTATCGCGGCGGCGAAACACACGACGATTGTGTCTCACACGAACACACTTTTTCCGCCCGGCCACAAAAATGGCGCCGTTGCCGGGGAGTGTGTTTTAGATAGTAATTATTTGATTATTTCGTAGTATTTCTTTCATTCATATTTGTATTCTTTATTTTCCCCTTTCTTTTTGACTTGTGCTAGATTGTTTCGAGAAATTGAAATTTTAGCGCTTGTTGCTTTTGTTATATAGCTTATTTTGAAATGTCTCGCTATTACGCTTTAGATAACCTTAATTGTTATGAGAATTGTTTTCCAAGTTATACTCCCAAAACAATGAGAGAATGCCTACAAATTCTTGAAAATGAGCGCATTGAGCGTGAAATTCAAGCGTATGTAAGTGACCCCTCATCGCCTTATGAGGGTAATTTGGAATGCCGGGAATCCATTAGCTATGAGCAACCCGAACAAGAAGATGAAATGTCTTCTTGTTCGTTTGATTATGAGTTAATGATGAAGGAAATTAATGACCGATCTGAAAGTTCTAAAGCTTGGTTTCTAAAAACTGATGCCATGCTCGATGAGATTATTTCTTTACAAAATCGGGTCGAGGTTGAAACTTGCGTGTCATCTCCACCCCTTTTTGTGGAAGAAATAATTGAGAGTGAGCCAAGCTTTAGCACTTTCGATTTTCAACCTCTTATTAATTCTGCCGATTGCATTGAGGTTGTTGGTCCTTCCTTTCCTTTACTCCCTACTATTCCCGAACAATTAAATTTATCACAAGAATCGGTTGAAAGTCTTGAGGACTTTGACCCGATTCTTGAACGAGAATGTTATTTTGAGATGCTTCAGCTCATGGGCTTTTCACTTGCACTTGCCCCACCTCCCCTTCCAATTGAAGAATCTTGGGGATGTGATTTTGATTTTTCTGAGACTAATTTAGTCTTGTCCCCCGTAGTATCCAAATCCCCCATCGTCCCTCCAAAACTTTAAATTGATGATGGTTCACTTTTTTCACCACCCACATGCCTTCCGTTTTTCAAACGGAATTATTATTTTTCGGGAGGCATGTTCGCTTTGGAGGGTCCACCGTTGATCTTTCAAAGTCAAATCCCTCTTTGGGTGGACCCTCAACTATTTAGACTTCTAGTGTATAGTTAGTGTGAAGCCTAAATAGTAGGTTGTAAATAGTTAGCTTTTTAATTTTCTTTCTTTCCTATTTTTTCTTTCCTTTTAATTTAGTCTACTGTAATTAGTTAACTTTTTGTTATTTGTTTTTGGTATGCTCGGTACTAGCTTGTTTTGTAGATTTCATTGGACTCGCGCTTATGGAGATCGCTCCAATTTTGGGTAATATCGTTATTTCCTCTCTTTGTGTTGTGTTCTTAATGCGCATTGAGGACAATGCAACATTTAAGTTAGGGGGTGTAGGATATTCTATCCATTTCTTTGTTATGTCCATGGATTTGCTTACTTGTTAGTTACTAAGTATGCCTTTTTGTGAAAATTTTGAAAATTTTCAAAAATATTTTCTTTCTTTTTTCTCCTTTGTTGGGCATTTTTCCTTGTTTCCGATGATAAATTTCAATAATTGCCCGATCCAATAGACAACTCAATGATGCATGTTCTCGATTTTAGAAGTTATTAGACTTTAGTCCTCAAATCATTGATATTGTGAATAACTTCATGAATTAAACTTTATCCCATGAGCATATGCACTTTCCTTGTTATATTGATTTGGTTTAAGATTTTTATAACTCGGGAATCTTTTGTTGCATTGTATATACTTACACCGAGTAAGCTTTGTACCTTTCGTCGTTTGTGAGTGTTATACACTATTCTTTTCTCATTGAAAATGTTGAATTCGTCGGTAATCTCTCTATTCTTTCATTTTACCGTTCATTAATTGAGTTCATACTTGAAATGTGTTACTTGATCATGATTTCCATATATTGTTTTGACTCGAGAATTGCGTAAACTTTTTGAAATGATCATAGGCCCTTTTTGTTATATCTCCCACATTAGCCTTGACCTCACCCTTATATGTTTCCCTAGTCAACCCCTTCGAGCCAAAATATAGCCTTTCGTTTCATTACCCAAAATCTCATAACCAACTCTAAATTGGAGTTTTAAGCCATACATACACCTTACATACCTTTGTTTGGAATGTTACTTGGGATTGAATGTTGTTGTTGTATTGCGGTTGCAATTTTAAGCATATGAGAGTTTGATAAGTAAAGAAAAGAAAGTAGTGGAAAAAGTGAAGAAAAAGAAAAAAAAAGCAATAGAAAACAAAAGAGAAAAATGAGAAAAAGAAGAAAAGAAAAGAAAGAGAAAGTTATAAATGTTGTGTGTAGTGTTCAATAAGCTTTGATTACTCTCCCTGATGATAAATCTAATGCCTTTTTGGAACTTGTTTTTCGATTTTAATATTGCCCGCATTATCCCATTATTCCAAGTTTTCATCTCCGAACACTTTGAATCCGTACATAGATCCTTCATTTCGCACCCTAGCCTAACCTACATTATAACCATATTAAAGTCATATGTGATCTTAGGGTGCATTTAATTTAAAATTCATAATAGTTTTGATAATATGTGAAAATGCATTTCGCCTCTTTTAGTGTGCGGTATCCTTTCATTGAGATTACAAATTTTTCATTTCTTATATAGCGTTCTTCATTTGTGACATGTGCGCGGCCTAGTTTCCATTTACATTTACTCTTTATGCCCCCATGTCCCGTGTGTTACCTCCCCGTTTTGAGTGAATTCGCTTGATGAGCATAATGCCCGTGAGGATTGAATGTATGCTTGCTTTGATTAGTATCCGGTTTATATAAGTTTTTCACCAAATCATATTTTGCATTTGCTCTCCCTCCTCCCACTTTTAAAGTTTCAATTCTATGAGGTGCATTCAACCTGTTAATAACAACGGACTTTAGCTTGAATTCATTCAATATGCTAATAACATGCTTGAAATCTTTTTCGTTGTTGTTGAGTTTGTCGCATGTTGGGTTGGGCATATTTTGAGGAAACCATATGATGTTTGTGGGTTTCATCCCTGAAAACCCTCACGAGACGACACTCGTCCACTAGGGTAACCTAGGGGTTTAACGGCTTATTGCATATGCTAAATGCAATCGTTCGCCCGCAAAAGTGGCCTTATGCTTTTATATACCATACTTTTGTACTTTTTCCTGCTTTTGGTTTGCTTGTAGTTCTTGTTGTTTCCTATTTCATTGCTAGGGACTAGCAATGTGTAAGTTAGGGGGTGTGATACGACGCAAATATTGCGTATTTCACCCATTAACCTACGCGTTATTAGCCCCCTCGGGTATCTTAATCCCTATATTTATGCTCGTTAACCAGACAACCTCAGATTTCTATGTTAACATGTTTTGCAGGGGTTAATTGAGATTTTGTAGGTATTTGGATGCTTAGTATGAAGTTCGGACGCATTCCGGTGAAGTTCCGTACACAATCGCACGCGCAAGGGTATTTTAGTCTTTTTACAGCTTGGGTACCTGTCCCGACATCTCACGGAAGTTGTAGCCCTTCTCGCTAGCTTCGCGTGGCCGCGAACGGTGCGCGATTCCGATTCATAACGAAGAAGTTACGGCGATTTCAGCAGAGGAAATACAAGGAAGCAAAAGAGGAGAAGGGAGAAGAAGAAAAGAGGAATGCAGTAGGCTGCTGCATTCTTCCCTGCTTGATCGATCGATCAACCCATTTAGTCGATCGATCGACCATTCTTATTTGCCAAATTTTTGCCTAGGTCGATCGATCGACCAAAGGGGTCGATCGATCGATGCTCTGTTTTCTGCAGATATTTTGCCTTCTTTTCTTTCTTCTTTATTTTTATTCCAACTTACTATATAAGCCAATTTTATTGTAATAGACCATATATCAGTACATACACGATTTTAGGTTAGAATAGTTAGGGTTTTGAGGGTTTTGGATAGTTCTTCTTCATTTCCCTTTCGATTGACAATCTAATTGGTTTGTAGGTTGACTTTTCATTACCCTCTCCTTTAATATAGCTTGTTTTCCATTAATTCTTGCTTTCTAGATAATTTTCATGCTTTGTTAATTAGTTTACTTGATTTATTTCTTGCTTAATTAGTTTATTGTTTTGTTAATTAGTTTCATTTATGTATTGCCCTTAGATAAATAGGGTCGGGATTTCATTTCCGCCATTTTCGGGCCCCGAGCTCCGAAAACTAGGTTTCGTGCAAAATCGCGTTTAATTGAAACCACGTGTATCAAAGTTGGATTGTTATGCGTTTAACTTTATTTGTCACGCAACTTTAGTGTTTATAGCGACAATCCAAATTTAATCCGCGTGCGACCATTTTCCATTAAATGTTTAATCTCGCAACTTTGGCTTAAATTCCTTATTGTGTGATGTTTATGCTTAATTGTAAATGATCGATTAAATGTTTTCGAATCGAAATTCTAATTAGTAGTTGTTTAGCCCGTGAATGCGTGTATGCGATCCCGATCCTCGCTTTCCTTTAATTTAGCGTTAACTTCTCTTTTCTTTTGTCACCTTTTCTTATTTCTTTTACCACCCATCACCTTTTCTTATTTCTTTTACACCATTTTTATTCTTGAAGTTTTAAAACAATTAACATCTAAAATTTAATCACTCCCTGTGAATTTCTTACGATACCCGACTTACCGCTGTGCTTGCTTGTCAAGTGTGGTAGTAGCTTAGGTTCTTTTGTATCGCGGCGGCGAAACACACGACGATTGTGTCCTCACACGAACACACTTTTTCCGCCCGGTCAAGCGCGATACACATATCCCACAATCCAGTCCAGTATTCGTGCATAAAACACATCAGGATACGCGAGCACTTTATACGACAGCTAGTTGAGGAGAAACTCGTATCCCTGAGCTACGTACCCACCGACCGTCGGTTAGCCGATATTTTCACAAAACCTTTAGATGCCCTTAGATTCGAAAGTCTTAGGAAGTCTTTAGGAATTTGCACAATTGACTGAGGGGCTGGTCAGTGTCTAGGATAGGATGCTTTGTTATGTTTATATCATATGATTCCTATTGCTAGACTATATCATGTTTATTATTATTACTTTTATTTACTTAAAAAAATGGAAAAATAAAAATATTTTCTTTTTATAAAAATTTTAGAAAAGAACAAAAAGATTTTCTTTTTATAAAATTTTAAAAAAAATTGTATTTTACTTGCACCTTTTATGAGTATTTAAGATAGCCAAGTCACAATTTCATTCCATTTATTCATGTGACTATTTGATAGTATTTTGAGACAATATATCTTGTCATCTTTGTGCTTTATAATGTTTGGAGTCATTAAGATGTAATTAAGTGTTACTTTTTACATGTTTGACCCATGATTTCCTTTATTGCACACATACACGAATTTGATTGATTATTGTACTTGTCTTATCACATGTTGGTTGGGTGTTCTCACTTCAATCATGTCCTTAAAATAAACCAAGTGTGATAAAACTTGATAAGATAGGTGTGCTCGTAAAAAACGTTTGGTGAGATTGTGTGGTATTTTAAAAATGGAAAGGGGCTACGAAAGGTAATTATCTATCCTTTGCGCTAAAGCCACCGTTAAAATGGACCTAAAAAATTGAGGAATTTTATTATCCGGGGTCCAAAGAGGTTAAAAGAGCCCGAAAAAATTTAAAGGCAATAAAAAGCAATACATGCCAAAAATGGGCCATTAGGTTTTGCCATCAATTCTCCAAAGTTTGAGAATTTAGATCACCTCTATTCAAAATATACATCTGAGGGAGTTTGGTTGGAAAATTTAAACGGGTTTGCACGTCCTTGAAAATCTTGAATAAGCGCTAAATAGTTTTGGACGTTAATGGTGTGGAAATCACTTTAACTTTGATTTTTTTATTTGATTAAGACGATGTCATCTAAATTCAACAGTTTTTACACCTAAGGATACTTTTGATGTTCATTCATTAGGAGTACATGTATGCATCCTGCACATATGATTGATTGAGTTTATTTACCCATCGAATGTGTTCACACCCCTAAACTTACGCTATCATCGACTTGGTTATTTTTGTGTTCTTTCATGGTGTGTGATTCTTTGTTGTATATTTTGTATAAAATTTTAAAAAATTCAAAAATAGAAGATTTTTTATTCTTTGGTGAATATTTTGTTGTGACATTTTCCATATTTATGCTTCTCATATCTGTCTATTGGGGGGAATCATAAAAAGGGGGAGAATGAATTATGGGGGAGAAATATCTCTTGATTTATCTATGATTTGCTTAAGCTTATTTGATCTTTGATTTTAGCATATCAATATATTTCAAATGGTTGGGTCTCACGGGTATCTGCTTTATCTCACGTGTGTAGGTTCAAAATTGATATCTATTGGATTGCACACCCTGATGAGAAAAGCTTTGGGAGTTTCTGAAGTGTTGAAGATTTGAAGATGTTAAAGTTTGATTGAAGACATGTCATTTAATATTCTCAATTTGAGGGTTTAATGGAGATATTATCTTATATGTCATTTATTTTGGGAAGATTGCATAATTCGAATTTTTAATGTATGTACCGGCATAGACATAGGGGGAGATTTGTAAGGACATAATTTTATAAATGTCCGAGTAGATTCTAGGAATTTTCTATTTTCCCTAGATCACAGTTTGTATGTCTGATACCGCTACATTCAGCACGTCATCACGATCATCCTCGACGGCCTTTATTCGAATCCATGCATCCATCATCTTCACACGTGCGATGTGATGCTCAACTGTTTCCCACTACTCCACGACACATTATCAGTAAAATGATTTATTGGAGTTGTTTATATTTGCATAAATATTTGGGAATTTTTAAGAAAACATTGTTTTGAAGTCTGAAATTATTTTTATCAAATGCAAAACTTTTTTAAGATGAAACGGACTTTTTTAGAAAAGCGTGCTCGCTCAAACGACATAGCCTGTCATTCGCGCGAGATCAGCTTGTCGGGTGATCTCGTTCGAATGACAACCATCTTCGTTCGAGCAAGATCCTATGTCGTTCGAACAACGTTGCCTCGATTTTTTGAATCACTTTCTGTCACTTTCCTCTTGATTGATTCAAAAAACTTTTTCCAACTTTTTCAACACGCTTTCTGCAAAACCGGCCCTAAAACGGCACAATTAATTTGACTTCCTTTTTAGGATTTAAGCCTCTTTAAAAATGCAAATTCTTCCCATTTATCAATCGCACATTTTAAACCTTCGAGAGGTCATTTTCACTCATCTGGAGTATTTTGTGGAGAAGCCAGTCTCTTCTTGATTGCTTCCCATTGTGACACCCCGACTAATTAAATACCGGGTAGCTACTCCTTTATAAAATTAATTCAAAATGCCAAGTTGGCTCAGTTAATAGCATCACTGTCGAAAACATTTTATTATTACTATCCACCTAGTATTTAAAAAGTAAGTGCCAAATTTTAATTTAAGTCTGATTAACATGCAATGAGTAAAATGAAGAAATAAATAACATCATTCACCATACTAAAGTAAACTGAATAACCATCACAATAGAGTAAATAAAGTCTGGAGGAAAACTCCTCACTACAATCCCATAACTGAAATGAATAACCGAAACTGAGAGAAAATATGCTAAAGTCTGAAAACTTAAATATAAAAGATGTCTCTAAAGAAATGGGCAACATGCCCTACAACTGATAGATGGTGACTCTGGAATCCAAAAGATGGAGGCGTCTACATGCAAATCCCTGTAGCTTCCACAAGCAGCTACAGCTCGTCACCTGAATGAGTATCCTATGCTTGGTGTCCTTGTGGCTGGGCACCTAAAATGGTTTTACAAAGAAAAAGAGATTTGAAAAGCAAACGGGTCAGAGCCCGAATGTGGAGTTATATTTTAAAAACCTGCAAGTGCTTTAAAAACATTTAAAACATTAAATGCAAAGTACATGTTAGGACGTACACTCGCATGATATTCTCACCTCTCGTCTAACTGTGCACTCCTAACGTAAGTACCCATCTATATCGACCCATACTACTAGCTAACTGACAACGTAACTAGCTAGACTGCCAAAGGTTCTACCCATTTTACTCGATTTTATTTAACATAACAACGCTCGTAATTAAATAGGGGTTTAACGTAAACTCAGTTACTAAACATACCATTGATATAACTCTCAGTTAACTCATTATATATCTTGAAACAATACCGAAATATTTTTACAACATTAACATGAGGATTCCCATTAATTTAATGTATATTATTCACATCATAAATATACGATACAAGCACCCCGCAATCTAAGCTATGGTGCACACATACTCTGCTATCCATCCCGGTACATCACGTACATAAGGATCACATATTCCGAATCTCTCAGGAATAGATCAGATAACACAAATCACAAATAGTGGAGGCGAACACAGTCACCATCACATGGGTCACGCACATACCTACGCTCCCATGGTCAGCGGACTTATTAATATCACAATAAGTCTTTCTATGACCTATGTTCATCAAGGTACCAGTCTATATCCCCCTCGTAGGCACACAAGGATTAGAGGGTCCTAAGCGAACGTAACCTCCCGTGATAGCAAGTATGGTAGGTATGTCTTACACACAATCCATATAACAATACTAAGTAAACACACATCTTAGTAGTACCGTATTTTAAATCGTAGTATAGATTCTCATACTAACTATAATTAACACACTTCATACTATTCCGGTTTGTAATTATACGCGCCATAATTATCTCACGTCGTAGTAGACACTCACTTCTCAACCCAAACCGTCCATGTAATAACACTCTCGTATATAAATTACTCCTCTCAATAACCCAAAAGTCCCAAATCTATCCTTACATCATCAAAGAATGTTAACTCTACCCTCGAACCAGTTTCCGGGACTCCAAAAATCAAAACAGTCCAAAAAGGACAAAACTGTCAACTCGTTAGAAGTCTCGTTCGAACGAGACTTCAAACGAGTTTGGACTGTCAGGTCGTTAGAAGTCTCGTTCGAACGAGGCTGTTCGAACGAGATCCCAGTTCGTTCGAACGAACTGACCCTTCTAACGATATCTCGTTCGAACGAGATATCCAACGAAATCCCCACTCGTTAGTAGCGACTGGTCAACTCGTTAGAAGCTCGTTCGAACGAGTTCGTTCGAACGACCTGGGGCTGCTTCTAACGAGGTACCAGTTTCGGCCCAGATTTTTCCCCAATTCGTTTTTCAACATTTTTACTCCTCAAATCTTCTCCAAAAT
Source organism: Sambucus nigra (assembly GCA_949130495.1). NCBI lineage: Eukaryota > Viridiplantae > Streptophyta > Magnoliopsida > Dipsacales > Adoxaceae > Sambucus > Sambucus nigra. Next base: position 605,465,376 of record OX422209.1, read on the forward strand.
GCGTCCCAGTGATTGATTTAAGATATCTAAACAATTCTAAACACAGTATAACCACATCCTATCACGTTTTTATGGATTAACTCATCCTAATCATCCATCAAATTTGCAAATATTAAACTTTCCCACCCAAATTATTCATGAACAAGAACCCTAATTTATAAACCCTCAATTCATCAAATTAAATCCGTTTTTGTCTCACCCAATCATGTATAATCATCATATAATTTCGTCCCATACAATTCTACGTGCAAATGGTCCTTAATAATCAAATTCTAAGTCCAATTAACATGGGTTTTCATTTATCTTCCAAGAACAATTTGTAAAACATCAATTTTCTAACATGGAAAGAACATCCTTTGAAATTAAACATAGTTAAACCACTTGCCTTGTTTGTCTCTGAATTTGGTGTGGATTCGGTGTAGAATTTATGCAGAATTTCTCTCTCTCTCTCTCCTTCTCCAAGCTTTCTTCTCCAAAAGGCTATGGTGGCTAGGGTTTGCTTTGGGGAAACTTATGAAAACCTAATTTAATAAACCTCCGTAGCTTGTTGGGTTAATAAGGGTTGGTTGGGTCAATTCCTTATCAGATTACAACTCTCAATTTTCGTCACTTTTAATTACCCAAAAATACCAAATTACTAAAATACCCTTTATGGTGCCGGAATGGCCTAAAAATATCCCGGGACCCAAACTATACCCCCGGCTAGTGTTTTCTGACTATCTCGACCCTTCCGGACGCGTTGGCGCACTCAAAATGACCATACGGATTATCGATTTTAAATTCACTTTTAATAACAAAATATTATACCGTGACGCGACGGTCCCACGCGTCTCAACAAAATTTCTAAAATGCCGTATATAAATCTCACGACAAATTTTATAATACCAAATACATATATAATCATATATGCACCTAATCAAATACCAATTCGCATCTCATTAGTATTTATAACCCGGATTAATTTCCAATTAATACGCAATTTAATTAATTAATCCCAAAAATAATTATAGCCAAAAATACGGGGTATTACACCCATCTAGAGTTCTTGCGGGAAATTCCATCCGATGACATCGGAACCGACACCTAAGGGTATTTGGTATTTCACCCTTATTTTCATTATAATCCGTGTAACCGTTCTTACAAATTATAGTAGGAATAATATGGTTTTTCCCTGCGGGGATTTTTCCTGATATTTTGTGTCACATGCTTTATTTTATATGATAAATCATCTAGATGCTTGTTTTTAGGATTTAATTGAAAAACTGTGTTTAATTAAATAAATTCTTAATTTAAACAAAAGCGCACTCTTCAATTATACTATCTCAATATTACAAATTAGAAGAACAATTATATATAATGTAACACGTATGGAGGATTATCACATAAGTCGGATATTCGATCATATATCCTATCCATGGAAACTTAAAATCTATTACGTTCAAAACTTATGTTCAGTAATCTACGGGTTCATAACTTATGCTCTGATACCACCTCTATCATGACCCCGACCCAAAATTAGCAGGGAATGAGTGTCTTGACATGCCACGAAGGCATTCAATATTCTGTCTTTAAAATATTTCTTAAAATAAATGCAATGGAAATACATTCACAGGGTCATGAATCGTAAACTACTGAAAATAAAGGAATTACGTCATCAGAGCCTTCTAAAAGGAAACTTTATATATATTAAAAGTATCAATGAGTCAAAACTTGAGACAAAATTCAAAACCTATTACTAGATAACCAAATATGCTTTATCTGATAAAACAAACATTCTACTTAAAATAACAAAAGGAGCTCCAAAAGCTAAATCTTCAACATAGTCCGTCTATGTTACATCCACGAGCCTAATTATTTTATGCAAAATTGTTATTTATACAACATCAGCTAAAAGCCGAATGAGATTCAATCTCCAAACATTCCAAGGTTTTTCATAAAATAGATACCGATTCGAGTAAGAACAAAGGGCATATACATACATGGATAGGAAGTTGTAGTAATATATTTATAAATGAATGATAATATATATAAATAATAGCTCAGAATAGAACGGATGTGACAAATCAAGTGCAGTATATTTTCTTTCAATCATATCATTATAATGGCCAAGTACACTCTAATATTGTATTCTTCTACAGTATTATTCCCCTGTAGTTGAGGGTCAATCAAAATTGTTCATCATAATGCCTTATTTAGGACACACCAGTGATAACCTAGCTGGGAAGGTCAGTCAGTAAAAGAGGTCCCTTAGGCTGAATCTTATTTCCAATATTCAATATCATTTTCAATTCTCATTTTAATCGGTATGTCTATAGACAAATATAAACATATCACAATGAATAAATCATTGGTATCAGATGAATTTGAGAATAAGAGCAGTTCACAAAATATATATAGTTTTCATAATATCAAATAATCGAAATATGCAAGGAATGTCATAGAGTACTCACCTAAAATAGAGGTTCAAAATTACAGATATAGAGTCTTAGATCACTCGTTAATCTTAAGATGAAACTTCTTCTTAAACTTTCCCACTCTCACTATTTCTCAGGGAATTGGTGTGAGTTAAAATGATCCTAAAGGCCCTATTTATAGTTTTCCAAAGATATTACGGTGTTGACACGTGTCTAGGTGATCAAGTTCTTATTTTTTATGAGTCAACATCGAGGTGTCGCGTAACGGAGGGGTCTTGTAGTCTTATTTCACCAAATAACGACATGTGTTTTAGCTTTCTCTCTAAAGATGACACGTGTTTAAGCTTTATCTATATGGATGACATGTGTAAGGTGGTGGTGGCAAAATAAAGCATGAGATGGAAAGTTATTAAGGATATAAGGGTCATTTTACACATAAAGGGTATTTTAGTAATTTCACACTATATATTTTTAATATTTTTTAGAGGTCCTAGAAAATATATTATTTACAAAAAGTTCCTTTTTATTTTTCATTTTGGTCCCTAAAACTTTCTTAATTAAAATCAAGTCCCTAAAGTTTCATAAAATTACATTTTTACCCCAAAACTTATCATTTAGCTTAGGATATACCATAAGACTGGGACACATTTACAGTTGATTCTTCATATTTCAAGATGGATTTTATCATATAAAGAACCCAGAATATCACATATGTCATAATATAGCATTATTAGATAGTAAGTGAGAAGCAATTGTAAAAACAAACTATATATGAGGATATAGAAGTGGGGTCATTACACCTCAAGTAGTGAAGGGTTCTAAAATAGGTCCACTTCAGTCTCCTTTTAGTCTGTAGATATCAACCCTATCCCATCTGCACTTTCGGCCACCTCAGAATAAGAAATATCACCTAGGAAAATAGTTCCCACTCTACTGGATGAGTCATACCTCCCCACTTACCCAAAGTCTTAGACTTCCAAAAAGAAGGAGGTCGGAGGTTCATTTAACTTTATTAACCTATCGGATTCTCCCAATAAAAATAAATCTTAGAAGAAGAGTTGGAATTATTCTTCCCTCTAAAGCCAAATAAAGCTCATGGGACTTTCAAAAAGGAAGGTGTTGGTCCTTCCTCCGCTGCCAATGTTCCCACCAAGAAGGTGGATTCCCTCTCAAGTGGAAGTGTTACCAAATAATATCGTTGGTTAAGAACCCTGACTTGGCCACTGTGGTACGGAGGGGAGTCGTTCTGGAAGTGGATAAGGACTTGTTCGTAGGTTGACTACTAACCAGCTCATTTCTCACACCGCTCGGGCGTTAACTCTGGTAAGACTTTGTTCCTTGATAGGGTTTTTAACTTATGAATTTTATAGTAATAACTTATGATTGTCGTTTTTCTTAAAGTTTTTGGCGGACTTAGTCGATATCCTCAATTAAAGGGTCGGTCAGTCCAAAGTCAATAACAATCTAGAGTGCGCTTTGGCAAAGTCATAAGAGGCTTGCAAGGCCTTCAAGAAGGACTATGAAACCGAGAACAAGGCTACCATGCTGGAGATGGCCAAGTCGAGCTCGGAGAACGAGCAACTAAAGAAGGTTGTCGAGGAGAACGCCTGGATCCTATCTGAGGCACTAATAGCCAATAACAAGGCCTACAACTAAGGGCTTGTCAATGCCTTTGTCCACGCAAAATATTAGTTGGCGTATATCTATAATTTAACTCCAAGAAGGGATGTGATTTGGCTTAACCTAATACTCGAGTCCCACCTGAGTCAGAACTTTATGGGGATCATGATCCAAGTTTCCCACTAAATGACAAGGAAGAGGACTTGGCCTCAGGCAGTGATCAGGTGAAGGATGGGGATATATACACCTTATTTTAGTATCCACGTACACCTTCATTGGGTCTAAAAACAGACCCTTCAAACCTCGGACCCCTATTCCTCCTTCAAAACCCTAACTGGAGGTCACCAGATGTTCCCTCCTCGAGCACCGCTTGACTTTGGTCAACTTTTAAACTCGAGATTATTTCAATCACTTTCATAAATATCTTGATCTTGTTTCCAATTATTCTAGACATACGCAAATCGAACTTATGGTTCGTATTTACTAAACTGTTAACCTATAAGGTCACTGGACACACCCGAGATCTAATTGACTTTGGTCGACTCTCAGGCTCGAGGGTATCTTAACTCACTTTCACAGGTCTCTGAATTCTCTTTCCAACGGTCCATACCGGGCATGAATCGAACTTACGATTTGCAATTCGTAACTTTTTACCTAAAAACACTAATCGAAGCTCATCGAATGTTCCTTGTGCTCCGTTTAGTTTTGGTCAACTATCGGACCCAAGAGTATCTTAATGCACTTTAATAAAGCTATGAATCATTTTTCCAACAATCCCAGTTGCGTGAAAAATGGACTTATGCTTTGCATTTTATGATCACTTTTCTAGAAAATCCATTTTTATCTTGCCTATAGGCATCCCTCCCCCCCCCCCCCTCCCCCCCCCCCCCCCCCCCTCCTAGAGGCAGGGGATACTTTACCTTCCAGCCAAGTTTGGTAGTCCTCCCCATAGGGAGGCCAAGAGCCATTCCAGTCGACACCTCCCAGGGGCAACTTGGTCTTTTTGTCCTTTTAGGGTTTCATATTTAAGGAAGCCCTGACCTCATTGTTCGAGATAATATTTCTTCAAAATCAATGCGATAGCCTTTTAATATATCACTTTTAAAACATTCTCTCCATACTCCTTACCTTACCTTTCACCAACACTTGCCCACCAACAATTAAAATATTCCCACACCTTTCCAAAAATACATAATTCAAGTTATTTAAAAGGTTTAAATTCTATTCATCTAACTTTATTAGTTTGGTGTCATTTCTTACCTCTTATTCCTTTTGGCACATTTCTTAAATAATTATTATTTTCTCATGACTAATCACTTTTGTACACTCATAAACCTATTTTCATAAACTAAAAAAAAATGGTTTAACACATAAACTCAAAATTAAAGTTTTCTTTTCCTTTTCTATATTTTCACCACTTGTGCACTATTTTTCCAAAATTAAAATAAAAACTCTAGTTTTGGATTTATGGGTTAGACCCCACCTATATGTTCTTTTCGAACTACGTGGACTTTAATGTCAGTTTTTGATTACGTATGCATCCCGGGATTACCCTAGGATTTGAGTCCTCATTTTTATTATTTTACTTTTCTCACCCCCTTTCTATTAGTATTCAATACATATATTATCCTACCTATTTTTTTTCTTCAGCAGTCCTGTTGACATGCATACTCGCTTGTTTATAGTGATTTATGATCCGGTGCATTACTCATAGACTATTTATTAGTAGTTACTATTATCTGTTTTTACCCTCTAGTGGTCCCATTGACATGCGTACTCACTTATCCATAGTAAGTCACGATAGCGTATTCATTCATTTTATTTTAATGGTCCCATTAGACACACGTATTCACTCTCTCGTAGTGAATCACAATCAGGTGCATCGATCATATTTCAACTACTATTATATTTTCTCTTTCTATTAGTCATATTCCTTCGATTGACTCATTCTCGTCCTTTCCGTGACATGGACACAATGATGTCTCCCCTTAAGCACTTTTCATGTATATATAGATCGAATGGGCAGAATGAGTACCTGACACCTCCCCATTTCATAACGTAGTCCCTAAACTCATGATCTATTTGGTTTCATATTCATTGGTAGTCTTTTATGCCGTCTCCTATACATATTTTGTTTGTTCAGAATAAAATAGGTTGGTGACTCAAATCTTTACATCTTCACATACCCTTGACGACAATAACTTTTAAGTCCTAGGGAGCCCGCGAATATCGGAAGAGTGGTGGAGAGCGGATTTTCTTCTTTTGCCTCTATTTTTGCATATATATATATTTTGTTTTGATGCGAACCTGTCCTCAAGATGGACACAGTGGTGACTCCGCTAGAGAATTATTTTTAATACGATTATACTTTATTTACATGGGTTTTATTTTTCTTTTTGTCCTTTTCCCCATTTTTTACATGTGTATATATGTTTTCACTTGTATATCCTTCTTTTTACTCTCATGTTCACATGTTATATATGTCATGATCATATTACACTATTTATGTATATTCTTTTTCTCCACCATACTTATCTTCTCCTCACATGTATATACCATCTTTTCTAGCACAAACTCATGCCACTTGTATATATTCATTCTTTATTCACAACTTGTATATATATCTCATGCTTCACATTCACTTGTATATATTTTCCATGTTTTACTTTGCTCATCCACATTTTTCACATACTTCATGTCACTTGTATATATCCATTCTTATTCTCATATACTTCACATATCATATGCTTTAGATATGGCTTGCACATATACCCATGTTCTCCTCACTTGCACATATTTCCATGTTTTCATCATTCCCACATATCACTATAGTACTACCACTTAGTACATATATCTACCTCACTTGCATATATCCATATGTTTCACACCTATCCTATTTTCTCTATTATATATGTTACTTGTACATACTTACTTGCTTAACTCTTTTTATATATTTAGAACTTTTTCATGCCACTCATGTATATTCTCATGCTTTATTCCATGCTTAGTACATACTTACTTAGTTTACTCCTCTTAGAATACATAAAACTTTGTATAAAGATACTAAATCAAACTCATTCATTTTTGCACACTAGATCACACGGGCATTATATATTAACTATATATGTGTCTCGTACTGGGGAGTTACTTTGTGCTGGGTTACCGGTTCTATAAGATGCGGTTAACCTAAGAGATATGACCCCCACCTTCCATCGGCCAAGTACTTTCGATGTATATCGAATGGTTCCCCTGTATTGTACTGCTTGACTGAACTGACAATGGGAGGTATATAATAGAAAACTCATTCATGTACATCGAGTATATTAAATTCACTCTCACATGTATCGTCGCCACGAGGTATATCATGAGGCAATTCACATACACTCGGGTATATCAAGTGGATTTTCCATATGTACCAATGAATGATTTTCCTTATAGGAAAGAGGTACATAGTGGAGGCCACGCTAAAGGTAAAAACCCTTACGCTAACCTACCATGCATAAACCTCATATAGACGTCAGCCTTAGAACACTCATACCTAGATTGTCGTTTTTAACGCGAAACTCTACAGAAATTTTAGGTCATGTTATCACCAAAATATTACGGTATTTCACCTATTTTAAAACAGAACCCAGTATGTGGGTCTGTAAACAAGTCAAACCGTGTCTTGTATCGTGTATCCCACTCTTTCCTAGACTCGGATCATATATGGCATTTCACTCGCGCCTTAGGTTGAATGCCACTCAAGTGAAACCTAATAACAATAACTACACTAGTCCTGCCTTTTATCAAAATACCAAAAATATATTCTCCCCTTTTCAAAAATACCAAAAAAAAGTTTCAATAAAAAATTAAGAAAATATTTCCCTCTTAGGTATGATCGCACTCCTTGCCCTGGATCGGTATTAGCTCAGATCTGCTATCAAACCACCTCAGAGTTATATGCCTTCATCATCCACTTCGGTAGAAATTGAATGGTCCTACTAAAGATTTCTTATCGAGAACCCTAATCAAAACACCAATACCCATCTAGATCTGATAGTTATACTCGCTCAACTTACTGCGAAGATTGATAGTCTACAAGCTGATGTCAATGAGATGTAGAGAAATAGGGGTCAAATCCCAGAGGTACTAGAACCAGATGTTATTTTCCCTGTGATGTGGGACCATTAATGCCTGAACTAATATGGGCCTAAAAGAGTATCAGCGAGATCCTCATCCTTCACGTGTTCTGTTGATCAATGGGCTAACTCCACCACATCTATCGATACCAAATCTTGTTCAACCAGAGGCTAACTTACCTGTGCCTATAGGTGCCAATCCTGAGGAGGAAGAATTCAATCAAGTCAAGGAGGATATTAAACTTATCTCCAAGAAATTGGACCAGGTAAAGATCAAAGGGAACTACGTGGACTACACACACATGCCCCATTACACGAAGGCCAAGCTGCTAAACAAATTTAAAATGTCCTATATTGATAAGTTTGGACATATCGGACCTTCTATTGTGCATCTTCACAGTTACCCCAATTATATGAGCCTACTTGGGGATATGAAGGAGATACTGGCTTTGATGTTTCAACAGATGCTTAAAGAAAGTGCTCCTTATTAGTTTTTGTCTAGAAGAATCTCAGATCTATAACTGGGAAGATGTAACAAGGGAGTTCATGGCTTAGTATAAATATAATAAAGAATTATAAGTGACTCGTTGATATCTTGAACTTCTTAAGCGTAACCCCTGGGAGTCTGTCAATAATTTCATCAGCATGTGGAGAGAGAAAGCTACCATAATGAATAACCACTCGTCCGAAAGCAAGATCAAGTCATCATTATAAAGAAGAAACTTTCTTCCTCACATCTAAACATCCATGGGTAACCAGTGCTACCACCATTTCAGAGCCCTAAGGGAGGTTAGGATTGAGATCAAAGAAAATTCCAACAGTTAAAAAGTCGAGTCCGAATCAAAGAAGCCCATTGGATAATTTTACTTCCTGCAAGTATTATAATCCCGCTACTACTACCGTTAACACATTTCTTCTAAACCTATTACCTCATGGGCACCATAAGACCATCATATCGCAAAACTGAAAGAATATAGCGAAATTTATTCTCCTTCATCTAAAGTGTACCAAGCGTTCTTATCTCGTAAATTCGTCATACCTTTGGACCCTTGTTTACTTTCTGACTCGCTTCCAAAGTATTTGAAGTATGGTGTCTATTATGACTTTCACCAGAATGCCAGTCACACCACTAATTAGTGTCACAATTTGAGGAATGTTGTCCAAGCCCTCATCGACAAAGGATTCATTTCCCCACCTATAAACCCAATGTTAAACACTACCCAAAATCTTTTATTGACGAACCAAGCTATTATGAACACTATCCTCATGGATTTTGACCAAAATTTCTTCCCTTATACCAGGATCCGGCCCATCACTCAACCTACTTCATCCAATAACTCTCTAAAATCACCCGTTGCTATCAATGTTTGATCGTCCTTCCTCTTATATCCAGATAATTCTCTCGATTGGGCTCTTTTTTTAATGACAAGAGCTTGCATTATTGCCCAAACCCGTTCAAAAACAGGAGTGATGGAGTTATTAGTTGTCCTAGAACAACTCAAAAGTTTTAGGATGAAATTCCCATTTGAAATGACAATCAAATAAGGAAATGTGAGAAGATTAATGATATAAATATGGAAGCCCGAAAGTGGGCTCGTCAGTCCAATGATTAGTATGTACCTCCAGAGGAATTTCGCTTGGATAATATCATTTAAATCCTGTCGGAGGACTATGTCATAAAAAATAAAATATGTGAAGCCCCTGAGCTGATCACTATAATAAAACTTAAGGAATACCTAGTCCCTTCCCCGAAACACTCTTCCTTTACATGGGAAGATCTATACAATAAAGAGTTTGAAGTTGTGGAATGTATCGACCTGGAATAACCATGTTATCTCGATCATGTGGGGATATGACTCCGATTCCTCAGATAACACTGATGGTGAACTCGATATTTAGAAAAAATGAAGTTCGGGTTTGAGATTTTCTTTGAAGATAAATTTACTTGGACTGAAGGTCCAAAGCATGAGATGAAACCTATGACCATCAAGTCTACTGACTCGAGCTCCTTGGACACGAAAAGCATGGAAAGCATTGAAAAGATGAATTATTTAGCCTCAATACACTGGGAATGGACCTCTACATGATCCACGTTGAGTATGAACTATCGAACCTATCTTTGAAGATTGTTAATATTGATAAACCTCTCATCAACTAATGAAACGTTCTAGTTAATCCAACTCTACCTATCCAAAACTTTATTGTTTAACCTCTAGAGAATGAATTTATTTCCCTTTTTTATTACTGATGTAAGTGTAAGTTAGGCCTCCTTTAATGAGGTCCTCAATGTTGTATTTCTTGAGAATGTTGTTAATGAAATAAATGAAAATTTTGAGTATCTTATTGTGCTTTATATTAATTGCATTGATTATAATCAAACAATTGATGAAGATAATCTAATGAATGAATAATTATTAACTGACCTTAATAAGGAATAAATCAAACAACATAACCGCATTCAAACCAATGATTATGAGAATATTGTTATTAATATTGGTTATAGTACCACTTCATGCGAGATTAGGATATGATCAAACCTTAACGAGAATGAGCAGTTATAATTCAAAGAGCTTCTGAAAGAATTCGTGGATGTGTTTTCATCGTTTTACAAAGACATGCCTGGTGTTGACCCAAGAATATTTTAGCATGATATCACTACTTATCTTAAATGCAAACTTCTTAACACGCGTTAAGAAGGCTCTATCCTGAATGGTCCTTCAAAGTGAAACACGAAGTGGTCAAGCAACTGAACATAGATTTTGTCTGCATGGCCGAATATCTAACTTAGCTCACCAACATTGCTCCTATAATTAGGAGGGAAAGTCTGCATGTGAGTCGACTACCGAGACCTGAACAAAGCATTTCTTAAGGGAGATTACCCTTTGCCCAACATCGATATGATCATCGAGAACATAACCAATCATGCGCTTAAGTCATACATCGATGGCTTTGGAGGATATAATTAGATCATGATATATCTTGACCACTAAGAAAAGACTACTTTTGCTATACTTTTATGCGTTTATGTCTTAAAAATGTCGAGCTACATATCAAGGAGCATCTACAACCATCCTGGATGATTTATCCATAAATAAGTTGAAGTCTATGTCGACGATAAGATCGTCAAGTCTAAAACTTGAGAAAGCCATATTCTTGCCTTGAGGAAATTCTTTGAACGACTACGATATTATCAGATGTTTCTCAACCCACATAAATGCATTTTTGATGTCACAAAGGGTAAAATCGTTAGCTTTATTATCAATAAAAGAGAGATCGAAGCAGAACCTACTAAAATCAAGGCAATCCTCAAAATATAACCACCTTTGACTGAAAAGGAAGTTCGAAGTTTCTTGGGCAAGCTCTAGTACATCGGTAGACTTATCAGTCAACTCATTTCCATCTACGAGCCTATCTTCAATCTCTTTCGAAAAGATTCAACTAAAGTATGGAATGATGCGTGTCAATAGGCCTTCAATAAGATCAAGTAATACCTTACTCGACCTCTAGTGCTCATATTGTCGTAGCCTAGTCTACCCATTCTCTTGTACCTAACTATCACAAACACTGTATATGGGGCTATAGTGGCCTAATATGTTAAAGAATTGCACATGGAAAGATCCATCTACTATGCCAGTAAAAAATTGGCAGGGTACGAAGTAAACTATATTGCGTTAGAAAAGGCATGTGTTAGTATATAACGTTGGAAAAGGCACGTGTCACCTTAGTATGGATAACTCAGAAACTTCAACATCACATGATTGCACTCCCATCAAATTGGTGTCTTGAATGGATCTTATGAAGTACCTACCAGAAAAACCTTCCTCATTAGGTCGTATGATCCTTTGGCTACTGTTACTAGTCGAGTTCGACATCACATATGTCAGGCAAAATACCATATAAGGAAGATATATCTTTGATTACCTATCCGATGTATGGATTTTAGAATTCCCGCAAAAGGATATTCTTTATACCTGTCATAAAGAGATTCGGAGGTAAATTTTTTTTTACGAAGCTGCTAATAATAAGAGATATGGCATCGAGATACTCCTGATTGCACCTGATGACTCCTAAACTCCCATCGCCATCAAGTTTGACTTCCCTTACACCAACAACACGATAAAATATGAAGCATATATTATGGGATTCAACACTGCCCTCGAGAAAAGAATCTGATACCTCGATATTTACGGAGACTCGACCCTCATCACAAGATAAGTCCTAAGTAAATAGAAAGTCAAGGATGAGAATATCATACCCTTTAAGGCTAACCTTGAAGATATAGTTTCCCAATTCAAAGTTCTCACATTCCACTATTTCTCCCGCTCAAGAAAAAGATTCAATGATGCAATGGAAAACCTAGACTCCACAGATGACATATCCGAGGGAATAATAATGGACCCATTTCAAGTTCAAAAATAATGTGTGCCAACTATCTGATATCACATTGATCTTGCTACAAAATAAGATTCGGATAAAGTGGTATTATGGTATTATGATATTTGGTACCTCCTTAAGAATGGTCGATACTCTCAAGGGGCTGATAAAAAAGATCGTGTGACCTTTTGTAAACTTGCAGCCTAGTACATCATTTGCGATAAGGCTATATTCAAAAGGAATATTAATGGAACCCATTTGTAATATGTAGCAATAGTCGATATTAAAGAAGTAATGCATAAAATCCACATTAAGGAATGCGAACCTCACATGAACGATCATATGCTTACTAAGAAAATTGTCCGACGGGGATACTATTGGACCATTATGGTCCAAGACTGCGTTGCCCATGTTAGAAAATGCCCAAATGCCAGTAATTTCAAATATCCAACACCTACCCCTGAGAGTCATACAACATTACATTATGTTGGACCTTCTCAACTTGGGTATCGACATCATTTAGGAAAATCACTTCTAAAGCATCGAATGGGCATGAATTCATCATGCATGTAATTGACTATTCCACCAAATGGATTGAGGCAAAATGATATACGATATTAAATGATAAGAAAGTATTCAAGTTCATTCACAATAACATCATATGTCATTATGGGTCCCTCACAAGCTAATATCAGATAATGGGATACATTTTGAAGTCAAAACCACAGAAGTGGTCAAAGAATACGGAACTCAAACACAAATCTCCTCCCTAAAAAAGCCTCAAAACTATAATCAACAAGATGATCGAGAGCTATAAGGATTAGGTTGATCGAATCCCTTATGCCCTCTAGGGCTAATTCAAGTTCGTTAGAACGCCCATTGAGCTACCCCTACTCCCTAGTATACATGATGGAAACATTTATATCTGATGATCTTGAAATACCATCCTTGGGGGTCATACTTGAAAGTCAAGTGAGAGAATTTGATTGACAGCAAAGCCATTATGACAAACTCGCACTCTCAGATAAAAAAGACTAAAATCTTTATACCACATGAAAGGGCATCATCATTAAATTGTACGATCATTTCACAAAAGGCTAAAAATTACGGTGTGCGAGAAGGCGACCTCGCTCTCAATGAAATCGAAGAGCCCATTTGGTAACTAAGATGGAAATTCAAACTCCATCAAGTGGATCGTCTCCCATGAAGAAGTTTTTTTCAGTTGGAGCCGCTATGCTCATAGACCTTGATGGAGAAGAGATAGCACATCTAGTCAACTTAGACCATGTCAATAAATGTTACCCATAATTTTACTCTAGCCGCGCTACGCACTTCTCACATCCATTCTATTCTTAAAAAATACTTTATTATTTTTCTTCCTTTGCAAGAACTAGGCTAGACACAGTCCTCTCAAACATCTCTTTCCAAACTTTCAAATAATTACTTATCCCCACAGAGGTATGTAGGCATCCCATAAAATGACTTTGGGGATGGTCCTTTCTTTTAACAAAATGCTTTTCTTTCCTCCCATTGATAAACACTAGTATGTCTTATCATTTTAAATGAAAAAAAGGATTATGTATGTCTTAGTGATCAGTATAAATAATTCAGACAGGAAGTAATTCTTCAAAAACGGCACAACAAAATGTGTCAAAGTCATCATTTATTACATCTTTTAAAACATGGCAATTTTATGAGGTATCAGTAACAATAAAGTCACAAATAATTGAATAAACCCTACCTACCATATACACACCTACATACTAAGACCAATAACATAACCTACCAAACCCACACCTCAAACACATACACCTACAACCCAAACATCAAACACCTAGAACTTACACCCATCATAAAATCTTCACAAACTTCCTCAGCTACCAAACGACCCTCCTTTACCAACATCATCATTGCCATGACCGTTATTATCCTCCAGAGGTCCACGAGAATCCCAATATTGGTTACATTTCCTCATGCGCTCAATGCGTAGATATGCCTCGAACAGTTGGGATGGCATCACCACGCCCCCTTCCACAGCCTCAACCAGCATAACACACCTCTCCTCATCACCAATCTTCATGACTAAGTTTTTCCACAACTACCCCAGATAATACCCTGACACTACCACACCTTCCCCCATGGATTGGGTCGAACAGGTAGTCAGCTTGTGGTGCTGCCATAGAGGCCCTTAAATCACCCTCGATGATTCGGTTCGGCCTCTACATTATATAAATTGGTTATGCACAAAGGAATGATTTGCTCCCATCCCACTTGACGCAAAAGTCGCCAAGGAAAGTAGAAAGAGGCCTAGTAGAGACCCACGAGTCGAACATAATGGAAGTCATAAAATAGCAAAATGGGTTGCAACTCACCCAACCAGGGCATAAACCAATGAAGACATCTAGCCCAATTATCCAAGCGCCAATCAGTCCACTTCTCCACCGATGGGTCAAAATCCATGCGGGGCCACATAAAGAAATTTGGAACACCAGTCAGAGGGTATTTAGGGAATAAAATAGACAAAGACTCTTTGATAACCACATGTACAACATCATAAGGCTGCATTGCAAAAAAGGTGGACCAGCCCTCTTTTTCTCCGCCAGTATGGTAGTGGCGCGATTATAAAGGTGACTCATCCACAGTGTTATGGTAGCCACTTGGGTGTCCACACTCTGATGACCAATCACTAAAAGAATTTTTGTAGTCAATTTCTTCGAGGTATGAAGCAAACACATAGTTTCCCGACCTTCGAGGTAAGCAATAAATGTTTATGTCATGGGACTAGCCATTTAGGAGAATAGAAAACTCTATAAAAGAAATAAGAGAAAGAGTTGAGGTGTCATTCAATCCCTCACCATAAGCCTCCTTTTATACTTGAAACTCTCCACAAAAGACGAAATAAATGAACCAGCAGCTACAATAAAAATATCTTAGTACCAAGGGTGAAGTACAATAAAGGCTAAAAAGGAATTGTACCTTTATAAGTGTGCCGATAGTCAGGACAAGGGTAATGTTCGCCGCCACCCCCAGTTGGGAATATTCCCTTTTTTATCTCCCTCATTTCTAAATAAGACCCTTTCAAAGTTAACTTTTTATAAAAGAGTCTCCCAATCATTTCTTTCTTTAAACATTCAAAAAAGACACATGTTTAAATTTTCTAAATACATTTTCTTACTTTTGAAATAAAAACCCTAATGGAAAATTAAAGTGAATGTATAATAAATCATAAACACAAGATAATTAGAAAGTGAAAATGCATCAATATATATATATATGTGTGTGTGTGTGTGTGTGTGTGTGTGTGTGTGTGTGTGTGTTTCCTTTTAAGTTTTATATAGTGCTTGTAAGTCGTGGTGTAAGGACATTTTTCTCATGTCCGAAATGTTTCATTTATTTATGTCGTATGCCGCTACATTTGGCACGTCACCTCACGATCTCACATGACGGCCTCTATCCGAATTCTGGGAATCAAGCATGCATTATCTCCATTAATGTGTCCCTCATCTGCATCAACGACTTCATGTTCCTTGATTCTAGGCTCGTAATGCAAGTGGTACACAAGAGAAGTCAAATCAGTGAAACAAGGCATGATAGGGATGTTCAAGGGAAAATTGGTAATTTTACAGCCACTGTCCGGAGGACCGGTCAACTGTAAAATTGAATATCTTGCCGCAACAAAGATACTGGAAGAAACGGCACCTCAATCCGAGCTACGGTGAACAAGTTATGGCCCGTTGAAAATGGAGATATTTACATAGAAAATTCTGGGAATTTTTCTAAGTGTTTAATCCCCTGTTCCCAGCACACTTTCCCGAACCCAGTCCGAAACCGGTTCGGGGGGGCGAACCGGTTCGCAGGGTACCCGAATCGGTTCGGGGTACCTGTACGCTGGATAGAATTTCAGAGTTTTAAAATCGTGGGTCTCTTCATGTATTTCCCTATAAATACCAACTTCGGGGGAGTTGTTTTGCAAGACTTTAGAAGACGTTTTTGAGAGTCCAAATACATCTAGTCTTCATATTTTTGAGTCCCAAGACTCATGTTTTGATTCACACATCCTTGTCAAATATTTGTGAATCCTTTTGCAACCCAAGAACACAACTTTGATTTGTTCAACCCTTGTGGTGAAGCCGTTCTCTTCTTCATTGCTGCCCTCCTGGAAAGGGAAAATTCCAACCGCCGACATAAGAACCGACACCTGCGGGTATTTCTGTGTCACACTGTTTCTAGCCGTTGTTTTGAAGGTTTACCGAAGACACCGTACGTTACACTTGTGGGCGATTATCAGGTTTTATGTAAGTCAATGGTCTTGTAAATTCTTTAAAGTTCTAGAAATAAAAGGTTTTGCCCTTCAGGGATTTTCCTTAACTTTGTGTCGCATCCTTTATATTTGATGGCTTGATTTAAATGCATGTTTAAGGGTTGATTTTATTTGGCTTGAAAGTAGACGCTAATTAAATAAGGGTTCTTGGAAACTTGCGAATTTAATTTAAATCGATATTACACGCGTTCTCAAATTGGTATCAGAGCAGGTTACGCTAATCTATCGCGTATTCCTTTTTCCGCAAAATTTTTCTAAGATATCAATTTTCTGGAAAAAAAAATTGATTTTTGAAAAAGTGCGTGTTCAAATGGAGAAGTCATATTATAAAATGCCTGTTTTTTATGGGACAAATTATGCTTATTGGAAAGCCCGTATGAGGTCGGCTTTAAAAGCCATTGATGAACGTGTCTGGATTTTGGTTGAACGAGGGTGGACTCCTCCCACCGTGACTGTTGATAATGTGACCAACTTGAAATCTGACACTTCTTGGACTGATGAAGAATTTAAATGGTCATCTTTTAATTCTAAGGGTCTAAGTGCTATTTCTGGGTCTATCACACCTGATGAGTTCAAACGCATAATGACGTGTACCACGTCAAAAGAGGCATGGGATGTTTTACAACTCACCCATGAAGGAACTAATGCTGTGAAAGAGTCTAAGTTGCAAAACTTGACAACTCAATTTGAAACAATCACCATGCATCATTCTGAATGCTTTGATGAATTTTATGCTAGACTTTCTGACATCGTGAATACTAGTTTTAATCTTGGTGAACATATTCCGAATGCTAGAGTTGTTAAAAAGATTCTTCGTTCTTTGCCTGAGCGTTTTATCCCTAAAGTCACTGTGCTAAATTCTATGGGTAATTTAAATACGCTAAAATTGGAAGAACTTGTAGGAGATTTGCAAACTTATGAAATTGATATGTTCCCTAAAAATGCAAAATCTAAAGATAAGGGAATTGCATTTAAGCCCAAGAGAGAAGGAGTGAGGGGTCAGCTAGAAAGAGAGTAGAGCCATCTAGAAAGAGAGAGACTGACACGTCAGATTCTGAGTGCGATTTTGACTTAGATGATTTGGCTCTTTTCGCAAAAAATTTCAAGAGGATTCTCAAATTTAAGAAAAATGGCAATTTTAAAGATAAGAAGAAATTTGAGAAAAATAAGTTTAAAAAGAAAAATGAAAAAGATTCCAAAAATCCTCCTCTGAAAGAAAGCGAGAGATATTTTGAGTGCGATGGAAGGGGTCATAGAGCTTTTGAGTGTGCCAATCGTCTGAATAGAGAGAAAAGGAAAGTTGTCCTTAATGCTACCCTTAGTGACGACAGTGAGGTCGAGACGGTGGATTCAGGATATGAGTCACCGCATGAGTGTAACTTCACCGCATTCATGGCCAGCCAAGTGAGCACTCTTAGTTCACCTCACGACGTTGAGGATGATGCTTCACAGGGACACCTCGATAGTGAGATCGATGTGAGTGAGGGGGAGGATGACACAAGTGAGAGCGAGAGTGATATACAACGCACCTACGCTGAGTTATATTCTGAGTCTTTTAAAACTAAAAAGCGTAACAAAGCGTTAGTTCTTAAGATCACCTGCTTAGAGGAAGATTTAAAGAAAGTGAGAGAAAGAGAGTTCTCCACCTGCACCGCCCTGAGAGAGAGAGATTCTACATGTGTCGAGAATGAGAATTTATTTAGAGAGAGAAAGAGTGTTTTAGAGAAAGAGAGAGGGGACTTGATTAAGCAAGTGGCTAGTCTTACGAGTCAGCTCCATTCCTCCATGGAGACTCGGAAGAAACTTGAAGTCCTTGTTGCCCAGCTGACTCATGATCTTGAGAAAGCACGGGAAGTCAAGGTACAAATCGAGGACAGATCTGGGAAGATGGGAAAAAATTGCTCCTCGGCCCGGCTTTAGGTTTTGGTGATCGTCAAGGAATTGGTTATGATGGTGCCTCCACGTCCCAAATTCCACCTGGACCAGTTCCTGAGTTTTCTACAACTCCTTATGGTCACCGTCAAAAACCTCGAAGGAGAGTTCGACCAAGAAAAGCAAACCAAGGTCCGCCTTTGACTGTGCTCTTTTGTACTTATTGCAAAAGAAAAGGCCACCTTAGGGAATCTTGCTATAGTATGGGTCGAACACGACGTACTACTGCTCCACCACATCATACTGATGGGTTTTCTAGTCTGAGAGAGCGTGTTGAGTTCTTAGCTGCCACGACTCAGAGTTTAATGGAAGAATTCCGATGGATGTCTTTGCCGTTAGTAAATACTTCTCACATATCAGCTAAAACCAACAACAACAAAGGCAAACAAAAGGTCAGCTCTGCTTGGGTGCCTAAGAAAGATAAAAAGGCCTTTGTTGTTCATGTTGCTCTCAAAGCACATAATACCTCACAGTGGTATTTTGATAGTGGGTGCTCCAGACACATGACAGGTGATGCCTCATTTTTTACGACTCTTGAGGACTATCAGGATGGCAGAGTCACCTTTGGAGATGGGAGCAAGTCTAGCATTATAGGACGTAGTACTGTCGAGTTACCTGGATTTCCTAAGCTAGAAAATGTTTTGTACATCAAAGGTTTGAAAGCAAACCTTCTCAGCATTAGCCAGCTGTGCGACACTGACTTTGCAGTAAAGTTTGACCGGGACGCGTGTAAAGTCTATAATCAAGCCGGTAAACTTTTGATGCAGGGGGTGAGGACCGCGGATAATTGCTATGGGACTGAGCCCACGTCCTCACTTGTCTGCAACAACGCCACGATCACTCCTATGGATCTGTGGCATCAACGTCTAGGTTATGTGAACTTTAGAGATCTCAATCGCTTAGCTAAAAATGACCTAGTACGTGGCTTACCATCTCTTGGAAAGTCAACTTCGACCGTTTGTGGACCCTGTCAGTTGGGAAAACAAATTCGTAGTCCCCATAGGAAGTTACATTCCATTACCACCTCTCGTGTTCTTGAGTTAATTCACATGGATCTTATGGGTCCTACTCGTACTGAGAGTCTAGGTGGTAAAAGGTACATCCTCGTGATGGTAGATGATTTCTCCAGGTACTCCATTGTAGGTTTTCTGAGAGAGAAATCCGATGCTGTAGAATTTTTAACGACCAAGTGCCGTGTCCTGCAAAATCAACACGGTGTCACTATTAACAGAATACGTAGTGGCAACGGCACGGAATTCACAGAAGCAAAGGTAGACCTTTACTGTGATAGCCTCGGGATCAAACATGAGTTTTCTGCTGTGAGAACTCCTCAGCAAAATGGGATTGTTGAGAAAAATAATAGAACGATCTAAGAGATGACTAGATCTATGCTTCTAGGTCGTAAAGTTTCTAGGAGATTTTGGGCAGAGGCAGTGTCTACTGCATGCCACACGGTGAATAGGGTGTATCTGCGTCCACACACACTTCACACTCCTTATGAGTTGTGGACTGGCAAGAAGCCCAACTTGGCATATTTCCGTGTTTTGGGGAGTAAATGCTACATCCTACGGGATAGAGAGCAATTAGGAAAGTTCGACTCCCGGAGCGACGAGGGAATATTTCTAGGATATTCATCAAATAGCAGAGCATACCGGGTTTTTAACCTGAAGAGATCTAGGGTTATGGAATCAATAAACGTTACCGTGCAAGATGACGAACCTCCGACGGTTATTGATCCTAACATTCAGTGTGAGGATGAGGATTGTTCTGACAGTGATTTACTTGTTCCTCTCTTCACTCTGTGGACCCTACTCATGTATTAGGGGACACACCTACTTGGGTTCGCAAGAGTCATGACCCATCTGCCATTGTTGGCGATCCCACTCTAGGGGTTAAGACTCGTGCTCAGCTAGAGAACGTTGTTAGCCATCTTTGCTACACGTCCAAAGTCGAGCCCAAGAACCATAAAGAAGCACTCAAGGATGAACACTGGATATCTGCTATGCAGGATGAGTTGCTTCAGTTTAAAAATAATAATGTCTGGGAATTAGTTCCCCGACCTAGTGAGACTAATGTTATAGGTACCCGGTGGATTTTCAAGAACAAAATGGATGAAAATGGTACCATAATCAGAAATAAGGCTAGGTTGGTTGCTCAAGGCTACACACAGATAGAGGGTGTAGACTTTGGGGAGACATTTGCTCCTGTTGCGAGGCTTGAGTCCGTCCGTCTTCTGCTCGCCATCGCATGTCATCTACGCTTTAAGGTATATCAGATGGATGTCAAGAGTGCCTTTCTGAATGGCATTCTAAAGGAGGAGGTTTATGTGGAACAACCAAAAGGGTTTGAAGACCCTCAGCACCCAGAACACGTCTACTATCTTAGGACAGCCTTGTATGGTTTGAAGCAAGCACCCCGTGCTTGGTACGAGAGGCTTACTTCCTATCTCTTAGCTCGTGGCTTCAAGAGAGGGGGAGTAGATATGACGTTGTTCGTCAGGAGAGATGACGGTGCTATTTTGGTTGCCCAGGTCTATGTGGACGACATAGTCTTTGGATCCACATGCTCCCAGCATGCTCACCACTTTGAGGAGGAGATGAAAAGTGAGTTTGAGATGAGCATGATTGGTGAGCTTACATTCTTCCTTGGTCTCCAGGTTCGTCAGCTAGAGGATGGGATGTTCATCTCCCAATCCAAGTATGTTAGAGACCTAGTGAAGAAATTTGGTTTAGACTCCGCTAAGCATGCACGTACACCTATGAGTACCACTACCAAGCTTAGTAAGGACACTTCAGGCAAGGACGTAGAGCAAACCTTATATCAGAGTATGATAGGTAGTCTTCTCTACTTGACTGCCAGTCGTCCCGACATCGCCTTTAGTGTTGGAGTCTGTGCGCGATATCAGGCGTCCCCGAAAGAGTCACATTTACTTGCTCTAAAACGTATTATTAAATATGTGAGTGGGACTCTATCATACGGTATTTGGTATTTATTTGAGACCGATGACCGTTTGTCCGCCTATTCGGATGCCGATTGGGCTAGGGATGTAGATGGTTGTAGAAGCACTTCTGGTGGGTGTTTCTATTTTGGTTCTGCTCTTGTCTCCTGGCTGAGCAAGAAGCAAAATTCCATCTCTTTGTCCACTGCGGAGGCTGAGTACATTGCAGCCGGGAGTTGTTGCACACAACTCTTGTGGATGAAGCAAATGTTGGAGGATTATGGGATTTCATAAGACATCATGATCATTTCTTGTGATAACACGAGCGTGATACACATATCTCGTAATCCCGTCCAGCATTCGCGCACAAAACACATCAGGATACGTGAGCACTTTATTCGTCAGTTAGTTGAGGAGAACACTGTATCCCTGAGTTTTGTTCCCACCGACCGTCAGTTAGCCGACATTTTCACGAAACCTTTAGATGCCCTTAGATTTGAGAGTCTTAGGATGTCTTTGGGGATTTGCACAGTTGACTGAGGGGTTGGTCTATGTCTAGTATAGGATGCTTCTTCATGTTCATATCATATGCTTCCTATTACTAGTCTGTTTATATGTACCATTGCTTAGTTGTACAGCTTGTATTTATTCTTTTTGCTGTTTATATTTCTTTTAAAAAAATACAAAAAGATTTTCCTTTAAGAAAATTTTTAGAAAAAGCACAAAAAGATTTTTTTTGCTTCTTTTATGGGTGAGCATTTAAGATAGCCAAGTCACAACTTCATTCCATTTATCCATGTGACTGTTTGATAGAGATTTGAGACGCTACATCATTTCATCCATGTGCTTTACTTAGTATGGAGTCTTTGAGATGTAATTAGTGATATCTTCCTACATGTTTGACTCCTATATCCTTTATTGCACACATGCACGGCTATATTTGATTATTGCACTTGCCTATCTCATATTGGCTTGAGTGTTTCCATCTCAATTCTGTCTATACAATGTACAATATGCGATAAAACTTGACAAGATTGGAATGCATGTAAAAACCGTTTTTGTGAGACTGTGTGTTTTTGTATAACGGGGAGGGGCTGCGAAAGGTAATCATCTATCCTTTGCGCAAAAGCCACCGTTAAAAAGGACCTAAAAATGGAGGAATTTAATATCCGAGGTCCAAAGAGGTTAAAAGAGCCCGAAAAAATTTAAAGGCAATAAAAAACAATTCATGCCAAATATGGGCCACTTAGGTTTCACCATCAATTCTCCAAATTTTGAGAATTTAGAATGCCTCTATTCAAAATAATATCTGAGGGAGTTTGGTTGGAGAATATAAACGGGTTTGCACTTCCTTGAAAGTCCTGAAAAAGCATAAAATCATTTTTGGACGTTATTGGTGTGAAAATCATTTTGAGCTTTGATTTGTTGATTTGATTGAGTCAATATCTTATATTGTCATTATTTTACACCAAAGGAAGCATTTGAGTTCATTCGCTAGGAATATCCAATATTCATCGTGCACATATGTCATGTTTGTATGCATTGATTTTCCTATCGAATTTTATCACACCACTTCATTTACGCTATCATCGACTTGATTGCTTTGTGTTCATTCATGGTGTGGTTTTATCCAAGTGTCACCCCGCTCGTGCTTATTTGATTTGTTTCTCTCATTTGTCCATTTCGGGACATCATAAAAAGGGGGAGAATGAATTATCGTATTATGGGGGAGATTTGAAATTTGAGTTTCATCATTTCAAACTCGATATGTCACTTGGTATTTTGCTTTATCTCATGTGTGTAGGTACTACATTGATGATCACTAAATTGCACACCCTGATGAGAAAAGATTTGAGATTCTTGTCGATTTGAAGAACAAACGATGAAGACTATTCACTTGTACCTTTTCCAGTTTTGGGTTCATGGGAGGGTAGATTTGTATAGGCAAATTCATATTTAATAATTCGTATTTTTTATGTATGTACCGGCATAGACATAGGGGGAGATTTGTAGGGACATTTTTCTCATGTCCGAAATGTTTCATTTATTTATGTCGTACGCCGCTACATTTGGCACGTCACCTCACGATCTCACATGACGGCCTCTATCCAAATTCCGAGAATCAAGCATGCATTATCTCCATTAATGTGTCCCTCATCTTCATCAACGACTTCACGTTCCTTGATTCTAGGCTCGTAATGCAAGTGGTACGCAAGAGAAGTCAAATCAGTGAAACAAGGCATGATAGGGATGTTCAAGAGCAAATTGGTAATTTTATAGCCACTGTCCAGAGGACCGGTCAACTGGAAAGTTGAAGAGCTTGCCACAAAAAAGATACTGGAAGAAACGGCACCTCAATCCGAGCTACGGTGAACAAGTTATGGCCCATTGAAAATGGAGATATTTACATAGAAAATTCTGGGAATTTTTCTAAGTGTTTAATCCCCTGTTCCCAGCACACTTTCCCGAACCAAGTCCGAAACCGGTTCGGGGGGGGGGCGAATCGGTTCGCAGGGTACCCGAACCGGTTCGGGGTACCTGTACGCTGGATATAATTTCAGAGTTTTAAAATCGTGGGTCTCTTCATGTATTTCCCTATAAATACCAACTTCGGGGGAGTTGTTTTGCAAGACTTTAGAAGACGTTTTTGAGAGTCCAAATACATCTAGTCTTCATATTTTTGAGTCCCAAAACTCATGTTTTGATTCACACATCCTTGCCAAATATTTGTGAATCCTTTTGCAACCCAAGAACACAACTTTGGTTTGTTCAACCCTTGTGGAGAAGCCGTTTCTCTTCTCCATTGCAGCCCTAATGGAAAGGGATAGTTCCAGCCGCGACTACAGAATCCGATACCCGAGGGTAATTCTTAGTCAACTTGTATTTTCATTGTAATCCGATTGTAAGCCGTTTTCTTACAAATTATAGTGAAAATAAATGGTTTTGCCCCTGTGGGGGATTTTTCCTTAATTGCATGTGTTTGAATGTTCTTGCGTAGATTATCAATTTATTCAATCACATACTGGTGCATGTTTAGGGTTTGTTTGTGTTAAAAGGGTTTTATATATAATTTGATCATTTGAACGCTGGCACACACGTCTTCACGTGGTGAGGGCTCTTTTCATTTGTTAATAAATAAAATCCCTATTCTTGTTTTTTTTTTAAAGTATGTATGTGTGTGTGTGTGTGTGTGTATGTGTACACGTGTGTGTGTTTTAGCTCGTACATTTTTCGGGTACAAAGAAAAAAGCAGGAAAAATAAACAAAAAAATTATCGGGGCGTAGTCTGAACTTTCCAAAACCTAATCACAACATCTAGAGTCTCGGCAAACACGCTTCCCACAACAAAGAGCGGTGCCCCCCCCCCCCCCTTCAAAACTTAAGCCCGATTCACAACCATCAACAGACGCCAACGGTGCAATATAAGATTGAGTTTTCATTTGCACTCACTCATCCATAGAGGCCATCAAATACGAATGACCCGCAATTAATATGTCGACACAATCACAGTGTGGAAGAAGAAAGGATAAAAAAAAGAGTTTGAGTTAGTAGTAAATGGAGAAATCAAAATTTAGGGGAAGAATAAAGCGATTGGCCCCGATAAAATACCTATAGAGGTGAAAGTCTAGGGGTAGAGTGGTTAACATGTTTATTTAATAAAAATTTAAAATAAGTAAGTATTCCAGATAAGTGGAGGAAAATCACCATGATACCTTTGTACAAAAATTAAGGGGATATACAAAATTGTGGTAATTATAGAGGAATCAAACTGATGAATCACACTAGGAAATTATGAGAAAAAGGTTATATAATAAAGGTTAATAAATGAATCAACTATTTCGGACAACCAATTTGGATTTATGCCAGGCGATCTACCAAGGAAGCTATTTACTTATTAAGACAACTAATGGAAAAATGTAGAAGTAAGAATAAAAATGTATACATGATCTTTATAAACTTAAATAATAGGCATATGATAGAGTACATAGGGGTATAAAATGGTGGGCTTGAAGGAGGAAAAGAATGCCTATTAGTTATATTAAAGTTATCGAAGATATGTATGATAACACAAAGATAAGGGTAAGAACTATTTGTGGAGAAATTAATGATTTTACGATTAATGTAGGCCTGCATCAAGGATCGGCTTTAAGTCATATGTCGTAGTATTTAATGAGATTAATAAGGACAAACAAGTAGATGTCCCATGGTGTATGTTTTTTGTGGATGATATAGCTTTTAAAGACACTTAAAAGGAAGCCTTAGCGATGAGAGTAGATTCTTGAAGAAATGCCTTAGAGTCTAAGGGACTGAATACAGTAGAAAGAAAACTGAATTTATGGAATATAAATTTAATAATGAGTCGTCTGATAGCATAATATTAAAGGTTGAAGAAAAAGTAATAAATCAAACTAACAATTTTCGTTACTTAGGTTCAGTGATACAGAGTAATGGGGATATTGATGAAGAAGTTACGAGTAGAATATCAACTAGATGGATGAAATGGAGACTAGTGAGTGGGGTGTTATGCGATAAGAGGATAGAGACGACCCTATATGGAGTGGAGTGCTGGGTTTTAAATAAGAAATATGATCAAAATATCCATGTTATTGAGACAAGAATGCTCCGATGGATGATAGAAATTACTATAAATGACAAGATTAAAAATCAATATGTGAGAAATAAGTTAGGAGTAGCTCCCATTAATGATAAATTAAGATAAGGTATGCTTAAATGGTACAGACATAAGTTGCGTAGACCATTAGATGCACCTATAATAAGAGGAAGCCTATTGGAAATAGAAGGTAAAAGACAAACGAGTCATACTAAGATATCTTGGGAAGAAATTATTTGGAGAGAAATTACAAAATTAAATTTAAATGATAATATTGTTTATAATAGATTAGAGTGGAAAAGGAGAATCCACATGGCCAACCCCATGTGAGGGGATTAAGGCGAGGATGATGATAATGAAAAAGCATAAAATAGGAGAAAAATGAAGGTCATACCTCTCGTTGAATGTCCTCTTTTAAAAAATGAGGGAAGTTGTCGATCGTCACTAAAGGACGATAAGGCATAGAGAAAGAGAGGCCCCACTAAGCTAAATATAATAGGAAGGTGTAGATTCATGCCGAAGTGGAGGAGCCCCCACACTGCTCCCAAATGCCCGAGCTGAAGAATCTGACACGCCTCGAGCCTCTATCGACAGAATAGGCATACCGTCCATATCATAAATCAATGGAGGCATTAATCAACTGGTCATGGAGTCTAGGTAGTCGTATGTAATCGTCATGTCAGTATGGAGCATATAATATCCCCTCTTTATCTTCATATCCCCCTCCGCATTCGATATCTTCCCCCACACTCCTTATGTGAAAATGAGGGACCTTGGATGGAACTTCAACCTCACTCTCCATCACCTTCCTAATCACCTTTTATCCTAAGTACCAGGTGTATCCAAACTCATGTGTCAGCAGGCTTCGCATCTGAGCATATAGGCCCATTTCCCAAATCTCTCCTGAAGCTTGCCTCCAAGGGTAGAACATCACATATCCTAAATAAATTCAATAATCAATATCCAATCAAAAGCACAAATACATAAAAAAGGAACAAAATAAAAAATATAGAATAAGGTCTAACTTGGTCACTCGTGACAACAATTAGCATGACTCTCACATCTTTCAGGGCCAAGGGCTCCTTCGACACACTATTGGCCTTCTTCCACCGTATTATCCTCAGCCACTCCACCTCACTCAGCAAAGGCTTCAACCCCATGTTGTACCCAATCACCTCATAAAACCACACATGATAGAAACAAAATATCTCAATAAAAAAACTCCAAAAATAGGCGAAAAAGAACAAACTAGAAAAGGAATAATAATAAAGTTACCTCCAAAAGGTACATGGCTCCTATAAAGGTCAACTGACAGCGCTGGTTAAAGACGTTAAGAGATACATAAAGAAAGGCCAACGTCAGGCTCCCCTAGTCATATTTATTAACCCAGATATGACCTTGAGATACGATAGAAACCATAAGTGACGTCGTATCCACTATTCGCAACCAAAATGCCCCCAATAAGATCAAGATAAACATCTGAGACGCTTATCACAGCTGTTGGTCATCCATGACATCTATCATCCTGCTCATTAAGGTGTCCTTCAGTAATGACATCTTCATCGTCTATCAAGAACCCACTTGTCTTATGGGCCTCAGTACCTCCCGGATCGCTACCTCTGTCAAAAGGAGCGATCAATCCACCTCTATATGCTCCCCCTCGCAGTCCAGTCCCAGAGTCGGGTGCACGTCTATTAGTGTGATCATTATTTCACCCACATCCAAAGGGAATGTTTGGGTGGCGTCCCACCATCAATCTCCCATGATACATAACACCGTAGTCAACTGAGATGCGTCATTCAACGACCTCGCCAGAAAGTTGAACCCGATAATGTCCAGCATCATCCGTACTTCGTTTGGAAGTTTATCCCATACCTATTTCACCCCCTCATACCCGAGAGCGAATACTCGATAAATCAATGTCCGTCTACAAAATTTAAATAAAAAATATCAATCCCTAATTAAAGAATCAATCAATGTTCAAAAAACAAAAATAAAAATTCAAAAACAAGATAAAAATAAAAAAATTTAAAATAAAATAATGAATAAACACTCACATATTTACCAAGATTTTTCACCCGCACGGATCGACAAAACTGAGGCTCCCGCGGAAAGATCCTCTTGTCTTCCACTACCTTGGCGTAGCGGTATTCATGTTTAACCCTTATTGGCATCACCATAGCATATCGCCACTTAATGTTGGCTTAGTCATCAACGTCCACGATATTGATGACCATTTTATTCAAAAACTCAAAAATGTCACTTGAAGTTTTTCTTAGAGAGAGAATTCGTTTGAAGTGTGAGAATGAGGTTGCCCTCTACCCCTTTTTTATAAAAGACTAAGGGGTAAGCCGATCAGCACCCCCTGGGTATGCCTGCCGATAGTGACCCTCAGGAAGCCTCAAAACCCCTTGCAATTATGTGCCCTATGATTGGCCCACATCAATTAGTGCCTATTGGAACCCTCCTCAAAATTCATTACAAAACTTTTAAAAATTCTAAAATATTGTTAAAAATTGCAAACAAATCTCAAAGTTCCCAAAAATAAAATAAAAATTAATAAATCCCAAATTTCATCAAATAACATTTGTTCCAGTTTCAACATTTCCACATACATTTAAAAATTCATCAAAAACAATGTTTCTAAAAAAACCAAAAATTCCTAAAGAGTCACACAAATCACAAAATCTAAAATTTACCCAAATCACACATTTGTCAAATAAAAATCCTCAAAAATTAAAAAAAAAATCCAACAATTTGAAAAATGGCAATGTCTCTCAAAAAAATTTGAAACCTTCTATAAAATTATCACATCACCGCTTGTCCTTTCCAAAAATATTTTTTCATCCCCTAGATCATTATAATTGACCTTTTCATGCCTAGATCCTCATAATTGAGCTTTTCACCGCTTAGGTCTGCATAATTGACCTTTTCACCCCTTAGGCCCTTAAAATTAGTTTGCGATCCTCTGAAATGATTGCATACACTCTTTTGGTCCTCATAATTGACCTAGGCTCTAAACATTAGGCCAAGATCCTCAGAATCGGTCGCATGCCCTATTTAGATCCTTATAATTGACCTAGGCTATGAGAATTAGGTGGTGATCATCTGAATCGGTTTCGTGCACTCTTGAGGTCCTCAAAATTGACCTACGCTCTCAAAATTAAGCCGCAATCCTCTAAATTAGTCTCATGAACTCTTTAGGTCCTCAAAATGTACCTATGACCTCAAAATTAGGTTGTGATCCTCTAAATTGGTCGCATACACTCTTTAGGTCCCCAGAATTGACATGGGCCCTTAAAGTTAGGCCACAATCCTCTAGATCGGTTGTATAGGCTCTTTAGATCCTATGAATCAACCTAGACCCTCAGAATTGGCCACGACCCCCTGAATCATTCACCTACACTCCCTAAGTCTTCAGACTCAGGTCTTTATCCCTAATATGATTAAAATTTACTCATTCTCACTAAATTTTTTACCCAAAGAAACTCAATACTCACCATTTTCATTAGGGTATCTATCTTTCGATGACCTTTGTTTATCCTAAGCTCGCACATCGAGGGGCTCTATATACATCCCATTCTAGGACCCCATGCACACCTCTATTGGGTCCAAACAAAGTCCTATCAAATATCGAACACCTAATCCTCCTTCAAAGCCCTAATCGGAGGTCACCAGACACTCCTAGATCTCCATTTAACTTTGGTCAACACTTAGGTCAAAGATTATTTCCATGCACTTTCATAGAGCTTTGGATCCTCTTTTAAGCAGTCCCGGCCTAATTACAGTTGACAAATAGGACAGACCTAAGTTTAATCATGTATAGCAATCATTGGTGCAAAATATTTCTTCTGGTAGTTTCAAGTTATCTTTAATATGTTCTTCATCAATCTATCTTGTAAGGGTTCTCTTCTATAAAGAACCTCATTTATGTTTGTGTTCCAAGATACGTTCTAGATTTGTAAATATTGTAAGCCACCTAGAAGAGGACATTTCTTCTAATAAGATCTTATAAAAGTTCCACCTTATAAAAAAAATAATCCCGAATTTTTTACAGTGGACTAAATTTAGCAAGCACGGGATACTTTACTTGCCTGCCAAGTTTAGGCAGACCAATGGCCATGTCGGTCGGCACCCCCCTCCAGAAATTCCTGGTCTTTTATTCCCCTTAGGGTTTCCTATTTACGAAAACCATGATCTCATTGTTCATGACCATTTTCCTCGAAATTCCCGCGACAACCTTTCAATACATCACTTTCAAAATATTCTCTACACATTCTCTTACCTCACCCTTACCTCATCTTTCACCACCAATTTTCTACCATCACACCACCAACTAAAATTAGCCTATGCCTTTCCAAAAAATAAACATAATTCAAGTTATTTAGAAGGTCCAAATTTTATCCATCCAGCTTTATTAGTTTAGTATCAGTTTTTACCTCGTATTCCTTTTAGCACATTTCTTAAATAATTCTTATTTTCTCACCACTAATAAACTTTTTATTATTTATACACTCATAAAAATATTTTCATAAACTCAAAAAAAATCTAATATAGGGTTTAACTCATTTACTCCAAATTAGATTTTTCTTCCGCTTTTTAAAATTTTCACCACTTGTGCATGCTTTTTCACAAATAAAAATAGAAAACTCTAGTTTTGGATTTATGGGTTAGACCCCACCTTTTATTCTTTTTATACTACGTGGACTTTAATATCGGGTTTCGGCTATGTAGGGCTCCCGGGTTTATCGTAGGATTCGAGTCCTCATTTTCATTAAATTACTTTTCGCACCCCATTTCCCTTAGTATTCTATACATATATTAGCCTATTTTTTTTTCTTTATTAGTCACGTTGACATACGTACTTACTTGTTTGTAGTGAGTTACAATCCGGTGCATCACTTATAGACTATTTATTATTGTCTACTATTATTTGTTTTTACCCTCTAGTAGTCCCGTTCATATGCGTACTCACTTATCCATATTTAGTCATGGTCTGGTGTATCACTCATAGAGTACACATTTATATTCCTTTTATTTATTTATTTTAGCAGGTCCGTTAGACACGTGTGTTCATTATCTTATAGTGAATCACGATTTGGTTTATCACTCATATTTTGGACATTATTCTGTTTTTTCTTATTTGATTAGTCATACACCTTCGATTGACTTGTTCTCATCTTATCGCTGAAGTGGACACGATAATGCCGCTCCTTATGCATTTTTTCACGTGTATATATTCTTTTCACCCTACACACAGTATACACATTTTAGGAGAAGGAGAATATTTTTTATAGCCCACGAGAGACCGAAAGGGTGGAATGGGTGCTCAACACCTTCATATTACGTAACTTAGTCCCCGAACATGTAATCTATTTTTTTTCGTACGCATCAATAGTCTTTTATATCATTTCCTTAAAAAGGGAGTTATTGGGATCAAAGGGCGTTGCCGGGATCAAAGCAATAAAAATAATTAAGTTTTAAAGCAAAGCATTCCCTGGCAATGGCATCATTTTGTCAAGGTGAAAATCGAGCGTCGTGTAAATACGTTTGTCGTTGTCGTAAGTTTTGCACCTCAATACAAAAAAAAACTTTAACTACACGTGTTTTATATGTATAGCGACGAGTTCGGGTATCGAATCTAGAGAGAATATCGTTATAAATTTAATTGATGTATTACTTTTAAAAGAAAGTGTAAAAGATGATTTTTATTTTAAAATATTTTTATCATACAATTAATCTAGGCGAGTAATGAAACTAAATTTGGTGAGAATTAAATCCCTCACTTCGGAATACAAAGCATAAATAGTTACATGATTAAACACATTTAAAGTGTGATTAATATTCTTTTAAACCATTATTTAAACCCAGAGAAATACGAGTTTGGAGTCCATAATACTCCCAAAATTACATACGCAATGTCACAAATATGTATCGTACATGACATAACCCCATTAAGGTCCCTCTGTATAATTTCAACTATAAACAACCCGTTAAAACTAGCCTATTCCATCATACCATAGAAAAACAATTATACACCCGAGATTAGTTCATTAATCTCAACCTAATTAAAATTATCTAAAAAGCATTTTTAAATAAAACATTATATGATAATAAATAATTTTAAAAGGAAGAAAATGAATCTAAGTGAGCACATTTAAACAATTATAAAGTGAAAATAACTAATTTAAGAAGAAAAATTAAATAAAAGAACAAATTATTAAAAATGGAAATAGATTACAAACTATAACTAAAATGAACTATAGTACACCACTCTAAAAATTCAATCTAAGGTCAGATATGGGGTGGCCTCATGTACACCCAAATAACACCATTTATAGGTGAAGATTTATGGTTGAGGGGTGGAAGTAGGAATACACAAATATGGACAAGTGG
The DNA here is from genome assembly GCA_949130495.1 of Sambucus nigra. NCBI lineage: Eukaryota > Viridiplantae > Streptophyta > Magnoliopsida > Dipsacales > Adoxaceae > Sambucus > Sambucus nigra. The sequence continues at coordinate 605,498,104 of OX422209.1, forward strand.
GGGAATGGGTATCGTGGGTAAGCTAGCAAAAGAATCAAAAGGGAGTAAAAACAAATAGAAAGATGTAGGAACAAAAAGAACCAGTTGGGCAAAAGGAATAAGGGGTTATGGGCATTTGGTAATGGGTGTCTCAATTATTTGGTCTTTAATGGGAATAACACATGGGATGCTGATGGAAAGAACAAAAGGCCATTTTTAATATTTTTTTTTATTTGGAAAATATATAGGACAAAAGAAAAGGAAAAGAGTATGTGCATGGAGGATTTGTGTATGTTGGGAAAAATAAATCGTAGAAATGAAAACAAATGGGAGAAGTAAAATAAATAATAGAAAAAGAAAAATAAATAAAGTCTCATTGGAGCTCTAGGCAAAATAAAGGTAAGGGGAAAAAGGGAAACGGAAATGACAGGGGACCACGCGCATATGGCACCTGCTAGCTAAGGGAAGGAGGCGTTTGGCACGCATCGTGCGGGACAGATTGGGTGCTGGAATCATGGGGTTGTGGCTTTGCCATGTGGACCACACGGGACAGATTGGGCGCTGGAATCGTGGGGTTGTGGAGCTTCATGTGGACCACCAGGATGGAGCCACATGGCGTGCCAAGGGAATTTAGCAAAACCTCCCCCTAGCTGAGGCTTGAACTCGCAACCAACAACCCACGCATAACCTCCCCTAACCAATGAGCTAGTAGGATTTTCAATTAGTATATGGCACTAATAATATATGAACCTTAAATAAACTCAAGTTTCAATAATTACAAATTAAATCTCAAATTTCATAAATTCTTCATACAACCTGCAATTAATGCACCGTAAGAACCTATGTGACCCAAATTTTGATGCTAATAATATTTCAATAGTGTCTCGGTCATGGAGTCTGACTTCGGGTTCAATCGAGGGCTTTAACTTTGACTTTCTTTTGGTTTTAAACATTGCATGGTTATAATTTCTTTGTTTAAGATCTGATTGACAGGTCATTTGAATCTAGACATTCCTTGATTCGAGGTCGATAGCTTTTGTGATTCGAGTTCGAAACTGATCATCTAAATTTATCATTTTACCCCTAAAAGTGCATATGTGACTGTTTCTTGCTCTGATTGCATCCAAACTTCACCATTAGCATCCTAAACCATGTAAATACTCAAATAAACCTTACAAAAGTGATTAAGCATGCATATTTAAGGTTATACAGTAAATGAATATCATATGTGGATTTAACGAGCATGGGATTGTAATATTGTATGGTAAAAGGGGTAATAAAATGCAATATTTGATATTAATCACACCTCTTAACTAAAGTATTGCTAGTCCCTAGCGACATAGTAAAATATTTATTCATGTCAAATTCACTATTTTATTAAACAACTATAAAAAGGATAAAGATCCACATTCGTGGGATGCACGGTTGCATTTAGCTTATGCAAAAAGTCGTTAAACCCTTAGGTTATCCTAGTGGTCGATTTTTGTCTTATGAGAGTTTAAAGTGATGATACTCATAAATATATATTGACCGAGTGTGTGGAGTGAGGGACAAAACTTTTACTAGTGAGATTATTTTCAACTTTAAATGACTCAATGCTTATAATAAAGCACACTAGTTCAATTTTTGTCAGTGATTACACTCAAAAAATGAAGACACTCTGAATTAGTTTGCACATGTTAGTATGAAAGATGTTTATATGATAAAATGTAATCTCATGATAGGATATTGTTTTCTAAATAATATGAAAATGTAATCTTTTCACTATTGAATAAAATCACATTAACCAGGTGATCATTTAAGGACTTTTCAAGATGAAAAACGTAGACATGGATGATAAGAGTCAACACCTCAAAATGATTTTATATTTTTTAAGAAATGGTGAACGTTTAAAGATTAACTTCTTTTTTCTTTGGAATTCTTTGCTCTTTTGGATCCCTTAATTTTCATTTCTCTTTTCTCTCCTTTCTTCTTTTCCTTTGTTTTTGTCCAGCCCTTATTTCAGTTTTCATTTCTTTTTTAATCAATTTTCAAGATGCTGGTGAAGCGGATGAAATGATGAAAATGACTTGCCTTTGATCAAAAGTGAGGTTAAAACGTAGTTTTTGAATTTTAGTTTCGAAAATGTCATATCACCATTCTTTTGTCAACAATCAAAACAAGAATATTGTGATTACCAATGGCTTAAAATATTTTTCAAAGAATAATGAATAATTTTATACATCACTGAGAATATGAGAGAGAACACAAAGCACACATGGTAAGTGTACCTATGCATCTTTAAATTTACCGAGTCATTTAGCTTTTAACAATTATGCAAGTATAATTCATATTGTGCATAAGGTGTCAATACATGAATCTTACGAATTATAAAGCGTGATAGTGATGGTAAATAAACTAAAGAACTATATAGGCAGGTTAATCCTTAGATATAGGGGTGTTCAGAAAATCGATTGGATAGGTGGACCGAATCGGACCAAACCAAACCGGCCTATTTTTACCCGGTCTTTTCTAATCGGCCCGATCTAATTTTTTTTGGACAGACAGGTCTAATCGATCCAGTCCTCGATCTGCCTTATTAAATAACCAGTTTGGATCGACCGAGACCGGATACATATATATATATATATATATATATATATATATATATATATATATATATATATATATGATTATATTTATATATAAAAAATACTCAAAGAAATAAAGGATGGGATTGGCTTGGGGGTACGCTATGCAATATGACAATATCCATTTAAAAAGGAAAGAAAATAAACCTAGGTCTTCTATTCTGATAAACAAACACACGCACACATCACATTTTCTTCTCTTCCCTTCTCTCTCTAACGCCGGTTCACAACCTACACCAAATGGATCCTAATATGCCGATCTACTGGAATTGTTTTCGCGATTCAATGTAATATTGAAAATTTTAATTTGAGATGAAGTTTGAAAAAATATGGATTTACGAAGGGTGGTGATCTCCTGATGATACCGCGACCATTCGAGTCGGAGGAGAATTTTGAGGAGAGAGTTGTCACGGACTAGAACTTCGACAAGAGCTTCGTGATTGATTCAACTGAGTTGCTCTTCTCTGTTACTCAGGTATGGAAAAAAAACTATGAAACTAAAAAAAATCTGATCATTTGATGTGAGGGAAACATCTCTCACTCTTTAGATCTAAACATCTAATGTATTAACAGAGACGTGAGGGACTCACATAATAATACATCAATCAATGCATTTTTGAGTTTTAACTCAGATGCTACTAAAAAAACATATATATATCTCAGAGTTGTTTTTTATGTTTTTTTTATCTCAAATGTATTATTTTAGTTTTTTGAGTTTTTGGCCAAATTAATCAGTGATTTTTTTTTCCGTCTTGCTTTAAATATTTTGTAGAATTTAATAAGATTAGACCCGACAAGTTAGACCGAACCGATCCTACAAAAAACCGAACTGACTAGGGTCGGGTGACCGATACAATCGGTCCGATCTTAGTCCATTTTTTTAGTTACGATTTAATCGGTCCGGTTCTTACAAATCTTAAAAAATGGACTGGACCAGACCGCGAACACCCTTACTTAGATATGTTTATTATTATTTTTAAAATAATAAAGTAACTTAGAGAGTAAAATCTAAAAAAAATTAAAAATTTATTCAAAAATTCCTAAAAAGAAGAAGAACGTATTTTTGAATTTTTTCAAAATTTTTATTTTTTTCAATTTAAACGATTAGAATTGGTTTCAACGAGAAACTTTCGTCAATAATTATTTAATTTTATTTATTTAATTTTTTATTTAATATAGAGAAAAGAACATGATGTGTGCAAATACATTATGATACCTCATATTTAAACATTACAATGTTCTCAATGTTATTTAAGAATAATACTCAATTCAAGTGATATAGAGATGTTATTCAATATGGAGCGATCACTGGATATCACGTTCAATAATTCTACAAAACACATTAGAAATAAGAAAAGCAAACAGACATAGATATTTTTTATATATATTTTTATATTTTTTGAATAAAATATGCACGAATAAAAAGTATCATTTTCCAATTTACCATAAACTAGAAGACGAAATTATGGGGGGCCACGCAAAAAACATGTTTAATTTATGGGATTAATGGTGGACTCCCATGAGGTTTCATGCCTCCTGAAAAATAGGAGTTTCGTTTATGCAACCGAGGGGCATGACTTGGGTGAAAATTTTGAACCATCATAAATTTTTTAATAAATATTATTTTGGATGATGGGTAGTTTGAATATAGCGGAGGATAAATAAAACTCGATTCCAAGAAAATCATTTTTTTTCCCAAAGCCTTTGTAATTCGAATATGAGGTGGGCACGCTCAAATGAAAATCCCATCATGAAAATCATTTAAAAAATCATTTAATTAACATGAATTGGGTCATAGTCCTTAAGATTTTCATCTGGTTCTTGTGGTACTTGTAATGGTTCAATAACAGCGAATGAAAAATAGCGAGGAAAGAAATTTAACCTCAATCGATTTATTATTATTAAGCGTGGGTTAAATTTTCATATTCTTTATGTTTTTGTGACAACCCGCTCACCAAAATAAGGGGTGGCCAGGCCAATACTCCAATATAACAGGAATCATGGATGGAATCATTCTCAGCATCACAATAATATAAAAAGTATCCAAGATAACCACCCAATATTTCAGAAAACGAGTTGCCAAAATTTTTTGTTGTTTTAAAGTTAAAGAAAGAATTTAAACAACCAAATACTAAAAGAAAGTGGAAACCCCAAGATTATAGATATTACAATAATAAAAAGTATACAACAAAAGGACCGAATATGCTGTCGGTCAACAGACTCTACAACAGTATTAAACAAATTCAATAACTTATATAATACATTACATTAAACAATTACAAAAGCTTGGGCCTCACGCCCGAGTAAAAGACTTGATCTTAACTAGAGAACAAGGATGACGGCGTCTATTGCAATTTATCCCGTAATACCCACAAAGCATCACGGCTCGCCAAACTCACCGAAATAGGAAAGTCAGAACAGGCGTCCTTGCGGCGGGGTACCTGAGCGGATACAAGATGCATGTACCACAAGAAATGTGAACGGGTCAGGGCCCGGTTTTATGTAATCACCAGATGAATAAAAAGTATGACAATTATGAAAAGATAATCATGCTAGAAAAAGAATAGAAATCTACCTACACAGTTTTAAAGCATGAACTAAAGGAATCAGATGATCATGAAATTTAAACTTTAATTATACATAAGAATATGATTAACATTAATTAAAAACCTCCATCATTTTATACCGTTCCATTTGATTGTTATGTTCCTTATCAGGAACTCATAGTCACAATTTTATGCTCTATCTAGCATTTCCATTCCTTATCAGGAATCTAATCATCATCAAATGCTCTTTGTGGCATTTCATTGTGCTCTTTATGGCACTACATCATGCTCTTTATGGCATTTCTCATACATCAAGTCCCACTTGATTATGAATTGTTATATTCATATATATATATAACGATTCCTAGACCGCCCGTCCGGATTTCCCCACTGTGCGCGCCCCTAAATGACCATCATCTTCCAGGGCCTATCAATTACGACACCTAGGCACCTAAAACGCAAGACGTCGAGAAGCGGCCATGTGTCTGCGGGGTAGTCATAACCACACCCGAAATTACCTACCCATCGCAGAAAAATATACAACAACAAACGCTCACATGGCCTAGGACTATATCCACCCTGCATTCACTAGCCACGGGGATTCACCTTATGCGCGAACTTCCCTTATGATGGCATTTAGATAGGGTGTGCTTCAGAAAAAAAAAAATAACGTTTACCATATTCATAATTTAGTAAATTATTATTTACCAAAATCATTACCATTTACATTTTATTTTCATTTCCATTTTACATTGTATGTTTCATTTTATGCGAAACCATAATTATTTACATTTTGTAAATAATTTACATTTCATCCGGAGCCATACATAATTTATATCGTCATTTCAACCTCAAAGGATAAGTGAACGTCCAATTCAATTCTCCCAACACCCTTTTTGCGGTGTTACACTATTAACCATCAAGACTAACTTAACTCAATTTAGCTTCTAAAGTCTCCCAAACATAAGACTACAACTCTTAGTTTCATAATAATCAACTTGAAGAAGGAATGCCCTAACATCAATTGGCATATCCCCGGAAAAGCCCCCACATAACCCATTTCGAATGTAGGGTAATTAACTAACTCGTCTCGATCCCTAGGACTCTAAGTTTACTTCGTACATGAAGGTTCCTAAGTCCTATCCCTCAAGAAAATGGATTGAAATTGAGTTGTAAAACTAACTCAAAAACAGCGGGAAAACGAATCGATTCGCCCGAAAAGCGAATCGATTCGGACAAGAACACCTGGGATTCTGTAACCTACCGAATCGATTCGGTCCAAACAGACCTGTAAGCTGACCCTTTGGCGAATCGATTCGCCCCTGCAAATTTTCCAAGAATGGGTTTAAGGGTTATGAACCCAAACTTCCCCAAACCTCAAATATCTTCCATTTTAAACATATCCAACAACATTTATCTACCCAATATCATCCTATATGATTAATAACTACTATAATCCCCAATTTCATCATCATAAACCAAAATCTAGGTTTAAATACCATAATTTCCATTTTTGATTCCCAAATGCAAATACATAAATATCACACAAATTATTCATCTTAAATCACATATTAGCAAGTAGAAAACTTGCCTTAGAGTTGAAATCTCATATTTCTTTTGGGTGGAAGCAATCCCAAATCTTCAATCTTCAATCTCCAAATCTCTCTTCTTTCTCCACTTTTCTCTTCCTCTCTATTTCTCTCCTTTTCTCTCTATGTTTGAGACATATAATAGGGAAATTAGGGAATTTAAAAGACTAAAATCGGGGCTTAAGTCTAAAGTTCCCAACTTAAGTGGTTGATACCACATTAAAATGACTCCCAAATACGCATTTAAGTTAAAACCAGTCAAAAGTGCCCGGAACCTAAAAATACAATATGGCGCTTATTTTGACTATCTCGCACATTTCGGGACTGACTACGTCCTCTAAAATGGCATCCGAAAATTTTATAATCCATTTCAAGTTCCTATTTCATTTAAATCATAATGTTATTTAAAACATGACACCATAAAACATACAACCGAATGATATTTACTTTCACATGCAGTAAATATGCAACAATCTAGTAAATATTAACTTTCAACTCATTAAATTAATATTTACACCAGTTCCAACATTTTATATAATTACCTCATGCGGTAAATTAATATAAAATTAGCCTCTTAAAAGCGAGGATTGTTACAGTTTTCAATCTCTTTTATCAATTGGGTGAGAAGAATAATGGTTTTCTTCAATGTAGAAATCTCTTTAAAGTCCTCGAATTTCTCATTTAGTTCAAAACATTCTTTATTTTCTAAGTTATTATGAGAAAAATTATTATTGGATTCAAATAAGGCATCTAATTCTTTTTCCCAATATTATTTTTCTTCCCGATAGTAATTATTAAATTCTTCATTTTTTTTAGATTTTGCAAATATGTACCAAATAAATTTGGCGGTATATACATTTCATCAAAAAGAAATTTGAGAAGTATTTTCGTAACTATTTTCAAAATTATTAGAATAACAATTGTAGGAATTATTGTTGTGATATTTCATAGAATTATTATTACAATAGTTATTAATATCATTATAATAGTAATTTCGAGAAATTTTATCATTAGAATGATTTTTGTATGTTACTGAACCATTCCCATGCTTATGTAAATACTCGCCTAAGATTATGTTACAATTTTTATTTTTTTTTTATTTTGCAAGTATTTGCCAAAAGTCATAGGTTTGAGTAGAATTTAAAATTATTATTACGATAAAATTGTGTACCCATAATACCATTAGAATCATCAAGAATTCCAGGATAAGACATAATTACCTGAAGTGATTCGTAGATGAAATCTCTAAAAAGTTATATGCGACCGAGAGATTGACGGCCCTTGAAGCTCAATTGTGCATGACTATTATAAAGAAAAAATATATACAAAACGTATAAACCAAAAAAATAAATTAAATTCTAAAATAAAACACACCCCGACAACATCTTAATTTTGACAGAGGGCGTTGTCGGGATCAAAACAATAAATCAATTAAGTTTAAAAGTAAATCATTCCCCGATAATGACGCCATTTTGACAAGATGAAAATCGAGCGTCGTATATATACGCTTGTCATTATCATCGGTTTCGCACATTAATACAAAAAACCTAAACATCAACTACACATGTTTTAAATGTTTGGCGGCGAGTTCAGGTATTGAATCCAGAAAAAATATCGTTTAAAATTTAATTAATTTACTACTTTTAAGAGAAAGTATAAAAGATGATTTTTTGTTTTAAAATATATTTATACTACAATTAATCTAGGCGAGTATTGAAACAAAATTAATTCACCAATATGAGAACTATAGGATGAGAATTAAATCCCTCACTTCGCAGTACGTAACATAAATAGTTACATAGTTAGACGCATTTAAAACACGATTAATATGCATTTAAGCAATTATTTAAACCTGGAGTGTCCCTCTCCAAATTTTCATAAAATTCTAAATATGAGTTTGGCATTAACAATAATGCTAAAATTACACATGCAAGTGCATACTTGATATACACTCATTAAGGTCCGTCGGTATAAATTCAGGAATAGTTAACTCGTTAAAAGTGGCATATTACATCATACCATAGCGAACACAACTACACACCTAAGATGAGTTCATTAATCTTAACCCAATTAAAACGACTTAAAAAGTATTTTTAAATAATTAAATAAAATAATATCTCAGAAGAAATTATTTTGAAAGGAAAAAAATGAATTTAAGTGAGCAACTAATTATAGACTGAAAATAACTAATTTAAGAAGAAAAATTAAATAAGAGAACAATTTATTAAAATTGAAAATAGATTACAAACTACAACCAATATGAACTTACTATACTACTCTAAAAATTTGGTCTAAGATCATATATGAGGTGGCCTAATGTATACCCAAACAACTCCATTATAGGTGAATATTTATGTTTGAAGGACTGAAGTAGGAATACATAAATATGGACACATGGGAGAATGGGTATTATGGGTAAGCTGGTAAAAGAATTAAAAGGGAGTAAAAATGAATGAAAAGGTTTAGGAACAAAAGGCAATAGATATGCAAAAGGAATAGGGGGTTATGGGCATTTGGTAATGGGTGTCTCACAATATTTGTTCATTGAGGAGAATAACATATGGGATGCTGATGGAAATAACAAGAGACCATTTTTAATTCAAGAAAAAGAGTTTGTGTATGGAGGATCCGTGTATGTTGGGAAAAATAAATGGAAGCAAGGAAAACAAATGGGAGAAGTAAAATAAATAAAAGGAAAAGGAAAAAAGGAAAAAAATCTCGTTGGAGCTCCGGGAAAAGCAGAGGCAAGGAAAAAAGGGAAAAGGGAAAAGGTAGGGCATGGCGCATAGCAATTAGAGGAAGGGGAGTTTGTACACATGATAAGAAATATGAAAGAAGATATGTTAAAACTTAATGATGTACATCTACAATGGAGAATCGATAAAAGATAATTTTTTAGTACCCAACGTGACATGGTTAACAATTATGATAAAAGTGAAGGTCTTTTGAAGGAGTTTCATAGCAAGTACAAACATATGCCCCTTAGTCAAAAGGAAGATAGTCGAAAGAAAATGGCTCAACTTATTGATTCATCATTTATTTTAACAATTGACCCTATCATTCAACCTCCAAAGGTCGCCCATTAGGTTAGAAGAAAAGAAAGGTGATTAGCTCTACAACTCGTGATCCTTCTACCTTTGAGATTGTGGAGAAAACTCAAAAATGTAGTATTCATTAAGGACTTGGACATAGTAGTCACACTTGTGCCGATAAGGTTGTAAATGCTACCTTGACCTTTCTTGAAGGAAGCATAATGGAAATGGTAGATTTAAATAAATTTCATCAAGCTTAAAATTCTTCATGGTAATAATTATGTTATGTTTTTTTTAATATAAATTTGTTTTAATTTTTTTGTTGATTACATTTATATTTTTCTAACATTGTTGTAAATGAGTACGATTTTAACTATTTTTTTAACTTTTGCAAATTTGGGTTTTATGTAGATTTATTTTGGGTGTTGGGTGCTTCGATGATAAAATTTTGATTAGGTGCAAATTTATCAATTATCTTGTGAAAATAAAATTAGATGTATTATGTAAACTTTATAAGCCTCACTATTTTTTGGGTGATATGGTTTTGTATGACATATCTTATATATACTCTAAAATGCGATACAACATTTTATATGATCCTTGGCTAAGGAGTTATCCATGTGTCAACCCATTTATCTATAATTCTCATGTATTTAATTCTATTCTCGTGGCAACACATTTTTCAAACTATTTTCTCCCTTTCTTTTTTTATTTTAAATACATCTGCCCCTTGGATCGTCCTCTACTGTAACCTATCTATCTTCTGCCTTTTTCCATCCCTCCTGGTCATCTCAAACATCTCTCATACTTTACTTTTATCCCACCCTTTTATCTTTCACTCTCATATATATGGGTTTGAGATTTGAGGCTAGGATATATAGGAATTTTTTTGTTATAAGTCTCGAAATCAGATTTGTTAATGGAAGGAGGCTGAGAGTTTTATGTGATTATTCACTTAAAGCGAGGTGAAAATAAAACTGAAAATTAATTCCGAAAGGATGGCGAGTAGGAGTTCATTGAAGGGTATGTAGTGGTCGAACTCTACTTTGCTATTTCTTGTTCATATATCGTCCATGAACTATTTGATGAAATTTGTATGATAGGATATTTAGTTTATAAACGAGTTGTGTATTCCAAATATGAACTAATATTTGTTGAGACTCCGTCCATTCTCTCATTGCAAGTTTATTATGCATTTTTTCTTACTTCTGTATATTTCATTATGTGACTATATTTGTTGGTATATATTTTTTCTTCATGTAAATAACCTGATGGGTTTCGAATATGAAGGTAAGATTGTAAAAAAGAGTTATGCATTTTTAAGCACTTGGGATGACGATAAAGTAGGCGGAGAAGTTTGTCACCGTGAGTTTTTTTGTGTTTGTTATTTATTAGTTCATGGTTATTATGTTGATGGTGCATTGTCTTCAAGTTAATCATAGCTCACAGATTCATTAGCTAAATGGTTCAGATAATCAGCCATTTTGGTTCTCTCGTTTGATTTAGAGGGTGAATTCAAGTCTGGACAGTTTTAAGTTATGTGTTTGAAAACTAAAAGAATCAAGTGTGACACCCTGGCTATTCTAATCCTGGGTGATCAGTCCATTATTAAATTAAACATGAATCATTAATGATTTTATTCTTAGCAACACCGTCGAAACATATTTATATTGCTAATACCCTAATGGTCCGGTGTCAAAATTTTAATCTTTTTATTAACATGAAAAGGTTTGAAACTATTAAACCACATTCACTATTCCAGTATATATAATAATAAATGATAAAACAACGAGATAAAAAAAATGTGCCTGGAATAAACACTCCAGACTGAAATCTAAATTCAATCGTCCATAATATAAAACTAAATCTAGCACTAGAAATAAAATAGAAGTACAGTATCTTTGAAATAGCAACTAGCTAAAGATGGGCGATATGCTCGACTAAGATAAATGGATGATGAATATTAACCGATATAAGTGGAATCGTCTATTACCGAGGTCCTGCAACGTTTGCAACAGTTGCAGCACGTTAAATATAAAGGAACTCCTAAGCCTGGCATCCTTATGGCTGGACACCTAAAGTTTTTTACAAAAATAAATTTGAAACGGGTCAGAGCCCAAGAAAACAATTTAAAAATATTTTGCAAGTATTTAAATTGTATTAAGAGCAGATATTGTATACATGTTAACGTTACGTGCTCTCACCTGAGATCATCACCTCTCAAATATTGTCCACGCCTTACGTATCCTTCTAAACCAACCTAGTTATGCTACGCTGCCTAACTAGTTTGAATTAAGTCTCTCCCTACCTAATAATTCGTTGTGCTGACCCGTATTGCCCATACAATACATTACCGAATTTCCAAACCCATTTAGCTAGTAAAAGTCCCCGAATAAGTATTAAGTTCACGCTTACTTATATTACTTTAGATATCATTGTCTATTTTATCTACCAAGGCACACATAGTATATATATATATATATATATATATATATATATATATATATATATATATATATATATATCACTCTCATCATATATAAGAATAATGCATCCCTAGGTAGAGACTTGCGATGCATACATACTATGTTATCGAGTCCGGGTATATCACGTACTACATAAAGGACTTCCGGTTCAGAATCACTCTCGAATCATAAATTTACAATATACACAATTTGGAGGCGAACACAGTTCTAAGCCTTTGGATTACGCACACTGTAACGCACCTCAATGATCGATCACACTATCATACACACGAGTAGTTATCAACCCTAAGTTCTATGTTCTGCGGCACAAGTCTACCCCCCCCCCCCCCCCCCCCCTCAATGGGCTCATCAGGATGAGACTGTCCACAACGCGAAACCTCCCGCGATAGCAGGTAGCCTAGGTATGTTCACACACATAAGAACTCACACAATAGGTATTCACACAACCTATATATATATATATATATATGTGTGTGTGTGTGTGTGTGTGTGTGTGTGTGTGTGTGCACGCAACCTATAATATATATTTCATACGCAGCATATATCGCTCACATATCCTACGTATTATTAATTTACCCTTATACTTCTCATCGTATATTCCCGAGTACTTACCACTACTTGAAGGGTTCCACTCTCCCTTTAAGTTATTTTAGTAGGTAATTCACTCATACTCCACCGGTCTAAGTCATAGGTTCGCTCACCTTTACCGTGACACGTTCTCATTCCCCGAATTCATTACGTTACGAATTTAGTCGATTAATATTAGCCTCAATTATTCTCACGTATGACTAAGTCCCAACCATATCCTTAGTCTACTGGTAACCAAAACATCTCACTATAATTTCAAGGTATCCCAAAAGTTCACCCAATCATCATTTACAAGTTCAAGGCTTAAATAGCGAAAATTGCCAAAATCTTGAAAATCGAATCGATTCGCCCAAAGGCTGAATTCTAAATTGTACAGGTCATTTCCTTCCTTTTAACTGTTACAGTTTTCATGAATTTCAACCCTCCAAACCTCCATAATTCAGTCCCAAACTCCCAATCAAGTATACTAATCCCTATAATAACATGTATAAAGGATTTCTAACGTAATCAAAACACCAAAACATCTAGGAGGGTCATTTAAATCTCATCAATCCTTCAATTTAAATTCAAAACCCCTAGGTTATTCTTTTTATTCAAGAACATCAAGAAAAAATAAATTTCTTCTATTATTATCATCTCATATATTCTGATTTCATTTTCTATTCACATAAGGATTCAATCTACATGCAAATCCTACCCAAGATTGTGAATTAAACCTCCACTTTAAAGCCAAATTCATTTATTCATGCATATATTCAATCCTACACTAACATGGGTAGTATATGCACTCAAATTTTGCAAGATAAACACATGCCTTGAATTTTAGGTTTGATTTTCTATAGAAAAGTGGTAGGGATGCTTTCCTCTCCTCCCGATCTAAATTCCGGTGGCGGTGATGGTGGTGGTGGTAGTGTAAAAATGGTGTGGGAAGCCTTGGAAACCTTATCTTCCTCCTCTAATGACCTCTTTGTATTTTTATAACTATTAAACCTAACCCCCCTAACATAATTGATGATATAAACATATAAAATTCATAGGTCACTTTTCTCCAAAAATTCAAAATACCCCTCTGGAGTGCCGGTTTGGCCTAAAAATGCCCCGGGACCCACTTCAAACCCCCGAGTACACTTTTCTGACTATTTCAACCCTTCCAGATACACCGGCACACTCAAAATGACCATTTGGATGACCCGTAAATAAATTATATATTTTTCATAAATTTAAGTCCCGACACGACTGACACGCGCGTCCCGACAAAATTATCGTAATTGTCGTATTTCTCACTTACTACAATCATAATACATTATTACCAATTCATTACTCGTTCACTAAGTAATACTCAATATAATTCTTACAAATAAATATTAATCCCTGTCTCGCTAATTAATATTTATTTTAAATCGGATTAATTTTCCCATTTTAATTTAATTAATCCCAATATTAAAATCATTAAAATTACGAGGTGTTACATACTTCCCCCCTAATAATAAAATTTCATCATGCTCCCAAGTAGAATCATCGGTATTATGGTGCCCCAGCTGCACACGTACACGTGGAACTACCTTCGACCTCATCCTCCTCTCACTGCGGTCTAGGATCATAACTGGCCTCTCCTCGTATGAAATATCCGGTTGTATATCAATCTCCTCCAATGCAATATGAGTGTGGGCTAACGCATCCCAGAGATATCACTTCGGCGAAGAAATGTGGAATACATCATTAATCCAATGTAAGTGATCTAGCAATATGAGTCTATATGCAACTGGCCCAATCCGCTTGATGATAAGGAATGGCCCCATGTACCTTGGTGCCAACTTTCCTTTCTTCCCGAAACTCATTATTCCCTTCATATGAGATACACGTAGTAACACCTGGTCCTCCACATCAAACTCTAGGAAGAATCGCTTGGCATCAGCATAACTCTTTTATCTATCCTGAACTACCCGTATACGACTCCAAATCAGCTCAATCTTGGTCGAAGTATCCTAAATCACCTTTGGTTCGAGAAGCTTATTGTCCCCCACCTCTAACCAACAAGTGGGTGAATGATAAGGTTTACCGTACAATGCCTCAAAGGGTTCCATGCCAATCGTAAACTGATAGGAGTTATTATACGCAAATCCACCAGTGGAAGATACTACTCCTAAGCTTCGCCAAAGTCAAGGATACACATCCGTAGCATATCTTCTAACGTCTGATTCGTCCTCTCTATCTGCCTATCCGTATGTGGGTGATAGGCCTCACTCAATCACAACTCAGTACCCGTGGCCTCCTGAAAACTCTTCTAAAAATGAGACATGAAGATCTTGTCCCCGTCGGACACAATATCAAGTGGCATCCCATGCAGTCTCACTATCTAAACGATGAAGATTTGGGCATATAGTCTTCTGGTATAATCTATCCGAACTAGTAAAAAGTGGGCTACCTTGGTTAATCGATATACTATCACCCAAATGTAATCATGACCCCTCCGTGATGTAGGCAACCTAGTGATGAAATCTATGGAAATGCTCTCTCATTTCCACATTATAATCTCTAATGGTTGTAAAACCCCAACTGGTTTCTGATGTTCCACCTTCACTAGATGACAAGTGGTACACATCGATACAAACTCTGCAATGTCTCTCTTCATCCTACTCCACTAATACTACCATCTCATATCCTAGTACATCTTATCCCCCCCAGGATGTACCGTAAATCATGATCTTTGGAACTCTGCCATCACTGCGTGTCGTAAGTCCTCCCCGCATGGGTCAATTAATCTCCCGTTAAAGCGTAAGCCTCTCTCTGAACTCACAGAGTAAGACTCGGCTCTGTCGAATTCGGTCTCGACAAAATGAATTTGATGTCTGGGCTTATACCACCCGCGTGGCAATCTGGGGGTGACAGTCATAATCGACATAAATGATCTGGAACCTAAATCTTAGTGTCCCAGCTCCTTCCATTTCGCCTTCCAAACTTCAGTCGAATCCCCCACTGACCTATGGCTCAACGTGTCTGCCACCATGTTAGCCTTCCCCGGATGATCATGGATGTCGAACTGATAATCCTTCGTAAATTACAGCCACCTCTGAGTGAACAAATACTGTAGCGACTTATGATTTGTGAATAGGCAAAACCTCTCCCCCATAAGTTAATGTCTCCAAATCCGTAGCGCAAACACGATTGTCGCTAATTCCAAGTCATGGGTGGGGTAATTCCCCTCACGAGGCTTAAGCTTGCGGGAAACATAAGTTATAGCCTGGTCCTCCTGATGTAGTACACACCCAAATCCTTATAGGGACGCATTAGTAAAAACAATATACTCCACTGCCGATCGAAGTCAACTTATCCTTCAGCTCATCGAAAGATAACTGACAAGCATCATCCCAGATAAATGTTACCCTTTCGGGGGTCAAGTTTGTCAATGAACTCATAATCTTTGACCCCCAAATAAATCGTTGGTAGTACCCGGCTAACCCCAAGAAATTGCGCATCTCCGTCAGTGTTGTGGATGTCCCTACTCCCTCACCGCTGACACCTTACTCGGATCCACTAACATTCCCATGTTAGATACTATATGCCCCAAGAACTGTACCTCACGTAGCTAAAATTCGCATTTCTCAAACTTAGCATACAATTGATGCCCACGCAATGTCTGCAAAACCCTCCACAGATGCTCGCATGCTCCTTCTCAGTCCGCGAATAAATTAGGATGTCATTAATAAAGACAGTGATAAACTGATCCAAGAACTTTCTGAACACCTTATTCATCAGGTCCATAAACACCGCTGACACGTTGGTTAGCCCAAATGGCATAACTCGAAACTCATAAGACCCATATTTCATCAGAACAGTAGTCTTAGATACATCTTGCTCCCAGATGCACAACTGGTGATACCCTAACCTCAAGTCTATCTTAGAGAAGTAGACGGCTCCTATCAACTGGTCAAATAAGTCATCGATTCAGGGCAACATATACTTATTCCTTATCGTGACCTTATTCAACTCCTGATAATCCACACATAGGCGTAGAGATCCATCTCTTTTCTTCACAAATAACACTGGGGCACCCCAAGGCGAAGTACTCCTACGGATGAAACCCTGTACCAAAATCTGCTCAATATGATCTCGTAGTTCCCTCATCTCCATAGGAGACATACGATAAGGTGCTTAGGCTATTGGTCGAGTGCCCGATGCTAAACTAATGACATAATTTACCTCTCAACTAGGCAGCAATCTCAGTATCTCCTCAAATACGTTAAAGAATTCACACATAACTGGAATCTAATCTAGGTAAATCACTACCCCCTTAGAGGTCTCCTCTTCTATATAGTACAAGTGAATGGACGATCCTCCTTTGGGACGGGGCATCGCCACTAAGAACATTTCCTAGCCTGGAATCCCAAACATGATGCTCCTACTATGACAATCAATCATGGCTCTATACGCTGCTAGACAATCCATGCCAATAATGACGCCATACTTTGACATATCTAACACAATCATTTCGGTGGGAAAAATAAGTCTCCGAATGTCTATACTCACTCCCAGATAAATAAAGAAGATAAATGTCCCGCTACCCAATGGCGAGTCTACATACATGACTGTACCATCAATCGCGTCTAAAAAGCCTGCGATTCGTGCAAATCTAGTGGTTATAAACGAGTGGCTTTATACGCTGCTAGACAATCCATGCCAATAATGACGTCATACTCTGACATATCTAACACAAGCATGTCGGTGGGAAAAATAAGTCTCCGAATGTCTATACTCACTCCCAGATAAATAAAGAAGATAAATGTCCCGCTACCCAGTGGTGAGTCTACATACATGACTGTACTATCAACCGCGTCTAAAAAGCCTGCGGTTCGTGCAAATTTAGTGGCTATAAACGAGTGGAAAGCCTAGTGTCAAATAAAATATGCATCGAAGTTCCATGTATAAGAACGTACCCTTAACTGCGAGTGGTGCCTATGGAACTATGACCTGGTGGACGTTGTACACACGACCCTACTGTAACTACCCCTACTGTGTTGGTACTATTGGGATAGCTGGTACGACAGGCAATGCTGATGATGGTGCTAGTGCTGGGAGGGTGGCGGGATAAATAGGCCTTTGGGCTCCTGGCGAGCGCCCTGCTGCTGCGAACCCCTGCCGTTATCAGGGTAATCCTGACGCTTGTGTCCATTATTACCACATATGAAACATCTGTCAGTAAAATTTCCTCCTCTCTAGCCCTGCTGGTCGCTACCACCTTTCCCTTAGACCTGCTGACCCTAATGGCCACACTTAAATCCACCCTGCACCTGCCTAAAATCTCCTGATCAAAATCGCTTAGCAGAATCTCCTTCCTGGGAACCCTGCTCGCCATGTCTCATTTGAGTCTGAGTCGATTATGCTCCACTAACACTGCTACCCCTTGTCCTGCCCCGCTGGATGGACTCTCACGTGGAAACGGTGGTCCTGACAGTGCAGTAAAGCGACATATAACACATCCATATACATCTTCAAAGCGGGATTACCCAACAAATATTATCGGATTCTCCAGGTAGGACCATCCACAAAATATTCTATCCTCTTCTCCTTTGTGCTCACCTTATCTGGAACGAAGTTTGCCAACCTAGTCAATTTCTCCTCATATTTAGCCACGGTCCTTCCCTCATGGGAAATTTCTAAGAACTTCTGCGTCATCTTTATCTAAATGGTGGATGGAAAGTACTTGCAGGCGAACCACTCCCAAAACTCCTAAATAGTCATGATATCCCTCTCCAATGCGGTAGTAACAGACTCCCACCATTGCAAGGCTGGCACCACTAGCTTAAATATAGCTAGTATCTGTCTCTTTGTGTTAGTGCACTCATATATCTGTATATCCCATTAGATGTCCTTCTTTCATTGGCAAGCAGTAATGAAATCTGAGCTCCCCTAAAACTAGGGAGGATGAGCCTTCTGAAAGGCATCTCTGACTCGCTCCCAAGCATAAGGAAACGAGTTTGTTTGGTCTGGAGCAACCACCTGAGGCTGGGGTGGCACCTGTGACACCTGCTTAGCAAACACGGTCAAAGTTGCATTAACCACTAGAGGAACAATAACGGCGATCTCGACACCATTCATGGTCCCTTGTGCCTGAGTTAGCTGCGGCTCGGGCTATGCATCTAGAGTGGCTCGTGGTGCATGCAACATGTGGATGTAAGTGATCCTAGGTGCACGTAGTGTGAGGTGTACATAGAAAGTATCTATAAGTGTGTGAGCGAGTTATGATATAAGCATGAGGTATATATGCGCAAGAAATAATAGAGGAGAGAAAATGAACATACAGGTAGGTTCATACACACACAAGCAGGAAAATAAAACACCCATGGAAATAGAGTCTAGCACCCTTATGAAATTTTTTCCCTAATTGAGTCGTCACTGTGGCTATCCTGGTATCCTCCTCTTCTCTCTCTCCTCACAAGGGGGCAAGGAAAAAGGGGGATAAAGGTCTAACGCCCTCTCTACTAATCAAGAATAATGCATTTTGCACACTACATCACCAAAGAGCATGGCTATTGACCAAATTTTGTCCTGTAACTGGGAGTTGACTTTGTGATGGGCGCTGGTCCAGCAGGTCGCAGTTAGCCTAAGCGATATGACTCTCACCTTCCATTGGCCAAGTACCTTCGACATATATCGAACGGTTCCCCTGCATCGTATCGCTTGATCGAAGTCATGACGGGATGTATATCACAGGGAACTCGTTCACATACGTCAGGTATATCGAATTCGCTCTCACGCGTACTGTCCCCACAAGGTATAGTGTGAGGCAATTCAAGTACACTCAAGTATATCAAATGGCTTGTCCACACGTACCGATTGCCCTCAAGAGCAAGACGTATATTATGGAAGTCATACCAAAGGGGGGAACCCTTACAATCAACCCAACAACTGTATACCCTCATATAGGTGTCAAACCTAGAACACTCATATTTAGTTTGCCAATTTTTACCTGAAGCTCTACCAAAATGATAAGTCGGTATGCCATCCGAATTTTCGTGTGATTTCGTCTTTTTTAAAATGGGACCTTATTCATGAGCCTGACAACTAGTCCAACCATATGTTTATATATTTTTCAAACCCAATTATCCAGGCACGGGTCCCGTCCGATATTTATTTTTGCATTTAGGTAAATCTAATACAAATGAGAACATAATAAACATAATAATAATCATGTTGAGACCTTTTTTTCTCATTTTTCCTCTCTTCTTTACCAAAAGTGTCAAAAATATTTTTTTTTCCTCTTTTATTAAAAATAGAGAATTAAGATAAAGGTCATGTTCCTTCCTATATTTGGATTTTTGGGACAATGCTTTTCAAGTTTATAAAGCTAGTCTTTATGGTATAATAACATTTATCTGTGCGGTCCTTTTAAAGTTAGGAGTTCATTTTTTTTGTCCGCGCCAGCGGCACCATTTTTCACCATTTTTTCATGGTGTTTTTAACACGGGACTAAATTTATAAAATTATTTAGAGTGTTCTATTTTTATACACTTTGAGAATTATGAGGACCTTTCCCCAAAACCCCCTATTAAAAATAACCAAAGCATTTTTTCCTTCCTTATATCAAAAATATTTTTACTCCCTTTTACCCCAAAACATTTTATCCTCCCATTTTCAAAAAATGTCAAAAATATTTTCCTCCCTTTTAAAAAATAACGATTTTCCCCTTTCTCTTTCAAAAATAAATTTGAATTTTTCTCCTTCTCAGGTAGATTGCATACCCGACCCTTGGCCCGGCTCCCTATTGGCTTTGGTCTTTCGTCGAATCGTCCCGAGGCTCCGTCAGTCCCCTCATTACTTTCTTCGAGTTCGGAATTCACTCTCATCTATTTTTCATGGAGAACACAGACCAAGCACTGAATGTGCAGCCGGATTGATGACAGTCCTAGCCTAAATCACTGCTAAGATTAACAAACTTTAAACCAAGGTTCACGACATGCAATGAAACTGGGTCCTTATTCCCAAAGAGCCCGAGGTCCTCTTTCCTCGCGCTATGGGTCCGCCCACACCCGAACTTATTTGGTTCCCTAAAGAATATTAACACGCTCTACGTGTCCCTCCTGTTAATGGGACACCGCCAGCTTAGCTCCCTATGCCAAATCTTGCTCAGCCAAGGCCTAACCTACCCGTAACTATTGATCCGAAGGAGAAATAATTGAACAAAGTCAAGAAAGACCTCAAGATGTTGACCACGAAGTTTGATCAAGTCCGAACCTCTGGGAACTATATAAATTACACCCATATGTCTCCCTTTCCTAAAGCAAGGCTGCTAAAAAATTTCAAGATGCCCAACATCGAGAAGTTTGAAGGTAGTGGACCCCAAATTGTTCATCTCTGAAGTTACCACCAAGCCATGACTCTCCTAGGTGCTTCCGAGGAAACAATGGCCCAAATGTTCAGACAGACTTTGAAGGACAATGCTCTTTGCTGGTTCTTATCTCTCGAGGAGTCCAAAATCCGCAGTTAGAAAGATGTTGCTTGAGAATTCATGTCATAGTAGAAGTATAATGAAGAAGTAAAGGTTACCAGCCGTGATTTAGAACTGCTCAAACAGAATCCTGAGGAATCAGTTAGTAACTTCGTAGCAAGGTGGAAAGAGAAAGTAGTCACCATAACCAACCGGCCTTCCAAAGAGGTGCAAGTCAGTATTGTGAAGAAGAATTTCTTACCCCATGTCCAAGCGACGATGGTAGGATAGTACTATACTCATTTTTAGCCCTTTGAGAAGCAGGAGTAAAGATCGAAGAAAGTTTTACCAAGACAAAAGTTTAACCGAAGAAAGTATCCGGACAATTCACTCCCAGGAAGTATGAGAAGCCTACTAGTACCGCAGTTTCAACCATCAACAACATCTCTCAGCCTGACACTTCACGGGCACCAAAATACTGCCCTAATCCAGTAAAAAAGGAATACATCGGGCTTTACGCTCCCATCTCTAAAGTTTATCAGGCCCTTTAAAGCCAGAATCTTATCTAGCTATTGGACCCTCGTCCATTACCAAACCCATTTTCCAAAAATTTCAAACCATGTGCCCATTGCGACGTTCACCAAACTACCGTCCATACCGCTGATCAGTGTTTCCACCAGCCTACCAATCCTAAACCAAACACTACCCATAATCCACTCCCAAATTAATCCAAGGTCTGATTAATCGGGGTATCATCGCCTCACCAGCCAATCCTAAACCAAACACTACCCACAATCCACTCCCAAATCATACCAATGCCATCTTCCTAAAATGAGACTCATAATTTTATCCATCTACTCAGATCGTACCCAGTAAATCACCCATTATGCCCATATATTCTCCTAAACCCCTCCAAGTTTGCCCATATTTTCTCCTACATCCTACCTGCTTCACTGATTAAGCTCTATCACTTCTTACTAAACCATGCATTGCTGTTCGCACCCGTTTCGGAGCAAAAGATATGTAATTATCAGCAGTGTTAAACCAGTTCCTAGAGTTCGGGTTTAAATTACCTTCCAAGATGGCCATTGACTGTTAAAGACTCAGTACGCCGTTCTTGGAAGCTCGAAAATGGGCTCGAGAATAAGATAATTGGGTGGTACCTACCGATAAAGTCAGCTTAGATGATGTTATCCAGCTCATGGCAGACTTATTACGACAGACCGATGAAATTTGTAGTATGTCGAAACTACTTAATGCTTTGAAACTATAGGGGCGCCTGGTCCCTTCGCTTCTGCATCTCCCATTCGAATGGGAGGATCTATACGAAGAGGTCATTGAGGTTGTGGAATATATTAACTTCTCATGGAAAATGATGTTGTTGTCACCGGATGGGGGATAAATTCGATGGTTCAGATGAAGAATAAATCCCAAAAAATAATAGCCAATAGACAACATATGTGGAATGACATCGTTTGAGGAGCTGCTGGGAGAAATCAACAAGGTGGCCGAATAGCCCAAGATAAATGAAGAAATGGGGTTTCTATTTTTTCCCTCTTTTGTGAACCCTATGACTAGGTTTGGGAGGCATTACCAGGTTCCAAACCTACAACCATTTGTGATCGATAAGGGAAAAGGTGTTAAATATCTTCCTATGCCAAAAAATGACCCTCGAGGAAAGTAAGATCCTTGATCAGTTTAAGAAGACCCAAGGTAAAATCACTCTATTGGGACTCTTTATGTTTTCTCAGCTGCACCAGAATGCCTTGATTAAACTGCTCACCGGACCCACCATCCCTCCTTCCACTATGCCATAAGAAGCAGTGAATCTGGTCGAATCCCTAACATCTATTAGAATTTTCTCCTTTTTCGAAGAAAAAATCCCTAAGATTGGACCAAGCCTCAACTATGCTCTCCATATCTCTGTCGAAGTCATTAGATAGACCATCCCACTTTCGCTTATCGATAATGAATCAACTCTTAATGTTTGTCCGTTGAGAACCCTCAATCGCTTGGGATTGAAAGTGAACGACCTTGCTCCAACCTCCGTCGCAGTGCGCGCTTATGATATACTCATTGAGAAGTGATGGGATCCATAAAGCTTACAATAGGGGTTGGCCCTATAAATCCCATTATTGAATTCTAAGTCATCGGCATCCTAACTTATTTTAATAAGTTTCTTGGACGACCATGGCTCCATAATATCAAGGGCGTGTCTTCTTCCCTACATCGAAAATTGAAGTTCTTCGCTAATGGGCAAGTCATTACCATCTTGGGTGACGATGGCAATGCTAAGAATGCAAGCACTAGCGATCCCGTATTAGAGATACAACATTGGGCAAATGATATGTGTTTATCAGGTTTTCGAGTCGAACCACTTCTACTACCATCGGGGGATAATTTCAAAGATAGGGTTTGTCCGGAGTATAACCCTCATGACAACATTAGTGTGATCCATATGTTCAAAGACATGCATTTCATGCTCTGACTGGGGCTGGGATGATAACAATAGGGAATAATGGAACCTATAGTATTAAAGAAAGCTTTTCCTCCCTACGGTTTGGGTTATCAACCATCAGCACAAGAACTCAGAATGCTTCGCCAACCTCGACTGAAAATAAGTCTAGAAAGTTCCAAAACTGTCTTAGGGGATTCCTTAAATGGAAGATTCATCGGGAAAGGAAAACATTTTCTGATGATACCAGAATTAGTATCACCGGGTCAAAAGTGATAATGAGCTCACACAGGTACAACAATGGCAGAAAATAAGACAATATAATAGTAGAGATAGAGAGATGAGGTAAAGAGGAAGAACACTTAAATTTAAGTGGTTCTATCAGAGCCTACGTCTAGTATGCAGTGTGAATAGTGGTTTTTGCTATCACAATAACACTAATGGCCTGTAATACAACACTCAAGCTTTTCCATCTTTTACAATCAGTTTGACAGAGTTCTGCTGGGGTTTTCAATACACGATCCTTTACAATGTAGAAGATAAAATATATTTATAGTGCCTTAGGGGTGTAGTGTACCCCCAATCATGTAATCAACATGTGCATGGGGGGCTCCCAGTAGCTAGTTGACATATGTCCCTCACACATGTAACTAATCATGATGCAATATTCCCTCACGCGAGGGGATTATCTAGTTATAACAGACTTGTCCACATAGGACATGCCATCTCGGAACCTCGTACTACTCATACTGTATATGTCGTATGGATATGTCTTGACCTGGAAGAGTGGGAGGTTGCTGATGTAGTGCAGGATTACATGTCGGCAAGTGACAAGTATGGTATCGGTCGAAGGCATCGGGTCAAAACGTGATATACAAGTCATTTCTAAGTGTCGATTATAGTAGAGGACGAGATATGTCCTCGCTGATGAAGTGCTCCCTTAAGGACTCGGCTCACAGGATATCCGAGGTTGTGGATGGCGAGGCCGACCCTAATCTGGACGAGTCTTGAGCACGACCATATGGGGTCCTTTGGGAACTCGGTTGTGGATGCTAATGACCCTCATTTTAGGATGAGGTCACACTTGGTCATATCAATCACCCCTAGACCTCAGCCATCTATGTGAAGAGGTGGCTGGGGATACGAGTCGATCTAGTCTTTTGATGAGATATTGAGAGTGACACGTGTCTCAGTTCTGATTGGATAGTGTCTGCCCCAAGTTAATTTGATGTCTTGAGCACTTAGGGACTTGTGCCCTTAATGATGGGCTTTAGAAACTTTGCTCAATCATTATTGGGTTTAAAAATAACTCAAACCACATTTAAGCCACTGTTTGTCTCCTTTTTTCTATTTTCACATAAGTTCAGTCTTGTCCTGTAGATGTTAAGGTAGTTGTATAAGTTAGCCAAGGAATTTGCCAACCTCAAATAGAAGTGTTTCGACGATATTAGGAGGGTGGAGGTTGAGTAAGCCGAGGCTTTTCCTATTCGTCCCATTTATCCTCCCCCCTTAGTTGTCATCCATCCCCCAGCTGCTGAGCCGAGGACCCCATATCTGAGTTGTCTTCTTTTACAGATGATAATATGTCTATCTCTGTGGCGATCGGTAGGGTTAACTCTTATGAGAAAGCCATGGCTTACCCTGCACCCCAAGTTGAAGGGTATGAGGTGGACGAGGCTTCTTCGCGCATCTCGTCCTCTCAGAGGGCTAAGACGTTAGATCAATCTGACTCTTCCATCCAAATACTTGAGCCTAATGTTGCCATTCCACCTCCATTAGATGTAATTCCTCTCTAGGCTGCAACTGGAGCCGAGTTTGTCCAGAGATTCCAAAGTGGTAACTCAAACAATCCTCAGGCTGAGGCACTAGAAGATAGTGGTGAGGAAAGTGAACTTGACACCTCTATTACTGAATCTTATGAGAGCACTGTCTCTGAGACTGACGTTATGGTTTGGAGACACCTCTATGACATATCTCCCTCTAATTCAATGAGAAAATCCACTAAGCATGAAAGAGATTTTCATGGCCGAGAGGGTAAGGTCTGTGTTTATGAGCAAATATTTAAGGTCGGCTTCTGACTACCCATTCATCAGACCATCCAGGCTAGTTTTGGACTTGCCCCATCTCATCTATCACCGAATTCCTGGAGAGTTATTCTCTACTTAAATTTTTATCTGGAAGATTATTCACCAAATCGACCCTCCAGTTAACATTTTTATGGCTTGCTATACTTCTTTGTCTTCCAAGACTCAACCCGACTACTATCACATCGTAGCTAGGAAGTCTGAGAAGAAAGTCTTATTGGCCACTCAGACCTCTAATCACAACTTAAAACCCTGATAATT
Organism: Sambucus nigra; assembly: GCA_949130495.1. Lineage (NCBI taxonomy): Eukaryota > Viridiplantae > Streptophyta > Magnoliopsida > Dipsacales > Adoxaceae > Sambucus > Sambucus nigra. The sequence continues at coordinate 605,524,179 of OX422209.1, forward strand.
TTTCATCTCTGGGGCTTTGGAATTTGGTCCCAATCAAGCTTATGGAACCTCTGAGCCTATGACTCCTCTGAGATGGGCTAAAGTCTCTACGTCGACCAAACTTTATCCGAGGTTGAACCCTGATGCTACTGAAAAGGTTAACAAACTTTGTAAACAAGGTGATAATGGTCGTCTAGTTAAGTTTGAGCATCTGATGATCCCATACTACATGTCTCTCAGACAGGTCTGGGGGTTGACCCCCTAGTTGAGTTACATAAATGATTTTTCTTACCAATTATTGTCTCGTATCTTGTAGTTGTTCATAACTCACTTCATTTATTTTTTACAGAACGTCCAGAAAATATACCAGATGACCTTTGGGAAATTGTGGCTCTGAATTTGAGCAAGCTTGTTGGCAAACACGACAAGAAAGCCCTTACCCACCAACAAATAAAATAATTGTGGGTGGCCCAAACCGAGCTGATGATTCTGGGAAGAAAAGGAAAGGCCGAGATGATGATACTACCACTCACCATTTGGCCAGGCAGGTTTGTCCTGAGAGGGCAATCCCTATCTCCACAAACAAGGCTTTGGCAACTCGTCTTTTTCAATTGAAGCTTAATGATGGGAGCGTCATCAGCCATGTAAAAAGGCTATAGATAGTTTCGGCTCTCTCATGTCTGAGGGTGACAAACGCTTCCTTCAGACCTTAGACATCTCTCTACTCATCGAGTTTTTAATCCAGTGGGCTGTCCAGGTATTTGATACGGTGTAAATATTGCGTATTTCACTCGTTAACCTATACCTTAGTAGCCCCCTTAGGTATCTTAATCCCTATATTTATGCTCGTTAACCATAAAACCTCTGTTTTATATGTTAACATGCTTTGCAGGGGTTAATTGAGCTTTTGTAGGTATTTAGGTATTTGGTATGAAGTTTGGACGCTTTCTGATAAAGTTATGTTGTCTATTGCAGCTTTAGGGGCATTTTAGTAATTTCAAAATTTGGATTTTGATCCCAAACTCTTCACGGACGTTGAATCCCTTTGATTTCTCTTCGCGTGGCCACTGACGGTGCATGATTCCGATTTATAATGAGGGAGTTATGGCATTTTTATGATGGTTTTACCTTCAAAATACACTCAAGGTCACATTCAAGGGCATTTTAGTCATTTCATAATTTGGTTTTCTGGCCTAATGTCTTCTTGTATGTTGTATCCCTCTGAGTTATTTTCGCGTAGCCTCCAACCGTGCCTAATTTTGAGTTATAACGAAGAGGTTACGGCATTTTCGTAAAGTTAGACAAAGCTGAGAATTCAGGACTGTCAGGTGCGAATCGATTCGCACCTATGCGAATCGATTCGGATGAAAGTACGCAAATTTCATTTTTAAGTTGGCTTTTAGTGGGGTATATGTAAGAAAACATTGTATTAAAGGGGGCAAATCATTTTTTAGACTTGAAAAGACTCATTTTAGGTTAGTTTTGGGGGATTTTTGTTGGGAGCTTTCCCTCTCCTCTCTTTAGTTTCAGATCCACTTTGTAAGTATACTTTACTATTCATCATCATCATCTTCCTTTCATACATGCTTTATTTCCTTGATTTTTCATGCTTTGTTAATTATTTCCATGCATAGATAAATTAGTTTAGTTTAATTATTTTTTGTTTTGATTATTAATTAGTTGTTTAATTAGATTAATCGTCTGTAGTGAGTAGTAAATAGGGTTTGGATCGTGTGTCCGCCATTGATGGGCGTCGAGCTCCGAAAATTAGGTTTGTGTAAAATTACATTTAATTAGAATCTCGCGTATTAAAATGGGTTTATTATGCGTTTAACTTTCTTTGTTACACAATGTTAGTGCTTATAGCGATAATTCGATTTTAAGACGCGTGTGACCATTTTGAATTAAATGTTTTATCTCGCAACTTTGAGTTAAATTTCTTCCTGCGTGATGTTTGTGATTAATTAAAACTGCTCGGTTAAATATTTTCGAACCAAAATTCTAATTATTAGTTGTTTAGCCCATGGCGGGGATGCGATCCCGACTCTCGTTTTATTAATATTGTTTAGAATTAACTTCTTAATTTTTTCCCTTTTCTTTTAAACCCAACCATATCACCTTTTACACTTTTATTCTTGAAATAATAAATCGATTATAATCTATACGACACTCCCTGTGGATTCGATCCCTACTTGTTACTACACTTCCATTTAGTATACTAAGTTGTGGTATTTGTTTTGTATAGGGCGTAAACACCCAACGACGTGTTTTAAATTTAAAGTTTGCGCCTCATCAGTATTTACTTAGACTTGTTAAGTGTGGTCTCGGATCCAATTTCATGTCGTACTGACTTAGTTGTCCATATTTTTGTTGCAGAGCGTTGTCTCCCTCTACCAGATGGCAAATTATATTAACAAAAGCTTCCCTTGATTCACAAAGGAATGGATGCTGTGACGATTGAGAACAACTTAAGGGATGAGCTTTGCAATGTCAAGTCAGCCCTGCAGAAGTCGACGGACGAGGTTACCAACCTGAAGGCCGAGCACGCCAAACCCCTAAAGACAATGGCCAAGAATAAATAGGCGGAGGTTGATGCTGTCATTCAAACTGCCCTAGACAAGGCTAAGGCTCAATCCATAGTTGAGTATAAGGAGTCTGATGAATTCATAGGTTATGCCTTTGAATATTTTGAGAGAGGTATCAATACTGCTGGCCGATGGGCTGATCTGAAGCACGCTGAGGTTGGAGGCCTTACTCCTGAGGACTTTGTGGGTCCTAACTTCAGTGACCCCCTTCTTGAGGCTGACCCGACTGATGTTGAGAATCCAACTGACCCTGTCGAGGTCCCTATTGAAGTTATTGAGAATAATGATACTGTTGTCGATACAGTTCTCAACGATGATGGGGCTGAGACTACCAATGTTGGGGCCAATGGGACAGCTTAAGCAGGTGTTGATGATAACTTTCAAGTTTAAGCTTTTGTAATTTTTTGTTTCTGTTGGGATGACCCTTCATGGCCTTGTACTCTGTTTTTATTCAAGCGTTTGTATTAAACTTGATCTATAACCTCATTATTATTAATAAAGCTTTTTGTTCTCGTCTTCTTCTTGTGTTATGAAAACATGTTTGCTCTAAATTTCATTAGTAGCATAATTTGAATTAACCATAATTTATAAGTCCTCTTTCATCGTTTTGTGAGTGTATGGATGGGCGTCGTCTCATCCATACATTGTTGTCTCGACCGAGAGAGAATTTTCACCAAGTTATGATGTTGAATAATGAACCATAAAGTGGTTTTAAATTTGAATATACCAAATTATGGTGTTAAATCATAAGTCCCCTCTCGTCATTTTAAGAGTGTATGAATGAGAGTCGTCTCGTCAATGCACTGTCATCTCGGCCGAGAGAGAATTTCCACCAAGTTAATGATATTTAATAAATGAACCACAACTAAGTGATTTTAAATTTGAATCCACCAAATTATGGTCTTAGATCATAAGTCCCCTCTCATCGTTTTGAGAGTGTATGGATGAGAGTCGTCTCGTCCATTCACTGTCGTCTCGATCGAGAGAGAATTTCCACCAAGTTAATGATGTTTAATTTGAATCCACCAAATTATGGTGTTATATTATGTCCCCTATCATCATTTTGAGAGTGTATGGTTGAGAATCGCCTCGTCCATATACTATCATCTCGATCGAGAGAGAATTTTCATCAAATTAATGTTGTTTAATAAATGAACCCCTCTCGATGTTATTGACAGTCCATGGACGAGGTCAACACCGTCTGGACTGTCGTGTCACCGAGAGCAACTTAAGGCTACTTCACCACGAATGATGTTTTATAGCTTAAGATGATTTTATACATACAAGAAACAAATATTCACACAAATAGACAACATATGAGGGAACACTTGGAATTTTTTTTATTAAATTTCATTCATATTTCATTCATCATCTGTTTCTCATATATATGTAATATAATGGGATTGGAAAGAGACAATAAAAATTGAAATCTTACTGGTAATATTTTTTGAGATGGCCGGTAGTCCATGGGTTGGATAATGACTCTCCTTCCAAGTTTTCCAACCGATACGTCCCTCGAACCACCTCTTTAACTATTATATACGAACTATGCCAGTTCGAATAAATCTTGTTGGGCTTCTGCCATGTCTTCTTCAGTACAAGGTCTCCTACTGCCAGTGGTCGGGCTTTCACCCTCTTATTGTAGAACTTCGTTTTCCTTTGCTATTAGACAGCTTGCCTAAGCTCAGCATCTTCTCTTTACTCCTCCACAAGATCTAAGTTCAATATCCTCTCTTCCACATTCTGCTCTGGGTCGTATGTCTGAACTTTATGGGTTGGGAGACCTACCTTTGTTGGCACCACTGCCTCTGAGCTATAAGCCAACATGAACAGAGTTTCCATAGTTGGAGTCCTCTCGATCGTCATGTAAGCCCATAGGACAACATACACCTCCTTAATCCATATCCCTTTGGTATCCTCCAATATTTTCTTGATTCCATCAAGAATTGTTTTGTTCGTCACTTATGTCTGCCCATTTTCCCGGCGTTCTCCAGGAGTGGAGAAGAACTACTTAATGCCGACTCATTCACAATATTTCTCCAGGGAGATGTTCTTGAACTGCGTTCCGTTATCAGAAATTAGGGTATTAGGTAGGTCGTACCTATAAATTATATATTTCTAGATAAACTGGAAGGCTTTCTTCTCTGTGATTGTCATCATCGACTCGGCCTCTACCCACTTTAAAAAATAATCAATCGCCATAATCAAATAACGATAATTGTTCACGACTCTTGTCGGTGGTCCTACCAGATCAATCCCCCAGATCGCGCTAAGGAGATGTAATGGAAGTAAGAGGCTGATGAGATTGATGGGGTATATTGGCAAACCTCTAGAATTTGTTACACTTCTTGACGCATTCAGCTGCATCTTTGGCCAACGTCGGCCACCAGTAACCCTGAGTGATGATCCTCTTAGTCAATGACCTCCCTACAATGTGACGAAAGCAGGACCCTTCATGCACGTCCTTTAAAATATACTTTACCTCAGATGGATGGGCGCATCTGAGTAGAGGAATAATGGACCATTTCTTGTATAAGATGTCTTCTATGAGGGAAAACTTGGCAGCTTTATACCTCAGCTTCTATCTCTCGTCTCTAGACTCAGGCAGCTCCCCATCTCTGATGTAGCGGATGATAGGATCCATCCATTAGGCTCCCACACTCACATTGAAGAAAAATTCCACAGTATTATATTTTCCTTCAATCGATGAAGGATCTCTACCAGGATCATTCTTCTGATTTCAGTTCTGGTGGTTGAAGCTAACCTTACCAGAGCATCGACTTGCCCATTATCCATCCGAGGAATCCTCTTCAGTTTCACTTTGGTAAAATGCTTTAATGCTGTCTTCACCCTTCCCAAGTACTTGGCCATTCTATCGTCTTTAGCCCCATATAGCCCCAAAATTTGGTTGACAAGAAACCTGGAATCACTATGGATAAACAGTTTGCCAACATTCAGTGCCCGGGCAAAGGAGAGACCTACTGAAAAGGCCTCATACTCCGATTCATTACTGGAGGCTTTAAAACTGAACCTTAGTGCATACTCAATATCGATCCTATCTGGTGTTGAAACTATTAATCCTGCCCCACTTCCATTCTCACATGAAGATCCACTCCATAAAGTACAATTTGACAAAAAATTACCTACTTCTACGGTTCCATTCTTGAAGAGGTATCGTTCTTCGTTCTTAAACACCTGCTTCTCGCAGAACTCGTCTCGGCCTTGGCTAGGGGATGACACACCCTGCTCTCTTGCTCACAAGATGTAGCATCAATATCTTATGTATTGGTCTCATCCCAGTTGAGCTCGACTACAAAGTCAGCTAGGGCCCATCCTTTAATGGTCGTTTTCGGCTGGTAGACGATGCCAAACTCCCCCAACTCAATTGCCCAGGCCAAGCTTGTGAATGACCCGTTTCAGGGGTGAGTCTGTGAGGACCACCATGGTATGTGCCTAAAAATAGAGCTTTATCTTTCTTAAGGCATGGATCAAAGCATATGCCAGCTTCTCCATCTTGGGGTACCTTTGCTTACCCCCTGGAGGGCCTTGCTATTAAAGTACACCGATTTTTGAACTCCATCCTCTTCTCTGACAATAGCAGCACTAATGGTCGATTCTGACACTGCTAAATAAAGATACAGTTTCTCTCATTGGACTGGTCTAGACAATAGGAGTGGAGAGACGAGATAGGACTTCAAATCTTTAAAGGCTCTATCACACTCATCGTTCCATTCAAAAGCTTTTCTCAATACTTTATAAAGAAAGGAAGGCATTTATCGGTGGCTCTAGACACAAACCTGTTTAATGCTGCCAGTCTCTGCACATCCTTTTATTGTTGTAAGAGTCTTCATCTCCAACAAGGCCTTGATCTTTTCGGGGTTGGCTTTATTCCCCCTCAGATTCACAATGAATCCCATGATCTTGCCTTCTTCCACGCCGAAGATACATTTGGCAGGGTTGAGTTTCATCCCGTACTTATCCATCGTGTCAAAAGTGCGCTCAAGGTTGGCCACGTGAGTGTCGCCTTGAGGCTCTTTGTCAATATGTCGTCGACATACACTTCCATTGTCTTCCCAATCTGGTCCTCAAACATTTTGTTGACTAGACTTTGGTAATGCACCCTAGTACCACTCACAGCTAAAGAAAATAGTAGTTACAAATGAGGTGTGTTAAATGAGTGATAATTCTAGGTAACTCACGAATCCGATTCATTTTTTGCGACTCATTGACGTATCGCATTTTTATTAATTTATTTTATAAATTCTATGTTGTGAGTCCCGCAAAAATTAAAAAAAAATCAATACTGACGCGACTCGTTAAAAGAGTCACACGGATTGAACACAATTAAATGTGTCATATCCAATGTCATGTGCCGTTTTGTTAGAAGTTGATGACCACAAAAAATGTTCATCTAATCCATATTCCTTAAACACGAATGGACTCCAAAAATCTCCCCCGGACCCGCCCTTCCACCCACTAAACCAGCACGCGCACATTAGCCACTTTAATAACTGACCCGTGCCAGAATATGCGCACGTTAGCCATTCACCCCAACCCCAGAAGCTGACGTTTCATTACCGGAAAAGTAAACAAAAGCAAGGCATAACTTTATTTTTGTTCCCAAAATACCCCTCGATCTATGCTGTATTCCAACTTATTTGATCACCCCCCTCCTTCCCCTTTCCCTTCTATGGAGTCTGAGAAGCGCTGCTTAGACAAGGTAAATATACCGGAAAGGAAGGGGCAAAAGAGGAAACTGGATGAAGAAACCGACGACCAGCGAGAAATCTCCTTACCCCCGGGCGAGGCGCTATCGTGCGAGGTGGGTGCGCAGGTTAGTATCCTGAACACCACCTTCTCTTGGTTGGAATCCGATCGAGCCGCAGCTAAACGCGCCACTCACGTCTTAGCCGAACTCGCCAAAAACGGTAACTCAAACAACAAAACTCCCATCTTTTTCTATAATATTCAGTTACGTTTTGAACATAATAATATTTGGATACTTTTATTTGTTTATTTAGAGGAAGTTGTGAGTATCATAGTAGATGGTGGTGCCGTACCAGCCCTGGTGAAGCATCTTCAGGCGCCGATTTTAAGTGAAGGGCATAATGGTCCAAAGCCATTTCAACACGAGGTCGAGAAAGGGAGTGCTTTTGCACTAGGCCTTCTTGCTGTCAAGGTCACTTCATTATCCTTTTGTCAACACAGTTTGCCTAAGTGAAAATTATTAATCGTATGTGCCGTGTTCGTATTAAATAAAAACACACACTTTCGTGTTTTTGTTCATGTCTAAATCAAACCTTTCCCACCGCGCTTTTACACATTCCTGTGAAAATTGGGATTTGCGTTGGCATAACGAGTTTAGATATGTGAGTTCTTAAAATTCTAACAAATTGGACGTGTGTGAATATGTTTCTTATTTAGATTTGAGTTGAGATATAAATTTTGAACTTCCTTTTCGTTTACTTACTTGTGGTGGTAAATGATTTGAAAGAACAAAATAAATGGAAATAAACGATATAAGGAGAAGTAAAAAAGAAATGAATTTAACTTCAAAACAGTAATAGCATAAATATATATACACCTTTCCCACAAACAAATTTCCTAGTAGAGAGAATAGACTTACCTTGAATTGAAGGTGCATTATCATCACAGTATATATATCTACTTGAACTATATATATATATATATATATATATATATATAGGGAGAGGTTCACAAGTGGACCAAAAGAATGGACTTTTTAATGGACTTAACAAAAAAGACTAATAAGTCTCGGTTATTGGGTGCCGCTGGCGCGGACCCATTACACCAAGGAATTAAAATTAGTGGGTTATTAGTCTTTTTTGTTAAGTCCATTAAAAAGTCCATTCTTTTGGTCCACTTGTGATCTTTCTCCTATATATATATGTATATGTAGATCCCCCAAGCTCTTTAGCATCCACAAAATAGACACATCTGAAATTGAATATAGAGAGAGATGAAAGAGCAATGAGATAGAGAATGAGAAAGGACGGAGACGAAGAGGAGACAGAAATAAGTGCCGAGAAGTTAAAAAAAGTGAAGATCGAAAAAATAGAGAAGAATGCTGCAGAAATAATTAAATGTTCAGGGGAGAGAGGAAGTGAATTGTAATTAGAAAGAGCCTACTTAATTATTATTAAGGATGGTAATGGGTGACACTGTGACACGTGTAAACCTGCCACGAGAAGTGCCAATTTTATATATATACTATAGTCTACAGATTAGCATTCCACTTATAGGTTTGATATTAAAATGATCCTAGAGTAACTCCAAATTTTCATATGTTTAATTCGATCTAAATTTAAAAATTGTAATTAAGACCATCTCCAAGGCAATCGGTAAATTTGTAAAATGCTATTTTTGCTCACCAATTTTGTGATTTTGGCTCACTAAAGCAATCGGCAAACTAGTATTAGCAAAATGATACTGATTTTGCTTCCCTTGGCGAAGCAAACGAGCAGTTGGAACGACAAACTAGTCGCCGTGGGAAGCACGAGCGCAACAACCGGAATGCCGCGGGAAACCAACCATATTTTTTGCTTATTTATCATTCTAATCTTGTTTAAGTTCAATTTGAATGTATAACTGATTAAATAGTAAATCAAGAAAAACAAAGGGATAATATTAAACGAATAATATGTATTAAAATAAACATATAAAAATATCGAGATAATATTCATAGAATAATTGTTTGTCTCACAACGTTTAATGAAAAACTAATAGAAATACACTAGGATGCGTTGTCTTGGCTACTACGATGCATTCTACGCCGTCTCAGACGGGATGATAGTTTGGCTTGTCTTGGGTGTCGTCTCTTTTCCCTGTCGTACCACTGCTAGAGGACATCACGCTCCATCAGGTCGTCTCAAGGTTGATACGCAAGGTAGAAAAGTTTTCCATACTTTGCATCAGTGCTTGTGTATGTCGTATATGCGGGTATTGAGAGCGTATGCCGTACATGCTGGTATTGATCCCGCGTCTGGCTTTACAACCCCTCTTAGACTATGCTGAAGCAAGACGTTGACGAAATAAGTTAATACATATCAAAATATTAATGTAGCAGAAATAAAATGCGATCAATTAAAATATATAAAATATTACATGCGACATTTGGTATATGTCCGACATAATACCAATGGCAACCTCCGACAGTTTGGACCAAGGAGAAGTATTCATCATTCCCTTGCGCGCTCACAACCACATGTTGTAGTCCAACTACATATCCATGTAACTGAGGGCAGGAGGCCACTTGATGGGCTTTAGGTGGATGCGATTTGGTCAGGCTGGACGTGCTGGCATCCCATGTCGATCAGAGGGGGAAATGGAACCACTAAAATTCAGTGGGCTGACGTCGACGACGATCCCCTAAAACCGTATGTGAATACCATCCTTGGCCGATAAAATTAGGTTAACTAAATGAAATTAAGTGAATGTAACTAACTAAATGAAATTAGGTTACCTGAAGGGTCCATGTGAACCTGTTCACCTGCGACCTCCAATGGGTATCGTCTTGTCGACGACTCCGTTGGCCTACCACATCCGACCTAATATAAAGATGCACCATGATGGTTAGAGAGGAGTAATTGGTTTGAGAGGAGTAATTGGTTAGAACATCCTTTTGAGATCGAGGAGATTATAGGTGCTATTCTCGAAATAATAAGGATAAAGCTATATTTTTGTAGGGTTTCTCAATGGCCTTCCTCCTGATGGAGTTGGCACCCTAGACTTCGTGTTTTCTTCACTTTGGGTTTTCTTCACATTTGTTATTCTTACTTGTTGATAGTCTCTTTTTAGTTATAAATAAACGTCTTTTATTTCTATTTTTTATTTCTTAATAATGTATATAAAAGGATATTTTCGTCATTTATAGTATTCCTTCACCTAGTAAGATTAATGAAGGGTAATTTAGACATTTTAAGCTTAGCTTGATTAGCAAGCTAACCTCTTCAATAAGTAGGGCCTTTGGCCTCATATTGTAATTAGATTTTTTTAGATTATGAAGCATGTTTAGAGAGAGTTTCCTCTTCATCTGTTGTTGAAGTGTTCTTTTAAATTATTGTAGTTGTTATTCTTCTTGTTGTTGTTGTATTCATTTAAAATGCTTCCGCTTACATCAAAATGTTCCTCTAGCAAGTAAGTGGTTATGAAGATTTTCTCGTGAAAAAAACTCTCTTTGGCATAGGGTTATTAGGAGTATATATGGAATGTGTAGGATTGGATGGGATGCTTACACTGGTAGGAATATCTTTCATTCAAGTCCTTGGAAGTTTATTAAAAAAATATACTCCTCCCTTTATTCTCTGATTCGATATAGAGTAGGATATAGTTCTTTCATTTGTTTTTGGATGATCTTTGGGTGGGGAAACTCCCTTTATTGATTGCATTTCTCTACATGAGTCGTCTTTCTTCTCCTTCACATGACGCGCCTATCTCTTGAATTATGGTCCCCTCCTTATCCTGGTTCTTGAAACTTAAATGATAGAGAGGCTGATGATTGTGTTTTATTGTTTGATCTCCTTAATTATTGTCTGATTTTTTCTGAGAATGCTAGCAGGGTTCGGTTCATTTGCTCTAATGGGCTCTTCACTTCCAAGTCTTTTTTTTACCATCTAATAGAGAGTATCCGTGTTCCTTCTTTCCCTCTTGCTAGTTGTATATGGAAATAAAAAATTTCCCTCAAGGTCAAGGCTTTTACTCGGTCAATAGTGCCAGATAGACTCAACGTTAATGCTTTTTTACAGGTGCGGAGACCATATAAGGCTTTATTACCTCTTATATGCGTTATGTGTAGCCTTGCAGGTGAGACACATCCTCATTTGTGTCTGCATTGCGCTTTTGGTTTGTTTCTTTGGCCGAATTTGTTTGTAGTGCTTAGGGGGAGGACTGGGTATGCCCCTCCTCCATCGAATCTCGTTTCTTGCAGTGGTTCAACAGTTTTGGTTCAACATGGATAGATGGATCTTATGGAATTGTGGTCTTATAGAATTGCAGTGGTTCAAGTCTATTGGGGGATTTGGCAAGGGAGGGACGCGAGAATCTTCGAAGGGAGATCACTTCCTCTTCAACGTTTGTGGGGAAGGATTACCTTTCTAGCTTCTGTACGGCCTTTGAGCATGGGTGCTTTTGCAGGGACTACTGTTTTTTGACTTACAGCGAGATTGGAGGGCTGCGTTACATTGACGTTCTTTTATGTATTTTCTTCTTTGATGTATGTTTAGAGAGGACACCTTGCCCTCTATATTTGTCCATATCAGCCGAGTAAAATCCTTTTTTTCTATCTAAAAATTATATTTAAGAAACGGATCAAAATAAATAAGATCTGACTTTTGCAAACCCCGAGTGTTAAGAGGGAATTCAGAAAAAAAGAGATATGCTCCACAAAGACGATAAAGTTCATTAGAAGTAGGCTCATAACAATGGAACCCCTTTTCACCATCACTATAGCCAAGAAAAGCACACTCAGAAAAGTACAACCGAGAGTTTGGAGCGAGCGACTTTAGGAAGACAAGTACAACCAAAGATACATAAAGAGAAGTAGTTAGGAGACTTATCACACAGGCATTCAGAAGGAGACGACCGAGAACTGATGATAAAGGGAATGCAGTTGATTATGTAAACTGCTGTAACTGTTTCACCTCGGAAAGTAGAAAGAACATTGGGAGACAATAACAAAGAACGGGTGGTCTTTGTGATGTGCCGATTTTTTTCTCTCAACAACATCGTTTTGCGTAGGAGTCTCTGTACAAGAAGATTGTTGGATCCTGCCATCAGAGTTTAACAAGTCACAAAAAGGGGTAGAAGAATATTGACTCGCTAAATAACATCAAAAGCATTTAATAAAAAATGATTATTGAATGTGTGTTATCAAAATCTCTTCTCACTTTCAGACTGAACATATAGTTATTATGATGAATGATCCCAAATCTCCTTAGCCGTGTTAAACTTGGCTAACTGAACACATATAGACTATTTAACTGAGTCGTCAACCCAAGTAATCATTTTGCATTATTCACATCCCAATAATTCACCACTTAAGCATAATTTTTAAGCTGTTGTGTCTGTTGGAGGTTTTGCAGTAGCAGTAATATAGCCCTATATATATTTACCCAATAATTCTTCATAACATATGCCCAATGATATACCTATTGAGTTTCACTATAATAGAAGGGATTTTGTGTTAGAACTTGTCATGCCTACAAAGTATCACAACTCATAAGAGACACAAACACACCGCACACCTGAGGCAGAACAAAGTAATTATTAAAGCACCAAACCAACGAATCGAGACTGTAGCTGCACAAGGCAAAGAAAATGCGAGACTCTTTTAGGCTGTGAAAAACTAAAATCGCAAAACAGGATGTAAACAAGTAGTAGGAGTTCTTCACGGTTGAAACGAAGTTACAAATCGCTCAAAAGGCTGTTAGAAAACAAAACAGAGAAATTGAAACAATAACTTCCCCAATGGCATGGCCAATTAAGAAATTCAATACATTTCCTAAGGACATACACCATTCCTTACATTTTCAATAGAAAGAAGGGATTAGAGAAATACTGTCAACTGTAAATGTTCTTAGCATAGTGTTTCCTAGAACATAGATTTCTCTGTTATAGGGTACAGTACGTTATATCGTGTTTGAAGAGAGGGGGTAGACCTAGTCGGTTAGTTATCCCAATAATAGGATGATTTAGAACTCTTCTACATTTGCATTGATAGTATAAATATATTTTAATTATAGATATACTCCACCAATATATATGAATTTATATCATGTGCAATTTATACAGCCTACTTATAAGAATATAGAACTAATTCTCAAAGATTAATGTTAAAATTAGGGAAGCCAATTTGTGAATCCGGATCGTGGACCCACCATGTTCGTAATCATGCGAGCGCGATTGCGGCACGTAGGGGATTGTTGAGATGGTTAAAGAATTGGATGACTTTTTTCATTGTGATTTTCAGCTAAAAGTTGCAAATGTGTGAAAGCTTTTTTTGGAGGGTTTCTAGTCAAGCATTTGCACATTGATTCTTGACCATGCGGATTCACACAAGCCTGACCTCTTTCATTTTTTGCCTGTGGTGGCTGTGGTGAATACAAATTTATTTCACACTAGATATGATGCAAACGCCACCAATTGGATCCAAAGAAGATAGAAAACAAGCACAAACCTAAAAATTGTATTATCAACCAAAGAAAAAGTACATCTCTTATTACATCATCACCTATTTATACTAATAGTAATCCTACTCTAACTAGGAAAGCATTAAAAGACTAAGATACCCTTCACTATAATATTTACCAAAGAGGACTAAACCCCTTTATTACATTAAAATCCTACTCTACATCATTCTCCCCTCATTTGAAAAGTTCGTCCTCGAACTTTGGGGTTAGAGCCGAGTGCAAAAGGTCCCAAAATATGCAACCAAGAAGAAGAGAAGCATCCAAAATTTTATTTCTAAAAATCCCTCCAAAATTGGGCCATATCAGAACTTTTTTTGAACTTCAGAATGGCAGCCAAAAATTGACAGATTTAGTCCACATATTAAATTCAACAGTAGCAGCTGGGGGTTAATTTGCAGTCGTTGTGCTGGTGTGATGCATTGAATCAAAGCCTCACATCGACCGCTTTAATCTTGATATCGACTGAAGCAAACTCCCCCTGGGTCGAAAACCAAAATGCAGCAGTATTGCCATGGTCCGACCTTTCCATGGTTACATCCGACTTGGTTGGTTGTTTGTCGCCGGAGCTTGATGACAAGGCTGGTGGTCTGCCGTACACAAATCGACAGTCAGGTGGATCAATCGAATTCCTTCTTTGTTCGATTTCGTCTTTTTCCCATTCTTTCTCTTCGATTTTGCCCTAGGGTTTGATTGGGACTGTAATTTGGGGAACTTCACTCCTTTCTTCTTCTTTTTCTGTTTTTTATCACAGCCCTAGGGCTACATTTCAGTTTGATGTTTTTTTTATATGGGCAGCGGAAGGTATGATTTATAGGGTTGCGAACATAATTCTTGGGGATTCTTGTTTGTTGCAATTAGGGTTTGTAAGGTTTTTGAGGGTTTGCGGATATCGGCATTAAGAGGGAGGTGATTGGGACAATTCTTGATGAATTTTAGAATTGGGGTTCAAGATTAGGGCTAGGGTTTGAGGAAATTCTTCTAATGAATTTTGACAAGATTTGGGTTTGTTGTTTTATGAAAGAGTCATAGCTTCTTCTAGGGCTGCAAATCGATTTTCAGAATCGGTGTTTTGATTTCTTTTCTAGGGAGCCATTAATGGAGATGCAATGGAGGACACACACCCACACACTCCTCCCAAGGAGCTAATCTCGCTCTAATACCAATTTGATGCACACCAACCAATTGGATCCAAAGCAGAGAGAGAAAACAAGCACAAATCTGAACATTGTATTATCAACCAAAGAAAAAGTGCATCTCTTATTACATCAACATGTAATTATACTTGTAGTAATCCTACTCTAAGTAGGAAAGCATTAAAAGACTAAGATGCCCTTCACTTGCTCTAATATTTACTAAAGGTGACTAAACCCTTGTTACATTTAATACTAGCAATTAACAAAACAAAACATCAAAACCCTACTCTACATCACAATATTCCCTCTTGCTTTCTCTGGATTGTGCTAAGTCTCTAAATTTGCTTGACTCTTAAAATCTTGTTTGATCGCGCGTTCTACCTTTATATGCTGTATTCAGAAAAGAAGTATTGGATTCTTGGTTATAGTCCATGGAGTAATGGTGACTTATCTATAGTTTTTCTGTCAACAGCCAGAGCATCAGCAGCTCATAGTCGATACTGGTGCGCTGCCTCATCTCGTGAATCTATTAAAGAGACACAATGATGGTTCCAACTCTCGGGCCGCTAACAGTGTCATTCGGAGAGCAGCTGATGCAATCACCAACCTTGCTCATGAAAATAGCAGCATCAAAACTCGTGTTAGGTTTGTTTTACATCTTATTCTTTCAATTCAAGAGTGCACATTTATTATTCTTTGTGACCTAAACTTTATTTTCAGACTTGAAGGTGGGATTCCACCTCTTGTCGAGTTGCTTGAATTCACTGATCCAAAGGTCCAAAGGGCAGCTGCCGGAGCGCTGCGAACACTAGCGTTTAAAAACGATGAAAATAAGAATCAGGTAATGTATCTTTTGTAGAAACATGAAACCTTTCTAAACTTTTTTAACTTTGTGAATTGAGGCACAAATTATATTTTTACAGATTGTAGAATGCAATGCTCTTCCTACCCTAATTTTAATGCTCCGATCTCAAGATGCTGCTATACATTACGAAGCTGTAAGATTTGATCAAAGATGGATAAATTAATTTCCAGGCGAGTGAATTCAATTATTTGTACTTATTTGATCATAGTATCTGATATTTCATATTGTAATTATACGAGTTTCAGGTTGGAGTGATTGGAAATCTGGTGCACTCCTCCCCCAGCATCAAGAAAGAAGTCCTAATTGCAGGAGCATTGCAACCTGTAATTGGATTGCTCAGGTAATAAGCGTAATCATGATGGTGGATTACTTGTCATCCTTGTAGCATCTTCCCACTTAGTTTTGACCTCTCTCTCTCTCTCTCTCTCTCTCTCTCTCTTGTTGTTGTTGTTATTGTCATTGTCCGCCTCAATATATATGTTTGCATTTTCTGAAGTTTATTACTTGGTTAACAGTTCTTGCTGCTCCGAGAGCCAGAGAGAGGCAGCTTTATTACTTGGACAATTTGCTGCTACAGATTCAGATTGCAAGGTAGATTAAGGCAAACATTTTTTCTTCGTTTTGTTTTTATGATTTGATCATGGAAAATCTCCTGTTCCGATTTTGGTTAACATAATTATTAGTAGAAATTAATCAATCAGGACATCATTTTAGATATTAGATTTTATTAGGATTTTAAGGGTTCACTCAACATTTTTATCCCGGGCAAAGCCATTTGTTGTACTTTCATTCCAACACAAGGAAAATTTTCAATGGTGCCTAAATAAAACCATTCTTTTTTATATTTTTACACAGTTGTGATCAAACACATAAAAGAGCAAATTTTAGCTTGGCAAAAATATCCATGGAATAATTTTACTCGGTAAATTTTGCTTGGATTTATCCCTTTTCCATCTTTTCTATCACACATGCCCTTATTCATTACTAGTTAGATTTAGGACTTTAGTTAGCATTAACCTATAAATAAGGCCTTCTGGTCAATCATTGTTTTTATTCAATTCTACATTATCATATTTCAGCTTTGATTGCTAATTTTTACCATGACTATTCTTGTGAGTGTGTGTTTTAATTTTAGATGCTCTTACATCACTACAGCTATATTTGCCCCCTGGTTTTTTTTTTTTTTTTTTTTTTTTGGGGGTGGGGTGGCTTTTAAATATTTAAAGCAAGAGGTGAAGTATCTGTAATTAAGTATGACAAAGGGGGGCGTTTGTGTAATTACCCTCGTGTAGATACTGTTATTTCTTTTAGTCAGCATATCTGGACTTTACCGTTTCATGTTGACTGATTAGGAGCAAGGATAAGGCATGGTGTTAGGCTTCTGATTTCTCATTTTCTTGGATTTTATTTCAATGAGACCCTTTCCTTTCTTCTTTGCCTTTTCTTTCCTTTACCCGCTTTTTATATTTTGTAACTTGAGAAATGAGATAACTGCAGGTCCACATTGTTCAAAGAGGTGCTGTCCGACCGTTGATAGAGATGCTTCAATCCTCAGATGTGCAACTTAGAGAAATGTCTGCCTTTGCACTTGGGAGGTTGGCACAGGTTTGTATATGTTTCTCTTGTTCACATTACTATCTACAGATGCTATTGACCTTGTTAGAACTATTTAACATCATAATAATGGTCTCCTTCTGCGTTGTTGTGATTTCTGCGCGTGTACAATCATTAACATCAACCAGGGTTTTCAAAAGCTTAATGTGATAAACATTATTGTGCTTTTTGGTGGCAAAAATGCAATATATCTAGGCCAGGCAATTCCAACCCGCCCCAACGTAACCACCCATAAACCGCCCAATAAAATGAAGTCCCGAACCTGTATCATATTAGGCGGTTGAAAAATGGTTTGGACAGTCAATTAAAAACAGGTCAGTTGTGGTTCTGATGAGGGTCTTAATTGAAATTCCATTTACTTACCCTAGTGACCCAACTTCGCTCATTTCATTCTTCTCCTCTTCAAATTCTCCCAGCAGCACCCCCCACCTCTCTCTCTCTCTCTCTCTCTCTCTCTCTCATCTTCAGCATATAACGGTTAATCAATTTGATTTGATCTAATGACCGCAAGGTCTCTTTTAAATGAGTCTATCAAGTCAATTGTTGATAATTTTTTTATCACGTCAGATTCTCTAAGACCCACTTCAGCTCGAAACATAGTGTTCGTTAATGGATTTGAACTTTTGAAGCCTGTAAGGTTTAATGATTTTATATACTTCATTGAAGAACTATTGTGCTGGATTAGGTACAAAAGTGGGAAAGAAGTTTTTTGATTTTGATTTTCATTTGATAACTTTTTTTTTAGGTAAAAGAGTCTCCTGGGTTAGAAAGAAATCAGATTTAATGATTGTAATATTTAGAAGATTTTTTTTGAGGGAATTTTCCGGTTGGTAAGGAGTGTAGAAAAGGTTTCTGGAATAAATTAACATGTTTGGTGTTGGTGGGGTAACCCGACCTGACCCGAATCCACACATATTACCAAACATGTTTTGACCTGCCAATATCCGTAAAAAATGCATAAAACGAGGTGACGATCCCAATACCCCTTGGCTATATTAATTCTTTTGGATCCACGTTGGAGATCCGGAAGGATTAGGGGACAGTTAATGAGGGGAATTTCCACCCCTCATGGGCTGAATGCCTGACTGAAGGCCGAAGGCAGTTCGGACGAGCACTGTCCTGATTAGATTTCTTCAAAAGACATTTGGGTGCCCACTCTCAGTTAAGGCCGAGGATTGGGCAGTAAGAATGCTGTTCCTTCCCTATCTATGATCTCCGCCAAGGCCCGAGACAAGGGGCCACTCCACCCACTACCTGAGAGAGAGAAATAGGGCCTCACCAGGTGACACGTGTCCAATCACGTTCAGTGGATGCCGAGCTGTGCAGTCGATGCCTAAGGGTATTGTAGATGAATGTAAGGCAGTATGAGCATCATGATGGACGCAACTTGCGTGCGTTCTTAAAAGCCTTGTAATCATCTCCAGGTAACCAATACAACAATTCCCCTTTATCCCCCTTGGATATAGGTCAATTCGCTAATCAAGTACACCTGGTGTCACTTGTTTTTACTTTATTCCCGCTTTTTATACGTTCACAAAGTTAAATTCACTCCAACACTAATAACTACTAATATAATCATACAAGGGGAAATGAAATGGAAGGACAACATAAATATTAAATTGACAAATACGTCCCATCCTTGATTCACATCAGTTTCCTTCTCACTCTTTGAACATGCCTATCTGCATTTTTGCCAGGCATTTCCTCATTTTATTTCTTCAGTACACGCACACTTAAATTCTCTTTTATTTTATGGCCATTGAAAGAGAAGCTTTTGGTATTTTCTATCACTGTCATTACTTCTCTCCTGGATCACGGAATCCTAAGGTATTAATAGCAAAGCTGACAAATTGTTTAAGTATAAATCTAATGGGACACATCATCACATGACACACAAGCTTCATCATAAAAGGTATCTCCTCCTTCCCAAATTAATAGCCGTTCTTTCCCTTTTAGTCTGGCCCAAATTAATTGTCGTGTTTCTAAAATAGTATATAAAACTAGGCGACATTACAAAGTTACCCACCCAAACAATACCCAGTGAGATGACAGTAACTTAAGTATATTTCTTGCATTCAATGGGTTTTTATCATTTTTAGGAGTATAAATATGATAAGTATAAATATTTTCTTAAAATCTAAGAAGCACGGACACTTCAGTGAATACGTGTCGGACACTCCGGTGAGCATACGACATGGCTCAAACACTCCACGGACACGCCACGTGACGTGTTGGGCCTGTGGCATTTTAAAGAAGGCAGACACTTCGCAGACACAGTGGGGTGCCATAATTAAAGAACACTAAGAAATTCTAGTGTCATCAAAATTAAATCGTTTAGGGGTTTATGAATAATAATAATAAGAAAAGTTAAAAGGATGAAGTTAGTCTCTCGCTCAATTTTAATGCATACTTTTTATTTACGGTTTAATTGTTATAAAGAAATAGTTGACCATGTTAATTTTGATAAATTAGTTTCACAACTGATTTTCTTTTTCAAGGGGCAAATAGTTGAAAGTATATATATTCAATTATAAATTATATTTATATGTTACCTTGTCTTTGCCGTGCCGTGTCCAAATTTTTTGGGATTTGTTGTGTCAGCGTGTCCGTGTCGTGTCAGACACGACACCCGTATCCGTGTCCGTGCCTGTGCTTCATAGCTTAAAATGTTTTGACTTTCAAATGTCGACTATTACGGAGGATTATCTTATAAAATGCACGATCTAGCTTTATCTGACATATACTATCATGTACTTTTGTACAACCTACCTCAAGAGTTGTATACAACTTGATTTTTCTAATTATTATTTGTACATCTTTTGGGCTGCTTGTGAGTTTTCTGTTTCCTTTTTTCGTTTCTCTTTTGGGGTTGGTGGAGGGCACTTAATCATCATTCTAATTGTCATTTTGTCATACCAGAATGTGTATATAAACTTGCCATCGTTTGCTTTTGAAGTATTTCAATTTTCCAGAAAGCCTGTAGCATCACACTATTACTTTCTGCTAGATACACAGTAGTTTGGGAATATCATATAATCATATATAAATATAATATTCTTTTTTAGCTACTTAAAAATTTCACAAAATTTTTGTAATTGGTAAAAAATGAATCACATCTATAAGTGTTATAATTTAAATTTGACTAATGAATAAATTTATGAATTAACTTTTGTGTAATGTTTGTGTGTCCAGCATTATTATATGTAACTAAATATCATAAAACGTCATCAAATTTTTTACGTGCTTTATCAATTTTTGAATTAAAATTTTCTACTTTTGTAAATAATTGAAATATCTGATTTTTTTACTACTTTTATTGGTAATTGGAAAAAAAACTATAAAACCCCCACAGGCTGCAAACTTGTAATGTATTTTGGCTTGAATGGTAGGCATGCCATTTATTTTATGTTATTACGTGTTTAATGCAATGAAATGTATTTATATAGATAGATATACATAACATTTAGTAGCACAACCTACATATATGCTTTTGATTATTCGGTGGCAGTCTGACAGGTCAGGTAAAGTCTAAGAATCTGGATTTATAAAAAACTTGGATCAAAATTGAAGGTTGCTAGCTGGATTTCTCAAATATTTTCATCTTGCAATTGTAGTTCCCATTTGCATTTTTTGTTTCTTTTCTTTTTTTCACTTGTGGCATTTATATGACTCTCTCTTTCTTATTATGTTATAAATTAAATATTAATTCTACTAGATTTGGTTACAATAGATTTTCTGTTGTCCAGGACATGCACAATCAAGCTGGTATTGCTCATAACGGCGGTTTGGTGCCATTATTGAAACTACTTGATTCAAAGAATGGGTCTCTGCAGCATAATGCTGCATTTGCTCTTTATGGTCTTGCAGATAATGAGGTATTCTTCAATGGAATGAATATACATTAAGTTTGTGGCTGATATCCTATGTTTGTTAAATATCTACCTCCCAAAGGAAAAAAACACACCCACCACCGAGATAGAAAATGAAAAAAACGATCTTTAGACCTTAGCTTAAGTACTTGGAAATGAGGCTTTGCCAGTTGAATTAAAACTATATCTTTATGTTCTTTCCTTCCCACAGGATAATGTTTCTGACTTTATAAAGGTGGGTGGTGTTCAAAAGCTGCAAGATGGAGAATTCATTGTTCAGGTGGGTCTCTTTATCCAATATTAGCTATTCTGAAGTTCTTAACCTGTTATGTGCAGATGGATCATATTCTTGATTGCATGATATTGTTGTTTCAACAATCATTAATTTATTATATAAACCTGTAAAATTGCAATAAAAATGATAAATATACTTGCAGGCAACAAAAGATTGTGTAGCCAAGACATTAAAAAGATTAGAGGAGAAGATTCATGGCCGAGTGAGTATCTAAGTCCGAATCTCTTTTCTTTCTTGTGAGGGTAAAATGCAAAGTTGACCCTGAAGTTAGGGGTCCCTAAACCCTAAACCCTAAACCCTAAACCCTAACTAGTTATTCAATTTAAACTTTTGGTTCTAGCTCTGTCAAGTGCAAGGACGGAAGGCTGACTGGCGCCTCATTTATAATTTTCTTGTTCATTTTGAACACTAGAGTTTGGGTATTTTAACATTTTAAAGTTTAAACCCTAATGTTTAAGTCACACCAGCTT
Organism: Sambucus nigra; assembly: GCA_949130495.1. Taxonomy (NCBI): domain Eukaryota; kingdom Viridiplantae; phylum Streptophyta; class Magnoliopsida; order Dipsacales; family Adoxaceae; genus Sambucus; species Sambucus nigra. The sequence continues at coordinate 605,546,196 of OX422209.1, forward strand.
TCTGTATTTGATTCAAAACCGAGTTATAGCTGGGGAGATTGCAACACTTAAGAAGCTTAAAGGTTTACAATGCAACAATTGAAAGATGGAGGGAGGCAATGGTGAAACTAACCCCTTACTTCAGGCTTTATTTTGCAATTAACCCTCCTTGATATTTGGCAGGACCTTGTGTTTTTGAAGTACTGTTTTGTCTTGTAACTTTTTTTGTTTAATCTTAAACTTACAATTTCTTGCATTTATCCACTGTAGGTTTTGAACCATTTGTTATATTTGATGCGTGTAGCAGAGAAGGGTGTGCAAAGAAGAGTTGCTGTAGCTCTTGCCCATCTTTGCTCCCCAGAAGATCAGAGAACCATATTTATTGATAATAATGGCATGTCAATATTTCAATGATCTTATTCTGCAATTTCACTAAACATATTCCTTATATGATTTTGAGTTCATATAGTATATATGTCTATACTGGCTTCGATTAGCCAATTAAATTATTATATGCTATCTATGTACAGGATTGGAGTTTCTTCTAGGGCTTCTTGGTTCTACTAGCCTGAAGCAGCAGCTTGATGGTTCTGTAGCCCTTTACAAGTTGGCTAACAAAGCCACGACTCTCTCCCCTGTAGATGCCGCTCCTCCATCTCCAACTCCACAGGTAGGTATCCTTTTCATGTTGATTTGTTTGTTTTGTGCATCAAGTGAATACCACTTCAAAAGTTGTTGATCGATATCGTCTTTCCGGTGCCCCAACAATTATTTTTATTTAGTGGAGATAGTTGATAAGATTATCTAAGTAGATGTATTTGTCGAGAATTAATGCTCAAATGAGGCCAATATTGATGCAGATAAGGCCAACATGATCTGAGCTAGTGTTCAAGTAGATTTTGTATAATGCAATTTAGAAATATCATATTATTTTGTACCTTAAATTTTTAGCTTCGAGGCATCTCAAATTAGAAAGTGTTTATTAGTTGTAGATGCTAGAAGCAAGCCTTTTTGCCCTTCCCGATAAATGATAAATTACCTTCCTCAATTGTGCCATTTAAAATATGTGACTGTCAACCAAAAATGTCTTAATCAGCATTCGTTTGTTAATCTTGTTTATCTTTGTCTAGGGAAAATTAGATAGCTTCATTGTCAAAGTTGTAATGACCATTGCCAAATTAAAAATGACTTCTGCAAAAAATTGAATCCTTGTTAACGGAAAAGGTAGAATTGTTTTCATGATCATCGTGGTTCAAAGTCACAGTATTGGTCTGGCCCCCCAATTTTTAACACGGTAATGATTACGTGCGAAACACAACAATATGTTGCTTAAGAGAGTCCACATCTTTGTAAAAGAAACATATAAAAGTTAAAAAATAAGTATAACAAGATGGATCAATTAGACAATTGAAAACTCATCATTTAGTATGCATAACAGCATAACATTATCCATAAAGTTGTCTAATTGATTATATTGGCACATGGTGCCCTGGTCAATTGCATTATTCCAAAAGTTTTAAACTCATGATCTCCAAATACTTTTAACTATAAATCTCCAAATTTTTTAACTAGATTATGATTTACAAAGAAATTGCAAATTATAAACTTATGTGTATAACTATATATCTGGATTATACATACATAACTTGATTAATTCATATCAGTAGTCTATGTAACCAAATGAGGGAAATTACATAAGAAACAAACGAGAGGGGTCGTGAGTGGAAGACGACATTTAGGCCGAGTTCTTTTATTTTTCGGCAGAGTAGCCTATATTTAGGTGGAGTCGGACAAGTTAGTACCATATAATCTATTTCACGACTCCTGATTTGAACTCAGTCCAGTGCCCCGAGTTAGTCAACTTGATCGCGTTGTCTCGGTTTTGGCCAATACTTTGAATCATGATCATCCCTTACTTCTGTAAACGTTATATTAACGGTGAATTTCTTCACCGAAATCTCACTTGTTACTCACAAAATAGAGTATATTTAACATTTCTTAATCAATAACCTCTAAATAATAATCACATTAAATTTCGTTTAAGTTTCTTTAAATTTAGAACAATATTACAATTATGAATTTTATTTATTGTTTCAGAAAAATATTTATTTATACTATTTAAAAAAATCCAAAATTTTATTTGGGTGGCTAACCCTGCTCTTTGGACCACATGTGTCCACCCATGTTTGTACATCTATTTATGCCTTTCTATTAATAAATCAATATTTACTGTCTTTTGGACTTATTTACTAGCTTACTGAAGCTTAATTTGACCTAACCAGAATAAATGGCTCAAAGAAATTCACAAGACAAAGTCTCTTTCTCTTTCAACTAAAACGTATCTTATTAATGAAGCAAGTGCAATCTATTTATAAATGAAGTTAGCTTGCTAATCCTATAAAATGTCTAAACTATCATTCATTAGTCCTACTAGATGTAGGAGTACTAAAATAACAAAAATACCCTATTATATACTAAGGGCTTTACATCATTAATAAAAGTACAGCTAAGCATAAACTCATAATTGCACTAAAAGACAAAAAATATCAACTACTGCTTTCCATTAACAAAAATGACAACTCATCACAAAAATCGCAAGCACTGAAACTTGTCCCAATATTAGCCCTAAAATTTGGGTCGATTTTATCACTCCCCCCTTCTACGAAAAAGCTCATCCACGAGCTTTGAAAGTTGGAGCCGAGTAAAAAAATTTCAATAATATGCGGTGAAGAAAAAAATTTTGGGGTCCCAAAATTAGGGAGGGCCCAAAAAATTTCATCCAAATTTTTTCTTCATAATTTGGGCCAAAACAAAATATTTGGACTTTTAGAATTTCAACCACAAAATAAACCTAAGCGAGCAATGGGGAGATTTGGGCTGCTTAAGGTCCACAACCAAAATGGATTAATATATTTTCTTTTAAAAATAGTAACCCACTTAAGTTGCAACTCCCTTGAACCCACACAAGGACCCAAGCCACACAATAATCTGTAGCTAGATTTGAAAAAGGAGCTCTTCGGCGGTGAGAAAATGATTGAGTGCTCCGGTCATCGTTTTCTATTCGACCTCTCCATTTAGGGTTGAGAAACCCTAGTTTGACCCTTTTATAGCCGTTAACGTCAGAATCTGCTGTTGCCGGAAGTCGCCGGAGAAAGAGGAGGGTTTCCGGAGTGGGACCGACAACGGGTTTTTGTGACACCCCGCCCAATTAAATATAGAGTGATCAGTCCTCTACCAATTTAAACAGGATATTCAGTTGGTTTATTCTCAGCATCACTGTCGAAAACTTTTTAACATATTAATCATCTAATATCAAATTAAGCTAGGTGTCAAAACATTCCCAATTTTAATAAAACCAAGTAAATCCATTTCTTTCCATCTTAAAATATAAACCATTCACCACACATAGGAATGTAAATAAATACTGAACATGAATCAAGTACTGCAATAAATAAGATTGGATAAAACCTCCCAGTTCAAAACTCCAAACCATACAATAAACTGAATACAATATCTCTGATGAAAGAACTAGACGTGGGCGACATATTCCCTAAACAAGAAGTCTAGATGAAACTGAATGGAAAGGATAGATGCGTCTACTGCAATGACCTACAGCTTCCACAACAGCTGCAGCACGTCAAGCAATCCAAATCTCTAAATCTGATACTACTGTGGCTGAGCACCTGATATAATACATATATATAGCAAAAGAGAGAAGAGATACAAGAAACGGGTCAGAGCCCGATGTGTAAAAATATTTTAGCAAGTATTTAAAACTGGTTCTTAAAACAAGTCTTATACGCATGTTAGTTATCGAACTCTCACATGAGTTTCTCACCTCTCGTCTATTGTGCACGCCTAACGTACATATAATCTCCCCCTAGTTATACCTCCCAGTCTAACTAGTCAGAAACCATATTAATACTAACTATGCTCACTAGCAGTATTCCCGTATCGCCCATACAATACGCTATTCAGATAGTTTATATCACATACTAAATTTCATTATTCACCGTTTGAATAGTTAATATTTTATTCACTAAGATTATTTTACTTCTCATTTTCATTTTATCTACTAGTCTCACAAAGTAGAAAGTTACCCAAGTACACTCATACATATATATAGTCTCATCATCTCTATATATATTCACTAATCCTGCACTCTTAAGTTAAGACCACTTGGTGCAATGTAACAATTATTATTATTATTACTACCAAGTCTACTAATTTCACACAGTAGCAATATTCACAAGTCCATATATATATATATATATATAGTCACATCATCCCTATACATATATATATACTAATACTGCACCCCCGGCTAAGACCCATTAGTGCACATATTCAGAAAATCATGCATCCCCGGGTTAGCACCCATTAATGCACCTATCAATAATAATTCAACGCCCCCGGGTTATCACCCATTAGTGCGCCTAACAATATAATATTGCATCCCCGGGTTAGCACCCATTAATGCACCTATCAATATTAATCCAGCACCCCCGTGTCATCACCCATTAGTGCGCGAAACGATAATCATCTTTGTACCTCCGGGTTATCACCCATTAGTACACTTAATAATAATAGAGTTTCTGCACCCCCGAGTTATCACTCATTAGTGCTCTTAACTATAATATCACATAATAGGCATACACACATCCTATTATAATTTATACGTATTTCTCCAACCTACATATGTAATCCCCATACGTATTTTAACCTCATTTCTACGTATAGTATAAATAATTAGATGACTATCTCTCTCGTAATCTCTAAGGTATACTCTCTCTGTATACCGAAATAATTAAAGTATTTATTCTCACATACTTTCCCGAAATTCCATCTTATTTAGATTTACTATTTGGCAGTTTCCCTCACTCCAATAAATCGGCGAACTCGAAACTAGACTTTGAGACAAATCCCCAAAAATTCCCTCGGTCGCTCGAACCAGAAGGGTTGTCGTTTGAACGACTTCCACGTGTCGTTCGAGCGGCTTCGCGCGAGATGCCATCTCGCTCGAACGACTTCGCGCGAGATCTCCATCTCGTTTGAACCACTTCGCGCGAGATCGCGCGAGATTGCACTGTTCGTCTTCTTCACCAAACTTCAGCGTTTTTCCTCCATTTTGAACCTAAAACCTCTAAGATTCAATTCCCAACAACTCATCATCAATACCCATCAACCCCTAACAGGTTACAGATTATTTCTATCATCCTAGGATCCTTAATTCGTCCTTAATCATCATAATTACATAAAACCCCCAAATTAATTCACATGAACCCTTGTTTCCAAAATTCTAATTAAACAACCTAATCAACCCAGATTCGTTCATCAATATATAATCAAATTTCGTGATTAATCCTCTACATGCATGAAGGAAATTCAGCCACTAATTAAACCAATCCTTAATCCTCATTTAAATCTCCAATTTTCACCCAATTAACATATAAATCATGATTAAATCCTCCTATACTAACATGAGCATGATTATTGCTAAAAGAATGCAAGTAATAAACACTTGCCTCGAATATGACGGTCTGATCCGTTGGTGATGTTGGTATATACGCGTTCCTCTCTTCGCGATCTACGCGTTGGTGGTCACGGTTGTGCAAGGTGACGCTAAACGAGCCTTCTCTCTTGGAATTTGGCTCTCCCTCACACCCTCCATGGCCGTTCTTGATTTGTGTAACCTCTTAACCCTAATGAACTTTCCTTAGCTGATAGAATTAATCCCAATTTTCATCCATTAATTTAGCCCAAAAATCCAAATTACAAAACTACCCCTACGGGGTGCCGATTAGGCCTAAAATCGCCCCGGGACCCAAACTAAACACCCGGGTATACTATTTTGACTATCTCGACCCTCCCGGACTCAACGGCGCACTCGAAATGACCATACGAGTTACCAAAAATAAATTCTCTTTTTATTCCATTCAATTAGTCCGGACACGACTCACACGCGTGACAAACTTAAATTACCAAACTGCCGTATTTCTCACTTCCGACAATTTATCAAATATCATAATTCCATATGACATACCACATAGTAATATTCAATAGTTCACAACAATAAGTATTAACCCTTGGCACGCTAGTTAATAATTATTTAAATTCGGATTAATAACAAATTAATTTCTCACATTTTAATTTAATTAATCCAACAACAATAATTAATTGCATATTTATTCCCATAATAATAATTAATCACATTATTATTTAAATCGTCAAAAATACGGGGTATTACATACTCTCCCCCTTACAACGGAATTTCGTCCCGAAATTCGAAAAAAGTATACCAGGTACGGACAACGCTGTAAAAATATTACGCATCGCATCCCGGCGCTCACAAGTAAGATACTCCGTACCACCCATATAGTACGCTATCGAATACTCTTAATAATGAACACTACACATGTGTTTGCTTTAAACTCCAGGTTACCTTGTCATGTAGGCTCTTGCCCAAGCCTTTCTGCTTTACTTTCACTACTTTAACATTATTTTAGATATTCACTATCTAGCCTTCTACTATTTACACCTTAGTAGATTTATCCTCTTTCCATATATATACGACTCTTTCTGGTGTCGTGCCTACAAGTAAATTTGCTGTGCAATATATATTTCACACACAATATATAGGATGATATCGATTCTTCTCCTATATTTGTAATCATAACTGGTCTCCCACCTTTAACTATCAAGTAGGACAACAACCAAGTTTACCATGCCATACTTCTGCTAGCGCTCTGCCCGACCGTGAACTTATAGGAGTTATTTGGACACAAACTCCACTAGTGGAAGGTACTGCTCCCACCCTCCTCTAAGATCTCAGGGTTCACATAAAATTTTCTCTCCCGCATCCGATTAGACCGCTTGTCCTGCCCATCCCTCTGTGGGTATTAGGCCGTACTCAATCGCATTCTAGTACCTATAATCTCACCATCTCAGCTACATGAGAAGATCCTTGGGAATACCATTCTCTAGTGGAAGAAGCCCCTACTGGTTTCGAATTGTTCACCATTTTTCAATCCGTCAGGTGACCCACTGCAAGACCATCCTTGCAATGTTAACCTACATCGTAGGCCATCACCACTGTTGTTTGTATTCTGATACATCTTGTCTTTCTTGAATAAATTTCAATTTATCTTGAAACGTAAGTCTCTGACAAAACGTTGTGAATAAGCTCCGGCTTACCCGACTACATGTTATCGAATTCACATGCTAATCACAATCCACTACTTGATTCAATCCCTTAGGGCGCCCATACACCCTATACCTCACGCATCATTATACAAAAGACATAAAATTTTCTTACCTCAATTCTTGCACACTCGGTATGTTGATGTGGTAGGGGTGCACTCAACCGCCCCACTAACCATAACTTAATCAATCCTTCAATGGTATCATTGTTCTATTCAGAATGATACTGAGACTAGGCGACTCTATTGGCCTTAAGTCATAAACGAATTATTAACTCTCAATTATATCCTCATATAGGTACAATAACCAACATACAAAACTTATGTACTATCGGCCAAACTTCTCTCCAACTCTTGACGTTCGCTAGTTTCATGCGTGGGATGTCTCGCAAAGCGAAATCCAAATAAGGAACCCCCCCGATACACTACTATCTAACCTAGCCGGTTGTTGAGGTCCGTAAGGCCTTCAGTACCTACTATGTACTTTCCCACAATCTACGTATTATGATATAAAATTTTACTCGTCCACTCTCATGTCCCTAAAAATGTAACATGAAGCATGGCGCCCACACTATCCCAAGTACTTGACGCTATAGATATATAACGAGCTATATTTCGCCGCTCGATAAGAACACAGTGTATTCTAAGTCTTAACAGACAAATAAATCCCTATGCTCGGGAATCACATATAATTAGACACTATACTCGCTGAGGTTTATAATACCATAAAAGTTTCATATATACTCATATCTGGGCCCAACCCTATTTCAGGTGGCGCCGCACAAAACTAAGATCACTCCTCCCGGAGTATCCGACACGATAGTCATATCAATATATTTATACTATCGTTTAACCATACGGTAATTAATCACTACACATTACCATAATAAACTCTACTAAAGCTGACTCAATGCAGTAGTAAATTATAACAACAAAACACATTCTTAGGGCCCGCCCGGTTCCCTCATGAGCAATCATCAAAATGCCCTGCTAACAACGAGAAATACGTTTGTAACAAGACTGTTAAAACTAACGTTCCCACTAAACTCGAACCGCACGCGAAGTTTAGGGTTTTCAATTTACATAAAAGTTGTGCCACACCCATGTCACTAGAATTTATCCTTTACTCACAAGGAAGAAGCAAAACTTCACCAGTCTCGCCAAATCACAGGGTCTCAGCACGTGGCTGTCGTCACGACCCATGAACATCTGCAATCGTCATACATCTTAGGATTTCATCCTATAGTTTTCCTTTCTCATCACGGACAATTTATTCCATCATGTGGATTTCACGCCCATTATTGAAACGTTGGCCCAAACTCTCTAGGCCTCAATTATAGTTTTATTGAACTCCCGTTTACATTCCGGGACCCGTAGACCCTGACATACTGTATGCTACTATTAACGAGGACTCTACTGGTCCAGCCTGAACCCATTATTCTCGGGTTATAAATTTCCTGGGCCTAATTCCCTTGACCCCAAATTCTTTCGCTGGAAGTCTCGCTCCTCCAGTCGTTATGCCTAACTGGCACGGTTTACCATTTCTAATCTCTTCGGTCTCACTTCTCAATTGTGGACACATCCAACACTTACAGTTCTGTTTCCTTTACATAATGAAAACTTCACGAACTATTTCCCCGTCACTGGTCCCACTGACCATTTTGAGAATGTCCTCTCGGACCGACCGTTTCAACTCACAATTATTCTTCCACTGTCCCTTTGGCTACGCTAGTTATTCGGAACTATGGTTGACCTCTACAGCCTGATTGACTTCATCGTCCTCTTGAAGTTAATCACTTAACATCATCTAACTGAGTTCCCTATTGGGTATACTCTCATGTGGGGTTTCACTAACACCGTTAAATTAAGTTTCTGCTCTTCAGCAGGTTCGTTAACCCTCTTTACTCCCTTCTCTTGGAAGGACTGCAATCACTAGCAACCGTATAACTTTGATGACACCAACTTTAGTCATTCTAGCTGGATTCCTCATCCATGCTTGTATTCTACTCACGGGTCCTTTATCAACTATAAACCCTTTGGATAATTTATACCCCTCTGCCAGGTACGAAGTTCATTATGCAATTCAACCTTTCTCTCACGATTGGTTTCTACCTTACACATTTTGTTAAACATCAAAATTTCACTCATATTTTGTTACCACGCCAAATGGAAGACCTCACGGTCAACTCGTACCCAAATTTCTCTCTAAATTTCAAACACACTTCTTCGTATATGGTGATTGCCTCTAATTACACGATGCTCCTAAGAGCTATAGCTTTTAACTCGAAATTTAATTCCGAGCGTCGTCACACCCCACTCTACACCATTGCCTTTGGATTTTCTACCTCCGCTGGTCTGTTATACTTTCTCATTTGCTTCTCCGCATCTTCACCGATGGGTTTTTAAAAGAGTTCCTCTGATTTCCCCTTTTTATCGACTATGCTAGGTAGTCCTGAATTCACTCCACCATTATCTATGACTGTGTCCTGGGAACCCACAGTTCCCGAGTGACAATTTTACTATCTCTTACTTAAGTAATTCTCGTGGTGATTTTTGTCCCAATCACTCTTACCCGATTGCTCTATGTCTTCTGTTGAGCTTCTCCTCCCGCAGTTCTTCTTACGGACCTCACTGGTCGTTCTAAAATGTTCGGGGTTTGAATTACACCGAATTTCGTATAATGAGTCACCTCCATTATGATTCGTAGCAGGAGAACGTAAGTCGCATACGTTAGGGAACACAACAATCCTATCACAAGGCTCTACATCAAAGAACGATACGCTGAAACGTAATAAGCCGCACAGATCCTAAGGACACTAGAACCTGATGCTCTGATACCACCTGTGACACCCCGCCCAATTAAATATAGGGTGATCAGTCCTCTACCAATTTAAAACAGGATATTTAGTTGGTTTATTCTCAGCATCACTGTCGAAAAACTTTTTAACATATTAATCATCTAATATCAAATTAAGCTAGGTGTCAAAACATTCCCAATTTTAATAAAACCAAGTAAATCCATTTCTTTCCATCTTAAAATATAAACCATTCACCACACATAGGAATGTAAATAAATACTGAACATGAATCAAGTACTGCAATAAATAAGATTGGATAAAACCTCCCAGTTCAAAACTCCAAACCATACAATAAACTGAATACAATATCTCTGATGAAAGAACTAGAGGTGGGCGACATATTCCCTAAACAAGAAGTCTAGATGAAACTGAATGGAAAGGATAGATGCGTCTACTGCAATGACCTACAACTTCCACAACAGCTGCAGCACGTCAAGCAATCCAAATCTCTAAATCTGATACTACTGTGGCTGAGCACCTGATATAATACATATATATAGCAAAAGAGAGAAGAGATTCAAGAAACGGGTCAGAGCCCGATGTGTAAAAATATTTTAGCAAGTATTTAAAACTGGTTCTTAAAACAAGTCTTATACGCATGTTAGTTATCGAACTCTCACATGAGTTTCTCACCTCTCGTCTATTGTGCACGCCTAACGTACATCTAATCTCCCCCTAGTTATACCTCCCAGTCTAACTAGTCAGAAACCATATTAATACTAACTATGCTCACTAGCAGTATTCCCGTATCGCCCATACAATACGCTATTCAGATAGTTTATATCACATACTAAATTTCATTATTCACCGTTTGAATAGTTAATATTTTATTCACTAAGATTATTTTACTTCTCATTTTCATTTTATCTACTAGTCTCACAAAGTAGAAAGTTACCCAAGTACACTCATACATATATATAGTCTCATCATCTCTATATATATTCACTAATCCTGCACTCTTAAGTTAAGACCACTTGGTGCAATGTAACAATTATTATTATTATTATTACTACCAAGTCTACTAATTTCACACAGTAGCAATATTCACAAGTCCATATATATATATATATATATAGTCACATCATCCCTATACATATATATATACTAATACTGCACCCCCGGCTAAGACCCATTAGTGCACATATTCAGAAAATCATGCATCCCCGGGTTAGCACCCATTAATGCACCTATCAATAATAATTCAACGCCCCCGGGTTATCACCCATTAGTGCGCCTAACAATATAATATTGCATCCCCGGGTTAGCACCCATTAATGCACCTATCAATATTAATCCAGCACCCCCGTGTCATCACCCATTAGTGCGCGAAACGATAATCATCTTTGTACCTCCGGGTTATCACCCATTAGTACACTTAATAATAATAGAGTTTCTGCACCCCCGAGTTATCACTCATTAGTGCTCTTAACTATAATATCACATAATAGGCATACACACATCCTATTATAATTTATACGTATTTCTCCAACCTACATATGTAATCCCCATACGTATTTTAACCTCATTTCTACGTATAGTATAAATAATTAGATGACTATCTCTCTCGTAATCTCTAAGGTATACTCTCTCTGTATACCGAAATAATTAAAGTATTTATTCTCACATACTTTCCCGAAATTCCATCTTATTTAGATTTACTATTTGGCAGTTTCCCTCACTCCAATAAATCGGCGAACTCGAAACTAGACTTTGAGACAAATCCCCAAAAATTCCCTCGGTCGCTCGAACCAGAAGGGTTGTCGTTTGAACGACTTCCACGTGTCGTTCGAGCGGCTTCGCGCGAGATGCCATCTCGCTCGAACGACTTCGCGCGAGATCTCCATCTCGTTTGAACCACTTCGCGCGAGATCGCGCGAGATTGCACTGTTCGTCTTCTTCACCAAACTTCAGCGTTTTTCCTCCATTTTGAACCTAAAACCTCTAAGATTCAATTCCCAACAACTCATCATCAATACCCATCAACCCCTAACAGGTTACAGATTATTTCTATCATCCTAGGATCCTTAATTCGTCCTTAATCATCATAATTACATAAAACCCCCAAATTAATTCACATGAACCCTAGTTTCCAAAATTCCAATTAAACAACCTAATCAACCCAGATTCGTTCATCAATTTATAATCAAATTCCGTGATTAATCCTCTACATGCATGAAGGAAATTCAGCCACTAATTAAACCAATCCTTAATCATAATTTAAATCTCCAATTTTCACCTAATTAACATATAAATCATGATTAAATCCTCCTATACTAACATGAGCATGATTATTGCTAAAAGAATGCAAGTAATAAACACTTGCCTCGAATATGACGGTCTGATCCGTTGGTGATGTTGGTATATACGCGTTCCTCTCTTCGCGATCTACGCGTTGGTGGTCACGGTTGTGCAATGTGACGCTAAACGAGCCTTCTCTCTTGGAATTTGGCTCTCCCTCACACCCTCCATGGCCGTTCTTGATTTGTGTAACCTCTTAACCCTAATGAACTTTCCTTAGCTGATAGAATTAATCCCAATTTTCGTCAATTAATTTAGCCCAAAAATCCAAATTACAAAACTACCCCTACGGGGTGCCGGTTAGGCCTAAAATCGCCCCGGGACCCAAACTTAACACCCGGGTATACTATTTTGACTATCTCGACCCTCCCGGACTCAAAGGCGCACTCGAAATGACCATACGAGTTACCAAAAATAAATTCTCTTTTTATTCCATTCAATTAGTCCTGACACGACTCACACGCGTGACAGACTTAAATTACCAAACTGCCGTATTTCTCACTTCCGACAATTTATCAAATATCATAATTTCATATTACATATCACATAGTAATATTCAATAGTTCACAACAATAAGTATTAACCCTTGGCACGCTAGTTAATAATTATTTAAATTCGGATTAATAACAAATTAATTTCTCACATTTTAATTTAATTAATCCAACAACAATAATTAATTGCATATTTATTCCCATAATAATAATTAATCACATAATTATTTAAATCGTAAAAAATACAGGGTATTACAGTTTTGTTGTTTCATCCCTTCTCTCCCTCAATTTCTTCACTGTTTTCTTTTACCCTCTCGTCGGAACCCTAGGGCTGGATTTTGCCCCCCTTTGAGCCTTCTTCTGCTTTGTTTTTTTGACAGAGGGGTAAGGTTTAGGGTTTTCAGGTGGTGGTAGCATAACAATGGATGGAGAGGGTGGTGGTGGGCTGGTTTGGGCAACGACGATGGTTGTGAAATAGTATGTTGTGTTGTGGGTGGATTGATGTGTAGTGAGAATAGAGGGCGGAGAAGATTGCAAATATCGGATTGAAACTCTTGAAACGGTTTTTCTAGGGTTGCAATTCGATGATCCACATCAATGGCTTGGTTGGATTTCTTATATTCCATATTTGAATTTAGTTACGATTTATAACAACAATAACTTGGGCTCTGATACCAATTTGTCGTAAAGCCAAAATTGCTCAAAGAAATTCACAAGACAGTCTCTATTTTCGTTCAACTAAAACATATCTTATTAATGAAGCAAGTACAATCTTTTTTATACATAAAATTAGCTTGCTAATCAAGCTAAACCTATCAAATGGCTAAACTACCCTTTCATTAATCCTACTAGATGTAGGATTACTAGAAATGACAAAAATACCCTTTTATATCCACCACCACTTTCCACTGGACAAAAATGACAATTCATATGACAACTCATCACAAAAATTGCATGCACTTAAAACTCCCAATATTAGCCCTAAAATTTGGGCAGATTTCATCAGAATTCCTGTAACTAAATTATTTATTATCACACTTTCATTCTTAAAAAAAACTCTTTAGCACTTAAATTCAATTGAAGCCTGCTTTATCCATTGATGGTCGATCTCGATTACATAAGATCAAGCCCTTGGCTCCAATAAGTTTTTGTGATGTTGATATTGTTAGTTTCACTGCCCCATATTAAGACTGTTAATGATTTTAAGAACAAATTTCAATTTCCAAATATATCCAATTAAGATTTATGAATACCCTTGGAATGCAACTTATGTATTTGCGATGGCTGTGATGACTTCTCACTTCAGGTTCCTTTTGGATCTGAAAGTTGCGAGCCCAGCATAAATGCGAGGCCCCTGCCCTCAAATTTTCAAAATCCCACTGCCATCCCAACATTTTTAAAAACCAGTCCCAATCTGCAATTTATGTCCTTACCCCATTTAGATCTTCCAAAGTTGCAGTTCAGCCCCTTTAAATCTCCGATCAACTTTTGAAAATCTCAAAACAACCCCTGATATTTTTGAACCTCACCCCTTTGCGAAAATTATGGTTCCAACTTTCAACATTTGCAGAGCGTGGGAATTCATTGTATTTCTTTGTTTCTTTCTTCTTTTATTGTTTTGTTATTAGAATAAAGGGTAAATTACCGTAAACCGCCGAACTATATCGGGTTTAAGTAGGAGGGTGGCCCTAATAAAAAAATAACCCGACAATAGATAGACCCCCTGACCCGTGACAACTAACCCAATTCTGTTGAAAATTGACTAACACTATCAACCAAAAGTGAAATGACAAAAAATCCTCATATATATTTTTTTCTTATAAGAATAAATAACAATAAAATCCATTTTAAAAAACAAAAACAAAAAAGACAATACAAGAAACAATACAACCCAACACCGCCATTCAAAACAGTACCACCACCATCAGTACCACCGAGTGAGATTCTCCACCAAATCTCCTCCGATTCGCACCCACTATGTGTCCAATTGTTTAAATTAAGTTTAATTACGGATTCTTCTTGAATTCTTTCAGATTATTGTTTTTTCGTGAAGATTTCTAACTCAACCAAGATTGGTGGGATTTTCTGAATCAATGTCCTTCGTCAATATATGAAGGTATATACACTAGGTTGGTTGGAACTTTGAGAGAAAGCTTTGTATATTGACAATCATTGATGATGTTATTGATGCGAATCTTGAAGCTCAAGATTGACATTTTACTGCAAATCAACTTTTAACATCTCCCAGTGAAACTGAAGAATATTTATATTCTGGAGGATTTACACAAGTAGTGTTCAAAAAGTTGGATGCATGGCTAGATTTTACTACAAATGAAATTAAATAGTGGCAAGGTGTTTTTGAGTAGATATGTCGTGAATGATATCTCCCATTTAACTTTTTTTCCATTATAGTTCATTCCATTTATGTTGGGTATCAATGAATGTAGTTGTTAATTTGTACAATACTTAATATATTATCTATACCATGGTTCAAAGTCTCGGTCCTCGTATCAGACTCCCGATTTTCAACTCGGTCGCGGTATCGGGTGATACGCAAAGATATGCTATTTAGAGAGCCCACAAAATTTCGAAAAAGATAGAAAATTAAAAAAAAATAAGATCAACAATGTGGACCAATTAGATAAGTTCAAAACCATAAAAAAATATGCTTATCATTGACAAATTGATTATAATGACGAGCGTCGGACTTGTCGGATTCAATATTCCATAATAAATCAATATTAAGTTAGAAAATCAATCTAATGACACCTAAAACTTGATAAAAAAAGTTACGTAGAAATTAGTTAGAAATGATTACATTGTTTTTATCATTTTCATCTTCATATCTAGTTGCGACATTTATCATTTACAAATGATTACAAATATTAATAAATTTTGAAGGAATACTTCTAAATTTAAAAAAAAATAATACTAGTTTATTTACAATGTACAACACCTTTTTTTTAAAGAAATTATAAGAAATAGTAACAATGTAATCAAAAGGTAAAACAAATTAAAAATGTTTTAAAATGGGACAATTAATGTGTACTCCTTAGTAGCTAAGTACATTTTGCACTTGTCCACCTTATTATTTTATGTTCCAAAAAGTACTTTGTCTATTTTATTTGACAACTAGTTTTTAGGATTAGGATAAGAGAATAGAGTGTTTGTGACATTTTTTATGGTGAGGGACTTTTTGAAATAAAATAAAAAAAGCTTCGACTAAACATCAATCAAAAAAATGTCAAGTGAATTTTCATCGGATGGCCAAAAATATTATTAAGAAAAGTACTAGTTTATTAAATAAATACAAGAAATTTATAAGAAAGTTGTATTATCAATTTTTAAGATATTATTTTCTATTCTTATGAAAAATGTAGAGGAGACAATTTCTCTTTTTTCAAAATAAAGAAGAGACAATTTTTCTTTTTACAAATGTTATTGTTTTTACAAAGAGGAAACAAAATTTATATTTTAAAAGAGTTATTATCATTTTTCTACAATTTTTTTTTTACAAATGTATTTTAACATCTTTTTACAATACATTTTTCACTTTTTTTTAAAAATCAGTTCAACTTTTTTTTTTCAAAAATTATTTTTACAAAAAAAAAAATGGTGGCTAAAATGAGAAAAAAGTTGGAAAGATCAGGGCTTATTCTTGAACAACAGATTTTTAATATTTTTCACAAAACATTTGTTATTCTTTACAAAACAGTTTGCTTTTTTTCTTAAATTATATGTACAAAAAAATTTATTTTTTTATAATTATTTTTACCAAGGAAACATTATTACAACAGTCGGGCTTTAGCCTTTTAAACATAAACAACATTTGAGATACCTGAGATAGTTTAGAGAATAGAGAGAGTGCGAGTTCCAAGGCTGGAAGCTCTGACTACCTCAAAAACTTCCAGCGACTGCTGATTAGATCTCAGACCACCTCAAAAACATCCGGAGATCAAAGTTTGAAAGGGAAAGAATTTTGTGGGTTGCAAAGCAAGAATTGGCCCTTTTTATAGGGTGAAATCTTCAGCCCTAGAAATCTCCAGTCCAATGGCAGGGCAAAGGGCAAAAGGTAAGTAGCCTTGAATTATAGCTTCCCTCATCCATCTTTACGTCCCTTCAAAACTGTTTTGATTCAAAAAATAAAAAAAGATTCTCGGCCTATATTTTACAATTTGCCCGAGTTATCGGCTAGATGTCTCGGGATCATCGAGATATCGGCGAGATGATATTATTCGTTTCTGAGTTTTTTTCGAATCATGACACTGAATCGGATCGGCACCCTGCGATACCGAGTCAACTCGGCCTCGTTTTTGAACCATAATCTATACAAAATATAAGAATTGTATACTGTATCTTATATTATTATTTTTTATTTCCCAATGCACCCGAATCCTACATTTTATAGATTTTTTTAATTGCTGCACCATGTTGCACCCTCATCTCACACCTACATTGGTGCTTCATAGCCACCCAACAAAACCCCCAACACCATCAATCCAGCCAGCGAAACCACAAACACAACTCAAATCAGCCAGCGAAACCGCAAACACAACAAATCAGCCAGCATCCAGAAAAACCACCAAACCACTCAATTTTCCCACAAAACCACTCAAACAAATCCTAGAATATCCACCATTGTCACCTAGATCTGCTCAAACCAACCCTTCAAACACTCAAACCACCCGTCGAACACCGCCCTCCACCGTCGGCCGCCCTAGATTTGCACAAAAACAACCCTAGAATGTTCCCGATTTAAACATACAAACAAACAAAATTTCGTTCCAGAAAGAGATGAGAGAGATTAGTGGCTGTTCGATTTTGTGTGGTACAATTGGATTTTGGCTGATTTGTGGAGGCGGTCAGATCCTAGAGAGACATTTTGGCCATCGGTGACGTTGGTTTCTTGCCAGCAGGGTGGAGGCGGTAGGGTTGGTCATATCGAGAGAGGGAAAGTTTGAGAGACTATTGATTTTTAATGAGAGAATGATTTGGGTGTTTTTGGTTATTTGTTATAAGCTTAATTTACTTGTGAATATAGAGGCTAATTTTCTATTTAAATTAAAATTTATTTCACATGACATGTTCTGTTAGTTTTTTGACAGTTTTTAACGGAATTGAGTCGACTGTCACGGAGAGTTGGGTATATACAAGGTTCTAAAAGGCGCGATGCGTGACCAATGCATGGAGGCCAAGCATCAAGCATTAGGAGCCTAGGCGCGCCTAGGCGAAGCCTATGCGTGAAAAGGCGTTTTGCCTTTTTTTTAATATTTTTTAATTATACTTAGGTTTCTAAAATAATAAAAGCATAAATATAAGCACAACTTACATGCAAAAAAACATAATCATAAACATGCAATCAAAATTTTGAATAAAATAATACATACCTTGAAATTTGAGATTTTATTCCTACAAAATTACGAATAAAATAAAACATACCTTGAAGTTAGGGTTCTTTTTTTTTTCTTTCGTTTTGTCTAATCGGGGTTCTCTTTTTAGGGGTTTAGTTTGTTATGTTAGGGTTAGATTAGTATAGTAGATAAGAAATAAATAAATAAATAAAATATGCGCGCATTGCACGCCTATGCGCGCATCACCCTCGTTGACCGCCTTAAAAAAGCGTTGACCACGCCTTTTCCCACGCATACCCCTTATGCGTTGCGTTTCTAAAAAGCATCACGCATAGGCGCGCATAGGCGCCGCCTATGCGCGCCTTTTAGAACACTATGCGCGCCTTTTAGAACACTATATATATATATATATATATATATATATATATATGACACTTAATACGTGTTTCGACACGCGACACGTGATTGATCCAAAAACTAGGATACGACATGCTATGATACGTATAATATATAATACATATTTAAATATATATATATATTAATGAAATAAAACAGATTTTCTCCATAAAATACATTATTAGAGCATTCTTAACATGAAATTAAGAAAATGGACCACACAAAATAAAATTCAAACACACTTTGACCTTAAGAATCATAAATAAAGCATAATCACCATCACTTGGGTCAAAGCTGACTCGTGGCTTCCGGGAGAGTATTTGTGCTTCATAGGTGTCCTACACGTTGTTGGACACGACATGTTGGCTTCCGAGAGAGTGTCCGTGCTTCATATACATATATATATAGGGAGAGGTTCAAAAGTGAACCTAAATGATGAACATTTTAATCAACCTTAACAAAAAACACCTTAACAATCCATTAATTTTAATTCCTATGTTGTAATTGGTCCGTGCCAGCGGCAACGGACACGCGTGACACATGGATGGGGGGTAAATTTTGTGTATTATAAAACACGCGTGTCCGTTGCTGATGGCGCGAACCAATTACAACATAAGAATTAAAATTAATGGGTTGTTAAAGTGTTTTTTTTGTGAAGGTTCATTAAAATGTTTATCTTTTAGGTTCACTTTTGAACCTCTCCATGTATATATATATGTTACATTAATTTACCCTAGAATAAATGAATTTTATTTTGTAATGTTCTAGAATAGGCTAATTAGGTCATGACTTGGGTCACTAAGCTCATGACATCACCTATTACATCATACTTCGCTTACTCACCAAGTCTTGATGGCCTAGAAATACCCTTTGTATTCCCTCATCTAGTACAAAACAATTACTATGAAGATATGAAAATGATTTGAGAAAAACCTTGATATCTCTGAATGTGTGTAAATTCTGCTGTGCTTACATCAGCAACACATGCCTTGGGTCAGTGCTCTTCCATAGGTACTGCTGGGATGGGTAACTTTGGAATCTCACCTAGTTTTATGCTCCTTTTTTAGAAAAAGGACTCCTAATTTGGGAGAGACTAAAAAGAAAAACAGGATTCGTAATTTGTGAGGGAGGGGGAGTATAAATAACATGCTTGAAGTAGAATACTCTCAGCCCTTCAGCTCTTCAATTCTTGGTCTGTTTTCTTATATTAATTTGTTTATCTGGTAATTCCAAGTGTATTAGAATTGGTTATTACTTAAGCTCTAAATTTACTACCAAAATTAGGCCTGCTGATGACAGACAATTTATATTGCAGGTTTATTTGGGGGAGCAATATGTAAACAATTCTACATTGTCAGATGTTACCTTTCTGGTTGAAGGTTATGATCTAAACATTCTCCTCGCGAATTGTGCTTGCAAGTTGCAGATTTTTTTTGAGAAATATTTTCAGGTGTGTATAGATGATATATACAAGCTCTATGAGTACTATAACCCTCTTTATTTTTCTGATTTTAGGAAAGCGGTTCTACGCCCATCGAATCTGCCTACTTGCTTCTTCAGATGCATTTCGAGCAATGTTTGATGGCGGTTATCGGGTGAGTATATATAGTATATATTATGGGAGAGGGGGAGTTTTGGCCTGCACACAAAATGACTATAATACTATTATTCATTTTCATATTTACCAAAATTACAGTGTCTTCTGATAATGACTTAAACATCTGTATAACTATTTTATTTTACGAAATATTTTTCTTATTTTGTACGCACGAGTGTATCACAACCAATATTATGTATGATATCCCGACAATTTTTGCTGCATTGTCAACAGATGTTATTTTTGTCCAAGGTTATTTTTGTCCAAGGATTCTGAGCTCTCTCTCTCTCTCAGTGAATTCCAAAATAAAACATCTGGTCACGTGGATGGTACTATAATAAATTTCTGATCATTAAGGAAAATTAAGTGCACAGACATCAGAATAGGAAAAATGAACAGGTCGGATCTTAGAATAAGGAAAAGATAAACTTGTGTACATGTTGACATCAACATCTTACCTGCTTACGTGTATCGCAGGAGAAGGATGCAAGAGACATAGAGATTCCGAATATAAGATGGGAAGTTTTCAAGTTGATGATGAGGTTGCAAGCTTTTCACATTTTTCATTGTAATAAAAACCCTTTCCGAAGGTAGCTTGTATAATACATTAACTACTTCGTTTAAGCAGATTTATATACACCGGATCAGTAGATGTCACATTGGATATTGCTCAAGATCTTCTTAGAGCGGCTGATCAGTATCTATTGGAGGGGCTTAAGCGTCTGTGTGAATATACTATTGCGCAGGTGAGCTGAGGAGGAGGTAGTTTTATACTTCTATATATTTTTGGGCAAGTACAAAAAATATCTCCGAGCCATGTATTTTTATTTTTTATTTTTTTACTTTAATTATTCTTAATTTTTGATATTGGACTTTAATACATTTTAATGAGTTTATTAGACTTTAGTACATTTTTCTTCGCTAAATGTCATTAAAGATAACTTTTATTGATGAGATTTTCACATTTAGCGACGAAAAGTGTACTTAAGTCTAATAAAATGGTTAAAATGTATCAAAGTCCATTATAAAAAATTAGTAATGTATTAGAGTAAAAAAAATCCATTTTTTTGAAGTGCAAAAAAAGATCTTCGAGGAATTTTTAAGTTACCCATGAGGGGATTTACAACAAAATGCATGTTTTAGAGGAGTTATTTTATTTTAATTTATTTATTTTGTTGCTGTTGTAAATGGGAGTTGGCAGTTTTTAAATGAGGCTCATGTCTTAAAATGTTTGCATAATTGTGTCAGGATATATCTTTGGAAAATGTGTCAAGCATGTATGAGCTTTCAGAAGCCTTCCATGCTATGTCATTAAGACACACTTGCATATTATTTATCTTGGAGCAGTTCGATAAATTAAATGCTAGGCCCGGGTATGTGCTTTTGTCTGTAGAAGATTCAGACCAATATATATAATTATCATCTGCTAAGGGCTAACTTTGTTGTTGTATTAGGTTCTCACACCTGATTCAGTGTATAATACCAGAGATCCGCAATTACTTTGAGAAAACACTCAATAGGCCTAATGCGCATAATTCGCGGCTGTAGATGGTGGGCCCTCCTTAATTCTTGATTTCTAACTAAATATGTATATAAAGTGGTAGGACGTTTGAAGGGTTTATTAATTGGTTGATTGTAGAGGGCCCCCTAATTTTCTTGTGATGGTTAGTGTACTGTTGCTTGTAAACGCGGTAAGTTCTTCCTTGTTGCTAGTGGCTTAGACAATGCTGCTGGTAGCGACCCCGAATTTTTAGTTATACATTGTGAAGGTTAGAGTGCTAACATATTCTCTGTATGTAATTGCTACTCATTGACAGATGCATCCTGTTTTTATGCATCGAGTATGCCTTGGCATAAATCATTTTGCATCTCTCTCTCTCTCTCTCTCTCTCTCTCTCTCTCTCTCAACTTTCACGTGCGCGCGCGCACACACCTTTGGGTGGATACTATTTAAAAATAAATAAATTAAATCACGAGTTTCATGTTAAGCAAATCATGCCCGACCCGATTGTCGTAGTGTATGGATGGAAACAGGGTGTTTAACTGGTTTATAATTGGTAGTCTCCCCCACTTTTTTAAAGCGTGTTTTACCGGCTCAACCTGTAAAAGTTGACCTAAGATTGCTAAATGTCTAAAATCTCATAATTTCTCATGCCCAAATTAAGTTTTTTTGTTTAATTTTTTATATGTAATATATAAAACTAGATGAGATTTCAGAACTACCCATCTCAACGGTGTCTCCATGAGAGATCAATCAGTTCAAGGGCATGTGTTGCGTTGTGAAGGTATGACAAAATTAGATAATAAGTCGGCAATTTTGGCATGGCCTTTTGCCTTATGTGATGTGAAATAAGCAAGTTTGGCATGGTCTCTTTTTGTGTTAAAACTTAAAGCAGCTTTCCCCTCCCCTCACTAGGCCGTCTTGATGGTATCAGTGCTACGAATATGTTATAGGCCATTGCCACATTCCTTCCGTGAATGTGGCGTGATTTAAGTTAGAAAGATTTTAGAGGAATAACTTAAACTTACTTGCATAGGTTAGTCAATTGAATGGCTTAATACAATTTTTTAATAGAGAATTAAACTCAAGTCATGTTTCATTTTACATATGGATTTATAGAACAACTTTTTAGGTTTATAAATATAATTTTCGTGGTACAATAACATTTATTGGTGTGGTTCCTATAAAGTCAAGTGTGGACAAAACTGATAATGTTATTTGTTTTAGTTAAAGAGGTATTTATATTTATATTTATTTCTTTACTCGTACTCATTTAAAATTCATTCTAAAAATAAACATATATTTATATTTATATTTATATCGGAATTTTTGTCGGAGACTGACGGAATTCTCGTCGGATTGCTTCTCTCTATCTCTGTCTATTTCTTTCATTTTTTTGGTTCGCGCCAGTAGCACTATTGTTCGCGTTGGAGAAGAAGGTTTTTCACCGAAAAAAAAGGAATTTTCATCGAAAAAATGGAGGTTTTAGGGAAATAGTAAATTTATCTGTGTCGATTTTTTTGTCAAAAAATATCGAATATGGGTGTTATTGGATAAATCTTGATGAATAGATTTCAAATATATAAATTTTGAATTTGTAGATTTGAAGTTATAGACTTCATTTTTTTTTTGTCGTATGAGTTGCAAATGGTATATTGGTTATATTTCATGATTTTTTTATCACGAGGATTCAATTATAAAATTGTGTGGTGTGTCTTATTTTCACATACTTTGAGTTGAGTTTGACTCGTCTCCAAAAGTCCCATTTTATAATTTTGGTCAGGGAGCGTTTGATATCCTTAAAAATGCATCATTTCATTTTTAGAACTTTGCAATTGAGCGTAGGTTAATATATGAAACTAAACTTGACCGCACAGTAGTTCTCCCCCCACTTGTTTTGGGGGTGGGTGGGTCGGGGTGGGGGACTCTTCTCTTTTCATTTTTATTTGTTTAACAAGTTATTTCAATTATTAGGTTTTATCTTTTATTTAGTTACTTATTTTAACCAGGTTGTTTAGTTATCTACTTTAATTAGGAGACATACTCCACAAGCTACTATCTATACTAATATAAAAGGAACACAACCTCCTACTTTTAAGGATGGTTCTCACATCAACTTTTTCGACCCTTATCTACCCCTGTCTCTGACACTAGGCCTGTAAACGGATATGATTCAGATCGGATCAGGCAAATCCAAATCCATATCAGTTTATGTTAAACGGATTCGAATCCGATCCGATTATCCGTCGGATTATCTGTTAGGGTTCCAAATCCATATCCGTTTATGTTAAACAGATTCGGATCCGATCCGATTATCTGACAGACTATTTTTTTTAATTTATTTTTATAATAATTTTCATTAAAAAAATAAATAACGATATGTCAAAACATATACTTTTGACCACTTGATTTGCAACAGTTTAATTTTCAACTCTTAGGAGCCGTGTGTGTGTGTCTTTATCCTTTTATATGAGGGAGATTTTTTTTAATATAATATTATAACTATTATAATATATATTTAAAATATTATTAAATACAATATATTATATACACACACACACACACACAGAAAGGATCTCATGCATACCCAGTTGCATACCCTCTGTGCGGATCATTTTTTTAAAAAAGTAAAAAAAATATTTTTGGTTGAATTTTTTATATGATTTTTAAACATTTCAGTAGGAAATTCAACTAAAAATTAATTGTTTTGCTATTTAAAAAAAATCGGTCAAACTTTGCAGTTTTTAAGTTGTTAAAAACTAACAAAGTTTGACCGATTTTTAAAAATAGCAAAAACATTCATTCTGAGTTCAATTTTTTTTATGGTTCTACTGAAATGTTTAAAAATTATACGGAAAAAATTTGTCTAAAAACATTTTTTTTACTATTTTATCAATCTGGGGTATGCATGTGAACCTCTCTCTCTCTCTCTCTCTCTCTCTCTCTCTATATATATATATATATATATATATATATATATATATATAGGGAGGCTCACCTACATCATGCTCTATATATCACTCATGCATCATGCGCAATTCTAAGCCCTAAAAAACCTTTTTTTCAAATTTTATATTTTTTCCATGAAATTAACCTTCCAATTAACCCATATGAAAAAAATTAGGTCAAAATACATTTTGTAACTATTTTTAAAAAATTCACAAAAAATTGCTAAAAATACCTTATTTTTAAGGGTCTGCGCCAACAGCTTTTGTGAATTTTTTAAAAATAGCTACAAAATGTATTTTGACCTAGTTTTTTGTATATGGGTTGATTGGAAGGTTAATTTCAAGGAAAAAAATATAAAATTTGAAAAAAAAGTTTTCTAGGGCTTAGAATTAAGTGTGATGTACGGTGTGGTGCATGGTGTAGGTGAGCCTTCCTCTCTCTCTCTCTCTCTCTCTCTCTCTCTCTCTCTATATATATATATATATATAGTCCTGCTCTTATGCGAACTAGTCCGCATTTTAAGAATGCGGACGGACATGTGTCACCCGACGGTGAGCTCAGAAAAGAGAGAGAGTGTGTCTATAATTTAGGCGATAATTTTTATGCGCACTGTTAGGTGACACATGCCCGGTCCGCATTCTTAAAATATGGACTAGTTCGCACAAGAGCATTATATATATTAAAAATATTAATCGGATCGGATTATTAATGAATCGGAGTATATAAATCCGAATCCGCTCCATTTAATAAACAAATAATTGGGTAATCGAGTAATTAGATAATCAGATTTTACGCATGATCAATATCCATTTAAATGGATCGGAATCAGATTCGAAAAAAAATTCGATCCATTGACAGGCCTATTTGACACCATTAGAAGAAATGAACATCCCGCATAATAATTCTGATCAACAATCCGACCACCCAAACCAAAAAAAAATTCGATAAGCGGTTATCACACTCGCGGTACGTGCGTGCTCCTCTTCTAGTTGGGCTATAAATAAAATCATGAGCTCTTATTTGTAATTAGTTTTCATTCTCTGATTATGAGTTAATGAGAAAATAGTGCATTCAAGCAACATTGAGATTGTTTATTTATTTTCGTGTGATTTATTTACGCTTTCGTATCCTAATGCATATCAAAGTGGTATCAGAGCCGCGTTTTCCCTTGGAGGATAAAATTGGTGATAATGATGGATGTGCGAAACAAGTAGATGAATAAGCGTGTTGGGCGCTTGGAAGAAGGACTTGGAGAGATCAAGGGGATGCTCCAAACCCTACTCGCCAGATCTACGACTACATTGTTTCATCAACTTCGCAACAAACCCTAGCCTTGCAACAATCCAACAACAAAGCCTTAGCTGCCAAAATCCCAAACACAACCACTTACTTAAACAAATTTGCATTCACACCACCCAAACCCTAGCTGTTCTGCTTCAAACCTTTACCCCAGACCACCCCGTAACCTAACCCACCACCCCGACCCTCATAGACCATCGATGACCCTTGCCGTGGCTGTGAGATGCTGACCAGAGCTCCGGCGCATCAAAAATCCACGGCTTACACTTTCGCATCCTAATTAACATCAAAGTGGTATCAGAGTCATGTTTGCTCTCGGCCGATACAATTGGTGATAAAGGTGGATACCTAATACAAGTAGATGAACAAGCGTATTGAATGATTGGGAGAAGGACTTGGAGAGATCAAGGGGATGCTCCAAACCCTCCTCACCGGATGTGTGCTCATGATGGATAACAACGACATTGTTGCATCAACTTTACAACAAACCCTAGCCCTGCAAAAATCCAACGACCAAACCTTAGCAGCCAAAATCCCAAACACAACCACCGCCCAAACAAATCTGCATTCACACCACCCAAGTCCTAGCCGTTCTACTTGAAACCTCCACACTGGAACACCCCGCAACCCAACCCACCACCCCTGACCCTCGTAGACCACCGATGACCCTCCCCATGGTTGTGAGATGCCGACCAGAGCTCCGGCGCACCAAAAACTCGCAACTCCATCACCTTATAGATAAACCCTTTTGTGAAACCCTAGATTCTCAAATCCTCTTGCTCAATCCCCCCTTCAAGGCGGTCCCAACCCTTAGTGACTCTCGTCGTCACCATTAGGCCCTCGCCAAAGCTCCGGTGAGGACATGGCAACCCCTCTATGGTTCTAGACTTGTTCTTTTCAAATCCCAATCTAACTTTAATCCTCAAACACACCTAAACCCCACTCTCCCTTCCATGACCCGTGACCCATACTCAACAAACTATCAACCATAACCCTTTCATACTACGTAACCCACCAGAGTGCTCCAAATATACCCCTAAGCTGCTCCCGTGACACAAGAATGGAGCGGGCAACCAGTAAAAGACCCGTTAATGAGTCATATGTGTACCGACCTACTTCTCCCATGGCGGATCAAGTTTTGTTAGAGGCTGTTGGTACTCAAGTGGTGGATTCAATACTGTTTGATCAACATTCAATCGATCCATGCTTGGTGATAGAAAATGGGTGAGAGACGATGCTATACTATGTACACTGAGTGCTTATTGGATTGCATGCCCGATGATTCAATATACGTCAAATTTGCAGGCTTTGAGTTGGATAAGGAAATAATAGAATGGAAAAGGGGCCAAATACAAATATTGATGAATGGTCCTTATTACTCCACTGTTTAGTTGTTAATATGGCCCCAATAGTAGCTATAAACACTAAAGGGACATGAATTGTGATGTTACCATGTTAGGCTTTGACTCAGATCATACGTTAAAGTTCAACGGTAATCAGCCTTATCTAAGATATTTGTAATTGAAACTCACTCGTCTCATAATATACTTGCATAATATTAACACATCATCTCGCAATATAACAATATTATTGATGATTATGCATTAACATAATTGAAGTCAACGATCATAAAGTATTTTAATCCAACCCTAATAACATAAAAAGCGACCACACCCTCATATATGACTACAAATAAATAAGAAGCGTGTCTCAAGGTCAATAAATCTTTAAGGCCTCAGCCTTAAACTCCACTACCAACTGGCGATGAAAAAAAGGAATCAAAGAAATAGATCAACACTTAATGCTTGATATTTGAAATAAGAATTAACACTACATATATCCAAAAGTCTCCATGATAACTGGATACCAATAAATATAATAACATAAACTATAATGATGTCTCAAATTTAAAAACCAAATCAATGGGGTGAACACAATATATAACAAACTGTAATGGCAAACCCATTACTTAAAACCATTGAGGCTTGACCAAAGAACCTAACTAACAATGGTTTGTCAAATGAGGCTTTGATATTTACCAAAGCTTTGCATCCTCAGTCAACCAAACCACTTATCCTCTGTGACCTTCTATGGAATTCCTAGGACCTCATCCTCGACAAGACCTTGTTCCAAGATCTCCTTGCCAAAGATCAAGACCACCTTCTTAGACAATTATAAGATAAACACTATGCAAATAACCGTTCACGCTCTAATCCTAGCCAAGCTTTATGCATGGCGTGAGCTCAAAATTATACTATCATCCAAATCTAAAGCACAAAGACTAGCCACGCTAAACCATTAGATTTTTTCCCAGCCTTAAGCACAAAGCAAAAGGCCATATACAATCCTAAACTATTGCATCTTTATAGAGGCCCCAAAATGGCATTAGCCATGTCACTAGATAGAGTACAAAATGTACTAAAAAGAAATCTAAGGCACAATATGAAGTTTGCCTTAGTGTCTAGGGACAATAAGAAAGATATAAAGCTCATGATATGTGTTTAATCTAAGAGGTGGAATGATTAGTTGGAGGAGTATGAAACAATCATGCATTGCCGACTCCATTACAAAGGTTGAATGTATTGTTTCTATGGAGGAAGCTAAGGAGGCAATATGACTCAAGAGCTTCCTAAGTCATCTATGAGAAAAATTTCTAAACACATTGAGCGTATGTGTCACATGATTGTATATATATCACATGGAGATATGATGTGATTGTGACAACCCGGATATAATTATGATAAATTATATTTAAATCATGCTTATCTAATGTGATGTGAATAATGTGTTATTAGTATATCTAATGTTAAGTGATTATGTTTAGTCTAATCCTTCTTTCATAAATCGTGAAATATAGAGTTATGTACGAATACAAAATTTTGTTATTTTCGATAGAAATGTTCCTGTTTAAGACTAGTTTTGACCCTTATAACATTACAAATGACTTGAGGCGAAAACTAGATAGTTGTAGACATGTGAGTTAGGGTGGTAACACAACTAACGGTGCATCAAACGGATGTCCGAGTAAGAAGTTAGGCCGAATTTATGAACAAGGGGCAAATCTGTCCATTTCATTTAAGTGGTAAATTGTCTTTTAGTAAACCAAATGTTTTAATTTGATTGGTTGGCATGGGAGGCAGCCTTGGCCGACTTAAACCTCTCCATTTAACTTATTTCTTCAGTAAATATAACCCTAGGTTCAGTTTTGGAGAGATTTAAGCTTAAGGAAATAGAAAGTAGAAGTTTAAGGAAGAAAGATTACAAGAAAAGCTAGGAAAATTCCAAGAAAATCCTTAAAGTGTTTCCAAGGTGTAAGGTCAAATAAACCCAGTTCAGCTCCACCAGAAGGAAATGGGAATACATATTTAACAACCCAATGTGAGTGTACTTAATGAGTTGATTATGGATATGATGTGTATGTATTATATGTTGAGATGATATGGCTTATTAAAAGTCATGAGATGTTGAGATGTTATGGCTTATTAAAAGTCAAGAGATGTTGAGATGTTATGGCTTTATAAAAGTCAAGATATGTTGAGTTTCTATAAAATTCAGGAGATGTTAGGTTATTAAAACCTATGGATATGATTATTGCCTACGGGCAGGAGATGTGGGGTTTATTAACTCCGAATATGTATATGGCCTAATTTGGCACACACACACACACACACACACACACACACACACACACACACACATATATATATATATATATATATATATATATATATATATATATATATATATATATATATGTGTGTGTGTGTGTGTGTGTGTGTGTGTGTGTGTTGAGATGTTAATATAGTACTTTTACTATATAGAGATGTAGTACATTCACTGAGTTTTTAAACTCATGGTTTTATATGCTTACATTTCAGGTTTTGAAGCTGCCAATGCCAGGTCTAGGAGGTTGAGTGAATTGTAGTAGGTCTCTTCAGTTTTGTTTTATACATTGTACTAGTTGTAATTAAGTTAAATGGTATGGGAGTTTTGTATAAATTATGTCTCCTCAAAACGATTGGATTTTTAGTATTCCGCATTTTAACCTTGAAGTTGTTTTAATGTGTATTACAAAATAAATAAATAAATAATAAGTGTGTTTTGTGAACTAATTAGTTAATTATATCGTAATGGGGTTAGGGTGTGACAACTTGGTATCAAAGCTTTAGGTTTTTATATTCTGGGGTTAGAGAGTCTAGATGTGGCAGTGGCAGAAATAGTGTGGTGTGGGTCATTTATATTAACTAGTGAGAAATACTAACCATTATGTTAGATATAAATGTTGTACTGTTATTTCTGGAATTGTGGTTTATAACAGATAGTAAGATATGGAAGGAGAAAATGTTCACGAGAGGGTGGATAAGGAGTCTTCAAATACAGTAAATCAACAAAATCCAAATAATGTAGAGGGGGCATCTGAATAACTTACAGATATGCAGAGAATAGATCGTGCCATGACTTTAATGGCAGAATAACAAAACATATTTATGACGCAAATAACAGAACAATAAGCCAAATACTTGGAGGAGCAGACTTTGGCTAGAAGAGATAGGGAAATAAAATGAGAGGAGAAGAATACTCTGTACGAGAAGTTTATTAAATTGAACCCCCAGTATTCTCAGGTTCTGTAGATCCTTTAGAAGTTGAGGCTTGGGTCAGAGACACATAAACTATCTTCGGGGTGATGAATGTACCCGACGCGCATAAAGTAATTTTGGCTACTTTCATATTAAAGTGCGAAGCTAAATGGGAGTATTCCAAACATTTATTGCTTACTCTGGGGGGAGGTGAGGTAATTACTTGGGATTCCTTTATTAAACTCTTACATGAAAAGTATTTTCCTCGTATGTATCGGAAACAAAAGGAGAGAGAATTTTTATCATTGACTCAGGGGAATATGTCGGTCAGGGAGTATGAAACAAAATTTATATCTTTGTCTCAATTTTCATTACGTTTCTTGCACAATGAGGAGGACAAATGCACCAGATTTCAGGATGGGTTGAATTTGGTTATCGAGTCTAGACTCACTACACTTGAAATGGTAGATTATACTTCTTTTGTTAACAAAGCTATGATGGTTGAAGGAGATGTTAATGATGCAATAAAGAATAGGGAACAAGGGAAAAGAGGAGTAGATTTGATCCATATCAGCAAAAGGAAGGCAATATAGAATACTCAAAATAGGGGAGTCAAAGATTTCAGCGCAGTAGAGGGTCTGGAAATTATGTTCAGAATAGGACACCAAGCAGTTTTAGGGGTGCAGGATCGACGGGCCAACATAATAGACAACAGGAGAATGACAATGGGAAGTCTAAGCCTGTTACATGCTATTTTTACAAAGTTGAGGGACATATCAGTCTAGATTGTCCCAAGTTAAAGGGAGTAAAATGTTATCACTGTCATCAAATTGGTCATACCAAAAAGAACTATCCTATGCTACTGGGAGGGATTCAATCAGCTACTACTAGTCGAGGCTCATCACCTGGAGGCATAGGGAGGGGAGGAGGTAGAGGACAGGCTAGTGGATCCAGGTCTCTGGGAAGGATATTTGCTATGACTTTACAGGATACTCAGGCTACTCCAGAGGTTTGTGACAGGTACATTTTCTGTCATGAACAAATATGCTTATGTTCTTATTGATCTAGGTTCTACTCATTCATTTGTATCATTGTCATTTACCATGCATTTGGGTAGACCATGTTCTTATCTAGATTGTGGTTTATATATTTCTACACCTATGGGCGATGTGATGTTAGTGGAGCTTGTGTATAAAAATTATGTTTTGTATGTGGGGGAAAGGGAGTTGACCATTGATTTAATTCCACTAGATATTCGAGATTTTGATATTATCTTGGGTATGGACTGGTTATCTTCCTATCATGCATCAATTGACTACTTTTGTAAGGAGGTTTCATTTAATATGCAGGGGGAGGAAGAATTCAAATTTATTGGGGAAAGAAATGTGGTTCCGAACTGTCTTATTTTTGCCCTTCGGGCATGGAAATTGTTAAATAAGGGTTGTCAAGGCTTTTTAGCATATATTGTCGATACAAACAGGGAATTGTGAAAATTAGAAAATATGCCAGTAGTTAAGGAGTTCGTAAATGTGTTCCCAGATCAGTTACCAGGATTTCCACCTAACAGAGAGGTAGAGTTTACTATCGATTTAGTGTCTGGTACATCTCCAGTTCTATTTCTCCATATAGAATGGCACCTGTGGAACTAAAGGAGTTAAATGTTCAACTGCAATATTTGCTAGACAGAGGTTTTATTCGACCGAGTGTATAACCATGGGGTGCTCCGGTATTATTTGTGAAAAAGAAAGACGGCTCCATGCGACTTTGCATTGATTATTGGCAGTTGAACAAGGTAACTATTCAAAATGAATATCCATTGCCTCGTATTGATGATTTGTTTGATCAATTACAAGGTGCTAAATTATTTTCAAAAATTGATTTGAGATCGGGTTATCATCAATTAAGGGTGAGAGATTGTGACATTTTTAAGACAGTTTTTCGTTCTCGCTATGGTCATTATGAATTTTTGGCAATGCCATTTGGGTTAACAAATGCTCCTACAGTGTTTATGGATTTCATGAATCGGGTATTTCATCCTTTCATAGATTCATTTGTGATTGTCTTTATCGATGATGTTTTGATATACTCACCTAGCCAAGAGGAACATGAGAAGCATCTAAGAGTTATATTGCAAGTTTTGCGAGATAGTCAATTATTTGCTAAGTTTAGCAAATGTGAGTTTTGGTTGAATCAAGTAGTATTTCTGGGGCATGTTGTTTCGAGAGATGGAATTAATATTGACCCCAAGAAGGTAGAGGCAATTGTGCAATGGGAAAGACCACGAAATGTAACAGAGATAAGGAGTTTCCTAGGATTGGCTGGATATTATAAAAGATTCATAAAGGGGTTTTCATCTATAGCCTTACCGTTGACTAAATTAACCTGAAAGGAAGTGAAATTTGTGTGGAGTGATGAATGTCAGCACAACTTTGAAAAGTTGAAAAATAGGTTAGTATCAACTCCAGTTCTCACTGTTCCATCCAGTGGAGAAGGTTTTGTGATTTATACTGATGCTTCACATCAGGGTCTGGGTTGTGTTTTCATGTAATATGGAAAGGTAATTTCTAATGCATCAAGACAGTTAAAGACGCATGAACGTAATTATCCTACACACGATTTAGAACTTGCGGCTATTATTTTTGCCTTGAAATTATGGAGACATCATTTATATGGAGAGACGTGTGAAATTTTCACTGACCATCAAAGTTTGAAGTATTTATTTACACAGAGAGACTTGAATTTGAGACAAAGACGTTGGATGGAGTTAATTAAAGACTATGATTGTACCATTCACTATCATCCCGGGAGGGCCAATGTTGTTGTAGATGCTCTAAGTCGGAAGCCATTGGGGGAGGTTATCTTGTATTCAATGTGCACGGGTTGACAATATTATGGAATTAAGACTGATGGGAGTAGAGTTGAACTTAACTGAAATTGGGGCATTAATTGCACATGTTATAGTGAGACCTTTACTGGCAGAACACATACGAAATTTGCAAGTCAATGATTCATTTCTTGAGAAGAAAAAACGGGAAATCCTGGATGGTAAAGAGAGTGGCTTTGAAATTAAGAATGATGAATCGCTGTGTTATAAAAATAGAATTTATGTACCGAATGATCCATCTTTAAAGAGGGATATATTAGAAGAGTCACATAGTTTTATTTACGCTATGCATCCTGGAGGTACCAAAATGTATAGAGATTTGAAAGAGTATTACTGGTGGAATAATATGAAACGTGAATGTTTAGTATGTCAGCAAGTGAAGCTGGAGCATCAGAAGCCGACAGGATTATTGCAGTCATTGCCTATTTCGGAATGGAAATGGGAGAATATAACGATGGACTTTGTTACAGGATTACCCCGATCACCAAAGGGGCAGATTCTATTTGGGTGATTGTAGACCGATTGACGAAGTCAACTCATTTTCTTCCAGTTAAGACCACCTACACTGTTGACAAGTATGCACGTATGTACGTTGATGAGATTATCCATTTGCATGGGGCACCAGTGTCAATAGTATTAGATAGAGATCCAACATTCACTTCTAAGTTTTGGCCTCGGTTACAGAATGCTATGGGCACAAGTTTGAAGTTTAGTATTGAATTTCATCCACAAACCGATGGGCAATCAAAAAGAACGATTCAAATATTAGAAGACATGTTGCGAGCCTGTGTATTTGAGTTCAAAGGTAGTTAGGATGATCATTTTCCATTGATGGAAAATTCGCGTATAATAATATTTATCAGTCCACCATTGACATGGCTCCTTATGAAGCTTTATATAGGAGGAGATGTAGAACGCCATTATGTTGGGATGAAGTAGGTGAAAGGAAAATCTTGGGTCCTGAATTAATAGATATGACGACTGAAAATATCAAAATGATTCGGGAACGAATAAAGATAGCTCAAAGCAGGCAAAATTTTTATACAGATAAAAGGAAGTACCCATTAGAATTTCAAAAGGGAGATTTTGTATTCCTACGTATTTCACCGTGGAAGGGCGTCATGAGATGTGGAAAAAAGGGGAAACTAAGTCCAAGATACATTAGACCATATGAGGTGTTGGAAAGAATTGGGAACCTGGCATATAGATTAGCATTACCTCCAGATTTATCTCGTTTAGATGATGTGTTTCACGTATCGATGCTTCGTAAGTATTTGGCGGATCCATCTCATCAGCTGAAAACCCAGCCTATTGAACTGAAAGAATACTTGTCGTACATTGAGGAACCGGTGGATATTATTGATCGTAAGGAGAAAGTATTAAGGGAAAAAGTTATTCCCTTAGTTAAAGTTATGTGGATGAGCCATGGAATTAAATAAGCAACTTGGGAGATGGAGGATAGCATGAAGAAACAGTGATAAGCACCCAAAACTGTACAATTTGTACCCCGAATAGACGTACTTTAGTTGCTAATTCTCGACATTATGGGTCTTATGTGTTTAATTGTTCAATATGCAGGCTTAATTGCAGTTGCGGTGTCAAAAGCTATATTCCAAGCAAATTGCAGTTAAATTGGAGCTAAATACCCCAATCCCCTGACCCTAACCTAGCCCATCCTAGCGTAAACCTACCCCAAAACCCGTGTGTGTGTTAGTTTGTGCCCTTTTATTATTTTTTAGATTTTTAGTTTGAGTCATTTTAGTTTTAGGATTATTTTAGATTTATTTAGAATTTTTAGGTTTTATTTTCTATTTTCTATTTTTTCTATTTTATTTTTTCTATAATTTTATTTTATTTTGATTTTTATTAGTTTTGATTTTGATTTTTATTAGGATTAGATTTTTTTTAAGATTTTATTTTTTAGTTTTATTTGATTTTACATTTATTTAGGATTTTAATTTTAGTTTTATTAGATTTTATTTTTATTTTTTTATTTCTTTTTAGTTTCATTTTTAATTGAGTCTTTATTTTATTTTTAGAATAGGAATTTAATTTTTAGATTTTTAATTTTATTAGTTTTATTTTATTTATTTTTAGTTAATTTTATTTTTATTTTATTTTTTAGGTGTACAAATAACACACACACACAACACATACCCAACATCACTCTCTCTCTACACCCTGCCGGAAACCCAACGACCAACCCTTCGAACTTATCTCTCCCTCCGGTTGCAACCCCCTGCGCCGGAGCTCTAGCCACCTGCTCCCTCCTCTATATCCGGTCGACGACTTCACCTCAACCCTCCCTCCGGCGCGTCGTCGGCCAACCCACATCACTCCGACCACCGCCCCCTGCTCCGGCACTGGACCCACGGCGGCACCCACAGTCGTTGCCATTTCCGCCCGAAACCAACCCAAATCCACCCACTGCCTCCGCCGACAGTACCCGTCGCCCACCTGCAAAGTCGCCCAGACTGGACCTCCCTTGTACCCATACCCGCCGACGTTTAAGCTTGACCCGAAACTGAGTTCAACCCGAACCAACTCAACCGGATTAGACCCATCTCCGGTCGACGACTCATATCCCCAAACCCGGTTTCATGAAGCCCCTTGTCCCAATCCCAATCTAAAAGCCATTTCCAACCCATTTTCAAAAGCCCAACCACGATTTCTTTTATCGACCTGTTAACATGCCAAACAAACCAAAACTAAAAGACCAAGACCAAGTCAACTAATAAACCCACTTAAACCACTTAAACCATTTTACCAATTTTACCCCCAACTACTCTTTTATCCCAAAACCCCAAAATACCCATAAACATATCAGATTTTTTATTCCCTCACCCCTCATTCACATGACCTCACACCATATCCACATGCACCCCCTAGCCATATACCCAATATACCCCTTTGCTCCATGTGCCTACTATATAAGAAGACCATTCTCATTTAAAGAGAGGACTCATCATCAAAAAGAGAGAGAAAATTCTAGAGAAAAGTAGAGAGTTAGGTTAAAAATAAATTAGGTAGAAATATTTGTAAATAGTTTTATTTTCTTTTTTTTAGATATTTGTGAGTGATAAATGTGTGAAATTCAATTGAGTTATTTATTGTTGGATGCTCATATTGGATGGATTGTGCTTAATTTTCAAGAACAGAAGTTCAATTTCACATCAAGAGATTGGGGTTTGATTGTTCTTTTTTCTTCTCATTTATTTTATGCCTTTGATTATTAACTTGTCATATTTCATATCATGTTAGGCTAAAACCCCTTTCAAGGGGTGGGGAAAAGCCCTTATTTGATGTTGTTTTATTTTAATTAGTTTAATTACTTGAAAAATCCCTTTGAATGTTAATTTTGATCCCGCACCCTTAAATTTACGCCTCGAGAGAGGGTAAATGATTTTCGAGAGAAAATCGAAATTCTAGTTATAATATCCATTTTAGATTCAAACTAGAGATAGGGGTTTCTTAAGTGGGGTATTATAACTTGAATTTCAACTCTAAATTTGTTTTCTAAGATTTACATAAATTTTAATTGATCGATCCTAGCGGGTGATTAATTAAATGGAGTGTAGATCTATTTTTCTAGAGTTGTGGGGTGTTAAACTTAATTTTTTAAAATATTACTATTATAATTACACTTGCAACGAGAGTTGGTTTGTAATTTTGATATTAATTTGGGATAATTCAAATAATTAAATTAATTAATTAGAATAACTAAAATTTGTGGTGTAATCCCACTCCTTGATCGTTCTCTCAATTATGTACCTCACTTTATCTCTTATTTTTAGTGTTAGACTTTATTTTTCATATTAGTCACTTTCTAGTTAGTTGTTATCATTTCACATTTAATTTAGTTTAGTTTAGTTTAAATCATGACCTCACCATATTGTTTTAATATTGAAAAAGCTAAAAAAAGTAGAAAAGTGGAAAAGCACAAAAAGAAAATAAAAAGTGAATTACAATTGAATTTGTTTCTAGCTTACTCCCTAGGAAGTGGATTGATACCCTTACTTACCTTTACACTTGAGTTTATTAATTTTATAGGTATTTGAGGTTTTGATTAGAAGGACTTTTCAAGCAACGACAAACATACACGTAAAAGTTCTTTCTATCAAACAGTATCCCCATTTGTTAGGTAAGTGACCTTTATATGAAATTTTGGGGACGAAATTTTCTAAGGGGGAAGTTGTGACAACCCGGATATAATTATGATAAATTATATTTAAATCATGCTCATCTAATGTGATATGGATAATGTGTTATTAGTATATCTAATGTTAAGTGATTGTGTTTAGTCTAATCCTACTTTCATAATTCGTGAAATGTCGAGTTACGTAAGAACACAAAATTTTGTTATTTTTGATAGAAATAATCCTGCTTAAGACTAATTTTGACCCTTATAACATTAAAAATGACTTGAGGTGAAAACTAGATAGTTGTAGACATTTGAGTTAGGGTGGTAACACAACAAACAGTGCATCAAACGGATGTCCGAGTAAGAAGTTAGGCCGAATTTACGAGCAAGGGGCAAATCTGTCCATTTCCTTTAAGTGGTAAATTGTCTTTTAGTAAACCAAATGTTTTAATTTGATTGGTTGGCATGGGAGGCAACCTTGGCCGACTTAAACCTCTCCATTTAACTTATTTCTTCAGAAAATATAACCCTAGGTTCAGTTTTGGATAGATTTAAGCTTAAGGAAAGAGAAAGTAGAAGTTTAAGGAAGAAAGATTACAAGAAAAGCTAGGAAAATTCCAAGAAAATCCTTAAAGTGTTTCCAAGGTGTAAGGTCAAATCAACCCAGTTCAGCTCAACCAGAAGGAAACAAGAATACATAGTTAACAACCCAATGTGAGTGTACTTACTGAGTTGATTATGGATATGATGTGTATGTATTATATGTTGAGATGATATGGCTTATTAAAAGTCATGAGATGTTGAAATGTTATGGATTATTAAAAGTCAAGAGATGTTGACATGTTATGGCTTTATAAAAGTCAAGATATGTTGAGTTGCTATGCAATTCAGGAGATATTAGGTTATTAAAACCTATGGATATGATTATTGCCTACGGGCAGGAGATGTGAGGTTTATTAACTCTGGATATGTATATGGCCTAATTTGGCACAGAGATGGATATATATATATATATATATATATATATATATATATATATATATATATATATATTGATATGTTGAGATGTTAATATAGTACTTTTACTATATAGAGATGTAGTACATTCACCGAGTTTTTAAACTCATGGTTTTATATGTTTACATTTCAAGTTTTGAAGCTGCCACTGCCAGGTCTAGGAGGTTGAGTGAATAGTAGTAGGGTCTCTTCAGTTTTGTTTTATACATTGCACTAGTTGTAATTAAGTTAAATGGCACGGGAGTTTTGTATAAATTATGTCTCCTCAAAACGATTGGATTTTTAGTATTCCGCATTTTAACCTTGAAGTTGTTTTAATGTGTATTACAAAATAAATAAATAAATAAATAATAAGTGTGTTTTGTGAACTATTTAGTTAATTATATCATAATGGGGTTAGGGTGTGACAGTGATAGTGACCAAGATTGCATGTGAGAACAACTAAACATATAGTTTTACAATGATTTTGCGAGTAAGGACTTTTGACCGTCATATAGATGGGATATGAGTTAGATGCATGGCCGACTTAAGTGTAAATGGGAGATTCTTCGAATTTTACCCTTAAGACCATATGATTGTGAATACATATATTAATTTAATAATAGATTGTCTTTAGCTCTATCTAATGCGAATATAATTATAGGAATGCTTTATATTTATTGCCAAATATATTTTTATGTCTGTAATAACCCATTTGTTTTAAGACCCTAATTTTGAAAGTAAACTAGCTTGTATACGCATCAAATTATTTAAATAAACAAAACCATATCTACTTGTTGTACTCATAAGCTATGAGACCCAGAGAAAAATTCTATACTAAGCAACCCTGATATGATCCTATAAGAATTAGAAATCTGAAAGTCAACTATGAACTTGAGAGAATTCCAAAATGTCTCCTATATCTTCAAATAGTTCTTAATTTCACCTTGTTTACACTTGGGAGTTAATACCAATTATGGAAATTATTCACATTATTTATACTTCAAATATTTATCAAGATCAAGTTCAAAATGTTTAAGAATTTGCACATAAACCCTCAAAATTTCATACAAAGAAGTAAATGACCTTTACATAAACCACAAAGTTACCCAGGGATCAAAATCAAGTAATAGACCTTTACACATGACCCCCCTAACAGTCTTGGACCTGCTGGAACCCTAGTGTGCATCTTTACACAAGTACCCAAGTGTTAAACATACACCCTTCAAATTAAACTACTTCAATCTTTAATGAAATCCACCTCTTTCTTACACCAATTAATAGCCCCTCTCAGCTGTTATATAATCCCCAAAAACCTGTAATGAAATGGACACAACAACCTTGTTAAAATTTAAATTCTGTAAGGACAAATTTCCAATCGACTCAATTTATTTATAATTGGATGAATTCCAGACAAAATAGTTTGAGTCTAGGCTGGCTATTGAGTTGTGATCTCTCAAAGCCAATGACGTTACAAGTTCAAAAATATGCAGTTAAAGCTTTGAAGATAATATCATGCAGAGTTTTGTTCTTCACATTCAGATGGTTCTAGATCACTCAGGTATGGATGCTTAGTGATATATGGGATTTAGAATCTTGTTTAAATGATAGATGATTTAAAATGTTTTTAAATGTTGGGAATTGAAAATATAATTTTTGGAAACGCATTTTAAATTATTTTTGAGTTAAAATATTTTTAGAAATTTCAAGGATTTTTTTATAAAATAAAATCAGATTTAATCAGAGTTCAATCGACATTCACATGTCATTCAAATGACATGGTGATGTCATTCTAATGACCTGCCACCTCGAATTTTGTGTTTCATTATAAAAAGACTTCGTTTATTCAGAAGTACAGAGATAACCTTTGCCAAAACATTTCGACAACAGTTTGCTAAAGGTTCCCAAAAGTTATCCACAGTTAAGAGTTTTTCAAGATCTAATCTCATAATTCCATAGATTATGATCTTGATTGTATTTATCAAAAAATTGTACTTCATCGGTTTCCGTGAATGCTGGTTATGAAGATGAAGCGGTGGATTTCGTGTTCTGATTCATTGACGGTTCTGAGGCTACATAGGTGGATATCGAGGTACATGTGGACTCATGTGCTGTGGAACTGGCATAGGTGGACTCTTGTATTGCACTATAGAGGAGCAGTTGAAGAGAAGAAGAGGCATCAAGGCTCGTGGGTGATCGAGTTATTGAGTAAGACTAAATTATCTCTTTGTAATTTCCATATCATAGTGATTGTCTGACCTGGTCGTCCGAGGTTTTTTCCCTAAGTGGTTTCCTTGTACATCGATGTTTATTGTGATTGTTTTATTTAAGTTATCTTCTTAATCACTTTAATTCATGCTATAGGACTAGCAAGATAAAATTTGGTAAATCAAAATTGAGTTTTTCAGAAGATAAGTTTGAGACATAACATTTGGATAAATAAAAAATATTGCATTCACCTAAAGATAACTGTTAAAGGCCCTTGTCAAATTGGTATCAGAGCTAGAACACTAATTTATTGTGCTTGTGATCCCTATATCTTTATGCATGAATTTTGGTGGACTTGATGATCTTAAAACAAACTTGTTTGAAGGGCCTAATTAGAAAATGCGTATGAAATTTTCACTTAAGACTTTTTTAAAAAAGAATAAATCTGAGAGGTGTCTTGGTTGTGAGGGGTTTGGTCATATGATAGATGAGTGCCCCACTAATCTTTCTAAGGATGTTAACAATCAAAGAACTCATGTTTCCACCCTTAGTGATAGTGAACCGGAAGAGGAAAACTTTTATGCAAGTAAGCGAGATCTTACCACCTTCGTGGATAATCATGTGAGTGATGATGACAAATCTTCTCATGAATATATTTCTTTACATGATTCTTCCGTGGACTTAGTTAGTGATGCCCAAGAAAGTGAAGGTGATGAGAGTGAGGGATAAGGGTTTGAGGAGATTGAGCTACAAGTTGCCTTCCATAATTTATATGCGGAGACTTTGAGGGTAAAGAAGGATAACTTGAAAGTTGAAATTACGTGCCATAGATAATAATAATACCGATGCATTAATTGAGGATCTTAGGGCACGTGAGAAGACTCTTCGGGAGAAGCTATAATATGATGAGGGTGAGAGAGATAGTCTTCGAGGTTTAATGGAGGCTATGAAAAAGGAGCTTCTAGAATTTGAGGAGTCTAGGCGTTTACTCGAGTCTAGGATTGGTGAGCTTGAGGAGAGATTGAGATATTCGAGTAAGGTTAAGTTTGTTTTGCAGGCTAGGTCCGAAAAGTTAGATAAGATATTAGGCACCGTCCAAATCAAAGATGATAGGTGTGAAATTGGCTTCGATGACCCTGTTGCTCCCATTCCTAAAGCAAAGACCGTGCATATGAGAGAGCCACCTAGGAACATTAAGAATAATCGTCATGTAGGAAACACTCCCTGCCGTATCTACACTTGCACTCATTGCGGTAGGAGAGGTCATCTTAGACAGTTTTGCTATGATATTAAGAACACTCCTAGAAAGATTAAGAATAAATTCGTACCGATTACGAACACCCCCCACTCGCCGCTTCACACCTATTTGGGTTAGGAAATGGGATCTAGAATCTTTAGGTATTAGGATTGGTGATACTCGTGTCATTGCTCGTGGTTCTCCACATATCACATCTTACAGTTGAGCGTGTTCATCGGTTTGTCATACTCTAGTTGTGTTATATTGATATATCTTTTCTCTGGTTATAACGTGTATCTTTTGTATTTTGTATTTTCCTTGTCTTGAGTCATTTTGAGAAAAATACGAAAATATTTTTTTTATATATTTTTGAAAAATACAAAAAGATTTTATTCTTGGGTCAATTTTTTTTTTGAAAAACACAAAAAGATTTTTAATTTTTGTGTCTTCATTTTTCATTTGATATGGCATATTGGTGTGCTTGGACCCCCATCATTACATTATTCCATGTGGCTAGAACATTTGATCATAATTATAGATGCTTATATTGATCTTAACCATTTGTTTAGTAGGATTGTTTCGAACTTGATTTTCATTTAGATCCGACTATGTATATATGCCATTGTACACACAAGCACGAGCGTAATTGAATGTTTGACTTCTCATGCACATTTGAGTTTGGTGATACATTATCCTATCAATTTTTTCATCTACGTGCATATTAGTCTTAGGAGGTGTGCACACAAGAACCGTTGCCCGTGAGGATAGAGAATTTGTTGTATTGAAAAAATGATGAGTGTGCACGGGAAAGGGTTGCGAGAGTATAATAAACTCATCGTGAAAGCCACCGTTTAAAAGAGCCCAAAGAAAAAAATAAAGCATTAAAAAATCTTATGTATGACAAAAGGAGCAAATGGGATTTCTCTTTAAAGAGAAATTAGAACCTCAAAAGAAAAAAAAAAGGAAATATGAACATTTGAGGGTGTTTGGATGGAAAAAAGTACAACGGGTTTGCACCACGAATCCTAATGTTGAAAACAATGTGCCACGATGCTATTTGATTGGTAGAATTGTCAAAATTCTAGATTTATGTGCACGATGTGAGTTTAGTT
Organism: Sambucus nigra; assembly: GCA_949130495.1. NCBI lineage: Eukaryota > Viridiplantae > Streptophyta > Magnoliopsida > Dipsacales > Adoxaceae > Sambucus > Sambucus nigra. Next base: position 605,589,269 of record OX422209.1, read on the forward strand.
CATTAAGTTCAACTTATATTTGTCACATATGGCTAAACAATAGTTTGATGATATTTAGCTATTAATAAGAACTTCTTGATCGTATCGATGTATTTGAATTGTGATTCATTTGTTGTAGTTCACGCCTATTCATTCCGTACCCATGTTTAGATACATTGATACTATGTTAAAGTGTAACTTGATTTTGGTTTTTGAGTCATATTTGATCTTTTTTAAGGTGTTAGGTGTTTTGATCTCGTATTAATGATTTCTTGGTTGATTATGCTCTATTTATGGGTTGGAATTATAGAATTGATAATCTCATTAGAACGAGATAAAAGGGTCATTCGAACGACCTCCTAATGTCATTTGAAGTGTTTTTTAGCGAGGGTTATTTGGGAAACAGGCGTGGTCATTTCTTAGGTCGTTAGATGGTCTTTGGATAGGTTATATCAAGCGAGGGGCTACTGTTTCATGTCAATTAATGTCACATCTCTTTTGGATCTCGCGATATCAATATATCATTAGAACAACTTCCTTCATCATTTGAATGACACCACTTATCATTAGAACGATATGTCACCATCGCTCGAGCGACGTTAAAAATCATCCCTAGGGTTTTAACCTTCATTTTCAGTCGACTTCTTCACTTTGCGTGTTCCCTCTTCTCTCCCCTGTGCTATTTCAGTCCTCCATTACTGTTTGTGTTTGAAACCTTTAAAGCTTGATTTTACACACTGATTCGACCCGATTTCGTCTCTTGATCGAACACTCTTCTTTCTACAGGTATTTTTTTCAATTCAGTTGAGTTTGAGGGTATTTTGTTAGGGTTTTTGACTGATTTGAGATTCCAATTTTTGTGACATGAATCTACAATTATATTTACACTCCTTGATACTGATTTTCATCTATTATATGTACGATTCATGATCATTTCATTTTAGGATCAACAATCACATGTGAAGTGGTATTTTCGATTTAGGTTTCTTTGTCTAGTTTGCTGTTCGTTGGATGTTTTTGTGTTAAACACACATTGCCAATGCCTACACTCTTGGTGGTAACATTTCTTTCATTTTTTTTCCACGTGTAGGATGTGTATGTGGTTTTTATTCAAAAATTTCAAACAATTTTTGTTTGGGGCTGCCTAATGTGCCGTTTTTCTTTCCCCTGTGAATATCTCAAAAATATAATTTTTTTTGAAAATGTTATTGATATATTCTTTTCGGATTTTTGGGATACCCACACTTGTGTCTATCGCGTATATTTTATTTGTTTTGAATGTTGAGGGTAATTGTACTTTTATTGATTATGTCCATATGTTCCACAGTTGGTTGTGGTTGGTTTTGAAGCACCTTATACTCTTGACTCACTTGAGTCTATATTGTATAAGTGCTCATCTAATTTGTAAATAGTGACAAAATTGAGTCCATTCCCTAGAATCCAAAAAGCCTCAGACTCTGCTCTTCATTCCTCTTGATTGATTGTTCAAAGGGATATTCACACTAATCCACACACATTAGGGTTGCATTCATTCCATGTATATTGCATAAAATGATTGTGTGAGAGTTGTGTGTGTTTAATTCCATTTAATATTGATTTTAATAATTTTTAAAATATTTTTTTGGAAATTAAAATTTGGATTAAAAAGCTTTTGGGGTCATTCTGTAATTCCTGGTTTTATGTTTTCATACCTGAAAGTTGGTTTGGGTAGGATCCGAAAGTGCTTGAGAATTGAGGGTGTCTGTGTATTTATTTTCAAAACACGCGTGTGAGGTTCAATTGTAACCCTACACCTCTCACAACTATACCGGCCTGATTTGTGTTTCTTTGAAGACACATAACCGTTGTCCATTATCAGCCCTTGGATCGTTGTTATCAACGCTCTGCATGCGTTTGAGTCCAATCCATGTGAAACCTCTCTAGGTCAATCAGAAGCTGTTTAATGCATTGTTGTTCTTAAACCGTTGGATCAAAGTCTTTCGCCATTGACTTAATCTCAACCCTTGATTTTGAACCGACCTTCTCGATCCTTCCTTGCTCCCTATAAAAGGAGGCTTACCCTCAACCTTAAGGGACTTTTGGCATTTTATCTAAGTAGAGAGAAGAGAGAGAAGAGAGAAGAGAGAGAAGAGATAAATTAGAGAGAGAGAGAGAGAGAGACCCTAAATCGTCATAACCCAGTTTCAAACCCTAACTCATTTTTCTTAAACCATTTACACCAAACACCAACCTGAGTGTTTGAGAGTTATTTGTGAATTAGTTTGAAAGCCTATTTGTGGTTTATCCTCTTGAGTTTAAGATCTTGTGTCCAACTTAAACATTTAGGTTAGATCTGTATTTTTTTTTCATAGAAATTATAGATATGGTCATTTTATGTTATATTACACTTAGTTCTGCATATTTAGTTTCTCATCTTGAGAAATCAGTTTTGTTGATTTATTTTCTGAAATGTTTTTCACAACTCTAGAATCAACAAAATTATTTTATGTTTCTAGTTCTTTTGAAACAAGACTTTTGACGTAGTTGGAATCGCAATCGGTGGTTTTCAATTTCAAAAATATTTTCAAAACCCTCTGAAATTGATTAAGACCTTGAACCATCTTCCGAGCAAGGTAACCTTGGATTCTGGGATTAATTAAAAGGTCAAACAAAGTTCTTTTGTTTCCTAAGAAGAGAGAAGTTGAAAATCACAACATATAGATCTTATTGGTAATTTGATAGGACGGTTGTATAAAATAAGCATGTGTGTGTGCATGCATGTGTTAGATCACCATCACTAACACTTGACTCACTACAACACATAAGTGTTGGTTATAAGATCTTGAATCATCAAGAGTCGACGTAAAAATAAAAACAAAGTGGAGAAGTTAGAAAATTGGGAAAGCCACATCAACATCAGAACTGCAGAGAAGTTAGAAGTAAACTAGTTGGTACATTTCTAAACTTGTACAGGTCTGATTTGTGTACACGTGTGTTATATAGTTTATAACTTGAATATTTTGTTTAAGTGGATTTTTGGTTTGTGACTTAGAAGTCACTGTTAATGTTTCCTCAATTAGGTGAGGTTTTACCACATTAAAAATGCCTTGTCCTTAATCTTTATACATCTCCTCATCTCATTCTTGTGGTTGTGCTGAGTTTAATTGTTTTAAACTATTTTACCAAACCTGTTAACAAATCTTGAATGTAGTTATAAGTTTAGATTTTTGTACAGAGCTGGTGAGCCGAATATAACAAACGATTGGCATCGGTGGCTTGACGCCCCGACGAGACCCGACCTATCATATATGTTTGTTTGTCTTTTGTGTAAATATTTTTAGCGATACATATATTTTGGCTACATCACATTCAGACAAATTCATGCTTGTCGGTCCTACAGATTATAGTCCGTGTCCTGTATTTTTTATTTTTGGATTTATGGGATGGGACATAGGTCATTCGGCTTGACGACCCGGCTTAGGCATTTCACCTTTTTAATTTTGTCCCGCAATAGCCAAAGGGGGAGATTTGTAAGGACATGTTTCCAATCGAATCAATTTGTTTACAATTGGCTTAATTCTGAACGAAACAGTTTTAGTTTAGGCTAAATATTGAGTTGTGATCCTAGAAAGCCTATGATGTTCCAAGTTAAAGAATATGCAGCTAAAGCTTTGAAGATAATATCATGCAGAGTTTTGTTGTTTACATTCAGATGGTTCTTGATCACTCAGGTATGGACGCTTAGTGATTTAAAATCTTTTTTAAATGATGGATAATTTAAAATAGTTTTTAAATGTTGTTAATTGTTGGGAATTTAAAATATAATTTTTGAAAACGTATTTTAAATTATTTATGAGTTAAAATATTTTTAGAAAATTTGAGGATTTGTTTATAAAATAAAATCAGATCTAATCAATCGTTCAAACGACATTCACATGTTGTTAAAATGACATGGTGATGTCATTCTATTGACCTGCTGCCTTGAATTTCATGTTTCATTATAAAAAGACTTCTTTTAATCAGAAATATAGAAAGAAACTTTTCCAAAATGTTTCTGCAATAGTTTGTAAAAAGTTCCCCATCATCCGGAGTTTTTCAAGATCGAATCTTTTAATTCCATAGCTTGTGATCTTGATCGTGGTTATCAAAAAAATGTTCTTTATCTATTGAACAATCTTTTCATGCGATGGATTCCATGCATGCTGGTGACGAAGAAGAAGTGGCGGATTCCGTGTTTTTATTTGTTAACGGTTCTGAGGCTACATAGGTGGATACTGAGGTACATGTGGACTCGTGTGCTGTGGACCTGGAATAGGTGGACTCTTGCATTACACTGTGGAGGAGAGTTGAAGATACAAAGAGGTGTTAAGGCTTGTGGGTGATCGAGTCATTGAGTAAGACTAAATTCTCTCTTTGTAATTTCTGTACCATAGTGATTGTCTGGCCTGGCCGTCTGAGGTTTTTTCCCTTAGTGGTTTCCTCGTACATCGACATCTCTTGTAATTATTTATTTACGTTATCTGCTTAATCACTTAGATGCATGCTATATGATTAATGAGATTAAATTTGGTAAATCAAAATTATGTTTTTCACAAGATAAGTTTGAGACATAAAGATAACTGTTAAAGGGACTTCTCAAAGTTTACTTTTAAGAAAACTTAATATTCATTATTTTATGTGATTTTTCCTCTTTCAAGCACATATTCATGATTTTGTGTAGTTTTAGATCATTTTTGTGCATTTATACTATGTAAATACATTAGATATAGAACTAGAAAAGTTTGAAAACCAGAAATCAACATTAAAGCTTGAGTTTTAATGATGGATTTTGCACTTTTAATTTAAGCCGGTCTCAAGATGAAAGAATTCAAGATTTGCTTCTTAATAATATTGATGCAACATTTAATTTGATTTTCATTTAATTTTGATGGATGAAATCAAATATTTTTAGTTCCAACACAAAAAGATTCAGAACTTGAAATCAGGCTCTGTAGCACATAATCGAGCAAATTACGAATGTGGGTCATTTTATTTTTAGACCATGGTTCATCCTTAACCACCCTTGTTAATCGAATTTGGCCCTATGTTCTCAAATATGTTGGTCAAAATCCAGGTTTTAGTAAGAGGATGAATAGCTCGTAAATACCACCTCAATAAATGAAAGTATATTTTTTGGATTCCTTGAAATTTTTTAACCAACATTCATTAGGGAATCGAAGGAAAAAGTGATTTTTAGCTCTTGCTATGGCAGTTCAAAGTTTGGGTCAAAACCTAGGTCAATGACATGAGTGATATGCCCAAAGTTCACCTTCCTACTCAGAGACACTAACCTCGGCCTGTCTCACAGCTGAGGTGGAAGAAGCTCAGGATAACCGTCAGTAATAGACTCTCATAAGGTCGGCCCTGGCAGATGTAGCAATAACCCCAATACATCAACCTCGGCTGGGTGTCAACCGAGGTCAGAAAGGACATGGGTTCAACCATCCATCAACATCAACATCGGCCACAATCGACATTACATTTTATCACCCGAAGTCAGCAAAGCCTCTGGGGCTCAATCATCAAGTAGTATGTCATCATCAGCCCAGGCCGATGTTACACCTCATATCCAAACTCGGCCATCCATCCTGGCCAAGGTCTTCATGGATGTTGATCTCGATAAGGCAAGGGTTGAACCTCACCAACCTCATACTCGTCTAGGCCGAGGTTGGCACTAATCGAAGACAGTCGAGCATTTACATACATATGTATGGCTTGGAACACGTGGACAAATATTTTATAACTGAATCATTCCCACCACGTGAGCGAATATTGAGGTCATCATTGTTTAGTTAAGATTAGCCAGGGGTCATCCTTACACTGATTGGATCTTCATGCACATGCTCATTGCATGATTGGGGGGTACATTACACCCCCTAAGCACTATATATAGAGGTCATCCTCTACCTTATAAAAGGATCCATAATTGCAACCTTAGCTGAAACTCTGTCACTTTACACAGTAGAGTGAGAAAGCTTGAGAGATTGTATCCATGGACATTAGTGCCTTCATTAAGAGATATTACTCACACACTCAGTGGACGTAGGCCAGATTAACTGAACCACTTACATTCAAGTGTTCATCCTCTTTTCCTCACCTCCTTCTACATATATATATATATATATATATATATATATATATATATATATATATATATATATATATATATATATATATATATATATATACATATATTCTCCCGTGCTGCCATTGTTATCACTTGCTTGAGCTTGTCAACACCTTATCTGGTGGTGCTGTTTCCAGCATCATCATTTTGGCGCCGTCTGTGGGAACGAGAAGCTATCTCTTCATTTTTTGCTTCTTAACCTCACCGGAGACTCTGGTGGTGAACCAGGCCCCACCCTTTGCGTGGATCAGTTTCACCATTGAAAGAGGTCCTTTAAGTTATTAAGATCATCTTCTTCACAAGCTCTTTAGTTTTAACATATGGTGCCAGAGTTACCACCACCTCCTCCACCATCTGGCGCTGGAGGACCTAGTTCCAGCCAAGCACCACCCCAGTCTGAAATGGTTGAGGTGGTAGAAGCCTCGAGGTCTTTAGCAGCAACATAGCAAGCGATGAAGGAGAAATTTTCTCAGCTCAGCCAGAATATTATAAGACCACCCGGGGTCTCACTGGAGATGATTACTCAGGCAGCTGCTCAACCCCATCCGAAAGCCAGGGGACCACCCCAGGCACCACGAAAAGACCAACCAACTCCTCAATGGAGGAGGGACGTTGCTGACCCTAGGCGTTTACATCTGGGGAGGCAAGAAAACCCTTTCCTTGAGGATATGTATGATTGAAATAGTGGCAGAAGATGCTCCATAATATTGCTAGGAGATGTATGAGGTTTCAAACAATACTGTACATCCTATCCAGTAGAGTAGAGGTTGTGGGGGAAAAAGAGATGGGGGTGCCCAACAAAAGGGATCAGCTTTTGATCGCTTGAGTAATGGGTCGGCCTTTGAAAGGCTCGTCCCAGTTAATGACTTAAGGCAGAGGTTATCCAGGTCAAGAAGCATAGCTGGCTCACAAAGGGAAGATGGTGAACATCGGCCCCATCATAGTCGACCCCAACATGGCCGAGACAGGGATCAAGAGGAGGTAAATGGCCGACATTGTGCAGCGGCTGGGGAACCCTCAGTTCACCTCTTGGAGGTGGCTAGGGACAACCTCGACTAGGACGAAGTTGCAAAGCCATGGAATGACTCCATTCAATGTATTGAAGAGAAGATAGGGAACCTAATCAAAAGCTGAGACCCACTACAAAGAGGGTTCTCATAGGGCTCCCCATTTTTGGAAAGAATTATGAACTTCCCAACCCCTGCCAAATTCAAACCACTAATGGTGTCTCCTAAGTATGATGGTAATACCAACCCTATGCATCATATTAAGATGTACCAGTCTGCAGCAGACATTTATTCAATCCCAGATGAGATGAGGTGCCGGGCCTTCTTAAGAACTTTAACGGGAGCTGAACATATTTGGTTTACTTATCTTCTAAAGAACTCCGTTGATAAATTTAAGGGCTTAGATGAACGGTTTATTCACAATTTCTATTTTGGGGTAAGACCTCAAAAGAAGACCACTCATCTGCTGTACATCAAGCAAGGCAAGAACGGGAGCCTAAGAGACTACATTGCAAGATTTAACAAGGATAAGCTGGAAGTGGAAGATTAAGAAGAGAATATATCTATGACAACCCTTATAGGGGAACTTCAGAAGGGGAAGTTACTGTGGAAGCTTGCTGAAGACCCTCCCAAGTCCATGGCCGAGTTATTAGCAACAGCTAGGAGGGTCATGAACGCTGAAGAATCTATGGCCGTAAAATATGAGGATGAGAATGGAAGCAGCAGTGGGAAATTCCAAAGGAAGAAGGACGAAATGAAAAGAGCTGCGGACGACAAGTTTATGCACTATACTCCTCTAACTATGAGATGAAGAATGATAGGTCCCTAAGGTGTCCGGAGAAGCTGAAGGCTCCTCCACATAAGAGAAATAAGAACCTATGGTGTGAGTTCCATCAGGACCACATCCATGTGATCGACAACTGTTTTTCCTTGAAGGATGAAATTGAGAAGATGTTGAAATCTGGGAAGCTCAGAAGGTATGTTGATGGCAGGACTTCTAGGGGGAAGAGATGACCCAAAGAAGAAGCGAAATGACAGATGTCGAGAAGATGCCCATATTAGAAGAGCAGAGGACTCAGATGATGATGATGCTGACCCTGACCTCCCACCAAAAGATGATAATTTCCTGGTGAAGAGAGTTGGTATGATCTCTTTTGGGCCAAATACCATCTGTGGAAATTTAATAGGAGGAGGTTCATAGGTCGCTGATCACAAAGCTCACGTGGCATAGGCTAAGTCAGTGATAAAAGCCAAGGTTATGAACTTGGCATCTACAGAGATAAATCACGAGAAGAGAAAGAAGGTAGATATGGATACCCTCATAGTTATCTTCTCAAGACTCGATTTCAAAGGTATCTTGGATCCGCATGATGACCCTCTGGTAATTACAACAACAGTGCATGTATGTGAGGTACAGAGAAACCTCATGGATGGAGGAAGTTCAGCAGATGTAATGTTCTGGCCTTATTTTAAGAGCCTAGGCCTCAGGATAGTTAGGCTTGTACCCTATCATCATCCATTGATTGGCTTCAGTGGTGAAAAGGTCCATCCATTGGGCATGTATGAGATGGATGTACGAATGGGAGACGAGTGGCCTAAGAGGTTGACTCGGAAGATCAATTTTTTTGTGATGGATGAAAACATCTTCTCGGCCTACAACCTCATCATAGGACGAGTAGCCCCTTAAGGAATTTGATGTCGTTCCTTCAATGATCCACCAAATGCTAAAATTTCCGACCCCCTATGGGGTAGGGGAAGTGCAGGGTGATCAAACATCGGCACGTGAATGCTACTTCAACTATACAGAAGAGAGAGAGGCTCATAAGAGGGCAACAACCACATACAACATCGACACACTTGATCCTAGGGATGAGGCAAAGCTTAGAAGGGAGAAGCCGTAGAAGAGGTAGAATCCATCATCCTCAATGAGGACGAGCTGAAAAAATCCGTCCAAATCGACAAAACCCTAAGACCTGAGATCAAGGAAGAGCTGGTGAAGCTACTGAGGAAGAGGCAGAGTGTCTTTGCCTGGAGCCACACGGATATGCCTGGTATTGACCCTGAAGTTATGTACTACAAACTCAATGTTTTAGAAGATGCTAAGCCCATCAAATAAAGAAGAAGGGTTTACTCAAGGGAAAAGTATGATGTCATCAGGGAAGAGGTCAGAAAGCTTGAAGAGGCCAAGTTTATCAGAGAAGTCATATACCCTGAGTGGTTATCTAACGCCGTCATCATGCCGAAAGCTAATGGGAAATGGAGGATGTGCATAGATTTCATTGATTTGAACAAGTCTTGTCCAAAAGACAGCTTTCCCCTGATGCGAATTGATCAGATGGTGGATGCCACAACAGGGCATGAGCTTTATGGATGCCTATTCCGGGTATAACCGGATTTTTATGGACCCGAAAGACTCAGAGAAGACAGTGTTCATATCCGACAAGGGAACCTATTGCTACAAGGTCATGCCCTTCGGCTTGAAGAATGCAGGGGCCACTTATCAAAGTCTTGTAAATAAGATGTTCGAGAATCAGATTGGCAAGACCATGGAGGTATTTATGGATGATATGTTGACAAAGAGCTTGAAGGCCGACACTCACGTGGCCGACCCGAAAAGGACCTTTGATACTATGGATTTATACAGGATGAATCTCAACCCTGCCAAGTGTGTCTTCGGAGTAGGAGCTGGAAAATTTATTGGGTTCATCGTCAATCAAAGGGGAATAGAGGCCAACCCCGAGAAGATCAAGGATCTGCTTGAAATAAAGACACCTAGAACTATCAAAGACGTTCAAAGGCTAACCGGAAGACTTACTGCGCTTAACAGGTTTGTCTCAAGAACTACAGACAAGTGTCTTCCTTTTTCAATGGGACGAGGAATGCGACAGAGCTTTTAAAGAGCTAAAGTCCTACCTCGGGCTTCCCCTACTCCTATCTCGTCCCATCCTGGGGGAGAAGTTATATATGTATCTAGCTGTTTCAGAATCAACCATTAGTGCGACCATAGTAAGAGAAGATGATGGAATGCAGAGGCCGGTATACTTCAATAGTAAGGCCCTTCAAGGGTTTGAATAAAAATACCCTCGAATAGAAAAGTTAGCCTATTCCCTGATACACGCTTTCAGGAAGATGAAGCCATACTTCAAAGCCCACTCTATGGTTGTACTCACTGATTCCCCACTAAGACAGGTCCTCCAAAAGCCCGAGAAGTCGAGCAGGTTGATGACCTGGGCCATCGAGTTTGGGGAGTATGACATTGTTTATAAACCCAGGGTTGCCATCAAAGGGAAGACTCTTGCAGACTTTGTAGCAGAATTCACCTGGGAGGAGGTTAAGATTGAGAATAGTTTAGAGATTGCAGATGAACCATACAGTAACGTCTTCCGTGGTCCAGACGAGGTTGGGTCAAGTAAGTTCAGAAAAAGCGTAGATGAGAATGAGGAAGACAGATACCTCTTAAAGCAAGGGATCCTGTCAGAGGGGAACTTCTCTTCAAATGAAGATGTTTGGAACCTCTTCATTGATGGGTCTTCTTGAGAAAGCGGAAGCGGAGCGGGGCTGATAGTGTCATCACCAGATGGTACCGACATCGAATATGCGCTGAGGTTCAACTTCAAGGCTTCAAATAATGAGTCAAAATATAAGGCATTGAAAGTAGGTCTCTCCTTGGAAAAAGCTCTTAGTGTCGGTCAGCTCCTGGTCCACAATAACTCAAGGCTAGTCATCAACCAAATCTTGGGAGTATATGAGGCCAAGGATAAAAGAATGTCCAGATACTTAAAGAGAGTGAGAATGATATTAGAAAGCTTCAGAGAAGTGAAGATAAAGAGGATACCTCGACTATACAACAGTCGGGAAGATACGCTAGCGAGGTTGGCTTCAGTAACCAGGACAGGCATAAGAAGAACAGTACCAGTCAAAATCCTGATCAAACCGACCATTGAAGAAGAAGAGGTTACCAGACCTTGCCTCAATTTGAATATAGGATCCTCATGGATGGACCCTCTTATCAGATATATCAAGCAGGGAGAGCTGCCAGAATCAAAATTGGAAAGGAGAAAGCTGAGGTTCAGGGCTTCTAAGTTCTCAATTATAGGAGACGTTCTGTATGAAAAAGGTTTCCTACTCCCTCTTCTCAGATGCGTCCACCCCTCAGAGGTTCCACACATCCTGCAAGATGTACATGAGGGCTCTTGATCCAGTCACATAGGAAGAAGACCCTTAGCTAAGAGGATAATTACTCAAGGATACTGGTGGCCGACCTTGGCCAAAGATGCTGCTACCTACGTGAAGAAATGCGATAAGTGCCAGAGATTTTTCACTATCCCTCATCATCCTCATCAACCTATGATGTCAATTAGTTCTCCTTGGCCATTTACAATATGGGGGATTGATTTGGTAGGACCGTTGCCAAGAGCTACACACAACTATCGATTTTTGATAGTAGCAATTGATTACTTCTCCAAGTGGGTAGAGGCTGAGCCAATGATCACCATCACCGAGCATAAGACCTTTCACTTCATCTAGAAGAACATCATATGCACGTAAGATTTTGCCAAACACACTCATCTTAGATCATGGAACACAGTTCAAGAATGCTTCCTTGGAGAAATACTGCGAAAGAGTCGGGATCAAGAAGTTCTTCGCCTCTCCTGGACGACCTCAGGCAAATGGGCAGACTGAAGTCACGAACCAAATGATCCTTGATGGGATTAAGAAGAGGTTGAAAGAATCCAAAGAGAGATGTACATAAGAGGTATACACAGTGTTATGGGCATACAGGACGACATCGATGACGCCAATGGGAGATACCCCATTCATGTTAGCCCATGGCTCAGAAGCTTTCATCCCTACAGAAGTAGGACTTCCCACTCATAGAGTTCAGCCTATGACCCTGATAGGAATATGGAAGAGAGAAGACTTGATATGTATTTGATCGAGGAAAGAAGAGAAAATGTGGAGATTAGACAGGCAGACTACCAGTAGAGAACTATGAAGTTCTATAATCAAAGGGTGAGACCAAGACCTATAACTGTGGGAGATCTAGTTCTAAAGAAGACGTTGCAAAAGGAAAATAAGCTCCATCCAAACTGCCATGGTCCTTACAAAGTAGTTAATGAGGTTGTGCCAGGTACCTACCGGCTAGAAAATCTCGAAGAGGAACCTTTCTCCAATCCTTGGAATGCTGACCACTTGAAGAAATATTACATATGGTGTTGCAGTTGTTTCTTTGTAATACCTATATCATTTTATGAAGAGGATATTGATGAAAAGAGCAATTCCTGTGTAAATACTTTGTTTCATTATGCTTATACATCATTAGTTTGGTGGTAAATTATGAGGTGAAACATCATTATATGGTGACCTCAGACCTTAAACATCATTAATTTGGTGGCAATTTATGAGGGTAAATATCATAATTTGATGACCTCAGACCTTAAACATCATTAGTTTGGTGAAATTACGAGGTGAAATATCATTATATGGTGACTTCAAACCTTAAACATCATTAATTTGGTGGCAATTTATGAGGGTAAACATCATATTATGATGGCCTCAGACCTTAAACATCATTAGTTTGGTGAAATTATGAGGTGAAACATCATTATATAGTGACCTCAGACCTTAAACATCATTAATTTGGTGACAATTTATGAGGGTAAACATTATAATATGATGGCCTCAGACCTTAAACATCATTAATTTGGTTGCAATTTATGAGGCTAAACATCATATTATGATGGCCTCACACCTTAAACAACATTAGTTTGGTGAAATTATGAGGGTAAGCATAATAATTTGATGACCTCAGACCTTAAACATCATTAGTTTGGTGAAATTATGAGGTGAAAAATCATATTATGATGGCCTTAGACCCTAAACATCATTAATTTGGTGGTAATTTATGAAGGTAAACGTCATATTATGATGGCCTCAGACCTTAAACATCATTAGTTTAGTGAAATTATTAGGGTAAATGTAGGAGGGTAGTGAGACTGGGTTCTATGAATAACTGGAAAAGGGTGAGGCGTGACCCACTCCAATGGACGCTGTCTGCAAGGTTCTCAAGAACTTCTGGAGCAGCTTCTGATGAGACCTTCTCCTTTTGGTAACAATGGAGCTCAAGCTGGAACTCCGTCCCTAAAAGAAGATGAACTTCCACAAAAATAATGTAATTTTCTCAAGAGGAGCTCCTGAGAGTGATGGCTGTCAGTGGGGAGTGAAAGAACAAGGCACTCAACACTAGAGAGAGAGCAGGGAGAGAATACTAGAGAGGTTCTGGTGTGATTTTGACAGAGTGACTTTGCTATTGAGTTTTTCTATATCATCTCTATGACCTTGCCCAGGGGTCCAATTTATACCTGGGCACTAAGGCTGGGTTGGCACTTTTGGCGCCAAAACTTAGAGGGTTGGTGAGGGACAAAGTCTGCAGTGTACTATTTGTCCCTACTGAAAGTGGTGAGGAATCCCCAGTTTTTAATTATGTCAATTAAAATATAATTTCCTTTTAAATAAACTCGAGAGATGCGGAAGCGGTGTGATGGTTCACCTTTAAAACAACAAATTTTAATTTCTTAAACAAATTAAAATTACACCAAGTGAAGTAAAATTAATCAATTAATATATTCACTTAAACCAATTAATTAATCCAAGTCCTAGAATTTGCCTAAGTCATAATTAACAATATTCCAAAGTTAGGCGAAACCAAATTTTAGGAAAAGACTTGAATTAAATAAACTTTACCCAATATTTAATTTAGCACCAAATTAAATGAGTGTGATGATTTAAACCAAATTTTATCTTGAATTATTCTAAGCATGCGTTCTACGTTGTTTTGCAAGATAAAATAAATCAATCACACTACGCCGTGATGTACGAGGAAAAACCCAAGACGGGAAACAACCTCGGACGGCCCTAGCCACAAATCCACTAGATACGGAATTACAAGTACAAGACAAAAGACTTACAACACACGACTCGATCCCTCTCAAGCCCCGACGCTTCTTCTTGTAGACACCTCTTCCTAGCGAATAACCTTGGAACTCCACCGCGGTCTCGGAATCCACCGATAGGACTTTATATGGTCACCGTCACCCGAGCAAGGAGCCTTTCTCTAAGTGGGTAGAATCGCAACAAAACGTCTTCTTCTTTGATAGATGTAGAAGCAAACCAAAACTTCTCTTTGAAACGGAAGAGATAAACCGGTGCCAAACTCCAAGCAATTGATATGTATATATGTGAACTTGGATAAACAATATGGGTGTAAAACTAGAGTGATAAAATATTTTCTCTTGCAAAATAGCACTCAAAACATGATCTTTTTTTCTTTTTGTTTTTGCTCTCAAAACACTCTCTAAGAGTTTGTATGATCTGAAAAAGATACTCTTGAAAAATGGTTTCCCGCACTTGATAAAGTCTGAAAAAGTTGGTTAAAAACTAAGTGGGGAAGTGGGTGAAAAACTGCCAAAAACTGTTCCTGCCTGGCATCTCGTTCGAACGACATTTCGTTCGAACGAAATCTCGTTCGAACGAGACTTCTAACGACGTTCCAGATTGAACTCGTTAGAATCTCGTTGGATATCTCGTTCGAACATAAGGTTCGTTCGAACGACATATCGAACGACGGACCAGTATACCTTAGTGGGAACTCGTTGGCAGGTTCGTTCGAACGACATTTTCGTTCGAACGACAATCTCGTTCGAACGACTCTATCGAACGAAAAATCAGAAAGTTTGAATATTCTTGTTTAAGCCCAGAAAACTTTATAAACATTTATTTAAAGTTTTAATTAATTCTTTCTTAAAACAAAACGCAGTTTTTATAAAACCTAACACCCAATAAACTTGTTCCAAGCTCCTATATATATAATATTGCATTCATACCTTGGGAGCATGGAACCATAGTTGTTGACGTAGAAACGAGGCACGCAAACCGGCATATTTGATGAGGCTTTATACTCTTTGCCTCTACGTCTTCAACAAACACTTCATAGGCTTGAGAGTATTACAATTAAATACTATCCTATGAATAAATGTTTTTGTCCGGAATTGAGCCAAAACTATATATGGACTCAATTGGAAATTTGTGTCCTTACAAATCTCCCCCTTTGGCTATTCCGGGACAAAAACCAAACAAAAAATCCTAAAGGGCCGTCAAGCTCACTAGACTCAAAACATAACCCACCCAAACTTGACTCAACCCAAGGATCAAACGCTTTGCCATTAAACAATGCCGCTTTTAGAAGAAATCCTGCACACTTAAGCAAACTCATCAAATGCATAGGGAATATCAAAGTATTTAAAGCAATTGAAATAAATACTCCCCCAAAAGTAATTCTCCCCTTTAACAAACACATGACCTACTTAGAAAGACGTCTCCCCCTAAGATAAATCTCCCCAAACTAAGATACGATAATAATAGGATTAGATACCATTTCCCCCCTATCATTTTTCTCCCCCTTTTTGTTCAGGAATAGGCAAAGGATAAAGAACTAATAAACAGCATGTTGAAGCTCAAAGTGATAAGTTTGCACACTCGTATGGCAAAAATGTGTCATATGGAAACGGAAGTGTAGGGGTGTGAACTAACAATAATTAAATTTAGACCCAAACACTTAAGAAACGTTCACGGAGTTCTCATTTGATTGCAAACTTCATCACAGTTAAATATAACCTCATGTGACAATATAGATTGAACTCAATGAACAAACATACACAATGCATACAAGCCTAGCATATTGATGATTCTACAAACCAATAGAGTCATGACATGAAATACGCAACTAGGATAAACGGACATTGTGCAAACCATTGATATACCATCCAATCTCCCTCAATATGCATTTATATTAAATTTGAATGAATATATCAATCAAACATAGGCCTTGGCAATTTATTGTCTTTTGAATGCCATAATTTCTGTTTTTAGGCCTTTGAATCACGCATTTCTTTTAGATCCAATAAACGGTGGCTTACTATCGCAAAGGATTTAATTCATCCTTTCGGAGCCCTTCCCCGTGCACATTTAGATATATAATTTTTATCTCACAAAGCTCACGTGCAACGGATTGTGACATGCACTAGTCCTCCTAGGTCATAGATATGTAGATGACTAGATTAGTAGGAGAACACCTCAAAAAGCTCAAATATAACATGTGACATTAAGATTTCAAAAGAGCTCGTGCATGTGTGAAAAGAGGCATATAAAAATAGAATCCATTTAAACAATACAAAATCCAACTACTCCATATAAAACATGGTAAAGAACATTTTAAGGATTGAAAATCTAAACCAAAAGTTCTAGCCACATGGGAGCGTAAAAGATGGGATTCAAACATAAATATATGCCACATAAAGTGTGTCAAACAAAAATACACACAAAAGAAAATCTTTTTGAGTTTTTAACATTTTTAATCAAAAATAAATATTTACTCAAAAGGACAAACAAAAATCATTTGTATTTTTCATTAATCTTAAATGAAACAGATAAAACACAAATGATAAACAAAAATCTTTTGATATTATTCAATTAATTCAAACACAAAATATAATACAAAAAGATAAACAAGTCATAATTTCTAGCATGTGATATGAAATAAGGCAATGACTAGAAAATGACTAAACAAGCATACATTTAGCATGTGAATATAGCATGAAGTACAAATGCTAAAGTATGCAAACACTAACACATTCATCCTTTAGATTTAGCAAGGGAGGAAGCATGTGAAAGTAAATGAGAATTAAAAACCCTATTTTGCAAGGCAACCAAGTCGGATTTCCTAACCCAAATTAATGAAGAATGACTATCTTGGGGTGTTGGAACTTTAACTACCGTGGTTACTTTATTATGGGATTTTCTAGGAATTCATTTAAGATCCAAACAAAATTTCCTAAGATGACCTTTTCGACCACAATGTGTACAAGTAAAAACATATCGAAAAGATTTTCTTAAGGAGTGATCTCTAAAATCTTTCCTAGACGATTCTCCTAAAATATTGGTTTTGGCATTATGAGTAAATTCATTACAAGTATTGAAGCCTAAACCACAAGTGTCATTTTTAATTTGGACCGTTCCTAACATTTTATCTAGTTTTTCCGAACGACATTCCAAATCAAATTTGACATTACTAGAGTCTTTTAATTTATTTTGCAATTCGAAAATGTTAGACTCTAATAAAACATTTCGCTCTTCAAAAGCAAGAAGCTCCTTTTTCAAGGATTCCATTAAACCCCTAAGGCTATCTCTCTCGCCTTCTACATATTCAAGCTTCTCTTGAAGAGTCCGCTCATGTGTCCTAAGGTCTTCTATTAAAGCATTTTCATCAACGACCTTGACACTCTCTCTTAAACTAGCTTCTAACTTCAAATTAGTTCTTTTCAGTTTAATAGATTCTTTATAAATCTCTTGAAAAGCATTTTGAAGTTCACTCACATTAACCTCTTCTTCATTTTCACTCTCTCTTTCTTCTCCACTCTCACTATCATAAAAAACAAGAGAATCATAAACAATGACCTTGGAAGTGTCATGTGTTAAGGTTTCATCAATCGATGAGTTCTCACTATCACTCACATGACTAGCCATAAAAGCCACAAAATTTTTCTTAGTGGGGGAATCGGGCTTCTCTTCCGTATCACTATCACTAAGGGTCGCATTATATGAAATGGGTCGCTTACCCTCTTTCCTTAGTTTAGTGGGGCACTCATAAGCCCTATGTCCATAACCTTCACAACCAAAACACTTATTTGACTCGTCCCTATCTACATTTTCATTACTATATTTAGGGATCTTTTCGGCTTTAGGTGTCTTCTCGATTTTCGAAATCTTCTCGCCTTTGTCATGCTTAGAAGATTCAAATTTCTTAAAATCATTATTAAATTTATCTTTGTTAATTTTAAGAAATTTTCTAAATTTACGTGCAAACAAAGTCATGTCTTCCGAGTCACTATCACTCTCGCTCTCTACTACTTGTTTGACCTCTTTTCGGGCTTTTAAAGCAACGCCCTTTTCGATTTTCTTTTCAGTTTTAGAGGGAAACATATCTAGTTCATAGGTTTGTAAATCACCTACAAGCTCTTCTAATTTCGTAGAGGCTAAAGTGGGTAAAGAATTTAAAACGGTCACCTTTGGAATAAATTTATCGGGTAGGGACCTTAAAATTTTCTTTACAATACGGTCGTCAGGTATTTTCTCTCCCAAGTTAAAAGATGAATTAACAATATCGAAAAGTCTAGCATAAAATTCATCAAAGGTTTCTTTTTCATTCATTTTGATAGTTTCAAATTGAGTGGTGAGGTTTTGGAGTTTCGAAGCTTTAACGACACTAGTTTCTTCATGAGTTAATTGTAAAATATCCCAAGCTTCTTTAGCGGTTTCACACGTCATAATATGTCGGAATTCATCCGGTGTGACAGCGCTAAACAAGGCATTCAAACCTCGGGAATTGAAATTAGCAAGTTTAAACTCATTTTCAGTCCATCTATCGGCGGATTTGGGTACACGTTCATTTTCAACTAAATAAGTTGGTGGGGACCACCCATTAACAACAGACATCCAAACTCTCTCGTCGATAGATTTTAGTGCCGATCTCATACGCGCTTTCCAATACGCGTAGTTTGAACCATCGAAAATAGGAAATTTTGAAAATGGGGAAAATTCCATTTTAGCCAAAAATTATTTAAGGATCTTTAACGAAATAATTTATCGCTTTGGCTCTGATACCAATTTGAAAGTGGTGATGAATCCCCGGTTTTTAATTATGTCAATTAAAATATAATTTCCTTTTACATAAACTCGAGAGATGCGGAAGCGGTGTGATGGTTCAACTTTAAAACAACAAATTTTAATTTCTTAAATAAATTAAAATTACACCAAGTGAAGTAAAATTAATCAATTAATATATTCACTTAAACCAATTAATTAATCCAAGTCCTAGAATTTGCCTAAGTCATAATTAACAATATTCCAAAGTTAGGCAAAACCAAATTTTAGGAAAAGACTTGAATTAAGTAAACTTTACCCAATATTTAATTTAGCACCAAATTAAATGAGTGTGATGATTTAAACCAAATTTTATCTTGAATTATTCTAAGCATGCGTTCTACGTTGTTTTGCAAGATAAAATAAATCAATCACACTACGCCGCGATGTACGAGGAAAAACCCAAGACGGGAAACAACCTCGGACGGCCCTAGCCACAAATCCACTAGATACGGAATTACAAGTACAAGACAAAAGACTTACAACACACGAATCGATCCCTCTCAAGCCCCGACGCTTCTTCTTGTAGACACCTCTTCCTAGCGAATAACCTTGGAACTCCACCGCGGTCTCGGAATCCACCGATAGGACTTTATATGGTCACCGTCACCCGAGCAAGGAGCCTTTCTCCAAGTGGGTAGAATCGCAACAAAACGTCTTCTTCTTTGATGGATGTAGAAGCAAACCAAAACTTCTCTTTGAAACGGAAGAGATAAACCGGTGCCAAACTCCAAGCAATTGATATGTATATATGTGAACTTGGATAAACAATATGGGTGTAAAACTAGAGTGATAAAATATTTTCTCTTGAAAAATAGCACTCAAAACATGATCTTTTTCTCCTTTTGTTTTTGATCTCAAAACACTCTCTAAGAGTTTGTATGATCTGAAAAAGATACTCTTGAAAAATGGTTTCCCTCACTTGATAAAGTCTAAAAAATTTGGTTAAAAACTAAGTGGGGAAGTGGGTGAAAAACTACCAAAAACTGTTCCCGCCTGGCATCTCGTTCGAACGACATTTCGTTCGAACGAGACTTCTACCGACGTTCCAGATTGAACTCGTTAGAATCTCGTTCGAACATAAGGTTCGTTCGAACGACATATCGAACGACGGACCAGTATACCTTAGTGGGAACTCGTTGGCAGGTTCGTTCGAACGACATTTTCGTTCGAACGACAATCTCGTTCGAACGACTCTATCGAACGAAAAATCAGAAAGTTTGAATATTCTTGTTTAAGCCCAGAAAACTTTATAAACATTTATTTAAAGTTTTAATTAATTCTTTCTTAAAACAAAACGCAGTTTTTATAAAACCTAACACCCAATAAACTTGTTCCAAGCTCCTATATATATAATATTGCATTCATACCTTGGGAGCATGGAACCATAGTTGTTGACGTAGAAACGAGGCACGCAAATCGGCATATTTGATGAGGCTTTATACTCTTTGCCGCTACGTCTTCAACAAACACTTCATAGGCTTGAGAGTATTACAATTAAATACTATCCTATGAATAAATGTTTTTTTCCGAAATTGAGCCAAAACTATATATGAACTCAATTGGAAATTTGTGTCCTTACACCTACCTGCAGGCAGGTCAGCCTGTCCCCTCTGGTAGATGCCCCCCGGTGCCGACCAAAGTTCAAAAGAAAATATGTCTTCTAATGGAGACAAAATATCTGATTTTCTAAATATCATTTGAAACGGTAATGAAAGGTACAAACTTTGTAAACTTGAGGGGGGTCTCGAGGACCACCTCCTCTAAAATATTTGCAAGTTTGAGGGGGGTCTTGAGGACCCTCTTCTAAAATCATTTTTCTTGAGAGGGGTTTAGAGGACCCTCTCCTTTAAAATCATTTTATAAACAGTTCTTTTCTTGTGAGCATCCAGCCCTTTGGCTGCTCACTTCACTTGTGACTAAGTGTGAGGTGTGTGAGGACTGGGTGACCCTAGGGTCTCCTACTAGTATTCTCTCAATCCTATAGTGCTAAGTGGTTGAGCTTTCTCAACATACCTTGTCCCTCAGTCGCCAAGCCAAAACTCCCGGGAGGTCCCAACTAGCCTGCTTGAGCCCTGCTTGCTCAACTAGGAAACCTGTATAAGAAAGCGAAGTGTTAATATTGTTGTTCTTTTAAAGAATGACGTTTCATGATGAGGAGTTGATCATAGTAGCCACTCCCTTATCCTGGCGACCCTCGGTGGGTTCCTTCTCAATATAAGTTTCTGCCAGAATCCTTGCAGTGGCACTTCTCAGATAACATTTCTGCAGTGATCCTTGCAGTGGCGCAGACCCTTGCAGTGGCACTTCTCAATCTTGGACTTCTGCGGTGACCCTTGCGAGGCACCTCTCGAATGTCATTGCTGCAGTGACCCATGCAGTGGCACTGACCCTTGCAGTGGCACTTCTCAATCTTGGACTTCTGCAGTGACCCTTGCGAGGCACCTCTCGAATGTCATTGCTGCAGTGACCCACCTTGCAGTGGCGCTGACCCTTGCAGTGGCACTTCTCAATCTTGGACTTCTGCTGTGATCCTTGCGAGGCACCTCTCGAATGTCATTGCTGCAGTGACCATTGCAGTGGCGCTGACCCTTACAGTGGCACTTCTCAATCTTGGACTTCTGCGGTGACCCTTGCGAGGCACCTCTCGAATGTCATTGCTGCAGTGACCCTTGCAGTGGCGCTGACCCTTGTAGTGGCACTTCTCAATCTTGGACTTCTACGGTGACCCTTGCGAGGCACCACTCGAATGTCATTGCTGCAGTGACCCTTGCAGTGGCACTTCTCAATCTTGGACTTCTGTGGTGACTCTTGCGAGGCACCTCTCGAATGTCATTACTGCAGTGACCCTTGCAGTGGCGCTGACCCTTGCAGTGGCACTTCTCAATCTTGGACTTCTGCGGTGACCCTTGCGAGGAACCTCTCGAATGTCATTGCTGCAGTGACCTATGCAGTGGCACTGACCCTTGCAGTGGCACTTCTCAATCTTGGATTTATGCGGTGACCCTTACGAGGCACCTCTCGAATGTCATTGCTGCAGTGACCCTTGCGGTGGCGCTGACCCTTGCAGTGACACTTCTCAATCTTGGACTTCTGCGGTGACCCTTGCGAGGCACCTCTCGAATGTCATTGCTGTAGTGACACTTGCAGTGGCGCTGACCCTTTCAGTGGCACTTCTCAATCTTGGACTTCTGGGGTGACCCTTGCGAGGCATCACTCGAATGTCATTGCTGTAGTGATCCTTGCAGTGGCGCAGACCCTTGCAGTGGCACTTCTCAATCTTGGACTTTTGCGGTGACCCTTGCGAGGCACCTCTCGAATGTCATTGCTGCAGTGACCCATGTAGTGGCATTGACCCTTGAAGTGGCACTTCTCAATCTTGGACTTCTGCGATGACCCTTGCGAGGCACCTCTCGAATGTCATTGCTGCAGTGACCCTTGCAGTGGCGCTGACCCTTGCAGTGGTACTTCTCAATCTTAGACGGGTGACCCTTGCGAGGCACCTCTTGAATGTCATTGCTGCAGTGACCCTTGCAGTGGCGCTGACCCTTGCAGTGGCACTTCTCAATCTTGGACTTCTGCGATGACCCTTGCGAGGCACCTCTCAAATGTCATTGCTGTAGTGACACTTGCAGTGGCGCTGACCCTTGCAGTGGTGCTGACCCTTGCAGTGGCACTTCTCAATCTTGGACTTCTGCGGTGACCCTTGCGAGGCACCTCTCGAATGTCATTGCTGTAGTGACACTTGCAGTGGCGCTGACCCTTACAGCGGCGCTGACCCTTACAGCTGCAGTGACCCATGCAGTGGCGCTGACCCTTACTGTGGCGCTGAGCCTTGCAGTGGCGCTGACCCTTGCAGCTGTAGTGACCCATGCAGTGGCGCTGACCCTTGCAACTGTAGTGACCCATGCAGTGGCGCTGACCCTTATAGTGGTGCTGAACCTTGCAGCTGCAGTGACCCTTGCAGCTGCGCTGACCCATGCAGTGGCGCTGACCCTTGTAGTGGTGCTGGGGGTTCCTGCTGAATATGAGTTTCTGCCGGGACCCTGGGGTGGTTCCTTCTCAATTATGCATTTCTACCGGGACCCTGGGTGGGTTCCTTCTTAATACGAGTTTCTACCAGGACCTTGGGGTGGTTCCTTCTCAATATGATCTGTCGGGACCCTTGGTGGGTTCCTTCTCAATATTTCCAAAAAAAATGTTTTTATTTATATTTTTTTTGTAGGTAAACACCCTTCTACAGTAAACATCATAATTTGATGACCTCAGACCTTAAACATCATTAGTTTGGTGTAAATTATGAGGTGAAACATCATTATATGGTGACATCAGACCTTAAACATCATTAATTTGGTGGCAATTTATGAGGGTAAACATCATATTATGATGGCCTCAGACCTTAAACATCATTAGTTTGGTGAAATTATAAGGGTAAACATCATAATTTAATGACCTCAGACCTTAAACATCATTAGTTTGGTGGTAAATTATGAGGTGAAACATCATTATCTGGTGACCTCAGACCTTAAACATCATTAATTTGGTGGAAATTTATGAGGGTAAACATCATATTATGATGGCCTCAAACCTTAAACATCGTTAGTTTGGTGAAATTATGAGGGTAAACATCATAATTTGATGACCTCAAACCTTAAACATCATTAATTTGGTGGCAATTTATGAGGGTAAATATCATAATTTGATGACCTCATACCTTAAACATCATTAGTTTGGTGAAATTATGAGAAACATAATTATATGGTGACCTCAGACCTCAAGGTAAACATCATTATATGGTGACTTCCGACCTTAAGGTAAACATCGTTATATGGTATCCTCAGACTTTAAAATAACATACAAGAGAACACAAAGAAGCAATATAGTCTGAGGAAGATGGTATTAATATTTACCACTGAACAGTCAGAGTTACAAATCAAATATACCAAAACATGCTACTAGAGTTCACAAAAATTATAGAAGAAAAGAAACAAAAATTACAAAAGCTTCACAAGATTTATATATCTGCGGCCGTATCATCCTGAGGATTAGCCTGAGGATTAACCGTGCCTTCTTAGCCGGCATTAGTCACCTCTACCATATCATCCTGAGGATTATTAGCCTCTTAATTTTTAGTGACATCCAAAGGAGCAGTCTCACCAGGAGCAGCATCGGCCTCCTCAACCTCTTGCAAGGCCTGGGCAAACTAGGGGTCAGCAAAGCCCATCCCTCAAAGTCCGAGGTATTCAAGCTCCCTGATTCTTTTTCCTTGGAGGCTGCCCATTTGCCAGTTGCTTTGATACCTCTTTCAAGGTATTCAAAGCCAAAACTGATGAACTCATCAGAGACCTTATAATCCGTAATAATCTTCTCTGAAGCGTCCTCTAAAGAAGCCTTAACCGCAGCAGCCACCTTAGCCTGCAGAGCATCGTCTTTAGACTTCAGAGCTAACTCATGGTCTTTCTTGAGCTTGACCATGTTCCTATCTCTCTTCTGAACAGGTTCCTTTAGCTTATCAACCTCCTTCATCTCCTCCTTTAGACGATCAACCTCTGCATTCAAAGAGGCTTGGATATTCAGAGCTTCTTGACCCTTCTCGATCAGGGGAATTTTCTTCAGAGTCCAGTCCACAAAACGATGCATGGAAAACATACCCTGCAGTGGAAGGTCAGAGGCATAAGCACATTAATGTAAGATGGCCGAGGTTACATTTCAGGAGAGCAAATAAACATAAACTAGTACTTGAATCGATCTATGGAGGGTAAACTCGGCCAATAACGGGATGTCTAAAGAGTGTAGGAAACGCTTATCCTCTTCGATAATCACTAAGCCGATGGAATCAATAGCCTTCAGACCATGTCCTATCAGACTATCGCTGATCTTCAGTTGATCCAAACGAGTTGCCAGGGCATCGTCGATAGAGATTGGGATAGAATGGTCCACTCTCTGATTCTTGCTCTACCTATGAGGCTCTACATCGGTTGTGGTCTTCCTCTCTTTGTGGCATCGGCCTTAGAGGTGAAGACGTTCTTATGAGTGGTAGGAGGTGGTACATTCTAGCCAGCCTTCATCATCTACTTCACGAGACTTGGGGTAGACATTTCCCAAATGTCATCAGAAATACCTTCAAGGCGCTCTGCAAAAAGAAATATATGAGTTAGTAAATCAGAGGCATGAAAGGTAAGAGCTATAACTTATGAAAAATGATACTTATGAAGCTCAGTCAAAGAGCCACCCCTTAGCCCTGTCTGAGAGAGGTAGTAGGGGGTCATAAGATGTTCGTATTTTACCAGAGGACCCTGCTCCCCCTGATCTTAAAGTTCCTTAACCTTTTGAATATTCTCCTGGCTAAGTCCAGGGTCGGCTTTGGAAGTGAAGGAGACCTGACCTCATCTCAGAGGGGTCCTTGGAATCGACGTTCCAGAAGCCTCATAGGGGCCAAACTCCCATACCCCGGATGCAAAGAAATACTGAGGTTTCCAGTTGTGATTGGAGGTCTAGGTAACCAACAACATCTTCTTATCTGACTTCTTAGCTAAGAAGTGATAATAGCTAGGGTGATTTTTAGTAGAGGAGACGACATAGCAACCTGCGAAGACACTAATAGGAAGGTCTGAGTGGTGAACTACCCTCCAAATGATGATAGCCCTAATCATCATCCTCCAAGCATGGGGTATAATTGTAAAGGGGCTAGATTTACATGGGACAATATGGCTATGATTGAAGGATTGATGGGGAGACAGAAGCCCAACTTAAACATCTGCTCATAGACGTAGATCTCCCCACCCCGGCCATTAAATGCCCTCTTACCCCTCAGAGGTCTCCTAAGATTAATGAAAGGGCCTATTGGTTAAAGGTGCCTAAAAGCTAGAAGATCATACTCACTAATGGAGCTCTCAATCTCGGCTGCCCTAGAGGTGTCAATGTCGCTCTCATGCCCATCATCTTCATCCGTACTGATATCGGCCTGGGCAGATACCGGGGGACCATCAGGAAACCTCTGAGCAAAATCAGCCTCAGTGGCGGCCGACAGGGGAATAACATCGATAATGGGAGGAATGTCCACACTTCGCCCTATAATTTCGACATCAGAAGAAGATTGAAAGGTGTTAGACCCATGGTGTGATGAGGCACGACTCAAAATCTCAGCTTGATCAGGGACCTGATCTTGCCTAATTGAGTAATCCATAGCCTCTTGGAAAGAGTCTACAGATATAGGGTCTGAGGCAGACGACTCAGACTCGAACATGGGTGTTGGGTCCACTGGAACCTCTATTGGCTCAGCAGTCTCAGATGGCTCAGGGTATATTACCTTCAGAGGTGGAGGAAAGATAGGTCTGAGGGGGAATGCCTCAGCCCTACGAGCTTCCTCTTAGGCTATCTCTATCTGTCTAATTTTTTCAAATGTCTTCTCGCGAAGGGAACTCTTCTATGAGTTGATACAGAGGTCTGAGCATAAGGCAGACGACACAACACTTGGGACTCAAAACCATAAATAGATAAATAACTTGACTCAACCTAAACTAAGGATCAAATAGGTAAGGTGGAAGGTTTTCAAACCAAGAACACCTAAGAACAATGTCACCAAAAAACTTAAAAACTCATCGAAAAACACAAACCTTCACTGGGAAATGCAGAAATGAGAAATAAATGTTGAAAATGGTAAAGTAAGGTGGAAAATGGTACCTGACTGAGTGCATAATGAAGGAGAAGAAGATTAAAAGTGAATAAATCCCCAAATGCAACAACAACAAAGCTCTTAGAAAGAGAGAGAATCGCAGAGAGAAAGCACAGTCGGGAAAACAGAAGAAAAAATGAAGAAGAAAGAGAAAGGAGGGTTTTAAACCCACAATCATTTTGGCACACATCCCAAGGCCCATCATTGCCTTGGGAACCCAAGGGGAAAATAAAAAACATCATGCCTTGACAGACACGCCACCCAATTCAGCAAGTGACATGTGTTAAAGAAATATTGGCACAGAAGAAAACTCAGCCTCGGCCTTGCTTACCCCTCAATCATCTATTCACATAGGTAAATAAAGGCTATGGGGTGATTGATATGACCAAAGTTAACCTTCCTACTCAGAGACACTAACCTCGGCCTGTCTCACAGTCGAGGTGGCAGAAGCTCAGGATAATCATCAGTAATAGTCTCTCATAAGGTCGGCGCTGGAAGACGTAGTAGTAACCCCAATACATCAACCTCGGTTGGGCGTCAGCCGAGGTCCGCAAGGATATGGGTTCAATCATCCATCAATATCAACATCGGCCACAACCGACGTTACATTTTATCACCTGAAGTCAGCAAAGCCTCAGGGGCTCAATCATCAAGTAGTATGTCATTATCGGCCCAGGCCGACGTTACACCTCATATCCAACCTCGGCCAGCCATTATGGCCAAAGTCTTCATGGATGTTGATCTCGGACAAGGCAAGGGTCGGACCTCACTAACCTCGTACTCGTCTAGGCAGAGGTTGGCACTAATCAAACACAACCGATCATTTACATACATATGTATGGATTGGAACACGTGGCGAAATCTATTATAACTGAATTATTCCCACTAAGTGCGAGAATATTGAGGTCATCTTTGTTTAGTTAAGATCAGCCAGGTGTCATCCTTACACTGGTTCGATCTTTATGCACATGCTCATTGCATGCTTGGGGGGTACATTACACCCCCTAAGCACTATACATAGAGGTCATCCTCTACCTTGTAAAAGGATCCATAATTGCAACCCTAGTTGAAACTCTATCACTTTACATAGTAGAGTGGGAAAGCTTGAGAGATTGTATCCATGGCCATTAGTGCCTTCATTTAGAGATATTACTTACACACTCAGTGGATGTAGGCCAGATTGGCTGAACCACTTACATTCAAGTGTTCATCCTCTTTTCCTCACCTCCTTCTACATATATATATATATATATATATATATATATATATATATATATATATATATATATATATATATATATATACATATATTCTCTTGTGCTACCATTGTTATCACTTTCTTGAGCTTTTCAACACCTTATCTGGTGGTGCTGTTTCCACCATCATCAAGGAGGTTGAAAATGAAGAGTACCCCATGCGTAAGCGCATGAGGTAGTAAGATTGCGTGATTAATCCAATGGCGTTGATTTTTTTCTTCCAAATTTTTTATATTACTTTTGGTCAAATTGGTATATTACACTGAAAATGTAATTTTGTATTGTAATTGTTATATATTACAGTTAGCTAAATTTTGTATCAAAAAATTTGATTCGTTATGTCATTCGAGCCACATAGGCTTGATATGTTTGAGTGAGGCGAGTTCATTTGGATTAGATGGAGTTTTGAATTTGAAGATCATGCAAGGTGCTCAACAATTGCAAGACTTCTTTTGCCATGTACTTTGAAGACTATATCCTTTTTGGCAGTTTTGTGAATTGGCTTATGACTAAATATACGTGCACGTTTGTTTTTCAAAATATGCATATTTTAAATTAGGTGAACACATGATATTTTTACTCAGAGTGTTGTGTAAACCATTTTGGGACTTAACCCTGATTTTTGTGCAATGTTTGAGGTTTATTATATTTTTCTGGCCTAAACCATTAGCATGGTCCTAATTGGACCTGTGCACATGGAACAGTTCGCACGATCTTATTTTGATCCATGCGCACGGCTGCACCAAGATTTTAGCACTGCTTGAAATCGTATGCATAAGAAAACTCAACCGTGGGCACGATAGAGCTCTATTATGAAAATTCCTATAAATAGGTCTTTTTTGCTCCCATTTCATTATATCTGAAAACCTCACAATTGAAAAACTTCTTGAAGTTTATTTTCGAGGTTGAGAGTTACCATTCCTTCTTTTTGTTTTTCCAAAATTCACTTTTTTTCTCCAAAATTATGCAAACTTAGATCTGTATATTGATGTATGATTTTGTGAGAGAATTAAGAGTAATTGTGGTTCATATGAACATTAGCCTATTCAATTCAAACCACTACCTTTTGAATTGCGTGATCTATCACTCATAGATATTAAATTGGAGGTGATTAAATTAATTGGATGAATTAGAGCATTACGTGATTCGAAAGAGAAGAGTGGAGTTTCTCATTGCCTTCATGGAGCTCAGATTGGATTTTTGTTCATCTGTGAGGAAAAGTTCAAACTCCATAGGTCACTACTCGTGAGTATATGAGTGAGAGGTATATTCTTAAGTTTGTAAGTCCTTTATATCCTATTAGGATTCTAATATATAGAAAAGGGTGAAAAATCAAGTAAACCAACTATTTTAAATTTTTTCTCAATTTTAAGCTCAATTAAACGATTAACCAAAATTAAAATGTTACACCAATTTTAATTCAATTGTGATAAACAAATTAGCCAATTTTATCTAAACATAAACATGAATCTAGGTGAGTGTTGTATAAAATAAGTGAATCAACCACAACAATCGATGCATGAGGAAGACCCAAATGAAAAACACCTTGGACGACCCAGCCAACTTAATTCACTATGACGAGGAATTACATAAGAGAGACAGTAGACTTACATAGACTTGATGCTCTCGCAAGCCTTAATGCTCTTTAATATTCAACCTCTCCTCCATAGTGCACGTAAGATCACACTCACGTAGTGCCACAATATGAGTCTACACACGTGTCAGTATCCATTGATACATATGTTTGGCAAATGTCACACACAGAACCTACCGTATGTAAACAAACTAGGCACAAAGTCCCCCACATGAAATATATACTGTACAAGATGAAGAGTAACCCAATGGTGCTGATAAACTTGATCTCAAAGCATATATATGATGAATACTTGGATCTTTAAACAATTGTATGTAAATAGGGTTTGAGTTTGAAAAACTTGATTATGAATGATCACATAAACTCGTAGATCTTTTTGAAAGAGTTCGGAACTCAAAACTGGGATAAACGCGCTCCGAATGGCCTCTAATGTCGTCTTTCAAAGCGCCTTTAAAGACTCTCAAACTGGTTATATCAGTAACTAAGGGCGGATTCTTTCTGGCATTGGTGCATGTGTCCTTGAAGCTCTCTTTATTATCATACCATTTGAGGTGGTGAAAATTAGACTGCAGTAGAAAAAAGGTTTGAGAACTAATCTTTTAAAGTACAAGGGCCCCATACATTGTGCTCGTGTGATAGTGTGAGAAGATGGCTTTCGTGGGATCTGAGCAGGGGCTGCTCCTACTGTTATGCACAATGGTACAAATCAGGCTGCCATGTTCACTGCCAAGAACGTTTCTGACGGGGTCTTATGGAAGAAACACGAAGGCGACGAAAAAATCCTCCTCCCATGGAAGTATATGATATCGGGATTCCTCGTTGGAACAGCGAGTCCCGTATGCACTGGACCCTTTGATGTTATCAAAACACGATTAATGGCTCAGACCCGATCCGGAGGTGAGTTGAAGTATAAGGGTATGTTTCATGCTATCTCAACAATATATGCAAAGGAAGGTTTGCATGCCTTGTGGAAGGGGCTGCTGCCCCGACTCATGAGGATATGACCCAGGCAGGCAATTATGTGGGGTGTGGATAGCCAAGTGACTGGTTTTTATGAGAAGAGATATATACACAATGTACCCTTATAGGTAGGTATTCATTTGCATTGTTTAGATTGAGATGGCAAATTCATTTTATCTTTCGTAAGTTTTTAATCGAGTATTTTTTTTGGCAGCATACCATGAGGTGTTCGGGCCAGCTTACGCACACCTCGACTAATCCCCATTCGCGGTTCATGTCTTTCGCTGGCTAAGCATTAGTTTGACAGTGCTGGGGATCGAACTGGGGACCAAACCAAATCCACCCCCAAGATTGTCCTAGTGGCAGCCTTATACCACTAGGCCAAGATTATTGGTTGTTCTTGATTGAGTACGCCTTGCTTTATTTGGCTAAAAAATATGAAGAGGGGATGACCACAATTCTCTTTGACCGATTTCAATTGGAATTTATGGTGAAATAGCCATTGTGGATTTACATGGATCTGTAATAGTAGAAAGTTCAAGCTGTCATTAAAAAGTTGGAACTATTCTGATTAGGAATCTGTTGAATTCTTACTGGTAGTCAATTATTTGTAGCTCCACTGACAAAAACTACATTTTTTTGCTTGGTAAGAAGTCCATTTTTTTGTGCCAGCTGGG
This sequence comes from Sambucus nigra, assembly GCA_949130495.1. NCBI lineage: Eukaryota > Viridiplantae > Streptophyta > Magnoliopsida > Dipsacales > Adoxaceae > Sambucus > Sambucus nigra. Next base: position 605,620,319 of record OX422209.1, read on the forward strand.
AAAAAAACTTATCCTCTACACTTCTATATATCGGAGTTTTTCCAAAAATGAGATAAAGATGAAAACTTCAAGTAAATCTCAAAATTGTAAAAAGTTTGTCGGGTCATTCGAACGAGGTATGATTGCTTGTTCGAACGACTCCACAGAGTTGGTTGGAACCAGGCATTAAACGAGAAACCAAAGAAAGCTAAAAACTAGGCGTTCGAAGTTTATTGGATCGCTTATAATGAGAACCCATGGTTCGTTCGAACGATACCATGAATGTTGTTCAACGACTTATCGAATTTTTTAAAATATTTAAAAAATAGTTTGAAACCATTTTTATAAAACTAGAAACCAATAATAAAATCTCTAAGGATAAAAATATTTACGCATTCATACCTGAGAGATCCTCGAAACATGAAGACGAAAACAAGGCACGAAACTCGACATGATAATGAGCATGATGGCCACTACATCTTCAATCAAACACGTTATAAGATTGAAAGATCAACCCACTCAAGTCCTAACCTATGACTCAAAGGTTTTTTCAAACACGGAATAAGTCAAAATATATACAAATTGACTCTATCGAAAATTTATCCTTATAGCTTTGTATAAAACTCTTTTCAAGTAGAAATCGAAATTGGAGTGCGCCGTTGTTTTTACCCCTTGGTGGGGTTTTTTCCTCATAAAATATGTCTTGTGGAATATTTGTTCAATTGCACACCTTGATCACACACTACGCATAGATCACATTTAGATCTAGTGTAATTGGTTAAAATTGAGATTATATGTTGAATTCTAGTTATTCTTTCTAGATCTACCTAATTATTCTTGTTGTGTGGCTAATTCAAGACATACCTCCCATCGCTTAGTTAATTCATATACTAGGATAATTTAATTTTCATGCAAACTCGAATTAAAGCAAAAATTGGTCATGTTATGCGATCAAACCTATTCACCCTCCTCTATGTTTGTTTTAGTTGAACACTTGTAATATAAACATACATCCTCATATACTTTCTTGTTCGGACACTAGGAACATACTTTCTCGAGAAAACCTATGAAACTTTTGATTTTTAATCCTTAAATATTTCACATTGAAAATAAAATATGTACCTAAGTTCAAATTTATTAAATTAATTTCTTAATAAATCAACATAAAACAAATTAAAATCCTCCTTAATTTGAATCAAGTTTTCATTTTACCAAATAAAGTTGTTTAGTCCAAATTGCATGCAGTTGTTTTTTAACAATGAAAGAAAATAATATTCACACAAAAATCACATAAGAATTTAGAGTGGACACCCTTGCGAGAAAAAAACACTATCACCCCAACCCATAACAAGTCCACTAGTATTGAATTTATGATTACATGACTTAATAAGGACTTATAAACGACTTATATATTTGAAAAGGATAATTGTCATGATGTCTTTTCCTTGCATTTAGCTCCTCTACCTCTTCCCGTACTAGCTTTCTATATATATGTAGCTAGACAACAATAAATGCTAACCAAGACCTTGTTTTACCGTAATGATTCTTTAAGAGAGGAGAAGTAAGCACTTAAATAATCATGAGAAGGGAGATAATATTCTTCTTCTTGTGAGATTTGTGCAACCTAATAGTTCTATGTTATGTTATAACCTTTAGTGTGTACGTGAGGTCCAATTTATAGGCAAATATTAGGGTTGACGTGCCATTATGCACCTCTAAAATATTTTGTGTAATAAATATCCGAGGACACACTATCCTCCATGATTGTCTACTACGATCAGTTCACTATTACCTTTTAGTAGTGTGACACCTGGTGTAGTAGTGACGAAAAGGAGATCTCGTCGGCCAGTAGCCTAAAAAGTGCTTTTTTGTATTTTGTACCGTGAAAAGATGATGAAACTTGTTATGCAATTATGAAAACTTGCGAGTGACCCAATGGTCACTTGCTATTATGACTTTTGTGTAAATCTATGAGCAACTACATTAATTTCTTACTTTAATATGTAATTAGTGTTTGTGTAAGTGACCTCTGCGATCTATCGCTAGCTTGTCTAGATACGGGTGACCTAAACAATCATTTTATGTGTGTCTGTGCGAGTGACCCTTGGGATCTCTCGCACTGCTATTCTCTGTTTCTCAAATTATTAAAGTTATTGAGTCTTATCCTACTCAACATGTCTTACCTCTCAGCTTCTAAACCAAAACTCTCAAAAGGTCCCATATTGACCAGTTGTTAGATCCCTACTTGCTTAACTAAGTCATCTTGCTAATTTATCCTGTAATAAAATAAAAGCAATTAGTCAGTTAATGAGGAGTTTGTTGTATATACCTCTACAGTTAATTTTCACAATCATAGCAAACTCTATTAACTACATTATAAATATATGAATTATGGGATACTTCTTTAACATGTTCCATTTAACAAGAAGAATTAAATGGTCTTTCATGGATGTTCAACATATAGTGTCTAAGAGTATGAGTATATCATGAAATAAAAAGTCATTTTCCTAAGAATGTGAATCTAACAAGGGAATTAACATTACTTATCACTAATTTTACTATGTATCATATTAATTAACAATCACTTGTAGTGTAATTTTAACACATATGAAGTCTAAAAGTAAATCATATGAGAACCTAATCATCACTAATCAAGTTTTAACCCTACATATTTAGTTTAGGTGAAAATTTCCAATAACATATATAAAAGGAAAAGAGTAGGACATCATATTGCCATAAAATTGAGAAATCATAGCTTATATGGATGCTTTTCAAATTTTTTCATAAAATCTTCTTAAGTTCCTCCTTTAATATTCTTCTTCTTCTTCTTCTTCTTCTTCTTCTTCTTCTTCTTCTTCTTCTTCTTCTTCTTCTTCTTCTTCTTCTTCTTCTTCTTCTTCTTCTTCTTCTTCTTCTTCTTCTTCTTTCCCTTTATTAAATTCTTTACCAAGATTTGTTAATGGAGAATTAAGTTTTTAAAGGAGAGGTAAAGAGTATTAGGAGTATTTTTTAGGTTTGGATTATTGTAGGTTTTGAGAGAACTGATTGAAAGAAGCTAAAACTTGTGTATGCCGTGTTTATAAAGTTCCCAACTAATGTAGTCCGCGGATCCTCCACGAGTGACCATGATCGCCTCACTTACGGTCGTGGGGTGAGAACCCATGGTCGCATCCCAATACCTACAGTTGTGTCCCCGAATAGTCGTGGTCACAACCCCCAACCTATAACCCCTTTTATTTATTTTTATTTAATTTAACTCCAAAAATCCATTAATCCTCAAATAATTTAGTATACTAATTACACACAAGACCAAAAGTGCTAAACCCCACTCTTGCTCCCCAAGTAATGCTCTAAAGACACTTGTACCCCTAAAGTATCTCCTTAATACCTCATAAGGCCTCTCCCCAAAACCCTAGCCCAAATAAGCTGTACCACTTAGTTAGTTTGGTTTTTTACTCATTTTAAGCCCAAATCAAATTATTATATTCCTCTGAATCGGTGGAGATCACATAGTTTGGTGAGGATGCTTCACCATTGTAAACTCCCCTTAACTCAATGTTAAGGATGGGTGTAATGCCCGTGGCATTGCCTTATTAGGATACGAGGTTATTTCACTTGATCTCACATTATAAAATTAAAATTCTAAATTAGGTATAGCTTATAAGCTAAGACCTCTGTACATACCTCAGCCATTTCATAAGAGTTAATAATAATGTCCATTCACTATAGATAATAAGTCACAATATGAGAGGATCATTCTTCAAATAAAATATTTTTCTAAGATATCAGTTAAAATCTCTAATAGATGCATCAAACAGTCTCTTGGTTCCATATAACCATCTTTATAAATTTAATAAAAACTAAATAAAGGATAATCACAACTATATAAATGATCCCTAATCAAAGGTATACTCTAAATCATAACTACATTAGTTTTAAAATCACCATGCTTCCACAACCTCACATCCTATCCATGGCCACTAAGGAACTCCGTGGACAATTATCCTAAGGATGTCAAGGGAATAAAAAGGATGAACTCAAATAGCCCAGTAAGGGTCAAATCAATTGTCCTCAACCCACATGCAGTTGTTAGTATTAACAGAAATACATATATACTAAAAAGCAATGAAATAAAGTGAAAAATACGACAACTTAGAATAAGATTTGCATATTAGGAAAAAGATATGTTTTATTACCGACCCCAGACAGTTTAGTTCGATGCCCGAAGGCTCAATCATCCCTGGTCCACCTAATCCCTGACTTCCCCCAAGGCTCGAACTCCTTTAGTTTTCCCAAAGTCCGTGACCTTTATTTACAACCTTATACTTCTCAACCCCATGACATTATTCTAGGTTTCTTGACCCAGTTATGACACAGGCTACGACCTCCACTCATGCCCACTTTTAAGATGAGCGATCCGTGGTTAATGTTAACTTCATAGCTTTGGACGTGCTTTGCCAAGGTGTAAGTCCCATAAGTTGCCTAGTCTCAATCTCCTTAGGACTAGTCATTTTGTCCTCAAGCACAAAGCATGATTCCATCTCCAAACGAGATGCCTCGGCCTTGTGTAACAATTCCATGAACTCAACCCCATAATCCCACATAATCATGCATAAGTAGACACAATAATATACTACTTAAGTCCACAACCTTAAAGAAGGATTTATAACTCCTGATCACCAACAACAAGGGTATTTTAGTAAAATGAATGTTTTAAACCCAAAATTTTCCATAGCCTAGGTCTCCAAAGATGAAAAAGGTAACCCTAGTAAAATCTCTTAAGATCAATGTGAATGTCATCAAAATTCATTTTTACTCCAAGTGCCCAACCCCCCAAAAAATCTATAAAGGAAAACTTATAGGGATGAATAGTAAGAATCCATGGCCTCTAAACCCAGAAAACTAAGAAAACACAAGGGCTCATCTCATTCAAATGAAAATTAAAGAAACTATGGTTTATACAAGGAAAATAAGGAAGATGATGAAACCTCTAATCGGTAGGAATTAATTAGATGAACACTAAGCCTTCGCCGCCTCCAACAACCTTTCTCTAGTTGGTGAACAGAACGCCTCCTAGGCCTTTTTCTAGTAGCTCCTGCCTCTCTCCTAAAAATATCATTTTCTCTCTCTAAGGTGTGAAATAGGGTTTCTAGTAGCTTTAGAAATGGAGCCAAGGTTTGTTATTTATAGGTAAAGGTAGGGAACTAGTGACATTTATTATGTCATCACTTTTTCATAATTATCCTTTCAAAAAGGCTTCTGGAAGCTCTAAACTTGATTTGAAAGAAATAATTTAATTGGGTCATGTCACTAATGCATGTGTTGGGCCCATCTTAAACTTTTAAAGTGTAAACTCTACATCCCCTAATCGTAGGCCATAACTTAAAGCTCTCATCCGTGACCTCTATCATTGAATGCAACCTTAGTATATACTCTGCAGCCACAAGGCTGAGGTTGGGGATTTGTCTATGACCGTGGCCTTATAAGGTTCTAAGGTCGTTATAACCTCCCAAACTTGGAAATCATATCCTTGGAATATAAAATTAAGGATATAAAGTTCAATTCATACCTTGGAATAACTGCGGGTGTTTCTCTTTGACATTGAATTCAAGTTCCTAAGTGTCTTCTTGCAGCTTGGTTTCTCCAAATCACTTTAACTAAATAAATCTTCTCCGACCTTAGATATTTCTCCTTTCTATCTAAATTTTTTACCGGTATCTCTTCATAACTTAAGTCTCCTTGAATTTTAATAGGTTCATGGTCAATAACATGGTCGCAGTCTCTTACATAATTCCACAACGTCAAAATATGAAAGATATTATGTCCATGGGATAAGCTTGGAGATAAGGTAAGTTACTAAGATGACTTCCCAATCCTCTTAAGTACTTCAATCGATCCCACATATCGTGGATTGAGTTTCCCTTTCTTTCCAAACCTAATAATTCTTTTCCAATGAAACTTTTAGAAATGCATGGTCCCCGACCTCTAGGTCCACCTCTCTCCTTTTGATATGAACCCAAATTTTTTGTCTACTTTGTCAAATCCACAACCCTTCATGTAGTATATTTACCTTAGCTATGACCTGTTCCACCAACTCCAATACCAATATTTGCCTTTCTCCAACTTCATCCTAACATAAGAGGTTGCGCCATCTTTTTCCATACAATGCGGTGTATGGTGCCATTTTAATATTAGCTTGATAACTATTATTGCAAACAAATTCTACTAAATGTAGGTGGCCCTCTCAAATTTCACTAAAATATTATACATATGCCTTTAGCATATCGTCCAGAGTCTAATTTGTCCTTTCAGCTTATCCATCTGTCTATGGATGGAAAGCCTTGCTAAAGTCTAGCCCTGTCCCCATAGCTTTTTGGAAGCTTTTCCAAAATATGAGGTAAATATTGGGTCATAGTCTGTTACTATGGTAACTGGAATTTATGGAGTCTAACAATCTCTTTGATAAAAAGTTTGGTTAGCTGATCCACACTGACTATGGTCTTCACAGCTAAAAAGTGCACGATCTTCAGTTATTTTATCTACTATGACTCATAAAAAGTCAACGTGTCTGTTGAAATTCCACAATAAAGTCCATAATAATGTTTTCCCATTTCCATTCTGGGATAAGCAATGGATGCAATAACCCTACTAGTCTTTGGCGCATAGTCTTGACCTATTGATAGGACAAACACTTTTGCCACAAACTCCGCAATCTCTTTTATCAAGTTAGGCTACCAAAATTTTTATTTCAAATCTTGATACATTTTGGTACTCCTGGGGCGAACTGAAACGGGTGAGGAATGAACTCCTGTTAACACTCCAGTATTTAGCTCATTTTTTTGTGGAACACATAACCTTGTACCAAATCGAAGATCTCCACAATCACCTATTCTAAAAGCCAATTTATCTTCGCCTTTTAATTATTTGTGGATCTTTTTGGGATCAGGATCTTTATATTAAGCAACTCTTATTCTTTCTATCAGGGTGGGTTCTACAGAGAGGGTACTTAAAAGTCCGCGGCTTGTATAACCTATGACTTCAGTTCCCAACAATTCTAAATCTCTTAAAATATGCATATGCTTAGTTATTCTTACGACATTGAGGGAACATTTTCTACTTTGGTCATAGGCTACTACATTAGCCTTCCCTGGGTGATATTTGATTGAGCAATCATAATCCTGAATCAATTTTAACCATCTCCTCTACCTTATATTGAAATATCTTTGAGTGAAAGTGTAAGTTAAACTTTTATGATTCGTGAATATTTCATAAGTCTCATCATATGAGTAATGTATCCAAATCTTTAAGGAAGAGACCACAACCTTTAACTCTAAATCATGAGTGGGACAATTTTTCTCAAGTAGCCTCAACTGCCTAGAGGCATAAACAATAACTCTCCCATTTTTTTGCAGTCTGAAGCATCATTATAGATCACATAGACTCCTAAGGATCAATATGAGTGTGACCACTAACTTTCTTTCAATTTCTAGAAACTCTCTTCATACTCCGCGAACCATATAAACTTTCTATCCTTATGTGTTAACTACGTTAGCGATACGACATTCGTTGAAAATCCTTCCATAAACATTTTATAATAGTATGCTAGGCTGAGGAAACTCCTAATTTCCGTTACAGTAGTTGGTCTCTCCCAATCAACAACAGTTGCGACCTTTCGTGTGTCCATGAACAATCCACCATTATTCACTATATGGCCTATGAAAGCAATTTCTCAAGCCAAAATTCACACTTATAAATTTTTTCATACAACTTTTCTTTCCTAGGTATCTCAAATATGCCGCAAAGGTGTTCCTTATGTTCTTCTGCGATTTTAGAGTAAATAAAGATATATTCAATATATACAATCACAAAATTATCTAGGAAAGATCTATACACTATGTTCCTTAAATCCATAAAGGAAGCAGAGTCATTAGTCATCCCAAAAGTCATGACCACAAACTCATAGTAACGATATCTGGTCCTAAAATTTGTCTCGTGAATGTCCTCATCCTATATCTTTAGTTAGTGATACCCTGACCTTAGATCAATCTTAAAAAAATATCATGAATCATTTAATTTATCAAAACGATCATCAATCCAAGGCAAAGGATACTTGTTTTCATAGCAACTTTATTTAATTCCCTATGGTCAATGAAAATCCTCATAGGCACCCCAATGAGAGGTACTGGGACCGATAAAGCCGAAGACTAACAAGTCCTCTAATTATTCCTTCAACTCTGCGGACACCATCCTATATGGTGCCTTTGAAATATGTGCGGCCTCAAGTATAAGGTATATAATAAACTCAATTTCTCCGTCCGGAGGAAGTCCTAGAAGTTATCTGGGAAAGACATCTTCAAACTCCGCGGTGATTGGAACATTTTTAAGGCTTCCATGACCTTTTTTGTATCATTCACATAAGTTAAGTGGCAGTAACATCCATCCTTTAACATCTTCTTATATCATAGGGTTTAGATAATAAAAGGTATCCTACTTGGTTTATTTCCTCTAAAGCTCACCTCGATCTCTCCAGGTTTACAGAGGAGTATCTTTTTCCTAGAACAATAAATTCTAGTTAAGGGGGTGACGACTAGTCCATGCCTAAGATTACATTAAAATAATCCATCTCCAAGGTAATTAAGTCAACTTCAAAACAATGATTGTCTGTTTCCGCAGAACATTCCTTAATGATAGCTGCGACCTTTGTAGATAATCCTACTGGGCTGTCAATTACTGGGGGGTGGGGGTGGGGGTGGGGGGTTGTTTAAAGTTTGAGGCCTCTGAAAATCTATCACTTAAGTTTTTTAATTCAAGATTAAACTATCTAAGTAACTCCGAACTATTTTTTGGGGAAACAGTTTTCTTTAAATTAAACAAATTAACCACAAGACGTGTTTAATAAAAATATGTACGAGATATGTTCAAGATTATGTAACTAGTTTTGAAAACCAAAACTATCAAAGTTTTAAAACAAGTTAAATCAGCTCACCAACAAGAATGAGATGAGGAGATGTAGAAAGATTAAGTAGACACAGTTTTTAACGTGGTAAAACCTCACCCAACTGAGGCAACATCCACGGTGAGTTCTAAGTCACAAATAAAAAATCCACTAAAACAAAATATACAAGTTACAGGCTATTTAGTACACATGTAAACAAAACAGACCTATACAAGTTTAGAATATGTACCCACTGGTTTGATTCTAACTTCTCTGCAGTTATGATGTTGATGTAGCTTTCTCATCTTGCTAAATTCTCAACACTTTGTTCTAGCTTTACGCCGACTCTTGATGTTTGAAGATCTTTTCGCCAACACTTCTTGTGTTGTAGTGTGACAACTGTTTGTGAAAGTGTTCTAACACATTCATGCACACACGCACACTTATTTATACAAACAAGTCCTATCAAATTACAGAAAGATCTAAATAATTAACGTTTTCAGTTTCTCTCTTCTTTAGAAACAACAAACTTTCTTGATCTTTCAAACTAACCCAGAATCCAAGTTAACCTTGCTTAGAAGACGGTCAAGGTATAAACAATTTCAGAGGGTTTTTAAAATTCCTTTTGAAATTTTTAACCACCAATTGCGATTCCAAATAGATCATAAGTCTTGTTTCATGAGAACTAGAAACATAAAATGAATTTGTTGATTCTTGAGTTGTGAAAAACATTTACATAACAATAATCAACAAATATGATTTCTCAAGATGAGAAACGAAATAATGCAGATCTAAGAGATATATGACATAAAACAGCAAAATCTACGATTTCTATGAAAAGAAATAGAGATCAAACTTAAAATGTCTAAGTTGGTTAAAAGATCTCAAACTCAGAGGATTCAAACCATGAACAAGCTTCAAACCATCTCCAAAATAACTCTCAAATACTCAGGTTTGGTTTTGGTTTTAAACTGATCTTGGATTTAAAAGGAATTTAGGGTTTGAAACGAGATTAGGGTTTGGACGATTTTAGGGTTTTCTCTCTCTCTTCTCTCTTTCTCAGTTTGACGAACTGGCCGAAAGTTGTTAAAATGCTGAGGCTCAGCCTCCTTTTATACTAGGCAAGGAAGGATCGAGAACATCATCTCAAATCTAATGGCTGAGATTTGGTCTGTGGCATTTGACATCCATCCAACGGTTTAGCATTAGCGGTGGATTAAACGTTCGCTGATTGGTCTTAAGAGGGTTCATAGGGATTGGGATAAAACTCATGCGGAATGTTGATAAAAAATATCCAAGGGCTGTGATTGCGTATTGGTTCTGAGTCTAACAACAAACACAAATCAAGTCGTCATAATGTTGACAGGTGTAAGGCTCAGATAAAACTAAAATGCATGTTTTAAAACTAATTACACACGCACCCTCAAGTCTCAAGTGCTTTCGGATTCTACCCAACCAAACATTCAGGCAAGTTTATATAAAACCAATAATGACAAAATGACCCCAAATGTTTTAAAACCCAACTTTTATTAAGTAGAAAATTATTTAAAATTGTTTAAAAAATCTCAAAATTATTAAAAACTTATTTTAAAAGGGAATTAACTCACACATGCAATTAATGCAATATATATATATATATATATATATATATATATATATATATGCAATCCTAGTTTGTGCGTGGGGTTTAGAATTTACCTCTAAATTAATCAATTGAGGCATCATGTGTAGAATCCGAGGTTCTTTGGTATCTAGGGGATGAGACTCAAATTTTGTCACAATTTCCAAACTAGATGAGCACTTATACAATGTAAACTCAAGTAAGTCAAGAGAATAAGGTGCTTCAATCTCCCCATTTGGAAATATGAGACAAAATCTCCTTTGAGTCATCTAGGACTCGTAGGGATACAAAAAAAATGAAATCCTATTCCTATACAAATTCTATCTACCCATATCCTAGAAAAAGAAAATTACATAACTCAACTAATTACAAACCAATACCCTACTAACATCTATTGTAGACAACGGTACAAATTTCTGCAAGTAAGACTAAGATCAAGCTTTTTAAAAATATGTACAAGAAAAAATGAACTCATAAGACTCAAATTTCTCCCTCATTTTGTCTCAAATGGACAAAGGGAAAAAAATACTTAAGCCACACGAGTTTATTCAGCACAAACTATTCCTATCGATTTTCGCAAAGAATGAAATCTATTGTAATCCAAAGGTTTTCTAAACATATCTGGGAGCTGCAAATCAGTAGGAAGAAAATTAATTTTTAATTCCTTAGTTTCAACTAATTTGCGTATAAAATGATGTCTAATTTTTATATGATTTGTTCGCCAGTGTTGAACAGGATTTTTAGAGATATTGATTGCGCTTTGATTATCACAATAGAGATGCAGTTGGTCTTCTTGAATGCCATAATCATTTAGCGTTTTCTTAAGCCAAAGTAATTGGGCGTAGCAGCTACCAGCAACAATGTATTCAGATTCAGCTGTAGATAATGAAGTGCAATTTTGTTTCTTACTACTCTATCCTACCAAATTATTAACGATATAGTAACACGCTCCTGATGTGCTCTTACTATCATCAGTACATCCTGCCCAATCGGCATTAGTGTATCCTATTATAGTACTAGGAGTATCATTGGTATACCAGAGACCCAAATTTAGAGTGCCTTTTATGTATTTAATGATTCTTTTTACACATACTAAGTAGCTCTCTTTAGGATTATTTTGATAACGGGCACACACGCAAACGACGTACATAATATCAGGAGGTGAGACAGTAAGGTATAGTAAGCTTCCTATCATACTACGATATAGAGTAGGATCTATGGATTTTACACTCTCATCTTTAGATAATTTGACTGTAGTACTCATGGGAGTTATAGTTTCTTTGGCACTTTCAAGCTCAAATTTTTTAACAATCTCTAAAGCATATTTCGATTGCGAAACAAATAAACGTTCTGAATTCTGTTTGACTTGAAGACCCAAGAAAAATTGCAACCCCCCCATAAGAGACATTTGAAATTCTTTGTGCATAATTTCAGAAAATGATTTAACTTCTGAAGGGGAAGTTGATCCAAAAATGATATCGTCGACATATACTTGAGCTATAATAATATCTTTGTCAAAATGTTTGACAAATAGAGTTTGATCATTTTTGCCTCTCTTTAAACCTTTATCTAAGAGAAAGTTAGAAAGACGCTCATACCAAGCTCTTGGCACTTGCTTCAGACCATACAATGCCTTTTTAAGACGATAAACATGATTTGGATACTGAGGGTCAATAAACCCTTTGGGTTGTTCAACATAGGTCTCTTTAGTCAAGATTCCATTAAGAAAAGATGATTTTACATCCATTTGGAAAAGCGTAAAGTGCAAGTAACATTCTATGGAAAAGAGAAGACGAACAAATTCTAAGCGAGTAATAGGAAAAAATGTCTCGTTAAAATCTATTCCTTCAATCTGAGAATATCTTTGAGCCATTAATTTGGCTTTGTTTCTAATGATTATCCCACTTTCATCAGTTTTATTTTTAAATAGCCAACGTGTGCCAATAACCTTTTTTATGATCAGGCCTAGGTATAAGTTACCAAACATCATGAATGACAAATTGAAGAAGTTCTTCCTGCATGGCAGAAATCCACTGTGGGTCATTTAATGCCTCATTTACATTCTTTGGTTCCACAAGGGAAACAAAACATGCATAATGAGCATAGTTTCTTAATTGAGATCTTGTACGTATAGGCTCACAATGGTTACTTACAACGTTATCTATGGGATGATCTTTAGAAACCCAGTTAGGTAGTTCAGGTTTCTCAATAGGTAAAGAATCATCTATTTCTAGAGAGTCATTTTCTAAAACATTTTCAGACTCTTCCACAATAGTTGGTTCTCAAGTCTTACTCTCAACAGTAGTGTCACTTACAATAACGTTTATGGATTCCATTAAAGTCTTTATGCGAAGATTATAGACACGGTATGCTCTACTATCGGGAGAATATCCTAGGAAGATAGCTTTATCTCCACGAGTCTCAAATTTGGATAAGTGTTCTCTGTCTTTGCATACATAACACGTACTACCAAAAGTTTTAAGGTATTTAAGATTGGTCTTCTTCCCATACCATAGTTCGTAAGGAGTTTGTTTAGAATTCTTCCTAAGATAGACCCTATTAATAATGTGACACGCAGTATGAATTGATTCTACCAAAAAATATTTAGGTAAACACTTAGCATGAATCATAACACGTGCTATCTCTTGAAGGGTAAGATTCTTTCACTCAATAATTCCATTTTGTTGAGGAGTCTTAGGAGCATTAAATTCATGTTTGTAACCATTATCGTCACAATAATCTATAACACCTGTATCTATGAATTCTTATCCTCTATCACTACAAATTCTATTTACTTGAGTGTCCATCTCATTTTCAATACGAATTAAGATTTTCAAAAAAGTTCTGAAAGGGTCTGACTTCTGTTTTAAGAAGTCCACCCAAGTAAACCTGGTGAAGTCATGTACCATAACTAGAATGTAACTGTGTCCACGTAGACTAACAGTATGAGAAGGACCCATTAGGTCCATATGGATGAGCTCTAAGGGTTTAGAGGTTAGGATATCTTTAACTTTCTTATGAGGTGCCTTAACAATTTTACCTTCCTGACACGATCCACAGACAATGTTAGAGATAGGTTTGATATTTGGAATTCCTCTAACTATTTCTTGTGAAGACAATCTACTATGGCTATCGTAATTTATGTGACCCATCCTATTATGCCATATTTCATTGTCATGCATTCTGGAAATGTACAGACTTCAGTACTGTTCTGGACAGTATAACAATTGTCGGGAGTCCTGTAATTATACACTCACCTTTTTCATTTAAAATCTTACAATTATTCTTTAAAAAGGTGACAGTATGATTTTAGTCACAAAATTATGAGATACTAAGTAGAATAGCATTGAGACCTTTTACTAGAAGAACATTTTCAAGAAGAGGAAATCCTTCTTCTTGGAGTGTTCCTTTACCAATGATTTGAGATGATACACCATCATCGAAAATAACTTTTCCTCTAGCAAAGCTAGTTTTGTTTAAGAGTTTTGTATCATCCTTAGTCATATGTTTTGAACACCTAGAGTCTAAATACCAACCAGAAGGAGTGTGTTCAACTTTTAAAGCAGTATTCACAATGTTACACTTCATCTGGGGCAATAGCTCATCTTTTCTAACCTAAATAGCTCCTGTTTTTGTTTTGCGCATATTTTCTCTCATTTGATAAAACCTGCGAGCATTAGATTTTTGTTGAAAAATATTTTACGCATGCATTTGAGTTTTATGGAGGATATAAGCATTTGGTTTAGAAAAGTACCTAGGAATTCCACTTGTAAATGATCTTTTAGGTCTGGTCTTTCTCTTTCTATACTTAGAGTTTTTGTCTGGTTGTCTAGGTAGAACATAATTGTTATGACTTCTCCTAGAGTAGTTAAAGTTTTGGTATAAAGGGGTATTACAGACATGATTAACTAAACGTGTAGAGTAGCAACCTTCGAAAGAATGTCCGTGTATGTTACAAGAAGAGCAATACAGATTGCTTGAAGAGGGTATCTCCTTAGGAAAGTCTCTAAACATAGGTTTCATGGTATTTTAACGTTGAACCTTATTCCTAGGGAGTACAGTCTGAAACGAAAAATCACTCTTCCTAATCGGAGGGCAGACACATTTATCCTTAGGTAGACTATCGCATTTAGAGTGACTTGATTCCCCAATATCCAACTTTTTTTTTTATCAAACTCATCATTTAGGGATTGAAAATCTGGATATGTTTCCATAGGTCTTTTGCCACCTGACACAAACTTGATTGATTCAAAGTTTTTAAGTCATGTCTTTGAATTTGGGCAAAATCCTATTCCAGTTCGATCATCAGAATTGGTTTTTGAATCAACAACAAAATCATCAAAACAATTGGAATTATTTTCAATCTTAGCAAATTTTTTGAAAACAGTTGTTGTCTTTTCTTTAGCTTGTTCCAATTCTAATAATGTCCCTTTATATTTTTTCTCCAGAGTTTCATTTGTTTCAATCAAAATTTTCAATTTTTGATAAAAAATTTTGACTTCATTTTCATGAGTTAGACATTGGGTAGTATACTCTTCAGCATTAAGTTTAACCATTAGACTTAGGTCTTCTAGTTTCTTAGTGAGTTCTTTCACTATCTTCTCTAGTCTAGAGCTTTTCTTGAGAGTTTTGGCCTAAAGTGTGTGAACATCAGGGAGGCCTTTAGTGTCCGAATAACTAAGTGTAGTGTGTGAAGTGACCCATAAGGATTCAATTTTTGAGCTCACACACACATTGACATTGTCCTTATTGCTTTCCCTTTGACTCACACACCCCGCTGTAGAACTAGCAATGTTCTCATGAATTAAAGCATATAAACCAGTAGTAGCATGATTCATAACAACA
The DNA here is from genome assembly GCA_949130495.1 of Sambucus nigra. Classification (NCBI taxonomy): domain Eukaryota; kingdom Viridiplantae; phylum Streptophyta; class Magnoliopsida; order Dipsacales; family Adoxaceae; genus Sambucus; species Sambucus nigra. The sequence continues at coordinate 605,635,699 of OX422209.1, forward strand.
AAAGTAGAGCTATTATCATCATCCTCATACTTAGGCACATGCATATCATCATTATAGATTATCTTAGCAAAGAAAGATATTCAAGGATCAAAAACATCAGATGACTCAGGTTCCTCATTATCAGAGTCACTTGAATCATCCCATGTCTTGTAAATGTTGGCCCTATTATGTTTATTGGTCGTGTTCAAGTTAACTCTATAATCTTGTGCTATATGACCCAATTTTCCACATCTAAAACATTCAATATTCTTAAAATCTTTGTTAGGTCTGGTATGAATGTCCTTGTGATGTTTGTCTTGACCTTTCTTATGAGGTTTGTGATTAGATTGAGTTGGATAATTTGGCTTTCCTTGTCTGGTTGCCATTTTATTTCTAAATTTCACAATCTTCTTAAACTAGTTTGACATCAAGGCAATCTGATTATCCAAACTATCTATATCACACTCCTCATCAGAATAAGAATCATTATTGGGAATACTAAGCTCAGGTTTTATCAGTTTAGAGGAGAAAATCAAACTGGAACTAGTCTACTTCCTATGGGATTGGGTTAATTATTTCTTGAATTCTAGTTCCATTTCCACAGTTCTCAGTTTACTACTGAGTAATTCAAGAGTGAGATTTTGATCACTCATTTCCTCAATAGCATATCTTTTGTTATCAAATTTCTGTGGCAATGACCTTAGACTTTTTGAGACAATTTCATTTCTATCATAGGTTATCCCATTAGAATGTAACTTGGTCAGAATGTTAGTCAAATTCATGTAAAAGTCATCAAATGATTCAGAGTCTGACATGATTAAAGAGTTATACTGCTGGATAAACATCTGAGTTTTAGCAGCCTTAACTCTAGTGTCACCTTCATGTGCAGTAACCCGTGTATCCCAAGCTTCCTTAGAAGTGGTACAAGATGAGATCCTTTTGAACTCATGTTCATTTATAGACATAAAAATGGCATTCTTGCCTTTGTTATTGTTCAGAGAGGCTTGCTTCTCTTCTCGAGTGAATTCAATTAATCCTTTCTTAATCCACTCATTGCTTCCTTCAGTGGCTGGTTTTGTAGGATAAGTATATCCATTTTCAACAATGTCCCATACATCATCTCCCAAGGTTCCTTGTATGAAAGCAACCATCCTTACTTTACAGTAAGGAAAGTTATTTCCATCAAAGAGAGGGGGTCTGGACAAGTTACCAAATCTTTCATATTTATCGTCCATTATTTGATTTTAGGAAAACAATTTCAGAAACACAAGATCTTTAAAAGAAATTTCCAAAGCTTTTATACCAATTGAAAAGCTGTCACTTAAATCGTTTAATTCAAGATTAAACTGTCTATGTAACTCCGAACTATTTTTTGGGGAAACTCTTTTCTTTAAATCAAACAGATTAACCACAAGATATGTTTAATAAAAATATGTACGAGATATGTTCAAGATTATGTAACTATTTTTGAAAACCAAAACTATCACATTTTAAAAATAAGTTAAATCAGCACACCAACAAGAATGAGATGAGGAGATGTAGAAAGATTAAGTACACACAGTTTTTAACGTGGTAAAATCTCACCCAACTAAGGAAACATCGACGGTGACTTCTAAGTCACAAACCAAAAATCCACTAAAATAAAATATACAAGTTACAGGCTATTTAGCACACATGCAAACGAAACAGACCTATATAAGTTTAGAATATGTACCCACTGGTTTGATTCTAACTTCTCTACAGTTCTGATGTTGATGTGGCTTTCTAAGCTTGCTAACTTCTCAACATTTTATTCCAGCTTAATGTTGACTCTTGATGTTTTAAGATCTTTTCGCCAACACTTCTTGTGTTGTAGTGTGACAAGTGTTTGTGAAAGTGTTCTAACACATTCATGCACACACGCACACTTATTTATAGAAACAAGTCCTATCAAATTACAGAAAGATCTAAATGATTAAGGTTTTCAGTTTCTCTCTTCTTTAGAAACCACATACTTTCTTGATCTTTCAAACTAACCCAGAATCCAAGTTAACCTTGCTCAGAAGACGGTCAAGGTATAAACAATTTCAGATGGTTTTTAAAATTCTTTTTGAAATTATTAACCACCAATTGCGATTCCAACTAGATCATAAGTCTTGTTTCATAAGAACTAGAAACAAAAAATGAATTTGTTGATTCTTGAGTTGTGAAAAACATTTACACAAAAATAATCAACAAATATGATTTCTCGAGATGAGAAACAAAATAATGCAGATCTAAGAGATATATGACATAGAACAACAAGATCTACAGTTTCTATGAAAAGAAATTGATATCAAACTTGAAATGTCTATGTTGGTTAAAAGATCTCAAACTCAGAGGATTCAAACCACGAACAAGCTTCAAACCATCTCCAAAATAACTCTTAAACACTCAGGTTTGGTTTTGGTTGTAAACTGATTTTGGATTTAAAAAGAATTTAGGGTTTGAAATGAGATTAGGGTTTGGACGATTTTAGGGTTTTCTCTCTCTCTTCTCTCTTTCTCAGTTTGACGAACTGGCCAAAAGTTTTTAAAATGTTGAGGCTCAGCCTCCTTTTATACTAGGCAAGGAAGGATCGAGAATATCAGCTCAAATCTAATGGCTGAGATTTGGTCTTTGGCATTTGACATCCATCCAACGGTTTAACATTAGTGGTGGATTAAACGTTGGTCTTAAGAGGGTTCACGGGGATTGGGATAAAACACATGTAAAACGTTGATAAAAAAGATCCAAGGGCTGAGATTGCGTATTGGTTCTGAGTCTAACAACAAACACAAATCAAGCCGTTGTAACGTTGATAGGTGTAAGGCTCAGATGAAACTAAAAAGTGTGTTTTAAAACTAATTACACACTCACCCTCAAGTCTCAAGTGCTTTCGGATTCTACCCAACCAAACATTCAGACAAATTTAGATAAAACCAATAATCACAAAATGACCCCAAATGTTTTAAAATCTAAATTTTATTAAGTAGAAAATCCTTTAAAAATTGTTTAAAAAAATCCCAGAATTATTAAAAACTTATTTTAAAAGGGAATTAACTCACACAAGAAATTAATGCAATATATATATATATATATATATATATATATATATATATATATATATATATATATAGAGAGAGAGAGAGAGAGAGAGAGAGAGAGAGAGAGAGAGAGAGAGAGAGTCTAGAAGATTTAAATTTTTGCTACAATATTGAAGAATGTGAATATAAAATTAAACAATATATGTTTCTAAAAACAAATTGTGTAAAATGTTTAACATAAAATAAATAAATATATCTATGTGAAATATGTAATCAAAAGTTACGTGTAAAATGTTATAATGAAATAAAAAATAAACCTAAAGAACAAATAAATAACACAAATAAATCAGCATTAATAACTTTTCCTATAAAAATAAAATTTGCAAACAAAACAATAGAAACAACAACAATGTTAGATACATGAGCAATGAAAAGTTTAATTCATGTAGATTTAGTAGAACAAGACAATGCAAAAGATTTAAATTACCTACTTTATATACACCCATTTAATAAAGACGCAATACCTATAACACAATGTATACAAAATATACCTATATACATAAATGACGAACAATACATATTACCACAAACCTATATAACAAATATAAAAAGCCATCACCCCTTTATACTGGGATTAAATTTCATACAATCTCTAACTGAAGGATTTATGTATACACCATCCGGAATACAACTCTTTAAAAAAGGAACACATATTATACCTAATAATCAATCTAATATACAAAAACAAGAAAATAAGTTAATTCTTAATAATAATATAATATTAGAAACAAAAGAAAACTTAGAATATAATAAAAAAGATATAAATAAAGAAATAGATATAGAAGAAAATTATTTATAAGAATATTTACAAAATATAGAAGATAGTCAAACACAAAAAATAGAATTTGATAAAATAAATAATATAATGTTTAAAAACAAAAAATTAGAATTAGAAGATTTAATTAGATTAGCTGAAAAAACTGAATAATAGGTGAAAACCCACAAAAATATTGGAATAAAAATAAAATAGAAGCTAAATTAAACATAATTAACCCAGATATAACAATAAAAACAAAAGACATAGCCTGTGAAATAATAGATCAAGAAGAATTTAAAACACAGATAAGAGAACTTTTAAATCTAGGAGTAATATAAAAAAGCACTAGTAGACATAGAAGTCCCGCATTTATGATTAGAAATCATGCTGAAATAAAAAGAGATAAAGCACGAATGGTAATTAATTATAAAAGATTAAATGATAATACATATGATGATAGTTATAAAATACCTAATAAATATGAGTTGATTAATAAAATCCAAATTAAAAAATACTTTTCTAAATTTGACTGTAAATCTGGTTTTTGGCAAATAAAAATGGAAAAAAAATCAATAGAATGGACTGCCTTTACTTGTCTAGAAGGACATTTTGAATGGTTAGTCATGCCATTTGGATTAAAAAATGCACCATAGATATTTCAGAATAAAATGGACACTATCTTTAAAAAACACTCAGATTTTTGTATAGTCTATATAGATGATATTCTTGTATTTAGTAATAATAAACAGGAACACATAAATCACCTGAAAATAGTTTTTAAAGAATTCATAAATCAAGGTTTAATAATTAGTAGTAAAAAGATGCAGTTAGAAAAATAAGAAATCGAATTTTTAGGATTATTTATAAAAGGAGGAAGAATAGAATTACAGGAACACATAGTTAAAAAAGTTTTAGAGTTCCCTGATAAATTAGAAGAAATCAAAAAATTACAAGCATTTTTAGGGTTATTAAATTATTGTCGATCTTTTATTCCAAACTTATCTAAATTAGTAGGACCTTTATATAGTAAACTAGGAAAAAATGGACAAAAATACTTTAATAATGAAGACATAAAATTAGTTCAATAAATAAAACAAATAGTCAGTAAATTAGAACCCTTATCCTTACCTATAGAAAATAGTTATAAAATTATACAAACAGATGCATCAGCATTAGGATGGGCTGGAATATTATTACAAAAACCTACTAAAAGCAGCAATAAAAATGAAGAAGTAATTTGTAAGTATTGCTCAGGTAACTTTAATGAAGCACAAAGTGGATTACCTTCAATTGACTTAGAAATATTAGGAGTAATAAATACCATAGAAAGATTTCAATTATTTCTAGGAATTTTTTTTTAATTAGAACCGATTGTGATAATATAGTAAAACATTTTAATAAAACAAATCAAAGTAAACAAGCAACCAAAAGATGGTTAAACTTTATAGATAATATTACAGGTAAAGGTTTTACCCCACAATTTGAACACTTTAAAGGTAAAGATAATCAATTAGCTGACATATTGTCTAGATTAATTACTAACATTTCTTAAATTTTGTAGATGTCTCAGCATCAAGGATCTTCTTCAGGAACAAAAGAATATACTAACCAATTATTTACTATTCTTAATGAGAAGAAAAAGTTTAGGTCGAAGGCACCAGTAACAGAGGAACAACAAAAAATCCTTGACAATCTCTGGTTCAACCGGGAGTATAATAAATGATCATTTATACATACCATGAACTATCTTAACGCCTATTTTTATAACATTACACATCATGTTAAACATCAAGAAGCACAAGATAATTATTATAAAATCCGTAATAATCCACAACTAATCAAAGATTACGAGACAATAATAAAATATTATAAAATACTAAACTTAAAAAATCAAGCTAATGAAAAGAAACTAGAACAAGTAACTCTATATACTAACAATACTTTTTTATCTTCTTTTGATCCTTATTATAGGTACATACTACGCACTAAAGTAGAAACTCTTTTACCCGATGCAATAGTAGAAAAAATATTTTTATGACCCCACAATTTGAACACATTAAAGGTAAAGACAATCAATTAGCTGACATATTGTCTAGATTAATTACTAACATTTCTTAAATTTTGCAGATGTCTCAGCATCAAGACTCTTCTTCAGGAAGAAAAGAATATACTAACCAATTATTTACTGTTCTTAATCAGAAGCAAAAGTTTAGGTCGAAGGGTTTAGTAAGAGAGGAACAACAAAAAATCCTTGACAATCTCTGATTCAACCGGGAGTATAATAAATGATCATTTATGCATACCATGAACTATCTTAACGCCTATTTTTATAACATTACACATCATGTTAAATATCAAGAAGCACAAGCTAATTATTATAAAACCCGTAATAATCCACAACTAATCAAAGATCACGAGACAATAATAAAACATTATAAAATACTAAACTTAAAAAATCAAGCTAATGAAAAGAAACTAGAACAAGTAACTCTATATACTAACAGTACTTTTTTATCTTCTTTTGATCCTTATTAGAGGTACATACTACGCACTAAAGTAGAAACTCTTTTACCAGATGCAATAGTAGAAAAAATATTTTTATTTTCAAAAGAAAAAGACGTTGCTAATTGGGTAGCTATACAAAATTATTTTCTCTTTAATTTAGCACCACTAGGATGTGAATATAAATATGAACACGTGCACCTAAATTCTCAAAATAAATATGAAACGGTAATTTTAGTAGATATAAAATATAAATTTGTTGAAAACTTTATAATTAGTAGACCTAATGAAATATTTCCTCACAACCCATGAATAGAAATAGAAGTAACAATAAGCTTATTATTAGAATACGGAATGGTAGCTAGTATTTTAATACCCCCACCTTGGGATAATATAAATTGTAATTTTCCAAAAGGATTAACAGATGCACTAGCTGAACAACAATTATGGCGAGTAAATTTACCAAACCTTTTATTAATAATAGAAAGTATACCACCAGAATGGGTAGGATTAGGACAAATTATCCATAGTAGGCATAATATTTTTATTTAACATAGACCAGATAGAATATCAAACTATTTTGTTCAATGTAGAGATGATGACTCTTTGATACAATATAAAGATGCAACAAAAGAATTAATTACTATGTATAAAGTATACACCATTATGAACGAAGTACCCTCTGACCCATAGTGTATGATAAAAGAAACTTTTAACATGAGAATTTTGATACCAAAACACCGTTTTAGCCTAAATATAAAATATTTTAGTAAATCTATATATTCCACAGAAGTAAAAGAAGCAATAGATGATGAAAAAAGAACTAATTATCAATATAATAAATATACCCACACTGACTCAGAAAACGACACAGACTCAATGGATTCAGATACCATGCGCAATATTGATAATATGATGGAGCCATAAAAATTAAAGATGCACTAGACAAAAAGAAGTACAAGATAACGCATCGCCTACGCCAGCATTACGCCAGCTACTACAATAATTATCATCGACGCAATCAATGACGCAAGCAGACAACGACAAGCTACTGTTCAATCACGCGTTCTGCTACTGTATAACTTTTACTATTCAGCACTGTCCACTTTTTGACGAATTCAGACTACTGTGCAAAGATTCCTCAAAGCCTCCCACATTTTTCTACATATGATGATAGTTATAAAATACCTAATAAAGATGAGTTAATTAATAAAATCTAAAATAAAAATACTTTTCTAAATTTGACTGTAAATATGGTTTTTGGCAAATAAAAATGGAAAAAGAATCAATAGAATGGACTGCCTTTACTTGTCCAGAAGGACATTTTGAATGGTTAGTCATGCCATTTGTATTAAAAAATGCACCACAGATATTTCAAAATAAAATGGACACTATCTTTAAAAAATACTCAGGCCTTGTTTGGTTGTCCCAAAATTGAAAATTGGATCATTAATAAATTGATCCATTTACAAATTGATCCATTAATTGTGTTTGGTTTCATTAATGAAAGGATTCTTTAATTGCCCCATTTTAGATCATGTGCAAAATCTGAAATTGGATCATTTCACAAAAAACGTGAAATGAATCCATTTGAAATAGGAGCCACATAAAGTGCATGTCCCCTCTCCCTCTCCCTCTCCCCCTCCGCCTCTCTCTTTCCCTCTCCCTCTTTCTCTCTCTTGATTTGTTTTTATCCCTTTTTCATAGAACCTTAACATCAATTTCAAATTATCAAACATTGTGTAAAATTGGATTTAACTCATTTCAAATTCACTCAATTACAATTCACTAATTCACAATGAACCAATTTACATAATCAAACAATTTGGGCAACCAAACTGGGCCTCAGATTTTTGTATAGTCTATATAGATGATATTCTTGTATTTAGTAATAATAAACAGGAACACAAAAATCACCTGCAAATAGTTTTTAAAGAATTCATAAATCAAGGTTTAATAATTAGTAGTAAAAAGATAAAGTTAGAAAAATAAGAAATCGAATTTTTAGGATTATTTATAAAAGGAGGAAGAATAGAATTACAGGAACACATAGTTAAAAAAGTTTTAGAGTTCCCAGATAAATTAGAAGAAATAAAAAAATTACAAGCATTTTTAGGGTTATTAAATTATTGCCGATCTTTTATTCCAAACTTATCTAAATTAGTAGGACCTTTATATAGTAAACTAGGAAAAAATGGACAAAAATACTTTAATATTAAAGACATAAAATTAGTTCAAAAAATAAAATAATTAGTCAGTAAATTAGAACCCTTATCCGTACCTATAGAAAATAGTTATAAAATTATACAAACAAATGCATCAGCATTAGGATGTTCCGGAATATTATTACAAAACCTAATAAAAGCAGTAATAAAAATGAAGAAGTAATTTGTAAGTATTGCTCAGGTAACTTTAATGAAGCACAAAGTAGATTACCTTCAACTGACTTAGAAATATTAGAAGTAATAAATACCATAGAAAGATTTCAATTATTTCTAGGAAAATAATTTTTAATTAGAACCGATTGTGATAATATATTAAAACATTTTAATAAAAGAAATCAAAGTAAATCAGCAACCAAATACCATTATTTTTTATGGATGAACAGTGACATGAACAGTAAAAGTGAACAATAGAAATGAACAGTACTTATGTTTTGATATATCGTTAAAGGATCCTTGAGGATTTGTTTATATGGAAAATATTGACATAAATAATTTTATTGAACTCTAAAATGATCTTCGATTTTTTAAATAGTCCTCAAGTCTTTCTATGGTATTTATTACTCCTAATATTTCTAAGTCAGTTGAAGGTAATCTACTTTGTGCTTCATTAAAGTTACCCTAGTAATACTTACAAATTACTTCTTCATTTTTATTACTGCTTTTATTAGGTTTTTGTAATAATATTCCAGCACATCCTAATGCTGATGCATCTGTTTATATAATTTTATAACTATTTTCTATAGGTAAGGATAAGGGTTCTAATTTACTGACTATTTGTTTTATTTTTTGAACTAATTTTATGTCTTCATTATTAAAGTATTTTTGTCCATTTTTTTCTAGTTTACTATATAAAGGTCCTACTAATTTAGATAAGTTTGGAATAAAAGACCGACAATAATTTAATAACCCTAAAAATGCTTGTAATTTTTTGGTTTCTTCTAATTTATCAGGGAACTCTAAAACTTTTTTAACTATGTGTTCCTGTAATTCTATTCTTCCTCCTTTTATTAATAATCCTAAAAATTCGATTTCTTATTTTTCTACTGCTTCTTTTTACTACTAATTATTAAACCTTGATTTATGAATTCTTGAAAAACTATTTGCAGGTGATTTCTTTGTTCCTGTTTATTATTACTAAATACAAGAATATCATCTATATAGACTATACAAAAATCTCAGTGTTTTTTAAAGATAGTGTCCATTTTATTGTGAAATATTCGCGGTACATTTTTTAATGCAAATGGCATGACTAACCATTCAAAATGTCCTTCTAGACAAGTAAATGCAGTCCATTTTATTGATTCTTTTTTCATTTTTATTTGCCAAAAACCAGATTTACAGTCAAATTTAGAAAAGTATTTTTTATTTTGGATTTTATTAAAGCTAATATTACTTCTTCCTGTTTAGATATTACGTAGCTGCTATTTGTTACTATGTTATAATTTTCAAATTTTAAGGCCATTTCTATAAGTTTATATTGTGTCCTTATTAATTTTCTTCTAAATTCTATAAACTTCTTAATTCTTTGTTTTTCAGTTAACATATATTATTAAAATTTTCCTTTTTCACTTAAAATTTCTAATTCTAACTTATACTGGTGAATTCTTTCGTTTGCTATCCTAATTATCCACTTATTAACAGCTACTTTTATATAATCCTTATTTTTTATATTCTCTTTAATTTTTATTGTAGCGTCGTCTACGATTTTATATTCAGTACGTAGTCTTTCTTTTAAAAATTCTTTTTCGCTTATCATATATAGGGTTTTTTTTATTTGTTTTTCTATCCTAAACATCCTTTTTCTCCTAAAATTTCTATTTCTAATTTCTATTGGTTAATTTTTTGTTTTGTAATTCTAATTGTCCAATTAGCTAATATTGAATTTATATAATCTTTTTGATTTTTAATTTTTTTAGCTCTTAATATAGCGATATCTAAAATTCTATATTCTGCACGTAGTCTAGCTCTTAACCACTCTTTTTCACTAAGCATATAAAAGTTTTATATTTTTATAGGTTGTAAAATTATAAATTGTAATTACACTCCTTTCGTTAAATAATATATCCTATTATATAAAGATATATAATTAAAGCAGCTCTGATACCATTATTTTTTATGGATGAATAGTGACATGAACAGTAAAAGTGAACAGTAGAAATGAACAGCAACTTTTAAATAGTCCTCAAGTATGTTCAATAAAAATATTATGCCTACTATGGATAATTTGTAGAGTTTATTTTATAGTGATTAAATATTTTACCCATAAATAGTGTATATAGGAAAAGGTTATTATATTGTCCAGTCATATTATATCCTCTTGTTCGTATATCTATTTTTATGTGTTTGCTGAATTCATTTATATCCATAGAGAAATTAGGTATACATCCTTTTACTGCTGCGTTTTTTGCTAAATCTATTTCAGCGCTAGCTATTTGTGCTTATTTATGATTATTCCATCTATCGTCATATATATATACGAATACTTTAGTTCCTGTAAATAAAATATACGAAAATCAAGTAGGACTAGATAAATTTACGAAAATCAAGTAGGACAAAGTAGGACAAAGTAGGCTTGACTGGACTGCTACAGTTGTCTGTGTAACTCTATATACTAACAATACTTTTTATCTTCTTTTGATCCTTATTACAGGTCCATACTACGCACTAAAGTAGAAACTCTTTTACCAGATGCAATAGTAGAAAAATATTTTTATTTTCAAAAGAAAAAGATGTTGCTAATTGGGTAGCTATACAAAATTATTTTCGCTTTAATTTAGAACCACTAGGATGTGAATATAAATATGAACACATGCACCTAAATTCTCAAAATAAATATGAAACGGTAATTTTAGTAGATATAGAATATAAATTTTTTGAAAACTTTATAATTAGTAAAGTTGTTTCTATTGTTTTGTTTGCAAATTTTATTTTTATAGAAGTTATTAATGCTGATTTATTTGTGTTATTTATTTGTTCTTTAGGTTTATTTTTTTATTTCATTATAACATTTTACACATAACTTTTGATTACATAATTCACATAGATATATTTCTTTATTTTCTATTAAACATTTTACACAATTTGTTTTTAGAAACATATATTGTTTAATTTTATATTCACATTCTTCGATATTGTAGCAAAAATTTAAATCTTCTAGACTCTGTTATAAGGTTTCTATATCATTATCTTCAGATTCTATAGATTCTATACTTTATATGCTAATGTTATCTATTTCTTCGTATTCATCGTATATACTTTCTAGTTCTATTGTATCTCCTAGGTCATCTTCAATGTCATCTAATATATTTATCTTTACTTGTATTTTAGATATATTATTATTTTTATTTCTATATGGACAGTTAGGTCTAATATGACTAGGGTCTCCATATATAAAACATTTACAATTAGTTGTCTTCTTAGTATTTTTATTATCTTTAGTATCTTTGTCTTTATTTATATTACGTTTTTTATACCAAGGGCATTTTCTTTTATAATTATTATTTTTATAATGTTTTTTAAACGTTTTACTAGGTCGTATTCTATAATTTTTATAAGTCTTATGTTTCTTTTTATCTTTATATTTAATATTTTTATATTTATTAGTTATTAATCTTTTATTATCACAACCATATTGAGGGGGTAAGTCTAATTATTGACAAGTATAATAATATTATTTTTTAATTTCTTTACCTTCATTTAATTTTCTACATTCTGATTTTAGTGTATTATATACGGTGTTAATTCTAGCTCCTATAGACGGGTTTGTTTGTGCATCTGGTTGTTTTTGCCAATTTTTCCATATTTTTTCTCCTATTTTTTGTATGTATCTATCTAATAAACTAAAATATGATGTTCTTCCAATCTGTGTCCAATATTCTACGTATTTTCTAGTGTAATCTCCTATATACTCTAACCTACATATTTGTAATTGTTCTAGATTTATTAGTGCCTCTGTTTGTTTTTCGGTTACTTGTAAAAGTCTATTTGTTCCTAGAAAAGCTTCTTTTAGTAAATTAGTAAATCTTTCTACGTTAAATTGTTCTTTAAAATTTAAATATTCATCAAAGAGTTTATATGTTAAGTAACAATTAGATACACTTCCTTGTAGGGTATTTTCAAAATAGGCTTCACATTCACTTCTATTTATAAATTCTATTAAAGTACATGTTCTAAAACATCCTTTTTCCCAAATTTCTATTGTGGTTTCCCAATCTAAGGGATTTACATTATCTAAGTTTAATATACTACCATGTTGATTTATATTAGAACTAGTGTCAAATACATATCTACTTCTACATTTATTTCCTGGTAAGGGATTAGTATTTTTATTATAACGTTCTCTTGTAGCTCCTAAATTTTGGTGTGTTGAGTAATCTGCGTTAGCTCTATTATTTGTTTGTGTTGTTGAAGATTCTGTTTCCATATCTTCAGCTGGGTTTATTTCTTCTAGTGTTTTTATAATTTATTCTTCTTCTACAAATTTATCTAGTCCTATATTTAATATTATTCTTTTGTTATCTTTATTAGTTTCTTCTGCACAATATATTAAAATTATATCTTCTTTATTATTTTCGCTACCGCATTTTTCTATTAATTGTTCTGTTGTTAGGTTATCACAGTCTTCAATAATTATATCGTATATTTTATCTTCTAATAATTCACATATTTCGTCTACTTATTCTTCGACTATTAATACATTAATTTCATTTAATAATTCTTCACTCTCGTCTTCTACGGGTTTATATCTGCTAAATTTAATACTACTTTGTCCTACTTGATTTTCGTATATTTTATTTTTTTCTGGGTTTTTTAGATTAGTTAAAGTTAAACTTGGTAGTTTCCATTCAATTTCTTCATATATACTGCTATCTATTTTTTGTGCCTCTATCATTTCTACATATTTGCTATTAAATGATTTTACTATACAGTCAAATTCGGCTTTGAAGTTTATTTTATAGTGATTAAATATTTTACCCATAAATAGTGTATATATTAAAAGGTTATTATATTGTCCAGTCATATTATATCCTCTTGTTCGTATAGCTATTTTTATGTGTTTGCTAAATTCATTTATATCCATAGAGAAATTAGGTATACATCCTATTACTGCTGTGTTTTTTGCTAAATCTATTTCAGCGCTAGCTATTTGTGCTTGTTTGTGATTATTCCATCTATCATCATATATATATACAAATACTTTAGTTCCTACTTCTAACCTAGTTAATCCTACTAATCCTATAACTATTACTCCTAAATGCATTAATTCTAAATTTATTTTAGTTAATTCTCTTGCAGATTCTTCAGTAATTAAATCTAAAATTACTTCACTATTGACGACTGTTATTTTTCGTTGACTAGTGTGATTATATATTTTATTAGTATTATTTTTTATGGATTAACATTGACATGAATAGTAAACGTGAACAGTAGAAATGAACAGTAAGTTTAAAATAGTCCTCAAGTCCACAGTACTACAGACAACTGTAGCAGCCCAGTCAAGCCTAAAAACGCCCTATATCACGGCAACAACGACGACAATGGCAACTCACAGGACAACGGAAAATTTAAAAATCGAAGATCATTCTAGAGTTCAATCAAATTATTTATGTCAATATTTTCCATATAAACATATCCTCAAGGATCCTTTAACGATATATCAAAACATAATAAGAATATTATCTAAGTACTCAGAGTGGTTAACACAATATCGAAGAATGTGAATATAAAATTAAACAATATATGTTTCTAAAAATAAATTGTGTAAAATGTTTAACAGAAAATAAAGAAATATATCTATGTGAAATATGTAATCAAAAGTTATGTGTAAAATGTTATAATGAAATAAAAAATAAACCTAAAGAACAAATAAATAACACAAATAAATCAGCATTATTAACTTTTCCTATAAAAATAAAATTTGCAAACAAAATAATAGAAACAACATCAATGTTAGATACAGGAGCAACAAAAAGTTTAATTCATGTAGATTTAGTAGAACAAGACAATGCAAAAGACTTAAATTACCCAGTTTATATACACCAATTTAATAAAGACGCAATACCTATAACACAATGTACACAAAATATACCTATATACATAAATGACGAACAATTCATATTACCATATTTTTTATGGATGAACAGTGACATGAACAGTAAAAGTGAACAGTAGAAATGAATAATAACTTTTAAATAGTCCTCAAGTCGACAGTACTACAGACAACTGTAGCAGCCCAGTCAAGCCTAAAAACTCCCTATGTCACGGCAACAACGACGACAATGGCAACTCACAAGACACCGAAAAATTTAAAAATCGAAGATCATTCTAGAGTTCAATCAAATTATTTATGTCAATATTTTCCATATAAACAAATCCTCAAGGATCCTTTAACGATATATCAAAACATAATAACAATATTATCTAAGTACTCAGAGTGGCTATATTATTAAAATTTCCCTTTTTCACTTAAAATTTCTAATTCTAACTTATACTGGTGAATTCTTTTGTTTGCTATCCTAATTATCCACTTATTAACAATTGCTTTTATATAATCCTTATTTTTATATTCTCTTTAATTTTTATTGTAGCTTCGTCTAAGATTTTATATTCAGTACGTAGTCTTTCTTTTAAAAATTCTTTTTCGCTTATCATATATAGGGTTTATTATTTGTTTTTCTATCCATATATATATATATATATATATATATATATATATATATATATATATATGTATATGTATGTATGAAATCCTAGTGTGTGTGTGTGGTTTAGAATTTACCTTTAAATGAATCAATTGAGGCATCATGTATAGAATCTGAGGTTCTTTGATATCTAGGGGATGGGACTCAAATTTTGTCACAATTTTCAAACTAGATGAGCACTTATACAATGTAGACTCAAGTAAGTCAAGAGAATAAGGTGCTTCAGCCTCATCTATATCTTTTGTGAAAAAGTGTTGGATACAAAGTAGTGTGTGGCTCCGGAATTAAAAAGTGAATATGCATTTCTATCATCAACAATATTAGTGCATGCTATAACGTCCTTGATCTTCTCATCATACTTAGAATTCAGAGCAAAAACCCTAGCTAGAGCTTGCAAATTCTCCGCATCCTTTTTCGACACTCTACAATCCTTAGCCTTCTCAAATTGTTTGTTCTTTGCAGCCCCCTTATTAGTCCACGACTTCTAATCCTATTAGCAAGGCTTGTCATCCTTCTTTGTCCCCTCATCTCTTTGCTTCCTCTTCTCTCCTTTATATTTCATTCCTTTTTCAAAATCCTGCTATATGATCTCAACCAACTCCATTAACTCAGTGTATATTCGTAACCTTAACTCAATAACACCATTGCGAAGCCCACGTTTTAGGTCTCTTTTAAACTTCTTATCCTTCATTTCCTTGTGTTGATGGCATGGGGATCAAAGTGTGAATTTTCAAAATAGCTTCATATGCACCCGCAAACATTGCTCCTTGAGTTAACTCTAGAAATTCCACCTGTAACTTCTCTTTATCTATTGTAGGGAAGTATTTCTCAAAGAAGAGGTGCTTGAATATTGTCCACCCAATGGCCTCGGCCCCTCCCCCAAGTTTTGTTCTTTTGACTATTGTCAACTAATGATTAGCCTCAACGTCATACATGAACGAGGCAAATAAGACCTTTTGTTCCTCAGTGCAATTTAGTACTTCAAAAAATCTTCTCAACCTTCTTGATCCAGGCATTGGCCTTCAAAGGATCAAGTTCCCCTTTAAAGGTATGCTCCCCAAATTATTAAAATGCTCAATGGTGCATCCAATAGGCTTCTCCTAGGCCATTCTTGATACAATTGACCTGGCTAGGGCTTTTGCAAACCTAAATACTGCTTCGAGAACTTAATCTCCATTATCTTCTCTGTTAGGGATAGTGGGTTATGCAACTCCTCTAACTCCTCAACGATGCCCTCTTATCATAGCTTCAGGGTAATAATCACATACACATAAATAAAATATCCTAATACGAGGTTCCTAATCATAAGTATACCAACAATATATTTATAATATTTCTATCATTTTAGAAACTAACACTGTGATACTGTATGTAATGCTCGCGGCCTTTCCCTATTAGGCTTTGACTTGATCTCACATAGAAAAATTAAAATTCTTAGTAATGTATAGCTTACTAGCCTCTATACATACCTCAACCTTTTCATTAGAGTTAATAATAATGTCCATTCACCATAAATAGTAAGGCTAAATATTTAATCATCATTCTTCAAATAAAAGATTCTTTTAAGATAACAGTCAAAATCTCTAATACATGCATTAAACAGTCTCTTGGTTCCATACAACCATCTTTACAAATTTAAAAAAAAACAAAATAAAGGGATAATCAAAACTATGTAAGTGATCTTTAAACAAAGGTGTACTATAAATCATAACTACATAAGTTTTCAAATCTCTATACTTCCACGAACTCACATACTATCCATGAGATCTAAGGAAGTTTGTGGTTAATCATCCTGAGGAAGTCAATGGAATAAACTCAGTAAGAATTTGATCAAACATCCTCAGCCCACCTTCCAGTGTTAGTATTCACATAAATACACACTAGAAAAGCTATGAAATAAAGTGAAAAATACGATAACTTAAAATAAGATTTGTAATGTAGGAAAAATAAATTTTTTATCCTCGACCCGAGACAGTTTCATTTGATATCCTAAGGCTTAATGTCCCCTGGTTCACCCAATCCCCTGTTAGGGTTTTATTCTTAAAACCATGTATGACGGTCACCTTTAGATAAAGGTGTGTCAATTCATTTTGAAATAAGAATCGTAGTTACAATAATGTCTTATATTTGGTTTAAATATTTAATGTAAACAAGTCGGTCAATATAACTCAATAGGAATTCTGGTGAGTCGGCTTTGGGTTGATCACTAGGAGATCAAGATTTCAGTTCTGGCACTATTAAAATGTTCACAACCTAGAAAGGGAGTTGGCATCATATAGAAATAGTTGTGATGAAATCCTAATAATTTATCTCAAACTACGGGAACTTATTTGATGGTTTAAGAACTTGTTCGATAGTTTGATAGAGGATTATGATCGGTACATCGCATGGATGTATTGAATAAGGCTACTCATGAGATTTGAGTCTTAGGGCTTTCTTGATTAGACTTAGAAAATCTCACACCATTTTTAATGGGTGAATAAACTCTTAATCTTTAGAATTATGAATATTAGAATGCTTGCACAAATGTCATTTTGATTTCTATGGGTGTCATCTGATTTGTATCGGGTCAAATGATCTCCGCATATTGGGTGAGAATTGTGTAAGTAGGTTTGATCCAGGTGATACCATGTATTGTGATACCCCTTGATATATTTATGTATTTTTTAACCATTAAGTAAAACCCGACCGATGAATTATTTTATAATCCCGGTGGAGTAGCAAAAAAGTTAAGTCTGAGAATTAAAGAAGTGATAGATGTCGGTGAAAATCAATTAAATGTAGATTGATTTAACCAAGCGAATATCAAACACTTAACATGAGTAATCAAATTATGTACCAAAATCAACTTTGCAAATAATACCTCATTATATTCGAGTGATTTTTGAGATAATTAAATTAGAGTGCATGACACACCCCAACCCAGTTACTTATAATTAAGTCTGAAAGTCAAAGTGAGTCAAACCATAATTAATCTAACCAAACCATAAACACGAGTTTTAATTTCAGAGTCATCATTGTAAATCCATATAACTGAAAACCTTTTTACAACATCAGAGTAATCATGCTCATAAAAACTTTCTTAAAGGATAAGTTAACTTAATTACATCATTTACATTTAAACAAAATCTTTGTTTCTCCCATTCCTGGCTAACCCAGCCCGACTTCCTAGATTTGGCAGTGACATCGCATTACCTGAAAAATGTGAACATAGGAACCATGAGCAAAAATAGCCCAGTGAATGCATCACTACTAAATTACTGCATGAATTTAAATGCAATAAATCATGTCCATATACTTATGTATTAACTTATCCGGCTCATTCATAATGAATGAACAACTTTTCCGAATCATGATTCACATATCCTGTCTAAATAGACAATTCTCCCCCATTCCTGGTCGATGAGTAACCCCTTGTCATTAATAGACAAATCTCCCCCATTCCTGGTCGAGGAGTAACCCCTCATTTCGGTAAACCGAAATGAAAAATTTTATATTCATAACATCATGATCACATTCGTAACAGTATACAAATACATCATTCCAGTGAGTACACTCACCTTGGTTGACAACTATGTATTCACGTTTTCTTCTGGTGGAGCTGAACTGGGTTGATTAGACCTTACACCTGTCGATCCAACTAAATCAGTACTGAACCTCAATCATAAATATTATCCAAACATAATTATGTAACTTTCCATGACTATACATCAACAATATAATTCCAATTAAGTCACATTCCATAAAACATAGGTAAAGGCAAAACAATGATATACATGTTGATAAAGTTACGGACATTCAACCATAGGAAATACGTTATAAGGAATTTATAACCAAAGTCAAGTAAACATGAAATTATACTTCTCAATGTATATACACATGAAACATGTACTCAAAGTACTCTTTGTAAGGACGAAATACAAACATTCATTCAAGGGGTACCCAGTATGGCCTGAAATTATTGTCTTACATACTTAACCATCCTATATTCCTAAATTGTACAAATACAGGGGTCCAAACTCATCAATATGAAAACATATATGAATATACTATCCATTACAAGTCATGGTGTAATTTTTCAAGCTTCCTAGGGCAAGTTATGACCATTTCTCTACAACACAAGAAATCTGCCCTACAAGCTCCTCTATTGTTCCTTCAACTTCCAAGAATTCTCATAATTTTTCTCCAGCATAAATTTCCATGATTTTCAGCCCATTTTCAGTAAACATACTGAATAGTACAGAATTAAAGTTTCATAATTGTTTGACTTCATTTACTATCTCAAAAGCTTGACTAAACTCAGGGCATACCGAAATGAAGTATAAAAACAGAAACCATGTACCAACTTGAAATCATCATTACGTCCTAACCACAAGGAGATAAATTCTCATTTTCGGGTATGATATGAATATATGAGTCTACTTTCATATCCAATTGTAATTTCTCAATTCCAGTAAGCACACAAAGAGATATGCAAGTTTGAATGCAAGGGGTTTCAATACAAAGCAATTTTAAGGGTTTCTACATTCAACTTAACATAAACTTGCATCTAACCATACATACATATAAAGGGCTGAAACTTTATTAAACCTATGATTATTTATATCATATAAATCAGTAATATAAGATAAATAACTAGAATTTCAATTAGGATTACCTTCAGGGCTTTTACGTAATTTCCACGGATTTTTCTACACTTTTTCTCCTCACTTTTTCTTCCTAAACATCAACTTTCTATTTCCTCAAGCTAACAACACTTGAAACTGAACCTAGGCTTTGTTTTGCTGAAGAAATATGTTAGAGGGAGGGTTTTAAGTCGGCCAAGGCTGCCTCCCAAGCCAACCAATCAATTTAAAACATTTGGTTTAATAAAAGACAAAATACCACTTAAAGGGAATGGACAACTTTGCCCTTTGTTCGTAATTTCAGTATAACTCTTTACTCGGACATCCATTTGATGATCCGTTTGTTGTGTTACAACCCTAACTCACATGTATACAACTATCTAGTTTTCACCTCAAGTCATTTATAATGTTATAAAGGTCAAAACTAGTCTCTAACAGGAACCTTTCCATCGAAAACAACAAAATTTGTATTTGTAAATAATTCGACCTTTCATGATTTATGAAAGTAGGATTATAATAAACATAATCACTTAACATTAGATATACTAATATCACATTATTCATATCACATAAGATAAGCATGATTTACATATAATTTATCATAATTATATTCAGGTTGTCACAGTGCAATCATAATCAAATTATTTATGTCTTCTAATATTTGAATCGTCCTTTCGGATTGCCCATCAGTTTGTGGATGAAACGAAGTGCTGAACTTCAAACTTGTGCCCATGGCATTCTGGAGACGAGGCCAAAACTTAGAAGTGAACGTTGGATCTCTATCTGATACTATTGACACCGGTGCCCCATGTAAACGGATAATCTCATCAACGTACATACGTGCATACTTGTCAACATTGTAGGTGGTCTTAACTGGGAGAAAATGAGCTGACTTCGTCAGTCGGTCTACAATCACCCAAATAGAATCAAGCCCCTTTGGTGATCGGGGTAATCCTGTAACAAAGTCCATCGTTATATGCTCCCACTTCCATTCCGGAATAGGCAAAGACTGCAATAATCATGCCGGCTTCTGATGCTCTGCTTTCACTTGCTGGCATATTAAACATTTAGCTACGAACTCTGCAATCTCACGTTTCATATTGTTCCACCAGTAATATTCTTTCAAATCTCTGTACATTTTGGTACCTCCCGGATGCATAGAGTAAATAGAACTATGTGCCTCTTCTAATATATCTTTCTTCAAGGGTGGATCATTCGGTACACAAATCCTATTTTTATAACACAACGATTCATCATTCTTAATCTCAAAGTCACTCTCTCTACTATCCCGAACTTCTTGTTTCTTCTTTTCAAGGAATGGATCACTGATATGCAAACTTCGTATGCTTTCTGCCAATAAAGGTCTCACTGTGACATGTGCTAATAATCCTCCGCTTTTTGAAAACTTAAATTCAATCCCCATCGATGCCAAGTCAAGAATATTTCCAACACGGGCACACCGTATGCAACCAAGCATCCCTGATGATTTTCGACTCAAAGCATCTGCTACCACATTGGCCTTCCCAGGATGATGATGAATGGTACAGTCATAGTCTTTAATCAACTCTATCCAACGCCTCTGTCTCAAATTCAGTTCTTTCTGTGTAAACAAGTATTTCAAACTTTGATGATCCGTAAATATCTCACAAGTTTCTCCATACAAGTAATGTCTCCACAACTTTAAAGCAAAAACAATGGCCGCTAGCTCCAAGTCATGTGTAGGGTAATTTCGTTCATGCGTCTTTAATTTTCTGGAAGCATATGCTATTACCTTCCCATTCTGCATAAGAACACATCCTAAACCCTGAAATGAAGCATCTGTATAGATCACAAAAGACTCATTCCCACATGGAATAGTAAGTATAGGGGATGAAACCAACCGATTCTTTAATTCTTTAAAACTCCTCTCACATTCTTCATCCCATACAAACTTCACTTCTTTACGAGTCAATTTTATCAGTGGTAATGCTATTGCTGAAAATCCCTTAATGAATCTGCGATAGTAACCTGCCAATCCTAGGAAACTCTTAATTTCTGTCACATTCTTAGGACTCTCCAATTCAACAATTGCTTCCACTTTCTTTGGATCAACATAAATCCCATTTCCCGAGACCCCGTGCCCTAAAAACACAATTTCATTCAACCAAAACTCACACTTGCTGAATTTAGCAAACAATTTCTTCTCTCTCAAAATCTGCAATACAAGTCTCAAATGCCTCTTATGTTCCTCCATGCTACGCGAGTATATCAACACACCGTCTATGAATACAATCACAAATGAATCAATGAAAGGGTGGAATACCCGATTCATCAAATCCATAAAAACTGCTGGAGCATTGGCTAATCCAAAAGGCATCACCAAAAACTCATAGTGCCCATATCGAGTCCGAAAAATTGTTTTGGAAATATCACTATCCTTCACTTTCAGTTGGTGGTAACCCGATCTCAAATCAATCTTCAAAAATACTGTGGTCCCTTGTAATTGGTCAAGCAAGTCATCGATACGAGGTAGAGGGTACTTATTCCTAATGGTCACCTTATTAAACTGCCGATAATCAATACACATAATCGCATTGTCCCATCTTTATTTTTCACAAATAACAGTGGTGCTCCCCATGGCGAAACACTAGGCCAAATGAAACCTTTGCTTATCAGATCTTGTAATTGCACTTTTAATTCTTTCAACTCCGCTGGTGCCATTCTATATGGAGCAAGAGAAATTGGACCAGTACCTGGAATTAATTCAATAGAAAACTCTACTTCCCTATCGGGTGGCAATCCTGGTAATTCCTCTGGGAAGACATCAGAAAATTCTCTAACCACTGGTATATCTTCAACTTTAAGTGTTTCCTTACTAACATCAACAACATAAGCTAAATACCCTGTACAACCTTTACTCAATAACTTTCTACTCTTAATGGCTGAGATAAGACAGTTAGGGACAACATTCCTTTCTCCTGTAAACTGAAACTCAAGTTCACCTGGCAGATGAAATGTAACTTCCTTTCGAAAACAATCAATGGAAGCATGATACGATGATAACCAATCCATCCCCAGTATAATATCAAAATCCCGAATGGCCAACGGTATCAAGTCAACATAGAAATCTCTCTCACCCATTCGTAAGACACAATCTTTATAAACATGCTCAACTAGAATTACACTTTCCATTGGGGTAGAAATATATAAGGCACAATTGAGGAATGAACATGGTTTACCCAAATATGAAATAATATCTAATGCCACAAATGAATGCGTAGATCCAGGATCAATGAGTGTATATAAATCTTTGTTCGCAATAGAGAGTTTACCTGTAACCACTTCAGGTGTAGCATGGGCATCTTGCAGCGTCATCGAAAACACTCTTCCTCCTTCCTTCGATCCACTTGCTTGTCCTGTACCTCTTCCCCTGGTGGCACTTCCTGGAGAGGATCCTTTATGCGGCCCCACAATACTGACTGAAACTGCTCTTGATAGCATAGGGCAATTCTTTCTCAGATGGCCCTTCTGATGACAGTTGAAACATTCTATACTCTGTAACTTTGGGCAATTTCTTTTTATATGGCCCAATGTACCACAAAAGAAACAAATGTTCGAATCTCCTTGCGCTGAAGCTCCTGATCCTCTTCCACTACTAGCCTCACCCCTCTGCAAACCACCTCCCATACCTCTACCATGTTGAAGTTTCTGCCCTCCAAGTCTTGAATATTCTGTATCACTACCTTTTTGATAACTTGGATTGAATCTGCTTCTTTTTACACCTCGTTCTCGATTCCTTCTTGCTTCATTCACGTCATTTTCTACCAGCAGGGCTTTATTCACCATGGCTGAATAATTAACAGTCTCTAAAGCCGATAGCCTTGATTTAATAACTAACTCTAGTCCATCGAGAAATCGGCTACACATATCTTCCTCATTCCGTATAAACCTCGAAGAAAAACGAGATAAGGCTGTAAGTTTAGCTTCATATTCTCTAACTGTCATACTCCCCTGATTCAACATGAAATATTCCTTCTCCTTTTGTTTTTGATACATTGGGGGAAAATATTTGTCATACAAGGCTTTAACAAAAGCATCCCATGAGATCACATTCCCGCCTCCTGGAGTAATCAACAAATGTTTCGTGGCATCCCACCAGTACTTAGCTTCTCCTTTCAGCATATACGCCGCTAAGGTTACCTGTTGATTTTCAGGCATCCTCATTACCCCAAAGATAAGTTCAATTTCTTTAACCCATACTTCTGCCTCTGCTGGATCAACTGCTCCTTCAAATGAGGGTGGGTTCATCTTAATAAATTTCTCATTTGAAGTACTTATTTCTTCCCGATGTATCACCTCCTCAGCCCTAGCCAAGGCTTGTGCCTCCAGTTGCCTGGTCTGTTATTTTTCCATCTGTGCCATAAATCTAGCTTGCTGCTCTACCATTGGAGTCATAGCACGTGCCATTTTTTGCATATCTGTCAGTTGTTCTGGCTCGGGTTCCACATTTATCTGAACAGGTTGCTCAACCTCCGCTTCTGCTGGAATATTTGAAGCCTCATCATCTATTCCCACATTCACATTCCCTCGTTCCATTCTCTTATATCTGTAATGAATTAAAGATATAACAACATGCAGATATACATATCTTTCCTAACATAATCGTTAGTATCAAATAAAATATATTTCTAACATTCACTGCCAAATCTAGACTCTTCTCACTCCAGAACCTCTAAAACCTAGGCTCTGATACCAAAAGCTGACACACCCCAACCCAGTTACTTATAATTAAGTCTGAAAGTCAAAGTGAGTCAAACCATAATTAATCTAACCAAACCATAAACACGAGTTTTAATTTCAGAGTCATCATTGTAAATCCATATAACTGAAAACCTTTTTACAACATCAGAGTAATCATGCCCATAAAAACTTTCTTGAAGGATAAGTTAACTTAATTACATCATTTACATTTAAACAAAATCTTTGTTTCTCCCATTCCTGGCTAACCCAGCCCGACTTCCTAGATTTGGCAGTGACATCGCATTACCTGAAAAATGTGAACATAGGAACCATGAGCAAAAATAGCCCAGTGAATGCATCACTACTAAATTACTGCATGAATTTAAATGAAATAAATCATGTCCATATACTTATGTATTAACTTATCCGGCTCATTCATAATGAATGACCAACTTTTCCGAATCATGATTCACATATCTTGTCTAAATAGACAATTCTCCCCCATTCCTGGTCGAGGAGTAACCCCTTGTCATTAATAGACAAATCTCCCCCATTCCTGGTCGAGGAGTAACCCCTCATTTTGGTAAACCGAAATGAACAATTTTATATTCATAACATCATGATCACATTCGTAACAGTATACAAATACATCATTCCAGTGAGTACACTCACCTTAGTAGACAACTATGTATTCACGTTTTCTTCTGGTGGAGCTGAACTGGGTTGATTAGACCTTACACCTGTCAATCCAACTAAATCAGTAATGAACCTCAATCATAAATATTATCCAAACATAATTATGTAACTTTCCATGACTGTACGTCAACAATATAATTCCAATTCAGTCACATTCCATAAAACATAGGTAAAGGCAAAACAATGATATACATGTTGATAAAGTTACGGACATTAAACCGTAGGAAATACGTTATAAGGAATTTATAACCAAAGTCAAGTAAACATGAAATTATACTTCTCAATTTATATACACATGAAACATGTACTCAAAGTACTCTTTGTAAGGACGAAATACAAACATTCATTCAAGGGGTACCCAGTATGGCCTGAAATTATTGTCTTACATACTTAACCATCCTATATTCCTAAATTGTACAAATACAGGGGTCCAAACTCATCAATATGAAAACATATATGAATATACTATCCAGTACAAGTGACGGTGTAATTTTTCAAGCTTCCTAGGGCAAGTTATGACCATTTCTCTACAACACAAGAAATCTGCCCTACAAGCTCCTCTATTGTTCCTTCAACTTCCAAGAATTCTCATAATTTTTCTCCAGCATAAATTTCCATGATTTTCAGCCCATTTTCAGTAAACATACTGAATAGTACAGAATTAAAGTTTCATAATTGTTTGACTTCATTTGCTATCTCAAAAGCTTGACTAAACTCAGGGCATACCGAAATGAAGTATAAAAACAGAAACCATGTACCAACTTGAAATCATCATTACGTCCTAACCACAAGGAGATAAATTCTCATTTTCGGGTATGATATGAATATATGAGTCTACTTTCATATCCAATTGTAATTTCTCAATTCCAGTAAGCACACAAAGAGATATGCAAGTTTGAATGCAAGGGGTTTCAATACAAAGCAATTTTAAGGGTTTCTACATTCAACTTAACATAAACTTGCATCTAACCATACATACATATAAAGGGCTGAAACTTTATTAAACCTATGATTATTTATATCATATAAATCAGTAATATAAGATAAATAACTAGAATTTCAATTAGGATTACCTTCAGGGCTTTTACGTAATTTCCACGGATTTTTCTACACTTTTTCTCCTCACTTTTTCTTCCTAAACATCAACTTTCTATTTCCTCAAGCTAACAACACTTGAAACTGAACCTAGGATTTGTTTTGCTGAAGAAATATGTTAGAGGGAGGGTTTTAAGTCGGTCAAGGCTGCCTCCCAAGCCAACCAATCAATTTAAAACATTTGGTTTAATAAAAGACAAAATACCACTTAAAGGGAATGGACAACTTTGCCCTTTGTTCGTAATTTCGGTATAACTCTTTACTCGGACATCCATTTGATGATCCGTTTGTTGTGTTACAACCCTAACTCACATGTATACAACTATCTAGTTTTCACCTCAAGTCATTTATAATGTTATAAAGGTCAAAACTAGTCTCTAACAGGAACCTTTCCATCGAAAACAACAAAATTTGTATTTGTAAATAATTCGACCTTTCATGATTTATGAAAGTAGGATTATAATAAACATAATCACTTAACATTAGATATACTAATATCACATTATTCATATCACATAAGATAAGCATGATTTACATATAATTTATCATAATTATATTCGGGTTGTCACAGTGCAATCGTGACTATTTAGTAGAGTTAATTCATGATTAAATAAATGAAGAAAATAAATTATGGTAAATGTAATTTAGGATTTTCGAGTATTTATTTGGATCTAATTTAATTATTTGTCTTGGATCCCTGGTGTAGTCTATTTACCCAAGTAGTCAGGCCCATACTCTCAAGAAATCCAATTTGGCCTAAGCCTTCTTTTTGTACTTGTATATAAAGGTGTGGGCAGGGTTTTAATTATTATTTATCATTAGGATTTGAGAGAGGTGAGAGAAAACACTATTCATATTTTTGGTGAAGAGGGATAGAGAGAGGCCACCATATCTCAAGTTTTAGCAAAGGTTTTCATCTCAAAAGGTGCCACCTACCTACCTGACTTTGGGGGAGATCATACACTAGGAGATCCTAGAATACACAATGTTTAATCAAGGTTTTTAGAATACCTTGGAGGACATCAATGATTTAATCATCAGCTATATTTTTCTCCTCATACGAATCACAAAAATATTTGCAAAGATATTATTTCTTAAAACCCTAGGTTTAATTCTTAAACCTAGTTCTTGTTTTATTTTCAATGAATAATTAATTAAATATCCATAGGGTTGAATTTTTTCCGCATCTAAATATCAAATTCAAGTTATTTGTACCAGTAATTAGTATCATAGCCCCGATTGAGATTAATTATGTATTGAAAAGATCCATGTTGTCCAAAAAGAAACCCTAGTTTTTGGCATGTTATATGATTATACATATTGTGTATGGATTCGTGCTAGCACGGTTTTACAAATATTCTAAGTTTATAACCCTTCCATCATGGTTAAAATGATTTATTTTGTGTAGTTGGATCCTACGGTGGTTTATCCATAATTACTTTTTGATATGGTTGTAATAATTAAGTTTTGTTTAATTATATCAATATCGATGTTTTTAGAGGTGTTGAAAGAGGTTTCTAATGTTTCTTTACTGTTAGAATCATGTATATACATGAGTTTAAGGCCTGGACAAAGTTAAATGGAGATTCATAAAGTTTTGGATGGGCTATGGAGATTTTTGCAGGAAAAAACGAGAGGAGAAAGAAGCTGTCAGGATCAATTCGACAATAGGACTTGATCAATCCAGTAGTTGGATAGATCCAAATTTAGAATAGATTGATCCAGATTGGCGCAGTTAGATTTCTTATATTGTCTTCTTGGGTTTTTTGGTGATGGTTCATGGAGGTTCTTCCCCAGAATATTATCAGAACATGGAGGACCATTTTTCAATGTTCAAGACCCTCAAGAACTCTTGGGTTTGAAGAAGTCTACTTCAAGTTGGACTCATGCCCAAAAGGAAGTATTCTTCAACAATAACTCTTATGCATGGGGAGTTCTATTCATGTTGAATTCTAGACTATGATGAAAAGGGCATTTATATATTTTCATTATTTTACTACATTTATTAATTATTTTATTTGTCTCAATTATGCTCCATAATTCGTGTGCCAATTAATTGGATAATTAGGAACCCCAGTTACATGGATAACATGGATCATTATTTTGAGACTTACCTAGATCACCATTTTTATCTAAAAAATTTATGTTTTATTTATTCTTTTCTAAACTGAACTTAATTGGGGTAATTAATATAAAGGTATATATTATGTTTTGATCTCCGACTTTTATTTTAATTAAAAATGGTTTTATTTTTGGAAAATCAAAATAGTGATATATGATATTTTAATTTGTACAAGTAAATTGGAAATTACCAATGATTTAGATTCGGGCTTTTAGAAATGAATTAATTTTTTTTCAAAACCCTCAAAGTTTTAAAATACAAAGTGGGGGATGGATTTTAACTTAAACCGTGCGGTATCCATCGACATTTTAAAATTGTGATTTCCTCATGTCATCTTGATCTGGCCCCCAATGGATGGTCTTACTCATGGGATCGCGATATTTTAAAATATATGGTAATTATTTTAAATTAAGTGCTACATGTGTTCGGTCCCCCCATCGGGGAAGTTCTATATGGACATTTTAATTTTAAAGAATTGATCATGGAGAATTTGTAGGCACTTATGATGGTTTAATGGATATAATTCCAAATATCATATCTGAGACCTCCAATGATCAGCTAGGCAGATATCCAGGTGAAAAATAAATATGGGGTGCCATTAATGAGATGAGTGAAGACAGTGCAATAGGCCTTGATTGATTTGAGGGTGTTTTCTACAAGAAATTCTGGAATATTTTTAAGGTTGATCTGATTAAGGCTATTCATTCCTTCTTCTCTGGAGCTTAAATTCCTTTTAGTTGCTCAACATTTTCTATTGTACTTATTCCCAAGATTTGAAATCCTACCACTTGTGCTAATTTTAGAGCAATATGTCTAAGTAATTTCAACTTCAAAATCCCTTCTAAAATTATTAACACCAGAATCTCAACCATCCCACCTAATATTATAAACAATCTTTAAAGTGATTTTATAAAAGTCTGAAACATAATAGATAATATTTTGTTGGCTGATGAGATGTCTAGGGATATTGGAAAGAAGAGACACGGGTCTAATGTCTTAATTAAGCTGGATATGGAGAAAGCTTATGATAGAAAATCTTGGATATTTCTCATTAAAGTCTTAAGAAATTTTAGTTTCTCAGAATTTTTCATAGACGTGGTTTGGATATAGTTGTCCAACAATTGGTTCTCCATTATTTTCAATGAAAAATTGAATGGTTTCTTCAATTCAGAGAGGGGTTTAAGGCAAGGAGATCCCTTGTCTCCTAGCCTTTTTATCATTACAGTTAAAGTTCTTAGGAGAACCTTTCAAAAGAAGATGGAAGATTATGTAATTACCCCTTTTCTATTGCCCTCCTAGTTGCCCATCAAATTCCCATTTAAGTTTTACAGATGATATCATTATTTTCACAAATGGAAGTAGAAGAAGTCTTTAGAAGTTAATGGAGTTGCTCAGAGAATATGAGGAGATGTCATGTCAGTTAATATATACCAAGAAGAGATCTTTTACAGTTGATCCTAAAATTTCTAAAGAGAGAAGATCCTTTATTGAATCTATGCTGAAGCTGAAAAAAGCTAAATTCCCAATTAAATACTTGGGTTGCTCCTTATACAAGCATAAGAGAAAGATAGAATTCTATGAAGGATTTTTAGCTAATTTCAGGTCAAAGATACAAGGGTGGAATTCCAAATTTCTATCTTAAGGGGGAAGAGTAATCCTTATTAAACATGTCTTATCATCTATTCCATTATATCTTCTAGCAGCTTTAAATCCTCCTAAAGCCATCATTAGAAAGCTGCATAGCTTATTTGCAAAATTCTTTTAGGGTAGCAGGAATATGGAGGATAGAAAATATCAATGAATAAAGTGGGATTCTATTTGTATACTAACTGAAAAAGGAGGATTAGGCCTTGGAAATCTTGAAGTCATTGTTAAAGCAGATAGTTGCAAATTTTACTGAAAATTGAGAAATGCAGAAGGTTTATGGGCCAATTTTTTGTCTCAAAAGTATAAGTCTAATATCTGGAATGGTATCAAAGGGTCCTAAACTGTCAAGAGAATTGGGTCAGTGCATGATATTGCAGATGACCAAATTACCGAGGGTAATAATTCTCTAGTTTGGAAACCATCTACCACAGTGGATTTCAACTTTTCTTCAGTAATAGAGTTATGTAGAAACAAAAATTCATCATCACAATCCTTCAAATTCATATGGTGTAAGTTTTATCCTCAGAAAATTTCCATATTTTCTTGGAAATTAATTCACAATGCTATTCCTCTTGACAAAGAAGCACAAAAGTTAGGTATATATCTAGCTTCAAGATGTAGATGCTGTATGAACCAAGAGTAATCTATTAATCACTATTTTATTAGAGGTCCTACAGCAAGCTTTATTTGGCACTGGTTGGGAAGTTTGTTTGATATAAATCTCAACTTTAATTCCTCTCAAGAAATTATGTTAGCATGGTGGATGAAGAATACCAAAAAACACTTTCTCAAAGGCATCGTTAATATTGTTCCCCTCATCAATTTTTGGGAAATATGGAAATCGAGAAATGAAGCTCTCTTTGAAGGGGTTAATATCAATGTTCATAGGATAATTTCCTAAATATTGGTAGTTACCAATGATATTGTTAGTGGTTATACATTTAAGAGTAGGCTTAACAAGGAAGATCTTAGGATAATTCAAAATTTTAATCTCAAGATTAACATACAACATCATTTTTGTAAGATCCTAAGGTGGTACAAACCTGCATCTAATTTTGTCAAATTAAATGTGGATGGAGCTTATAAAGGAAACCTTGGGAATAGTGGAATAGAAGGAATCATTCGAGATAATCGAGGCAGATTCTTAAGAGGTTTCAATGGGTATATAGGGTGGTCTTCAAATATGTGGGTCCCTTTTTATTTCTTATGCGAAAAGTGTTTTAACGATGACAAAAACAATTTCTCTTTTTATGAAAACCCTTTTTCCAATTTTTAATACGCACCAAGTTGTGAACCAATTTTAACTTAACCAAATTTTATCTTGATTAATCCTAAACATCCATCTAGTTATTAAATCAAGTAAAATAAAGGAAAGAATACTCACAATGCCGGATGTACGAGGAAACCACAACGTGAAAAAGCCTCAGATGACCTAAGCTAGATAATCATAATGAATATGGATTTACAAGGAATAAACACAAGTCGTACTCAACGACTAGATCCCCATGAGACTTGACTCTCTTAAGATCTTCAACCACTCCTCTCACAGTGCCCACGCAGAAAGTCCTTCTTTCACGATGCCTGTCCACAACACATGCATCCACGTACGTCTTAGTGTCCATCGATATGGCTTGTAACATCTACGAAATTGGAACATGAACTCCTTCGCTTCTTCTCCGGAAAAATAGCAATATTCAATGAAGAGAAAAACCTTCTTGGTGCAAACAAGATCACTATTAGATATAGTAATGAAAAACCGAATATTGTAAACTCTAAGGATGTATTTAGCTTTAGAAAACCTTATAAACTATGTGCATAAACATACTGGGTCGCAAACTATTTTAGCAGAATGCACACTTACGAAATCTGATGGAAACACGCCATTATATAATTTCCTTAAGGCACAAGCTCGTTCAAGAAAAATAGACATGTCGCTCGAACGAGATACGTTCTCGCTCGAATGACCTGTCAGGTCGTTTGAATGACATGCACATTAGAGTCCCAATAAACCAGAACTCTACTCCGTCCTTATCAGATTAAAACGAAGTTTAAAAGATTTCAACACTTTTAAAAACATTTTAAAAACATTTTCTTAATAAAATAACATCCTTAAACATTTTAAAATACATTTTGAGTCCCGTTAAAATTACGCATTCATACCTGAGTGATCTCGGAATGCAATTAAACTTGAAGACGAATAAACTTGCACCAATTAAACCTTCAGCATAATTAATTACTTGAAGCTTTGCCGAAACATCTTCAATAAATATCAACACATCATAGTCTGTGTGGAATCATGACAATAAAAATCTCCCTATGACTCAAACATATTTTGTTTCGAGAATAAGTCAAAACTATACAATAGACTTAATTGAAAATTTTGTCCTTACGAATCTCCCCCTTTGACTATTCTGGGACATAACTAACAGTGAAATGTCTAAGCCGGGTCATCAAGCCGTATAACACCTAAATTCCATCCCATAAACCCAAAATAAAAAATTACAGGACAAGACTAGTAAATGATGGTCTGACAAGCATGAACTGTATGAATGTGATGTAGACTTGAAATCTCAAATGTCTTAAGCATACCTACACACATGATATAGAAAAATACCCAGTGAAGTATGTAGGAACAAATGATATAAATCAATACATAAAATCAAATCCAAATAATTTGTTATGTGGGCAAAACATAATATAAATATGTAGATAACATTTAAATCACGATATTAAGCTCATCACACAAAATCTCCCCTACATCACATACATCTCTCCCCTTTTTTTTGTCTCGAATAAACAACCTAGTGAAAAGATAAATAATATAACGATATATCTAGCACAAGCATAATCAATGAACTATGTATAGATAATCATGAAACAAATAACTAATAATGATCAATACTATTAAATCCGTAGCTTACAGATAATAAGCACACAATACTAATAATAAATCTACGCAGGTGTGACTAAATGATCCAATGCAGCAAAATATGCAAATTTATCAAAGAGAATTGCATAACAGAAACCCATAGGTAACCCAGCAATACCAAAAAAAAATAACGAAAAGAACCAGGGTACTAAAACAAAATTGAATTGAAATCCAGAGGTCGCTCTAACGGGACACCTTAGTTGTTCAAATGATATCAGCTTCTCGCTTGAAGGTTTCGCGAGACACAGGTTTGTCATTCGAATGAGGAAACTATATTCTCACATCCAGTCCAGAAAATCAAATGAGTTTTCCCAGTGAAAAAATTCATAAAAACACTGATTGGAAGGGGCAGAAAACTGCAAAATAGTATCGAAAACTACAAAAACAACATGAGTTACATGCCAACGTAGTACTGATGTGCTCAAACATGAACATGAAATGTATGGGCGTTAACTACAACAAATGAATCAATATTCCAACACATCGAAACGATTTAGAAACTCAAATTGATAGCTATAAATCATAAAACTTTATTTTAGCCATATGTGACAATTAAAGTGTGAGCTAAATGAACTAAACACTCAAACATGCACACAAATCTGGAATTTTGACGATTTTACAAACAATAGCATCATGAAATAATTTTTCAACATTAGGATTCGTGGTAAAAACCCGTTTAATTTATCCATCCAAACTCCCTCAAATATATAATATTTTTCTTTTGAAATGAGCATAAACTAATTCGGCCCATTTTGGCATATCATTTGTTTTATTGCCTTTAATATTTTCGGGCTCTTTTAAACGGTGGCTTTCACGACGTGTCAATTTTACACTCTCGCAGCCCTTTTTCGTGAACACTCATAATTTTTTTTCAATTACTATCCTCACGGTAAATCGTTCTTACAAGCAAACCTCCTCCTTATGTCTACTTACGCATAGATGACAAAATTGAGATAATAACGTCTCACCAAACTCAAATATGCAAGATATATCAAACATCCATATAAACTCGTGCATGTGTGCAATAATGGCATATATACAAAGTCGAATCAAAATGCATATCAACTTCGAAACAACCCCATAATACAATGATTAGGATCATTCTAAGCATCAATAATTATGACGAAATATCCTAGCCACATGGATAATGAAAGGATGGGGGTCCAAGCACACCAATATGCCACATCAAATATGTAAACTCAAAAACAAAAACAAAGAGAAAATATTTTTGGTTTTTCAATATATTTTGACTCAAATAAAAGCAAATTTTTTTTGTATTTTCTTAAAAATATTATTAACCAAAAATATTTTGTATTTTTCAAATAATCCTCAATAAACGAAAAAAAATATAATACAAATGATACACATGTTATAACACTAGCAAGATAGAAATCATGATGCAAAGACTAGCGTATGATAAACATGGTAACACAATCATCTTTTAGATCTATCATGGAAAGAAATAAATGCAACCAAATGAGAACCATGAAGTTTTAGTCCTAAAGCTACTAAGTCCGATTTCCTAACCTAAGTAGGTGTGACATGACGCATGGGGGTTTTGGGAACCGAAACGACTTTATTCCTAGACTTCCTAGGAACATTCCTAAGGTTATAGCAAAAACGTCTAAGGTGACCTTTCCTATCACAACGTGTGCAAGTGTAAATACGATGGGAATGATTACCAAAATGTTGACCTCTCCTCACGTTCCTAGTGGGATCTCTCACACGGTTGGTTTTGGCATTGGGAATGGGAACAACTCTATCATCGTAGCCTATACCACACCTATCACTTTTGACTTTGACGGTGCCTAACATTCTATCCAACTTCTCTGACCTAGATTCCATGTTAAACTTAACCTTATTCGAGTTTCTCAATCTCTCCTCTAACTCATAAATCCTTGACTCAAGCACATGCCTAGACTCCTCAAACTCTAGAATCTCCTTTTTCCAACGCCTCCATC
This sequence comes from Sambucus nigra, assembly GCA_949130495.1. Lineage (NCBI taxonomy): Eukaryota > Viridiplantae > Streptophyta > Magnoliopsida > Dipsacales > Adoxaceae > Sambucus > Sambucus nigra. The sequence continues at coordinate 605,670,761 of OX422209.1, forward strand.
TAACCACAAAGGTTATCTCTTTCTTTCCCCACATATTCTAGCTTCTACCTAAACATCTTCTCCTGTACCCTAAGATCCTTAATCAAACCATGATTATTTTCTTTGGCACGCTCATTCAACCTAGATTGCAATTTAGAGTTTGCCTTTTCACTTTTATCATTTCGGCATACAACTCATTAAATGCAACTTGCAACTCTTTCACATCGATCTCCTCTTCGTCACTGACATCACCCTCACGCACTCGGGATGCACTCTTAATGGCCTCGTAAGTGTCATGCACATGAGAATCTTTGTGGGATGATTTATCTTCGTTGCTCACATGACATGCCAAGAAAGCAACAAAATTTCTCTCATTTGGGGAACTCTCTCCCTCTTTAGGATCACTATCACTGAAGGAGGCACTATAAGCTATCGGTTTCTTTCCCTCTTTCTGAAGTCTAGTGGGACACTTGACAACTTTGTGACCATATACTTCACATCCAAAACACCTATCCAGATCAACCCTATTAAATTTCTCACTCTTATCTTTAGGGGTGGACTCTACCTTGTTATTCTTGAATTTTTCAAACTTTTTGGCATCTTTCGATCGCTTTTGAAACTTAAGAAATTTTTTGAACTTCTTTGCCAATAAGGCGACATCCTCAAAATCGGAATCGGAATCGTCATTCGAAACTTTAATTTCCTCCTTCCTGGCTTTCAAAGTAATGCCTTTTCTTTCTTTGGCACTTTCTTGGAAGTAAACTTATCGAGTTCATAAGTTTGTAAGTCACCTATAATCTCTTCAAGTTTCGTCGAATGAAGCATACCTAAGGAGTTTAAAATGTCTCTTTTGCATCAAACCTACTCGGCAAAGATCTCAAAATTTTCTTTATCACACGATTGTCGGGAATCTTCTCTCCTAAATTAAATGACGAGTTGACAATATTAACAACCTAGCATAAAACTCATCAAATGACTCACTATATAACATCTTAATTGTCTCTAACTATGTAGTGAGGTTTTGTAACTTAAACGCCCTAACCGTGGTAGTTCCCTCGTGAGTAAGTGCACGTGTATCCCAAGTCTCTTTTGATATTTCACAAGTCATAATCCTATTATACTCTTCACGTGTGACATGTGAGGAAATTACGTGCAGGCCTTTAGAGTTATAAAGTGCAAGCTTACGTTCAGCCTCAGTCCATGACTCAACGGGTTTCAAACTAGTGACCTCACCCTGCTGTGTGACTGGTGGTGTCCAACCTTTTTCAATCGCTAACCACACACGCTCATCAATGGATTTTAAAGCACTTCTCATTCACGTTTTTCAATAAGAAGAATTTGTGCCATAAAAAATATGAGCACGAAAACTTTGAAAACGTTCAAAATTCATTCCAAAAAACACTAGGGATCAAACACAATAAAAATATGTTTCTAGCTCTGATACCAATTTGTGGGTCCCTTTTTATTTCTTATGCTAAAAGAGTTTTAAGGATGACAAAAACGATTGTTATTTTTATGAAAACCCTTTTTCCAATTTTTAATACGCACCAATTTGTGAACCAATTTTAACTTATTTTTTTTTATCTTGATTAATCCTAAACATCAATCTAGTGATCAAAAAAAGTAAAATAAAGTAAATAACACTCACAACCCCAGATGTACGAGGAAACCACAACGGGAAAAAACCTTGGATGGTCCAAGCCAGACAATCACTCTGAATATGGATTTACAAGGAAAAGACACAAGTCTTACTCAATTACTCGATCCCCACAAGACTTGACGCTCTTCTGATCTTTAACCACTCCTCTCACATTGCCCATGTAGAAAGTCCTTCTTCTACGATGCCTGTCCACAACACACACGTCCACGTATGTGTCAGCTTCCACTGATATGGCTTGTAACGTCTACGGAATCGGAAAATGAACTCCTTCGCTTCTTCTCCACAAAACTAACAATATTCAATGTAGAACAAAACCTTCTTGGTGAAAAAAAGATAACTATTGCATATAGTAATGAAAACACGGATCTTGTAATCTCTAAGGATGTGTTTAGCTTTAAAAAACCTTAAAAAACTATGTGCATAAACGCACTTCCTCGAAAACTCTTTTTGTAGAATGCACACTTACGAAATCTGGTGGAAACACGCCATTATATAATTTCCTTAAGGTGGTAGCTCGTTTAAGTGAAACAGACATATCGCTCGAATGAGATAAGATCTCGCTCGAATTACCTGTCAGGTCATTTGAACAACATGCGCGTTAGAGTCCTAATAAACCACAACTCTAATCCGTCCTTATCAGATTAAAACAAAGTGTAAACTATTTCAAACACTTTAAAAAACATTTAAAAATCATTTTCCTAGTAAAATAACATCCCTAAACATTTTAAAATAAATTTTGAGTCCCGTTAAAATTACGCATTCAAACCTAAGTGATCCCGGAATGCAATTAAACTTGAAGATGAATAAACTTGCACTAATTAAAACTTCGTCATAATTAATTTCTTAGAGCTTAGCGACAACGTCTTCAATTAACATCAACAAGTCATAGTCTGTGTGGGATCGTGACAATAAAAATCTCCCTATGACTAAAACATGTTTTGATTTGAGAATAAGTCAAAACTATACAACAGACTCAATTAGAAATTTTGTCCTTACAAAGTATCAATGCAGAGGTTGAAGCCCTTTTTAGAGGAATTAATCTCCATTTCAATAGTGGTTATGATAAAGTGATCATAGAATCAGATTCCAGTCCATTATAGTCTTAATCAATGGAGCCACCACAGAGATTGAGGGGCCTAATTAAAGAAATTTAGCTACTTTGAAGAACACATGTTTTTGAAATTTTACATATATGGAGGAAATTAAATTCAGCAGATGATTATATGTCTAATTATGCAATTTCCTCTAACTCATCAAGCTATTTCCATCACTTCAAGGATCTACCCATTTTAGTGAAAGGCAGTATCAACTTAGATAGATTAGGTGTTCCTAATGTTGGAATTGATCATTAAATCTTGTAATGGGGTTATTTATAAAATCCCAATTTTTTGCTTTTAATAAAATTGATTTATTGGGCTCAACGATCGATTAAATTTTCTTTTTATTTCTAGAGCTTGTTCATGCCACCTAGGAGAGGCTCTTTCTCCTAAATAAATTTGAATAAAATGTGTGGGGGTTCTGTCCCTCTTCCCTAAAAAAAAGAACCGTGTTTTTAGAATGATTTTATCATTGGTTGAACAAATGATCATTTGGATTAGACATGATGGGGAAACTCGGTACCATTTAGTAATTCAGGAGTGATGATCATCGGTAGACAAGTGTTGGTGTTGGTTGTTTGAGAAGAGTTTTACTTCTTTCCCAAAAGGGAGGTAGGAGGATAAGGCTGTCTTAGGCACAATGGTTTGATTAAGGAATATTCATATTCATCGATAATAATGAAATAGTCAAAGGCAGGTATTCTCAGTATAGGTAGTTAAAACTTTTATAATAACATGTTCGAGTTTTTCCTTTCTCCGTAAGGAAATAAGACAAGGTAATTGTTTATCTCTTTAAAGTAGATGCATGATTTATGGTCCGATCTACGGTAACCTGTCCTGTAGACTCGGGAACCACAAATCAGGAGTGTAACTCGTTGGAGAGGTTCCAGGTAACTCGGAAATTACTTAAAAGAGAGATGTTCCTAGTTATGGGAATTTATAATAACCTAAATATTCTAATGAATTTTGGTGTAGACATAAAGTTGATTTAGGTAAATTATTAAATATACTCCAATTTTAGAAAAGTTGGATTCATTTTTCTAAATTAGTTTTGAACAGATATGTGATTAATTTTATAAAGTTAGATATTTTTTTTATCTATTCTGGTCTATTGGAAAAATAATTTATTCATTATAAGTTCTGTCTCACTAAAATAGCTAAATACCAATTGAATGATTTTATGGGCAACGATCATTAAAGAGAAAGTTTCCTTATAGAACCAAACACAATTTGGAACTTATGCTTAAGTTGTTTTATTTTTAATGGAATTCGAAGATTGGTTTAAATTGAATAATTTAGTTCATTGGAAGTGGATGCACTTCTAGTCTTGAATCCCGTTTAGAAGTTAAAATGACCTAGGGCCCCTCATAACTAAGGGCTAAAGCATATGTGTTGGAAGTGGTTCAGTTTGATTAGTATGGTTCAGTGACTATTCCAAAAATAGATGGTTTTGAATGCTTCATCAATTTCATTTATGATGACCCGAAGGTATGGATATGTTTACCTAATGAACCAAAAGTCTGAGACCTTTGATTAGTTTAAAGCATGTAAGGCTAAGGTGGATCATGGGTAAGGTAAACTAATAAAATTTATATGATCTGATCGTGGAGGTGTTTAACTCTTGGGATAGTTAAGGGATCATTTATCGGAGGTGTAGGATTTATATCAATAGTCTACACCAAGTATTCCACTTCTGAATGGTGCAAAGGAAAGAAAGGAATAAGTATTTTTTTTGGATATGTAGTTTATTTAGGACTGAAAGATTGTTATTGGGATTGTTATGTAGCTACGAGCATATAAATCCTAATTTAATTTCTTTTTAATAGGTTTCTTTAACTCCCATTGAACATTGGAGTGGGCGCAAGGTCATTCTAGGACATGTTCAAATTTGGGGGTTCCTGGCACTCATGCCGTGGAAGGAGTCGATGAAGTTAATATTAAGGATAAAAGTATGTCTCTTTGTTGGTTATCCCAAAAATAACAAAGGTAGTTTATATCATACTCCTAATTACAAGAAGGATGTTAATTGCATCAATGAGTGGTTCTTCTAATAGTCTTATATCATAAACCACATGCCCGAGTGTAAGTTAGACTTATGAGATATAATATAAATCATATTAACAATGTTGCTAGACCACCCGTACATGATGAAATACGACATAATATTGATAATACACTGACTTATCGTAGTGGGAACAATATATATATATATATATATATATATATATATATATATATATTATCAAGATTCACGTGTCACTTTTAGTGGATAGAAAGGGGTGTCATGTCATAGTGGGAGCATCAAGAATCATCCTTAATTGTTAGTGTTTTGGGTGATCCTTTCGATGAGATCCCAGACAAAAAAGAAACGGGTATCAGGAAACTTCAAGGAGGCATTCCAAGATAAGGAATTTTTCTTAGACTTATAACCATGGATACAAAAAATGGATTTGATGTATTCAAATCAAGTTTTAGGTTTTGTAGGCTTATTGATGGGTTAAAACCCATTGGGAACAAGTGGGACTACAAGAAGTTAAAATATAAATGGATAGGAAGGTGAAAACCTTAAAGACGAGGGTTGTGAAAGGTTTACTTAGAAAGAAAGGGATTGACTATGAGCAGACCTTCTCGTAGTATCCATGTTAAAGTCTGTCGGGATTCTTTTAACATCAAGACTGCGTTCTTGAATGATTGTCTTGACAAGTAAATAGTAAGAAATCGGGAAAAGCAAAGTGATGTAATCTTGTGAGATCCATTTATGAATTTAATCTAACATCAAGGTCTTGGGTAATTTGGTTTGATCAAGTAATCAAGTGTCGATCTTGATCTAAATTCAAAAATCCCTTGTTAGTACAAGAAACATGACAGAAACATGGCGATATTTCTACTACAATTTATGGATAATTCTTTCCTAATAGGGGAAAATGTGGGATTATTATCTCACATAGGAGAGTGGTTGTCCATATATTTGATATAAAGTAATTAGGACAAGCCAACCATATCTTTATGATCAATCTTTTGCTAGATCGGTTGCAAAGGATGTTAATCTTACCTCAAGTCGATTATATCAATATTGTATACATTGAATTGACATTAGGATTCCATGAAAATAGTTTATTTTCAAGTATGGAATCACTCTCTATGGGAATCAATATCTTAGGACACTTGATTAGATGGAAGGAACGAGGAATATACCTAATTCTTAGGCAGTGGGCAACCTCATGAAGGCTATATTGTGCACTAGACTAAGATTTCTTATGCCTTTGATATGGCCAAAAGATTTTAGTCTAATAGTATCATACCTTTTAGGCACAAAGATTAAGTTTTTTTAATTAAATTAGGATTATAAATGTTACCTCAGAATATGTGTTTGCCCAAGGAGGTTAAGCTATACACTTAAGGAGTGTGAAGAAATCTTGGATTGATGACTTCTCCAGGGCTAAAAATGTTGTCAATTCAGAGACAACTAAAAAGGCTATATGACTTGATTACTTCCTAAGTAAATTAAGTGGTTCAACTATAATTTGGTTGAACCAATTAATTTTAGTGTTCAATCCCTCTTTGTCTCATATCATTCTCTTATTGTTATATTACTTGTTTGTTGCCATTGTTATACCTGCTTGAGCTCATTATCATTGTGACCTGGTGGTAACATTATTGGTATCATCAGTTTGGCACATACCATGGTGGTCCTCACAGACTCAGCCCTCAGAATGGTCTTTCACACGCCTGAGAAATTAGGAAGACTGATGGCTTGGGCAATTGAATTGGTGGAGTTCGACATCATCTATCACACGAGAATGACCATAAAAGGGGCAAGCCCTAGCTGACTTTGTAGCCAAGTTCACCTGGGACGAGGCCGACATTGAAGATGTTAAAGCTACAGCTTGTGAGCAAGAAAAGAGAGCATGTCCTCCCCCGGCCGAGGTCGAGATGAGTTCAATAAGAAACAAAGTGTCTGAAGATGAGGAGGAATGATATCTTTTCAAGACTGCAACCCTAGAAGAGGGTAGTTTTTCACCAAATGGTACTGTGTGGAGCCTATTTATTGATGGGTCTTCTTGTCAGAATGGAAGCAGGGTAGGATTGATAGTGTCAACACTAGATGGGACCAATGTTAAATATGAGTTGAGGTTCAACTTCAAAGCTTCCAATAATGAATCTAAGTACGAGGACCTCCTAGCAGGTCTCTCCCTTTCCCGGTCATTGAATATTGGCCAACTCCTATAGTGATTCCAGGTTGGTTATTAATCAAATTTTAGGGGCATACGAGGATAAAGATGACAAAATGGAAAAGTAATTGGGAAAGGTTACGACATGATTGAAGCATTTTACTGAAGTTGAAGAGGATACCTCATCTGGACAATGGCCGAGCCGATGCCCTAGCAAAGTTAACTTCATCCACCAGGACTAAAATCAGAAGAATAGTCCCAGTAGAGATTCTCCATCGATTGACGATTAAAAGAGAAGAAAATACTATGGATTTTTGTTTTAATGTAAGTATGGGAGACTCCTGGATGGATCCCATCATTTGCTACACCAGAGATGTGAAGCGGCCTAAGTCCAAAGCCAAGAAAAAGAAGTTGAGGTATAAAGTTATCAAATTCTCTCTCATAAGAGACATCTTATACAAGAAGGGGTTCCTACTTCCTCTACTCAAATATGTCCACCCATCCAAGGTAGAATATATCTTGAAGGACGTACATTAAGGGTCATGTTCTAGCCATATTGGAGGAAGGCCGCTGGCTAAGAGGATCATCACCTACTGATATTGGTGGCCGATGTTGGCCAAAGATGAAGCGGCATACGTAAATAAGTGTGACAAGTGTTAGGGGTTTGACACCATACCCCATCAACCTCATCAGCCTCTTACCTCCATTACGTCTCCCTGTCCTTTTGTGTTCTGGGGGATTGACCTAGTAGGACCAATGCCAAGGGCTTTGAATAATTATCGTTACTTGATTATGGAGATCGATTATTTTTCAAAGTGGGTAGAGGCTAATCCGATGATAATAATCACAGAGAAGAAATCTTTCTAGATAATAATCACAGAGAAGAAATATTTCCAGTTTATCTGGAAAAATATCATTCGTCGGTACAGCCTGCCCAATACCTTGATTTCTGATAATGGAACATAGTTTAAGAATGTATCCCTTGAGAAATATTATGACTGAGTCGTCATCAAGCAGTTCTTCTCCTATCCTGGACGACCCCAGGCCAATGAGGAGACAAAAGTAACAAACAGGATGATCCTTGATGGAATCAAGAAGAGATTGGAAGATGCCAAAGGGAGATGGATTGAAGAGGTATATGCTATCCTCTGGGCTTACAGGACGACAGAGAGGAATCCTACCGAGAAAACTCCATTTATGTTGGCTTATGGTTCAGAGGCAGTAGTGCCGACATAGGTAGGTATTTCTACCCACAGGGTTCAGACCTATGACCCTGAAGAGAATGTTTCTGAATGAAGACTCGATTTGGACTTTATGGAAGAAAGGAGAGAAGATGCTGAGGTTAGGCAAGCTGCCTACCAACAAAGGACAACGAAGTTCTACAATAAGAGAGTAAAGGCACACCCACCGAAGGTAGGAGACCCGGTGTTGAAGAAGACATGGAAAAAGCCTAACAAGCTTCATCCGAATTGACATGGTCCATACAGAATAGTTAAAGAGGTGGTCCCGGGGACATATCAATTAGAGAATCTGGAAGGAGAGCCATTCTCCAACCCGTGGAATACCGACCACCTCAAAAAGTATTACCAGTAAGATTTCAGTTTTATTTATTTTTTTCCTTCGATCATAATACATGTATATGAGGTTTAGATGATCAGTGAAATATGAACAAAATTCAATAAAAATATCAAGTCTTCTCTCATACTTTGTACATTTGTTTGAATATTTTGTTGTTTGCTTGTATCAACTCATAACTCATCTTAAGCTATATAACATCATTCGTAGTTAAGTAGCCTTAAGTTGCACTCGGTAACATGACAATCAAGACGGGGTTGACCTCGTCCAAGGACTGTCAATAACATCGAGAGGGATTCATTAGTAAACATCATTAACTTGGTGGAAATTCTCTCTCGGTCGAGACGACAGTGCATGGATGAGACGACACTCGTCCACACACTCTCAAAATGACTAGAGGGGACTTGTGATACAACACCATAATTTGGTGAATTCAAATTCAAAGTCACTTAGTTTTGGTTCATTTACTAAACATCATTAACTTGGTGGAAATTCTCTCTCGGCCGAGATAACAATACATGGACGAGACTACACTTATCCATACACTCTCAAAATGACGAGAGGGGACTTGTGATTAAACACCATAATTTGGTGGATTCAAATTTAAAAATCCCTTAGTTGTGGTTCATTTATTAAACATCATTAATTTGTTGGTTATGCTCTCTCGACCGAGACAACAGTGCATGGACGAGACAACACTCATCCACAAACTCTCAAAATGATGAGATGGGACTTGTGATTAAACACCATAATTTGGTGGATTCAAATTTAAAAATCACTTGTTTGTGGTTCATTTATTAAACATCATTAATTTGGTGGTTATGCTCTCTCAACCGAGATGACAGTGCATGGATGAGACGACACTCATCCATACACTCTCAAAATGACGAGAGGGGACTTGTGATTAGACACCATAATTTGGTCGATTCGAATTGCGATTCATATTCCTTTGACATCATTATGTTGGTGAAAGCAGAGACAAGACTTATGTCAATTCAAATAATTCTATCAATGCATAATGGAAATAAAAAATTCATTCATCACAAAAATGAGATTACAGAAGTACAAGGCCTGAAAAGGCCGACTGTCATTACAAAGAAGAAAAAATAAGAAAGCTACAAGAGATTAAAGCTGCAGACTACTATCGTCACCAACTAAGGGAGACCTATCGCCACCTGCCTGAGTTGCCCCATCAACCCCAATATTTGTGGTCTCGGCCCCATCATCATTGAGGTCCAAATCGGTCGTATTTTCATTGATCTTTGTGAATTCAAGGGGGTTGGTCTCCACAGGGTCAATAGGGTTCTCAACATCGGCTAAGGTAGTTTGGAGATGAGGGTTACTAAAATCAAGGCCTGAGAAGTCATCAAGGTATAAATTCCCAGTCTTAGCATGTTTGATGACAATCCATTGGCCAGCAGTCTTGATGCCTCTCTACAGAAACTTAAAATCATAGTCTCCAAACTCCTTGAACTCGTCTATGGCTTGCGCTTTAGCCTTGTCCAAGGCAGCCTCAATAACAGCATCAATCTTGGCCTCCTTGTTATCGACCAAGGTCTTTAGAGATTTTGTATGATCGGTCTTCAGAGTTTAGACTTGGTTTGTGGTCTCTTATAAGGCCGTCTGTACAGTCTGCATCTCACATATCAATTGTTCTCCATTGTGACAGCTTCCCTCCTTTTTTGAATTAAGGGCAGCCTCTTACTAATCCAATCCCCCATACGATCAAGAGAGAGTGTGCCCTGTAAAATAATGGGGAGACAATTCAGTATGAGATATAAGTAAGGAAGAGACTACACTCATAATGTTTTAAAAAAGTACATGAATGACCCTATGAAGGGCAAATTCAGATAATAGAGAGATGACCATTGACTAGAGGAAATGCTTTTTGGCCTCAGAGATAAGAGAGCCGACACAATCTATAGCCTTTTTACCACGGCCGATGAAGCTATCATCAACAATTTTTAGTTGCGATAGCCGAACAACCAGTGCATTGTCAGACGAGATCGAAATGGCTTGAGTAGGACAATTTTTCTTTGGGAGTTAAGTGGTTGTGCTGTCGTCGACTTGGACTTTTATTTTCTTTCCAGCAACGTCGACTCGGTTGGGGCCGCCAGTAGTTGACCTTTTAGTCTAAGCAGCAGGGGGTTTAGTTCTTTGGCCACACTTGTTGGCAAGTTTGATCAAGTTGGGGGCCACCATGTTCCAAAGCTCGTCTGTATGCCATCGGGACGACCTGTAAAATATAAACCTCAGAGATTAATTATCTTCCATTATGAAGTACGAGATAATAGTTAGCAAAGTTAATTACTTACATAGCTCGGTAAGGGGGCCAACCCCCAGACTTGTCTAAGCTAAATAGTACGGAGTCATTAAATGCTCAAACTTCACGAGACGACCTTTATAACCTTGCATACAAAGCTTTTTGACCTTTTCAAAGGCCTCAGGGTTCAACGTTTGGCCGATACAGAGACTTTGCCCCATTTTAGAGGGATCCTGGGCTCAGAGGTCCCACGACCTTGGTTAGGACCAAACTCCCAAGCCCCAGACATAAAAAAGTAACGAGATTTTGAATTGCGGTTTGAAGTTTGAGTAACCAACATGATCTTCTTCTCGGACTTCCTAGCTATGAGATGGTAGTAACTAGGCTGAGTCTTGGGAGACGAAGGTGTGTAATAGGTAAGAAATATGCTAACTGGAAGGTCAGTTTGATGGACTATCTTCCAAAGGACAATAGATCCAAGGATAACTCTCCAGACATTCGGAGAAACCTGAGAGGGGGAAAATTTTAAATGAGACAAAATGGCTCGAATTGTAGGGTGAATGGGCAGGCAAAATCCGAGCTTAAACATCTGCTCGCAGACACAGACTTCACCCTCTAGTCCATGAAAATATTTCTCCTCTTTAAGATGATTTCTCATAGAAATAGAAGAATCTATGCTGTATAGATGCCTACAAACCAATAGGTCGACTTCTGATACAATACTTTCATATTCCTTAGCAACAAATGTATCAACTTCACTCCCCTCACTACTGCTTTTCGAAACCTCGACCTGAGGATTATATGGGTCACCACTAGGGAACCTCTATGCAAACTCAGCTTCGGTTGCTGTCGAGAGAGGAATTGCATCTAGGGGAGGAGGAATTCCCATACCAGGTTCAAGTATCTAAACAGAGTCATATTGATCTGACATATCGACTATTTTGGAGGGCAAGACACGAGAAGAAGCCTCGTCCATATCAGACCCTTCTGTTTGGGATAGAGAACATGCCATGGCTTCCTTGTACGAATCAACACTCTCGGCTGGTTGGGAGGTAAACATAGGATCTTCGACTGATGAGGACGACTCAGACATTGGATCACAAGGTTCAGTAACTTGGGGGCATATAAAAGCTAAGGGATTTGGATAAATGGGAAGGCCTAAACCTTACGAATCCTATCTTCCTTAGACTTTATCCTCCTAATTTGTTCAAAGTACTAAATTATAATTGTATGTGTGTCAAGATTTTATCTATTCATTGAAAATCTAAATTAAATTATGTTGTAAATCAAATTTTAGACGATTAAATAGTTAATTTCCATAATTAACCCACTCAAGATGTTAATTAGATTAATTTTCTCTTTATAATGATTGATTTCTTCATGAACTTGGATTAAACTTAATAGGTATTGATTTGAACCAGTTTTATATTGAGAATCATATAAAAACCATACGTTTAGTTGAATTAATCAATGAAAATTTGTAGAATTTAAAAATTTGTAGAATCTTATATATATATATATATATATATATATATATATATATATATATATATATATATATATATATATATGGTTCTTAAATAGAAATTGAGTTTTTCCTTTAAATTTTGTAGTAGATTTGGGATTTGATGATGTAAATAGATTCCAATTATGTAGATGATGTGAATTTAACATTTGAATGTTGGTTGGGTGCTTGGATAAAGTTTCTAGGTTCATGTAACACCCCGCCTAATTGAATACCGGGTTATCAGTCCTTTATTAAATTAAAAACCAGGTGAATGGTTGGTTCATTCTCAACATCACTGTCGCAAAATAATATTTCCAATTTGAACACCCTAAATAATTAAGCTAAGTGTCAAAACCATTTAAAACCTCATTTTTCATTTATTAAATACCAATATGAAAACCTTTTTAATAATAACAATTCAAGAGTCACATAAATAAAAGGATAACAATTACTACACTACCATTTAAACCATCCAGATAAACCAAACCAAGTTATGAACTATAAATGAAATCATACTGAGAAGAGTTAACTCCCGAGGAGTACTGTATGCTGGAAATATCATAAATCTCTGACAAATCCAACTGGAATAGGCAATCGGGCGACACATGCCCTAACTATGAAGATCTAAAGTAGGGACTGATTCAATGACGAAGTCGTCTAAAGCAAGGGCATGTAACTCCCACATAAGCTGCAGCACGTCCAATCCAAATAACCTAAGCATGACGCCCCTGTGGCTGGGCACCTATAATACATACATATATCTACAAGAAAGAAAGAAATGATAGAAAACGGGTCAGAGCCCCAATGTAAAATAGTTTTAAAAATAGTTTAGAAAGTATTTAAAATGCTTAACGACTAATATCACAACCATGTTAGTATGCGACACTCTCTTGAGAATCCTCACCTCTCATCTAATGTGCACACCTAACGTACCTCTAAGACATCCTAGTTATAGTTCCTATGCTAACTAGATTAACCACATGTATCCATTCTTTATATCCCAAATTATTCCCACATATTAACCTTATAATACATATAATGATGTTATAAACATATATATCCATTTAGATATAACATGGATAAGTCCCTTATTAATTCAATTCAACTAAGTGTTTTCATACATAACTATCTTACATTTCTCCTTTAGCCACATAGTAGATATCATCACATGTATATATATACATTCACTATATTATATATATATATATATATATATATATATATATATATATATATATATATATATATACTATAATGCACCCCGAGACACAGTTACGGTGCTGCATTACTCTATTATCTTGTCCCAATACATCACGTCACTGTATAGGGGACTATAGGTTCGATAAAGATTCCTCGAACCACAAATATCAAATCACAAATAATGGAGGCGAACATAGTCCTATGACTTTGGGCTACGCACATACCTACTCACCCATATGATCGTTTTATACCATTGTTCTCACTAATGGTAATCGACCTAAGTCCTATGTTCTCAAACGATAAGTCAAAAATCCCATGGATTCATCAGGATATGACTTCCCTCATGTGCAAACCTCCCGTCGATAGCCAGTAAGCTAGGTATGTCATACACAGATACATAATATATGCACAATAACCCAGTCTTACATATAAATATTTATATTTTCCAAATTAGGTTCACCCACGACCCATAATTGTCATTATCCGTTCTCAACACAAATTTTACTCAATTATCTCCCATAACGGATTCGTCTATTTTATTCTCATTTATTAATTTACTTCATACTTACTTCTTATCTCTCTAAGTATTCTCTCTCACTAAGTATAAATATGAGTAGGTATACCCTCACTTACCTTTTAGTCTAAATCTTTAACGAGTCTCAATCTTTTAGTAAACATACCCACAATTTCCCGTGTATGAATAACTCCCCATTAACCCACAATTTCATCTCAATTTAATTTCGCTCAACGGAGTCTATCTAGAGCCTACTAGTCCTCTTCATAACTCATTATATTCAAAAAATAATAATCAAGGGTTCCTACGTATCTTAACCGGATTAAACAAAAAGGAGAAAAATATGCACTTTTCCAGGAGGGATCGATCGATCGAGGAATGGGGTCGATCTATCGATCAAGCAGTTCTTATCCAGATTGCTGCAATTTTCAACCTACGGGTTCAGACATTCTAACCCCTACAAACCTCTATAATTTCATCCCAAACTCCCATAAAAGTAATCCAAATGTATAAGTAACATATATAAACAAGTTCTAACGTAACAACATCAATAAATCCTCAACGAATCAATCAAAAAGGGGTTTAATCTCAGATTTATTTATAAAACCAAATTTTGCATGAATAATCACAACCCTCTATTTTAATCCAAATTTTCTTCCCAAATATCATAATAAATTCATGGGTAATCCTCTACATATGATCACGATTTCAGACTATATGGATTCTCCCTACCACACATATAAATTCTCTTACAAAATATATAATTCTTCGATTAAAACATATGATTTTCATTCCTAGACTAACATGGAAGGTATATTAACTTGGAAATCAACAAGATAGATACTTGCCTGGGATTCAAGGATCTGATTTGTTGATGAAAAAAATGTGGTTGCATTCATCGTCGTGCGATCTACGTTTTGGTGGTGGTGGCGATGCAATCGGGTGAGTTCTAGGCCTTGGATTGCTTGGAAACTCTTCACCTTCTTCTCTAATCTCTTCACCTTCTTCTCTAATGGCTGGGATTAGTTTTTTTGTTTGCTAAACCTAAGAGACAACTCCAAATGGCTAATATATACTAAGAAAATTCGCGGGTTTAATTACCCAAAAATACAAAATGTCGAAAATACCCTCCCGGGATGACAATTAGGCCTAAAAATGCTCCGAGACCCAAACTAAACCCCCGGGTACACTTTTCTGAATATCTTGACCCTTATGAACTCTTTGGCGCACTCAAAACGACCATACGGATGAGTTATAATTTATTCACTTTAATAATAATAATTTAGTCCTGACACGACACAGGCGCATCCCGAATTAAATTTTCATAATTGTCATTTTATTCACTCGTGACAATTTTAATAAAATCAATCTCATATATTACTTTACTCATCCAGTAATATTCAACAAATTTCCAATAATTACTAACTCACATCTTGCTAGTAAATATTAAAAATAATTTCCTGATTAATATTAAATTAATATCTCAAATTAAATTTAATAAATCCTTAATTTTAAAAGCCATAAAAATACGGGGTATTACATACTTCACCCCTAATAACAGAATTTTGTCCCAAAATTTGGAAAAAATAAAGCGTAACTGGTATAGACAACTCCGGGTATTAATCTCACATCTCATGTAATTTTCATCGTACCACCCATACAGTACATTATCGAATACCACCACTAATATTATACTCCAAGCCTTACCATTTAGTTTAAATTATCTTGAGTTAAACTTTACCCAATCCTTCCTATACCATCCTCATGGAAAAATTATGGGAGTAACGATCCTAAGTCATCAAATAACTAAATCTGGAAGTCATAACTTCTACTTTCACTAACCTCAAGAATACTTACTATGTCACAAATATGGAAAATACTACAATCAACCATTCAGGGCGCCCATACACCCAATGTGTGTACATTCCATCATAAAAACTAAATGAATGTGTTTCCTCTATAAGGTTACCTTTAATTAACTAACTACCTAGTTTATAATCCGCATTTCTATGATTTCCACATTCTCATTTGGCTATTCCATCTGCCTCAAATCATGCTACAACTCATAACTCTCTGATTAATATATATATATATATATATATATATATATATACATATAATGGAAAAGGTTATAAACTCATATTCTAAAGACCTAACTTACTTCGACTCCCAACGTTCTTTAGTTTCATGCGTGGGGTGTTTCGCAGAGCGAAATCTAAACAAGGAATCCCTCGATACACTACTACCTAAAATAGTCGGTCATCGAAACTCCTCAGGTCTTTAGTCTATAGTATATAACATCCCAACATGTTTTATCTATTTATATAAAAGTCTACTTATTCACTCTCTTATCAAAGACAATACGCTGGCTATAACGATCAATCTTGGTCTCATATACAACAAGCCAATCCATGTCGATAATCACATCACTAAAACGAATAATCTCAATAAGGTATATAACACAAACGATGATCCCATTTATCCTTCGCGGATAACACTGAAGATAACCCCGCTATATTAGGGAAAACATACACATAATAATAACGCTATAGATATACGCACTAAATTCTTCTCATATGCGAATCTAGCACTAAACAAAAATGTAATGACTCACTCGTGACACATAAAACATGCTTCATCCTCCGAGAATAAAACTCGTACTTCTACTTTGCCATTCGCCCTAGCTGCTCAAATGGCTTTCGGACAAAATACGCCTGTCTGAGCCAAAACAAAACTACTTTAATCATTGCCTTTCATTAGGCACCATACTCTTGTCCCTTTACTCACTTCGGTAAACATTAACGCATGTGATTTCACCCTCCACAAAATACCTCTACACATAATCCACTTATTACCGATCACACTAACCCTATTAGGGTTGTCCTTCTCTAGGACTTAAATAATCTCGATCCTGATGGCTACCCCCCATCATTCCCTTAGCTTTGTTGGCCCTAAGGAACACACTATTAGCTTCGATAGCTCTTATTAAAATCACCATCACTTGGTAAGGATTCATCTACCCGAATCATTTAAATGGGTCCCCTTATGGGTCTACCCCCTTGCGGTGTTTCACTAACTGCATTTTTCCCGATAAATCTTTTGATTCCTTTTAGCTCTTTTCATCAAGAAGCATTAAGAACTTTATTGACAACGCACGACATTGTCACCCTCTGAATCGACCATCCAGCAGACCTTTCCTTTTTAACATAATTCCCTTTTAACAACAGAATTCCCTTATGAGTCGATCTCCTATTTGAAATCCTCTCCTCCATTTGTATCTACATCCTCCGATACAAGATTCACTAACAGTTTAGATTCATATTCACAAATGGACCTCTGTCCGGCGTTCCTATGATGAGTTCAGAACAACGTTCACATCTTATCCTTAACATCTGATGAAGGAACCTGCGGTCAAACTCTACCTGAGATCCTTCTATAAACATAACATTCCACTTTTAAAAGGGGTGGTTGACTCCCACCACTATAACTTCGTTCCGAAGAGCCAAGAAAAAATCTTACCCAAAATTTTCACTTATAGTTAGACACACTCTACCATATGCCCAAGTCTTTGAATATATTACCTTCGTTGGGTAACACACAATTCCCACATTTTTAGAACTTCCGTTGACGGCTGTCCTCAATTTTCCATTTGACCCTCTCCCAAGCACACCACGTTGGGTGAGTCTAATTTGGCACACTTTCGATTATAGTAGCACTTGTAATTTGTAGGCTGCATCCTAACCGTCTTTATAGTCCTGGCCTCTCGTGCCATAATAGGGGTGACCTCGACTATGGTCATCATCCTCGAATATACTTCACGACCTCACTAAGCCCTGCCTCCCGCTACTCGCCCAACGACCCTCATCTTCCATACTCCATTGTTCTAACACGCCCGAACATAAATAAGATTCACAGATATATACATGATAGCAGGAGAACGAAATCTCACCAAAGAAATAAACAATCCTAAACATTAGGCTCTATATCAAAGAAAGCTACGCTGGAAGCATAATGAGCCGCACAGATCCTAAAGGACACTAGAGCCTGATGCTCTGATACCACCTGTAACACCCCACTTAATTAAATACCGAGTGATCAGTCCTTTATTAAATTAAAAACCAGGTGAACGGTTGGTTCATTCTCAGCATCACTATCGCAAAATAATATTTTCAATTTGAACACCCTAAATAATTAGGCAAAGTGTCAAAACCATTTAAAACATCATTTTTCCTTTATTAAATACCAATATGAAAACCTTTTTAATAATAATAGTTTAAGAGTCACATAAATAAAAGGATAACAATTACTACACTACCATTTAAACCATCTAGATAAAACAAACCAAGTTATGAACTATAAATGAAATCATCCTGACAAGAGTTAACTCTTGAGGAGTACTAAATGCTGGAAATATCATAAATCTCTGACAAATCCAACTGGAATAGGACATCGGGCGACACATGCCCTAACTATGAAGATCTAAAGTAGGAACTGATTCAATGACGAAGTCGTCTAAAGCAAGGGCCTGCAACTCCCACATAAGCTGCAGCACGTCCAATCCAAAGAAACTAAGCATGACTCCCCTGTGGCTGGGCACCTGTAATACATACGTATATATAAAAGAAATAAATGACAGAAAGCGTGTCAGAGCCCGAGTGTAAAATAATTTTAAAAATAGTTTAGAAAGTATTTAAAATGCTTACCGGCTAATATCACAACCATGTTAGTATGCGACACTCTCTTGAGAATCCTCACCTCTCATCTAGTGTCCACACCTAACGTACCTCTAAGCCATCCTAGTTATAGTTCCCACGCTAACTAGATTAACCACATGTATCCATTCTTTATAACCCATATTATTCCCACGTATTAACCTTATAATACATATAATGATGTTATAAACATATATATCCATTTAGATTCAACATGGATAAGTCCCTTATTAATTTAATTCAACTAAGTGTTTTCATACATAGCTATCTTACATTTCTACTTTAGCCACATCGTAGATATCATCACATGTATATATATACATTCACTATATTATATATATATATATATATATATATATATATATATATATATATATATATATTGCACCCCGAGACACAGCTGCGGTGCTGCATTACTCTGTTATCTTGTCCCAATACATTACGTCACTGTATAGGGGACTATAGGTTCGGTAAAGATTCCTCGAACCACAAATATCAAATCACAAATAATGGAGGCGAAGATAGTCCTAAGCCTTTGATTTACGCACATATCTACGCACCCAAATGACCGTTCTATACCATTGTTCTCACTAATGGTAATCGACCTAAGTCCTATGTTCTCGAGCGACAAGTCAAAAATCCCATGGATTCATCAGGATATGACTGCCCTCATGCGCAAACCTTCCGTCGATAGCGAGTAAGCTAGGTATGTCATACACAGATACATAATATATGCACAACCACACAGTCTTACATATAAATATTCATATTTTCCAAATTAGGTTCGCCCACGACCCATAATTGTTATTATCCGTTCTCAACACAAATTTTACTCAATTATCTCTCATAACGGATTCGTCTATTTTATTCTCATTTATTAATTTACTTCATACTTACTTCTTATCTCTCGAAGTATTCTCTCTCACTAAGTGTAAATATCAGTAGGTATACCCTCACTTACCTTATAATCTAAATCTTTAACGAGTCTCAATCTTAGTAAACGTACCCACAATTTCCGATGTATGAATAACTCCTCGTTAACCCACAATTTCATCCCAATTTAAGTTTGCTCAACGGAGTCTATCTAGAGCCTACTGGTCCTCTTCTTAACTCATTATACTCCAAAAATAATAATCAAGGGTTCCTACGTATCTTTATCGAATTAAAAAAAATGGAGAAAAATATGCACTTTTTCAGGAGGGATCGATCGATCGAGGAATGGGGTCGATCGATCGATCGTCGATCGATTGATGCTCTTAGTCGATCGATCAATCAAGCAGTTCTTGCCCGGTTTGCTGCAATTTTCAACCTACGGGTTCAAACATTCTAACCCCTCCAAACCTCTATAATTTCATCCCAAACTCCCATCAAAGTAATCCAAATGTATAAGTAACATATATAAAAAGTTCTAACTTAACAACATCAATAAATCCTCAATGAATCAATCAAAAAGGGGTTTAATCTCAGATTTATTTATAAAACCAAAATTTGCATGAAGAATCACAACCCTCTATTTTAATCCAAATTTTCTTCCCAAATATCATAATAAATTCGTGGGTAATCCTCTACGTATGATCACGATTTCAGACTATATGGATTCTCCCTACCACACATATAAATTCTCTTACAAAATATATAATTCTTCGATTAAAACATATGATTTTCATTCCTAGACTAACATGGAAGGTATATTAACTTGGAAATCAGCAAGATAGATACTTGCCTGGGATTCAAGGATCTGATTTGTTGATGAAAAAAATGTGGTTGCATTCATCGTCGTGCGATCTACGTTTTGGTGGTGGTGGCAATGCAATCGGGTGAGTTCTAGGCCTTGGATTGCTTGGAAACTCTTCACCTTCTTCTCTAATCTCTTCACCTTCTTCTCTAATGGCTGGGATTAGTTTTTTTGTTTGCTAAACCTAAGAGACAACTCCAAATGGCTAATATATACTAAGAAAATTCGCGGGTTTAATTACCCAAATATACAAAATGTCGAAAATACCCTCCCGGGATGACAATTAGGCCTAAAAATGCTCCGAGACCCAAACTAAACCCGCGGGTACACTTTTCTGAATATCTTGACCCTTACGAACTCTTTGGCGCACTCAAAATGACCATACGGATGACTTATAATTTATTCACTTTAATAATAATAATTTAGTCCTGACACGACACAGGCACATCCCGAATTAAATTTCCATAATTGCCATTTTATTCACTCGTGACAACTTTAATATAATCAATCTCATATATTACTTTACTCATCCAGTAATATTCAACAAATTTCCAATAATTACTAACTCACATCATGCTAGTAAATATTAAAACTAATTTTCGGATTAATATTACATTAATATCTCAAATTAAATTTAATAAATCCCTAATTTTAAAAGCCATAAAAATACGGGGTATTACAGTTCATTAATGGAGGAATGAGAGAGAAAATTTGGGGTTAAAGATTGAGAATCCCATAATCAAGGGTAATTAGGGCTGTTCTGGGTTGATCGATCTATTGACCCTAGATCGTCGATCAATCGATGATAGCAGTTAATATACCAAGTATATCCCCGCCCCAGAGTTACGTCATCTCGACCAAAGCCAACCATTGCCAGCCCATCTAATATAAGAAGTTATGAATCGGCCTAGAGCTCAGCCTGAGCTGACTCTTCCTCAGTTGTTGGTCCTTCACAAGGTGTCTCGGCCTCGTCTTAGAAGACTAGTCAGTGTGCCCTATATAATTGCTCTTATGATCAACTACCCTCATACTCGGTTGGAATCTGGACAAAGGTGACAGGAAGGGACATATTGACAGGACAAGTGTCATTCCATCGGCATACTACAACTCGATAACTCGGCCTCGGCCTGGGCAAACGAGCGATGATGGATAGCTGGTAAAGCGCGTGGATTGGGAAATGCATTAGAGTGTGCGCGTGGACTGCAAATCTCACGTGGCCAAAACCGTTATATTAACATCTCCCCCATCTGTGAGGGAATATTTTATCATCATAACCTACATGTGAACGTAACAACTGACTCTACCTCATTGGCTAGGAACATTCCACACATGCTTGGGGGGGGGGGGGGGGGGGAGGGGTACACTACACCCTCATGCACTATAAATACTTGTCTTCAACATATTTGTAAGGGATCGATTATTGTAAACCCTAGATGAAACTCTGTCAAAATCATAGTAGAGAGAGAAATATTGAGTGTTCTATATCCAAAGGCCATTAGTGCCCATTGTTAGTGGATTTCACACACACTCACACAGTGGAGTAGGCCTAAATAGGCTGAACCACTTATATTCTGTGTTAACTCCCTCTTTGCCTCATCTCCTTCAATATTTTTTATACCTATTCATACTCCATTGATACATCGGTTTGAGCTTGCATACTACAGAGATTCGGTGATACCATTTTTAGTATCATCCGTTTGTGGGAACAAAGTATATCTTCTTCCTCATCTTTGTTTATTTTGTACTCACCGGATTCTCTAGTGGTGATCCAGCTCCTCTCAGGTCGACCTGTATCACCATTGAAAGAGCTCCAATTGAGCCTCTCAATCTTTTCTTTAGATTTCTATCTCTACCAGTTCACCTCCCGATCTGCCTTTTGGCGTTGGCCCAAGTTCCAGTCAAGCCCCACCCCAGTAAAAAATGGCTGAGGTGACGACAACGCTACGTCATTGGGGGACAACCAACGGAATATCCAAGAGAAGCTTATTGCATTCAACCAGAACATGGTGGTTAGAACTATCGGCGCTGGAGATGAGATGATAACTCCGGACGCCAGGGAAGGTCACCACAACCCCAAGCCCCACATAAAGAGGTGCCTCCACAAAAAAGTACAGAGGCGTGGCTGACCTTAGGCTTTTATTCTTGGGGAGACCGGGTTAGGAATGCATTGATGATGAGGATGATCAGTATGATGATGATGAAGATAGAGTATATTGGGATCCTTTTCAAATATTTAGAGACGCTGTGCATCCAATTCATCCCAACAAAGGACATAGTGGTAGGCCGAGTCTAGAATGTAGGCCATGAGCATCAGCCTTAGATAAGCTAAGTAGAGGGTCGACCTTTGATAGTCTCATCCTAATAGTATATGACTTAAGGAATCACCTCTCTAGATCTCGATGCATCACTGGCTTTTGGAGAAATGATAGATGTGGTGACCGTTGGCCTCAACGAGGCCTAGATAAGGAACAACGAGAGGTGAATATGTTGGCAAAGAGGTTCATGCACAATTTTTTGTTCGGAGTGAAGCCCCAAAAGAAGACGACACATTATTCATTAAGCAGGGAAAGAATGAAAGTATGAGGAAGTACATAACTCGCTTAGACAAGAAGAAACTAGAGGTTAAAGACTACGAAGAGATCATTGTTATGATCGACCTGATGGGAGGATTGCAGAAAAGAAAGCTCCTCTGGAAGATCACCGAAGATCCTCCAAAATCTATGTTCGAACTCGTGGCTATGGACGATAAGGTTATGAATGCAGAGGAGGCGATGTCTGTGAAGGGAGACGATGAGAAAGGAGCAAGCAGTGGGAGTAAATTCTAGAAGTCAAAGGGTAAGGATGGCAAGAAGAGGTCGGTGGACGATAAGTTCGCTGACTATACCCCGCTAACAGTCAGCTGTGAGGCTATTATGAATGAGATAAAGAATGATCGGTCTTTGAGATGGACGAAGAATTTGAGAGATCCTCCTCATAAGATGTAGTGTGAATTTCACTAAGATCATGGCCATTCAATTGACAGATGTTTCACTCTCAAAGATGAGATTGAAAAAATGTTGAAGGCTGGAAAGTTGAGGAAGAACGTGGATAAGACCAGTTCAAAGGGTGGCTGAGATGACACTCGAAAGAAGAGGAATTATAAATGCAGGCCTGATGCCCCCACTAACCAAGATGATGATGATAAGGCCTACCCAGAACTGCCACCTATAATCACCGATCCTAAGGGCCGACTGAGCATGGTTTCTCTCAGAGTTAAAATGATTTGTAGAGGACTTACAAGAGGTGGAAAGGAAATTAATGATGGGAAAGCTCATGTGGCAGAGGCCAAAGATCTTCCTTTAAAACCCAAAGAAGTGCACTCGACAGCTGTTGACATGAAGACGTTGAAGAGAACAAAAGTTGATATGAATAACTTAATTGTTGATTTCTCGAGGTTGGATTTTACGGGGATCTTAGCCCCAGATGATGACCCTTTGGTGATCACCACCTTGGTGCATGGGTATGAAGTTCCTAGGATATTAGTAGATGGTGGAGGCTCTATCGATGTGGTGTTCTGGGACTGCTACAAGAGCCTGGGGTTAAACAAGAAGAGTCTTATCCCATATCACCAGCCTCTCATTGGTTTCTGTGGAAAGAAGGTGCAACCTTTGGGAATATATGAGATGGAAGTTAGAACGGGGAACGTTTGGCCAAAATGCCTGACAAAGAAGATCAATTTCTTTATTATGGATGAGAACGTCTACTCAGCCTATAATATAATCCTGGGATTATTAGCCCTCAAAGAGTTTGAGGTCATTCCCTCAACAGTTCACTAGATGATTAAATTCTCGACTTCATATGGATTAGGGGAGGTTCAGGGTGACGAAGTTTAGGCATGTGAGTGATACTTCAACTCGGCTGAAGAGAGAGAGGCGTCTAAGAGGGCCACTATAACTAATAACATTAACAGTCTTGACCCCAGAGATGAGACCAAGCTAAAAAAGGGCAAAGTCGTTGAGGAGGTAGAATCTATCGTCCTCAGTGAGGATGAGTCATAAAAAATCGTCAAAATCGGTAAGGCCTTAAAGAAAGAGATTAAATAGGAGTTGATCAAATTGATAAGGAAGAGACAAAGCATTTTTCCTTGAATCCATGAGGATATACTTGACATCGATGCTAAGGTCCTCTGCCATAATCTCAATGTGGCCGAGGATGCAAAGTCGATCAGATAAAGAAGAAGAGTGTACTCTAGAAAGAAGTATGATGTTATCAAAGAAGAGTTTAAGAAGGTGGAGAAAGCCGACTTTATCAGGGAAGTCATCTACCCTGAATGGTTAGAAAATATTATCATCGTCCCTAAGGCCAACGATAAGTGGAGAATGTGCATTAATTTCATAGACTTGAATAAGGCATGCCTTAAAGACAACCTTTCCTTGCTGAGGATAGACCAAATGGTTGATGCCACGATTGGCCATGAGTTAATGAGTTTTATGGATGTCTGTTCAAGCTATAATCAGATATTCATGGACCCGATCGATGCTGAGAAGGCATCATTCATTTTTGATAAAGTGCCTTTTGGCCTGGAGAATGTTGAGTTGACATATCAGAGATTGGTAAAAAAGATGTTCGAAGACCAGATAGGGAAAACCATGGAGGTATATGTTGACAACATGCTAACAAAGAGTCTTAAGGCTGACACTCATGTAGTGGACTTTGAGTGAACTTTTGATACCATGGATGAGTACCGAATGAAACTCAATCCCTCCAAGTGCGTTTTTGACGTGGGGCAAGTAAATTCTTGGGCTTTATTACGAATCAATAGGGGATTGAGGCTAACCCCGAGAATATTAAAGCTCTAATGGAGATGAAGACTCCAATGACAATAAAAGATGTTCAAAGGTTGACTGGACGAGTAGCGGCTTTGGATAGATTTGTGTCGAGATCAACTAATAAGTGTCTCCAAAATTTTAACATGTTAAGGAAGGCCTTCGAATGGAATGAAGAATGTGAGAGAGCCTTCCAAGAGTTAAAGTCTTATTGCGGCTTATAATTTTTTTATCTCAACCTATTTAAGGTGAAAGATTATATTTGTATCTGGCCGTGTTAGAGTCGTCCATCAGTGCTGCAATCATCAAAGACGAGGAAGGTGTACAAAAGCTTGTATAATTAAATAGTAAGGTGCTCAAGGGGTCTGAGTAGAGATATCCTAAGATGGAGAAGCTGACCTACACTTTAATTCATGCCTCGAGGAAAATGAAACCGTATTTTTAGGCTCACACTATGGTTAGCCCCACTGACTTTCCTCTCAGACATGTTATCCATAAACCTAAGAAATTAGGTAGGTTGATGGCCTTGGCGATAGAGTTAGGAGAATTTTAAATTATCTATCAGTCGAGGACGACCATCAAAGGGCAGGCATTGGAATATTTCATCACCGAGTTCACCGGAGATGAGGCTGACAGTGAAGTGTTGACAAACCCAACACTAGAGCCAGAAAAAGTAAGTGAAAGCCAAGATGAGGCCAAGACAAGCGTGACAAGAGGTAGAGTGACTGAAAATGAAGAAGACAGATATCTTTTCAAGTATGAGAACTTGGAAGAGGGTACTTTTCTAAGGAAGGTACTGTTTGGAATTTATTTGTTAATAACTCTTCATATGAGGTCGTAAGTGGAGCAAACTTGATCGTGTTGGCCACAGATGGGACTAACATCGAATATGATCTGAGGTTCAGTTTTAAGTCTTATAATAATGAGTCAAAGTATGAGGCTCTTCTGGCAGGACTCTCTCTCGCCAGAGCATTGAATGTCGGCCAACTCTTAGTTCACAATGACTTCAGATTGGTAGTGAATAATATATTGGGAGTATATGAAGCCAAGGATGATAGAATGACAAATTACCTTGCAAGGGTAAATAAAACTCTAAAAAATTTCAAGGAGGTGAAGCTAAAAAGGATCCCTCAACTGGATAATAGTCGAATCGACGCCTTGGCGAGATTAACCTCCACCACCATGACAGAGATCATAAGGTCGGCGCCCATGGAGATCTTACACCGATTGAAGAAGAGTATAGCATGGTAGAATGTTGTTTAAAATTGAACCTGGGAGCTTCATAAATGGACCCCATCACCCGATATGTCAAGGACGGGGAGCTACCCAATTCAAAAACTGAGAGGAGGAAATTAAAATACAAAGTAGCGAAGCTCTCCATCATAGGAGACATCCTATATAAGAAGGTATTCCTCCTTCCCCTACTCTGATGTGTCCACCCGACTGAGGTGGAGTATATCTTAAAGGATGTTCATGAAGTCTTGATCCATCCACATAGGATGAAGATAACTGGTAAAGAGAATTGTCACCCAAGGGTATTAGTGGCCGGCATTGTGTAAGGATGCAACAAGTTACGTGCAGAAATATGATAAGTGCCAAAGGTTTGCCAGCATTCCTCATTAACTTCACCAACCTCTGACTTCTATCACTTACTCCTCGCCATTTTCAATTTGGGGGATTGACTTGTTAGGACTGTTGCCAAGGGCTGTAGGTAATTATCGATATCTGATAGTAACTATCGATTATTTTTCTAAGTGGGTGGAGGCCGAGGCAATGATCACCATAACAGAGAGGAATACCTTCCAATTTATTTGGAAGAATATTATTTGTAGATATGTCCTACCTAACACTTTGATCTCAGACAATGGGAAGCAGTTTAAGAATATATATTTGGAAAAGTACTGTGAGAGGGTCGACATTAAGCAGTTCTTTTCAACTCCTGGCCGACCCCAAGACAATGGGAAAACGGAGGTGACGAATTGAATAATTCTTGATAGGATCAAGAAAAAGTTAGAAGATGCCAAAGGACGATGGACAAAAGAGGTGCACGTCGTCTTATGGGCCTAAAGGACGAAAGAGAGAATGCCAACGGGGGAAACCCCATTTATGCTTGCATATGATTCTGAGGCCATGGTGCCAACAGAGATCGGTCTTCCAACCCACAGAGTCTAGACATATGACCCAGAGGAGAATACTACAAAGTGTAGACTAGATCTCGACCTAATAGAAGAAAAAGAGAGGATACTGAGGTTAGGCAAGCTGCCTATCAGCAGAGAATAATAAAATTCTACAATAAAAGAGTGAAGGCCCGACCATGGTAGTTAGGGACTTAATTTTTAAGAAGACTTAATGAAAGCTAAACAAAATCCATCCTAACTGGCATGGTCCCTACAGAGTCATCGAAGAGGTGGTTCCGGGAACATATTGGCTTGAGAACTTGGAAGGAGAACCATTATCCAACCCTTGGAATGCTGACCATCTAAAAAAAGTATTATTAAAAGGAATTTTGTATGAATTTCTTTTATCAACGTAATAGTGTATGAAAAGAAAGTTATGAATGAAAAATAGCCTAAGTGTTATCTCCTATTTTATTATATGAGTATTCCAAATTATATGTATCAGTTCATCCTAAGCTATGGAACATTATTCGTGGTGAAATAGCTTTACCTTACTCTGGGTGACATAACAGCCCAGACGAGGCTAACCTAGTCCATAGACTCTCAATAACACCAAGAGGGGGATTAATATCTTAACATCATTAATTTAGTGGAAAACTCTCTTGGCCGAGATGACAATGTATGAACGAGGTAGCTCTCATCCATACCGTCTCAAAACAACGAGAGGGGACTTGATATATAACACCATAATGTGGTGAATTCAAATTCAAAATCACTTTATTATGATTCATCCTAACATCATTAACTTGATGGAAAAACTCTCTCCACCGAGACGACAGGGCATGGATAAGGTAGCTTTATTCCATACACTCTCAAAACGATGAGAGGAGACTTGTGATATAACACCATAATTTGGTGAATTCAAATTATGAAAAGTCATATTTATATCGTCTAAGGATGAGACGATGTGTGAGAAAATTTTTTAACTAGTGATCTCAAGATTATAAGCCATTTAGTCCTGGTTACTTGTTAAAACATCAGAAGCATTCAGATATGCAAACATATATGGAAAAGCTCAAATATGAGATAAAACTTCATTTATTCAAGTATGAAAATAAGCTCGGTGCAAAACTTAGTTCAAGTAAAAATTCAGAGAAATAATTAAAATGTTCACAAATGCCATTATAAAATGAAGGGTATCGGTCATAGATGACCACCCTATACGTTCGGCTCCACATTTAGGGTCAACCCTCCATTACCTTCATCGACCTGGGGTTTCTGAACATTGATGACTAGAGTTTCCTGAGTTTACACAACATTGATGATAAACCTTTCAGTGTCTCCCTTGGCTTGTGTCAGACCAGTAGCAATATTTATGGCAGCCTCAGGTTGAACCTCGACCATAGTGGCATCTTCCTCGACCGTGGTCAGAGACTCAATATACTCCAGAGCTGTCTCAATGAAAGGACCCTCCATGTTGGGAGCTTATATCTCATAGCTAATAGACGAGACGACCTCATAGAGTTTGGTGATGACCCATCGATAAGCTGTCTTGAGACCTCTTTCAAAGTACTCCATGACAAATTTGAGAAACTTGTCTGACAATTTATAGGCCTCTATCATCTTGTCCTTTATCCTCTGGATAGCTTTAGCTGAGAGAGCCTCGTCCTTATCCTTTTTGATGACTGCAACCAGGTCATTGGCGTGGTTGGCGACTTGGGTCTTCAGTGTAGTCAGCTCCTCATTCTTCTTCTTCTTCTTCTTCAGAACCTCAGAGTGGTCATATTTGTATCCAAATCCTTCCAATGTTCTTCTCGACGCTCGCTATGCCTCTTTGTGAGGTTGGATAAATCTCGGATGGACTTCTCTCCCTCTTGGAACCTTAGCACATTCTCTGTGGCCCATTTGTTGATAGAGGCGAGGGCGCACAGAACCTATAAAAAGTTATGCATAAAGATTAGAATGAAATGAAAAAAATGATGTATGAGATGACATGCAAGCTTAATATGAAGCCGATACATGTCCTAAGTGATGAAAGCCTAAGTCTAAGGTCTTCAATGGTGGCATCTTCTCCAAGAATTCAAGGTCTCTTTTGGAAGGGAAAGTGAGTAAGATAGCTTTAAACCTCCTCACATATGGGATGGTTGATGTAGGGTTGACTTGGAGTTGAGAAAAATCGGTTGCCCAAAAGTTTTCAAAGGAATCCCTTGAAGAGGAACTAGCCTTCTGAGGGGGGTGGACTCACTCTCGGCCTTATCTTTTTGTCTCGGCAAAAATCAGAAGGTGGTTCCTTTCTCTTCTGCTCGACCTCAAGGTTAGGTGGCCTTCCATTAGTTGTCTTTTTCATGGGCTATTTTCCCCCTTTTCAAAACACTCTTAAGACTGGGAGCCGTCATAGTCCACAAGTCGTCAGAGATGTGTACATGGAGATCTGTAAAAGAAAGAAAAAGGACCAATCAATAAACTTAGAGATGAGATAATACTTCAGAAAAAAAAGTTTAGTGACTCACACAAATCGACTAAGGGGCCAAACCCCAAGAAAGGCTCCTCAAGATGGTCAGGAGTCTTAAAATCCTCAAATTTGGGAAGGGCGCCCTCATTCCTTTGGTCCCTAAGAAGTTAACTATATCCCGATCATTAATGCTGAGGCCGAGATTTATCTTGGCTGACATAAATGGATTTTCCCAAACATATGGAACCTTTGGCTCATCCTTCGAAGGGTCGGCATTGGCAGGAAACTGCCAAGCTCTAGAGATGAAGAAAGACCTCGGCTTCCAATAATGGTTTGATATCGGAGCAAGATGGATAATATTTTTATCTGGTTTCCTTGCAGGCTCTAACAATTTCAACTGAAGGCTTATCTTTAAATGTATTCTTCCAGAGATAGATATAGCTGAGAATAATCCTCCACGCATTGGGGGCCAGTTGAGAAGGAGAAACTCCTAGGCTAGACAAAATGGCCCTGATGATCGGGTGAATAGGAAGGCAAAATATAACCTTAAACATCTGCTTGTAAATAACCACTTCACCTTCTCGGTCGTGAAACACTCTCTTATCCTCACTAGGTACATGCATAACCACACCAGGATTGACACCGTACAAATGCCTCCAAAGAATAAGGTTAAACTCTTTCACGGTGGATTAAAATCTCTCGGCATATGTATAATCGATGGGTTCCTCAGCCTCAAAGTCATCACCATCGTCTGCCATATTTTCATTCTTATCTTCAACCACAGTTTCAATGGTTGGAGCCCCATCTAGAAACCTCTCTTAGAATTCTACTGTAGTTATGGTAGAGAGAGGAACATAAGTTGGAGGGTCAGTAATGTTAACCGTCATCTCGACCGAGTCTGATAAAATTTCCACTGAGGAGTCATCTTTGCCAGATGACTCATCTTAACCAGAAGATGAAGTTCAAGATAAAATCTCGATTAGAGCAGAGGACGAGCTAGACATATTATCCCTAAATACCTTAGAGGAAGAGGGTAAAAAGGTCCTAATAGGAATGGGAAAGATTGTACATAAAATAAATACCTCGACTTCGGCCTTTTGCTGACGGATCTCAATAAAGAGCCTCTACCTAAGGTTTGGAAACTGGTCGATTAGCTCGTACCATTTCTTTAACATCCAGAAGCCGAGCTTACATTTGAGTGAAATTATGTTAAAAGCTGAGAAAGCACAAAAAAGATGAAGGTTAACTATTATTGACCAAGAATTAAAACTTGGAAGCTAGATGGTTTTCACCAAGAACAACTCAAGAACATAAATCAATACCGTCGGAGAAGGAGGCTGAATTTTAACTTGAAAACCACATAGGAAATGAAGAAAATAAAGAGGAAACCCTAAAACCACCTCCTATTGCCTATAAACCTTCTAAAATCATAAGGATTTGGCCCTAACAAAACCAGGTATCTCGTCGAAAAACACAGAATACTGTCAAAAATAAAAAACTATGAAATATGCCTAAAATCCTAACTAAAATGAGAAACAAGATGGGGAAAGTGGAATACATGGATGAGAAGAATGCTTGGGAAGAAAAAGAATGCAGAAAGGCTCAAGAACAGCCAGAATCAAAGGTGCCTGGTAAAGCTCTAATGGAGATTGTATAAAGTTTGAATCGAGAAAAGTTTTGGTAAGAAGGAAAGAGAAAGAGAAAATTTTAGGTTTAAATTTCATGAACTGATTGCACACATTTTTTGAGGCACATCATCATTTTAGTCACAAAACCCTAAGCGTTCAGTCATTATTTAGGCTTTAATCAGACGCTACCTAATGCAAACTATGACAAGTGTCACATTAAGCCTGCAGTCTACTTAATAATTGCCATATGTCTCCTTAATAACCACCATTAACATCTCACCTTCATACATTATTACCCCTTAGCCTACTCCTAACTTCAAAGACTAAGGGCTAGGGGTGATTGATATACCAAGTATAGCCCTGTCCCAGAGTTACGTCATCTCGTCCAAAGCTGACCATTGCCAGCCCGACAAATATAAGGAGTTATAAGTTAGCCTAGAGTTCAACCAAAGATAACTCGTCCTCGATCGATGGTCCTTCATAAGGTGTCTTGACCTCGTCTTAGAAGACTAGTCAGCGTGCCCCATATTATTGCTCTAATGGTCAACTACCCTCCTCATTAGCTATGACCCGGACGACGGGGAAAGGAAGGGACAAATCGATAGGACATGTGTCATTCCATCAGCAGACTACAACTCGATAACTCAGCCTCGACCTGGATAAATGACTGATGGTGGATAGTTGGCAGAGTGCGTGGATTAGGAAACGCGTGAGAGTGTGCGCATGGGCTGTAGATCCCATATGGATAAAATCATTATAGCAACATCTCCTCCAAACGTGAGGGAATATTTGATCATCATAACCTACATGTGACAGTGACATCTGGCTCTACCTCATTGTCTAGGAACATTCCACACATGCTTATTACATGCTTGGGTGGTACACGATAACCCCCACGCACTATAAATACTTATCTTCTACATCTTTGTAAGGGATCGATCATTATAAACCCTAGCTAAAACTCTATCAAAATTATAGTAGAGAGAGAAAGCTTGAGTGTTCTGTATCCAAAGGCCATTAGTTCCCATTATTAGTGGATTTCACACACATTCACATAGGGGTGTAGGCTTAGATAGGCTGAATCACTTATATTCTATGTTATCTCCCTCTTTGTCTCTTCTCCTTCTATATTTTTTTATACTTGTTCATACTCTATTGATACACTAGTTTGAGCTTGCATACTACATAGATTTGGTAATACCATTTCAAGTATCATCGACACTTTTGACCCAATTTGGGCTTTTGTCTATTTAGTTGGAGATTTTGGTTTTGGGACTTGGGTTAAAGATTTATTGCCCTATAATTTTCATGTACTCATAGAATAGAGACATATTCATATGATTTGAATTGTTGGAGATTGATATTTAGGGTATTTAGATGTTAAATTGAGGATTGAGCCTTTGATTGTAAATTGTAATGTAAGATTGGTTGATAATTGCGAATTTGGAAGTTTAGAGGATTGGGGCTTGTTGGCTGAGATTATTAGAGTCGTTATGATTGACTAGTGGGCCGTTTATCCTCTGGGTGAGACTAAGAATTTGATTACAAATCTAAAGGGAATGGTAGTTATTATATTCGATGGTTTTATATAAATTATATGTGGATTGATACCTATACTCAATGCCTTGGGAGATTGGACTAGGGATAATTTAGAATAAATATTGTGGATGTATGGATTTTTAATATATGGTAGGGTGAGACTATGCCCAGATTCGATAACCCAGGAGGTTAGGGTTAGTGTTATAAAGGATTGATATAAGGTTATAGATGTTTTATACCTTTTTATGATAGCCATGCTAGTGTATCCCAATAGCATTGAGTTGGTATGTGTACATAATTTAACTTAACCCGTTTGTGGGGGTTATGTACTTGTTTGATTTAGCCCTTTAGTGAGGGTGGAAATTACTTACGTGTTTTATATGATATGCATACCATGGGTGAGTTCTCAAGGCAAATGTACTATGAGGGATTCAATGATGGGGCACGTACGATGCGGATTGTGCTGGTACCCTGATTAGTAGACGGGATCTTCCTTGGACATATTTACACTAGGGTCATACGTCTAGGTATCTTTGTACTGAGAGGATTCACGGAGACATTTCATCATGTAATCTTAGGTATGGTAGATTATACGAGTGATGGGTAGACATATGATTTATCCCTTGACCATGCTGATGTTTTAGGTTTTGGACGACCTAAGACTATGCCTACTACGCGCGAGTGATGCATAAACTTAATAGGGATATGTCTTCATTTTTTTTTGGAAATGATAATATCCCATTTATTTGTACATGCTGTGGGCTTTACCTTTGTATGGACGTTATACGTGAGTAGAGTCTTTCTCCTGCCATATGCAATTATTGTGTAGCGGTACCAAATATAGTTGTACCAGTTTATATGCTATACTAGAGATGTATATGACTTATAGTAGGGATGACCACCTACATACTTAAGTTTTAGTTTTGGGTATTGTCTATAATAGAGATGTGTATATTGAATTATTGGTGTGAGATTGCCAAATGTGGATAGATTTGAGATATGAGCCTGTTATTGTTATTGTGGTTATTTTGTGAGAAGTACCTTTAGGTTGGAGACCTTAGTACATCATGTGATTCCTACTGACAGAGATTAACATAGTATAATTAACATTAAAGATTAAAGATGATTTTATAAGACTTTAATCACATTGGCTACATATGAATTCGGGATTTAGAACGCATATGATATTTTAGGTTGGTTGGGAACTAATAATTTAAAATATATCAAAAGACGAAAGGAAGATGTGTAGCTATAATGTACACCATATTCTAGTTATTTTACATAGACTTGATGTTTACATTTTTTTAAAACTATTTTTTCATGTCCTTATTGCGGTAGTTTTCGAAGACGTGGGTTTGTTGGAGGAGCATCTCTAGCGACATCCCATTTCTTACTCCTAGGATTGTAGGAGTCGAGTAAATGTAGCTCATTCTTTTATTGTACTCTTTTATTTTTGGTCATGTTTTACAAGTATACTTATTCATAGTTGGACTTTTGTATGGACACATTTTATATTAAAAGATGACTTATGTTGTATTGGAAATAATTGGTATCAGAGTTGGTTTGGTATCGATTAAGTATTTCATTATCTTATCACTGTTCATTCAGTTTTGATTATTTCTTATGCTGAGAATGTTACCGAAAGTTTTTAATCCCCGTGATTTTTATATTGGACCTGATCAATCTATTTATGGATTTTGCGGGGGGTCACACAGTCCTTCTACCAATAGGCAACAAACTATTGTGTATATGGACTGGGAGTTAGATACATGGATTTAAGAACAAGTGGGATATTGTTCGGATTTTATTTTTAAAAACATATATGACAGTCACATTTCGATAGAGGTGTGTCAGTTCATTTTTAAATAAGAATCATAGTTACGAGAATCCCTTATATTTGGTTTAAATATAGAATGTATACATGTTGGTAAATATAACTCAATAGAAAATTTGGTGAGTCAGTTTTGGGTTGATCACTAGGATATTGGGATTTTAGTTCTAGCATTATGAAAATGTCAAAACCTAGATAAGGAGTTGACATGATATCATAACAGTTTCGATGCAGTCCTAATATTTTATGTCAAACTACGGGAACCTATTTGATGGTTCGAGAACTTGTTCAATAGTTCGACAGAGAATTGTGATCAGTACATCACATGAATGTATTAAATAGGGCTACCAATGAGATTTGAGTCTTAGGACTGTCTTGATTAGATTCAGGTAATCTCACACCATTTTCAAAGGGTACATAAAATCTTAATTTCAAGAATTATGAGGATTAAAATGCTTGCACAAATGTCACGTTGAGTGCTATAGGTGCGATATCATTTTTATCGGGTAAAATGACCTCCGCATATTCGGTGAAAGTTGTATAAGTAGGTCTGAGATCATAATTAAGAGGAATCCTGGTCCAAGGGATACCGCGAATTATGATACCCCCTCGATATACTTATATGCTTTGTTTTAACCAAGAAAAATCCGGCCGGTGGATTAGCAAATAAATTAAGTATGAGAACCAAGGAATTGATTAGAAGTTAGTTAAAATCAATTGATAGTAAATTGATTTGACCTAGAGGGTATTATACCACAATCATCTTCGCAAATAAGACCTCATTATATCCGAGATCACTAAATTGGAGTAAAATCATGATTATATAGTGGAGTTAATTTAATATTAAATAAATAAATGAAATAAATTACGCTAAATGTAATTTGCTATTTTCGAGTATTTATTTGGAGCTAATTTAATTATTCTTGTTAGGTCCCTGGTGTAGTCCATATGCCCAAGTAGTGAGGCCCATACTCTTAAGAAATCTAGTTTGGCCCAATCTCACCTTTTGTACTTGTATATAAAGGAGGGTGTGTGTGTGTTGGGGGGGGGGGATTTAATTATTATTGATCATTAGGGTTTGAGAGGGGTGAGAGAAAATACTTTTCACATTTTTAGTGAAGAGAGCTAGAGAAAGACCACCATGTCTCAAGTTTTAGCAAATGTTTTCATATTAAAAGGTCCCACCCCCTGACTTTAGGGAGGATCATACCCTAGAAGATCCTCGCATACATAAGTTCTTATCAAGGTTTTTTGGATACCTTGTAGGACAAGAAAAATTTCATCATCATCATCATCATCATCATCATCTCCCTTTCTCTCCTCATACGAATCACAACAAGATTCACAAAGGTATTGTTTTTTGAAATCATAGGTTTAATATTTAAACCTAGTTCTTGTTTTCTTTTCAATGCATAATTAATCAAAGATCTATAGAATTGAAATTTTTGTGAGTTTAAATGTCAATCCCAAGTTATTTTTTCCAACATTCCCAGCTTCCCCTAAGGCTCGAGATTCATTATTTCGCATAAAATTCGTGACCTTTATTTATATCCTTAGACTTATCAACTCCACGACCTTATTCTCGGTTTATTAACCCATTCATGCCACGTCTCACGACATCCTCTTTTACCCACTTCCAGTGAGCAAACCACAGTCTATTGTAAACTTCACAGCCTTGGCTGAGCTTTGTTGTTATCATCAAAAAATGGATTTACTAGTGTAAATCATGTCATAAAAGATATATTTAACAATCAAAAGTACAAAAGGGGATAAAAGAGAGATAAAGAGAGAGAAACACGAGATTTAGATTATTTTTCGCCTATAAAATGATCCTACATACACTTTGAAGACTTATTCTTATTACATCTATATTATAAGTACATGATTTGGGACTTTTAGGAATATAATAAGAGAGTAGAAGGCTAAATACATGAACATACATGCTACTGTGCAATGGAGACCAGTGCCTTATAGATGTGACCTTGACTATGATGCGACCATGTTATGTAGGGGTTATCAGAGTAGGTGACCGGAGAGAGAAGATATAGATTATTTGGCAGAATTTGTCTACTCTATCATTACTTACTAAATGAGGAGCGAGCACCTCTATTTATAAGATTTTTTTGGAGCCTCACCTACACTATTTACATGACTTATGGATAAGAGAGAATCTTTATAGAAGGTGGACACTTGACAGTCCATGGTCCAAGGTACAAAGTTTGCGGTCAGTGTTTTTAAGATTGTTCTGAGGAGTAAAGTCTGCGGCCTGGTTAGGTACCAGACCAAGGGATTTTATAGGCTCTCAAGCATATCTTTATATATTTGGGCGTGCTTCCTTACAATGTGACATCCACGTAGTCGAGGACATTTTTTGGGTATAACAAAAGCCCCCTAATCCTTATTACTAAGAGGAAAATGATTTAGTTTTGGGGATATCTTAATGTCTGCAGATATGTATCTTGGTGCCAAGGCCTTTGCTTGAGACATTTTAAATTCTGTGATGTTTTATCTTTTGTGACCTTTATTATAGAGAATTTGGGGTCCGTGGTCTCATTTAAGTTTTCCAAATTGTCATAGAAAAAATACCTTAAGTGATTTATGGCGATCTTAAAAGATTTTCGACAGTGAGAAGTGATTTTTGACAACCTTTCTACGAGTTCAAATCCTCACAATTTCAGGTTAGTTTTTGTTTCTCTTTCTTTGTTTGTTTATAAGTTTTTCTCACCAACATGTTTTCTCATATTTTGTCACTTTCATTCATCACATATCTCGTGGATGCTACTAGATGTTTGAAATTACAAACTAAGGTTTTTCATGTGATTGAGTTAGCATTCTCAATTGCTAATGCAAATAATAAATCTTCACCGTGATTTAAACTAATAACTATTGAATTAACAAATCATAACCTTATTTTGAACTCTCAATCATATAAAGATCATAAATTTTGGATTATTTGAACCTTAACCATAAAATTTGACCTCGGCTCTGCATTTTTTTGGGGTTTCATATTTTGGACAATTTTAAGTCGAATGCTTGTGTTTGCTGAGTTTTGTGGGTTGATTGTTGTTGATTTGTTATTGATGAAGGTTCTGGGGTCGTGACGCTCGGAGCAGATTTCAATTTGTAGTTCATTTATTTTTCGCACTATAATATTTTTCGTACCATTTTTATATTTTGTAGAAGGCTTGTATTAGGATTTTTATCATTGCTTGTGTTGCGGTGCATAGAGACACCTTTATTTTATTTTTCATTTTAAAAATTGTAATAATCGAAGAAAGCGTGAAAGGGAAACCGGACAAGGTAGAGAGAGGGTGTCCAAGGCGAGGATTTAGAAGCCTCTCTATCTTGGGTCGGTAGAACTCCCGGGGCCGACTGAGATAGGCATGATCTCCCCCCAGTCGACTCAAATTTTCGGCACCCCACGGCGTAAAAATCGTGGGAGGTACATCTCTTAAACCCTCGCACCTCTCCTGTTAGCGAGTCAATTCTTTCATGTGCTTTGTGTGCTCTTACTTGATTTTATTCTCGCATTTATTTTCGAATGGTGTGATGAATTAATTAACTAAGACCTACACCCAGTCACTCACGATAAGGGATTTCATCACCCAACTCACTCGCTTACCATTGTGTGCTACCCTAGCCATCACTAAATTTAAAATCAATCAAATAGGTAGCCCACTAGGAGAATATTTTTGCAAAGGCGATCGAAAAGAATTTCGTGAATTTTTATCGCCCGCGGACTTAATTAAAATTTGACTGCCATTTCAATAAATTTAAAGATAAAAATTGGCTATGTGGTAGTTAGGAAATTTTCTTGATTTGTGTGTGTGTCCAATTAATTTTTCGGTAGTCGAATTTTAGGGTGTTCATCCAAATCAAGAGTCCATATTTCTCCCCACCTTTTCTTCCAAAAAATCCAAAAATATTTTCTTTCTTTCCTTTTTAGAAAAATCCAAAAATATTTTCTTTCTTTCCTTTTTAGAAAAATCTAAAAATAAAAAAAAATACTTCTCTCCAAATGGCCGAAGAACATCCCTTACGGGACTACTTTGGTCATTTCCCTTTGACACGCAACATGTGTGAGAGTAATCCCGAGCCGTCTCTTTATGATATCCTTAGTGGTCTCACCTCTCTCACGAGTACTGTTGATACTCTTGACCCGTCCATGCATGCACCTCATTTTTCATCCCCCTCGGTGTCAAGTGTCGAAGTGTCTCCTACTTTTTTCTGCACCCATTGTTATTATGGATATCACTTGTCCCATGAGTGCCCATACTCTTCATATCCCTACGCAACCACCATGGAACATGTGTATCCATATGACACTGTTTCGGAACCCACCTCGGCTTATTATCAAGATTTATCCAATCTCGAGTTGTGTGAATACCCTAGCTATTCGTGGAGGCCTGATCAACCTTTCACGCAATACGAATCCCAACCCGATATTGTGGATCCTCACATGTTCCAACAGATGTCAGGGCAAACTTGTGCACATTATATCGACCAGTTCCCTCACTATGCACCCTATGAGTATCAACCAATTGTCCATCACGAAAGCGATCCTTTTGTATATGATGAACTTGGCCCCACTCCACACACTTCATACGAGTATTCTTCGTATAGTCCTTCCCATAGCGAGTTGTGTCCATCTCAACCACCGCCACCACCCATCACTCCACCACCATCATCCACCTCTTATCTCGAAAGCCTCTTGCAAAAGTTCATACTCGAGCCAGAGCAAGCCACTCAAATTCAAACTCAAGCTCTCCAAAGGCTTGAACAAAGGTTAAATAAATTAGAGTGTGCGAGAGAGTCGTACATTCCTATGGCTCCACCCATTGTTTCCACCGAGTGTGATGATTATATGTCCTCTTGTGACACAGATTTTGAGTGTGACTAACCCTACCACCCCGAGAATCTCGAAGTTGAGACTATCCCATGGTCCTGGTACCAAGTCGACAATTGTGTTGACTTACCTTTCATTAGTGAGCCGGATCCAATCCCACCTTGAGGTTTCCATTCCCGAGATAGAATCCGTGATAGTTCCTAACTATCCAGATATGGATGATGTCCCCCCATGCATGGCTCCCTTTGAGCCCGATATCTTTCGTGATTACTCTATCTCCAATCTTGGTGCCTCGTCTTACCCACCCACCACATTCTCCGATGCTACTCTTATGGAGAAGTTGACCACTCCATCTTTAGAAACCAGACTCCCTTGTGAGTATTCCTTTACTCCTCCCAATGAGTGTGTGTCTCCCACACTTGAGTTGGATCATCTTCCTCCACCATTTATCCCACCCAACCCACCCATTGTCCTTTCCACCCACCACCTGGTTTGGATCTTGATTTTACACATTTTAAGTTTCCATCTACATTTTTAGATCCTCACCTGAAACCATCACCCACCCACGAGAGTATATGTGGTGCTAATCTCCACTTCCGTGACACCGAGCTTGTTCCTCCATGCACACCGCTTCGTTGTGGTGTTGATGTTTTTTCTTAACAGCTCCCTGGCGTGTCACGGTGCGACCATTATCACCTCCCATTCATAGAACGGTCTTGTGATTTCTCTGAGGCCCAACCCATCACAATTATCACACCATTTTTCCTTCCTCACCAACTTGATCACCGTGCTTATAGGGCCCTAGTTTCCCTCACCTTCTGGCTCAATAAGGCTCGTGACCGATGCCTATTCACCCTCACCCTTACCTTAATACCCACCTACCCATGGTCCACCGATGCTTTGCATCATGTGATGCACTTCGCCATATAAGTGCATTGACCTGTTTTTGCCTCTATCCATCAAGACTGACGATTCAGTCTTGTTTGGGGGTGATTCTCATCACCCAGTCTTCTACCGCCCCGCACTTTCCTCATTCTTATCCTTAGGGTGAGATTTCCTTCGGTCTGGCTGAAGACATTAAACTTAGCGCTACCGGATGGCAGCCCGTGATTTCTTGTATTAGTCTCATCCTGTTTGGGGATGGTGTGTCGCATCACCCAATGCTTTACCATGTTATGGACTTGTACACTTTTTTTTCACTTCTTCTTCAGGTTTATTCTTGGCGATATTTGTCCATTTCATTAGCGGTTGATTCTGGTACTATCTTTCTTCCCTTATGCTCTCAATTTTAAAAATCATTTTACTTAACATCGAGGACGATGTTCCTTTTTGTTTGGGGGTGGGGAATTTTATCAAAATCATACCTCTTTTGAAATTTTTTGATTTTTAAACCTGATTTTTAAAATTTTGTGAAGTTTCTTTCATCTCTCTCATTGATGTGAATTTTCAATCATCCATCTTTTTAAGTCTAGGAATTAAGCTAGATAATATATATATTTTTTTATAAATATCTTATGTAATACGTCCCAAGGCATTTTGCACCATGAATTTCTAGACTCAACAAAATTTGCGCACTTATCACGTCAATACAGTTAGAGTTGAGGACTACTATAATTCTAAAGAAAACCTTAAGGATCACTAATAGAGACTTTAGCTTGTGAGATTCGTGCCTTTCACCTTTTCAGAGAGTTTTATGCAATCTTCAAGTCACAAGTTGATTCAACTTCCTTTGGGTCCACACTTAATTGTTGTATGATCTCATTATATTTCATAAAAGTTTGGCTTGATCACTGAGACTGACATATTTTTCGAGTTGCAAGAAACGCGTGTCTTGAAATTTGTCCCGAATACTAGATTTTCATCCATACAATTACCACTTTTCCATATCACATTTCCATTCACTCACCCATTACCTTCCCATTTATTTCCCTCATCATCCATACACACTCCCCACTCCATTCATATATCATCCATCATCATTTTGAGAAAAAAAAGTGTTGATTCCAAATGTTAAATGTCTTTAGTGTTGGTATGAAAAGTGAGAGAAAAATAACAAAAAATATAAAAAAGAAAAGAAGAAAAGGAAAAAGAAAAAAATAACAAAAATAAAAAAATATATATATAAAAAAAAGAAAAGAGAAAAAGAAAAGAAAAATAAAAAAAAACAGAAAAGAAAAGAAAGAGAGTTTGTAGTTATTAGTTAGTTTTGAAATAAAGACATTTGTTCTTCAACTGCTATGTACTCTTCTCAATCTTATCGCATATCCATCACTCATCATTCATATCACTATCCTACTTCACCTCATACCATTTCCCATTTCATTACTCCCTCACCCATTATCATCCATGTTACCTAGGTGTTCAGGAAAATGAAAGTCAACGTAGTGAATAACTCGACGTTCTCATTATAGTGATTAACATTCTTTCATGAGATCAATTTTCTTTCTTATTGTTCGTTCTTTCTTATGTGTGTGTGAGACGTTTGAACTTGCTTACATTTACTCACCTCCTCACACACAAGAACGATACACTTACCCATATCTCGAGAGTTCATTTGAGAGAGATATATCCAATGAGATATGAAGTTGAAGCGTTGATTCTGAAAAGGCAATCTAGGAATTACTTTGATGATGCTCAACCCGTTTTGACTGATTCTCACACACACACGTTGAGTTTTTAGGAAGGATGTGCCTTGAGTATTTTCTTAGCTAAACTTTTTACAAATTCTAGCTTGTATTTCTCAAAATATTTCTCATGTGATGGATTGTACGATAATTCTACGTCTAATAAGAGATTGACTGCCTTAGAATAAATCTTTGCAAATAAGAATTCTGTGGGTATATTCCCTAAAAACCCTCACGAGACACAACTCGTCCCGTAGGGCAACCTATAGGTTTAAAGGCTTGTTGCACATGCTAAGTGAAATCACAAGTACCCGCGAAAGTGGTACACTTTTGGTTTCTTATCTTTCTCTTTCTCTCTATCTTATTGCTCGAGGACTAGCAACGCTCTGTTTGGGGGGGGGGGGTGATAAGCACCCAAAACTGTACATTTTATACCCCGAATAGACGTACTTTAGTTGCTAATTCTCGACAATATGGGTCTTATGTGCTTAAATGTTTATCTTGTAGGTCAAATGTCCGTTTGCGGTGTCAAAAGCTATATATCGAGGCAAATGCGCGTTTTATGGAGCTAATTACCAATCCCGTAACCCTAGCCTACCCTAACCTAGCCTAAACCTAGCCCAAACCTACCCCGAACCCTGTGTGCGTTTTGTTTGTCCCTTTTTTTTATATTTTTTATATTTTTAGTTTGAGTCGTTTTATTTTTGATTTATTTAGTATTTTCTAGGTTTTGTTTTCTATTTTATCTTTATTAGTATAATTTAATTTAATTTTGATTTTTATTAGTTTTTAGTTTTTATTAGGATTAGATTTTTTAGGATTTCATTTATTTTTTTTTAGTTTTATTTGCTTTTGCATTTATTTAGGATTTTAGTTTTAGTTTTATTAGATTTTACCTTTTTGTAGAATTTTAGTTTATAATTTAATAGATTTCTATTTTTTTTATTTTTATTTTTAATTTGAGTCTTTATTTTATTATTAAAAGTAGAATTTTTATTTTTTTATTTTTTTATTTTTATTACCTTTAATTTTTTATCTTATTTTTAGGTGTCCAAATAAAACACACACATAAACTCACTCACACCCATCTATCCTACACTCACACACACCCCATTCAACCCCTCACCCACACCAATCTCCCCTACACCTCCCCTACACAATAACCCTACCCACTTCATCTTCTTCCCCCACATCTCTCTCTCTCCCAAACTCCATAAACAACAAAATCACCACCTCCCATTTTCAATCCAAGAACCAGCCTTACCCCGAGGCTAGCCCCAATCTCAAACGCTGCCCCCAATGATTAGGCATAAATTCTTTCAAATTTATCCCTTTAATTTAGTTACTTTTAGCACCTCGAACAACGTAATTGATTTGACTTTATCTCAAAATCTTGCTACTAACTTATCCTAACGAGCACACCGAGTTTCTAGTATTTCGTATTGATTTTATAGGTATTTGATGTCAATTAAAAAAAAGAAAGAAACCAGAAGAATCAGAAAAGAAAAGAAGGAAAGTCAAAAGGGAAAAAGTGTAATTTCTACCCGGAATTCTGATGAGGCACCAAAAGAGAAGTTGAATATATCAAGATCATTAGCACATAGGAAGAAACAACACCTTAATTGGAGTCCCGGTGTGAAAGATATGAGCAGCCAAAGTTTGAGGAAAAAGTCAAAGGAAGCCCAGACCGATTCGGGCCGGACCGGTCTGCATTGCCAATTTCTAGAGAACCCCGGACCGAAGACAAACCGAAGCTGGAAGAAAATAAAAAGAACCGATCCGTCGCAAACCGATCCGCCCAAGAATAAAAAGAACCGGTCCGAATTCCAGCCAGACCGATCCGCAGGAGGATCGGACCGGTCCGACTGTCGAGTTATAATTTTGTTATCCTTCTCTAATGGAGAGTCCTAGTGCAACAAAAACTCCTGAAGTTTTATAGGGTATATAAACCCGAGTTATTATCTTTTTTAGTACGGAGAATTCATATAATTTTCCAGTCTTTCTGTAAAACCCTAGTTTTGAAGGTAGATTACAATTTTAATTCCAAGAGTGAAGATTATTCAGAATTATGTAGTTACAAGTAATTTCAATTGTTGCCTTTAGTGCTTTGGTAAGATTAGTGAGTAATTTCCTCCGTTTAATTTCCTTTCTACATCATTCTACAATTCTTCCTTAGTTTAATCATGGTTTTCTGCAATTCCAAAATAGTTTTCATTACTTTCATCATGGTAGGCTAGACTTTTCAAGGTCGGGATACATGAACCCAACCTGATGTGATAGTTGCATGTGTATAACATTAATCCTCTGAATTTAATGATTTATTACGACCGTATTGCGTAGGAACATGACAATTGTAGATCTTTAGATTTTGTTTGTTTCCGAGTAACCGAGATGCTTTAGAATACAATTCGAGTGTAACTATTGAAATACCGATTTACTCGTCCTGAGATTAAGTATGATGCGGGCTTGAACCTCATATACGTAATGCCTGGGAGTACTAAATTCTGGGTCTAATTAATCATTTAAATTTACGATTAGTTTTATAACATCAATACACTAGGGTTGGGGGATTGTATTCCCGTCCTGTTTTTCATCATATAGTTTACAAGTTCAAGTCAAGTATCATCAGTAATTTAGAGTAGTTGCATTTCATTCATA
Source organism: Sambucus nigra (assembly GCA_949130495.1). Taxonomy (NCBI): domain Eukaryota; kingdom Viridiplantae; phylum Streptophyta; class Magnoliopsida; order Dipsacales; family Adoxaceae; genus Sambucus; species Sambucus nigra. The sequence goes on from OX422209.1 coordinate 605,715,675, forward strand.
CTTTCGTGCATTAAATAATTATTTTCAAAATTGCATTTAGTTGTAGCCAATTCTCAAACCAATCATCTTTTCCTTTTTCTTTAGAGTCAGAGTTAGGATTTCTTCGTCTATCCAACGTCGTTACAATTCCATTGTCCTATTTCCCTATGGATACGATCCCGACTTACCGGGTTTATTACTAATGCGACATGCTTGCACTTGATCCGAGAGAGTACGCACTTCTGAGACACATTCTTAGTCGCGTTAAGTTTTTAGCGCCGTTGCCGGGGAAGTAGGTAGACTTAGGATTAGATAGAGTCAATCTAAAACTTTGACCAAAAATCTCCAAAAATCCAAAAACATATAAAAATTTCAAAAAGCACAAAAAGATTCATCATCTTCTCTCATAAGCTGTTAATGCAAAATTCTGAACTCACTCCAACTCCCCATAACACTCCAACCCACATTCACGAAAAGTCGATTGTCGAGTACGATCCTGATAGCCCTCACACTCCTAATGCTCCACAGTTATGGGTTCCACCTCCCATACCGTCACACTCAATCTCAAATAACACGCCGTTTTCCTTCTTAGGTCACACTTCAGAGAGCACTCCTAGTATACTAAGTGATGATACCAAATTTTTGAGAGAGAGAGACATGTCACAACACGGTAGTGCAACTGCCGACGAGGGAGAGGCCCCGTATCGCCCTTTGAGAGACGTCTTATATCCCGAGCGCACTGTCAATCCGGGGTGCATTTTACTCCCGTACAATGCTGGGAAATTTTGCTTCAGAAATGGAATGATCCAAATACTTCCCACTTACCATGGACTAGATTCATAAAAGCCATATGCCCACATTATGGAATTTGAGGAGGCGTGCGAGACGCTCAGTGATCAAACTTGCACAAAAGATGTGCTCTGCCTCAAACTCTTTCCATTCTCGCTAAAAGATAAGGCTAAATCATGGCTATGGTCTTTACCTCCAAATTCGATTTCATCATGTAACGAATTACAATCCAAGTTTCTCAAGAAGTTCTTTCCTCCACATCGAACGAATTTCATCAAGGCTCAAATTCAAACATTCCGACAATTAGAAAATGAGTCATTCGATAGATGCTACGAATGTTTCAATGAGTTAATTACCTCGTGTCCCCATCATGGTTTTGACAAAACGCAAATCATTTCCTTTATCCATAATGGGCTGAACATTAATTCCAAGCAACTTGTTGAAACTATGGGTAGTGGCCGTTTGTCGACTTAGACGCCCATGATGTTGAGCTTCACCTGAGGTATGTCACTGAGACTACCCAATCTTGGGATACATATGAACCTCATGCTCAAAATCGAAATCGTCAAGTGACCACCACTCCATCGGCGTTCAGCCTATTTCATGTAGAAAAGAATTCTATAACGGACAGTCGACTTGATATGCTTAAGAAAGGACTGCGAAACGTACGTGAGGTATTGGGAAGACGACCAACTGGATCCATCCCAAACCCTGTTGAGAAGGTGTGTGCAATTTGTGAGGTGGGTCATTCAACTGAGGATTTCCTGACTATACTCATCTACAAATAGATGCTTCAAGAGCAAGTTAGTGGCATAAGAGGCTTTAAGGATAATTTCGATGCCCCGCACGGGAATTCCTACAACCCTTCATGGAAAAACCATCCTGGTTTTAGCTATGGGCAAAAATATGCTGCGATGAATCCTAATTCACATGTTGCCCCTCCTCTACCACCGCACTTTCAATAAGCTCCACACATGCAAGGACATGTACGAGCACCACCACCTCAAGGAGCATACATCCCTCCACCGCGGAGAAGTATCGAGGATACGATCAACCACTTTATCAATACCCAGACTGCAACTAATGCTAGGCATGAGCGCATGATGAACGACATGAATGCGAACATCTCACAGTTGCAATCATCATTGAGTATCCAAGAGAAAGGCAAGTTTCCTGCCCAGGTCCAAAGACCACCCCAAGGTCAAACTAGTGTTAGCTCCACCTCGACAGAACATCAGGAGAAATGTCAAACTGTGACCATTCTTCGTAGTGGGAGAGTCATTGATTTATCACCTCCCCCACACGATGCTACCAAAGACAAGGACATTTCGCCCGGCACGAAAGAGGCCGAAGATGTCCCCCTGAATGAGAGTGATAAAGAGGACACTAGTGAGCCCGAGGTAGTAGTGAAACCACCCACCACAGCACCGTTTCCTCAGAGGTTGATTCCTTCCCATAAAGGAAACCCCCGTGATGAAGTGCTAGACATGATAAAGCAAGTAAAGCTGAATTTAACTTTCCTCGATGCCATTAAGAAAATTCCATCTTATGCGAAAGTCATCAAAGACTTGTTGATGGTAAAGAGGAGGATGAAGGTAAAGAAAAATGTCTTCCTAGCACAGAACGTGAGCTCCATCCTACTTAATGATCTCCCGCCCAAATTCAAAGAGCCCGGTGCACCCACCATTTCCTGCATCATTGGAGAAAATAAAATCGAGAAAGTCTTACTTGATTTGGGAGAAAATGTCAATATCCTCCCTTATTCCATCTATAGGAAACTTGACTTGGGCAACCTTAAGCCCACAAAGGTCACTCTCCAATTATCGGATCGAATCGTGAAGGTCCTACGAGGCATAGTTGAGGACGTGATCGTCCAAGTTGACACTTTCTACTTTCCGGTAGACTTTGTCATCTGGGACACAGAGCCCTCCTTCACCTCGAGCAACCATGTTCCCATCATTCTTGGGCGCCCGTTAGCTACAGCTAACGCAATCATCAATACTCGAAATAGGCAAATGAAACTCACTTTTGGGAATATGACTTTAGAGACTATCATCTTCCATATCGCCCAACAGACGGGGGAAGATGATGATCTTCACGTGGTGAGCTTAATAGACGAGATCGTAGAGGATTATTTTGAGGAAACTTATTATGGAGATGACTTAGGGTCCTGTTTAGTGTTGAGTCATGAGAGTGAGGGGACATACACTGCATTCTAGAGGGAGGTTGAGGAGTTGAGAAAGTTATTTGATGAGAAATCGTCGGACGAGGACGCGAGAGATGTAAGTTTGGTTTCTAGATTCGAGGAGTTACCATCGAAGGATACACGCATAGTTCCCTGCAATGAAAAATTTCCAACCCTCGAGTTGAAGAAACTCCCCTCCCATATTAAATATGCATACCTAGGAGAGGATGAGACATTTCCTGTTGTTGTCTCCTCTAGCCTAGACGAAGAGCAGGAGGGTAAGTTGTTAAAGATTCCGAGGAAGCACCAAGGTGCCTTTTGTTGGTGCATTGCTGATTTGAAAGGGATAAGTCCTTTAATTTGCACTCACAAGATCCATCTCGAAGAGGATATCAATCCCTCAAGAGAAATGCAAAGAAGGATAAACCCTAATATGAAAGAAGTGGTGGGGACTGAAATAATTAAGCTATTGGATGCCAGGATTATTTACCCAATATCGAATAGAAAGTGGGTGAGCCCTATTCAAGTTGTCCCGAAGAAGTCGGGTATGACGGTGATTGAGAATGATAAGGGAGAGATAGTTCCCCAACGTACCACCACTGGGTGGCGCATTTGCACTGATTACCGAAAACTCAATGCGGGAACTAGGAAAGACCACTTCCCCTTGCCATTTATTGATCAAATGCTTGAGAGAGTAGAGGGCCACCCTTACTATTGCTTCCTTGATGGTTATTCCGGATATAACCAAATTGAGGTAGATGTACTTGACCAAGAGAAAATAACTTTCACTTTCCCTTTTGGTACGTTTGCCTACAAACGTATGCCATTTGGCTTGTGTAATGCACCCGCGACCTTTCAAAGGTGCATGTTGAGCTTATATAGCGACATGGTCGAGAGAGGACTTGAAGTGTTCATGGAGGATTTCAGCATTTTTGGCACCTCTTTCGATCTTTGTCTTGAAAAACTGGAAAAAGTACTTGCCCGGTGTGTGGAAAAGAACTTAGTGCTGAATTGGGAGAAATACCACTTCATGGTCATCAAGGGCATAGTTCTTGGCCACATAGTTTCATCCAAGGGGATAGAATTTGATAGAGCTAAGATATATGTCATAGCCGATCTACCCCCACCAAAATCACTAAAATACGTGCATTCCTTTTTGGGCCACGCGGGGTTTTATCGACGGTTCATTAAGGACTTTAGCGCCATCGCTAGACCCTTAAGCAACCTACTTGTGAAGGACAACCCATTCGAGTGGACGGAAGCATGTCAAAACTCTTTTGAAAAACTGAAAACCATGCTTGTGTCCGGTCCCATCATGCAAGTTCCAGATTGGTCTTTACCATTCGAACTTATGTGTGATGCTAGCGATTATGCGATAGGGGCTGTTTTGGGCCAAAGAAAAGATAAGAAGGCTCATGTCATCTACTACGCTAGCCGGACTCTTATCGGACCACAACTCAACTACTCTACAACAGAGAAGGAGTTGCTAGCGGTAGTCTTTGCCCTTGGTAAATTTCGGTCCTACCTTATCGGTTCTCCCATTACTTGCTTCACCGACCACACAACACTGAAATACCTACTTGTAAAGAAAGATGCAAAGCCGCGCCTCATAAGGTGGATCCTACTCCTACAAGAGTTAATCTCTCCATTAAAGATAAGAAAGGAGTAGAAAACGTCATTACCGACCACTTATCCAGGCTTTCGTCCGACATACCTAGTGATCCCATACCCATAGATGAATACTTTCTGGATGAGCAACTCTTTGCTACCTCTTCTTTGCCCTGGTTTGCGGACATAGTGAACTACCTTGTCACGGGAGCCGTCCCTACCGACTGGACACCGCAAGATAAAAAGAGGTTTATTACTTATTTGCCCATGTTTTTCTATGATGATCCCTTCCTGTTTAAATATTGCGTACCGGATGATGAGATCCCATAAGTCATCCAATTTTGTCATTTGGAAGCTTGTCGAGGCCACTTTTTGACAAAAAAGATGGCCGCTAAAATTCTACAATGCGGCCTCTATTAACCCATAATATTCCGGGATATGAACAATGCTTGTAAATCCTGCAATAAATGTCAACGAATGGGAGCTATTACCCGACAAGACATGATGCCTCTTACCCCCATACTCATTATTGAGATCTTCGACTGTTGGGGTATTGACTTCATGGGCCCTTTCCCCCATTCTTTGGTTTCCTATACATCCTTGTCGCGGTAGACTATGTTTCTAAATGGGTGGAAGCTATAGCTACCAAAACAAATGACAACAAAGTGGCGATTAAGTTCCTGCAGGAACACATACTTTCCCGCTTCGGTGCTCCAAAAGCGATAATTAGTGATAATGGCAAGCAATTTTGCAATAGGCCATTCGCGAAGCTCATGAGAATGTATGGTGTCGTTCACAAGGTTGGGACGACTTATCACCCACAAACGAATAGGCAGGACGAACTAGCGAATCGGGAAATCAAGAACATTCTCAAAAAGAGTCAATCCTACCCGAAAAGATTGGTCACTTAGATTGAACGATTCGCTATGGGCCTATCGTACCGCATACAAAAATCTGCTCGACATGTCACCTTTTCGCTTTGTGTATGTCAAACCTTGCCATCTTCCCATAGAATTAGAGCACAAGGTGTATTGGGCAACTAAGGAGTTGAACTATGCCATGGATAAGGCCGGTGAAGCTCGCAAGCTTCAAATAAATGAGTTAGAAGAAATACGCAATGATGAATATGAGAATGCAAAAATTTCCAAAGAAAGGATGAAACTCGCTCACTATAGCATCATACGACGCAAAGAGTTTCTTCCTGGGCAAAAAGTGCTTCTATATATCTCTCGACTTCATCTCTTTTCGGGCAAGTTGCGGTCACGATGGTCTGGCCCGTTGGTTGTGAAGAATGTTTTCCCTCACGGAGCTGTTGAGTTAGATGATTTGAAAGGGGGAAATACATTCAAGGTAAATGGACAACTCCTAAAGCCATATCTAGAGGCGTGTGTAGAAGAAGTCGACACCGTTTGGTTATCGAACCCCGTGTACGAGGTAGAATGAGCTGCTACAGTGAGGTCGTCGTACCCCCGACGTTTATGGGGTGAATTCTTATGTATAGTAGATGAGAGTCGCGTGTGTAGTGAGAGTCCATAGGATTAGGGTACATTCGGGAGAGAGCATTCACATGTTTTGGGAAATCGAGTCAAGTTGCGTTAACCATTGATATCAAGAGGTTTTTAGTCCAAAATTGATAGGGAGTATGCTGTGAAAGTGAAAATTTTCGGAGAAGAGCGATCAAAATTAAGTTAGGGGAAGAAATCCATCTCAGTCCAAGCCTCGTACCGGTTCCTTTAATTTTGGTCCGGACCGGTCAACCCCTGACCGGTTCCTTTATTTTTTGGCCAGATCGGTCCGTTAGTCAAAATGGCTCGCATATTAAAGGACCGGACCGGTCTGCCCTCTGTAGAAATTAATTCCCCCTTTCCCAAGGTGCCCCCCTTCTCCCCAATCCCCTCCCTTCCCTCCCAATTCGTCCCTCCCATACCCAAACCTTCAATTTCCCTCCCAAATACACCACCTTTTCCCTCCAAACCCTTTCCCTCCAATTCCAAACCCTACCCACACCATTCCACCTATAAATAACCAACCCATAGCCTCCACTTTTCTTCACACCTTCAACCACTTCACTCTTCTCTTCTCTCTCCCTAATTTTCCAGCAACCTCTCCCTGTTTTTTCTTGAGGACAATGCAAAAGTCTAAGTTCGGGGGGGATCACAAGTGCGTATTTCCAACTTCACAAATTTTCAAAAATTCCCAAAAATCTCAAAAAAATCATAAAATTTTGATAAATCCAAAAATATTTTTGTTCAAAATAAATAAAAATTGGAATTCAAATTTTACAAAAATATCATTAAAAGTCGGTGTAAAGTCTCAAGTTGTAAAATTCAAATACATAAAGCCGAAATTGCCAAAGATGGACATTGTGCAAAAATTGACGACTTCACGAATAAGTGTGGAGATTATCAAACCCGGTGAGATTCGAGCCTTTCATCTTTGTGAACATTATAAATCAATCCGAGTTAATTGTTAACTCAAAGTTCTTTTCAATGTCTAAAAAGTCTTCGAGGATCTCAATACTTTCATTTTGATCGGTTTTGATAAATGTGTGTGATATTGTCGTACAAAGCGCGCTACAAATCTCTAAATTAAATTAATCCCAAGACGCATTTGGTATTGTAATTAGTTTTTTTAGACAATGAAGTAGGCCCTCGTTTGTCACCCAAAGATATTAGCCATAAAAATATGTGAAAAATTATCCCTTTGATAACCCAATTGAGCCGAATAAAATTTATCCTTTTGTTTGACAACCCAAAAAATCCAAGTAGACCGGAATTGTGAAAATAGACTATTCAATAAAGTCCGAAAAGTGCATAAAAAGGGGCAAGAAAAAAATAGATATGATCAACAAAATTAGCAAGAAAAGAAAAGAAGTGAAAAACAGAAAAATAGAGAAAAAGAAGAAAAAAAGTGAGCAATAGCCCGGAAAAAGCACAAATGGACATCATAAATGACATTTCCAATTCCAACCTTCCCTACCATTTTAATTTTACCCAATATACCTTAAAACTCGAAAAAGTCCTAACCGAGTCCAAATTGCGAAACTGATTACCGCGTGGAGAGCTAAGACACCAAAAGATAATAAAAAGAGATTGAATGCGTGAATAAGAGGAAAAGTTCCTGTTTTGAAAAAACGTATTCCGTTGATAAGATCCTATCACTATAAATTTTTTGTCTTTCTACTTGTGTGCGTGACTTTGCATTCAATATATTTACTGTTTATATCACGCAGACCAAGAGAATAGCCATAATCCGAGAGATTCATTTGTGAGAGTATCCCGTGAGAATTTGAAATCAAAACGAATTTTCGGATAAGTAACGTAATAATCAATCGGTGGAAATTCGCGGCTAAATTTTCGGCTTCGCACACACGCACTATGATTTGAGACCTTTGAGCATGACTTGATGATGATTATTTTCTGGGAAAGTTTGAATTATACAATTTTTGTGTATTTTGAAGTTTCTTTGAGTCGAATTTTGTGGGTATATTCTCTGTAAACCCTCACGAGACACAACCCGTCCTACTAGGGCAACCTAGGGTTTAAAGGCTTGTTGCATATGCTAAATGCAATCGCTTGCCCGCAAAAAGGTATTATATCCCAATAAAATGACTTTCAAGAGTTGAGCCTTGCTAGGATTCTATTACATTGCTCAGGACGCGCAAAGTTCTAAGTTAGGGGGTTTGATTAGGCATAAATTCTTCCAAATTTATCCCTAATTTAGTTACTTTTAGCACCTCGAACAACGTAATCAATTTGACTTTATCTCATAATCTTGCTACTGACTTATCCTAACGAGTACACCGAGTTTCTGGTATTTTTGTCTTGATTTTATAGGTATTTGATGTCAATTAAAAAAAGAAAGAAACCGGGAGAATCAGAAAAAGAAAAGAAAGAAAGTCAAAAGGGAAAAAGTGTAATTTCTAGCCGGAATTCAGATGAGTCACCTAAGAGAAGTTGAAGATATCTAGATCACAAGAATATAGGAAGAAATGACACCTCAATCGGAGTCCCGGTGTGAAAGATATGAGCAGTCAAAGTTTGAGGAAAAAGTCAAAGGAAGCCCGGATCGATCCGGGCCGGATCGGTCCGCATTGCCAATTTCCAGAGAACCCCGGACCGAAGACAAACCAAAGATGGAAGAAAATAAAAAGAACCGATCCTCCACAGACCGATCCACCCAAGAATAAAAAGAACCGGTCCGGATTCCAGGCAGACCGATCCGCAGGAGGACCGGACGGGTCCGACTATCGAGTTTTAATTTTGTTATCCTTCTCTAATGGAGAGTCCTAGTGCAGCTAAAACTCCTGAAGTTTTTTAGGGTATATAAGACCATGTTCTTATCATTTTTAGTATGGAGAATTAATATAATTTTCCAGTCTTTCTGTAAAACCCTAGTTTTGAAGGTAGAGTACAATTTTAATTCCAAGAGTGAAGATTATTCAGAATTCTATAGTTTCAAGTAATTTCAATTGCTGCCTTTAGTGCTTTGGTAAGATTAGTGAGTAATTTCCTCCGTTTAATTTCCTTTCTACATCATTATACAATTCTTCCTTAGTTTAATCACGGTTTTCTGTAATTCCAAAATAGTTTTCATTACTTTCATCATGGTAGGCTAGACTTTTCAAGGTCGGGATACATGAACCCAACTTGATGTGATAGTTGCATGTGTATAACATTAATCCTCTGAATTTAGTGATTTATTACGACCATATTGCCTAGGAACACGACAATTATAGATCTTTAGATTTCGTTTGCTTTCGAGTAACCGGGATGCTTTAGAATACAATTCGAGTGTAACTATTGAAATACCGATTTACTCGTCCTCAGATTAAGTATGATGCGGGCTTGAACCTCATATACGTAATGCTTGGGAGTACTATATTCTGGGTCTAATTAATCATTTAAATTTACGATTAGTTTTATAACATCAATACACTAGGGTTGGGGGATTGTATTCTCGTCCTGTTTTTCATCATATAGTTTACAAGTTCAAGTCAAGTATCATCAGTAATTTAGAGTAGTTGCATTTCATTCATACTTTCGTGCATTAAATAATTATTTTCAAAATTGCATTTAGTTGTAGCCAATTCTCAAACCAATAATCTTTTCCTTTTTCTTTAGAGTCAGAGTTAGGATTTCTTCGTCTATCCAACGTCGTTACAATTCCATTGTCCTATTTCCCTGTGGATACGATCCCGACTTACCGAGTTTATTACTAATACGATAAGCTTGCACTTGAGCCTAGAGAATATGCACTTCTGAGACACATTATTAGTTGTGTCACCCAACCCGAGCCATCAGCCCCTTCCCCAAAACTGTATCTGACCTCCATAGAATCCAACCCAAAACTGCTGCCAGCTCACGCCAGCGATCGAAAATCGCCGGAACCGCGACCACCTTAAACCCGTAACTCCTTCACCCTTCTCCCTTAAACCACCAATGTCCACCAGACCCGCTACCTCCATGACACTCCACAACCCGCGACCTTCCTCCGTTCATTCCAACCCCGACAGCGCCCCAGCGAAAGCCTTTGCTGCATCCGGTGCAACCCCTGTCCACGCAGCCAGCAGCCACCTCCAACCGGAAACCTCCATCCCTACCCTTCCAACCTCTGACGGCGACCTCACTTTCCACCAACCCTCCGCTGGACCTGCCACCAAAATCGACGGCGAGCCGACCTCGACCCGCGACAACCCATTATCCCGTACCAAACCCAAAGACCCATTTTCAAAAGCCAAACACGTCTCACACCTGCCAAATACAAACCAAGAGACCAAAAACCAACTCATTTATCCCATGTGCCTAATAAACCCACTTATCCCCATTTTCCCAAAATACCCCTCAAACCAAATCTGATTTTATCCTCACCACCACACTTCTCACATGACCTCACCTCTTACCCATGCACATGTGAGCATAATTCCTTAGATACCCTCACCCAAATACCTTCCATATCTCATACACCCTTTTCTTCTCATTTTTACCCCCATGCTCCATACCTACTATTTAAGGAAGATGAAGGCCATTTTGAAAAGGATCTCCAATTTAGTTTTTACACCTTGTGTGATAAATTTCTCTACACCCTTCTTTAGAGAGTATTTGCACTTTTAGCAAATATCTCAATTAGAGGTGTGTAGTGAAATTTATCTCTTGGATGAATTTCACCCCACTCATCTATAATGAATATTTGGATTTTTAACAATTATTTCATAATAGATTGATGTAGTTGAATTCATCCCTTATGGGAGGTAAATTCTAATGCATTCCTTTATATTGAGATTTTGCATTTTTAGCAATTTTCTCAATATAAAATAATGATCTAGAATTTATTTCTTTGGATGAGTTCTAATGTACAATTTTATAATGTTAGGATTTGCATTTTTAGCAAATCTCTTTTATTATTTAATTGTCCATTATGAATTGATCCACTATCCTTTATATTTTTATTTTGTAATTTTTAGTTTAGATTCAATAAATACATAAGTGAGGGATTGTGATTGAGAGAATTTTGATGTATAATTGAAGATTCCATTCAAATTCAAGGCTTAAATGGGTTTGATCTCCTCCTCTTGTTTACTTTTAGTTTAATCATCACATGCTCTTTTTTGTATACTTTTATTTTTATTTTATTGGATGATGATTATTGAGGGCTAATCTCCCATTTATGGGATGAAATTTTGAAGCCCTCATGAGTCCAATTTTGTTAGTTTACTTATTAGGACAATTTTGTTTATCTCACTTTTCTTAAATTAGCTTTTACTTCTTAATTAGTAGTTATAAAAATTAGTATAGTTAGTTAGTTAAAAAAATTCCTTGAAAAATCCATTAAAAAAATATAATAAAATGCAAATGAATCTATATATGTCCTCTCCAATTTTGTGTTTCATCCCTAGATATGGATTGATATCTCACTTACAGCTATATTCTAGTTTTGTTCTACTTTTATAGGTTTGTGAAGATTTTTGATGGATAGAGGAATTGCACACAACGACAAATACATAATAGAGACATCAATTTCTTTATTTATCAACTGTCTTGTTGTTGATGATGTGAGAAATCATACGTATGTTATACCCAACCATCATATCAAGTATAAAAGTGTAAATAAAGCACGTAAGAGGAGAAATACATAAGATATAGAGTGGCTCGATAATAAAAACGAGCCTACATCCACTTTATTTCCCTACTCTCATTATGTATGTTCAATAGTAAAAGATTATGGTGCGATTGGGGGCTTACATTAGAGATAAGAGATGATAATACATGAATATAGAAAAGTTGGGCAGCCTTGGATGCGGCTTGTAGAAGATAACTTGATATGGCTATGGATGGGTGAGACCCTAGGTGTGGTAACTTATAGAGAGGTAGGGTAAAAACTTTGGTCGGGCTTCGTCATCAGATTCGTCTTGGTATTTGAGAGGTGATCATCTCTATTTATAGAAGTAGACAGGAGGTGTCACGTGCACGAAGCATGTAACATGTGCATAAGTTGTACGATTGTGGAATCCTTTAAGAAGTAGGACAACTGTCATGCTAGGATGTTGACTGTTGTTTATTGTGGAAGGTGGGATATTGTCACGTCCTGTTGGGACCCAACAGCGGCTGTTCAAGGCTTAAGGCGACTGTTAATCTATGACTGCGTCCAGTCTATTCCCAGGAAACGGCCTTACATGTCCCTAATGATGGGCCGCTGCCTATCTGACCCAGGTAGTTGCCTTACATGTCCTTGATGATGGTTCGTGGCCTATCTGACCTAGATAGTGGTCTTTCACTTAGGCTCCGTGTCCAGTGCCAGTATTTGGTGTATCAACATGCCCCCAAGCCTCAATGCTAAGAGGTGAAGAGTTAGTACTGCGATTGTGTTCTATGTCCATGGTCGTGGTATTGTTGTGCTATCCATGAAAATTGTTTATCTGGGATGCGTAAGGGTGCCACGACAGATGATTCACTACGTTTCACCTTCCAGCGCCCTCTTATATATATGGAAGGATGTCAAGGCCTTCATTACCTTAGCAATATTCTTGAGAGCATATCAAGAGCAAAACTTTGGCAATTTCCATTTTTATTTTTCGATGACTTTCCAGTGACGGTTTCATGGTGGTTCGTGGCTGTGGACAGTGGATCAACCTCCGATTCTTCCTTCTTTCAATGATTTCCAGGTAACCATCGATTCCTTCCTTCTAATTCTTTACCATTTTGTAATTTCATACTCTGTTTATTGTTGGAATATCTGTTTACGATTTCGGGGTAATTTACTGGCAATATTTGGGCTAGAAATGAAATTGGGTTTGATATGATTAAGTTAGGTTTTTTTTGGGTTGAATCTTATTTTTTTCAAGGTTTAGGATGAATTTTGCTAAAATTGGGTTTTTTCTGGGATTTCTTGGATGTTTCATGAGTAGGATCTTTACTCAATCCCGTTATTATGTTTTGTTTTTGGCCAAGAACACCAGTTGTTTTTGGATGTTTTATGGCTTTAGATATTTGGAAGTTAGTAATTCAAACTGTTTACCTATTTTCGCCCTTCCTGCAGCCTAGTAATGGATCTTAGCTATCTACCGCGGACTCATTTCAACCCTTCTACCCAAATTCCTCTTGGCTGTGGCCATTTAGTTGATTGAATTGACTGGTTGCAATCTTCATTTAGTTGGTTCACAAATCAATTTTCCCTTTGAGTGCACCCTGTTAGGTTAGAGCACTGCAGCATTTTTCTTGAACTATGCTTTCTGCGTCCATTAAATCCAATTCTGCTATATTCTTATGGCTACGGCCTGACTAAAAATATCTATAAAGATCAAATTGATCCCAATTGTTATGGATTTAAGTTTAGTTCTTAACTATAGCTTCTTTCTAGACTGAACTTTTCTTTACCTATAATTTTTCATATCTATCGCGGCCTCTACTAGGCCTTTTCGGACCATAGTGGCTGGAGCACATAACTACAGAGTCCTTATGCTTTTTCAGTTATTACCGCGTACTTATGGATTGAAATTCTTGGGAGTATCTAGAGGATTTCTCAAAGAGACATTTCGGTGTTCTTCCTCTCGAAGTACTTTATATAAAGCCTTTATAGGATAGTGGGCCTTACAGACTTAAGGATTGCCCTAAATGTGTAACGATAAATTCTAACTTAGGGGATTATCTTATTTGTAGGGATCCCAAATATACTGTTGAAGAGATGGAGGAAAATACTCAATCCAGTAATAATCCTCCTACATGAGTAAATGATGTAGCAGGGACTGGTGCATCTGTAGTGGCCGCGAAACTTAGAGATATTACTGCTAATACTTCTGGCCGCGGTCCGTCCATCGAGAAAGCTCTCACAAAATTTAAACATAGATGCATCACGAGCGAGGAATGGCTAACTGCCTTGGACGAAGATTTTGAATTCCAAGAAAGGAACTTTTGTACTCTTCCCACTGTCGAACAAAAATCATATTCTGCAGTCCCTAATGATGGGGTGTACTTCCCTCTCTATGTGTTTCTCCTGGGTCTGCTGCTGCCAATCCTTGTTCCAGTAAGAAAATTTCTAAGTGCCATGAATTTGGCCCCCAGCCCAACTTGACCCAAATAACTGGAGGACCATTCTTGCTCCCATTGTTATTTGGAAGAAGCATCTTTAGAAGGATATCACTCATACGGAGTTCTTTGAGTTTTACAGACCCAAAGTGAACTCTGTGGAAAACCCATGGTATTATTACATCGGTCTGCAGAAGGGAGATAGATACATAATGATAGGAAGGCCTTCCAATGTCAAAATATTGGAAAGTAAAATTACTTTTCATTTTTAGGGATAAGTGGGAGACCCACGCTGAGGAAAATGAGAGGGATAGGCCATTTAGGTTGCCGCGACAATTTAGTTACCCATCTAAAGAAGGTAACTATTTTCGCAGCTTTTATCGTTTTTTAAATTAAACAATGCAGCTTATGTTTCGTATATTTTCTGCGGAACTTATTGGCTCCTTGGTAACTAAAGATTTTTTAGGCCTTAAGCTCAATAGTAGGTAGAGGAAGAGGGTTGATGATGTGGCCCTTTTAATCGACGACCAAAGACATTTTCCTAGGATAGTAAAATTTCAAAATCTCTTCAGAAGAGGCTACTTCCCTTCCAAAGAAATTTCTAAAATGACTGCGGAAGGTATCCATACTTTTTTCTAAAAAATTTTCCGCGACGTGACTGTTGAAGTTTACTGATTTTTTCTAAATTCCTTTTCAGGTGGTGACAGGAGATTGATTGCGAGTTGCTTATTGCTCAGCTCAATGAAAAGGATGAGGCTACACCTAGCCTTAATCGATTCACCCAAAATAAGAGGGAGAGGCCACCCAAGGAGGTGATTCCAGAGGATGAGGAGTCTGCTGCTGCTAGGGCTGAGAAGGTCAACCCTTCTACAGAGAAAGATGCGTGACCTATTAATGATGCCGGGTTGGTGGTCCAAAAAATGAGGCCTAAGTTAATGATGATATTTGCACTGAGCTAGCTGTGGCTGGAATAATTTCTTCTGGGGGGACTTCCATGTTTCCAGCACCATTAATATTTCAAATATTGCATCACTTTTGTAGACAGTCATGGCAGTTAATGCCAACTTTCCCACTCCTCAGAGGAGGATAGAAAGGGACCGTGATGGTCATTCGCGTCCTCGCTTGAGGCAAACTGATCCCAAATAACATAATTGCCACAACAGTCTCCAAGATATGGAGGGCTACGGACATTGCTTATCTCGCTTATTTTTTGGATGAGGATGCAGAGGATCTGGAGAAGTATGATCTACATAGTCTACTGAGGATAAGATTGACTTTAAAAATACTTTGTACTAACATTTTTCTTTTATTCTCTCAGGGTGAAAAGGTTGCGATGGACCAAAGGGTCAAATATAAAGCGCTGTACAAGCCCTATCAGTCTGTAGAGGACAACCATAAATCCCATTTGTAGGGGGCCAGGTCTTCTTCCTTAGAGGTTGGAAAAAAGTCTTCTGAGGCTGCGCTCGAGGCCTATCAAATGGACGCGGATAGTTAAGTACAATGTGCAGTCGATTCCTAGAAAGAGGATAGAGATAACTTTAAGAAGGCTGTAAAAGCCTTAAAAATCATTTTATCCAGAGCTGAAGAGGCTGCCAGGCAAGATGTGGCCTTTCAAGAAAAGTTCAAAGAGGTCTTGAAGAGGAATTAATACCTAGTTAAAAAACGTACCGCGGACCTCCAAAAACTCAATGACGACTATACTGCAGCCTTCAACAAGAAGGATGATTCCCATGACTCGGACTTATAGAAAATTATCCATGATGCCGTGGCCTTATTCAAAGTCTCCAAAGATTTTAACTTGATCAATAATAAGGCATATCTCCGTGGCTTCCCGGAGTTCAGGAACAGGGTGTTTAAAAACTTCCTAGAGTCCAGTGATAATTTTTTTCTCTAATGATGCTGAGCACATGGAGTGTGTGGCTGAGCTGAAAGCTATAGAGGAGATGGACAGAAAGTGTCTTGAGGAGGCAGTCGCTGGAGATGATGAGACAGAGACTATGACCAATGATGATGCAGATAACGATGAAGATTAGGTCACAACCTCTTAGTTATGATGTAGTTTGTTTTATAATTTGTAATATTTTGAACTCCATTGGGACCTCCATGGCTTTCAAACATTGAACCAATTTTTGTATGTGATTATATACGTCTGTAGTCATTTTTTTTATGAATGCCATGTTCATTTCTTCAGCTTTTTCTTTTATTTATCTTCATGCATGCATCTATCTTGTAGAAGCTGCGACCTTTTTTTCTTTCTTAACCTTCCATGCTTTTCACAATAGCTTTGACATAGATTGTAACTTTCACATAGAGATTCCACCTTTTTGATGTAAGCGGCAAAAATGTAGACTTTGTAGGAAAAATGGTCGTGGCCTAAGAGGCCGTGGCCATGAACTTCACATGTTTGATTTCTTTAGTCTTCATTCTTTGTATGAGTGTCACGGTTGTTGCTAAGATAGGTGTGAAATTACCCTTCCATGGCCTTTAGGGCTTAGGCCCTTGTAGAATTGTTGCTGCAGCAATGCTGGATTGTTGTGGTTTAGTGGGAACAATTTCCTTTGCCGCAGACAACCATGTCCTTGGCCCACCTCGTTATTTGGCTGTGGCCTCTTCCACTGAGTTTGACCTTCTTATTTTTGAGGAAATTTTAAGCCTCCCCAGTCTGGGTTATTAATAAGCCACCCATGACTGTACGCGTATTTTTAGGCCTCACTAGGGTAGATATTATCAAGCCTCCCCAAGCTAGGTATTTTAAATGCACCCATATCTAATAGTGAGTGTTAGGAGCCCTCGAGGATAATATAAGAATTTCGTATCTTCGAATGCCGAGAGTGGGTATTATGAGCCTCTAAGGCTAATAGAAGAGTCACGTATCTCCGAATACTTTTGTGATGTGAGGGGTGTTATAGGAAAATTAAGGACATCTCCCCTTCTCCTCAATAGACTCTTCCTCCCTTCATAAATAATCTTTCGAGATAACTGGTCATTTTCCTTCAAGCTCCGTTTAAGACGAAGATCTTTCATGTGATTATAGATGAGGAGATCAATAGTTCTAATATGATAGAAACGATTCACATAGTAATATATATATATATATATATATATATATATATATATATATATATATATATATATATATATATATATATAATTTTTTAATGAATCACAAGTCATATATACAATTAAACATAGTCTTTCTAGCTTTAAACATTAAACATCATTATTCTAAGGCAAGGTTAGGCATGAGGCTATCTTAGTTAAGGGATGCATCCCCTAGGAACCGCTGGATCATTCCATTCCTGGTGAGCCTTTGAATCTCGTTCTTCAAATCAAAGCAGCTGTTGGTGGTGTGGCCATGATCTAGTGAAATTCACACCATTTGGCCTGGTCCTTTTTGTGCGATAGGGACTTGAGCTTCTCGGTCCACTCGATAAAATTTTCCACCATGATTCTCACACGGATGTCTTCAATATGGGAGATTAGAGGGGTGTATTCTTCATAGTCTTTTGCAGCTTTTGGTCCCACCTGTTTCCTCTTTTTCTTCTTCAAAGGCATGGATACGTCATTGTCTTCAATTGCGGCGATTTTTTGCTGAGAGGTGAAGGATGCAGCCTCCAACATCATGAACCTCTATGCCAGGAGGTTGAATTGTCCTTGGAGTGAGGCCTAACTATTGTACATGTGGTTGATGTAGTTTAACAACTGAACAACATCTTCATTCTTCGACGAAACTAACCCAAAGCTTCCTTTCATGACTTCTTCATTCTACAAATGTATAGTTACTGAAATTGTATAGTTACTGGGATGATTGTGGCCCTATCAAGTGAAAGGGAAGCTGTAGCCTTAGAAGGTAGATGAGGGAGAGGCTAGGGCCTATGATTCATGAGAGGCCACTGTTGTGGAATCCTTAAGGAATCATTCACCCGAGTTAAATTCTGAGCACAACTAACACATGTGGGCTCCTTTATCTAGGTGGTGAATTGAAAGATTAATGAAGATATGCAGGATGTCGTATTGAGTGTGTGGCCTATAAGCAATCATGTTTCCAGACCACATCCAACATGGATGCAGTGAAGTGCGATCTCAATAATGGACCCAAAACTTGGGTTTAACCCACAAACTAAGAGTCTACCAAAGACATAAAAAGTCAAGTGCGATATAGAACAAATTTGGCAAAGAAAACCCAAAGCATGAGGATAATAATGGAACTAAATCCATGAGCGCATCCCTAGTTACCCATCTTTATGAGGCCATGGCCTTTTGTGTTTTCCAACACTAACTTGACAGGGCAATATCATTTAGGTATAGAAAGCAAATATGGAAATAGATCTAGAAACAAAGGGCCCTCTTATGTAGTGTACATGTAAAATACGATTTCAACAACCAAAACCTCACCCATGGGAGGATGACCCAATAGTCCCCGTGGATGAATAAGGTGCTAGGAACCCAAAATAAGAGGAAATTAGATTTAATACTTCGTTTCCCATAAACGGAGCCAAAATGATGATGAGAGAAATCATACATATGTCATTACCAACCATCATATCAAGTATAAAAGTGTAAATAAAGAAAGTAATAGGAGAAATACACAAGATATAGAGTGGTTTGACTATCAAAAAGAGCCTACGTCCACTTTTTTACTCTACTCTCATTATGTATATTCAATAGTACAAGATTGTGGTGCCACTAGAGATTACAAGAGAGATAAAAAGGAGAATGCATGAATATAGTAAGGCTGGGTAGCCTTGGATACGACTTATAGAATATAACTCTATATGGATGCGGCTGGGAGAGTCCCCAGGTGTGGTAACTTGTAGAGAGAGGTAGGGTAGAAACTTTGGCAGGGCTTTGCCACCAGATTTGTCTTGGTATATATGAGATGAGCACATCTAATTATAGAAATCAACATGAGGTGTCACGTGCACGGAGCATGTTAAAAGTGGATAAATTGTACGTTCATGGAATCCTTCTGAAAGTAGGAAAACTGTCAAGCCAGAAGTAGGACAACTGTCAAGTCAATATGTTGCCTGTTGTTCATTGTGGAAGGTGGGATATTGCCATAGCTTGTTTGGATCCAGGCAATGGTTGTTCAGTGGCTGTTTAAGGCTTAAGGATGAAATCAATCTATGACCATGACCTATCTATTCTCAAGCAGTGGCCTTACATGTCCTTGATGATGAGTCACGGCCTGTCTGACTGAGGCAGTGGCCTTACATGTCCCTAATGATGGGTCGCGACCTGTCCATCCCAGACAATGGACTTTCACTTAGGTTTTGCAACCAGTGCCAGTATTAGGTATATCAATATTGTTGTGTTTTTAGTCTAAAAATAAGAGGTTTTGAATGGTTTTGGGTTTGTTCTGGGTCAAGAGCACAAGCTGCTTCGCCTAGCTATAATTCCCTAGAAATCTAGGGTTTTACGATTTTATTTTCCCATTGTTCGATAAATAATACAAGGTTTTTATTCATTTTGTCGTAGCCTTTGATTAGTGGTCATGGGCTTCATCCACCATTGGATTTCTTTAGTTTTCTCTAATTTAATCACCGAGCCATGACCTTTAGGTCAATGACTAACTTTGAGTTTCGAACTTTATGACTTTGTGGTGTTTGAGTTGGCTACATCCTTATATACTAGGTTGTGGACTTTAGCTAAGACTTTGTATCCCCTAGTTGGAAATCACTCTAGGGTCTAATTGTAGATAATGCCATAGCCTTTATCATGAGGCCAGGCCTTTAAAAATTTATAATAGTTAGACTTTGTATTTTTTAATTATTTATTCATAATGGTCGTGGTCTTCTAACCGTGGAGCTTCCTTTTACCTTGATATATTCTTGTCGCGATATTGTGAATTAGATTACTTAGGAATACTTGGAATTTTTTAGAAGAAGCAATTTGTAGGTATATCCTACTAATGTTTTGAAAATCCGTCCCCTTTAATTCATGAAGCCTTGTAAATTTCTTGAATACCCAACTAGTGCAAGTGTTAACACTACCTCCATGGCCTCTTGTGACTGTAGGGTTTCTATGGAGACTTCTAAGGCCATCCAGAGAGTTGAGGAGGATACTGGACCAATGAACAACCAAACTCCATTAAGGTCTGCATGGTAGGAGGTGACGATGTCTAGAGAAGGGGTCTAAAATATTGTCGTGCATAACATAAATGAGGAAGATGGGTCCTCAAGCCATGGCAGTGAGACAGAGAGAACTCTCGCTGCGATTAAGTACCCATGTGAGATGATCGCAGAGTGGATATATCGTCTTACCAAGGCCTGTGAGTTTCTTGAGGGAACCATCTACAATATTCCATTCGCAGGACAATATGCTTACTCCACACTCCCTAATAATGGGGTGTTTTTTTCCTTCACATGCCTTTGTCCTTGGCCTCAGCTTGCCCATTCCTGTGCCTGTTAGGAAAATCCTGAAGGCCATGAACATGGACGGTCCCAAATTAACCTAAATGGGTAGAGGTTAATCCTAGCCTCTCTGGTGGTCTAAAAGAAGAAATTCATAAGGACATTATTTTTGCGAAGTCCTTTTACTTCTACAGGTCCAAGGAAGACATTGTGAACATCCTTTGTTAATATTATATGGCTTGGTGGAGTGCCTCTTGATATTTTATGACTAGGGAGCCTTCTAGCACAAAAAATTAGAAATACAAATATTTTATGTCCGAAGATGCATTATGCAGAGTCTAACCTTGAGAGGTCGCATACTATCTCGTGGAACTGGGGATGTCCCCTACAAGAAGGTGTAACTTTATTTTTTAGCTAGACGAGACATTTTGTAAATATTCTTGAACTTGTTTGCTACCTTGGGAACTTCTTTATTTTTGCGATTCGTGCTGGTTTGGTTCGAACCAAACATCAAAGGGAATGGATTGAGGCCATGGTCAATATCCTATATAGGAAGAAGGACTTTATTATCACGATCACACTTAGAGCCTTGTATAAACTTGGCTAGTACCTAGTCCATACAAAATCCATCCGAGGAAGTTAATAATAATTTTAAAGACATTTTTCTTAAATTGGCTACGATCTTTTTGTTATTTAATCCCATTTTTAATTGTTCTCTAATTTTTAATCTTTACTTTTGACCTTGATGTGAAGGTACTTTCGTGGATGGAACTCCTCTAACAGATATAAATAAGTAACTGCTGCTTTCCTAACTGTACGAGTTGGAGGATAATACCCTTGATTAGAAGGATGCCCAACAGAATGTGAGGGGGAATAAAAGGAAAAGAGTCCCACTGAGGTCCCTATTGAGGTGACGATCGGTGATTTGGAAATGCCATAGGCTGAAAAATACATGATCATGGTTGCTTAAGTGAACCTTACCCGTCCTTCAAATGACGAGGAGAGAGACTATAGGCCAGTACCTTTTGAACCTATTAATCTCAGCGACTACACTCCTTTACAGCCTATTCCCCAAGTGAATACACATGATGCTAATCCCACAAGCAGAGTGTTTTTTTCATGGAAAATGCCTTAACTCAGACCAATGAACCCAGGGTCACCTTGCGACACCGAGTCTATCGCAGTCTCAATTATGAAAAGACCAACCATTATATAGATTTTACACGTTTAGAGGATGAATATGCTGAGGATTTGTAGAGCCAAAAAATCCACTTTATGCTCAAGGTAAATGCTATTGTCCATGGTCATTTATTTTTGGATTGTTTTATTTTACTTATATCTTTATCTCCTTTTTCCTCAGGTTGATGAGGCTTCAATAGGATAAAGCATTAAATATGAAAATATCTATTTTCAACTTCAGTCTGCGGAGTCTAGTCATAAGACTGAGGCGACATTAGTAAAAAGTTCTTCCTTTGAGGATGGGAAGAAATCTACAACCACTAATTTTTTGGTTGAAAAATCAGATGTCGCGGCTAAAGTGGAGTCTTCTGAGAGGGCCAGGTCCCATGCTGAATAAGAATTGATCAATCCATAGAGTCCCTACGTCTTTCTTAAGAGAAGTGCTTGGAACTTGAGAGTAAGGTTACAGAAGATGAATACCTAGATGCCTAGCTTAATTCTCAAGCCCACATCCATGTTGTGGCTATAAAGAAAGCCGAGGAAGATTATGTCATGTCATTGGTGAAAGTTGCTGAAAATGCCATGGAAAACCTTAATACTTCATAGGACTTTTGTTGGAACAAAATAAAACTCATATCCGAGACTATAAGGAAATGAGTCTAAGAATAACCTAGAATTTTCCTGCGGCCAAGGGTATAATTTTTGCCTGGAGGTTTACTAATGTTGAGCATAATTAATGTAAAGCTGAGTTGAGAGATATTGAGGAGAGGCACCAAAGGGAGAAGGCCACGACTACCAAGCATGATGAGGAAAAGACAAAAATAACCTTAGATGAGGATGACGACAAAGAAGAGGATACGACCTCTTGAACTTTATCTGCAGTCCTTTGTATTTTTGGTGGAACACTTTGTAATTTTTTGTCTTTAATTGTATTGAACTTCTCATTTGTAATGAAGATATTTTTTCTATGAATATAACTACTCAAGACAATCTTTCACTTTTCAGTTTCTCAACTTTATTTGAAGTGATTGATGACCGTGCCATGTAGGATGTTATTCCCCCCAAGCCTTTGGGCATGGAATGTCACCATACATGTGCGCAAATTCTTCATTATATTGTTTAAATCCATAGTCTTCCATTAATGACTTAGATTTCTTAGATGAAGTTTGAAAAATATCTTCTTTCAGCCCCTGACAAGGACCTTTGAGTTACTATATCCAGCCTAAATCATTCTTGGTGCTCACTATTCCATTGGGAAAAGTTCATTGCCAATACTAATTTAATCCCACTTTTTCTTGATTCAGTGTGTGCTATTTTTTTAGCTTCCCTGAGTCTCATTTGAAAGAGACTCCCTCCTATCATGAAGTTCTTGTCTTTTGGATCTTTGTGTTGCTAAGTTTGAGCCTTTTTTTTATGGAAATCTTCTTCTTCTTATGACTTGGGTTCTTCTGTTGGAGATGAAGTTAGCTTTATCTCTTAGTTCTTCATATTTTCTCGTGGAAAGAGGCTTTCTTTGTAACCTTTTAATTTTAATGGACCATGTCCTTTGATGGCCGTAATAGTTTGACACTCCTTCTTTATTTAACCATGTATTCTCAGTATTTGTAGATATTTTGAGGTGTTTATGATTGATGGTAGATTTAGTAAAGAGTTGTGAACAGAAAAGCAAAGGAAATATGTAAAAAATAAACTTTTCATTGATTTCAACTTGAGGGAGTACATGATTTGATTTTTCATCCTGACTGTAGCCTTATAGTAATTACAAAAATACAGGATTGCAAAATTTCTCCCCCAAACTTCTTCTGAGCGGTAGCTCCCTTAGGTTATTAGTTCCAAGCCGCAAACTGAGTGAACCTTCTCAACATCCCTCAATAGATTATCCTTTCAACTTCATTCTTCATGATGAGGCAAGCATTGGTCATGTAGCCGTGGTCAATATGTAATTCACATAACTTTTCATCATTTCTTCTACCATTAGGGATCTTCATATTAGGAGACCACTTAATGAATTTTTCCTCCTTGATGCTGAGAAAGATAGTCTCTAATTCACAATTTAGAAAAGTAAATTATTCAAACTTCCTTTCTTAATAGGTTTCATATTTTCTTTTGTTCTTTGTCTCTTCCACCTCTACCATCACTTTCTCTTTAGAGGCTTCGTCCTTTGTCTGCTTTTCCTTTGTGTTCTAAGCCTTCATTATGTTATTGAAGGCCGTAAACTCTAGCATCAAAATCCTTGAGGTGGTTAATACGGCCTTGGATTATTTCGTGCCCCTCCTAGAGGTGATTGATGCATGTCATGAGTTGTGCTATATCTCCAGTTTGCTAGTTTTTTGAGGTGCCTTCTATACTATCTTCTTTTTAAAAAGTTACTTCTTAGAAAATATTTCTTTTATCTGAGATGAACTAAATAGAACGAGAAATCTAAGAGTCATAGAAAAAGTAGAACCATAATATTAAGCAAATAGTAATATTGGGCAGAGGGCCTATTCCACTAAGGCTGCAACCTTTAAGCCAATGGTGCTGAGGCCATGGCTAGTTTCTTTTATAAGGACTTTTCCACACCGTGATTAACATGATCCAACATGATTTTCTCGTGGGTGATTCCATCTTTTGGACACTTTGATGAATATATGTCCTTGGATTGAATGGTAATTTAACAACTAAAAAGTTAGTAAATCACCCTAACCTATCCTAAGTGATTTCACTAACCCTTAAGGTAAAAGCCTTGTCGGATTTTATCCCCAAAATCATTGGTTTTCGATTATTAGACCTATCCCTATGCAGATTAACTCATAACATTTACTGTAAACCATGCTATGGGATTTTTAATTATTTTACGACTTCTTAGGTCTATAAGCAATACAATTCTTTACTCAAAAATGTTAAAAGTGCCAAAATTGGAGGTTTTGAGCTATGATGTGACAATAGGTTGTGAACAACTCATGTAAGCATAAAAGTTGCAGACCCTTAAGTCTTTCTTGGGAAGAATCAATAGATGTTCTCCCAGATTTAGCCCAAATATGATTTTCCAACCCATAATTAGGCGAAAGAGCCTTTGGGTGTGCTAACATAGGGCACAAACTATCCTTATTTGCAAATAAAAATAGTTGTAGTTGCAATTACCTATTATTTGATAACTTGGCTAAATTACCAAAAAACATAGAGAAAATAATAAAGTATCCTCATACTTGGTTCCCAGTCCTTATGAGGTCGTGGCCGGTCAAGCAACTTAGTTGGATTTGGACATGGGAACATCATTAGGGAACTTAAATCTTCTCAGAAACACTTATAAAAGGCCTAGGAAAACAAATCTGAAAAATAAAATAGACCCTAACTAGGGTTGATGTGCATATATAGTTCTAGCCACCAAAATTTTACCCATAAGATGAAGATACATGGATTCTTATGGATTAAACAAGGCATATTTACCTTAATATGTGAGATACTTGGTAGAACACCTCGTTTCTCCCAGACGGTGCCAAGCCGTTATCATAAAAAAATGGATCTACTAGTGCAAATCATGCCATTAAAGCTATATTTAATAGTCAAAAGTATAAAGAGGATGAAAGAGAGACAAAGAGAGATAAACATGATATCTAGAGTGGTTCGACCATTAAAATGAGCCTGTATCTACTTTGGAGCCTTATTCTCACTAGATTTTTGTTACAAGTACACGATTTGGGGCTTATAGTCATACTAGAAGAGAGTAAAAGGATAAATACATGAACATAGATGATAATGTGTAGTGGAAGCTGAGGCCTTATAGAGGTATCCTAAATGAGGTCGCAACTATATTATACAGGGGTTGCCTGAGTAGGTGACCGAAGTGGGACTCAAGTCTAGAGAGAAGTTGGAGAGAATTTGACAGAGTTTGGATACTCTTTTGTACCTAAAATATGTGCTCCACTATCTATATGACACGTAGCAAGGAAGTATGACGAAATACATAAAGTTATGCTAGGTTTAAAGTCCATAATCTTATTCTAGGTTTATTGACCCATTAATGCCATAAGCCATGACCTCCCCTCATTCCCACTTCCAGGATGAGTAATCTGCGATTTGCTGTTAGCTTCATAGCCTTGGCCAAGCTCTACTAAGGTATGAGTCCCATAACTAACCAAGGCTTAATCTCCCTAGGACTAGTCATTTTGACCTCAGGCACAAAGTAAAAGGCCATCTTTAGAAGTGATGCCTCGACCTGGCATAACCAATGCCACGACCTTAACACCAGAATCCCATAAAACCATGAACAAGTAGGCTCAATAATATATTGCCTAAAAAATTGAGTTAGAATTCTTGATCACTGTTAACACATATTTTCTCTCATTTCTCAAATATCTTAGGCTTACATTAGTTTTTGGCATATCTCGTTACCGTTTGATTAGAGCTGAGGCGAAGTCCGAAGATCCAACATCTCTAATATTTAAGTATCTCCATACTTTGAAGGTATAATGCTTTCGTGTTTAAATTTATTACTTGAATTTATTTTGGGATATTCATTTTTATTCAAACTAGAAACAAGATTTTTTTTTAATTTAAAAATCGAGGAAGGTTTTCCTTATTTAAAAATAATTTTGTTCATCCATCTTATTTAAGAGACATGAGAATCTCGTTCAAATGAGACCAGCTTCTCATTAGATGAGGTCGTTTGAAATTTCCTTCGACCGAACATCTCACGAGGGCATACTGCTTTGCATTGTTCGAAGCTCGTTTGAGGCTCGTTCAAACGAGATATGGATGTCATTCAAACGACCCTGATATCGTTCAAAAGAGGTTCATTTCTCATTCAAACGAGACTACTTGTTTGTTTGGACAAGTGTCGTCGCCTTGAAATTTGTGTTCATCATATAAATACCTGTTTCGTATTTGAATTTATTAAGACTTTTACTAGAACTGTTTCTGCATATCCTTTGCAAATCTTTTTAACCTTTTGATTTTAAAAAACCTTTTTGATCACAAAACATTCCCATAATTTATTTGAGTGAATCAAGTTCAAACCCTATAGTGTGTATCTTGTATACAACCTTTATGGAGAAGGCATCTCCATGGCTGACTTGTGATACCCGAGTGTATTCACTTCTAAAGATAGAGGACTGCATTCATGTGATTCTTATGAGGATCATTACTGAAGGAAGGATGAGGCTGTGTGGTTCTTGAGAGAATCATTGTAGATTACTTTATAGAATTTTTAAGTTACAATTTGTAAGTTTTATAAAGTGAATAAAAGGTTTTTCCCCAAGGGGACATCTCTTGAAACTCCATTTTCATTACATGCTTGGTTTAATTTACGTTTAGAATCACATAGTTGCATGTTCTAGGGTTAAAGGATTAAAATTGGTGGGGATTGTCATCTGAATTTAATAAGTTAATGCCATTAGATAATTGCGGACTCTCAAATTGGTGTCAGAGCATTCTTACCTTTTCAAATTGGTATCAGAGCAGGTTTCACCAAATTATCTTGAGATATTGATTTGTCATAAAAAATTTATGTGATATCAATTGTTTTGAAAAATCGAAAATTTTCTGATGGAGAACTTATATAATAGAATGCCAATTTTCGATGGATTGAACTATGCCTATTGGAAATCCCATATGAGATCCACTTTAAAAGCCATAGATGAAAGAGTTTGGTTAGTATGTGAAAGAGGGTGGAATCCTCCCACGATCACTATTAATAATGTTACAAATCCTAAACACGTCTTTTCCTAGACTAATGATGAGTTTAAGTGGAGTACCTATAACTCCCCCAACCTTAATGCTAATTCTGGAGCTGTCACCCCTGACGAGTTCTGACGTTTCATGATGTGCACTACATCTAAGGAAGCATGGGATATCTTCCAGCTGACACATAAGGGTACCAATATTGCCAAGGCGTCTAAGATTAAAAATTTTGACCACCCAATTTGAGACCACCACTATGTTAGAGTCCGAGAGTTTTGATGAATTTTATGCTAGGTTGTCGGATATTATAAACATTAGTTTTAAATTGGATTAGAAAATACATGACACTAGGATCGTTAAAAATATTTTGAGGTCACTTCCTTCTCGATTTAGTCCTAAGGTCACCGTACTTAACTCTTTAGGGATTTTAGACACTCTTAGGTTATAAGAACTCATAGGAGACCTTCAGACTTGTGAGATAAATATGTTCCCTAAAATGATTAAACTTGAGGACATAGGTTTAGCTTCAAAGACTAAAGATAAGAAGAATAAAAAGGAGAGAGTTTGTGAGTCTGATTCTGAGGGAGTGTGATTTCAATGACTGGATCTTATTTGCGATTTTTTTAAAAAAAGTTTCTCAAATTTTCCAAAAATAATTCTTCCAATAAAAAGATTTTTGATAAAAACAAAAGTAAAGACGAGGTCAAGGATAACGGTGAGAAAGAGGAAGACATAAGGTGTTTTGAGTGCGAAGGTAAGGGCACAAGTCATTTGAATGTCCCGCTATGCGAAAGACAAAGGGTAAGGAGATTGCAAATAAAGCCACTCTTGGAGGTAGTGACATCGAGTTAATTCATTCAGGGGGATAATCACTACATGAACTATGCGTTTCATTCATGGCTAATCACGTGAGTAATACTAGTTTGTCCCACGACTAGGACACATGTAAACATTAGAGCCTCAATGATGTTTTGAGAAATTCTAGTGAGTGTGAGGATGAGATTACAAGTGAGGGAGAAGGGGATATCCAAAAAGCCTTTAGTGATTTGTACACGAGATGTTGAAAACCAAAAAATTAAATAAATATTTATTTCATAAGGTGTTAGATTTGGAAAGAGAGGTGAAAGTTTTAAGGTTGTGTGAGGCGTTGACGAGTCAACTCAAGAAGATGAAGGTTTCTTTGTGTGAGAAGTTGATCATCTTAGGCCAGGAAAAGAGTAATTTGACCAACATTATGGCTAGTCTTACAGGAGATCTTCAATCTTCATTGGGGACTCGTGAGAAACTTAAAGCACGTGTATCTAAAATTGCGAGAGATATCGAATGTACCCAGGAGGTCAAGGTTACTTTAGAGGACACATCTAAGAAGGTTGGAAAGACGCTCCTCGATCCCGCTTTAATTAATGTCGAGAGGCTAAGAATATGTTATGGCAGTGTGTCCACTTTCCATGTTGCAGCCGAGTCGATTCTAGAGTTTATTTTAGATCCTTATGTATTTTGACCTAACACACATAGGCATCCGATTCCTCATAGAAGAGAACATCCTAGACGTTTTGAGAGAGGTGGTCCTAAGACCTTGTATGTTTGTTCCCATCTCAATCAAATAAGACATCTTAGTGAATTTTGTTTTAGTTAGGTAATGTGTCTCATAGGTTTGTTCCACGATATGCTACTACACGTGTTCCTGCATGCTCTCCCACACATGTTGCTTCGCATGCTCCTGCACATCACTTGAGAGATTTTGAGAGTTTTCAATAGCAAGTTGTGTAATTGCTCAAAACTTCACAAGATTTGATGGATGTTTTTTAGAGGATGTCATCTCCTTTAGATAACTCCTCCAGACATAATGATTGAGGTTGAGCCTTATTTTCTAGCAAATGATTCTTTTCATGTTTATATCATACATGCCTATTGATAGATTGTACTACCATTGTATTATCATTGTATTTATGTTTTCCATTTTAATATATTTTTTGAAAAATCCAAAAAGAGTTTTATTTTTCTTGAAATTTTTTAGAAAAATACAAAAAGATTTTTGCTTCTTTTTAGAAAAAGTGAAAAATCTAAAAAGATTTTATTTTTGATAATATTTTGAAAATCCAAAAAGAGTTTTGTATTTTTTACACCATATGTGGATGGACATTAAAGATGTTCGAGTAACTAATTTATTCCATATCCACGTGACTATTTTGTAGTGTTTTGAGCCGTGACATCATTTCATTTCGTGCTTCATAATGTGTGGAGTCATTAAGATGTGATATGATGACTACGTGCTACAATGAACTCTTTGTCACCTTTAATGTACACGTGCATGGACTTATTTGCGTATTACACTTACCTTTCACTTGTCAGTTGTAGTGTTTTCATCTCAATCCTGCTTTTAAAACAAACCAAATGTGAAAAAATGAGATAATGAAAGTAGTGCTTGTAAGGACCATTGCCCAGATTGGAAAAATTGAAAATCATATCTTCGGTAAATTTAGTATATATTTAAAGCAATGGTATAGGCCTACAAAAGACAAGCTGTCTTTGCATGAATAGCCAAAATAGGCAAAAGGAAAAGAGCCTATAATATTAAAGGCACATAAAAAGAAAAAATATAAAGTGTTAGGCCAATTTCAAAGAACATTGATACTTCGCTACATATGAGCATTGATTTCTTCAAAAAGATTTGAGAGAAAAAATTCAATATGTGAGTTTTGGGGGAGTTTAATCAAATATCAAGGGGTTTGCGCTTCCTAAAATATTCTCATAAAAGCGTACATAATTTTGGGCGTCATTAGTGGAAAATCGATCAAGATCTTGATTAGTTGAATATGTTAAGTCGATTTCATTTGAGTTCACCATTCTTACACCTAAGGTAGACTTTGAGCTATCGCGTTAGCAGTATATCATTCCTTCGTGCACCTATGTTATGTTTGTTTACGTTAATTAACCAATTGAATGTGTTCAAACCCTTACATTCCATTTCCATGATTCGGTTATTTTTGTGTTTCTCCATTATATGTTGTTTTTGTAAAATTATTTGTACTTGAGAAAAAAATAAAAAATAAAAAATAGTTTGTCGTATCTTTTGAGATTATCATTACACGATTAGTCATTCATATCTTATTGTGATGATATATTTTTATTCTTGGTGATGCTCCCTATATGTCTGATGATTAGTTTTTACTTCCCGTCTATTTCAGACAAAATAAAAGGGGGGAGAATAAATTACGGGGGAGAGTTTGATTTATGGAAGAGATTTTCATACTTTATGAACGTATTTGATAAATGTCAAACTTTATGCATCACAGGGTATTGACTTTGTTTCATGTGTGTGAGTAATTTGAAAGATCGTATTTGGATTATATTCGATGAAGTCAAAGTACTCAAGAGAAGACAAAGAAGAAGTGAAGAGGTGAAGGCTTTATTTTGAAGACAACTTTATCTTTGTACCTATAAATTTTAGGGTTTGGGAGGGTATTAGGATATTGTATTCATCTTGGGGGATTGCTTGTAATTTGGATTTCGATTTTATGTTTGTACCGTAATAGACAAAAAAGGGGAGATTTGTAAGAGCATATTTTCTCTCATTGCTCAAATAACTTAGGCTCACATTAGTTTTTGGCATATTTTGTCACCGTTTTGATTAAAGCCGAGACGAAGTTCGAAGATCCAACATCTCCAACATTCAAGTAACTCCATACCTTGAAGATATAATGCTTTAGTGTTTAAATTTATTCCTTGAATTTATTTTGGGATGTTCATTTTTATTAAAAGTGAAAACAAGATTTTTTTTAATTAAAAATCGAGGTAGTTTTTCCTTATTTAAAAATACTTTTGTTTGTGCATATCATTCAAACGAGATGATAATCTCATTAAAATGAGATTGTCTTCTCTTTAAAT
This sequence comes from Sambucus nigra, assembly GCA_949130495.1. Classification (NCBI taxonomy): domain Eukaryota; kingdom Viridiplantae; phylum Streptophyta; class Magnoliopsida; order Dipsacales; family Adoxaceae; genus Sambucus; species Sambucus nigra. The sequence goes on from OX422209.1 coordinate 605,746,838, forward strand.
GAGGTCGTTTAAAATTTCCCTACGATCGGACATCTCATGAGGATGTACCGTTTTGCATCATTCAAAGCGCGTTTGAAGCTTATTAAAATGAGATTTGGATGTCATTCTAATGATCCTACTATCGTTCAAACGAGACTGTTTTTTCATTCGAATGAGTGTCGCCGCCTCAAAATTTGTGTTCCTCTTACGAATACCTGTTTTGTGTTTGATTTCGTTAAGACTTTTGCTAGAACCGTTTATGAACATCCTTTACAAAAGTTTTGACCCTTTTGAGTTTGAAAATTTTTTTTGATTCACAAAACATTCCAAGAATTTATTTGAGTGAATCAAGTTTAAACCCTATAGTATATATCTTGCATACAACCTTTGTAGAGAAGGCATCTGCATGGCTAACTTGTGATACCCGAGGGTATTCATTGCTGATGACAAAGGACTGCGATTCTTGTGATTCTTACGAGGATCATTGTTGAAGGAAGGCCGAGGATGTGTGTTTCTTGAGAGAATCTAGTATATTCAATTATAAAATTTGTAAGTTGTGATTTTGTAAATTTTATAAAGTGAGTAAAACGTTTTTCCCTGAGGGGATTTTTCCCGAAACTCTGTTTTCATTACATGCTCGGTTTGATTTACGCTTAGAATCACATAGTTGCATGTTCTAGGGTTAAAGGATTAAAATTAGTGTGGATTGTCATATTCATTTAATACATTAACGACATTACATAATTTCACACTCTCAAATTGGTATCAAAGCATTCTTCCCTTTTCAATCACCACCACCTAAGGTATTTTAGTATAATGGACGTTTTCAACCTAAAATTACCCACAACCTAGGGTTTCAAAGATAAAAAGGTAAACCCTAATAAATGCTCTCAATGTCAATATGAATGTAATTAAAAGTCATTTTTACTCCAAGCACCCAAACCCCAAAATAAATTTATAAAGGAAAGCTCATAGGGATGAATAGTAAGAATCCACGGCCTCTAAACCTAGAAAATTTAGAAAACATAAAGGGCAATGAACAGTAAAAAGTTCGTGGTGTCTAAACCCAGAAAACTCAAAAAACATAAGGGCTCATCTCATTCAAATGAAAATCAAATAAACTAGGGTTCATACAAGGAAAATGAGGTAGAGGACAAAATCCTTTTACCAATAAGACTTAGTTCGATGAATAGTGAGCGTCCGCCACCTCTAACAACCTTCCTCTCATTAGTGAACTGTACACATCCTTAGCGTTTTTTCGATAACTCCTCTATCTCTCTTCAAAATATCACCCTCTCTCTAAGGTGTGAAATATAGCTTCTACTAGCCTTAGGAATGGAACCAAGGTTTATTATTTATAAGTTTAGATGGGGAACCTAGGGTTTCTACTTATGTCATTACTTTTCCACAATTAACCCTTCAAAAAGGCTTTTACAAGATCTAAAACTTAGTTTGCAAGAAATAATTTGATTGGAACACGTCATTAATCCATGTTTTGGGACCATATTAAACTTCCAAAATTTAAAATTTGCGGCTCCTAATCCTAGGCCATATTTTAGAGCTCTTACTTATGTCATCTATAATTTATTACGACCTTAGTGTATACTTCGCAAATGCAAGGCCTAGTCCGGGGCTTCCTGTATGGCTATGGCTTCTAAGGTTCTAAGGTCGTTACAGTGGGAATGCTTGTTAGGATGGAAGAATTATTGACCACCGTGTAATCGATTTTTGTGATCGGAGGAAAAATTGTGAATTTCTTGGCTAAATCAATAGTTAGGTTGTATCTAAAAATCACGTGACCTGCTCTCTAATATTATCTCATTCAATACGGATTTTGTCGGTTCCAATTTTTTTTAAGTCATCTAGGTTGACTTCACGATTTTCAGGATTCCTTTTTAAATGAGTATCTGTATCAAAATAACAAAGGTCGATCAGTAACGGATGAAGTTATGATTTAGAAAAATCCAAAACAAGTGGTAAAGAACCTACCAAGAAACAATCCTCTATATAAAAAGAAGGACCTGCATAGTTCTCACCATAAATTATCCCAGATAACATCAATATGTTTTTCTCAGTGTCCTTTTGGTACCTTGTAAACCAAGTAACCAAATTGCTGGACTTGTACCTAGATTGGAAAGAGTATGTTCTAAGCCTAATAAAATTCCTCAAGTCATAGAAGTACTTGATTTCATTCACACCTTAGTTAGTGCCACAAATTTGATTGATGGAAAGTGTACCCATTCCAATGCAGAATGAGCAGCCTCTTGTTTAAATAGGAAAATTCCATAAAACAGAGAACTATTATGGCTATTTCTATGAAAGAAACCTCACCAGATGAGGTTCTTATCTTGATAGAGTTTGGAATGTTATATTTAGTATGAAATGCCTCAAAGTCATTTTTTGAGGTCATTTTGTACTCTCACAAATGCCTAGACTTGGCTTATGAGAGAAAAGAATAAGAATAAGTGAAAGAGATAAATTTAAAAAAAATAGATTATCTGTAACGCAATTGATATATATATATATATATATATATATATATATATATATATATATATATATATATATATATAGAGAGAGAGAGAGAGAGAGAGAGAGAGAGAAATGGAAAAAACTTCGTACCCTTGGCTTTAAGTAAGGAGCCAAAGTGGTTTTTAAAAACCCTTATAGCTCTTATTGCCAAATGATTGGTGAACTGATGACTCTCTTAGAAAGAGATCCTCTTATCATGGCTCCTACGTTATGATTACGTGTGCATAGCCACATAATTATGATCCTACCAAAAATAAGTGGGGCGCGTGGAAGTTAATGAACCGCTAGTGAGAAAATCCACATCATACCAAAGAAGAATTGACCAAACCAAGCCTAAAGACTGATCACCCATTTGGGGGGGAAATTGAAGGGATTAAAATCCGTGTAGACCACATGGCGTGACACGTGGAACTTAGGGAAGTGAAATTTTCTAGCCTCCCAATGATCACAAACTAGATAAGGGTGAATAACTAGGGATAAGGATAATATGATCAGATGATGTCCTTCTATAACTTAATAACTTAAGAGATAAGGTTGAAGATAAAGGCCGACTACATAAGGAAATCTTAGACTGATAGTTAATATATTTAGAACTCTTGTATCTATAAATAGGATAACCCTAACATTAAAAAGATATATAACACAACTTTTTACCTATAACTTGGACTCTCATCTATCATTCCATGTTACCCAAAGTCATCTTTTTTTCCTTTGAAATAATAAAATATCTCTCCCTCCTTTCACCATCGACGTAGGTAGGCCAACCTACTAACACTATTTTATTATGTGGGTTATGTGTTTCTTTGCATAATATCTATGAACTTATTATTTTAATGCAGTATAATTCACTAAAAATATAAATTTTGTAATATATTAAGGTGGGCTAGACTCCCGTGACAACTTTTGAGACGTTGAGTCCATCAAGCCAAATAGACTTGATTCGTTATGACTGAGGCGCGATCTAGTTTAGAATAGATGAATCTTGAAGATTGAAAATCATGCACTACTGCTTATTTGAAGACTTCCATTGCCATGCATACACATTGAAGTGAAGACTATATACTTTTAGTATATTGTGAATTAAATATGTCTAAACACATACACATGCAAAAAAAAAATTCGAAAATGTGTGAGGATGTTTTAAAGTTAATGGAACAAGTGTTTAAATTAGCTTAAAATGTCTTTGAATTATTTTTAAGGATTAGTAAAGCCTTTTTGAATTATTAAAATCTTTTAAAAAAGTTTGTCGGTTTTAACCGTTCACACGACTCTAAATAAAGCCCATGCACATGATGCGTTCACACGGCTACAAAAGGATCTCATGCCCATGGACAAGGCCATGATTCCACATTGCATGCAATCATGTGCATGGTTAGATCTAATTATGCGTACATTGGCATTAGATTTTGGAAAAATCCTTTTTAAAGGCCAAGTTTCCTCTCATTCTTTGGATGTTTGGAAAAACCTCATAACTAAGATACATTCATGCGAGAATTTTTCAAGTTGAGATCATTTTAGCTTTGATTATGTTCCCAATTTTACTTGTTCCCTCAAAAATTGTCAAAACTTAGATCTATACTTGATCTATGCCTTTGAGAGAGAATTGAAAGTATTTAGGTTCAGTTTTCACATAGCCTATTGATTTCAAATAAATTTATCTTTAAATTTAGGATCATCTACTCCTAAATGTAAAAGAGGAGGAAGTTCATTCTATTGGAGAGATTGGATTATGGTGCAACTTCCAAGGAAAATAATATAATTCTTTATTCACGGTGTGGAGCTCATTGTGGATTCTCACTGACCATGGAGATGAGTTGAAAGGTTCATAGGTGCTACATGATATCGATCGTGTGAGAGGTATCTTATTTCCTTTTGTAAAATTACTTTTCAATCAGAAATAAGAATTCGAGTACGCCAAGGTTTTTTACCCCTAGGTGGGGGTTTTTCCTTGTAAATCTATCTTATAATTAATTGTGACTGATCTATACTCATATGCAAACATGTGATCATACACATCACGTAGATTTAAATTGAATCTAATCATTTGAACTAAAATCGACTTAGGTATGTTAGATCTAATTTTGTTCATCTAGATTTACCTAATTACATTGTTGTGTGTGTAAGAGAGCCCTTTTCTTTGGGGTATGAAAGGAGACATTAATTTCTCCTATCATCTAGGTGTTTATTGTAAAACTAAGGCATAACCTCTATTGATGATGATTAAAAAGGTACTTTGCTAGAGTGATAATAAATAAAACTCAATAATGAGGGGAAAATATTCTTAAGACAAGAAATTAGCTACAAAGAACACAATAAATAACGTGGTTCACCAACTTAACCTACGTCCATAGGAGCTCGAGTTATATTTCACTTAGAATGGAAATCAATGCTTATTAGAGTTCAATCTCAATAAAACTTCTCTTCTCCAAGTACTGAAGTCTGTTATGAAATCTCCCTTCCTTTTGTGTGTACTCGTTTTTAAGTGTTGTTGTCTTTTTCTGCTATGAGTCTTATTCGTCTTCAATGGAATAAAGTAGCATATATAGTCTCAGTCTCAATTTTGTGGGACCTTGGACCCATTTTCCTCATTTTAGATCCTTTCATTGGTAAACCACTATCATGTAATGGGGGACGCAATCATTAATCGTGGTATAAAGTTATCTTAAAACATAGAAAAAAGTATTACTTTAATAAAACGTGCTGATTTCAATGCCCCATACATGATACAATTTATGTCGGCATGGGATAATATATAAAAGGGATATTCTTTTATGCCAAATAATGCTTTTTGCATCAGTATCTTTTTACAACTCATGAACACTTTTGGTCATGCAAACTTGTGGTTACTCGGAACATGCTCCTTTGGGTGAGCTATTTCACAGCATGCCTGATCATGTGGAGTTGTTTTGGTCTCTGTGTTCTTGGGAGAATTTTCTTTGGGAACCCTCCAAACCAGGTTAATTCAGGGTGCCTTGAGCTTCATCGGTTTAGCCAAACTTGATCATTCAAGTGTTCTGATTATTCTTTTCCATCTAACATTATATTTGAAACACCTTATACCTTTGACTTACTTAAGTCTATATTGTATAAGTGTTCAACTAATTTGGAAATAGTGACAAAATTGGTTGTCCAACCTAGAATCCAAAGAACCTCAGAATTATTCCTCTCTAATCCTCTTCAATAATCCAAGAAGGTATAAAATTGAATCACACTACACACATTAGAAGTGCATACATGTGTATATATTGCTTAAAATTGATTGTGTGATTAATCCCCCTTAAAATGGTGCTTTAATTACTTTTTGGGAATTTTTAAACATTTTTTAAACAATTTTAAAATAATGTTTTCATTAATTAAAATGTGATTATAAAATTTGTGGGGTTAATTTGCTATTTTGAAAACTTCATTTTTCATTGGAATGTTTGATTGGGTAGAATCTCAAAGCGCTAGAGACTTCAGGGTGCTGCCTGTAATTAGTTTGGACGCACGTTTGTGAGCCACTTAACTGCCAACACTTGTCATCCTCCTGATGTATCAGTTTGTGTTTGTTATGTGAGAGGGTTGGCTGGTGGATTGTTGATCGTTGGATCAAAACTTATCGATGGTCTGCATGTGTTTTAAACCTATCCCTGTGCCATCTTATGAACCAATCACATTCGACTTAACCACCGCTGTTTTATAACCCTTAGATCTAGTCAATATCAGGAAGACTTGATCTCAGCCCTTGATTCCCTTTGAATCTCCAGAACCTTCCTCTACCCCTATATAAACCCTCTACTTCTCTACCTTTCGAGACTTTTGGGCATTCGTCATTTCTGAGAGAAAAAAATAGAGAGAAGAGAGAAGTGAGAGAGAAGAGAGAAAAGAAAAGAGAGAAGAGAGAGAGAAAAGAAACTGTGTTAGCCAAACCCTAACCCTAACCCTAAACACTTCATTTCTGAATCAAACCTTCGTATATTCACAACCCCAAACAAAACCTTGAGTGTTTGAGAGAGAGAGTGGTTTGTTCATATTGAAGATGTAAACTCTTTGTCTATGATCTTGTTAACAACTTAAACATACGTGTGAAGATCTGTGTTTCTTTTTCATGGAAACTTTAGATCTACACTCTGCATGTTACATTTCACCTGATCTGCATATTTCTTTCTTGATTTAAGAAAATCATTACTGATTTAGTTTCGAAAATGTTTTATGGTTTCTATTCTTACGAAACTTAACCTTGACCTAGTTAGATTCACACTTGGAGGTTTTCAATCTCACAAATATTTTTAAAAACAGAGATTGATTAAGATCTTGACCGATTTTAAAGCAAGATGTCTGTGGAATCTGGGATAAATTAAAGGTAAAAAAGGTTTCTAGTTCTGTAAGAAAGAAAGAAAAGAAAATCACATCATATAGTCTTTATATGTAATTTTCTAGGACTGTCTGTAAATGTAAGTGTGTGTGAGTTCATGAATGTTGATAGGAATCACATCACAAAAACTTAACACACTACTACACTGGAAGTGTTGTGAATAAGATCAAAGATTATTGAGTCGACGTAAGGAAGCTAAAGCAAATGAAGTTATCAAACTGGAAGAACATCATCAATAATCAGATCTATGAGAAGTTAGAAGGACACCAAGTGGGGTATATTCCTAAACTTAGAATAGGTTGATTTGTGTGCATGTGTGTCGTATTGTTTGTAAGTATTATTTGTTGTTAGTGGATTTTTACTTTCGTGACTTAGAAGTCACCGTGTATGTTTCCTCTATTGGGAGAGGTTTTACCACGTTAAAAATTGTGTGTTGATTATCTTCATCTACTCATCTCATTCTATAGTGTGCTGAATTTTTGAAACTGTCTTAGTTTTAAAAACTGATTACAAAGTCTTGATTACTCTCGTACATAAGTTTTTGTAAACACAACTTGTTGTTTATAATTTTTATTTTCAAAAGAAAAGGGTTTCTTCAACAAACATCTCGGAGTTGCTTATACAGTTTAATCTTGTATTAAACGGCATTAGCAACGTTTTTCAATTGGTATCAGAGCACTGTTAACTTTTATTTCAAAAAGATCTTGTGTTTCTGAAATCGTTTTCTGAAAAACCTAACTATGGACGAGAAGAATGAAAGGTTTGGTAATCTGTCCAGACCTCCACTCTTTGATGGAAACAACTTTACTTACTGGAAAGTAAGAATGGTTGCCTTCATCCAAGGGACTTTAGGAGATGATGTCTGGGACATTATTGAAAATGGATATACTTATCCTACTAAACCAGCCACTGAAGGAAGTGATGAGAGGGTAAAGAAAATCTTAAGTGAGTTTACCCAAGAAGAGAAAACTATTTCTCGCAATAAAAATAAAGGAAAGAATGCCATCTTTATGTCTATTAATGAGTATGAGTTCAAGAGAATCTCATCTTGTGCCACTTATAAGGAAGCTTGGGACACATTAATCACTGCCCATGAAGGAGACTCAAGAGTTAAAGCTGCTAAAGCTCAAATGCTTACCCAGCAGTACAACTCTTTGATTATGTCTGAGTCTGAGTCTTTTGATGACTTTTACATGAACTTAACTGATATCGTTACTAAGTTGCATGCTAATGGTATAACTTATGATAGGAATGAGATTGTTTCTAAAATCCTAAGATCATTACCACAAAAGTTTGACAGTAAGAGGTATGATATTGAGGAAATGAGTGATCAAAACCTTACCCCTGAGTTACTCAGTAGCAAACTCAGAACTGTGGAAATGGAATTAGACTTTAAGAAACAATTAAATCATTCTCAAAGAAAACAGCCCAACTCTAACTTGAGTTTTGCCTCTAAGATATCTAAACTTGAGACTAATTTGATCAACTCTGACTCTGATGAGGACTGTGATATAGACAAACTAGATAATCAGATTGCCTTAATGTCAAAACAATTTAAGAAAATTGTTAAATTTAGAAACAAACAGGCATCTAAACAAGGCAAGCCTAATTAGCCTACTTTGTCTAATCCCAAACCTCATGAGAGAGGTCTTGACAAACATCCTAAGGACAATAACTCCAGACCCAACAGAGACCTTAAAAAGATTGAATGTTTTAGATGTGGGAAACTAGGTCACATTGCTCACGATTGCAGAGTTAATCTGAATAAAGCCAACACACACAATAGAGCCAATGTCTGTAAAACTTGGGATGATTCAAGTGACTCTGATGAAGAGGAACTTGAGTCATCAAATGTACTTGACCCCTGCATGTCCTTTTATGCTAAGATCATTTACAATGATGATATGCCTGTGTGTGATAATGATGCTCCTACTCCTGCTTGTGTGAATACTGCTTTGACTGGCCTAGATGCCTTGTTATCTGAAAATGTTGCTAGTTCTAGTTGCGTGTGTGTGAGTCAAAGTGATCTCGATAACGACGATGTAAATGGGTGCGTGAGTACTAAAACTGAATCATTAGGGGCCACTACACACACGTCACTTAGCGACTCAGACACAGATGACCTCCCAGATATCCATACTTTGTATGCTAAAACTCTTAAAAAAGGCACTAGACTGGAGAAGACTGTTAGAGACCTGACTAAGAAATTAGATGATCTAAGTCTTATTGTGAAGCTGAATGCCGAAGAGTACACTAACCAGTGTCTGTCTCATCAATCTGAAATTGAATCTTTTGATCAAAAATTAAAAAGTTGACTAAAACTAATGAAACCCTGGAAATGAAATACAAGGGAACATTAGTAGAACTGGAGGAAGCAAAAACAAAGACAGCTACTGTTTTCAAAAAATTTTCTAAGTTTGAAAACAATTCAAATTGTTTTACTGACTTTGTTGTTGACTCCAAGACCAATTCTGATGATAGAACCGGTATTGGATTTTGTCCTAAGAATAAAACACAAACTATAAATCTTGAACCTATTAAGTTTGTGTCTGGGGACAAAAGACCAATTGAAACATGTCCAGATTTTCATTTTATTAAAAAGGAATTTGATCAAAAGCAACAACAGAAAGATATTGGAGAGTCTAGTAATTCTAAGGCTGACACTACACTTAAGACTAAATACGCCTGTCCTTTGATCAGAAAGGCTGAATCTACCTATAAAACCATCCCTCCTAGGAATAGCACTACTGAACAGAATGCTGTTAAACCCATCTTTAGAAGTTTTCCTAAGGAAGTTCATCCCTCAAGCAATCAATATTGCTCCTATTGTGACATTTATGGTCATTCCTTTGAAGGTTGTTATGCTAGGCGTCTAAACACCCCTGTGTACAACACTTCTGCCTACAAGAACTTTAACTATTCTAGGCAAAATCGTAACCATTATGTCCTTCCAAGACAACCTGATAAGAACTCTAACTACAGGAATAGAAAGACCAAAACTAAGAGTTCATTTAAGATAAAGGCTCCCAGAAACTTTCCTAAACCAAAAGCTCAAATTTTCCACAATAATCAGTTTGTTGCTCCAAATGTTTTTCGACAAAAAGCTGTTTCTCGAAAATTTTATCAAATGAGGGCAAACTTGCGCAAAATTAAAACTAGAGCTATTTGGGTTAGAAAAGATGATCTTATATCCCAAATGAAGTGTAACATTGTTATCACTGCTTTAAAAGCTGAACACACTTCATCTGGTTGGTATTTAGATTTAGGATGCTCCAAACATATGACAGGAGATGAAACCAAACTTTTAAACAAAACCAGATTTGCTGGTGGCAAAGTAGTTTTTGGTGACGGAGTTTCATCCCAGATCATAGGTAAAGGAACCCTAAAAGAAGAGGGAATACCTACTCTAGAAAATGTACTATTAGTTAAAGGCCTTAAAGCCAACCTCCTAAGTATATCACAATTTTGTGACTCTGACCATACAGTTACCTTTTCAAAGAACAATTGTAAAATTCTAAATGATAAAGGTGAATGCATTATTACCGGATTTAGAACACCTGACAATTGTTATACTGTCAAGACTGGTTCTGAAACCTGTAACATTGTCAGAATGGATGACAATGAAATCTGGCATAATCGTATGGGTCACTTAAGTTATGATATCCTTGGTAGATTGTCTAGTCAAGAGATTGTTAGAGGAATTCCTAAAATTAAACCTATTTCTAGTGTTGTCTGTGGTCATTGCCAGGAAGGAAAAATAGTTAAGACTTCGCATAAAAAGGTTAAAGACATTCTCACCTCTAGACCTTTAGATCTCATCCATATGGACCTTATTGGTCCCTCTAGAACTGCTAGTCTTTGTGGACACAGTTATATCCTTGTCATGGTTGATGATTTTACACGATTCACTTGGGTTGCCTTCTTGAAACATAAATCCGACACGTTTCAAAATTTTTTGAAAATTCTATTAAGAATTGAAAATGAGAAGGACACACAACTCAATCGCATTCGTACTGATAGAGGGGGAGAGTTCATAGACACAGGAATAGTTGAATATTATGACTACAACGGTTACAAACACGAATTCAGTGCCCCTAAGGCTCCTCAGCAGAACGGTATTGCCGAAAGGAAAAACCGAACTCTTCAAGAGATGGCACGTGTCATGCTGCATGCCAAATCTCTACCTAAATACTTCTGGGTAGAATCTATTAGAACTGCATGTCATATTATTAATAGGGTTTACCTTAGGAAAAACACTAAACAAACCCCTTATGAGTTGTGGTACGGTAAGAAGCCTAATCTGAAATATCTAAGAACTTTCGGAAGTCAGTGTTATGTCTATAAAGACAGAGAACATTTGTCTAAATTCGAGACACGTGGTGATAAAGCCATCTTTTTAGGTTACTCTCCAAACATTCGTGCTTATCGTATATACAATCTGCGTACTAAGACCCTTATGGAATCGATAAATGTAATTGTAAGCGACACTATTGTCGAAAATAAGATATCTGAATCACCTATTATGATTGAATCTGAAAATGATTTCAAAACTGATTCACCAGAAATAGATGACTCATTACCTATTAAGAGCCCTGAATTACCTGGATGGGTCTCTAAAGATCATCCCATTGACAACGTGGTCGGTAATCCTAATGAGCCAGTTCGTACTAGATCCCAGTTAAGAAATTATGCTAATTATGCATGTTTCGTCTCCCTTGTGGAACCGAAAAATGTTAATGAAGCATTGAATGACACACACTGGATTTCTACAATGCAGGAAGAACTTTTACAATTTGTCATTCACGATGTCTGCTATCTTGTATCGCGGCCTCAAAACAAAAATGTTATTGGGACACGTTGGATCTTTAAGAACAAATCTGATGAAAATGGGGTAATCCTTAGAAACAAAGCTAGATTAGTTGCTCAAGGTTACTCACAAATAGAAGGGATAGATTTTAGCAAGACGTTTGCCCCTGTCACTCGTCTTGAATCTCTTCGACTTCTTTTCGCCATAGCATGTCACTTAAAATTTACACTTTATCAAATGGATGTCAAATCTGCCTTCCTCAATGGAATTCTGTCCGAAGAAAAGTATGTAGAACAACCCAAAGGGTTCATTGACCCTAAATACCCTAACCATGTCTTTCGTCTAAAAAAGGCTCTGTATGGCTTAAAACAAGCTCCTCGAGCTTGGTATGAACGCCTTTCCAACTTTTTGTTGGATAAGGGTTTTAAGAGAGGAGGAAATGACCAGACTCTCTTTGTCAAACATTTTGACAAAAACATTATTATAGCCCAAGTCTATGTAGACGACATCATTTTTGGGTCTACTTCAAACTCTGAAGTTAAATCTTTTTCTGCTATTATGCATAAGGAGTTTCACATGTCCCTTATGGGGGAGCTACAACTTTTCTTAGGATTTCAAGTAAAACAGAATTCTGATGGTCTATTTGTCTCTCAAACCAAGTATGCCTTAGATCTTGTTAAGAAATTTGGTTTAGATAATGCTAAAGTTGCCAAAACGCCTATGAGTACTACTGTTAAATTATGTAAAGATGAAAATGGAAAGTCAGTTGATTCCACACTTTATCGTAGTATGATTGGTAGCCTACTCTATCTAACTGCCTCGTGACCAGATATAATGTATGCTGTATGTCTGTGTGCTCGTTACCAGAATAACCCTAAAGAGAGCCATTTATCCTGTGTAAAACGTATAATAAAGTACATAAAGGGCACTCTTAATCTTGGACTTAGGTATACTAAGGATACCTATAGCACCATCATAGGGTATACTGATGCTGATTGGGCCTGGTGTACTGATGATAGTAAAAGTACATCAGGTGCCTGTTATTATGTCGGCAATAATTTAGTTGGTTGGAGTAGCAAAAAACAAAATTGCACATCTTTATCTACGACTGAGTCCGAATATATAGCAGCAGGAAGTTGCTGTGCTCAATTGTTATGGATAAAACAAATGTTAAGCGACTATGGGATTAAAGAAGATCAGTTACAATTGTACTGTGACAATCAAAGCGCTATTAACATATCTAAAAACCCGATTCAACACTCGCGAACTAAGCATATTAAAATAAGACATCATTTTATACGCGAACTTGTTGAAACTAAGGAGTTAGAAATCCACTACCTGCCTACTGATCTGCAACTTGCAGACATGTTCACTAAACCTCTAGACTATAACAGATTTCTGTATTTGCGAAATTCTATAGGTATGGTATGTGCTGAATAAACTCTTAAGACCTTAAGTTTTACCCTTTGTCCATTTGAGACAAAATGGGGGAGAAATTTGAGTCTTAAGGTTCTTTGTTTTCTTCACATTTCATCTAAACTTCTTGATCTTAGTGTGCATATTTGCAGGAATCTCTTCTACTGATTGTCTACCATTTCTAGTGTACAAATTTTGTAAATAGTTGAGTTATGTAATTTTTGACTTTCTAGGAAATGGGTAGATAGTTCCTTTTGTATAGGACTAGGTTTTATTTTTTTTGGTTCCCTAAGAGTTTAAGCTAACTCAAAGGAGATTTTGTCTCATATTTCCAAAGGGGGAGATTGAAGCACCTTATACCTTTGACTTACTTAAGTCTATATTGTATAAGTGTTCAACTAATTTGGAAATAGTGACAAAATTGGTTGTCCAACCTAGAATCCAAAGAACCTCAGAATTATTCCTCTCTAATCCTCTTCAATAATCCAAGAAGGTATAAAATTGAATCACACTACACAGATTAGAAGTGCATACATGTGTATATATTGCTTAAAATTGATTGTGTGATTAATTCCCCTTAAAATGGTGCTTTAATTACTTTTTGGGAATTTTTAAACATTTTTTAAATAATGTTTTCATTAATTAAAATGTGATTATAAAATTTGTGGGGTTAATTTTCTATTTTGAAAACTTCATTTTTCATTGGAATGTTTGATTGGGTAGAATCTCAAAGCGCTAGAGACTTCAGGGTGCTGCCTGTAATTAGTTTGGACGCGCGTTTGTGAGCCACTTAACTGCCAACACTTGTCATCCTCCTGATGTATCGGTTTGTGTTTGTTATGTGAGAGGGTTGGCTGGTGGATTGTTGATCGTTGGATCAAAACTTATCGATGGTCTGCATGTGTTTTAAACCTATCCCTGTGCCATCTTATGAACCAATCACATTCGACTTAACCACCGCTGTTTTATAACCCTTAGATCTAGTCAATATCAGGAAGACTTGATCTCAACCCTTGATTCCCTTCGAATCTCCAGAACCTTCCTCCACCCCTATATAAACCCTCTACTTCTCTACCTTTCGAGACTTTTGGGCATTCGTCATTTCTGAGAGAAAAAAATAGAGAGAAGAGAGAAGTGAGAGAGAAGAGAGAAAAGAAAAGAGAGAAGAGAGAGAGAAAAGAAACTGTGTTAGCCAAACCCTAACCCTAACCCTAAACACTTCATTTCTGAATCAAACCTTCGTATATTCACAACCCCAAACACAACCTTGAGTGTTTGAGACAGAGAGTGGTTTGTTCATATTGAAGCTGTAAACTCTTTGTCTATGGTCTTGTTAACAACTTAAACATACGTGTGAAGATCTGTGTTTCTTTTTCATGAAAACTTTAGATCTACACTATGCATGTTACATTTCACCTGATCTGCATATTTCTTTCTTGATTTAAGAAAATCTTTACTGATTTAGTTTTGAAAATGTTTTATGGTTTCTATTCTTACGAAGCTTAACCTTGACCTAGTTAGATTCACACTTGGAGGTTTTCAATCTCACAAATATTTTTAAAAACAGAGATTGATTAAGATCTTAACCGATTTTAAAGCAAGATGTCCGTGGAATCTGGGATAAATTAAAGGTAAAAAAGGTTTCTAGTTCTGTAAGAAAGAAAGAAAAGAAAATCACAGCATATAGTCTTTATATGTAATTTTCTAGGACTGTCTGTAAATGTAAGTGTGTGTGAGTTCATGAATGTTGATAGGAATCACATCACAAACACTTAACACACTACTACACTGGAAGTGTTGTGAATAAGATCAAAGATTATTGAGTCGACGTAAGGAAGCTAAAGCAAAGGAAGTTATCAAACTGGAAGAACATCATCAACAATCAGATCTATGAGAAGTTAGAAGGACACCAAGTGGGGTATATTCCTAAACTTAGAATAGGTTGATTTGTGTGCATGTATGTCGTATTGTTTGTAACTATTATTTGTTGTTAGTGGATTTTTACTTTCGTGACTTAGAAGTCACCGTAGATGTTTCCTCTATTGGGAGAGGTTTTACCACGTTAAAAATTGTGTGTTGATTATCTTCATCTACTCATCTCATTCTATAGTGTGCTGAATTTTTGAAACTGTCTTAGTTTTAAAAACTGATTACAAAGTCTTGATTACTCTCGTACATAAGTTTTTGTAAACACAACTTGTTGTTTATAATTTTTATTTTCAAAAGAAAAGGGTTTCTTCAACAAACATCTCGGAGTTGCTTATACAGTTTAATCTTGTATTAAACGGCATTAGCAACGTTTTTCAATATTAACTCTTTTTTTCCTTATTGAAGTATCTTATCTCTGAGTAGGGATTTCTACAAATAAGCCCCTCTTACATTTTCTCCCTCATAGAGAAAGTTGTTATTTAAACAAGAAGTTTCTGTACGAAACACCTCGTTCAAGTATTATGTATCTTTGAAATACTTTGGCTAGGTAAGTCGAAACATCTTCAATCTTAATGGTTCATTATTCATAAATTCTCCATTTAAAATCCTGAATAGAGGAACCTTTGTGCGATGAAGATCAATTGAAGAACCTTCCACCAAAGAAAATCTTGTCAAAGAACCTTGTCTGTACACGTGTTACTTTATGCACACTTGTGTTTCACACGTGTGAACTGTTAGTTTGTATATCCTCATATTGAATTCTAAGATCGCTAATTCTTACATCGCCATCACCTTTTTTCCACATGAGCCATGAGATAACTTTTGAGGCATTGGGTTATGCAATCATCATTAATTCAAATGGCCGTTTTATTTTAATAAACCTTCAAAAGCTTTTAAATAACTAGTTATTTGTAAAACCCTATAAAATCTTTTCTCTCTTCAAAATCTTCTAACTCTCTACCGCCATTAAAGCTCTCAAACCTTATTCTTCTGTAAAAAAACCTTCGTCTGTTCTTTTCTCTCTTTAGTGATCGTAATCTATTTTGACCCCCATTTATAACCTTTTTGAACCTTTCTTCTTTTTATACTCTTTTCTTCACAATAATGGCTTTATCAGGCAAGGTTGTGGAGGTTTTTGGTAAGGGCTCAGGTGGAGCTCCATCATCTAAAGTACCAGAAAAAGAAACTTTATTTAACAGCCATCATCGTGCTCCCTACTTTAGGGTGAATAGTAAATTTTGGGAAGATGGCATTGCTGTTTATGCACATTTTCAAGGTAGTGAAGATCCGTTGATTTTAGATGATCAGCCAAAAAATCAATCTGAGGGAGGTGATATTCCTCCTTATGGTATTTTAAGACTTCGATTAGACATGGGAGATTTCCTCTATTACAATATTGATTTTGAGGCCGCAAGTGGGTTCCCTTGAGGTTTTTGCTGCTTGGACCACTTTTATCGATAAAAAATATGATAAAACTATTCTCTAAGTTGGGCTTGATTCCTCTTATTGGTTTGTGGATTTCACCCTTTTTAAAAATAATTCTTCACTCCAACTATCGATTTCAAGGTTAATTATTTATCTCACTCTTTTGTGACATCTTGGGGTGAGTTCACAGTCATCTTAGAAGATGTCTGTGAACTAATGGGGATAGGGACCTGTAGTGCTGCTCCTTATAACGATGAAACAATGGATAAGGAGAAGGTTGAAGGTAGAACAAAGCTTGATAGATTGTTTCGTGAAAGCATTGTTGATTCTTCAAAGGCCACTTTTGGTCAACTGATCAAGTATTAATACAACGTTCCTCTAAAGACAATGAAGTAGCAAAAGGATAAGGGTATAATAACCGAATTACCATTTGGTCTTGGAAAAGATCAGTCATCAGATCTTAGATGCCTACCTTTTATATCTGCTTTTTTTTCCTTCGTGGAAAGCCCAATGCCATACATGAAAAGACTTGATAAACTTCCTAGTTAGGGGTGCTCTTGGATTGATTATTCCTTCAGTTGATATAACATTTAGTTTCGTGTATATTTGGTTGGACAAGACTTATTTTAACATGGATCGTTCCATTGGTAGACATGATGTCTCCAACTTTTGCAACACAATACTTTTGATGGGGTTCCTCTAGAGTAGGTTCCCCAATATTTCCCTAAATGAGATCCTAGTTAATAAATTTCCTGTTAGGCGGATAAGATTACTATGTTGGAACCATAAACAATTTAATAATGATCTCCTCCCTTTGATTGATGTCGATAATGATTTTGTTGATAGAACTTACTCCAGAGAAACTATTGCAAAAACATGGTCTTTCTTAAAAAAATAAAGCTTACATGATTGATTCAATCAACTCTGAGGCATTTGTAATTGACGATCCTTATTTACCTGCAGTACTTCTACTTACACCTAGTCATCTTCCTTCCTTTACTGAGTGGGAGAAAGAGAGTTAAGATTATAACCCTGATCGTTGTTTTAGGAAATTTTGTTTTCCCTAAGGTACCCCCTGCCCTTTTTTTAAAATAACAGAATCGATGAATCTTTTTATGATGCATGCCTTGACTTCAATTGTGTTGCTTATTTTCTCTTTGTGAAGAGTTTAATAACCAAATGATTATCCCTGAGAAGACAATGGATGGTGATGTATTAATTGGTTGGCGTTGTTATTTCTGGCCATTCCAGCTAAGGTAGTTTAAAGCTTGCATGAGGAGTCAACTAGTTTATCCCGCTGTGGAATGTTTTAGTCCCAATGAAATTGGCCTTAAGAATAACTCCGTTGCTGGTGTGGAGTCTGAACTGAGCACCACTAACAATTAACTACATATAATGTTTCCTCCTTTGCTCTCAGTTAGTGAGATTGTTAAAGGGGAAAGAAGGGCAAGAAAACTAAGAAAGTGGGCGTTAGTGCAAAAAGAAAATATCCATCGAATGATGATACCTCTAAATCCAAAACTCCTTAGAAATACAAAGTAACTTGTGGTTTAGCTAAGGTGGCTAGTATACCCCTAGAAGCTGTTACCCTTACATATCTAGATCTTGTGAAAAAGTCATGCTTAATGGTAGTTGATTTTCTATCTAGAATGGGCCCATTCCAGTTAGTATGGATAATGTTTTAGCTAGTTTAGAAAGATGTCACCCTACTTATGATTTCACTATTTCTTAGGTTCATCAAAAAAAAAGTTTCTCGATAAGTTCCAATGGAGGAAGGTACTTTAATGATATGCCTCCTCAATGAAAATAATATTTGAGGAAGAAATTGAGCCAGGCACATGTAATAATAACTTTAACTTCTTTTTCCTAAGGTTACTCTGAGCACCCTTTAAATGATAAACTAGATGATGTTATGGAAGATATTTCCATACGTGATGTTCTTCCTGGGAAATCTCTGCCAGCCAAATCAATAAGTCCTCTCTAAGTGTTGAACTTATTTCTTTAAGGAAGAAGTACATTTTATAACATTTTCTTTGTTTTTCTTTTGTAGGATACTCCTTTACCTCTAAAGGTATGTATAGATATTAATGATAGCCCTCCATACAAAGAAAGATTAAATCCATTCAATGAAGATACCTTCATTGCACCTCCTCCACTGCCCCATTCTTTAATGGATGGGCTTACAAACTCTTCTTCTTTGAGATTAAATCCATGTGAGAATGCCACAGCAAAACAATGAACTTCTTGTTTGAGGGATGTAGAAGTAAACCCAAACTTCTCTTATTCAAGGTGTAGAGATAAACCGGTGCCAAACACTCCAAGCAAGATATTTATATGGAAGCTTGGAATAAACAAACTATGGGTGTAAAACATAAGTGTTTTAAAGATTTTTCTTTGGCAAATGAACACTCAAACATGAACTTTTTCTTCTTTGAATTTTTCTCTCAAACTCTCTCTTGGAGATGGAAGGGTATGAAAAAGTTAATCCAAAAATGTTGGTTCCCGCAGTAATAAAATCTGGCAAGAGATAGTGGGGTAAAGTAGTGGGAAAAGTGGGAAAACTATCAAAAACTGCCCAAATAACTGTTCCCGTCAAATTTCGTTCGAATAACTTTTCATTCCAACGGGTCGTTTGAACAAGATGCCAGTTCATTCGAACGACATGGCAATATCGTTAAAACAAGATTCCAGTGTGGTTCAAACGACGTGTCAGAAAAATGAAATATTAATTTTTAAGCCTAAAACTTTTTATGGAAAGTTCTAAAAAATATTTTCTATGTAAAAAAAAAGTCGTTAAAATTAATTTATAAAAATTATAAATTACACCGAATAAAACTTGTTCCAAGCTCTTATATAAATATATAATGCATTCATACCTTAGGATTAAACGGAACAAATGTTGTTGACGTAGAAACGAGGCACTAGGATTTCTCTTATTCGTGAGACCATTGTTAAGGTAATTGCCCTTTTAAAAAAAGTGCTATTATTTGCATATTTTTAAGCAAAGATGTAATGATCTCCTTCGATTTATGGTGTTTCATCCTGCCAGGAGTGAAGAGAGAGACCGGCTAGATCCTTCAAGTGAGGTTGATACGGTTTTAGTTCCCCTTTGTGAAATAGTAGAACCTTAAGCTTGTTCTGGTAATGAACCAGTTCAAGATTAAGGGGATGTGGTTCCTCCTCCTTCTTCTATTGATGATGTAACTCTTTATAAATTTCCTTATGACTTAGCTCAATTATTGAAAAGGTTTCTCTCAAAATTTACACATTATAAGTCAAATTAGTAGCAAACTACTAAGGTCTTCTTTAAAATTTACATTTTGTAAGTCAAGTTAGTATCTTACTACTAAGGTTTCTCTAAAATAATTTACACTTTGTAAGTCAACTTAGTGGCTTACTCTAAGTTTTCTCTCAAATAATTTACATTTTATAAGTCAACTTTGTAGCTTACTACTAAGTTTTTTTCCCTTAAAATTTTACACCTTTTAAGTCAACTTAGTAACTTACTACTAAGTTTTTCTCAAAGTTTTACTTTGTAAGTCAACTTAGTAGCTTACTACTAAGGTACTACTAAGGTTTTTTCTCAAAATTTGAAACTTTGTAATTCAAATTAGTAGCTTACTAATAAGGTTTCTTAAAAATAATTTACATTTTTTAAGTCAACTTAGTAGCTTACTACTATATTATTTTCTCAAAATTTTACACTTTATAAGTCAACTTAGTAGCTTACTATTAAGGTTTCTCTAAAGTAATTTACAATTTTTAAGTAAATTTAGTAATATACTACTAATTGGTTTTTTTCAAAATATAGATACAACAACTTGGTGACTCGACATCAATTGTGCTAAGGTTTTGGCTAACTCTTATGTTTCAACTTTCCTCGGCCTATTATAGAAAGCATCCCTCTCGAGGAACCTCCTCTCGTTATGCATTCTATTGAGGTGGATCTGGTTGCTCCAACTCATTTCCATTCGTCCTCTCATGATGACCAAGGTTCCATGAACAATGTGTAAACTGAGGAGAGTGAGTGTACTTTTGAGACTCTTTTGCTAAGCATGGCACCAAATCAAAATTGTCAATAGGTGCTTGAGTGTGGCATGATCATACAATGCTTACTTTATTTTGTGCTCGATCGACTTCTAATTTCTCACCCCAAGACTTTCACTACTAAATGTATGAGACCACACAACTTGATGATGTCCTATCATCTCCAAGGGAATGCTTCCGTTGTAGTTGAGATTGAGCATATTTCAACATCTTCATTAAATAGGTCTGTGCTAAATTCATCGGAAACCACAAAGCGTTGAGTAGAGATGGTTTTAATTTCTCTTGGTTGATCAACAAGTTAAGGGATTTGAAAGATCCTTAACTAGTAGCCTGCCATTCTAGCAATCTTAAACCTGTAGAGGATCTCAAGTCTAAACAAGAAAAGTTAAGAGAGCTCATTCCTCAGCTTGAGGAGTGTGATCAAGAAGTAGCTGTAGCTGAGAAGGATTGGTATGATGTCAAGAGAAAGCATGAACTCATATTTAAATGAAAGGAAAAGGTAGAAGTCAACATTTTTGTCATGTATGAGCATAAATGGAAGGTCGCTCAAGGTATAACTTCCTCAGTTGGAGAGAGCTTCTTCACTAATTACAGTTTAGGATTTTTATTAGGATAAACTCATTATCTTCCATCTCTAAGAAATATTCCTTTTTTGACTTGAAATTATCCCAATTTGAAATACAAAAAAGAATGTTTGTTCCTAGATCTCACGTGTGCATTTTATTCTTTACTTTAATACTGAACACATAAATATTACAAATTGATATGCTTTCTTCATAACAAGTGTCTTTTATCAAACATGATAAACTTTCAACCACTTGTTACTCACTTCAAAAGTCTTATTATCCTCAATTTATGAAATCAGATAATAACCGGAGTCATGTGATTCTCTGATAATATATGGTCCTTCCCAGTTTGCTGCAAATTGGGGCAAAGGAACTCATATAATATGATTAACAACAACGTTCAACACCAAATTTCCTTCCACAAACTTCCTCGGTCTCATAAGGTTCTCATAAGCTTTGGAGAGTTATTGAGTGTAAACTTAAAAGTGTTTCCTCGCATTGTCTCCATATTCATCAAATGCTTATAGTTGAACATGCATACTTTCAGGAAGCATATTGATTCGCAAGGAATATCTAGAAGATAACGCATCTAATTATATCGGGAGGATTGCTTCAGCTCCATAAACCAAGTAGAAGGGTGTGTAACCTATTAGATTCCTCTTGGTTAGTCGATATGCCCAAATCACTATAGGCAGCTTATCATCCCATGCACCAGGAAAATCTTCCATCATTTTGGCTAAAATGTTGACCAATTTTTTTATAGGTTTTTCTTGACCACTTCCTTTGGGATAAACTACCATTGAAGTATGGTGAATAATTAAATATTTATCAGTCAACATTGTCACCTCTTTATTGATAAATAAAGTTACATTATCCAAAATAACTTTGGGAGTGACAAATGATGTATTCTCTCATAAATTGTGCCACTATACCTTTTATTGATCTCTTCATGGGTACTGCTTCTTCCCACTTTATAAAAAACTCAGTTGCCATGAAAATCCATATTTCCTCCTTAATGGAGGTTTAATTATCCCCACAAAGTCAAACGACCAAGTACGAAAAGAATAAAGTGTTGCCAATGAGTGAAAATTAATCGATGGATCATGAATTAAATTGCCATATAGTTGGCAAGCTTTGCACTTTCGAATAAAATCACTCGAATCTTTCTCCATTATTGGACAATAATGGCCAAGTGTCATAAGTTTATCATATAATTTGTCTCCTCCAATGTGAGCTAGATCGTGACCTTGTTTGAGAATCTCTATTGGTGATGCATCATAAAGGTCTATTGGAATATCCTCATATATAAAGCTTATCCTCTAACAATTACAACCTTGGGACTCTTCTTTTAAGGTCTATGGCATCTGCTTTTTTTTTACAGGAACAACACCATCTATGATAAAATAAATGTAAGGCTACCTCCAATCCATTTAATCTTCCAGGAAATTTCACTAAGTTGGTTAAAAGAAGATTTGACATATATCACAATTTTGTTATTTTGTTTCTACATCTGGCTTCATTGTAGAGAAAAAATACCCATCTCTTTAGATTCTTCTATAGAGAGAAATCTCAGTGGTCTCATAATATTTCTTATGGGTTTCCTTTGACCTTCTTTGAGATTCTTTGGGGCCCCGGCTAACTAACCAACATTATTTTTGTAATATAAGCTTCCTTAAAGAAAAAAGAATTGTGCTAGTTCGGTGAGCTTCATCGAACCATCTATTATTTCTAGTTGCTTCCATATTTCTCTTCTCCAATATGATATATTGCTTGTGGGAAAGAGATGAAGCAGAAAAGATGGAGCAGTAGTGCGATGGATCACCACATATGTTGACTCACATTGCATAACTATCTTTTACACAATCTTAGCATAGGCATGGATATGTCGGTTCATCATTCTTAGATGTCTATTTTAATTTGATTTCATAAAATTGATCAATCAACCTCTATTGATTGTTCGATAAGGATCTAGGTTGAGGTGATTCAATGCGTATTCACCATTCATTTTTTGACCACCAAATTGGAATCTTCTTTGATGCAAAGTGAACAAATGCCTCTTCGAAAAGTCTCAAGTAACCCTGGAATCAAAGCTTTATACTTTTCTTAGTTATTTGAACAAAGAAAATCTAACTTAAAGGACAAAGATATCTCCTCCTTTCCTATAGATAAAATTACTCAATCTCCTCCTTTGCCTTTAGTCGATAAACTATCAAACTCCTTGGACCATTCCACCAAGTCTTCCACATAAATGTTGGCTTGCAAATCATCATCTTCATCAAGCGGTTAAAATAAACCTAAAAGAAAGATGACCAATAAATTTGCAAAGTAATGACTTTTAATTGAGCAAGGAACTATGCACTTCAAATCACATTCTAAAATAATGAGGAACCACCTTCCTATTCTTTAGAAAAAACTTAATTGGATCATACCTTATCATTATGTTGATAGTGAAAAATATCATATAATGCCTAAGTTTTTGACCCACAAAGACTAAGGCTAAATAATATCTCTCTATGCTTTTATATCTTGCCTCATGTCCATGGATAATCTTACTCAAGTAGTAAGCAAATCTCTCTTGTCAATCAACTTACTGTGTTAACATATCACCGATGGACCTTATAGTGGAGATTAGATAAACCAACAAAGGCTCTCCTACCTTAGGTGGAATCATCGTTTGAGGAGAGGTAACAAATATATTAAGATTCTCAAAATCTTCCTTGTTTGGTTCTTCCCATTTGAACTTCATGGTAGTCTCAACAACTCCAACACTTGATGGGTTATCTCAAACAGACCTGGCACAAATATTTTAAAGTAAGAAATATTTCCTAGGAAAATCTTTAGCTATTTTTACATATTTGGAAAAGGCATATCAAGAATGGATTTTTATTTGATTTGGTCCATCTGTAGTCCTTGTCGATCACTAACCAAACTCAAGAATTTTCCACTAGTTACACCTAAAGCACACTTGAGTGGGTTCCTCTTCATCTTGTACTTTCTGCATCTATTGAAAACTCTTCTGAAGTAAGATAAATAAGAATCCTCATTATTTTATTCAATGACTAAGTTGTCCACATAAAATTCCACGATGTCATGGAAAAGGTCATGGAAAATAGCCATCATTGTCTGCAGGTAAGTTACCCCTGCATTTTTAGACCAAGAGGCATTACATTGTACATGAAATTTCCTAAAGGAGTCTTGAAAGTTATCTTCTCCACATCATTTGGGTTCATCTTGATCTAGTTATAACCCACATAACCATCCATAAAGTTATACACTTCATAATTAGTAGTTGAATCGATCAAACTTTCAATTGAAGGTAGGGGAACTCATATTAGGGGCAAGCTCTATTAAGGTCTCTAAAACCAACACAAATGCGAATTTGTGTTTTATCTTTCTTCCCCACTGGCACAATGCTGGAAAGACAAATGGTATGTTGAATTGGCTTAAAAAATTTAGGTGTCAGCAATCGTTCTACCTCAGCTTTAATTTTTTAGGTCATGTTCAGGCTTATATGTTCTAGTTAACATCTTGATCGGTATTGTAATAGGTAGAATATTACACTCATGGAAAACCACTTCTTAATTTAATCCAGGCATCTCAGTGTACTTCCATACAAACTATATTTAAATTCATAAATGACCTTGATTAGCTCCAATTTATTTTCATCTTCCAGTGAATATTGGCCTTTGTTGATCGTTATCCTCAACTAAATCCACTTCCTCCAGCCCTTGAACTTGAGGTTTATGATGGTCTTGCACGTGTTCAGTCTCATCTTCATTTCTTTCACATATTCTTGAATGTTTGAATTATCAATGACAATACATTGTCCTTGATCATCAATAAAAAAATATTCATATTTTGGCTCATCTTCTTTAGGGTCTTTAGCTGCCCACTCACACCTTTAAAGGAGATATATCACCCTTACATTATTGATAACCACCTTATTTCATTGTCACCCAGTAGTTGATGGTGCTTTCCATTTCTTATAGTTCCCATTCTACTCTATCGCTGGTCTGTTAGCTCTACTTAATGCTTTCTTCCATTTCACCTTTTGCTCCATCAAGTCTATCCTTGGCTTCATTCTATTTGTAAAATGTTAGGAAATAGAATGAACTTTTGAAATAACTTGCAGCCGAACATTTTTACGAGGAGAGACTTGTCACCATTTTGGGCCGTAGTGAGCGAAGCTTCTGTCAAACGTAGTACTGTTAGGGCGTGTACAGTGAGGACACCATAATGTTTCCGAGTTGACATCGGAACGTGAGGATAACATGCAGGAAAATTATCCAAAGCCTTGTGGCAGTTACGATCAAATTTTGAGGATAAAATTTCGTTGTTAGGGGGGAAGAATGTAAAACCCCGTGCTTTCATTATTCATTGATTTTTGTGTTCTTTATTTTATTAATTTAATTGGGAAAAATTAAATTAAATTTTAGTAAATATTAATTAGCGAGATAAAGGATTACTGTTTATTATAATTATTATTAACTTGTGTGTGATAAGTAAATAGTTATGTGATTTATTATATACCACATATGAGTGATAGAGACCGTTTATTATTATATGTGGATAGGGTGTTACATTGACATATTGGGTATAATTTATGGGATATATGTAGGGTACGCACGTGTCGGGGCCGGTTAATGAGATGTTAGCATATTTACGGTTGGGTGACTCAGATGACCTTTTCAAGTGCACCGGTAATCCGGTAAGGGTTGAATAGTCCAGAATAAGTAGTTGGGTGTTATAGTTGGGTTTCGGGGGCATTTTAGACATAACGGTTCTCGTATAAGGGTAGGAGGGTCATTTTACACTTAGGGCTAAGAATGAAAACGGGATTAGGCAAATTAAAGGGATATTTAAGAGGTTGGGAAGGTGGATGGCAGTCCACCTTTCATATTTTACACAAGGTATTAAGAGAGAGAGCCCTAAAGAAGAGAAAAAGAAGAAGAAAGAAGAGGAAACTTGGAGAGGAGAAGAAAGAGGACTTAACCCGTCATTAAACTTGTAGGAGACGTCGGATTACAATCCACCAAGACAAGTAGATACTTGCTTTATGTCGCAATTTGATTGCAGGTATTTATTTTCATGATTATAGGTAGAAATATGAAAATTAAGATGTTAAAGATTGGAACTTTCTTAATTGATATAGATATTTATATGATAAAAGATTAGGGTTTATGAATAAATCATTAATGGAGATCAATCATACTTGAAATTTGAAATATATTTTGGGATTTAAATGAATGAACATGTAGAACTTATATATAAAGATTGTATCTTGACAATTAATTAATGGTGAGATTTCGACCCGATGGCTCGGTGTAAGGCATGATGCCTGGAGCCGGATAGCACACAAGGGATGCATACGTGAGGTCTCATCTCTGGGGATGTAATTATACATATATAGATAGTGATATATATGGATGTTTATATGATATAGTGAAAGTATCTATTAATAGCACAATGTTATGCTCATTACATGATTATTTATTTATGGCAAGGGTGTCGCTACAATTACTTAAGAACTTATACCTAAAAAAGGTAGTTAGACTTAACTAATAGAGGGTATTGGAGAGATTGGGCTTAGACAACAATTATATATCCTAATTAGACCGGGTAGTTTAATTAGGATAAATATAATGAGCAAGTTAGATGCGTACTATAGTTGAGAGGTGATTTTTATCTCAAGTGAGTGCGACCGATTAATTTTGAAAGTAATAATTGCAAAATATTTTTTAGTTTTCGAGCTTGACATGTAGGCTTTTATTTTATCCTTGTCTTTCTTTTTATACCCCAGGTGTGCAGCAGCAGCATCCGGGACCGCAGGGATAGATTCATTATTATCGCACCATAGTTGTGGACGTTACATCTTTATTTAGGTGCCTGAGCTTATTTCATCTAGGATCAGTCAATTTAATTTCAATTTTGGGCGTATTGCCTGTAGATGGATAAGATTTCATGTTAATGTAAGACAGTTATATTCTTGTACTAAGTTTTATTATTCAGTTTTATACTGTAAATGTTTTATTTGGTAACCGATGGTTTATTCAGTTCACTATAGGTTGGTTGTGAGAATATCTTGCTTTTATGCTTATTTATTGATATATTTCATATGCTAGTTCTTGTTTTGAGATTCATATGAGTAAATGCTCATTATGTGTTTCCTTATTATGGCTTCGATATTTCACATGCTTTCCTAACTCTTGTGATACAACACAAATATTGCATATTTCCGCCCTATATCTTTATGCATTCTAGCACTTTTATAGTCCTTAATGCCTATATTTATGCTCATTAACTAGACAACCTTGGATTTGAATATATACATGCTCTGCAGGGGTTAATTGTGCTTTTGTAGGTATTGGAATGCTAAAAGTGAGGTTCGCTTGCATTTCAGACAAGTTCCATCGCTGGATGCTACTTCAAGGGCATTTTAATCAATTCACACTTCATCTCCAGCTCATGGAAATTCCATGGATGCGTATTTTATTGAGTTAGCATCGCTTGGATGAAAATGGCACGTCGTTTAGAGTTTGGATGATGAAGTTATGGCCATTTCCGTAATGGACCTTTCCCCCCCTTCTTATGGATCAAGAAGACCAAGAAATAGAGTGTCGGTCGATCGCGGTTTGAATTTAAGCCTACGAATTGAGACAGAAGGTTTGGACCTGCTCAATCCATCGATCGATGATTTTGGTCGATCGATCGATCCTGCCAGATATTTGGCAATTCGTTCCTTTTCATTATCTTTTTTCTTTTCTTTTTTATTTTAATTCCAACTTACTATTTAAACCAATTTTTGGTTTCTATTTTAGGGATCTTACATTTTACATTAGGTTTAGGGTTTGTCTTGAGAGCTTTGCCCTACTCACCATTTCCTTTGGGTGTTTTACCCATTTTTATATATGTAAGCTTTCTAATTTAGTTTGTATTACTTAATTTCTTGCTTTGCACTTAATTTACATGCTTTCATAATTAGGTTTACTTTCTTTATTTACTTGCTTTGTAGTGTAGTTTTATAGCGTTTATGTACCGCTTTCATTTATCGCATTTTTATCATGCTTTCTATCTAAGTTACTCTAGGTTGTGTCGGATTGAACTCACCCCGGGTTGACATATTTCTTTGCTTTGGTGATGGAGTGTACGGGTCTATTTTGAGTGCGTAGTCCTAGTTATTACGCCTAGGAGATTTGATGGGGTATATCATGTATGCTCCGTGCTTACGACCTTGTATGCATAATTTTCGGGGTATTTGTTGACGTCAAAATCGCATTAGACTTTATGTGAATTTAGGGGTGTGACAACTCTTGATTTAATTAACTGTCGAAATGAGATGCGATCTTAATAACTCGTCGTCCCATGTAACCATTTTATACTAATTAACTCGGGTGAGGGATATTCGACGCAACCTATAGTTTTTACCACTTTTATTAGCCTAGTTTTCCCTTTGTGCATCTTTTTTTTTTTGTATAATCATCTCTTACATTTTTATTTAGGAATATTAAACCTTATAAATTCAAGCAACTCATCTCTGTGGATTTTCGATACCCGGACATGGCCGCTATACTCACCCATTGAGTGTAGTCATAAGTTTAGGTTTTTGTATAGAGTAGGTGAGCCGAATTCAAAATGACTGGCACGTAGGTGACGATCGCGCCGTGGTAAAACCCTGTCCTAACTCTTGCTTCACTAGTTCTCTATGTGATTGTGATCTTACTTATCATGATATATTCATTGTCTATGCTATTTCTTCTCTTTGTCTTTCCATGACAAAGGGGAAATAATTTTCCCATCTTCCTTTTGCCAAAAAAGGGGATGTATCAAAACTGGGCGAAATATCTATGATAGGGGGAGATGTTGTTTAGGGGGAGATATACTGTTCGTGTTTCTCACAAATATTGGATGATTTTGTTAGACTTCATATGTTCACATGCTTTAGTTAATCTATATCATTTTGATATTATCGGAGGATTCTCAAGCAGTGGAAATTCCTCTTTGTGCATGCTATTGCATGCGTGGTTTAATCCTCAATATTGACGATTACGACTCCAACCCATGTTCAAACATAACTTTTGCATTATTATTTAGTCCTGTGGATTTTGTACATTACCTTGTACTACATTCACTATATGGATAGTGGTGTGACTGTCTTGTAGGGGTAATAAGAAAATTTTGGGTTTTTGAGTTTTTACTATGGAATAGTCAAGGGGGAGATTAAAATGAAAAATTTGTAATATACTAAGGTTGGCTAGATTTTAGTGAAAAAGAATTTGAGTCGTTGAGTCCATAAAGTCAAATAGACTTCATTCATTATGAGTGAGGGGCGATCTAGTTTAGGTAAGATGAACCTTGGAGATTTAATATCGAAGATCATGCACTGCCGATCATTTGAAAACTTTCATTTTCATGTATTCACATTGAAGTGAAGACTATATCCTTTCAGTACATTGTAAATTAATTATGGATAAACAAACACACATGCACAAAAAGGTTTTGAATATTTGTGAGGATGTTTAAAAGTTGATGGAATAAGTGTTTTAATGATTAAAACAATCTCAAAGAACTTGATTTTTTTAATCTATTTTGGGAATTGGTCAAGCCTTTTTGAACAATTAAAACCTTTTGAAAAAAATGTTAATTTTAACCGTT
This sequence comes from Sambucus nigra, assembly GCA_949130495.1. Taxonomy (NCBI): domain Eukaryota; kingdom Viridiplantae; phylum Streptophyta; class Magnoliopsida; order Dipsacales; family Adoxaceae; genus Sambucus; species Sambucus nigra. The sequence goes on from OX422209.1 coordinate 605,776,545, forward strand.
CGCATGACTCTAAATTGAGCCCGCGCACATGACCCATTCGCACGGATGCAAAATGAGCCCCTGCACATGGCGAAGATCATGATTCCACACTGCCTATAATCATGCACACGAATAGATCTAATCATGCTCATGTTAGCATCAGATCTTGGAAAAATCCCATTTAAAGACCAAGTTCCCTCTCATTCTTTAGATATCTAAAAAACCTCATAACTAAAATACATCTCTAAGAGAATTTTCGAGATTAAGAGAATTTTACCCTTGCTTCTCTTTCCAATTTCACTTGTTCCCTCCAAAATTGTCAAAACTTAAATCTATAATTGATCTATGCCTTTGAGAGAGAATTGAGAGTGTTTCGGTTCAGATTTCACATATCGTATTCATTTCAAATTAATCTATCTTTGAATTGTGTTATCATCTACTCCTTGATAAAAAAAAAATAGGCGTAACTTCATTCTATTGTTGATATTAAAGGTGTGGCATGACTTCCAACGAAGATAATGGAGTTCTTCATTCAGCACGTGAAGCTCGTTACGAACTCTCATTGACTAAGGAAAAGATTGGAAAGGTTCATAAGTAACTACAAGATGGATTATATGAGGGGTACTTTCTTAACTATTGTAAAATTTCTTTGCAAGTAGAAATGAGAATTGGTGTGCATCAATATTTTTTACCCCTAGGTGGGATTTTTTCCTCATAAATATGTATTATGTTTGATTGTGATTGATTTATATTCATGTGCACATATTTGATAACCCACATCACTTAGATCAAAATTGAATCCAATGAATTGAATTAAAATTGACTTATGTGTGTTAGATATAGTTTTATTCATGTAAATTCACCTAATTACATTATTATGTGAGTTAATAAAAACAATTTGGTTATATTTGTGTTGAGTAACTTGAATGTGCAAGCAAAAATATTTGAAATAAAAAATTGGTCATGCGATGTCTTCAAACCTATTCATCCCCTCTAGGTTTATTGTTGATGTTTACTTAGTCCACATTAGACAGTTTTTTTCAATTGGTATTAGAGCCAAGTGTTCATTTGAATTGCATTGATATGTTTAAGTTGATCTTTGTCTTGTTGTGTGGTAGTTGTTTTTCTTCATTAACCTAGTTTGCTTGTATTTTCTCTTTATTATGAGTGCTATGATACTAGATTCTGATTTATCTCAGAATCACTCGAATAAGGAGGTCTTGCTTATAAAGTTGGATAGCACATAATATGATTCCCCGCATAAAGCAAATAATACCCGCTTAGTGAAATTCGGTTCATTACTAACTAGTTTTTACCAACGTCTTATTTATTCCTTGATCTGAAACTTAACTTATTTGACACTCTAACGGATTATAAAATCCATCCGTCGAGTTTACTAATAAAATAAAAACTTATAAGTTTATCCATGGGGTATCACAATCCAAGATATCTCCCATATGTGAATTCCTTAGGGAATATGCTCTCAGACGTACCCACATAATGATTATTCAACTTGTGGATATTTAGACCTAATAAACCGAATCCCACCCAAAACAATAAAAGTAATAATCATGTGAATATTCCAATCCTCATAGTCCAAATAATCATCTTTTAACAATATCAAAAAAAATCCTGAGCTATTAAACAGATTCCCTTAGTTAAGATAAACTACTAACGAATATTGTAGACGCAACTTTATCGATAAGATGCCAAATCCCTATTTAGGGTGTTTGAATAGTAAAATGATCCAACGGGTGTAAATTATTCCCCTGGTGCGATCCAAGTGCGACAACCCGAATATAATTATGATAAATTATATTTAAATCATGATTAGCTTGTGTGATATGGATAATATGTTATTAGTATATATAATGCTAATTCATTATGTTTAGTCTAATCCTACCTTCATAAAACATGAAATATCGAATTAGTTACAAATGTGAAAATTTGAAGTTTTCGGTAGGAATGTTCATGTTTAAGACTAGTTTTGACCTTTATGACATAACAATTGACTTGAGGTGAAAACTAGATGTTTGTATATATATGAGTTAGGTTTGTAACACAACAAACGGTTCATCGAAAGGACATCCGAGTAGGCAGATATTGTCTTTTTACGAACAGAGGGTAAAGTAGTCATTTAGCCTTAAATGATATTTTATTTTATATGATGCCACATGTTATAAATTTATTGGTTGGAGGTGGAGGTTGGTTTGGACGACTTAAACCCTTGAGATATCCCCCTTTATTCAGCAAACTCAGTTTGGGAGAGTTTTAAGTTGAGGAAGAACAATTGTGAGGGTTAGGAAGAAGAAAGTGAGGAGAAGCATTCAAAAAATTCATAAAAAATTACGTAAAAGCCCCTAAGGTAATTCCAACCATGAATCTTGTTATTTTTCTTGCATTTATGATTTATATGCTATAAATTCTTGATTGTTTATTGACTTTCATGCTTGGGTGCATATGTATGGATATATGCAAGTTTCAGTAAAGTTGAATGTACAAAACCCTAAAATTGCTTTGTTTAGAAACTTTGTTTATTCAAACTTCAATATATTTTTATATACCTACTGGAATTGATTTATTCCAATTGAAAATTAACCTGTACTCATATATGTATGACATATCCGAAAATCATGTGAAAATACCAAGAAATGAGTCTTTGGTGAGAGTTTGAAGTTCGGGTATGAAATCTGCCCTAAGGGTGAAAGTATGCCCGCCATGTGTTCGATGTTTTGATTGACATAGAAAACGAAACTTAAAAATTCTGAAACTTTAATTTTGTATTGTTAAATATGTTTACTGATGTTGGGTTAAATATCATATAAATTTATGATGTATAAAAATTATGAAAATTCCTGGAGGTTGAATGAACGATAAAAGAGCCTATAGGGCAGATTTGTTTTGTGGTAAAGAAATGGGCATATCTTGCTGTAGGAGACTTGAAATGATGTACCGTCTTTTGTATTGGAATAATAATATGACAAGGATTGAATTACCAAGAATAAATTAATTTATATTTGATCTATGATTTAGATATGTTAAATATATTAACATGGATTTGAATGGAACTTCACTTCTGATAAATGATTTGAATGGAATCATGTGATGCTTATGGATTGAATTATGTTTAAATCATTCTTTGGATTATTGATATTCTTATGATGATACTAATATTGTAAGAATGATAGGAAGGGAAGAAGAGTTGATTGAACAAGTACCGCATAAAGGCAAGGGCAAAGCCAGTTAAGTTGTCAAGGTGAGTGTGCTTATGATTATTTCATATATACAGATATATGAATATAGCTCTAAGAGCAGGATTTGTTTGAATATTTTGGTATTCAGGATTTGTTTGGATAGTAAAATATCCAGGATTGTTTGGGTCTTATGATCCAAGATTTTTTATTGCCAATTGGCAGAATTATATGGGTCTTATGATCCAGGATTTGTTATTACCAATGGGCAGAATTATTTGGGTCTTATGATCCAGGATTTGTTATTGCCAATGGGAAGAATTGTTCAGATTTTATATCCACATATTCGATATAGAATTATTATTTCATTGCAGGGAAGGAGTACCTCACTAAGCTTAATGCTTACGGTTTATATTTTAACAATTTCAGATTTGTACGCTGCCAGCTAGGATACTATATGATCATTAACTTTGAGAGTTGCACCGTTAGAAGAGCTAGGGTTTAAATACGGGGATTTTATCATTGTTAAACCGAAGATTTTAATATACTCACACATTGTATATATTGAGTTAGCATGGCTTGAGTTGATCATAGTTAATCATAGTATTGTAAAATCTCTAATTATGACTCTGATGTTGACTTCGTTATGGCACAAGAATAATATTATGTTCATTATGCAGAAAAATATTGATAAATGAATTAAATTTCCAATGGGCTCAGGATGATGATCCAATTATTCTAATAACAAATTATTAGTATGGATATTGGGTTTGGGGTGTGACAATTAGTGGTATCAGAGCGTGGTTATTAATTCTGGACGTGTGTGACGATTAGATGGTAGTTATTAAGTTGATTTGATATTTATGAATTGTTTATGTACTAACCAATAGTTTAGTATTATAAACTGTTTATATTGGTTGTTAGAAATTTGTTGTATAATAAATAATTCCAGATGGAACCAGGGAATGGACAACCTAGAGAAGAGGGAGTAGCTTCTCGTACAGACAATACTTAAGTAGAGCAAAGTGTTGCTGGAAGGGCTAGAGTGATGGAGCAACCTACAGAGATGCAAATAATGGCACATGCAATATTGAGGATGGAAGAACAACATAAAAGAGATATGGCATTAATGGCAGAGCAACAGGCTAGATATCTAGAATCAAAGACTATGGCCAGGATTGAGAAAGAGGCAAGGAAGTAAATGAAGGATTCCATGCATGAGAAGTTTTCGAAGTTGAACCCTCCAGAATATTCAGGGTCAGTTGAACCTACAGAAGCTAAGATGAGGGTCAGGGATATAGAAACTATATTTGCAGTTATGAAGGTTCCAGATAACCAGAAAGTGAATCTAGCTATGTTTAAGCTGAAAGGAGAGGCCGAATATTGGTGGGAAGCTAGCAACCATTTGGTGCCCAGGATGGAAGGTACTGATGTTATCACTTGGGCTGAATTTATTAAATCTTTGTATGTTAAGTATTTCCCTAAAGTTTATAGGAGGGAGAAGCTGAGGGAATTTATAAATTTGACCCAAGGGAAAATGTCTGTGAGGGAGTATGAGGCTAAATTTACTGTTTTGTCTAGATTTGCTACTAAATATGTGGATAATGAAGAAGACAAATGTAGTAAGTTTAAATATGGACTGATTTGTCCTATTCAAAATAGAGTGGCCACTTATGAGTTAGAAGATTATGCTTCTCTGGTAAACAAAGCCACGATAGCAGAAAGACAAATAAACCAAGTGGTGGCGAGTAGAGAGAGTTTTAAGAAAAGTAGATTTGACGCATTTCAGTCTAAGGGAGGTAAGGGTGGAAGTGTTAAGATAGACACTCATAAATTTCAGAGAGGTGGTGGAGATAGTGATAGAGGTCTGGGGAGATTTGGCAGAGATACTAGGGTTGGAGAATCTTTTAGTCTTGTTAGGAGGTCAAGAAAGGGTGAGGATCCGACAAGAGTTGTTACATGTTTCTTTTATAAAGAGGAGGGGCATTATAAATCCGAGTGTCCTAAGCTTAAAGGAGTGGAATGATACCATTGTCATCAAGTGGGTCATGTTAAGAATAATTGTCCGCAATTGGCAGAGACTCCAGCAGAACCTAGTGAAGCAGCAAGCAGAGTGTTACCTCCAGGAAGTGGAGCGAAAAGTGTGGGTAGAGGACAAGCTAGTGGTTCCAGGCCAGGTGGACGAGTCTTTACGATGAAAGAAGCTCAGGTTACTTCGGATGTGGTTACAGGTACACTTTCTATTACTAATAGAAGTGCTTATGTTTTGATTGATCCCTATCCCACACATTCTTTTGTGTCATATGCATTTGCTATATATCTAAATAGACCATGTACTTGTTTAGATGTGGGGTTGGGTATTTATATGCCTATAGGGGATATGGTTGTAGCTGATTATGTTTTTCGTGATTGTGTTTTGACTGTGGGGGTTAGATATACAATTATAAATCTACTTCCATTGGATATTTCTGATTTTGATATAATTCTGGGAATGGATTGGTTATCTAAATATCATGCATCTATGGATTGTTTTTGTAAAGAAGTTATTTTTAATATGCCTGGTGAGCCTGAATTTAAATTTGTAGGGGAAAGGAAAATTGTTCCCAGTTGAATCATTTCTTCTATTCGGACGAGGAAATTATTGAGTAAGGGTTGTGAGGTTTTTATTGCGTATGTTCTTGACACTAAGAAGGGAGGGCTTATAATTAGTTGATGTTCCTATTGTACGGGATTTTCTTGAAGTGTTTCCTAGTGAGTTGCCTGGGTTACCTCCAGAAAGAGAAGTAGAATTTAATACTGAATTAGCACCAGGGACATAATCGATTTCTATGGAACCGTATAGAATAGCACCGGTTGAATTGAAAGAACTTAAGATTCAGTTGCAGGATTTACTTGATAGGGGGTTTATACAACCTAGTTCATCTGCATGGGGTGCACCAGTTTTATTTGCGAAGAAGAAATATGGTACCATGCGTTTGTGTATTGATTATAGGCAACTGAATAAAGATACAATTAAGAACAAGTACCCTTTACCTCATATGGATGATTTGTTTGATCAGTTACAGGGTGCTAAAGTGTTTTCAAAAATAGACTTGCGATCGGGTTATCATCAGTTAAGGGTCAAGGAGAGTGATATTTCTAAAATTTCTTTTCGTACTCGGTATGGTCGTTTTGAATTTCTTGTGATGCCTTTTGGGGTGACTAATGCTCCAGCTGTATTTATGGATCTTATGAACCGGGTACTGCATCCTTTTGTTGATTCATTTGTGATAGTTTTTATTGATGACATTATGATTTATTCACGTGATATGGTTGAACATGAAAAGCATCTCATAACTATTTTGAATCTGTTGCGAGATAAGAAGTTGTATGCTAAGTTTAGCAAGTGTGAATTTTGGCTATCACAAGTTGTATTTTTAAACCATGTTATTTCTAGAGATAGTATATGTGTTGATTCTAAAAAGGTAGAGGCTATTGTAAAATGGGAGAGGCCCAATAATGTGACTGAGGTGAGGAGTTTTCTGGGTTTAGCTGGGTATTATAGAAGGTTTATTAAGGGATTTTCTTCGATTGCCTTGCCGATGACTAAACTAACTTGGAAAGATGTTAAGTTTGAATGGAATTATGATTGTGAAAATAGTTTTGAAGAACTGAATAAGAGGTTGGTAACTGCACCTGTTCTTACTATTCCACATGGTGGAGATGGTTTTGTTATTTATACTGATGCTTCACATCAGGGGTTGGGTTGTGTTTTTATGCAGCATGGTAAAGTTATTGCTTATGCTTCTAGGCAGTTGCGTACACGTGAACGTAATTACCCTACACATGATTTGGAACTTGCTGCTATTGTGTTTGCTTTGAAATTATGGCGTCATTTTTTATATGGTGAAGTATGTGAAATTTTTACTGACCATCAGAGTCTTAAGTATTTATTTACTCAGAAGGAGTTGAATTTGAGGCAGAGGCGATGGATGGAGTTAATTAAAGATTATGATTGTACAATTCACTACCACCCAGGGAAGGCAAATGTAGTTGCATATTCTCTGAGTAGAAAGGCTTCGGGCAGGTTATCTTATATTCGGTGTGCTAGAGTTGCCCATGCCATGGAGTTGGGATTGATGGGAGTAGAATTGAAGCTAGCAGATGGGGATAGGTTCTTTACTCATATAAACGTGAGACCTTTGTTAGTTACCCGTATTCGTGATTTGCAAAGCCAAGATCCTTTTCTTGAAAAGAAACGACAAGATGTCTGAGATGGTAAGTCTGAAGATTTTTGTATTGTGAATGATGGCACTTTATTGTATAAGCAGCGATTATGTGTGACTAATGTGTGTGGATTGAAAGAGGAAATTTTACATGAGGCTCATAATTCCATTTATACTATGCATCCCGGCAGTACTAAAATGCATAGGGATTTAAAGGAGCATTATTGGTGGAATAATATGAAGAAGGAAATAGCTAATTTTGTTGCTAGGTGCCTTATATGTCAGCAAGTGAAAGTGGAGCATCAGAAACCTATTGGTCTGCTTCATCCACTGCCAATACCGGAATGGAAATGGGATCATGTAACGATGGATTTTGTAGTTGGGCTTCCTCGATATCGAAAGGGGTCAGATTCGATTTGGGTAGTGGTGGACAGATTGACCAAGTCCGCTCATTTTCTAGCAGTCAAGACTACATATACGGTTGATAGGTATGCTAGATTGTATGTTAATGAGATTATTTGATTGCATGGAGCATCCGTATCTATTGTTTCAGATAGGGACCCTACTTTTACATCCAGATTCTGGGATTGCTTGCAGTATGCTATGGGAACCAACTTAAAGTTTAGTACAACTTTTCATCCCCAGACAGATGGGCAGTCTGAAAGGACAATACAAATCTTGGAAGATATGCTTAGAGCTTGTGTGCTTGATTTCAAAGGTAATTGGGATGAATATTTTCCTTTGATAGAATTTGCATATAACAATAGTTTTCAATCTATTATTGGTATGGCAGAATATGAAGCGCTGTATGGTAGACGGTGTCGTACACCCATATGCTGGGGTGAAGTTGGTGAAAGGAAGATAGAGGGTCCAGAGTTGATCGAAGTCACCAGTGAAAAAGTGAAGATTATTCAAGATAGAATAAGAACGCCTCAAAGCAGACGGAAAAGTTATGCGGACAAGAGACGGAATGATTTATAATTTCAGAAGGGGGATTACGTGTTTCTTCGGATATCACCGTGGAAAGGAGTTATGAGGTTTGCAAAAAAAGGTAAATTAAGTCCTCGCTACATTGGACGTTATGAAATTCTTGAGAAAGTCGGGATGGTTGCCTAGCATTACCACATGAGTTAGCATGATTACATGATGTTTTCCAAGTTTCGATGTTGAGTTAGTATGTAGCAGATCCTTCACATGTATTGGTGGAGCAACCTATTGCGTTGAAAGAAGATTTGAGCTATGAACCACTTTCAATCGTCGATAGGAAAGAACAAATATTGAGATCAAAAGTGATCCCACTTGTGAAAGTTGTGTGGATAAGGCATTCCATGGAAGAAGATACATGGGAGAGTGAGGATAGCATGAAGATGCGTTATCCGTATTTGTTTAATTCAGAGAACCAAGGTATGTCAATTTCGGGGACGAAATTTCTTAACTGGGGGAGAATTGTGACAACCCAAATATAATTATGATAAATTATATTTAAATCATAATTAGCTTATGTGATATGGATAATATGTTATTAGTATATATAATGCTAATTCATTATGTTTAGTCTAATCCTACCTTCATAAAACATGAAATATTGAATTAGTTACAAATGTGAAAATTTGAAGTTTTTGGTAGGAATGTTCATGTTTAAGACTAGTTTTGACCTTTATGACATAACAATTGACTTGAGGTGAAAACTAGATGTTTGTAGATATATGAGTTATGTTTGTAACACAATAAACGGTTCATCGAACGGACATCCGAGTAGGCAAATATTGTCTTTTTACGAATAGAGGGTAAAGTAGTCATTTAGCCTTAAATGATATTTTGTTTTATATGATGCCATATGTTATAAATTGATTTGAGGTGGAGGTTGGTTTGGCTGACTTAAACCCTTGAGATATCCCCCTTTATTCAGCAAACTCAGTTTGGGAGAGTTTTAAGTTGAGGAAGAACAATTGTGAGGGTTAGGAAGAAGAAAGCGAGGAGAAACATTCAAAAAATTCATAGAAAATTACATAAAAGCCCCTAAGGTAATTCCAACAATGAATCTTGTTATTTTTCTTGAATTTATGATTTATATCACATAAATACTTGATTTTTTATTGACCTTTCATGCTTGGGTGCATATGTATGGATATGTGCAAGTTTAAGTTAAGTTGAATGTACAAAACCCTAAAATTGCTTTGTTTAGAAACTTTGTTTATTCAAACTTTCATATATTTTTGTATACTTACTGGAATTGATTTATTCCAATTGGAGATTAACCTAGACTCATATATGTATGATATATCCTCAAATCATGTGAAAATACCAATAAATGAGTCTTTGGTGAGAGTTTGAAGTTCGGGTATGAAATATTCCCTAAGGGTGAAAGTATGCCCGCCATGTGTTCGATGTTTTGATTGTCATAGCAAACGAAACTTAAAAATTATGAAACTATAATTTTGTATTGCTAAATATGTTTACTGATGTTGGGTAAAATATCATAGGAATTTATGATGTATAAAAATTATGAAAATTCCTGGAAGTTGAATGAACGATAAAAGAGCCTATAGGGCAGATTGGTTATGTGGTAAAGAAATGGGCATATCTTGCTGTAGGAGACTTGAAATGATGTACCGTCTTTTGTATTGGAATAATAATATGAAAAGGATTGAATTAATAAGAATAAATGAATTTATATTTGATCTATGATTTGGATATGTTAAATATATTAACATGGATTTGGATGGAACTTCACTTCTGATAAATGATTTGAATGGAATCATGTGATGCTTATGGATTGAATTATGTTTAAATCATTCTTTGGATTATTGATATTCTTATGATGATACTAATATTGTAAGAATGATAGGAAGGGAAGAAGACCTTATTGAACAAGTACCGGATAAAGGCAAGAAAAAATCCAGTTAAACTATCAAGGTGAGTGTACTTATGATTATTTCATATATACAGATATATGAATATAGCTCTAAGAGCAGAATTTGTTTGAATACTTCGGTATTCAGGATTTGTTTGGATATTAAAGTATCCAGGATTATTTGGGTCTTATGATCCAGGATTTGTTATTGCCAATGGGAAGAATTATTTGGGTCTTATGATTCAAGATTTGTTATTGCCAATGGGCAGAATTATTTGGGTCTTATGATCTAGGATTTATTAATCACCAATGGGCAGAATTATTTGGATCTTATTATCCATAATTTGTTATTGCCAATGGGCAGGATTATTCGGATTTTATATTAACATATTTGATATAGAATTGTTATTTCATTGCAGGGAAGGAGTACCTCACTAAGCTTAATGCTTACGGTTTATATTTTAACAATTTCAGGTTTGTACGCTACCAGCTAGGATACTATATGACCGGTAACTTTGAGAGTTGCTCCGTTAGAAGAGCTGGGGTTTAAATATGGGGATTTTATCATTGTCAAATCGAATATTTTAATATACTCACACATTGTATATATTGAGTTAGCATGGATTGAGTTTATCATAGTTAATCATAGTATTGTAAAATTTCTAATTATGACTCTGATGTTGACTTCGTTATGGCACAAGAACAATATTATGTTCATTATGCAGAAAAATATTGAGAAATGAATTAAATTTCCAATGGACTCGGGATGATGATCCAATTATTCTAATAACAAATGATTAGTATGGATATTGGGTTTGGGGTGTGACACCAAGGGTCTTACATTGTGCCATGTCAAATGAAGAGGATTATGACGTGGAAAATGAGAGAGTATCCCTTTAATCCCAAACCCAACCCATCTATCTCATTCTCACCCTCTCTCATTTTAGCTCTCTCCCAAACCCTCCCGCCTCCCTTGAGCTCCAACACTGCCAACCTCCCCCACCCCCTCTTAAGTCGCCGCCCTCCCCTTTCCAAGTTGTTTCCCCCATGTAATATCCTTCTCACTCTCTCGCACATGCACATGCACACACTCACACATACAAAAAAAACTTCTTATACATGTACACATGCACAAAAACCCTTTACCTCTCCCTCTGACCCTCTTATACCCACACACATGCACAAAAACCACAGATCTGAAGATCTTGACCTTCGATTTGACAAATATTTTGTTTAATTAGTGTCCAAATCTAATTAGTTGTTTTTACAGATCTATAGTTTCTAGTATTTATTGAAGCACTTTGGTTTTATTTCTGGTATGCATTTTTTTGCAGATCTAATTACTTTTGGATTAAGTGAAACTCTTTGGTTATATTTCTTCTAATCAGGTATGCGTTCTCTCTTTTTGTGATTGAAATTCTATTGCTTTATTTTTAGTTCAAAGTAGATTTTTGCAAATCTAATTTGTCTTTATGTTTTGTCGTTTATGTTTTTTTCAGGTTGGGACAAATAGATATACATTCTTTCTCTCTGATTGGAACAAATAGGTATGTATTACTCATGTATGATTGTTGATTAATTTATATATTTAAGATATGTTGTTTTAGGTAAGGTATACTATTGGCCTACATTTTCTTCATTTATGTGTTTTTTCACTCATTTTAATGTGAATACCTATTGTACGGTGTATAAATGTGCACATATTGGCAAATTTGATTTAGGCACCCTTTAGTGTGTTTTGTGTATGATCTTATTTGGCATTTTTTAGTCATTATAAAATAGGTGACAATTTTTATACACACATTGACAAATGATAATTTGGGTGCATTCCATGACACCCCGCCTAATGAATTACCGGGTGATCAGTCCTTAGTTAATCAATTTCAGAATATCAAGTTGGTTCAAATAATGCATCACTGACGAAAACTCAAATTTTAATTTAATAAAACTAAACACCTAGTATTAAAAAGGGTGATGTCCAAATTTTATCTTGTCATTAATTACTACTAAAAGAATACCAATGAATACCATGTATCGCAGTAACATAAGTAAAGTCTGACTGAAGTAAAATAAATGGATGGAGTAAATAGCTCCAAATACAATCTCATACAACAAATCCAAATAAAGAAATAAAATCTACGAGAGAATTTAAAATGACTAAATTTCTGAAAGTAAACATAAGTAATGACGACATGTCCAATAGAATGAATAACTGGGAAGGAAATAATGAGATGAGTCTTCTACTAGCAATAATCCTGCATCTTCCACAGCAGCTACAGCACATCAACTTAATAGAGTCTCCTAAAGTTTGTGTCCCTGTGGCTGGGCACCTAAAATAAAGGAACAATAGAGAGATATACAGGAGAACGGGTCAGAGCCCGAGTTGAAAACAGTTTAAAATAGCAAGTGCTTAAATTTATTCAATTAGCACGATTATTCTTCAAGTTAGCATACTCACTTGAGATACTCACCCCTCGATCTAGTGTGCACGTCTAACGAACCTGACTACCCATACTAGTCATAGTACCCGGATTGACTACTAAGTGCATAATATTATGCTTGAAAGTTTTCCTAAATAACTCAAAACCGACGTACTTATGATTTCGATATAGATTTAGGATTACTTTAGTTTATTCTCGTATTTTTCTAAATGCCCAACTGATAATACCGTAAGTGTACATTTAAAAATAGCGTCATCAACATAAGACACCAAACATGATTCTAGTATACACACATTATTTACTTTATGTATACATATTAATTTATATAAATATAGCAATATTGCACCCTTGGTTGAGAAACCCTTAGTGCTACGCATACTCGTCTATCTAGTCCATTTGCAAAGCTCATGCATATAGGACAAGAGGTTCAATCTCTCGAGAATCAATAAAAACATAAACACTTATTGGAGGCGAACATAGTCCCTAGTCGATGGGCTACGCACATAGCTACGCACCCATACGACCGTCATCACTATCATTCTCACTGATAACCCGCACTTAGATTCCATGCTCCAGTGGTATGACTCTAAATCCCCCTAAGGAACACAGGATCCGATCGTCCATAATGCGTTAACCTCCGTTCGATAGCCGGTAGCTAGGTATGTCATACACATAATACTTTAATCAATAAGCATACACACAACTTATATAAATTCATTAGCTTTCCCACAGTCTAGTGTTTACAGCACGTATATTATATCTCTTATTATAACTCGTACTTTATTCGTGTATCCTCTACCTTGTATTTTCGCACATCCTTAATTCTATGGATTTTATACCTTCCAAGGTCGACATATTCTCCACTCACTTTAATTATCAATATAAGTCACTCGACGATCATTCTAGTTCAACACTCATTAAAATAAGCCTACGGGAAGTTCAAAACAAAATCGGGCTTAAAAGACCATTTTGGAATCTCGTTAGAAGGCCCAGAAATCTCGTTCGAATGAGGTCGTTCGAACAAAGGTACTTAGGATGAACCACCAATCTCGTTAGAAGGGCCACTGGAAACTCGTTCGAACGACCTGGGCTGGACTTCGAACAAAAATTCCGTAGTTGCCCAGTTCATCTTCAAAGTTCGTTTTTCCATATTTTCTCCTCTTCAATTTTAACCTAAACTAATTCCAACCCAATTACAAGGTTTCTAAACTACTTTAAGTCATTCTAGAGTCAAATCCTTCTAATCATCAAATAAATTCAACAAACTCCTAAATTTTCCTTTGAATCATATTAACATAAACCCAAAATTATAAATCCATAAAATTTCCATTTTTATTTTGTAATTAGCATCTAATTATCCTAATTTCACACTTCTATAAAGGGGGATAATCCTCTACATGCAAACCCCCATCAAATTTCTAAGATTCGTACACAATCCCATCATAGGTAAACCAAATTTGGTATTAATTGTTCTAAAACCTCTATATATGTTAACAAGATTAATAATTGGTAAGATAGAGAGCAAGATAATCAGTTGACTTAAAATGAACTTCTTATTCGCGGGATGAAAGTGGTATAAGAATGATCCTCCTAACACAATCTATGCGCTAGTGTACTTTTTATTGTGAAAGGTTGAGTTCTTGGCTTAGGGCTCTAATGGAGTCTCCTTCTTCTTCCTTGGTTCTCTCTCTCTTTTCCTCTCTTTTCACGTAGGTTGAAACTGACGACTACTAACCCAAAATGACTTTTAATTAAACCTAATTTTCGTCCATATAATTACCAAAAATTCTAAAAGACCAAAATACCCCTTCGGGGTGTCATTTTGGGCTAAAAAATCCCGGACTCTAATTTAAATACCTGAGGAGTGTTTTCTGACTATTTCGACCCTTCCGGACACTCTGGAGCACTCAAAATAGTCATCCAAGTTATATAAAAATAGTTTACCTTTTAAACCCCCACATATATATTAGTGGCGCGACTCATACGCGTCCCAAATATTTATAACGTAACTGACGTGCATCTCATTCCCGGCCATACTATTATTTCAATAATTACTAACTCTCATCCTGCTAGTGATTATTATCATAAAAATCGGATTAATTACAATTTAAATTTTCTCCCTTTAGTTTAATTAATCCCCATTTTCCATAAAAATTATTATGCGTAAAAGTACGGGGTATTACATATTTCCCCCCTAATAATAGAACTTCGTCCCGAAATTTGGTAAAGAATATATATATATATATATATATATATATATATATATATATATATATATACCTGCAAGAACAACTTTGATAAAGTTCACGCATGTCATCCTTGCACTCCCAAGTTGATTCCTTAATATTATGGTGTCGCCACTGGACACGTACTAGTGGTACTACTTTTGACCTCAACTTCTTCTCGCTACGGTCTAAGATAGCAACCGACCCCTCCTCGTAGGAGATATCAGGCTGTACGTCTATTTCCTCTAACTTAATATGAGTATGGGCCAAATCATATCAAAAATAAAAAAGATCCTCAGCGAAGAGATATGAAACACGTCATGGACTCTATGCAAGTGCTCCGGTAACCCAAGTCTATAAGCAACTAGCACAATCCTCTCGATAATGGGAAATGGCCCTATATACCCAGGAGCCAACTTTCCCTTCTTCCTAAAATGCATAACTCCCTTCATAGGAGACACCCAAAGTAACACCTGATCCCCAATATTGAACTCTCGAATGTAACGTTTGGTATCAATGAACTCTATTGCCGATCCTGAGCAACTCGAATACGACTCCGTATCAAATCTATCCTCATCGAAGTATCTTGAATCACCTCTGGACCCAGTAACTTGTTGTCCCCCACCTCTAGCCAACATGTTGGGGAACGACAAGGTCTACTGTATAGGGCCTCGAATGGAGCCATACCGATAGTAAATTGGTAGGAGTTGTTATAGGAAAACTCCACTAGTGGAAGGTAATGCTCCCAACTTCTGCCAAAATCGATGATGCACATCCGTAACATGTCCTCCAACATCTAATTCATCCGCTGTGTCTGACCATCCATCTGCGGGTGGTAGGCTGTGCTCAGCCGTAACTCCATACTCAATGCCTCTTGAAAACTTTCCCAAAATCGAGAAACAAACACCTTATCTATGTCAGACACGATATTGAGAGGCACTCCGTGGAGTCTAACTATCTCTGCTATGAATAACTGGGCATACTGTCCTGCGGTGTGTCTGTCTTGGCTGGTAGAAAATGGGCTACCTTGGTCAACCGATCCACTACCACCCATATCGAGTCGAGACCCCTCTACGATGTAGGTAGTTTCGTGATAAAGTCCATGGAAATGCTCTTCCATTTCCACATAGGAACCTCTAATGGTTGTAGAAGTCATGTCGGCCTCTGATGGTCCACCTTTACCAATTGACAAGTGGCACATTTCGAGACGAACTCGGTAATATCCTTCTTCATTTCGCTCCACCAATACTGTCTATGCATGTCCTGGTACATCTTATCCCCGTCGGGATGCACTACAAATCAGGAACCGTGCGACTCTGTCATCACCTTGTATCACAAAGATTTACCCTCTAGAACCACCAATCTCCCAGTAAAACGTAAGCCCCCATCTGAACCCACGGTGTAGGACTCATCCCCCTCGGCTAGAAGTTTCACTATCTGGCTTTGGCTGAACAGATCCGCTGCCTGAGCCTGTACTATTCCCATAATAATAATATGGGTCGTAATCATCATTATAGACATAAACGATCGATCCACCGCATCCTGGTTCCCTAACTCCTTCCATTTCGCTTTCCACACCTCAACCACCTCACCAACTGGCCTACGTCTCAACGCGTCTGCTACCACGTTAGCCTTCCCCGGGTGGTATTGGATATAAAATTGATAATCCTTCACGAACTCAAGCCACTGAAGTTGATGCATATTTAATTCCTTCTGCGTGAAGAGGTACTGTAGTGAGTTATGGTCCGTGAATAAGCGAAATTTCTCCCCTCGGAGGTAGTTTCTTCAAATTCGAAGTGCGAGCATAATTGTTGCTAACTCCAAGTCATGGGTGGGTTAATTCCTCTCGTAAGGCTTAAGCTTACGGGAGGCATAAGCTATAGCCTGATCTTCCTACTGAAGTAGACCTCCAAGTCCTAATAAGGACGCATCAGTGTAGACTAGATACTCCACTCTTATCCTGGGTAATGCTAACAAACACTGGTGTTGAGGTTAACTTATCTTTCAACTCATCGAAGGATAACTTATAGGCGTCACTCCAGATAAAGAGCAGCCCTTTGCGAGTCAAGTGCGTTAACGTACCCGCTATCTTTGAAAACCCTCGAATGAACCTCCTATAGTATCCGCCTAAACCTAAGAAACTATGTATCTCGATCGGTGTCGTGGGTTGTCCCCACTCCCTCATCGATGACACCTTCTCGGGATCCACTAATATCCCTCTATCGGAGATGATATGCCCCAAAAACTGTACCTCTTTTAGCCAAAACCCACATTTCTCGTATTTTATGTACAACTGATGCTGACGCAGTGTCTGCAAAACCTGCCTCAAGTGCTCGGCATGATCCTCCTCGATCTGCGAGTAAATCAGAATGTCATCTATGAATATGATGACTAACTAGTCCATGAATTTTTTGAACACCCTGTTCATCAAGTCCATGAACACGGCTGTGGCATTGGTTATCCCGAAAGGCATAACCCTGAATTCATGGGAACCATATCTCGTCAGGAAGGTAGTCTTTGACACGTCCTTCTCCCTAATACGTAGTTGGTGGTATCCCAATCTTCGAGAAGAAATTCGCTCCTCTCAACTGGTCGAATAAGTCATTGATTTGAGGCAATAGATATTTATTCCGTATCGTGACTTTATCATCTTCCCTTATTACCCCGATTTTTTTTCTCGATGTAAGAATTTGATATCACTACTTACGTCATATCGTACGGTTCTACTGACTGTGCGTAGGAATAAAGTTAAATTTAAGGCTTCGGTTTCACTTATGGATGATAAATAGGGTACCAAACTCATGTGCTAAAGACCAACCATCCCTAGCTCTCGACCGTCTCTAGGTTTCATGCCTGGGATGCCTCGCAAAGAAAAATCCAAACAAGGAACCCCCCCCCCCCTGATACACTACTAAGTAACATTATCGGTCGACGAGAGTTGTGGTCCTCAGTATTTGTCTTGTACCCCACATCCCTGCTTCCTGCTAATAATAGCATATCTATACTCATGTTACGAAAAAGATATTCAACACATTACTACTACTAATTTGGCGTTAGGCTCTTCACTTTACCACAAAATTATTCCCATGCCCAGAGGTATTTCATTCTTTCTTGGTTCACTATAGTAAACCTTTCTACCCACCGGGATTTGGTATAACCCGGCGACATACTCCACAAGTCTCTGTAGGATTTAATACTTAAGTATACAAGTGGCTCTGTTTCCTCTCGGATGACACTTAGCACAAATTGTTTCATCTCCAGGACTAATGGACACCTAATATTATTTAAATGGTCTATCATCACACAAACTTGAATTATTCAGTTTTAAATCGGGATAGCACTACATTTTACACTCATGTTTCTCACGTAGTACAAGTAAGCTGTAACGCACATAGGTTATTTAAAATTTTCCTTGTATCTAAAAGGAAACACTATAAATGATAAAGTTTCATACCTCCAAACGTGGGTGGTAGATGAGGTATCAGTGGCATAACTTCATATCAGGCATTATAGATACGCCCATACTGTACTACCTACTGCTGTTGTGAAGTCTTTGTTACAGGGGTGATTATTCCTGTTTTCCCCAATTCGGGTATTCTGTGGTGTCGGGTGAACATTCAATGACTATTGCAGTATCTTGCCTTTGCTAGGGCAATTTTGACGGTAGTGACCCCGTTCGCCACATATGAAACACTTACCCACACAGTTTCTGCTCTGCTGGCCCTGCTGAGCACACTGATGGTCATATTGGTCTCGCTGACCTCTACCCTTCTAAGGGCAGTCCTGGAGTTTGTGGCCAGTGTTTCCACATGTGAAACATCTTACTGGGAAGGTTCCTCCCACTGTCCTTGTTTTCCCCTACCCTGATGGCCGTTACTACCCCTCCCTTGGCCATTCTGGCCCTGGTGAACCTGCTGTTGGCCCTGGTGGACGTGTTGGCCCTGGCGGGTTTGGATCTTCCGATGGTTCTCATAGTCTTTTTGGTCTTGATATCTCTGAGGATCTTATCGCTGTTGTGACGGTAATTTCCCATTGTTATTACTCCTTGAAAGGTCATATTGATAAACTTCTCTTGTTCTTTTTCCCCCTGTAAGTTGCACACTGTGATTTTGGTACTGCAATATTGCGGTAGTCACTGCTTGTGCCACGATGTTCGCAATCTCCATGATTTCTTCTCTTCCCTGGTGTACCTAAGGTATTTTTTGGTCTCATCCCGCATTTACTTCGTTCGTGGTGTGAGTGTGTCTCTCCCCCATAGGTGATATCTGAAATTTAAATGAATTTTATAAAACCACCGTCCATACATAACATTGTAGCAAAAGTACGAAATCTACAACACGAAATAAGGATGCAACAGTCCTAATAGTAGGGCTCTATATCAAAGACACTAAGCGAAAAATACAATACGCCAAATAGATCCTCAAGGACACTAGAACCTGATGCTCTGATACAACCTGTGGCACGTCGCCTAATTAATTACCAGGTGATCAGTCCTTAATTAATCAATTTCAGAATATCAAGTTGGTTCAGATAATGCATCACTGATAAAAACTCAAACTTTAATTTAATGAAGCTAACCACCTAGTATTTAAAAAGGGTGATGTCCAAATTTTATCTTGTCATTAATTACTACTAAAAAAATACCAATAAATACCATGCATCACAGTAACATAAGTAAAGTCTGACTGACGTAAAAAAAATGGATGGAGTAAACAACTCCAAATGCAATCCCATACAACAAATCCAAATAAAGAAATCAAATCTATGAGAGAATTTAAAATGACTAAATCTATGAAAGTAAACATAAGTAAGGACGACATGTCCAACAGAATTAATAACTGGAAAGGAAAGAATGAACTGAGTCATCTAGTAGCAATAATCTTGCAGCTTCCACAGCAGCTACAGCACATCAACTGAATAGAGTCTCCAAAAGTTGGTGTCCCTGTGGCTGAGCACCTAAAATAATGGAACAATAGAAAGATATACAGGAGAACGGGTCAGAGACCGAGTTGAAAATAGTTTAAAATAGCAAGTGCTTAAATTGATTCAATTAGCACGATTATTCTTCAAGTTAACTTAGCTAATTCACTTGAGATACTCACCCCTCGATCTAGTGTGCACGTCTAACGAACCTAACTACCCATACTAGTCATAATACCCGGATTGACTACTAAATGCATAATATTATGCTTGAAAGTCTCCCTAAATAACTCAAAACCAACGTACTTATGATTTCGATATAGATTTAGGATTACTTTAGTTTATTCTCGTATTTTTCTAATTGCCCAACTCATAATACCATAAGTGTACATTTGAAAATAGCGTCATCAACATAAGACACCAAACATGATTCTAGTATACACACATTATTCACTTTATGTATACATATTAATTTATATAAATATAGCAATATTGTACCCTTGGTTGAGAAACCCTTAGTGCTACGCATACTCGGCTATCTAGTCCATTTGCAAAGCTCACGCATATAGGACAATAGGTTCAATCTCTCGAGAACCAATAAAAATATAAACACCTATTGGAGGCGAACATAGTCCCAAGCCGATGGGCTACGCACATACCTACGCACCCATACGAACGTCATCACTATCGTTCTCACTGATAGCCCATACCTAGATTCCATGCTCCAGTGGTATGACTCTAAATCCCCCAAAGGCACACTGGATCCAGTCGTCCATAACGCGTAAACCTCCGTTCGATAGCCAGTAGCTAGGTATGTCATACACATAATAATTTAATCAATAAGCATACATATAACTTATATAAATTCATTAGCTTTCCCATAGTCTAGTGTTTGTAGCACGTATATTATATCTCTTATTATAACCCGTACTTTATTCGTGTATCCTCTACCTTGTATTTTTGCACCTCCTTAATTCTATGGATTTTATACCTTCTGAAGGTAGACATATTCTCCGCTCACTATTAATTATCAATATAAGTCACTCGACAATCATTCGAGTTTAACACTCATTAAAATAAGCCTACGAAAAGTTCGAAACAAAATCGAGCTTAAAAGACCATTCTGGAATCTCGTTAGAAGGCCCATAAATCTCGTTTGAACGTGGTCCTTCGAACGAAGGAACTTCGGACGAACCACCAATCTCATTAGAAGGGCCACTAGAAACTCGTTAGAAGTTCGTTCTAACGAGGTCGTTTGAATGACCTGGGCTGGACTTCTAACGAAAATTCCGCAGTTGCCCAGTTCATCTTCAAAGTTCATTTTTCTATAGTTCCTCCTCTTCAATTTCAACCTAAACCCATTCCAACCCAAGTACAAGGTTTCTAAACTACTCTAAGTCACTCTAGAACATTTCTTAACATAGTTTTGGGGACAAATCCTTCTAATCATCAAATAAATTCAACAAACTCCTAAATTTTCCTTTGAGTCATATTAACATAAACCCAAAATTATAAATCCATAAAAGTTCCATTTTTATTTCGTAATTAGCATCTAATTATCCTAATTTCACACTTCTATAAAGGGGGCGAATCCTCTTCATGCAAACCCCCATCAAATTTATAAGATTCCTATATAATCCCATCATAGGTAAACCAAATTAGGTATTAATTGTTCTAAAACCTCTATATATGTTAACAAGAGTAATAATTTCTAAGATAGAGAGCAAGATAATTACTTGCCTTAAAATGAACTTCTGATTCGTGGGTTGAAAGTGGTATAGGAACGATCCTCCTGACACGATCTACGCGCTGGTGTACTTTTTATTGTGAAACGTTGAGTTCTTGGCTTAGGGCTCTAATGGAGTCTCCTTCTTGTTCCTTGGTTCTCTCTCTCTCTTTTCCACTCTTTTCACGTAGGTTGAAACTGACGACTACTAACCCCAAATGAATTTTAATTAAACCTAATTTTCGTCCATATAATTACCCAAAAAGACCAAAATACCCCTCTAGGGTGTCATTTTGGGCTAAAAAGTCCCGAACTCTAATTTAAATACCCGTGTAGTGTTTTCAGACTATTTCGACCCTTCTAGACACTCTTGCGCACTCAAAATATTCATCCGAGTTATAAAAAAATAGTTTACCTTTTAAAACCCCACATACATATTAGTGGAGCGACTCATACGCGTCCCAAATATTTATAACGTAACTGCCGTGCATCTCATTCCCGGCCATACTATTATTTCAATAATTGCTAACTCTCATCTCGCTAGTGATTATTATCATAAAAATCGGATTAATTACAATTTAAATTTTCCCCCTTTAATTTAATTAATCCCCATTTTCCATAAAAATTATTATGCGTAAAAGTACGGGGTATTACACATTCATTTGGTGGTTATATGATTGTGCATGCTTTTCATTCAATAGGGTTTTGGATATCTATTTTTTTTCATTTTTTGCATATAATTATTTCTTAATTGCAATGAGATTAGTATCTCTTTTCATGAGTGGCATATAATTTGATAATGGTTCATACCATCATTTTAATTCACAAAGTTCATGAGGTTTTCTCTAAATGGATCAGTGCATCATAAATGGATCAGTTCATGCATATGAAATAGATATTATGTGTAGATATTTGGGGGTTTGCCTCAATCTAACTCAAGGCCAAAAAATTTTATGCAGTGCTC
Organism: Sambucus nigra; assembly: GCA_949130495.1. Taxonomy (NCBI): domain Eukaryota; kingdom Viridiplantae; phylum Streptophyta; class Magnoliopsida; order Dipsacales; family Adoxaceae; genus Sambucus; species Sambucus nigra. Next base: position 605,799,050 of record OX422209.1, read on the forward strand.
CTATACCCCACACATTATATATGAACCTGCCATTTTTTTCATTTCTAAATTGGGCCATCAGAGGCCTGATTTTGGGTTATGTTCTAATTACTTATATTCTATATTTTCACATCCAAGTATACTCTAATTAAGATGGTCCTCCGGTGTGAAAAAGAGCAGATCCAGTACTGCCATTGTGTGTTTTGAAGATGTCCATAGTATGGTTTTGTTGATTCACATATAACATTGATATGGAGATGAACATTCTATAGATATATCAATTACATGATTGAAGTTATTAATATCGTATTTAATTAAGCCTAAACAATTTTTACACATTTGGAACTGTTCTGTGGAAACAACCGTTAACATTGTAATTCTTAATTTCTCCTGCTGTGACCCATATATAATTTTCCTGTGGTGACGTATATTTCATTTTCTCAAATGAATATGATATTATTTGATCTCAGTGAGGTTGCTTGGTAGTTTTAAGATGCTAAAACTAGATATTGGAGTCAGAGGTTTTGGTGCCCAATGGCGATGACGAATGATAATGCCTTCCTTATATCTCTATATATTTTCTCTATAGTTTCATTTCATTTGAGTTTTTGATTTATTTCAATCTTCATCTAACGCTGCCTTTTTTCATTTTTTTTGAAAATTTTCAATTTGTTCTGCAATGCTTTTGTTCCTCATCCAAGGTTGAAGCTTCAACTTTGACTCTGTTTTGGGTTGAGACCAAAATGTGTTGTTATAGTTGGTTCTGACGACACTCACTGGGATGGATATACGTTCAAGCTGATTTGGATACGTGTAATTGACATTCCATACAATAGTATATGATGTGGTTTTGATCCAATTTCATCTTGGAAGATTGAATCAATTTGTTTAATTTTATATTTTTACTAAATATATTTCCAATTATGGTAATGTTTACTTGATTCAAATTATATTTCGTATTTTTAAACATATTTTCATCTTTGAATAGTATGGTAATGTTTCACATGATTTTTTACAGTTATATTGGACATATGGATGCTTACAATATGTTGTAGGCCATTGTATCAAAGTAGTATCAATTTGATCATCTCACTTTGTATCATAACGTGGGTAATTTGCCTCTAGACATATTTGAGAAACTCTACCATGAGCTGCCTTATTTTAGTAAAATATGAATGACATACCTTATTTTAGAACTTAATTTTTGCTTCTATTTCTATTTTGAACTTTATCTTTGTTTTTTTTAGTTTGTAGTTCCCTAAGTAAGTAAGAACGTACTCAGATATTTTTTTAGTTCTCCATGAATGTGATATACATACTATTTTAGATACAAAACATAATGAGTAATCAAAAGGCAAACTTTTGAGTGTGCCAGAGCTTATATAGGAAAACTTTTGAATCTGCCCATGAATGTTCCAAAGCTTATATAGCTAATCTTTTGAGTCTAGAGGGAAAGGCAAAGATGAAGCTAAAACAGAAGAAATAGAGTAAAAATTGAGGATCTTGAGAACCAAAAAAAAAACTCACATTGCTATGGTTTAAGTGCAACCAAAACTCACAACGCATTTTTTATTTTTAATTATTTATTACTACTAATGTTAATTGTTTTCATCTTCAAAAATATATTATAGGGTCTAGCTTCGGAATGGGCTTTCCTAAGATGTCATTCGTCTAAGGATTTGTTTGACATTCAGATATGTCCAGATACTGTTATACGGAATGCTGATCTTATAAACCAGTCCATTAATATTAATATGGGATGCCCAATTGATATTGTGGTTAATATGGTATGTAATTTGAATCCACGTATAACATAATATGTTCATCTTATTTAAACTGACTTTTTGTGTTTGTGAATCTGTTCGAGTTTAAAGATAAACATGTGGTTTTGGTTCTGGTGGTATGTTTTAAAATCTTTGATCTGATTTGTAATTGTAAATTCCAGTAAATTGCCAAAATTGCAATGTCAGGAAGATACTACTCTTTCTCAACCATGGTACGACATCAATATTGTAAATTTTACTATTTTGAATGTATTAGCTTATAAAATATTGGATTAATATTGTAATTTGAGTTGGTGAAATGTACTGTTCTTAATGTATGTGATTTACTTATATCTCATGCTTAAGTTTTTAAACAGATAACTATAGTGATACTTTAAGTGTTTGATAAAATGTTTGTACTATTTCATTAATTATTTAGATTTGTCTTGGTTGCATTTAGGAATATCAAGTGACGAATAGGTTTACACATTGTGTCAGGTAGTGTGGATAACTCAAAATTGAGTCACAAATACACTGCCTAAAGTCAGAAAATTGATTAGATTTGTGAAGATAGATTTGTGAAGTCTTTTTAGAAAATTGATTAGATTTGTGAAGTCAGAAAATTGATTAGATTTGTGAAGATAAATTGAGTCACAGATACACTGCCTAAAGTCAAAAAATTATTTTCCCAACTAGGATCTTTCATGTCATCTTACCTTTTGAAGATAGATTTATGAAGTCTTTTTAGAAAAAAAGTGTTTGTTGTGCTTTTTTGTTTGGCTCTACATATCTTTTGGATTTTTGTTTATGAACTATTTTTTTAGGAGAAAGGGTGGGGGTTGGAAACTAAGCATGTGTTGCATTTAAATCTATTCAACATATTTAGTTTGGTATATCTAGAAAGTAAATATTTTCTTTCAAATAGGGACTAAATTTGTAAAGATATAGTACATCTTTATGCTTAGTTAGCTTCTATGTGTTTTACGTAGTAAAATGCAAAATATTTCAGCTAAATAGTTGTCATGTATTGGTTTAAATAGAGAATAGGTTATGTTCTTTATGTGAGGTGGTTCCATTCACTCTTTATTATTTATGACATTCATGACACTCTTTATCATTCATGACATTCCCAAATTTCATTGATTATGGGTTGAGATCAAGTTGTTTCGCATTTTTAAGAATGAATTTTGTTAATCCCCAAACTATATTGATAAAGTTCATTATTTGAATTTGCATTTGTAACAGAACACACTTCCTCTTATGGTAGATTTTTATGTTCCACATTGTCATGTAGTTTTGTTGCTCTTCTTTATTGTAGGCAGGAAAGCCTAATGTTGACACTAGAAGGTCAAGAGTGTTAGCCTCAATGGTCCGCCTAATCACGTTGCGCTTCATAGGAACATAGTGGGCCCTGGTGAGGTAGACGATGATATAGAAGGCGAGGTAGCAGTGTGCAGAGTATGCACGTGTTTTCAGAAACATTTAAGCTTAGATATAAGTTTTTATGGTACTTTTTTAACTAACAATTACTAATTAGGAATTGTGTGTACTTTGTCATATTTTTTCAATTTAAATTTGTGTGATCTGTTTTTGTGTTATCTTTGTTTGTTACACTAAATTCATTATTGTTTGGATGCTCTTGGAGTTAAATTGGGGCTATGAGTTTATGTGTAGTATCGGAGTTCGAAGTGAACATCATCCTTACTGTCTCTGTGAATTCAGTTTGTGATTTTCAATATGGAGGCGGGTTTGGTTCATTTCATGAGAGTTTGGGGTTCTTATAAATTATTCACTTGCTTATGAATTTTGTGGTTTATCCTTTTCTTGATTCTACCCAAACAAAGAATTTTGTGGTTTATAATAAATTAGCGTATGCCATTTTGTCACTTTGTTTGAAATAACATTTGGTGGTTTAGCGTATGTCATTCAGTCCTAAGTACACGTCTATTAACATTTGGCAGGTACAAACTCTAAATCATTTTGAGGTATAGTTGTATTGCACGAAGTTGTTACAAGAACAAGGTTTGAAATGAGGTGATTCCACCAACAATAGCAACAAGTCATTACAGGAAGCAAAAATAAGGTTTGAGTCTCAAATATTACATGTCTATGCCACTAAATGACGTCATTCTGTTTTGTTTTATAATATTTACATTCTGTATATTGGAAAGTGGTCAATCTAATTTGACATGAGAGGCCAGTAGACTGGATTGGGGATATACATTTGAAAATTAAGTCAAGGATATGTATAATTTGTTAGTTTTAATATTTTGTATGTTTAACTTTTTATTATTATTTATTCAGGGTGTGCTCGATATTATGAAACTATCAGTGATTAAACTAAGATACATTTTTAATTTTCATGATTTTATATTTGTTCAGATAATTGAAGTTACATGATAACCATAATTCGTTAAGACATTTCATTAAATTACCAAATACTTGAACTTCATGTTATATTTTTTATCTACTTAGATATGAAGACTATAAGAATTTTCCTTTCTTCTTTTTCATATTAGTTTTCCTTATATTATTATAAATATCAGTGATTATTTTTTGGGTTTCTGTTTAGTATTGATTACGTCTATAGGTGCTTAATTAAAGTTTTAACATAAGTGAATGAGACCGACCACTTAAGTTTTAACATTTTTTTTTTATTTCAAACCTTCAAATTGATGTTTTAGTTGAATTGTTTGTAATTCAGTTTCTTTCTAAATGTGTCCGTTGATTTGTTGTGCACGTAATAATGTGTATTCGAGTTCTTACTCGATCTGTGCCAGATGGAGAGTAGAAATGCAAGGAGTTCGGGGATTTAAAAAGAAAACTGTGTTCTTATGTATAATGACTTTTTGAATATTTTATGATGTATTAGTCAAATATTTGTTTTGTTATTATTTAACATAGTCATTCTATAGGTATGTTTGTGAATATTATTGGTATGCATAAAAAAAATGATTTATGATGTAAACATTTGTTTATAAACATTGTTATTTACATTACACTTTGTTTTCTTCGGGAATAAAAATTTTCCGTTTTGTAATTACGTACTTTGAAAATTTTGTCGTTTTACGATTACTTACTTTGGAAATTCTCGATGTGCCTTCAGGCACAGACATACACTAGTATATATATATAGGATAAATATAAGACATTCTCATAAACATGATTCTTATTTCAAAATAAACCTAGCACGTCTTTATTGAAAAATAAATGCCATACATAGTTTTAAGAATATAACCCCCGACAAACATATATCATTAGACATACTAAAAATGAGTTTTTAAACTAAACTTGATATAAATGATATACATAGTGTGGAGATAATCTATTTAAAAAGCATGAAAAAAATCAACTCGAAAATGGGTGAGATGATGCTAAAACGCATAGACGATGGAAAATGCACATATAGATCCAATTTTCATTTCACCCACCATATGTTTTACATGGGGATGCAAAAACCTACAAGAACTTTTGTGGGTTTTAATTTCATTTCACTTTAAGATATGGTTAAAAATATGGGTGTCTTTATCTACAAAGGTTCATTTATAGATAAATTTAGTGTGTGCCTTTAATGACACTCGTTTTGGACGTCCCACTTGACATGCTAAAATAAGTGGAGTTGTGACGAACTGACGCACAGCTCGATATAGGTATATCAATGGATCATATGTTGAACTGAATCCAATGTATTTATTTGACTATGTATTAGTCTTATGCAATTCGATAATCTGATTAACCCAATTATCTGTTTAATATATACACCAGATTTGTATTATACATATTCGATCCAAATTTGGTATCATGAATATAAAATTAAATATTATATTATATTATTAATACATTTAACTTAAAATCATGATTTATATTATCTCATTATTATTATTACGATTAGAAATAAATATTACATATTACATATTTTTATAAGCTTAATTTTATCTATTTTATAATATAAGTTATTATTATATATATAATATTATGTATTGAATGTATTTTAATAAGGTTGGATTATATCCGATCCGATTTGAATCCATTATGAATTAGAGTCTTAAAGATCCACTATATAACCTAAATTTCATCCGATTCGATAATTTTATTAGCAAATCGATATGGATTGACCCTAATCCAGTTTGAATTCGATCGGTTGACACTCCTACCTCGATACAACTAACAAATACTTTGAATTTTTTTTATAAATACTTTAAACATGAAAGTTCCCCTAAAGTCATGTGTATACGGAGGGATGGTCTAAACAACAAAAGTCAATTTTTATTTTTTTCAAATTAATTATAAAACTTAAACAGATTAACCCAAATAAAATTGTGCACTGATTTTAATCCAAGTTGTTGTGATTAAATGATTTACCAAATTTTATCTTAACCCAAAACATACATTTAGCTGATAGAAGATAAAATCAATCAATCAATCAATCAACACGCCGATGTGCCAGGAAAATCCACAATGGAAAAAACTCGGATGGCCCAGCCACGCAAATTCACTATGATACGAATTTACGCAACTTGACAACTGACTTAACGATTCGACACCCTCGCAAGTCTTAACGCGTCTTCAATTTTCAACTTATCCTCCACAATGACAAAGCATGAATCCACCCACACAAGCTTCCAGAACGTGTGAGCCCAAATACGCCTCGGTGTCCATCGATCCTATAACAGCTATTGTTTACGAATATGGAACATGGAGTCCACCATATCTTCACCGCAACACCACATCATGGAGTCCAATGTGAGTAAACAAAAAATTGGATACGAAATATTGAAACTTGTATATTTATAGTGTTTAGGTGAAATAAGGATTTGGGAACTTTTGGATATGTATTGGAAACAAATTCCGCCAAAAGTCTCTAAAAACTAATGCTGGAATTCCTTTAAATAGAGAACACAATTTAAAAAAAACTCGTTCAAACGAAAACTAGACTTTGTTCGAATGAAACTGCAATCTCATTTGAACCAAATCAAATCTCGTTCGAACAAAATAACAATCTCGTTCAAACGAGCTTCGAATGAGCTTCAAACAAGTCTGATTTTGTCAACAGATAAACCTCATTTGATTTTCATTTGAAGTTTGCTTGAACAAACTGCCATTTTCATTAGAAAAAAAACTTAATGTCGTTCAAAAGACTTTAGAACAAAAATATTTTTCTTTAAAAAATTTCTCCAAACAATTTTGTAAAAACATTTTATAAAAACCAACACCCAAATATAAACTTTCGTACGGTCAAAATTCATATGCATTCATACATGAGAGGTCCTTGTATACACGAAGAAAAAATGTGGTACGAAACATGACACGATATGTAATTTCTAAAGCTTTGCCACTACGTCTTCATCCAAACTTGTCATAGGCTTTAAAGGCCAATAACTTAAAGCCTAACTTATGACTCAAAATGTTTTGTTTGGAATTAAGCCAATATATGCAAATTGTCTCAATTGGAAATTTATCCTTACAAATCTCCCCCCTTTGACTATTTTAGGACAAAATTAAAAATAAAACATCTATGGGTGACCAATCTCTCTAAAAGACTCAATCCCAACCCCAAAAGACAAAAGTACAGACGCTCGATAAACAAATATACTGAGTAGCTTTGTACTTTACCGCATGTTGTAAACCTGCACACTTAAACACACCTTCAAATGCAAAGAGAATATAACAAGTATAAAATCTTTATAATAATAACCCCCCCCCCCCCCCCCCCCCCGTCTAACAATCCCAACCTTGGCAATATGTCTCCCCTAAGATAAAGATCTCCTCTTAAATCTAAAGTGAAAGATAACGTTTCACCCCTTTTTTGTTCAGTAATAGACAAACAAATAATGCGGAGAACTATTTATCCCCCATAAACCATTTCTCCTCCTAAATGTGAGAACATATGATACCAAGAGAAATTAAGGAAGAGGAAATAATATCATGCAGTGGTATGAAGTACAATAAAAACACATGGAAACACAAGAACAAATAATCTAAATAATAATCAATTGATATCATTATCGATGAAAATATGATGCCTACTTGAATACACAATAAAGCATATGATTAGGCACATATTCTTCACATTTATTCCCTTAATTTTGGTATTTTTATGATCCCGTGCAGGGTAAATAGCTTGGGTTTGTCTCAAATTTATGCTACTAACCTCTTTTGGCAAGCATTTCATGTTTTGTGTATTTCTCATGTGTTTTACAGGTATTTCATGCAAATTGGTGTGAAGGAGAACTCAAAACAGTGAAAGAAATCAAGAAATGGAGAGTTGAAGGGCATTTTCGTAATTTTACATATATATTTCGGTGGTGGGGAAACCTAGAGAGTTGAATATCTCTAAGTTAAAAGAACATTGGAAAAAACAGCACCCCAATCCGAGCTACGGTGAAGAAGTTATGCCCATTTAAAGTTGGAGACAGAAAGTCTAAAGTTGAAATTAATTCTGGAAGCTAAAGAGACAACTCTTGAAATTTCCTGTTTAATTCGTTTTTATTAGTTGTAAAACGTGGAGAGGCATGGGAAAAGTTATTTTTGAGATCTATAAAAGGCCAATCCTTATGTCATTCCAAGGGGAGTTGTTCTTAGAGAAGTTTTAGAGTTAGTTTAGCCTTCTTTTCAGTTTTAAAGGGTTCTTGTAACCAAGAACTCTAGTTTGGAAATTTTGCTACTATTCAAGATTGAAGTTCAATTCAAGATTCAAGTTTTGTTTCAGATTTCTTCATTCTCCAAGTAATTTTAAATTCTCTATTTTTACTGCTTTCGTAGTTAGTGTTATTAATTATTGCTTTCTCGTTTTCAATTCCCAAGTCTTGTTCTCAAATTTTTAGATCTAATTATGAATTCCTGCACTTTAATTTGGGAGTTTTCTTTTGTTTTCATCATGTTTAGATAATTTGTAAGGGTTGGGATGCATGAACCCATCCCGATGTAATTTATCTATATAGGAAATAGAATTTAAATTAAATAATTGGACGAATCATTTAAGATAATTCTACAACCATGGTAAATATTTTAATCTCTCTTACCCTAGGTACCTGGGATGTTTAAGAATACGATGCGGGTATAATTTTCCTACACAGCTTTATATTTATCTTTGATTTCATATGATGCGGACTAGTACCCTCATATATGTAATGCTTTGGATCTATAAAGATTGGATTCATTCCAATTTATAATTTATAATTCTAGCATTCTATCTGATAAATTACTAGGGTTTGGGGGATTGTTTCCTAACCTATATTTTTTCCATCTTTATATTCACTCTCTTTAATTTGTTATCTTAAGCACTTAGTTTATTCATAGCGTCAATTATTGCTGTTAGTTTATAATAGTTTCAAAGATCACCAACAAACATCTTTTCATTTCTTCTTGGATCATTTGAGGGTTAAATTATCTATTCTTACTTATTGTCCTTTTCTCCCTGTGGATACGATCCCGACTAACCGAGTTTTTTACTTGAGCGACAGGCTTGCACTTGGGCCTAGATAGCACGCACACTAGAACACATTTGTGGTCGCGTCAAGTTTTTGGCGCCGTTGCCGGGGAGACTGTGACATTTAGGACAGTGAATTTGATCCTAATTTGATTCATTCAAAAAAAAATTAAAAATAAAATAAATAAATTCTCATCTCATCTTTCATAAGTTGTTCATGCAAACTCCTTCGTTGTCTCCAGCCTAATTTCACGAAAATCCCCTTGCTGAAGCTAACTCTGAAAATTCTCATACTACCGACGCTCCACACTTTTGAGTCAAACACTGAGTGAGGGTTCTGAATCGTTGGGTAGCAATATGTCTGTGCATGGTAGTGTTGGTGTTGGTGCTGGAGAGGAAGAGATACCATATCTTCCCATGAAAGATCTTTTATTTTCGGAGCGAACTGTAACCCCTGGTTGCATTTTACTTCCGTATAATGCCGGCCAGTTCCACTTTCAAAATGGGATGATTCAAATTCTTCCTACATTTCATGGTATGGATTCTGAAAAACCATATCTCCATATTCGAGAATTCGCAGATACATGTGAGATGTTTGGTGATCAAGCCTGCCCACAAGATGTTATCCGATTAAAGCTTTTCCCTTTTTCCTTAAAGGATAAAGCTAAGACTTGGCTATGGTCTCTATCCCCGAATTATGTTCTGTCTTGGAGAGATATGCAGACTAAATTTCTCTCAAAGTTATTTCCACAACACAAAACCAATTCTATCAAGGCTTAAATCCAAGGTTTTTGCCAAAATGACAATGAAGCCTTTGATAAGTGTTGGGAACATTTTCAGGAGTTAGTTAGTGCTTGCCCACATCATGGGTTTGAGAAACATCATCTCATTTCGTTCTTTCATCAAGGGCTTACTTTGGCGTCTAAACAACTCGTGCAGACAATGTGCGAAAGACCATTTTGGGAATTAGACTCGAGCGATGCTGAGGCTCATTTGAAATACGTAGCAGAGACTACGCAATCATGGGATGTTTCTGACCCCAACAGCCAAAACAGACATCGACAAGTGCCCAACCCTCCTGTGCTTCCGGTATTTATCAATTGGACAAGGACACTTTGTTAGACCGTCGGCTTGATCAGTTTGAAAAGAGGATAAGAGACATCCTTGAGGTTCGGTTTAGAGAAGATACTAGACATATCTCAGCTGAAAAAGAAGAGGTTTGTGCCATTTGTGCGGCGGGTCATTCTACCAAAGGATGTCCGAAAATACCCGCTTACAAGGCAATGTACACTGAGCAAGTGGAAGCTATAGGAGGGGTTAGCGGACATTTTAGTACACCCCAGGGAAACGCGTACAATTGATCTTGGAGGAATCATCCTGGTGTAACACATATGCAGCCCCCCATGCAATCACCATCTCCTGGTTCATATGTTACCCCACCGAGGCAATCTCTTGAGGACAACGTAAATCATCTCATCCAATCTCAAAAGGAGAACAGTACTAAGTATGATCGAATGTTCAATGAAATACATACTAGCATCTCAAGGTTGCAAACTGCATTGAATGTCCAAGAGAAGGGCAAATTTCCTGCTCAAAGCCAACGACCTCCCCAAGGACAAACCAGTGTTGGCACTACATCCCATGACCATCGAGAGCAATGTAGCGCTATTACCACTCTACGTAGTGGGAAAGTAGTTGATTTATCAGCATACGATATCAATGAAAAAATCACAAAAAGGTATTAATATGATCATATAGCATGCTAATTTGATCCAATGATAAAACATATGGAAACACGGATTAAATACAAATGCAAAGAATTAAAACAAAACGATACCATATATATAAATATAAAAAATATACCAACGACACACAGGCACATATAAAGGTATAAACAACGACGACACTGGCAACATATAATCTTTCCACACTAGCAGAGTACCGATGTGTCTAAACATGTGGGATGGAATGAGTGGGCATGGAATATATACAAATTAATTATAACCCAATCACTGAAAAATATTCAAGGAGTTCTATTTGACCGCAATACTTTATCAAACTAAGATTCAACTTCAAGTGATAGATGAAGTGAACACAATGAACAAACAAACACAATGTACACAAGCCTACAATATTGATGATTCTACAAATTAATATTGTCATGACATGATAAGAATAACTAGGATTCATCTATCTATATATATATATATATATATATATATATATAAAATATTTTTTCATTCAATTCTTTTGAAGTTACCATTTTTAAAAATCAATCAAATAAACTTGTTGTCCTTTAATCTTTTCTTTTTGGCTCTCATTTTCTAGGCTCTTACCAACGGTGGATTGTTTGCAAAGGATATTTTCTCCTTTCGTATCCATTTCCCATGCACCGTCATATATACAATAAAAATGAACAGCTCATGGGCAATGGGTCTTACATGCACAAATCCCCTAAAGATAACAGTTACGTAGATGATAAGATTAACGGGAGAACATCTCACTTAGCTCAAATATAATATGTGAAGTTAAAATTCAAAAGAGCTCGTGCATGTGTGTGTGGAGGAATATATAACGTGAATCCATTAAGAAAATCAAAGCCGAACAACTCCATGAAAGCATGACTAACAACAATCTAAGCATTGAAAATCAAAATAAAATGTGCTATACATATGGAACATGGAATGAAGTGGATTTAAACACACCAATATGTCACACAAAATGTGTAAAACTAAACTACACATAAATCAAAAATATTTTTGAGTCTTTAAATATTTTTCAAAATGATACCAATTAAAAAAATAACTTAAAAGACAAATAAAATGTTTTTGTATTTTTCAATAAGACCCAATAAAAGAAAAGTCAAAATACAAAAGACTCAAAAAATATACAACTAGAAAACATATATATATATATATATATATATATATATATATATATATATATATATATATATATCATGGAGAACAAATTCTATTGTATGAAAACATGCAAACACAATCAACTATTAAATATAAAATGAGAAATATCTTATGTAAGGATTAGAGAATCATTAAGTCTAACATGTAAAGCCTACAAATCGGAGCTCCTAACCCACATAAGTGCAACATGATGCTTTAGGGTTTTGAGAACCTCGGTGACTCTATACTTAGACTTTCTAAGATCAAAGAAAAAATGCCAAAGGTGACCTTTTCTACCCCAATATGTGCATGTGTAAACACATCGAGGGTGTTACCTAAGGGTTGACCTTTTATAATGTTCCTCTTAACGGTTGAATCTCCCAAAAGTATGGTCTTGAATTTATTAGCGGAATCATCTTGATCATCGAATCTAATACCGCACTTGTCATCTTCGATTCGAACGGTGCTAATATATTATCCAACATCTTCAACCTAGATTCCAAATCAAGTTTGACATGATTCGAGTCTCCTAATTTATATTTAAGGTCCACTATCCTAGACTCGAGTAAATTCATAGAATCTTCAAATTCAATAATCACCTTCTTTAAAACCTCCATCAAACCACGAAGGCTATCTCTCTCGCCCTCAACATTATCGAGCTTCTCTTTAAGAGTCCTCTAACACTCCCTAAGATCCTCAATCAAAATACTCTCATTATTACCTATGACACGTTCTTTAATCCTAGCTTCCAACTTCAAGTTTTCCTTTTTCACCTTCAACATTTCCGCATACAACTCACGGAAGGCAACTTGGAGTTCACTCAATTCCTCCTCTTCTTCATCCGCATCTTCTTCTCCACTCTCTTCACCATCACTCACTTGGGAATCATAAATAATGGCCTTAGAAGTGTCATGATCAGAATTATATTCATAGGAATATTTTTCATTTGGAGCCACAAACACGGTGTAGTTGAGCGTGTTATTATACACTTGATTTCTTTCCCTCATAACTAAGGGTGCCATTGTACACTTGATTTCTTTCCCTGCCCCCTTAGTTTATTCGTAAACTCAGCTTCTCTGTGGCCATAATACTCATAACTAAAGAATCTATATGACTCATATCTCTCAAAATTATCATTACTATTATTAGGGAATTGATCGGCCTTGTTATACTTGTTTTTCTCAAACTTATTTACATCTTTCGATTACTTTTTAAACTTCATAATTTTCTAAACTTCTTTGTAAAGATGATCATATCATCGGAGTCTATGTCAGACTCATCATCCAAAATTGGTGTTTCCTCCTTTGAGATTTCAAAGTGTTTCCCTTATCATTCTTCTTCATTTTAGAGGAAAACATGTCAAGCTCATAAATTTGAAGATCACTTAAAATCTCTTCAAGTTTTGTAGAGTCCAAAGTGCCTAAGGAATTAAAAACTGTCACTTTTGAATTAAATATTTTAGGCAAGGACCTTAAGATTTTCTTAATTATTCGGTTTTTGAGTATTCTCTCTTCCAAGTTAAAAGATGGGTTTATAATATCAGATAATCTAACATAGAACTCATCAAAGGTTTCACTTTCCTCCATCTTAATGGTTTCAAACTGAGTCATGAGGTTTTGGTGATTGGAAGCCTTAGCAACACTAGTTCCTTTATGAGTGAGTTAGAATATGTCTTAAGCCTCTTTATACGTTTAACAAGTCATAATACGATGAAACTGGTTTAGTGTGACAGAACAAAACAGAGCATTTAAACCACGGGAGTTATAATTTGCTAACCTATGCTCTTCCTAACTCCATGACTCTACGATTTTGGAATAATATACTCACCAACTAAGGTTGTAGGTGGAGACCAACCATTAAGTACTGCTTGCCATACCCGCTCATTTATAGCCCTAAGTACTAATTTTCTATGCATTTTCCAGTACACATAATTATACCCATAAAACATCAATGCCATATAAATTGAATGACCCTTCGTATAAAAACAACCAAAACTCAGGCCTAAACACGGATCTAAACATGATAATTTAGTGTTCTAGTTCTGATACTAATTTGAAAGTGGGGCTGGCAATTTTTGACACGATAGCACGTTTATGGTAATAATTTGAAATGACCCGAAATCGACACGATTAGCTTATATAGATTTAAGATTACACAAAACTTATACTCAAATAAAAATCAACGTGACCCAAAAATGATACGACTAACCCGAATTGCCACCTCTATTTGAAAGTGTCCCTAAAAGCAGGTGTACACAGAGGGATGGTATAAACAACAAAGCTAATTTTAATTTCTACAAATTACTTATTAAACTTAAACAGATTAACCGAAATAAAAATTTGCACCAATCTTAATCTGAGTTGTTGTGATAAAATGATCAACCAAATTTAATCTATGTAGGCGGGGCTCAAAGATAATCTCAAAATTAGAGTTAATCCCTCCAGGTAATACAACAGACTCAAGGGATTAACGCAGCTCAAAGCGATGCAACTCAGTAAGGCAGCAATGCAACTCAAGCAAGGTAGTTTAGCATGGCAGCCAGAAGGATCTTCCAGCGAAGAAGCTGGACGAGAGAGCTCATCCTTTAGTTCTATTATTTTACTTAATCTTGTTGTATCTTTTATTTTGACCAATAAGATGTAATGATTATAATAATTTTTAGTTTGATGTCAATCAGGACTCGCGAGAGACCAGGTTTGGCAGGGCCTGGGAGAGATTTTATGCTCTATCAAGCAACCTCACCGTGGGAACTTCTGAGGGACTTGGTTTGGAGGATTGAGAAGTGAGGCACCATTGGAGATTGTCCTGACCATCTTATATACACCTGGTAAAATACCAAAAGACCTTGATCGTAGAACCTTAGGTGGAGCAGCCTTGAGTTCCATCGAGCGTTGAGTTGTGAACCAAACAACCCTCTACTTAAATGTCACATATGCTCTATGATATGTCACTAGCCAGCTAGGCAATGTCAAATATCCACTTGAGTAAATCGCCGTGGTATTTGGGGCTGTCATCCACCTCTGTGACGACCTCCCCCTGACACACAGTGGTTATGCAAAAGGCATGTCTTGGAATTTAATGATTATAATGTGGAGCTAACTAGTGCATCAGATATTTAATGTTTGTGACATAAAGTATGAGAGATGTCTTTCACATTTATGAATGACTGAGTTATCTCGGGAGTGGTGGGGGGCTATTTAAGGGCCCCAATTGTAATACCCCATATTTTTATGATATTAAATAATTATGGGATTAATTATTATTGTTGGATTAATTAAATTAAAAAGGTCAGAAAATTTAATTGTTAATTAATCCGAATTTAAAATAATTATCAACTAGCGTGCCAAGGGTTAATACTTATTGATAAAAATCATTGATTATTATTGTAAGTATATGTAATATATAATTATAATTTTTTTATAGATTATCGGAGTACGAAATACGACAGTTTGGTATTTTAAGCCATGACGCACATGTGAGTCGTGTCGGAACTAATTGTATGGAATAAAAAGATAAATTATTTTTGTATAACTCGTATTGAAATTTTAAGTGCACCATTGAGTCCGGAAGGATCAAGACAGTCAGAAAACTCTACCCGGGCATTTTATTTGGACTCTGGGTAATTTTAGGCCTAACCGGCACCCCGTAGGGGTATTTTTGTCCTTTGGAATTTTGGAGTAATAATATGGACGAAAATTAAGAAATGAAATAAGGAGGTACATGTGTTAGATGGGAGTTATCATCTCTAAACCTACGTGAGAGTAAAGAGAAGGGCTCAGAGGAAGGAAGGAGAAGCTATTGGTGTTCTTGGTGCTCAACTCAAGAACAAACACCAAAAAACTATACCAAGTGTAGATCGCGAGACGAGGAACGCACTCATACCCATATCAACAGTGGATCAGAACGTTGAAATTAAGACAAGTGTTTAATACTTCCAAGTTATAGAAATAAACATGTTCATATTGGTGTAGGTAGATAATATTCACCCATGAGTAACGAGTCCTGGTGAAATTGGAGATTTAAGGGCATGAATTGAAATCTGAAAAACCAATTAGGATGAATACCTCATGTAGATAGGTTAGAAATCCCAAATTGATGAATAAAGATGCTGGACGAAATTTATTTTATGATCATGTATGGAAATTTGAGAAACTAGGGTTTAGTTCATAAATTGGGGATATTCAGGAATTATCAAAAGTTGCTAATGATTTTATGATTGTAAATAGTTAATTACTTCCCATACACGATATAGTAATGATTGTTAATGATTGTTGGAAGTTTGGGCAAAAAATGTAGAGGTTTCTTGTTTGAAAAATTCTGGAGAAATGCAACAGGTATCAGATATTAGAGACGACGACATCTGGTTCGAACGAGATGCATAGTCATTCGAACGACATGCTAAACTCGTTCGAATGAAACCCTTTCTGGTTCAAACGACAGTTCCCAGTAAAATCCAGATTTTTATATTTTTCCCCAAATTGTGTTACACATTTAGTTCAATGAGGAAAACGTCCACTTTTCAGAGATTAGTTTACTGCAGAATTTTGGAAAAACATTCCTAGGACTATACTTAGGGATTAGTTAGGTGAGATAACTTTAGAAACTTTCGAGAGAGGAAATAAGCAAGTTAATTTCATCATTGGTAGTAACGAGAATTGTACTACGTGTAGAAAAATATGAATATGGGTTGGGTGAATCCCGAAATTTTTATAAGGCTTAGGGAATGCCTATTATGTTCTGATTATTACAATTGTGTGTAAAAGCATACCTACGCTGCTTTCTATTAGGAGGACGTTTCACGCAGTGGATAGTCTTATCCTGTGTGACCCGATGTGGGATATTTGACTTGTAGCCCGAGCATATAAACTTGGATACGTGCTATCTCTTACGTAGGATAGTTTCGACGGTTGAATTGGAGCGTAGTTATGTGCGTGACCCATTTGGCTAGTGAGTATGCTCGCCTCCAATATTTGCGTTACGAGATTTATGGTTCGTGAGAGACACCGAATCAATTTTCTTTTATGCAGCGAGCAATGCACCGGGAGACGATAGCAGAGTATGCATTGAGCCAAGTGGTCTTAACCAAGGGGCGTAGGTTTTATATATATACATAGGGATGATGTGACTATATGTGTGTGTGTGTATATATATATATATATATATATATATATATATATATATATATATATATATATATATATATACACACACTTTAGAATGAATGATTATAATGTCTGAAATTAGAAAAATGTATAAGTATGGGTAAGTAAAGTAATTCCAGTGGATAAAAGATTTTCTATCAAATAGTGAATATTAAATGGGTAACTCGCATAAAATAATATTATTAGCATATTGTATGGGCGATACGGGTTACTCCCTTGAGATATAATTAGTAGTATATGTTTATGACCTAGTGGGGAATAATATGGATAACTAGGTTAGGGTAGACGTACGCTAGGTGTGCACATTAGTGGAGGGGTGAGAATCTCATGTGAGAGTTCAGAACTAATATGCACATAATAATTGCAATAATGCAGTTTTAAATACTTGCCAAAATAAATAGTTTTACACATCGAGCTCTGACCCGTTTCTTGCTATTTCTCTTATCTCAGACTTAAACGCGTGGATCATTGGACGAGCTGCAGCTGTTGTGGAAGTTGTAGGTTATTGATATTAGATGCTTTAATCTTTTTATTCAGTTCTTAGTTAAGACATTTCAGTTAGGACATGTGTCGCACATTTCCAGCTTAGTTATTTTACAAATTGTATTTTCTTATTGTTTTTTCCTTTCCTGTTGGATTAAGTATTATGATTCTGTTGGTTTAGACTTTGAACTGGAATGTTTTATCCAGTCTTATTTATTTGAGTATTTGATTCATGTTCAGTATTTATTCTTGTGGAATGGGAAAGGCTTACATCTTAAAGCATGGAATTTATTAATGGATTAATTGGGTATAATTAATTGGGGAAATGTTTTGACGCTTAGCTTAATTAATAATTAGGTAATTAATAATGAAAATTATTTTTCAACAATGATGCTAAGAATGAACCAACCGAACACTTTGATTTTAATTTATTAAAGGATTGATCACCCGGTATTTAATTAGGCGGGGTGTCACACCAACCACCTCTGAGGAAAAAGAGGTTCTTTTGAGAGTTATTGCTAGAGAGAAAATACATCAGAGAGAGATTTATTACAAACCAGAGTTCACTCGCCCACTATTGCCATTGATTACGAAGATTTTAATACTTGACAGAGATTTTTTAGGGGGGTTGGGGTGTTTGGATGCCTTCCAAGGTGTATCTAAGATGCTTACTTCTCTCTCCCTCCAAATGAGTTACTTCTGAGTTCATTATTATCTTTTGAGTTATACACAAGATATTTGTAAGATCAAACTGAGTTCATTTTCACCAGATCATGATTGAGTGTTTTACTTAATCAAAGGTGGTTTCTTGATTAACTTATCATTAATGTACTCCAAAAGGGGTTACGCCTCCGTCTTATCTAAACTACCCTCTTACATTTGGTGACTCTACTGGGGAGGTATTCTTCTAAGCAAAGAGTATGGTGCAGGATAATGTTAATCGAAGACTTAACTTTGATGATATTCAACACAATGAAGAACAAGCGACGATGGAGCTGGAGGCTTCTAGAGATGGATCTTCTCGAGTGGAGGTACCTCCAGTTCAAATGGTGACAGGCGTTCCATAGGTGACACAAGATTCCATGAGCACTGGGTTGGGACCAGCTCAAGTTCAACTCTTTATGAATAAATTCTACAAGTTTTTACAAACTCCTGTAGCTTCAACGGTGTTGGGGGTATTTGAGGCCAACTCCTTCGTAACGCCAGGGGTAGCCCCAATGGCCCCACCAAGCGCGATTCTAACAGGAACTGCCCCAGTAAGCATACCCCTGTTACGATTCTAACGATGGGAAACCTAGGAGTAACAAGCATTCCAATTATTTTGGTTACTACAGGTGCAATGGGTGCCCCACCTATGGTCCCTCTGGTCATTCTTTCAATGGTATCGGCTATGGAGGAGATGAGAAAAGAGATGTAGAAGGAGATGTTAAAATTAATGCAAGCTTACT
Organism: Sambucus nigra; assembly: GCA_949130495.1. Classification (NCBI taxonomy): domain Eukaryota; kingdom Viridiplantae; phylum Streptophyta; class Magnoliopsida; order Dipsacales; family Adoxaceae; genus Sambucus; species Sambucus nigra. The sequence continues at coordinate 605,818,214 of OX422209.1, forward strand.
CGCAGTTTGCTAGCGAGGTAGCTTCGGTTTAGGATGACTTTCGGACGCCTTACCCTCAGGAATATAACGATGAACCTTACCCATAAGATTACATTCCTCCTATCTTCGAAAGTACATAGGAAAGGGGGAACCCGAACGAGCACATCAAATGTTTTGTCGAACATCTGGGGGCTCACTGCAACAACAAGAAGCTCAGACCAAGGGAGTTCTCAAAATCATTAACCGACAAAGCCTATATATGGTACTCTCATTTGGCACCAAAGAGTGTCCTAACGTGGGAGGAGATGCATGTTTTATTTGTTCAGAAGTTATTTCTGGCGGAAGATGAGTTTACATTAACACAGTTGGGCAGGGACAAGCAGCGACCGAGAGAGGATGTGGTGGCTTATGTTTGAAGATTCATGGAAAGGTCCCTCGACATGAGAAAAGAATCTAAAGAGTCTAAACTATTACAACTATGTGTTAAGGGTTTGCTCCCAGAGTACATCTGTCACCTGATTAATGAACCTCGCGAAGGGACTTTTACAGCATTCCTAAAAGCAGCAAGGAACATATCATTGGAAGTTTGTCCGAACCCCGTTGTGGTACCAATGATGTTCAGGCAGCCTGGGGCACCCATTGCGGCACATGGGTCCAATCTGGTGGTAGCCTATGACGATGAGGCAGAAAGAGAAGCGAGGGAGCTGACGACAGAGCATGGGGAGTTCAAAGAGGCTTTGGAGGAGTGTACTAGGGGAATGGCTAATGCAGTGTTAGCTTATGATGAAGCAAGTGCCATGGATATGGAGGAAATACACAATGTTGAAGGTGAGGAAATGAACCAAAGCTTGGAGTACTACGCGGTTTCACGGTCCCCAAAGTTCGCATGGTTCTTCGATTAGGTGGGAATGCCAAAAGAAAGTAGGTTAGAGATAACTCAAGCAATCCTGGATATTACGAGGAAGAATGTAGTCCCTTCTATGAGATGGAAGGGACCCATGACTAGGCTGGTGAAGAAAATTCTATCAGAAATAACGTTCAGCGATGCATATAGGGCTGTGATATTTCCTCACAATCGACTATTATATATGACTACTAGCATCAACGGGGCTAGATTCTCAAGGGCTCTTATGGATGGGGGGCATCCATCAACATCATGTCAATTAACTCTTTCCACATAGCTAACATCCCAGAAGAAAGATTGGTCCCCATGCCTTTAGCGATTTCAGGTTATGACAACCAGTATTCCAAGTCCAATGGTTATGTGAATATTAGGATTGTAACGAGAAATCTGAGTTCCCACATTAAGTTTCACGTGATAGAGAGTGCAACTTCCTACCATATGTTAATAGAAAGAGTGTGGATGCATAACCAAGGACTAGTTCCCTGGATATATCAACAATGTGCCAAGGCAAATATTAAAGGAACCGAGATCACTATACGAGCTACGAAGTGTCACTTCGTTGTCAAAGAAGCTCACCTAGTAGATGTAGCATTTTATACAGAGTTAGAAGAGGATGTCAGAGTCCTATTGAGAAGAATGGAGGGAGCCTGGGTTCCCTCGATCCGAGAAAGGATGGGACCTGTGAACAGTCAGAATGACAAAATTGTAAGCAGTGGGGGAGTAACAGAAGAAGCCCACCATGTGGTCCCTAGACCAGAGAAAATTTCAAAGCAACTAAAAGATAGGATGCAACCCAGAATGGACCCGATGGAATACGAGGTCACACGAAAAAGTGTGCTGAGTCGATTATGTGATGAAAGAAGGGCAAAGGCTTCAAGGCAAAAGAAAATAAAGGCAGTTGCAACGGCCAATAGATAATGAAATACGATTGTCACTGAGGAAGGTAATGTGGTTTATTGCCTATGATGGTGTGAACGCGCAGCAGAAGGAGCTATAGCAGAGGCTGACGAGGAGGTTGACCCGATATATGAATGTTTTCTAGTGGATCAATGGGGATAATGTATGATGATAGATAATTCTAACATATAGGAGTTCGTAAAACAAGTCATCGAAGAACCAGACTACATGACGGACCAATTAAAGCCACAAGCATAAGAATTAGAGCACCTGAATCTGGCAAAAGAATGGGAGAAGCCAAGGCCCATTTTCCTCTCGAAGGATCTCAGCACTGAGAAATGGGAGGCTTTGATTGAGGTAATCCAGAGTTTATAGATATTTTTACGTGGAAGTATATGGAGATGGAGGGGCTAAATGAAGAAGTAAGCTTCCATAAATTTAACGTGATGCCTTCAGCCATTCCGATCAAGCAAGCAATGAGGACCTACAATCGTGAATTGAACTTAAACATCAAAGAATAGGTCCAACGTCTATTGGCAACAGGATTAATTAAACTGATAAAAAACCCACTCTAGCTTTCTAGCATTGTCCTAGTGGATAAGAAAGACAAGAATTAGATAAGGATCTGTGTGGATTTCAGAGAATTGAATTGAGCTTATCCCAAAGATGATTTCCTTTTACCCTTCATCGATAGTTTGATAGATGCAACGGTTGGGCATGAGATGTATAGCTTCATGGATGGGTATGTAGAGTACAATCAGATCAAGATGGACCCCAAAAATGCGGAGAAGACATCATTTAGAACCCCGTTGGGTAACTTCATGTACAAGGTAATGTTGTTTGGACTAAAAAATGTTGGGGCTACTTATTAAGGAACAATGATGACCATTTTCCATGTCTTCTTTCACAAATTTGTGGAGTTTTATGTGGATGATTTGGTCATCAAATCGAAGAAGGAGGGGTCCCACCTGAGCGATTTGAGGAAAGTGTTTGCTAGATATAGGAAGTACAAACTGAAGATGAACCCGCTGAAGTACATTTTCGGAGTAACCAGTGGAAAGTCTCTAGGTTTTATGGTAGATCGGCAGGGAGTACAGATGGACCAAGACAAACAGCGAGCGATCTTAGAGATGCCAAGTCCAAGAAGGGCGAAGGATCTCAAGAGTTTCCTCGATAAAATATCCAACCTTAGGAGATTTGTGCCGGTATTGGATGAAATAACACACTTGTTGATGAAGCTTTTATGAAAGGACATAAAGTTCAAGTGGGAGGAAGTTCACCAGGAGTCTCTCACCAGGCTGAAGAAGTTGCTCGTTTCACCATAGACTATGATTCCTCCAAAGACAGGAATACCGCTGCAGCTATATCTCACATCCACTACAAGGTCCGTTGGAGCTTTGTTAGCAAATGAGATTGATGGGCAGGAACGACCAGTCTACTATCGTAGTAGAATCATACATGGGCCATAGGTTAGGTACAGTAGCTTGGAGTGGCATTGTTTAGCCTTAGTCTTTGTAGCACAAAAGCTTAGACATTATATGCTGTCTTTTATATTTCATATTGTAACAAGATGTCATCCTATTAAGTTTTTGTTGGCAAGAACTATATTAATTGGTAGGGCAGCTATGTGGTTCCTCATTCTCTCAGAGTATGTCCTGAATTGTGTGGTCCCTTGCGCAATCAAAAGACAGGCGTATGCAGATCTCTTGGCAATCTTCCCATCTGGGATATCGGAGCCACCACGAGAGAGTATTCTAGGAGATGATCTGTAGGCCAATCACCTAAATGTAAGCGAAAAGGAATGGATGATGCAGTTCGATGGATCTTTAGTAGAGAAGAAAGGAGGAGTCGGGGTTACTCTTTCAAGAGGAACGAAAGAAATTTGCCTTTCCTACAAGCTAGACTTTCCTTGTTTCAACAATGAAGCAGAGTATGAGGCATTGGTACTAGGGTTATTGGAGTCCCTTCGAAGGGGAATTCATTTAATATGTATCAAGGGTGATTCAAACTTAGTGATTTAGCAAGTAAATAGAGAATATACATTGAAACACCTCAGTCTGGCACCTTATAGAACAATTATTTAGAGCTTCTCAACCAGTTCCATCGGACCAAGTTCAAGAGGCACCCCTGAATAATGAACCGCCATCCAGACGCCTATGCCACCATATCTCAGAAGATGATCATAAGAGACGATACAACTACAGTCATAATTCAGTGAAGAACAGCTCCCTCGATGGTACAGTTAATTCTACCGATGAAGGTTGACTCTGAATGGAGGGGAGAGATTAGAAAACAATTGGAGTCTAGGGAAGGAGCAATGGAACTGAGAGAGTTATCCCCATACTTTATAAATCAGGGAAACCTCTACTTTAAAAATACGGGAGGATGGCTGTCAAGATGTATCGACCCAGAAGAAGTAGAGTGGAGACTAAAGAAAACACATGAAGTGCACTGCGAGACAACTGAGATCCCTCTTTATAGAATAATTCAGAGGGAGGGATACTTATAGCCTATAATGAAGCAGGATGGAGAAGAGCTACAACGAAAGTGTGATTAGTGCCAACTATTCTTATAAAGAATTGAATGTCATTTTGTTGAAGCTAAATCGGATTGGAGGAAACCCTTTATTGACTTTATTAATAATGGAGTTATCCCAATAGAGAATATTGATACGATGGGAGTCAAAATAAGGGACCCAAGGTTCTACATTCAAGAGGGGCAGATTTATCAAAGAGGGTACTTCAACAGGCCATTATGTTGCATCACAAAGGAGGAAGCAGCCGAAGTCCTCAAATAATCTCACGATTCAGCTCACATAGGAGGAGCAAAGTTATATGACCAGCAGATGACGCTGGGTTATTATTGGCCAACGATGGAGAAGTACTCTGCTAAGTTCATTTAAAAATGTAAAGCTTCCCAACTGCATGGAAATATGATCCATGTTCCATCGGTGGATCTACACTCTCTAACAACACCTTATCCTTTTCATACTTGGGAATTTGACCTAGTAGGAGCAATACATCCTTCTTAGAGGGGGAAGATATGGATACTAGTGGCAACGGAGTTCTTTACAAAGTGGGTTGAGGCAATACCACTAAGAAGGGAAACAACAGGGGTGGTGAGCAACTTCATTAGAGAATACATCATTTGCCATTTTGGAATTCCAAAGGTTATTCTCTTTGATAATGCAACCCCCTTAGTCAATTCAGAGGTAACAATGCTCACAGATAAGTACTCAATTGTTCATCATACTTCAACGGTGGCCTACCCAAAGGGAAACGGTCAAGCCGAAGGAACTAACAAAACATTGGTTAACATTTTGGACAAGACGATGGAGGATTTCCCAGGATCATGGGATTATAAAATACCAACTGTATTATGGCCCTATAGAACAACTAAAAATAAGCGCACAGGATAGACCCCGTTCTCCCTTGTGTATGGAGTTGAAGCGATTCTCCCGGTGGAATTGGAAGTTCTCTCTTCCCGATATGCCTTGCAAAGTAGCATGATCCCTCAGAATAGGCATGTGTAGTTAGAAGTGTTGGATGAGCACAAAGAAAATGCGATGCAACACTTTCAAATATACACGAAGCAGCTCTCCAGGGTGTATGACAGCTTCATGAGACCAATGAAGTTCGTGGAGGGAGACCTTATTTTAAAGGAAATAGTGAAACATATTAGAGGGCTTCCCCTACCTAAGTTTGCAGCGAATTGGGAGGGAACTTTCATTGTAAAGGAGGCTCATGATTCAGGTTATTGCTTAACTTCTAAGATGGAAGAATACAAACGATTTAATATTAACAATAAATGGTTGAAAGTCTATCATGTATAAGCAAATAGCTTCGGATTATCATTGTATCTAGTTATTTTGTTATAAATATATAAATCTTTTCTTTCTGAAAAGATGTCTTTTATTGCAACTTGAGTGAGATGAAAGATTTCAGAGTTTGTATTTTATGCAAGTAGTTATAGCATAAATAAGTGGCATGGAAAAATATATAACCTTTCTTTCATTCATAAATTTTGAGGCATTACAAAATTGGGAACTATTGCCTAAGAATTACATAAGGGGAAAGAGGAAAATGCATACAAGTGTGAAAGAGTTTATTAGCCTAAGAGGAACCATAAGTCTGGATTAGAGAAAAAATCTCCAGGCAGGCCCGAAGAAGCTGCTAGGCATGATTGTTGGGCATTAATAGAAACTTCCAGTCTTGTTTGAACTTGTGCACGCTCAATAAGGAGTTTCTCCCATTTTAGCTTCGCCAGATGCAGAGATTGTTCGATAACCCCTCCCTCCTTATTGACAGCTTCAAGTAGAGGTGCTAGATCATTCAGCCTAGCTTCCTCAGCTCGTTGAGCCTCTTGATGCTTCTGCAATGGTTCCCTCAGGATTTTTAATTGCTAACTCTTTAAGGTCTTTAAGTGTCCAATCATCCAGCTAAATTGGAAGCCATCTCGGCCCAACTCCTTTAGATAGTCCAAGAATTGGTTGAGGAGGGGCCAGGTAACGTTTGCAGTAGGAGTATTGGTGATATTAGCAACAACAATCGCCATACCTTGAAGCCAGTGGCTCATCACAGAAATGTTTGAACGCAGGCAGTCGACAGTAAAAGTCTCGGGGTGATGAGCTATAATCTGCTCAATCACCAATCGATGGCTGGCAGGCAGTTGGGGAAAGTGATGAATGACCATGAGACAAAACTCATGAGGAGCTAGAGCTGGCATAGGAATCTCATAACTAGATTCACTATCGGCCTGAGCACCTATCGTTAGGACTCATTTCCTCAGATACAGCTGGTTCCTGATTTGGTGAGGCGATAGGCGATGGAATCGTTAGAGGTTTCTTTGCAACACAAGGGGACTCCCCAGCAGCTTGAGGAAAAATCTAGCAAACAATGAGTTTAACAAAAAAAAATCTCGTAAACAGTGTTTATCATTGTTAAGTCACCGTTACTGGTGGAGTTTGATAAAAAATCTTAACAAGTGTTTATCATTGTTAAGTCACCGTTATTGGTGGAGTTTGTCGAAAAATCTTAACAAGTGTTTATCGATATTAAGTCACCATTACTGGTGGAGTTTGACGGAAAATCTTAACAAGTGTTTATCGTTGTTAAGTCACCGTTATTGGTGGAGTTCGAGGAAAAATATTAACAAGTGCTTATTTTTATTACGTCACCGTTACTGGTGGAACTTGACGAAAAATCTTAACAAGTATTTATCATTGTTAAGTCATCGCAACTGGTGGAGTTTGACGAAAAATTCTTAACAAGTGTTCATCATTGTTAAGTCAACGTTACTGGTGGAGTTTGAATGTTTAAAAATGAGTTTCTTCTAGATTGTACATTGTCATGATAAAGGACAAGGTATAAGGAATGAAGAGGAAACAGAAAAATACCTCAGTAATGACCAGAGCAAGAATAGGAGTCACTAAAGAGGATAGAACGGTGAGAACTATTGAGGATATATTCATTCCCTTATAAGCTTCCATGACACCCTCAACTAGAGGAACCTCAGCCGGAGTGACCTCAATATTGGGTGAAGCCCCTGCATCTACAAAGGGAACTAAGGCCAGTCTTAGGGTAGAGCCTAAAGATATCGTTTGACCTTCCATAGATGCACCAACGCTGATGGGGGCAGAAGAAGCACCAAGATGGGCAGAAGAGAGAATGGATGCCTTAGAAACTGGCAGAATCCCGAAGGATAATGGCGGTATAAGACTTGGAAAAAGCTGTAAAAACAAAGCTAAGTGTTAGAGGAGGGGAATAATAGAGAAAGAAGAGACACAGTTCACACTTAACTCATCTCATTAATATGACTGAAAGGGGGAACGGCAGTGATGGGTCTTGTCAATACTGGTGGGAGAAGGATGTTGGCTAATAATGAAGCCAAAAGGGAAGTTACTTGAACCTGAAATACACCAATTTTTTTTAGAAGATGTAGCGAATGGAGAAGGATAGCGAAGAAAGATCAAGAACTAGTTACCTCGGAGAACTTTACACAATGGGAATGATGTCTAGAGGAACCACGGGAAAATAAGGTGATCTAGATGAAACTAAGGGAGTCTCCTTTGGCGGGGAGGAAACTCCCAAAGGGTCAACAGAAGAAATAACCTCCTTAGCATCCCCCACCGTGCATTAGGAGACCAAATGATGAGAATAAGTGAGCCCGGTTATGGGAGAACGCGGGGGAGTTGCACTAATGGAACCACTCCCGAAGTGTCCCCCCACGAAAGGACTCACAGGGGGATGGGCCTTTCTTCTTCAGCTTCCAGCACCAAAGTTGCTAAGAGTTAGACATATACAGTTTGTTATAGAAAAATGAGAAACACACAGACATACCTCTGATCCAGGGGAGAGTGGGATGATATCACCATTGGTGAGGAAAGAAGGGAAGAAGCTGGTGAAGACCTCGTCGTGGGTTGATGCGCGATAGTAGGACATCATCCAATGCCATAGCTCCAACAGTAGAGGGAGCTGGGGTGATATGTACATCAGGAGCCCATTTCTTTTGGGACTTGGTACCGAGAGTCTTTTTCCTCGCACCAGAAGCACCAACACTTGGAGGAACCCTCTAGCTCTTCTTTTGATTTGACCCTCCTTAAAATGGATCTACTAAGATAGTGGGGAAGGCACCAGTAGGGGGAACAGTGGTAGCATCTCATAAAAACTCAGAATTTATTCGCTCCACCTCATCTTGAATCTTCTTCCTCAACTTCTCACTCACTTCAGCAGATATGGGAGGAGGAATGGAGGAAATGGGGAATGCATCCAAAGGAGCTTGAGACTGAGATTGATACTTAGATTTTGAAGAAGTCCCACTCTTGGACCTCCTAGTTTTTTTTAGATGGTGGCTTGGAGGGTTCTTTTCCAGAAGCTGCTTCGGTGGGAACACCCTCGCCAAAACAACTTTAGTAAGGGCAGGTTGTTTAGGAGTTGCAACGTTCTTGGATTTGGGTGTGGCAGTAGGGATCATGGGTCAATAAGGTGGTAGATCATTGGGATAATCTTTAACCGTCTTGATCATATGGAACTCAACCCCAAGAATAGAGTTGCCCATGAGGCCCAATTCCAAGGCAGAGAGAGAAAGAACTGGGGGACTTTGGATCAACTCACTAATCCTAGCCAACTGCATCAATCGGAATTTGGTGGTGAAAGAGTTAGACACATCCCCTTTTCTAGTAGCACTGGGGATGGTAACTAGACTATCCATAGTAGAAGTCACACCAAGTACCACTGCAGAAAAGTAGAAGGTGCAGGACTGAGCAAAAGTATCCCTTTTATTCATTAACTGAAACACAGGATGAGGGGCCCCTTGATCAAAACTAAATTGCCTGTTGCACCTATCAGGGTTGTAAGGTTCAGAAGTATATCCCCATTCAGTGAACGAAGGAAGGAACCCGGGGGTCAGCAGAAGCACCACGGCTTACGAAGGATCTTCTACGACCGGAACAAAAGTGACCGTTCTAGCTGTAGAAGAGAAAAAAATTCCAAGTATGGGCAAAGGTAGATTCTGCGTACAGTATCAAGATGAAGGAATTTAAACGGTCAAAAATGTTCATTATTTCCTTCCGACCCTATTTTTATGGAAGCATAGGAGGTCAGGGGGTTTAATGTCTTGGCTCACGGGATAAGGGATAGATTTGGTAGCAATGGTAGGAAAACGGGTATAGAGAAAATCCGTTAAGATAACGGTATTGGAAAAATTGGCCAGGTTATAATGGCTAACGGACTGTGCCATATCGAGGTGAGTTCGATGCAACCAAGTATAGAGGGACCCCAAAGCAATGGTGGTTAGAGGAAGATTGAAACCCGTGGACAAACAGATGGAAATATTTATAAGGTCCCTCCTAGGCTGATCATTGGATTTCCCAATAAAGAAAAAATGGGAAAGCAACACAAAAATATAGGCAGGTAATTCTAAAGATGTACCTCTACCACGGCCTGTAACAAAAGTGACGTCCTTCGCAGTAGGAGCTTCAAGAAATAGCTGATAAGGGGAGTAAAGGTAGCCATGTTTGAAGACCTAGTGCAACTACGATAAATCTGATCCAGCTCAGCTCGATCAGTAGTTTCTTTGGCATCTAAGGCCTCATTAAGATCGGTAAACTCACCTATAGGTTCAAACCCAAGTAGCTCATATACATCTTCCAACGAAATGGTGAATTACCCCCAGGAAGCGAAGAATGTGTGAGTTATAACGTTCCATCTGGAAACCAACACTTGGAGTGCTGCTTTATGCTTAGAAAGAGTGAATTACCCAAACCAGTTATCTCGGTGAAGACCAACCTTGGCAAGAGCTGCAGTGTGGGAGCTCTACATGTGTGCATGCCTAGAAGCAAAATGAGTTGACGATCCCCCAGGCGCTTCGAAATCGATTTGGGAGCAAGGGAAGTCGCCACGATCCAACTTGAAATACAGAGTCCCCTCTAGAGGAAGAAAGCCCCACTTGGACGAATCTTCATCCTCATCACCCAGCAACAAAGGGTCATAATTAGCTGAAAAATTACAGGTCTTGCATGCATCAGAGAACTCATAATCTTTTCCAAAGATGGGCACTCGATGGTAAAAGCATAGTTTCTCTTAGTGAGCAACATCCAAGGTAGTGGCGCCAACAGTAGTGGTGGCAGGAGAAGTGGTAGCGGTGGAGCTTGGCTGAGCAGCGGTGGCGGTAGCCTTGGAGACGTCTAAAGAAGCCATAATAAGAGATGATAAAAGAAAAAATCTTAGTGAGGAAGGGCTATGGACGAAAATGAAGGAATACGACCACAAGTAGCAGTGAAAGAGATGGTAAAAGTAAGAGAACCAGAGAAAACCTTTTTAACAATGGCGGTTTAAATCTTTCTCTCTCTAAAAAAGCATTGGGAGATTGAAGAATACAAAGGCAAAAATGGCTAAGGGTTTTTGAAAAATAGACGTTTATAATCCTTTAAACTCGTCTTTTGAGTTTTCCCACTAACACACATCCAAAGCCGCAAAATAATCATTTCAAGTGGACACGTGGCACTTTGGGAAGTGTCTTAACATTTGAAAAGATGGCATTACATCATTAATGAAGTGATGCATGGGGATAGAAAGGGTTTCTTCCAAGATAAGTTTTGGGGTTTGGCACCAAAATTCTTCCTTTGTTAGACATATCCAATAGCTCCCAAAAAAGAAGTTATCCCAACGATTCAAAAAAGCTACGATGTCCCCTCGTCACAGGTCCAAACGTTGTTTAATTGTGTCTCCTTTTTTATTTTTTTGAACATGAAGAAACAATGATGCAGCAGAGCCCAAACAAAGTAGCACCTTCAAACCGGGAGAATTTCTTAGGAAGAAGTTTACAAGGGAGAATTTCACAATTCTCAACGAGAGGGGCAGTCCTAATGAAAAAAATCACTACTTACAACTATACTCCACAACAGCACAAACGGGATAATTTCACTCCCTAAGATTCAAAACGGGTATTTGAAAAAATCAGCGGGTGCTTCGAAAGAATTTTAATTAGCCAAGAAAATAAAGACAGAAGGGTTGAACCTCAACAACAAGAAAAAGTGGCGATGTCCCTTCGCCAAATTTCTAACAATCCGCAGCACCTTGGTTCAGGTACATCAGTGAGACTTTTACTTTTTCCTATAAGTAATAATGGCAAAGGACGTAACGAAGACATGGACGCTAAGGTTCATTGGATTGAGAAGTTTTCATGCAGACATTTCTCGTTCACGGAATAAATCTCTCCACGAAGGGGCAAATGTAGGCGGGCCTCGAAGATAATCTTAACATTAGAGTTAATACCCCGAGCTAATACAACAGACTCAAGGGATTAAGGCAGCGAGGTAGCTCAAAATGATGCAGATCAGTAAAGCAGTGATGCAGCTCAAGCGAGGTAGTTCAGCGTCGAAACCCATAGGGATCTTCTAGCGAAGAAGCTGGACAAGAGAGATCATCCTTTACATCTATTGTTTTACTTAATTTTGTTGTATCTTTTATTTCGACCAATAAGTTTTAATGATTATAATGATTTTTAGTCTGAGGTCGAACGGTACTCACGAGAGACCAGGCTTGGCAGGTCATGGGAGAGCTTTTATGCTCTATCGAGCGACCTCACCGTGGGAACTTCTGAAGGACTTGGCTTGAAGGATTAAGAAGTGAGTCACCGTCAAGGCTTGTTCCGACCATCTTAGATACACCTGGTAAAATACCAAAATACCTTGACCGTGGAACCTTGGGTGGAGCAGCCTTGAGTTCCATCGGGCGTTGAGTTGTCAACCAAATAACCATCTACTTAAATGTCACATCCGATCTATGAAATGTCACTGGCCAGCTAGGCAATGTTAAATCTTCACTTGAGTAAACCATCGTGGTATTTGGGGATGTCAGACAGTTGGTGAGCTACCTCTGTGACGACAGCCCCCTAACACATAGTGGTTATGCAAAAGGCATGTCTTGGAATTTAATGATTATAACATGGATATAACTAGTGCATCTGGCCTTTAATGTTTGTGACATAAAGTATGAGGGATGTCTTTCACATTTATGAATGACTGAGATATCTCGAGAGTGGTGTGGGGGCTATTTAAGGTCCCCAACCACCTCTGAGGAAAGAGAGGTTCTTTGGAGAGTTCTAAAGTTATTACTAGAGAGAAAATACATCAGAGAGAGAGATTTATTACAAACCAGAGTTCACTCACCCACCATTTCCATTGATTACAAAACTTTTAATACTTGACAGAGATCTTTGAGGGTGGTTGGGGGTGTTTGGATGCCTGCCAAGGTGTATCTAGGATGCTTACTTCTCTCTCCCTCCAAATGAGTTACTTCTGAGTTCGTTATTATCTTTTGAGTTATACACGAGAGATTTGTAAGATCAAACTGAATTCATTTTCACCAGATTATGATTGAGTGTTTTACTTAGTCAAAGATGGTTTCTTGATTAACTTATCATTACAGTACTCCAAAAGGGGTTACACCTCCGTCTTATCTAAACTACCCTCTTACAATCTAAAACATGTATCTAGGTGGAGTAGATAAAATAATTCTATCAATCACATAATACATCGATGCATGAGGAAAACCCACAATGAAAAAAACCTTGAATGGCCCAGCCATGCAAATTCACTATGATATGAATTTACACAAGTTAACAGATGACTTAATCAATGACTCGACGCCCTCGCAAGCCTTGATGCATCTTTAATCTTCAATCGCTCATCTACAGTGATAAGGTAGGAATCTACCCCCGTAAGTTTCCACAACGTGTCAGTACACACATGCCTCGGTATCTACCGATCCAGGATCAGCTACCGTCCATGGATATGAAAAATGTAGTCCACCGTTTTTTCATCACAACACCACACCATGGAGTCCACCATGTGTAAACAACAAAATAAATACAGAATCCTCTACAAGAAATTTTTTCCAAACAATGATGAAGAGAATAAACTTCTTAATTCTCATAAATAAGATCTCAAACTTTATAAAGATTGAAACTTGGATCTTTACATTGTTTGGGTAAAACTAGGGTTTAGGAGCTTTTGGATATGTAATGAAAAAAAATTGCCAAAAGTCTCTCTAAAAATTTATTCCGAAACACCTTTAAATAGAAAACACGATTTTTGAGGCGACACTATTTTTGAGAAAAGTCATTCGAACGAAACTACAATCTTGTTCGAATCAAATTAAATCTCATTCGAAGGAAACATTAATCTCGTTCGAACCAACTTTGAACGAGCTTCAAATGAGTTTGGTTCTGTAAATATACAAACCTCGCTTGATGTTCCTTTGAAGTTTGGTTGAACGAACTGCCATTTTCATTAAAACGTAACCCTAGTGTCTTTCGAATGACTTTAAAACAAAATACATTTTTCTTTCAAAAATAGCTCCAAATAATTTTATAAAAATATTTTATAAAAATCAACACCCAAAAATAAACTTTACAAGGATCAAAATTTATGTGCATTCATACCTAAGAGATTCTCGAAAATATGAAGACAAAACGTGGCACGAAATACGACACGATATGTAATCTCCGATGCTTTACGGCTAAGTCTTCATCCAAATATGTCATAGGCTTGAAAGGTCAACAACTCAAAGCGTAACCTATGACTCAAAATGTTTTCTCCGAAATTAAGCCAATATAGATAAATTGACTCAATTGAAAATTTGTCCTTACAAAATAAATTTTTGATGTTTTTGACAAATGTTAATTATTTTCTATCAAATTAAAGATACTTTTAGAGTGAGAAATAATTACTTAAGGGGTAAAGGTAAATTTTAAAAAAATAGGGGATAATACTTTTTAAACCTACTTGACACCCTAACTCCATAACCCTGATATAAAATGTAAACAATGACAACGGACCTCCGATGAGCATTAACTGACATTGACGCCCTTTGATGGAGGCCGACGAAGGGAAGACGATATAAAAGGACATTGATAGACATCAAAACTACATGTGGTCATCGGGGCAAGGTTTTTGGTACTCGTCTAGGGATGATTGGATGCCTAAGAGCATTTATGGAGGTGAATAGGATTGTATGGGATGGTTTTAGGGTCTGGATATGGGGTTTGGGTGTTTTGAATATAGGGTTTAGGAGTTTGGAGACTATTTTTTAGGAGAATGGGCCAAATATATGGAGAAAAAGGTTGATATTTATCTTTGAAATTTGTTGTGAGAGAGTTGAGTGCGATTGATCTCTAAAAAAATAATGAAAAAAAGACATGCCACTTACACATTTTATCTTTGGCTTTTTTTTAACTTCCTAACATACTTATTAGAAAACATGGGTTTGAATCTTTTGTAATTATGCATCCATACTATTCTAATTTTATCCATAATTTGGTTTCGGCCATTTTACAGTTATTTTACATGACTAAGAAATAACGTAACTAAGAAATAACATGTACAATAATATTTTGGGTTTGGCATTTACTAATTATTTGTTACTGAGTCAAACACCCATAATTTTCACTTCTTGGAATTTTGCTCCCATTTTGACGATTTTCGTCAATTGACCGTTAAGTAACTTATTGTCATACCTTAAATGTCTAATATACACCTTCCTCATTCACTACTTAACAACCATGATTTATTAAAAAATATTTTTTTATTTTAAAAAACGTTTTATAAAAAAAACTATTTTCAAGTTGTTTTTATATAAAAATTGGGGAAAAAGTGTTTAAAAGATAAAAACTATTTTATTACATACAAAGTTGTACGTTATTTATAAAAATAAACTTTTTGAACTATTTTCTATAATCAAACACTGGAAAAAATATTTAAAACATTTGTTTGTAGTTTTTAAAATTTTAAAAATCATTAAAATACTTCTTTTATATATATAAAACCATATAAAAATACATTTTTCAATAGTGTAAAATGATTTGGTTTTATGAAAACAGTTTCTATATTTATATAAGAAAAAAAATATTTTTTATAAAATAGTTAATACGTTTGTTGATGTCAAAATTTGGTATTTGATTTTCAATACAAAATTCATTGTCACAAATAAATTGTGAGAGAAAAATAACAAGACACGAGTTTTTAAGTGGTTTGGCTATGAGGAAAGCCTATGTCCACTGTAGTTGTATTATTGTTTATGATTACAGAAACTAGGTATTCTTGTAAGAATGACCTTGTACTTTTCTCTCTTGCCTTTTGTGAAAGGCATACAATGTATTTATAGTGATCCGGAGATCAAGGGTTAAAATACCTTTATATATATAAACATTTACACCCGTACATAATGAATGTGATGGTTGATATTCTTAAGCACGTGTAGAATGACTCTTGGTTGTTCCCCACATTGTGACAATTTGTTTGCTTTAATGTTTTATATTCTCCCGGTTGGTCGGCCTGTTAGACGACTTAGTGACTGATGTTGTGACTGTTTCCATGTAAGGAGACAGGTGTCCATTTCAAATTGGTCCAAGTAGATGGATAATTTCAGGTATCAACAGAAACCCCTAATACATCATTCCTGATATTTTTTTAAAAGGATGGAGTATGAACCTTGTAGAGTTGATCGACGGTATTTCGTAGCTTTAGTCGATGGTCGACTTACAGGACTTGTAAAATATTCCATGGCTTGATTACGTAATGTCAATTTTGTGAACAATTTAAAATTTAGCGAACCGCCAAAGGGTATATCGATATTTTCTCATCTTTAGGAATTGGGAAACCTTCATAATGTCAATTGTCAATACGGTTAATCATTACTTTCATCGATTTATAGGCAAGCTATAAGAGACGAGATTTTTTGCCAGTTTCGGCACCATAAATTTTTAAACATCGAACTCTCTTTTGTCTCCAAGTTTTCTTTCTACATTCATCTTCACCATCGTTCTTGCTTCTGCCGTCACTTTCTCTGTAAGCTTTCTTCCTCCCTTTTCTTGGCTTTCTTTCTTTGCTTTAAGCATGGTGTGCATCATTCATGGGGATTCTTTAGAAGATTTTAGGATAGAAAGAAATATCCCTGAATGGGTAGATTTAGAAATGGTTGTTCCTCTAGTTGACATTCTATCACTAGCCGAAGGTCACTGGATTCCCTCTTTGTTCATAGTTGAATGCGGTGTTACTTTTCCTCCCAGTCATTTTTTCTTTGAGTTTTGTCAATATTTTGATGTTGTTCCTGCCAAAGTAGTCCCCCCAATACATGGAGGGTAGTGAATGGGGTTCACAAGGTTAATCAAATTCATGGGACCCATATTAGTATTCCTTTATCGATGTTCTTCTATAAATGGGGAACTACCAGCGACAATACGTACTATTTGAAGACAAGGCTTTCTAGCAAGGCATTAGTAGTCAATCTGCCAGACTCGAATAAATTTTACTTTGATTACGGGGTAATTATTAAGAACTAAAAACATGCTCCTCTACGAAAAGGATAAGTATATGATGGTCCCCGGTGTCCCCCAAGTGTGACAAGGAATAGGTTGTAGAAATTTTTTTTTACTAGTTAGTTGTTCGATGATATGCCGACTAAAACGCTTGCCTTATTTTTTGTGTAGTTGATAGTAAGAAGAAGTGGCCCCAAGAGAGGGATATCAAACTTGACGAACTTAAATCCTGTGGGCCATTCATCAGATGGTTGGTTAATAACACCCAAGATCAGCCTCCTATTTGCTAAATTATAGAAGCTCTATTACTCCATTTGTTGCTAAGTCAACTGATGTAATACCTTCAGGTCCTATTAATTTGGAAAAAGAGCACATTCCTACTTCTTCGGCTGAGGAGTCTGTTGGAATTGAGAAGGATCTTGGGACTTCTTCTTAGTTTGAATCATTAAACATCTCTGCTATTCCTACATCACCACTAGCAGGCATGGGTAAAAGAAAAATCCCCAATTTAATGGAGGGGCCACTGTCTTCTTCTACTAAGAAGAATATAGAGAAAACTATTGTTATTTATGCCCAAAAGTCCAAGGTGATTAAGAAATTAACTCAAGTTGTTGCACCTGAGGGAGTTGACATTGCTGCACCTCAATATAAGAGGTTGAGAAAAGGTTTGTTCAATAAACAGACCAAGAAGAATACTAACGATAAGCAGGGGTTGGTCAAGAAAATAAAAAGTGACATGGATATTATCGGGTCATTTCTGTAGCTATTAATTTTGGTCTAGCCAGAGGGTTGATAAAATATGTTACCTTTCCCGATGATAGGGCTTTTGCAGTTCCCATGCCTTGATTAAGACGGTCTAAGAGAGCTTGCTAAAATACAGATTTGGTAACCCTTTTCCCTTCATTACTTATCTTTGCTATCTTATTTTCTCCTCTGCTAATGTAATATTTTTTCCTTTTGTAGTTTCTAGTGGTTTTTAATCAACTGATGGAGAGATATCATCAACTACATTCCTCCTCAGGTGAAGTTGAAGAGGCTTTTGAAGGTCTAAGGAAATCTTTGAAATCTTTTCGATAAGCTTTGGAAATAGAGCAAAAGGCTTGGTAAAAAGAGTTAAAGAGGGACAATAACAGGACTGATGCTGATGAGGGAAAATTAAAGACACTTGAGGCTAGTCTAACAGTTGTAGAGAACAGAGCAAAGGTGGCCAAAGATAAATTATTAAAAAATCAGACTCTTCTTTTATCTTTCGAGGAGAAGCTAAAAGGTTTGACTGTTGATCTTATTGCAAATAAGTCCAAGAGTAAGAACATGAGGGAAACTTCTTTTAGCAAAGGCTATTACAAGGAACTGTTGGTTGCATCAACATAAATTGAGCGTGCCAAGAAAAATCGTTCAAGATGGTTGGTCAGAGGCACTTAAGGAAGTTGGTATTGTCAAAGATTCTGAGCTGTTTCAGAGAAATAACCCAGGAACTCCTCCAAACTAGGAGGAAGAGTTTGATGATAAAGAAGTCTCAGGTGAATCTTTTATACAACCTGTTGGGTCTAACCTGGAACCAATTGGTGAAACTGTCCTTCCTACTGATCTGCCTCCTGAAGTTAATATTCAGGATAAGGAGAAGGTTTATCTCATTTATCGTCTATTTTCCTTTTTTGCAAGATTCTTGTTATTTATTCTATATCTTGTAATAGGAATGTTTCTTTATAATCTATTTCCTTTATTAATGAAAAGATCGTATTTTTGACTAAGTGCATTTCATTTCCATATTTGTGTTTCCTTTGCTTGGTTGAAGTTATACTTCTTAGGTGCTTTTGCTCGGCAATAATATTTGTAGTCTTACACTTGTGATTCTCAGTTTGATGCTAGGTAAAAGTTATAGTCTATGCTGAATCCAACTTGCTTAGGCGGAGTAGAAACCTTCTAGAAGCTGGCCATGTTCCCATGTCTGAAGAGAATTTAGTTGGGTTACTCATACCAGATGCATTCAATCAATTCAGGGAATCATACATTCATCCTCATTGCTTATGGGACAGGGTTGTAGCCAATAATGCTGCTTACTATGAAATAATAGAGAAACTATAAGAAGATCACAATTGATCCAAAGCTCTACTTCATTCTGATTATGAAGCCAAATATAAGGCTTTGAGTGAAGTATGGGTTGGAGAAAAAACTGCAAGACATCACTTCTGCTCTGAACAAGAAATAACTGCCTTTGAAGCAAGATATGGAGATGCACAAGGAATTGCTGCTATGCTAGAGAGGGATAATAATACCTTGAGGAATGAGCTTGATAGCTTGAAGAAATCATCTACCAGCGATCCTGATGAAGGTGCTTCTTTCCTGGAGATTAAAAATGCAATATTACTGGAAAAACTTGAAGCATTGAAGAAGAAAACCACATCTGGGTAGACTTCCAGGCAAAGGGCGATTGTCCAACCAATAACTGCTGAAGAAAAAACTAAGAAAACGTTGGCTGACCAAGCTGCCCAATCGAAAGCGAAGAATAAGGTAATTTTTGACTTGTCTTCCCAACTGAATATCAAGGATACTAGTATTGCTGACCATACAACCCAAATGATATCCAAGGATAATGTCATTAAGAATATTCAAAACCAAGTGGAGAGGTTGACCTTCTAGTTCCACAAATAGCCCAGTAAAGTATGGATGGAAGACAATAATGAGGCCATAAGCCACATCGATGAACACCTTTCCCAAAGTCATCGTGAGGGATATAAATGGGGGTGGACTAATGTGTTGACTTTGCTAAAATATGATCAGAATAGTACCTTATGGTATTAAAATGATCCAATCTTCTTGGACTGAGATAAGCCTCCATTCAAGTTGGATACAACATAGATTCCTCCTAATGCCATTCCCCAATGATTGATAACTAAGCACCTAGGAGATTATGGTCTTCATGGTGAACATGAGATAGTCCATCCTCCTCATTTGATTGACAGGATGAGCAATAGAAACAGAAAAATATTGAGAGACTTCAATTACTTAAATTCTCTATATACCCTTAATGATCCTCCAGTTGGGATGGACAAGGCTCAAGGGAAACGTACAACTGAATAAACTTGTGCTTTCTTAATTTTGATTATAACATCTTTATTTGAATGAAAATACATGTTTTGTTTATGTATTTATTTTCAGCTTATGATTAGTTAATCGGTTGGCCGACTAGGTAATCTGTTTGTTTAAATGATGTGTTTTCGAACTGAGATTATAAATCCTTAGGTTCTACTAATGCACTTAGGTAAAGATGTAACCAACTTTGAGCTAAGTGTTGACATTAGTTATCCGTGGCAATAAAATGTGTTTATGAATGTATATATATTCCTATTTTATAACTTGATCGGGTAAAGCTTCTTGTGTTTACACATCAAATTTTACTAACTTCTTATTCTTGACTTGTTGAGACGAATTCATACATGAAGTAATAGCGGGTGGTGATTAAGCGTATTAGGAATGTATATATGTATCCCTGTGTTTAGGGATGTATACATGTATTCTAGTATAAAAACAAAAATCATGGTTTCTTGTTAAGCGGTTGGTGCATCTCAAATTTGATCAAAAGACACAACTTCTTATTAAGTTATTGGTGCATCTCGAATTTGAAAGGTTCAACCTGATTAAGTAGTTGATTAAATAGTTATTTTCCTCGGTTGATCAGCAAGGGCTGAAGACCAAGAGACGTTGTTTGAATATTGTTCCGTTTTTATTTGGGGACGTATATCACAGTACTCTGAAAAAAATCAAAAATATTGAAGTATAATTGAACTAAAATAAAGATATTTTATTGAACTTGAAGGAAATTTTTTTTGAACTCAAAGTAAAAAAGACACAAAATGCCTTTATTTCACTGATAGAATTTTTGGAGGTGATCGGCGGTCCAAGGGTTTTTGAATTCTTCCCCATCAAGTGTCTCTAGTAAAAACGTTCCTGGTCACAGTACTGCTGAAATGCGATATGGACAATTCTAGTTTACCTTAAGTTTATTTCCTTTCTGGATGACCTATCTAAGGACGTAATCTCCTTCTTTCAAGTTGGTTGGCTGGACACTTTTATTGAAAAAATGAGAAGTCCTTCATTGATACACAACAGCTCTGAGGGAGACATCTTCTCTGACTTCTTCCACCAGATCCAAGTCCAATTGTCTTATTATATCACTTTTTGGAGAATGAAAGTTCAACACTCTATGAGTTGGTATGCCTATTTCGGCTGGTTACAGAGGCCCAAATAACATAGTGCAATTCATTGATCCAGTTACCCTTGGTAGCATCAAGTATCTTTTTTTGTCCATTAAGCAAGGTTATGTTCGTCACTTCTGTTTTACCGTTGCTTGTGGATGTCCTTGAGCAGAGTGAAGTTTTTGGATCTTGGATTGAACACAATATGCTTCAAATTCATCGTTGTCGAATTGGGTTCCATGGTCAATAATGAAGGTATAAGGCATGCCATACCTGCATATGATGCTTTTTCATTTGAATCAAAATACCTTCTCATATGGCATCTCTATCAATGGTTCTGCTTCCACCCACTTCATGAAATAATCAACAACTATCATAAGGTATTTGAACCTGCCTTTAGTGGTCGGTAATTGACTCACCAAGTCAATTCCCTAAATAAAAAAGGGCCAAGGAGAATTGATTGGTGTCAAGGCATCCCCCATGGCCCAATGGATTGACGTAAATCTCTAGCAATTATCACACTTTCTTGCGAAGTTTCTACAATCTGACTTCATAGTGGGATAATAATACCCTTTCATGGTAATTCATTGGACTAACGACCGACTAGTTGAATGAGCCTCACAAAGAACCTTTATGTACCTATTTGATTAATTCAGTCACTTCTAATGGGTGGACACATCGTAGTAAAGAAACGATGTATCCCCTTTCGTATTGGACTCCTTTTTCCAACACATACCTAGTTGCTTTGTACCTGAGTTTTTTTTTCATATTTTGGATCAGTTGGTAGGGTCCCCTTTTCAATGTAAGCTCTAATTAGGTCCATCCATGAGGGTCCCAAATCTATAAAAATGAAATTTATCATAGGATCTTTGTCTATTCTCATCGCCTCTAAGATCTCCATTGGAATGCTTCTCTTGAGTTCCATCCTTATTGCTAAGGCCGATCGAGCAAGTTCGTCGGCTCAAGCATTCTCTATCCTTGGTATTCGAACTATTTGAACTGCTAGGAGTTTAGATATCACCTCCATAGATTTATCCAAGTATATTACCATTAAATTCCCTTTAACTCCATATATATGAAGGACCTGATTGATAATTAACTGAGAATCATTGTGTGTCATTACTTGCTCGACACTTAATGATAAAGCTAATTCAAGGCCAGTGATTAAGGCCTCGTACACAACTTCATTATTTGAAGCTTGAAATTAAAATTTGAGGGCATATTCCATATCAATATTGTCATGGGTGTTAAGTATAATACCAAATCCACTGTCGGTTGCATATGAAGACCCATCCACATATAGGTTCCATAATGGAATCTAACTATTAAAGCTTTCTGAAGATAGATTTCCTTGGAGGAATATCTTTTTTCTATTTTCAGCATACTTCTGAGCCATCTCCTGAACAATTGAAGATTCCTATTTATCGGCTACAAATTTGGCTTACTTTGGAGTTGAGCTCTCTTTCAGAGAAGTCTGCTTGGTAGGCAAGTTCGGTTGGTCGGTAACTTTTGGATATATAAATTCTATAATAAAATTTGTTATAGCGTGCCCTTTCAATGATGATCTTGGCTCATAGATAATATCATATTCTCCCAGCTCTATTTCCCAATACATCAACCTGCCTGACTTTTCATTCTTGTGAAGTGCTTGCCCAAGAGGTAAATTACTGTATACAACTATGGTATGCGCTTGAAAGTAGGGCTCCATTCTCTTTGAGGGTACAATAAGAGCTAATGCAAACTTTTCCAACCGTGGATATCTAATTTCTACACCTCTGAATGCCTTACTTGTGTAGTAAGCTAGTTTTTGGACTCCATCTTCTAGTCTGATCAAAGCCGAGCTAATTGTAGAATCAGAAATAACTAAATACAGATATAACTTCTCTCCCAAAATAGGCCAGGACAGTAATGGCGGAGATCCAAAATACTTCTTCAGCTCTTGAAATGCTTCTTCACACTTCTTGTTCCATTCGAAGGTCTTTATGAGTACCTTAATTAATTGTAAGCACCTATCTGTTGCTCGAGAAATAAACGAGTTTAAGGCAGCCACTCTACCAGTAAGTTTTTTAGCATCTTTTTTACAGATTGGTGATTGCATCTCAATCAGGGCTTTGATTTTAGCAGGATTAGTTTATATTCATCTTTGATTTACTATACTATAAATCTGAGGAACATCCCTTCTTACACACCAAACACGCACTTTGTCAGGTTCAATTTCATTTTATGCTTTTCTAGTTAGTTTAACGTTTGACTGAGGTCTTTGAGGTGATATTAAGATTTTCTTCTTTTAGTCAGCATATCATCTACGTATACCTCTGTGTTCTTCCCAATCTCCTCTTCGAACACTTTATTTACCAATCTCTAGTACGTTGCTCCAACATTCTTAAACCCAAAAGGAATCACGTTGTAGTAGTAGGTACCTCGGTTGTTGATAAAAGAAGTGATCTCTTTATCTTTTGGCTTCATTTTTATCCGGTTTTAACCAGAATAAGCATCCATGAAACTCAATAATTCATGTCCTGCTGTGGCATCCACTAATCGATCAATTCTGGGAAGAGAAAAGTGGTCCTTCTGGAAGGACTTACTAAGAAAATTGAAATCTACACACATATGCCATCTATCATTTTTCTTTTTGACCATTACTACATTTTCCAACCACTCGGGGTATTTGACATCCTCGATTAACTGGTATTTTCACAATTTTTCTACCTCCTTTTGGATGGCCATGTTCTTTTCAATACTAAACACTCTGCGTTTTTTCTTAATAAGCTTGTCATGTTTATTAGTATTGATCTCATGGAAGAGGAAGTTGGGGTAAATCCTAGGCTTATCTTCATGACTCCAAGCGAATAAGCTTTTTCGTTCCCTAAGGAATACATCTAGTTCCTGTTTGAGGGATGGTGCTAATATGGAGCTGATTTGAGTGGTTCTTTCTGGCTGTTCCTCGCCGAGGATTATAATTTCACTAGTTTCTATTATCTTCCATTTAACCGTCTTGGTTTCATATCTAGGATCCAAAGTGTCAACTTTTGTTTCTTTATCAGGCTCCGGGGTTTCAACTTGATAAATGGTGGCCTTTTTCTTCAGATCGACCAATTCCTCCTGCTCGGCTAAAGTATAATAACATTCATTGGCCACTTTCTAATTACCCTTGATTACACCGACTCTAAAGTGAGTAAGGGTTTTCAGACATTGGTGGATAATGGATGGCATACGTTTAAATTTCTCCAAACCTACTCTGCCCGCTAATTGGACATTCTTATCAAGAACGAATAATCGTAACTTCTTTGTTCGGATAACTGGCCAAGTGTCGAATAACACCTCCAATTTCATAGTTCCTAGGGGATATGTAAGAACAATATTTCCAATTGAGTCCATTTGTATGTATTTGACTTATTTTCAGAACAAAACTTATTTGAGTCATAGATAAATTTTTATATTGTCACGATCTCCGCAAAGTCTATGACATGTTTGTTTAGAAAACGTAGCGATAAAGATTCAAAGATATATTATGCCGATTTTTATTAGAGCATGTTTCACGTATTCATTCAGATTGCATTCTAAATATCTCTCAGGTATGAACACATTATGTTTATGAAGTTCGGAAAGAGTTTTAAAGAATGGAAATTTTATTATAAATGATTTAAATTGTTTAAAATGCTTTTATAAGGTTTTATCTTCGTTTATTCTTAGATAACTATAGTTTAGGGTCATTTGAATTCTCACCTTGGTTTTCCAGACTTCAAACGACATGTGATGTCGTTCGAATAACATCTCACAGTCGTTAAAACAACTTGCCGACTGAAACTTTTTATTTAAAGAGTTTTTCTCTCAGAATTTCATAAGGGTGCAGAACCAAAATACAGTTTAGAACATTTTAGTTTTTCTACACTTAGTTTCTAAGGTTTCAAAGATTAAAACCATCCTTAAGGTTTAAAAGATCCAATCTTTCATATACATTTTCTATAGAGATCTTGTTTGTACCATCTGGAGTTTGTTCATCTCTGCTGAACATTGTTCGTTGGGTTTTGTAGTGAAGAAACGGTGGCGTCCATGTTTCGAATCGTGGATGTTTGCCAAGCTGCATCGGTGGACACTGAAGCACTCGTGGGCGCGTTTGATGTGGACGAGAATCGTGGAAGGACTTCTACGTGGGCATTGTGGAGGAGGGGTTAAAGAGAAGGAGAGATTCAAGGCTTGTGGGGATCGAGTCATTATGTAAGTATGTCTCTCTTCCTTTATAAAACCATATCATAGTGATTGTCTGGCTTGGGTCGTCCGAGGTTTTTTCCCTTAGTGGTTTCCTCATACATTCGACATTTCTTTTATGAACTTTATTTTACTTGCTTTAATCACCGAGATGCATGTTTAGGATTAAACAAGATAAAATTGGACTTAAGTAAAACTGGTTCACAAACTTGGTGCGTGTTAAACATTAGAAAAGGATTTTTAAAAGAATTTTTTTTTTCACCTTAAAGCACATTTGAGCGCAAGGGGGCTCCAAATTGGTATCGCAGCTAGAAACATTTTTTGTGTGTGTTGATCCCTTGTGCTTTTAAGGATGAAATTTAGAAGTTATGATAGTTTTAGGACTCCTATTTTTTATGGCACAAATAATGCTTATTGGAAAATGCGAATGAGAACTGCTTTAAAATAAATTAATGAGTGTGCATGGTTAGCGGTTGAAAAGGTTGGTCACCACCGGTTCAACGAGAGGGAGAGGCCACTAATTTAAAACTAGTTGAGTCATGGATCAAAATCGAAAAGACTTACACTTTATAATTCTAAAGGTCTTCATGTTATTTCCTCACATGTCACACTGGAAGAGTATAATCGAATCATGACTTGTGAAATTTCAAAAGAGGCTTGGAATATTCTTGCACTTACTCACGAGGGCACTAACACGATAAGCAAATCTAAACTTTAAAATCTCACTACATAGTTTTAGACAATTAAGATGTAAGAGAGTGAGTCATTTGATGATTTTTACGCTAGATTGTCTAACATTGCCAACTCTTCGTTTAACTTGGGAGAGAAAATACCCGATAATCGAGTCATAAAGAAAATCTTAAGGTCTTCGCCTAGCAGATTTGATCCCAAAGTGACTGTTTTAAACTCCTTGGGTATGCTTGAATCAATGAAATTCGCTTGTAGTTAACTTACAAATTTATGAGCTTGGCATGTTTACCTCCAAGCAAGTGCTAAAGAAAGATAACGGCGTTGCCCTGAAAGTCTGGAAGGATGAGACCAAAGATTCGAATGATGATTTCGATTCTAATTTTGAGGATGTATCCTTGTTGGCAAAGAAGTTCAAAAGGTTTCTTAAGTTTTAAAAGTAATTAAAAGATTCCAAAAGACTTGAGAAATCCAAGAAAAACAAGGTCGATCCAGCGTCTAAGAATAAAAGTGATAATGCTAAGAGGGATGAGTCGGATAGGTGTTTTGGTTGTGAGGGTTATGGTCACAAGGTAATGGAGTGTCCCACTGGACTTAAGAAGGAGGGAAAGAAGATGATAGAATATAATGCCACCTTAAGTGATAGTGAATCGGAAGAGGGAGAGAGTTCCCCCATTGAGCACAATTTTTTAGAGTTCATGTCATGTCATGTGAGCAACGACGATAAGTCTTCCCATAAATATTCTCATGTGAATGACACTTTTGAGGCCGTTGAGTGTGAATCCCAACTGAGTGAGGGTGAAGCTAGTGAGGATGAGGAGATTGATGTGGGAGAGTTACAAGTTGCCTTTAATGATTTATATAAGGAAGCTATAAAGGTGAAAAAGGAAAACTTGAAGTTTAAAGCTAGGTTGAATGAGAGTGCTATAGAAAATAATGATGCTTTGATTGAGTAATTTAGGGAAAGGGAGAATACTCTTAGGGAGAAACTAGAATACGTTGACAAAGAGAGAGATAGTCTTCGGGATTTGATGAAGGCTTTGAAGAAAGAGGTTATAGAATTTGAGGAGTCTATGCATTTTCTTGAGTCTAGGATTAGTGAGATTAAGGAAAGATTAAGAAACTCGAGTAAGGTGAAGTTTGATTTGGAAGTTAGGTCAGAAACGTTAGATAGTATTTTAGGTATCGTCCAAATCAAGGAAGATAGGTGTGGTATAGTCTACGATGATCATCTTGTTCCCATTCCCAAAGGCAATACCAATCGTTGAAGAGAGGTCCACATTTAGGTCACATTCATCATCGTGTTTACACTTGCACTCATTATGATAGGAAGGGTCACCTTAGTCATTTTTTTTATGACCTTAAAAATGCTCCTAGGAAGTTTAGGAATAAATACGTTTCGTTTCCCAAAACCCCCATGCATCGTTACACATCTACTTGGGTTAGGAAATCGAATTTAGAGGCTTCAGGAATT
Source organism: Sambucus nigra (assembly GCA_949130495.1). NCBI lineage: Eukaryota > Viridiplantae > Streptophyta > Magnoliopsida > Dipsacales > Adoxaceae > Sambucus > Sambucus nigra. The sequence goes on from OX422209.1 coordinate 605,845,377, forward strand.
AAACCTCATGGTTCTTGTTTGGTTGAACTTGATTCTTCCCAAGCTAAATCTAAATGATTATTATATCGCCATATTTGTCATACGGTAGTCTTTGCTTCATGATATATATCTTGCTAGTGTTTTGACATGTGTAACTTTTTGTATTATAACTTTTTGAGTCTTATTTGAAAACTAAAAAAGGATTTTGTTTTGATACAATTTTTAAAGATAAAAAAAAGATTTTTGGTTTCATATATTTTATAAAAATAAAAAAATAAAAATTTAGTCAAAAATATTTTTTGGAAAAACACAAAAAGGTTTTTGGTTTTCTTTTGTGTCGTGAGTTTACATGTTTGATGTGGCATATTGGTGTGCTTGGACCCCAATCACTTCATTACCCATATGGATAGGGCATTTGGTGATAATTGTTGATGCGTTGAATGATCTTAAACATTGATTGATGGGGTTGTTTTGAAGTTGATATGCATTTGGATTCGACTTTGTATATATGCCATATTTGCACACATGCACGTGTTCATATGAATGTTTGACATCTCATGCATATTTGAGTTTGGTGAGACGTTCTTATCTCAATTTTATCATCTATGTATAATTAGACTTAGGAGGAGGTGTGCATGTAAGAACCATTTATCGTGAGGATTTATCTTGACTAATTTGAAAAAATGATGAGTGTTCACGGGAAAGGGATGTGAGAGTAAAATTAACTCGTCATGAAAGCCACCATTTAAAAGAGCCCAAGGAAAAATTTAGGCAATAAAAAGAATCATATGCCAAAATAGGGCCAATAGAATTTCTCTAAGTTAAGAAAAATAGAAACCTCAAAGAGCTTGAAAAAGACAATATGAATATTTGAGGGTGTTTGGATGGATATATAAAGAGGTTTTCACCACGAATCCTTATATTGAAAATGGTATCATGATGCTATTGTTTGTAGAATCATCAAAATTTTGGATTTGTGTGCATGATGTTTGTTTAGTTCACTAAGCTCAATATATTAATTGTTACATATGGCTAACACTAAGCTTGATGACATTTAGCTATCAATTAGAGCTTCTTGATTGTTTCGATGTGTTCATGTTGTGACTCATTTGTTGTAGTTCACGCCCATTCACTCCATATCCATGTTTGAGCAAATTGATACTATGTTAGAATGAAATTCACATTGCTTTGTTTGTTTTATTTTTCTGTTTTGAGTCTGTTTTACTACTATTCTGTATCTACAAGACCTGTTTCCATATAAAATTTTCACTGGGCAAAACTTTAACATTTTTTGAATTGAAATACAGATTGTTTGGAAGTCATTCAAATGACTTCTGGACCTCGTTCAAATGACATGTCCTAGTCGTTCGAAGTCTAGTGCTAACGACATGAGTTTTAAGGAATTAATTTTATCATATATGGTCATTTGTAGGGTCGTTAGATAGTTGCCTTACTATTTTGGTTGGTTTTTGAGTTTGTTCAGACGACATGCCTTTGTCGTTCAAATAACATGGCATGGTCGTTCGAACGACCTACTGGTTTTTTTAGCCCTGTTCTATTTCAGTACCTGATTCGTATATAAGATGATTTCATTCTGTTTTGGTACTTCTGGGTTCATTTGGACAGTTTGCATACAATTGATTGTGCTTATTAATGATTTTATTCTTTTATTGCATTGATTCGTTTAGTCACATCCTTCCTTAGATTGATGTTTAATTCTATGTGACTGTTTGCTAGCTACGAGTTGGTATCTTTTGTTTATCTAGATTCATTGATTTATTTCATTCTATATTTGGTGATATGTTTATCTTTTCCACTTATTGTCTATTCGATACAAAAAGGGGGAGAGGGGTATGTGATGTTGGGGAGAGTTTGTTTATTGAGCACGTATTTTTTTATCTTTACAACTTGGTATCTGATCTTATGTTTATATTTTATTGGTATGATGTTGTATTGCACATATTGGTATTGCTCACTTATTTAACAAATGGTTTGTTTTACATATTGGTATTTTTATATCATTTGTTCCTTCATACTTCACTGGGTATTTTTCTGTTACATGAGTGTAGGTATGCTTTAGAGATTCGAGATAGCAAGACTATATCACATTCAGACAGGTCATGCTTGTCAGACCGGCATATACTAGTCCTTATCCTATAATTTTTAATTTTGTGTTTTATGGGATGGGATTTAAGAGTCATACGTCTTGACGGCCGGGCTTAGGCATTTTACTATTTAGGTTTTATCCCAGAATAGTCAAAGGGGGATATTTGTAAGGACAAAATTTCCAATTGAGTCCATTTGTATGTAATTGACTTATTCTCAGAACAAAACTTGTTTGAGTCATAGATAGATTTTTATATTGTCACGGTCTCCACAAAGTCTATGACATGTTTCTTTAGAAGACGTGGCGATAAACCTTCAAAGATATATTATGCCGAGTTTTATTTGTTCACATTTAACGTCGTTATTTAGATTAAATTCTGAATATCTCTCATGTATGAACGCATTATGTTTATGAAGTTCGAAAAGAGTTTTAAAGGATGAAAATTTTATTATAAATGATTTAAATTGTTTAAAATGCTTTTATAAGGTTTTATCTTCGTTTATTCTGAGATAACTACTATTTAGAGCCTTTTGAATTCTCACCTTGGTTTTCCAGACTTCAAATGACATGTGATGTCATTCGAATGACATCTCACAGTCGTTAGAATGACTTGAGCATCTCGTTAGAACGACTTTCCAACTTAAACCTTTTTATTTAAAGAGTTTTTCTCTAAGAACTTCATAAGGGTGCAGAACCAAAATACAGTTTAGAATAGTTTCATTATTCTGCACTTAGTTTCTATGGTTTCAAAGATTAAAACCATCCTTAGAGTTTAAAAGATCTGAGCTTTCATATACAATTTCTATAGAGATCTTATTTCCACCATCTGGAGTTTGTTCATCTCTGTCGAAGATTATTCGTTGGGTTTTACGGTGAAGAAACGATGGAGTCCGTGTTTCGAATGGTAGATGATTGCCAAGCTGCATCGGTGGATACTAAGGCACTCGAGGACGTATATGCTGTGAACGAGTATCGTGGAAGGACTTTTGCATGACCATTATGGAGGATCGGTTAAAGAGAAGAAGAGCTTCAAGGCTCGTGGGGATCGAGTCATTGTGTAAGTGTGTCTGTCTTCCTTTGTAAAACAATATAATAGTGATTATCTGGCTTGGGTCGTCCGAGGCTTTTTCCCATAGTGGTTTCCTCTTACATCCGGTGTTGCTTTTGTGAACTTTACTTTATTCTAGATGCTTTAATCACCTAGATGCATGTTTAGGATTAAACAAGATAAAATTGGGATTAAGTAAAATTGGTTCACAAACTAGGTGCGTGTTCAAAATTGGAAAAGGATTTTTAAAAGAAAAATTATTTTGTCACCTTAAAGCACATTTGAGAAAAAGGGGAATACATGATAAACTTTTTCCCCCGAGAAACCAATTAAAGGTCTATGTTATGGTTCTAATTGACTAGGCTTCAATCCCAGGCTTTAAAAGCAGTTGTAGAACATGATATCTGCAGAACTTCCATTATTTATCAAAACTCTGGCAATTATGGCTTCCTAGATTCTAAATTTGATGACCAACGGGTCGTCATGAGGATATAGTACCCCGGAGAGATCATTTTTGGAGAAGCCGGTGAAAAGCTTATCTTTGTTTACTTTCCCGGGCCGATCATTGCCATCATTCAAATTGATACGTTGTATGTAAGGGCAATCTTGTGCTTCATTTAAGTAAGCTTTCCCCTTGGCAAACTGATCTCCTCCTCCATCATCTCCACATACGATGACATGACAATCAAAAGAACCAAATCTTATCATAGCTACCTCAAATTCTGGTTATTTGGGCTTTTTTGGCAAGTCTGGATCATCTTCACAATCATCCTCGTGACCTCCCTTCTTATCATCTCTAGGTTTATAGTGGGAATTTGACATTCCTCTTATCTCTCATCTTTTATACCAATCAACAAACTTGTTCATCTTTCCTCGGTGAATGAGAGATTCAATTTCATTCTTCAAAGCGATGGAATTATCAGTTGTGTGCCCATGATCCTTCTGAAATTCACAATACTTGGATTTGTCTCTCCTGTTGGGAGGTGACCTTAGCTTCCTAGGACACTTTAAATCTTTTGTGTGCTTAATTTCTTCCAGGATATGATGGATACTAACCGTTAATGGAGTATAAGCTTCATATTTTTCGGGTTTATCCTCCTTCTCTTTTTGTTACTTTTTTTTACAACTTGGTCATTGGGGTTTGCTTCTCAACCATCTCTTCCTTGGTATTCATAATTTTCCCAGCCTTGGCCATAAGCTCTGTCATGGTTTTACGGGGATCTTTTTGCTAATGGGTAATATAATTTTTCTGGAAGTATCCCACTCATCAAGGTTATGATCACTACACCAAAATAGACAACTTGTCATGATCTTTGACCGTGACAAGTCTGGCGGTGACAACTCCCTTATCACGGACTTATCACAGTCTTTAACCTTGACAATATTTATCACGATCAAAGACCGTGACAAGACAGTGATGAAACCCAAAATATTATCACGATTAAAGACCGTTATAAGTCTGTGATAAGTTTCTTTGTCACAGACTTGTCATGGTCTTTGATCGTGACAATTATGGGCAAAAGTAAAAAAAAATTGTTGGGCAGTATAGCCACTGCCACTACCCAACAGTATATTTGTACCTGTTATAGCAAAATTGTACATGTCCAAACAACATATATCCAAATAAAATAGAAATAATATACCAAATCATGGCATATATAATTCATATCCAAATAAAATAGAAATCCAAGTATCCATATCCAAACCAACATGTACCAAAATCAAAAAAATACAAATACAATTAAATATCCAAATGAAATTATAGAAATAATGTCATAAAGAAGGAACAGGTCAGAGGAGGAATGAAGGACACACGACATATGAATTGAGATACCCCAAAATATTATGAAAGCCTCATTGTTCCTGCAATCACAAATGTGAGTTCTCCTTTCCCTCCACCACATGCATGACGCGCACTCTTGCCTCAATGTCTTGGAGGGAACGTTCATGAATCAAAATACCCGGGAGGAAGCTCGAATCCCTCAACCCCCTCGCTATTGTCTCCGCACAATATATGTCAAGTAGAAACATGCTCGACCTACTGATTATTGACATAGGCCGCTCGATGGGGTCACGATGGGAAATGGATCACCATATCGCATTGAGTCCGTGCGTATTAGTGATGAAGAAGTGGTGTCCTCATCCTCGTCTACCCCTACCTCTTTTCCCTTTCCCTTTCCCTTTCCCTTTCCCTTGCCCTTGCCCATTCCCAACTGACGTTTCATGAAGGCATACATATCTAGGACCATCGCCTCCAACCATGATAGCTTATCATCATGGGTGTCCACCTTATGTACCAACCCACTGTTGCTCGTCTCCATTCCGACGATCCTAGACGTCCTTACTCATGAGTTCACTCCCTGGTCCTCCCCTTGCGATCCGGTCCGAGCACTTGGCTAAGTACGTCCATAGACAAAGATGCTTTGTCGGCATCAGAATGCGACTCATGCACTTCCATAAATTGTGTTTGAAAAGACAAAAAGCACATGATTAGTTAATTAAGTAAATAAAAAAATATAACATAATTAAAAAAATTAAACATTTATAACTTACACTAGTGGTTGCGGCGCTCGGGGCCACCTCCTTCTCCTTACCCTTTTTCATCCTAATTTCCACATAGGCATCGAGCCTATGTGGCCTACCCCTAGGGTCACTCCCGTGTCCTAAAATAAAATAATACAGAATTAGTAAGTAACACAACATAATGCTAAATTAGAATAACTAAAATTAAAGAAAAATAAAAACTTACAATCTTGTGCTCCGCCTTGGCGTAAGACGTCCGCCCGGAGAAGTGCACATCCAACTTGTTTGGCCGTTTGTCCCTCTCCGATTGGAAATATGCCATTTCTGCTCATTGGTCTCATTATTGATAAACTTTTGCCACTATACCAATGATATCCGCTCCTTCGGGGGGGACAGTGTCATGTAGTCTCAAAATGGACTCTCGGGTCTTTTCAAAGTATCGTGCTCGCAAATTCTTCTTCCACGTCTTATATTGATCCCTCAATTGCTCCAACGTGGAGTCATGGAGATATGCGGGCAAGCCGAATTTTTTCTGTCAAACAACTATAAACCAAAAAGAAAGTAAGTGTTAGTTGCTTATAAATATAAATATAAATACACTACATGTAGTGCCTCCGAGATGTTCAACTTGAGGTCACTTGGAACGGCCCTCCAATTAGTGTACCCTGGGCCTATGATCGCCTTCAGCAACTCTAGCACTCTAGCCAATAATGTCATCTTATTCTCGATGATGGACCCCAATTTGTCCCATTTTGGGGGCCTACTGGCTGAGGGGCCTCATCGCTTCCGCTACCGTGCCCGGATGAAGTTATTTTCTGCAAAAATTATTAGTAGTAGTACAAACATGTATATGGACTTTGAATTAATGCTCAAATTCGATAATAACAATACATACCAATACCAATTATCAATTTATATCAATTTTAATTTATACGAATACCAATTTTAATTTACACACACACACACACCCCAATGCACACACTCCCGGGTCATGGACTTTTAATTAATGCTCAAATCCAATAATAACAATACATACCAATACGAATATCAATTTATATAAATTTTAATTTATAACAATATCAATACCATGCAAATTTCAATTTATACACATGCACACATCCCCCCCTGCACACACACTCCCGGGTAATGGACTTTGAATTAATGCTTAAATTGATTAAAATTTTAATTAACATATTCACTTGGTTATTACAAGCATAAAAATTATCAAGTAGAAATGAATAAAAAACATTAAATTGTCGTCCGATTATAATAAAGCACTAGAATAATACAACCACTGGTCATTACAAATAATTTGAATACTTATTACAAATCAAAAAATTGTTTCAATTTTGGGTTATCATAAAAAATGGATTAGTATTCGGTAGGTGTAGCCAACTCATCCACACTATTTTTTAGACATTTTGGCGCATGTAGGACGATTGACCATGGCTCGTTGTTGTTATACTCTGAGTAAAACACTTGCTTGACATTTTGAAAGGCACAAACAAACGGCTCATTGCTCACGTGTTCATTGCTCTTTAACTTAGACAAGTCAATGATGATCAAATTGGTATCAGGATTAACTTTACAAGAATTTTGATCCTCAGCTCTTACCCAATCACAGTAAAATACAACCTCTTTGAAGTTTACATAGTCCAATTCAAATATATTTCAAATTACACCATAGTAAGTCATTTTACCTTCAGCGAGGTTTTTATCTTTTGCGCTCGCTCGAAAGAAAGTAAGAGCCTTGTATGAAATTCTCAAGTTCTGTACATTTGTATTTTCCTCGTACACCCTTGCACTAAATACGTAAATGTTCAATCGATACTTTTTGTACTCTTGTGCCATGAACAAGGGTCGAGTGGATAGATGAGCAAGCCTTGATGTCATATAACCCGTCTTTAAGAGCTAAGAATATAGATAAATTAATTAGGTTAGTTGTAAATATTTGTTGTAATGTGACATTTAATAACAACCATCTTTATTATAATTACCTTATATGATAACCATAGCCTAAATTCCTTATCTGATCGTGCCATTGTTTTTCGTCTTTTATTGTTCTCACAGGTTTCATATTTTCTGCATAGATCGTGACGAACGTATTACAAAATTAATCATGTAAAATTAAAATAATGTAAAAGTTAAAATAATTTAAACTTACTTTTTCCATTCTTTGACATCTTCATGTGTATCAAATAGATAACGAACTACTTGTTCATATTGCAAACTCGTTAATTTCACTCGTTTTCCCATCACATGACCACCCTCATCGATGAACTCATTATTTTTGTTAATTTAAAAAACCAGACTAGGTCTAATTATTTAATCACAGATAATATATGTAAATAAAATAGAGACAAAGGTTTTTAAAGTGGTTCGGCTATAAAGGAAAGCCTATGTCCACTTTTTTTCTTATTGCCTTGTACTCTGTCTTGCCTTTCATAATGGATTGAACCTGCCCTTGATGAAAGGATTACAATGTATTTATAGTCTCGTAGGGAGGTAAAAAGATGGAATGTAAAATGATGTATTCCTTTATAAATTAGGCATTTACATCAGTACATGACGTTTATAATGTACATGAATGTTGGTCCTTTGCTGACCCCGTTGGTTAGTTTTATCATTGTTGGTCGATATTCTGCATATTGGTTGGCATTGTACATGTTAATCGGACTTCCATGTGTTGGTCAGCGAGTCTATATCTTGCTGACTAGGATTCTTGCCATGATGGATGACAAGTTTTCGTTTCTGATTGGTCCACATAAGTGGATAATTTTTTATATCAACAGAAGCCCCCAATGTTCCATGCATATGCTTGCTTGAAAGTATGGAGCATTTAGTCCTAATTGTAGCTCTGGCTACATTCCTGATGCTTAGCCGGTTATTGACATTGCTGGTAGCGCATTTTTCTGATGGAATTTTTATAAATATTATGAACTTTAGCGAACCATCTCAGGGTAAATACGTCTTTTTCACTGCCGCCATAATTTCAATCATCAGTTCACTTTGATCTTTACGTTCACCGAGTTTCGAGGCAATTATAAAAGGGGGTAAATTTTTTGTTGTCTCTTACCTCAAACCTTCTAAGTTTTAGCTGCAAATTCTTGAGCATTCATGAGATCGTTTGCTGAATCCTTAAGTTTTTGTAATAATCCTTTCTTTTTCTTCTTTTCTTTATATTAAATCATGGTTTACGTTATTATCTCTCTAGATGAGTTTCGAAAGGAATGGTATACACCAGACTGGGTAAAATTAGAGTTCCCCAATCCTCCTGTAGATGTTTTCTCTTTTTCTGAAGGTCATTGGATTCCTTCCTTATTCATAGAGGAATGTGGTTTCACTTTCCCCCAAATCATTTTTATTTCGAGTTTTGTCAATACTTTGATATTGTACCTACTAGAGTAGCCCCCAACACTTGCAGAATAGTTAATAGTGTCCATAGGCTTAATCAAATTCATGGGACCCATATCGTTATCCCTGACAACATGTTCTATTACAAATGGGTCACCGATGACAGTACATATTGATATACCACTCGGCCAAGATGACGGTAGCCTCGTCTAGGACGAGGGCTCAGACGTACTTCTACCCCCAGGGGATCATACTGAAGATAGGGGACCAGCAAGGAAGACCCCATCATTGGCAACATAGTTCAAATGACAGTACGACCGGATGACCCTATGGAGGCTAACCCCACTATTGACAAGTATACTGTTTAAAGGCCCAAACTAGCCCAAGCTCGTGGAGATAGAAGCCTCGGCATGGGTGTTGTTCGAACGACCAAGAGAGTAGCCGACCCTATAGAGGCCGAGAGTACAAATGTCCTATGTTCAGTAATCAGGGCCTTCAAAAGATTAGCATCAGCCTCGGTCTATCACTATAGGTCGAGGGTGACATCATCATAGTGCGTGATTTGGGAGACGTGTGAAACAATGCGCGTGGGACTCATGTGGCATGTGGATTAAACCGTTATAACAAAATCATTCCCACAAGTGAGGGAATATTATGGCATCATTACCTACAAGTGGCCCAACCAGGTATCAATAGGGGATTAGCTAGATCATCATTCACATGCTCAATGCATGCTTGGGGGGGTATATTACTCCCCCCAAGCCCTATATATACTTGTCATCTTCAACCTTGCAAAAGGACTGAGAATAAAAACCCTATAAAAAACACTATTTATACCCAGTAAAGAGAGAGAGCTTATGTGCATTGTATCCAAGGACATTGGTGCCCATATTTAGTGGATCACACACTCACAGTGGATGTAGGACTGATTGGTTGAACCACTGTACATCATTGTCTTCCTTCCTCTTCTACTCACTTCCTTCTATATACATATCTTTGCATATATAACTCTATTGCTACCATTATTGCAACTATATGAGCTCTACCACCTCTTATCTAGTGGTGCTATTTTAAGCATCATCAGTTTGGCACCGTCTGTGGGAACGAGAAGCTATCTCTTCCTTTCTACAGCTAGACCTTACCGGAGACTCTGTTGGTGAACTAGTTCTCCCCCTTTGTGTGGAGTTGTTTCACTATTAAAAGAGATACATTAAATTTCTTAATCTCTTTTGATCATCTAGCTCATCACAGCTCAAACATATAGCATTGGAGTTACCACCACCTCATCCATTGGCTAGTGGAGTAGGACCTAGTTCTAGCCATATACCACCTCAGTCTGAGATGGCAGAGGTGGCTGCTGCCCGGAAGTCTTTGGCATCAAGCCAGCAGGTTATGCAAGAGAAATTTGCAGCTCTTAGCCAAAACATACTGAGACCACTCGGAGTCTCACCGAAGATGATTACTTCGATGGCTGCACCAGGATAACATGAGTCCAGGGGACCACCCCAGGCACCACGCAAAAACCTGCCACCTCCATAACGGTGGAGGGATGTTGATGACCCCCGACGTCTATCCCTGGGGAGGCAATGAAATCCTTTCCCAGAGGATGGATATGATGACCCCAAAATGAAAGAGGCTCCCATAGATTTCAGGGAGCCATACGAGGTCTCCAATAATATTGTACGACCCATCCAGGGAAGCTGAGGAAGGTGTAAAAGATAGAATCATGACAATCGCCTGAGAGGCTCAGCGTTTGACCGTTTGAGCAGAGGGTTGACCTTTGAGAGGTTAGGCCCATCCAATGACCTGAGGGAAAGATTGTCCAGATCGAGAAGTCTAGCATGGTCCAGAAGATAGGCAACATATGGCCGACGCCACGAGGGCCAACCCCCCCATGGATGAGACGGCAGTCAGGGATAAGTAAATAGTCGATGAAGGTCGGCTGCAGCAGAGCCCTCAGTTCGGCCCAGAGAAGCGGTCAGGGATAACATCGGCCAACCCAACCCTCTGAGGTCATGGAATGACTCGATTCAGAGGTTGGGGGATAAAATTGGTGATATCCTAAAAAGTCGAGACCCTCTTCAAAGAGGTTATTCCATGGGCTCACACTTTGTGGCGAAGATAGTCAACTTCCCAATGTCGTCCAAGTTTAAGCCACCTGTACTAATTAGTGGAAGACATATACTCTATCTTAGATGAGATAAAATGTCAGGATTTTTCCAACACTTTGACCGGGGCCGCACATGTCTGGTACACCTCTCTTCCGTAGAACTCCATTAAAAATTTTAGGAAGTTAGCAGATCAGTTCATCCACAACTTTTGCTTCGAAGTGAGGCCACAGAAGAAGACCACTCACCTGATTTATGTTAAGCAGGGGAAGAACGAGAGCCTCGTAGACTACATAGCTAAGTTTAATAAAGAAAAGTTAGAGGTCGAAGACTATGAAGAAAGTATAGCCATGATGGCCCTCATTGGAGGAATTTAAAAGGGGAAATTATTGTGGAAGCTTGCCGAATACCCCCAAGGTAAATGGCTGAGATGCTAGCGACGGTGGGAAAGGTGATGAATTCCTAAGAGGCAAGGGACGCTAAATATGAGGATGAAAAAGGAAGTACTAGTGGGGGTAAATACGAGAAAATGAATAAGGATGGAAACAAAAGACTAGCAGACGACAAGTTTGCAGATTACACCCATTTGATAGTCAGCTGTGAACATATTCTGAATGAGATAAAGAGCGATTGATCTTTAAAATGGACTGAGAAGTTGAGATCCCCTCCGCATAGGAGGAACAAAAACCTGTGGTTCGAATTCCATCAAGACCATGGCCATTTGATCGATAAGTGTTTTGCTCTAAAAGATGAAATCAAAAAGATGTTAAAAGAGGGGAAATTGAGAAAGTACGTGGACAAGGGTGCCTTCAAGAGTGGCCAAAGGACCGACCCTAGGAAGAAAATAAGCAATAAATGTAGAGAAGATGCTCCAGACTGGCGTGATGACCCCTCAGAGGATGATGATGATGATCCTGACCTTCCACCGAAGGACGACCACGGCCCTGTGAAAAGGCTTAATATGATTTCATTCGATGTTAAAATGATCTTTGGTGGCCTAACTGGAGGAGGATCAGAAGTCACTGATAGGAAGGCCCATGTAGCTGAGATGAAGGCATTAACGAAAGTTGTGCACTCAACCTCTATCGAAGCCAAGCCAAAAAAGAGGGAGAAAATTGATATGGATACTCTAATAGTGGGTTTCTCAATGATGTACTTTAAGGGCCTCTTATCCCCACATGATAACCCTCTCGTCATCACCACCAGGGTACACGGATGTGAGGTACCGAGGATCTTGGTAGATGGGGGACGTTCTGCAGATGTGATGTTTTGGCCATGTTTCAAAGCCTTAGGACTTAAATGCGTTAGGCTTATACCATACCATCATCCCCTGATCGATTTTAGTGGAGAAAAAGTTCATCCTCTGGGGATGTATGAGGCAGATGTAAGAATGGGAGATGAGTGGCCGAAATGGCTCACCAGGAAGATTAACTTTTTCATGATGGATGAAAACGTCTTCTCAGCCTACAACCTCATACTGGGGCGAGTGGACCTTAAGGAATTTGAGGCCGTGCCTTCGACGGTTCACCAAATGATAAAATTCCCGACTCCTTATGGGGTAGGGGAAATTCAAGGTGACCAGACGACAACACGAGAATGCTACTTCAAATCAATCGAGGAAAGAGAGGCACAAAAGAAAGTAACCACTACTTACAATATTGATGCCCTTGACCCCAAGGATGAGACTAAGTTAAAAAAGGGAGAAGCCGCGGAAGAGGTAGAATCCATCATCCTCAATGATGAAGAATCGAAAAAAACTGTCCAAATAGGAAAGTTACTAAAGCCAGATATAAAAGAAGAGCTCATCAAGAAGATGAGGGCAAGAAAAAATATATTTGCATGGAGTCATGCATACATACCGGGAATCGACCCTGAAATCATATGTCATAAGCTCAATGTGATAGATGATGCCAAGCCAATAAAGTAGAAGAGGAGAATTTATTCTTGAGAAAAATATAAAGTCATAAGGGATGAGGTTAAGAAGCTCGAAGAGGATGAATTTATTAGGGAGGTCATCTATCCCGAATGGTTGTCTAATGTGGTCATAGTCCCGAAGGCAAATGGGAAATGAAGGATGTGTGTGGACTTCACTGACCGCAATAAGTACTGCCCCAAAGACAATTTCCCTCTTCCCCATATCGATCATATGGTGGGCGCTATTGCAGGACATGAGCTAATGAGCTTCATGGATGCATACTCAGTCTACAATCAGATCTTCATGAGCCTTGAGGACTCAGAAAAGATAGCTTTCATTACTGACAAGGGGACTTACTATTATAGGGTCATGCCCTTTGGTATGAAAAATGCAGGGGCCACCTATCAGCTCCTCGGGAATAAAATGTTTAAGGACCAAATTGGGAAATCTATGGACGTCTATATAGATGACATGCTGACTAAGAGTTTGAAAGCTAAGGATCGTGTATCCGACCTTGAGAGGAATTTTGACACGATGGATAAATACCGAATGAAGCTCAACCTAGCTAAGTTCATTTTGGGGGTCGAAGCTAGAAATTTCTTGGGGTTCATCGTCAATCAAAGGCGTATTGAGGCCAATCCTGATAAGATAAAGGCTCTTCTAGAAATGAAGACCCCCAAGATCGTTAAAGATGTTCAGAGGATCACGGGGCAAGTGGTTGCTTTGAATAGATTTATATCCAGAGCCATAGACAAATGTCTACCGTATTTCAAAGTTCTCATAAAGGCCTTCGATTGGAACGAAGAATGTGACAGGGATTTCAAAGAATTAAAGTCCTACCTAGGGTCTCCATTGATTTTATCTCGTTCGGTGGAAGGCAAAAAGCTGTATGTGTAACTAGCAGTCTCAGAGACAACCATCAGTGTTGAGATAGTAAGAGAGGAAAATGGGGTGCAGAAGTCGGTGTATTTTAATAGTAAATCACTTCACGGAGCATAGCAAAGATACCCTAAGATGGAAAAGTTATCCTACGCATTGATTCACGCCTCAAGGAAAATGAAGTCGTACTTCCAGGCCCATACAATGGTCATCCTAACTGACTCTCCTCTTAGGCAGGTCATTCACAAGCCAAAAAAATCAGGGAGGCTAATGGCCTGGGCAATTGAATTGGGAGAATTTGATATTGTATACCAACCCAGGATGGCTATCAAGGGAAAAGAATTAGTAGTTTTTGTGGTTGAATTCACTTAGGAAGAGGCTGAGACTGGAGATGGAGATCTTAAGAAGACAGATAACCAATAAGAAAGGATCGTTGACCCTCTCACAGATAAGGCCGAGACCAGCAAAGTTAGAGAAAAAGTTGTTAAAACTGAAGAAGGAAGATACATCTTTAGACAGGGGTTCCTATTTGAGCGTAATTTCTCAAAAGAAGGTGCTGTGTGGAGCCTCTTCATGGATGAGTCCTCCTGTAAAAATAGGAGCGGGGCCAGATTAATAGTGTCAGCACCGAAGGACATGGACAATGAGTTTGCCCTAAGATTCAACTACAAAGCCTCCAAAAAATAAATGAGAGGCCCTGATAGCAGACCTCTCTTTGGCCAGGGGTCTTAGTATCATCCAACTCTCAGTGCATAGCGATTCGAGGTTAGTAGTAAATCAAATACTGGTGAGCATATGAGGCCAAGGATGAAAGGATGGCCAAGTATCTCGAGAAGGTGAAATCAATGATGAAAAGATTTAAGGAAGTAAAGTTGAAGAGGGTCCCTCAACTAGACAATAGTCAAGCCGACGCACTTGCAAGACTAGCCTCAGCAACCAGAACAGATACCAGAAGAATAGTGCCGCTAGAAATTCTGCTTCGGCCAGCGATTGAAGATGAAATAGAGCATTTAACTTCTGTATAAATGTGAATATGTAAGCCTCATGGATAGACCCTTTGTACAGATATATGAAAGAGAGGCAATGCCAGAAGCAAAATTTGAGAGGAAGAAGTTGAGATACAGGGCTGCAAGTTTTACTATCATTCGGGATACCCTGTACAAGAAAGGATTCTTACTCCCATTGCTCAGGTGTGTTTACCCATTTAAGGTTCCATACATCTTACAATATGTGCATGAGGGGTCTTATTCGAGTCACATCGAGGGAACATCGTTAGCCAAGAGGATAGTCACCCAAGGATACTGGTGGCCGACCTTGGACAAGGATGCGGTGGCATGTGTGAAGAATTGTGACAAATACCAGAGGTTCTCCACCGTCCCCCATCATCCTCATCAACCTCTGACTTCCATCACCTCACCTTGGCCATTTATAGTATGGGGAATCGATTTGGTAGGACCCCTACCCAGGGCAGTAAATAACTATCGATATTTGATTGTGGCGATCGATTATTTTTCAAAATAGGTGGAAGCCGAGCCGATGATCACGATCACTGAGCAAAAGACCTTCCAGTTCATCTGGAAGAATATCATATGCAGGTATGGTCTCCCTAACACCCTCATCTCAGATAAAGGGACTCAATTCAGGAATGTTTCCCTTGAGAAGTACTGCGAAAGGGTGGGGATCAAGCAATTCTTTTCTACCCGAGGATGACACCAGGCTAATAGGAAAACTAAGGTAACAAACCGAATAATTATGGATGGGATTAAGAAAAAACTCGAAGAGGCAAAGGGAATATGGGTCGAAGAAGTATATGTTGTGATATGGGCCTACAGGACGATGGAAAAAACTCCTACGAGGGAAACCCCCTTCATGTTGGCATATGGCTCAGAGGCCGTCATCCCTACTAAAATTGGGCTTTCGACTCACAGAATTCAAATGTATGACCCCTAGAGAAATATATAAGAAAGGAAACTTGATCTAGACTTGATTGATGAAAGAAGGGAAGACGCTGAGATAAGGAAAGTAGCCTGCCAGCAGAGGACACCAGGTTTTAGAACTAGAGAGTAAAGGAAAGGTCGATAGTTGTGGGGGACCTAGTCCTGAAAAATACTTGGCAAAAGCCTAATAAGCTTTACCCAAATTAGCATGGCCCATATAGGGTCATTGATGAAGTTGTCCCAGGAACTTATAGGCTACAAAACCTTTAAGGGTAACCCTTTTCAAATCCCTGGAACGCATATCATTTGAAGAAATACTATCAATGATGTTGTAGTTGATGTCCTTCTTGTTCAAAATTGTAATGTGGTGTTTTATAAAAACATTTGGAATGTTAATGAGAATATTCTATTGGTCCCTCATCTTATCATTTGTCGATTCGAATTTGTTGTGGGATAGTTCATGTTAAATTACAAAACACCATTTGTGGTGGATTAAGCTTAATTCCTCCTCGGTGATACGATAGCATGGATGGGGACAATCACATCCATATGTTGTCAACAACATCGAGGGGCGTTTGGTTCTAAAAACACCACTAATTTGGAGGATAACCACCCTCGGCTATGATGAGGGTGAATGGTAGGGACGAACCTCCATTCACTCTCAAGAAAAATTAGGGAGGACTTATATTTGAAAACACCATTAATTTTGTGGATAACCACCCTCGGCTATGATAAGGGTGAATGGTAAGGAAGACCCTCCATTCACTCTTAAGAAAGACGAGGGAGGAATTATATTGGAAAACATCATTAATTTGGTGGCTAACCACCCTCGGCTATGATGAGAGTGAATAATAGGGATGACCCACCATTCACTCTTAAGAAAGATGAGGGAGGACTTCGAAAATGGTTGGTCCAAGTTGCTGTAAAAGCAGCAGACAGGAAGACACAAATGGAAAATAAGGATATTCTCATTAAACATATAAGAAGTTACAATATAATGAGAGTATGATACCCAAAGTGTCCAAAATAAAGGTAAAAAGGAATATAAGACAAAATAAAGTTACATCAAAAGGGTCAAGGTCACAGACGACCACCCTAAAGGGCTGCCTCAAAGGGTAAGGCAGGGTCAACAACATTGGTCGAAGGATGATACTCAGATGTCCCGGTATCCTCAACTACCATTTGGGATTCGACGTGGGATAGAGCCTCAGCGATCAACGGATCTTCTATGTCCACAGCTTCCAGAGAGGGGCTAATGGTCGACACTGCGTCGACAATCTTCAAGATGACCCACCGACAGGCCATCTTAATTCCCCTCTCCAAGTACTCAAGGCCGAAGCTTTGGAACTCGTTAGAGAGTTTGTATACCTCCACAGCAACAGTTCCATCCCTCTGAATAGCTGCATCAAGATCAAACTTGAATTGTGCTAACTGAGTGGTGAAAGCCTCGTCCTTGGCCGATAGAATCTCATCCTTTTGTCTCATCTGCTCAGTATGCTCTCTCTTAAGATCTTCAAGAACCCTCAGATGGTCAGCCTTCACACCCTCCATCTCGGTCTTCATGTTTTCTAGCTGGGTCTTCAAATCGGACTCATTTTGAATGGGCCTCAGCCTCTTGAAACTTTGGATAGTTATCGACCATCCGTTTCATTGCTGAAGTAAAGGTGCAGACAGACTGAAAAGGACGAGGGCAAAGTTAGACGAGGTTACGGCTAATATTTCTAAAAATTGAAAATAAAAGGGATGTGATAAGCGTACCTGAGCTAGACTATGAAGCCCATAGTCGTAGACTTTGGGTGGGGCATCTTAGCCAGAAAGTCGTAGTCAGAAGAGGACGGGGCAGAGAACATGGCCGCCTTAGCAACCTTCCAGTGGTCAATCAGATAGGAGGGGTCGGCCTTTAACATGGTTAGGTTGGCTGACCATAAGTCATCTAGAGATTAGTAGGAACTCGTCCCTTCAGTGGGCGTATCGGTGGCATCAGTCATCACCCTCGTAGTGTCATCGCGATGACCCTCAACAGGAGCTTCTCTTTCCTTCCTTTTTCGTGAGTCCATAGGGGTCATCCCCACAGCCATAGGGGCCACTTCAGTTGCTTTCTTTTGTTGTTACTGAGGCTATTTTCCTTTTTTCTTAAGACCAACCAGCAAACTTGGAGTCGACATTTCCCAAAGTGAATCAGGTATGCCTGGAGGATGACCTATAAAGGTAAGATGACATGTCAGATATAAGTAACAATAACGAGGGAACACTTAAAAAAATTGAAACAAAAAGCAACTCACATAATTTGTTTAAAGGGCCGACCCTCAGACCAGCTTCTTTGAGGAGACAAGGGGTCATTAAATCTTTAAATTTTGGAATCATACCCTCCTTCCCCTGCTCCCTCAGATGATTGCTATAGCAATTTCGTCTAAACTAAGTCCAGGGTTTGACCTTGCTTTCGTGGAGGGGTTAGACCATGCTCTTAGGACCCTCGGGCTGTCTTTAGGGGGATCAACCTCGATGGGGAATTCCCAATACCTAGAAATAAATAAGAACCTCTTCTTCCAGCCATGGTTAAAAGTTTGTGCAACATGGAGAAGTTTCTTATCTAACACCCTTTCCCCTAGATGAAAGTATCCAGGTTGCTTGGATGAGGAGGTTATGTTGTAATAAGCCAGGAATAAATCAGCCGATGGCTCGTCAGTGAATGTGTTCTTCCAAAGAGAGATGTAGCTGAGGATAATCCTCCATGAGTTAGGAGGAAGTTGGGTAGGAGAAACCCCAAGAGCAGAGAGTATGTCAACTATGGAAGGATGAAGAGGCAACATGATGCCGACCCTAAACATCTGCTCGTACATGGCCACCTCTCCATCTCTCCCCTGGAAAGCCTTTTCATCTTCATCTCGAATCATCATAATTACGTTGGGCTTTACACTAAAGGAATGTCTCCATAATAAGAGATCACGATCCTTGACAGACATGACATAAGATGAGGTTGTTGAAGTGTCAGCCTCTTCCTTAACATTTGAACTCTCATTCTCGCCCTCGGCCCCACTACCCTCATCCTCACTTCCCTCATCCCTAGCTGTGTCGGCCTCATTGTTATCAAAGTGTGGGGTGAACCTATAAAAGTGGCTTGGAATTAAAGTGGGGACATGGCAGTAACAGGGATAGCTTCAAGATTATATGTTCCCTCGGGTCGTTCGTGCGGGTTAAGGCTTGAAGGGTCATCTATCCCAGAGGTCCCAGCACTAAAATAAGACGATGCTCTGGCTCGTCTGTCCATGGCTTCTTCTTGACTCTGACTCTCAGATGGACAATAGGACGACCCAAATGAATCAGAGGGTGATAGTGAAATTGTAGCCGATAGAATCGAGAAAATGGGTCGTACCCAGATAGGGTCCGCCCTATGTCTAGACTCATTCTCTTCTTCTATCCTCCTAATCTCTACAAAACACCTCTCTCCCAAAGTTGCAAACTCCTCGGTTAAATTGTAAAGCCTTTAGAGCATTAAGAGGAAGACCCTACACTTGAGAATTTTTCTCAAGCAACCTACAAATAAGTTAAATAATTGACCAAGTTGACCATAAGATTAAACTAAAAAATTTGATCACAAGAACTAAGAACAGGAGGGACTGAATATGGAGCACGCCAGAAGGGATGATCGGAGTGCCAATGGAAAATTTAAGAGGGACCTAATTCGACCTAGAACCACCATGAAATAGTTGAGAAGGGGGAAAAACTAGCTTAGCTGCCAATAACTAGCCCTAAAACCACCAATCAACGGTGGAAGGGCAACCATAAGCGCCTGAAAACCCATCAAAAAAATGAAGAAAAATAACTATTGGCAAACTCACATAAAACTCAGTACAAAAGAGAAAAAAATGGAAAGAACGGTGAAAATATTACCTAGAAAAGAAGGCCAAAGGTAGAAAAAACTGGAAGAAACTTGGAGCTTTCACGAAAATGCAACAATGGAGGTTAACTGCTAAGGCTAGAGAGAGAGAGAGTGAGGGCGAAGAAGAAAGAGAAAGTCTTTTCAAAATGCTTAAATACCTTGTCATTATTGGGCCCAATAACTTAGGCGGAGCACAAATCACAAGGAAAATCAACATTAGGGCACAATGTTTTAAGTGTAATATGCAGCCATCATTCTTAGGGAACATAAAATGATGATTGATACCTGACAAATGTCACTCATCAGCCTGATCGTTCATCAACTCAGTATCCAAAGATAATATTACCCCTCAGCCACCTCAACAGCATCGATGACTAAGGGCTAGGAGGTGATTGATATACAAAAATATACCCTCGGCCAAGTCAATGGTAGCCTCGTCTAGGACGAGGGCTCAGACGTACTTCTACCCCTAGGAGATCATACTGAAGATAGGGGGCCATCCAAGTCGACCCCGTCATTGGAAACACAGTTTAGACGAAAGTACGACTGGATGACCCTAAGAAGGATGACCCCACTATTGACAAGTATACTGTTTGATGGCCCAAACTAGCCCAAGCTCGTGGAGATAAAAGCCTCGGCTTGGGTGTTGTTCAGACGACCAAGAGACTGGCCGACCCTATGGAGGTCGACAGTACAAATGTCCTACGTTCAGCAATTAGGACCTCCAAAAGATTAGCATCGACCTCGTCCTGTCACTATAGGCTGAGGGTGACATCGTTATGGCACGTGATTTGGGAGACGCGTAGAATAGTGCGTGTGGGACTCATGTGGAACATGGACTAAACCATTATAACAAGATCATTGCCACACGTGAGGGAATATTATGGCATCATTACCTATAAGTGGCCCAGCCAGGTGTCAATAGGGGATTAGCTAGATCATCATTCATATGCTCAATGCATGCTTGGGGGGGTACATACTCCCCCCAAGCCCTATATATACTTGTCATCTTCAACCTTGCAAAAGGATCGAGAATAAAAACCCCAGTAAAAACTCTGTTTGTACACCCAGTAAAGAGAGAGAGCTTATGTGCATTGTATCCAAGGACATTGGTGCCCATATTTAGTGGATCACACACTCACAGTGGATGTAGGCATGATTGGCTGAACCACTATACATCATTGTCTTCTTTCCTCCTCTACTCACCTCCTTCTATATATATATATATATATATATATATATATCTTTGCATATATAACTCTATTGCTTCCATTATTGTAACTGTTTGATCTCTACCACCTCTTATCTGGTGGTGTTGTTTTAAGCATCATCACATATTATTTAAAGACTAGGTCTATTAATAGAGCTCTAGTTGTCAATTTGCCTGACTCCAATAGGGAAAACTTTGATCATGGTGTTATTGCCAACAATTGGCAATATGTACCTCTTAAAGGAATGAAGTATAAAATGAACCAATATGCCCTCAAGAGGGTTATGGCATAGATTGTAATATATTTTATATATTTATGCTGATGAATTACCTGTTAATATGTTAATTAACATTTGTTGCTTGTTTGATTGCAGTTGAGAGGAAGAGAAGGTGTCCCAAAGAGGCTGATATAAAAATTGATGAGCTCAAATTTCTTTGGGGCATTCATCAAAGAATTATTAAGGAGCATACTAGGTCGGATTCATACATGTTGAACTACAAGATCTCAATCACATCCTTTGTAGCTCATCTAATAGTTGTTGTGCCCTCCCTTGTGATTGATTTGGACAAAGACCCTGTGTTCACTTCATTTGGTGGTGGTGAACGTGTTATTTTGCCCTCCTCTTCTTTTGATTCAGACCTTCCTCTTTCAATGAGCATGGGAAAAGGGAAATTTCCTAATCTTCTTGGGGATATTGCTGCTGCTGGCACCACTAAGCTTGTTGATAGTGGTGTGTCAAAGAAGAAAAATGATATTGGCAAGAAACTCCAAGCCAACAAGGATGATGAATCTCTTCTGAAATGACTAAGGAGAGGTTCTGCTACTAAGCAGGTTGAAGAAACTGTTGATGCCGACCAACATAGATTGGTTGGTGTTACTCCATCTGGTGTTGGCTCCATTGTACCCATAGGTTCTGGATTGGCTAAAAAATTAATTAAGTCTGGTACTCTTCCAGACCACCGGGGTGTTACTTATTCTATGCCCCGACTTAAAATCTCTTAAACATCTACTCAAAGAGATGCTATGGTGAGAATTCTTCCTTTATTTTTTTACTCATCCATACTTTGTACTTTGTCTTTGACTTATTGTACTGACTTTGCCTTTCTGCTTTGCAGTCCCTGGTTGATTTCAACCAGATGTTGGAGAAGGACGATGCTCTTCGTGCATCTTCAAGCGAAGTTGAGGAGGCCTTTGTTTATCTCAAGAAGTCCTTACTTGACTCCCAACAAGCATTGGAGACTGAAAAGAAAAGTTGGGAGAACAAAATAAAAGATTCTGAGAAAGCTCGACAGAAGGCTGAAGATGATGCTTCTGAAGCTCGGAAGTAAGGGGCTAAGAAGACAAAGGTCCTAACTACTGAGAAGGCTAAAAGGAAAAAGGCTAGGGAAAATCATTTTAATAAAGGCTGGGATAAAGATATCACTATTGCCTTTACTCCGATTGAGTACGCAAAGGAAAAAAATTTAAGGATGGTTAGTCAGCTGCACTGAAGGAGGTCGGCACAGCAGAAGACTCGAAACTCTTCCAAAGACGTGAACCTGGATCTCCCCCCAACATAGACGATAAAGTTAAAGACGATGTTGGTTCTGGGGGAGTCTACTATAGTGTTTGAGTCTTCAGCCACCAACTTAAGAATGTTTTTGAGTCAGTCATCCCATCCACCGAGCAAGTCACTCCAGCCATCCATTCTTCTGACCAAGCTAGAGTTGAAACTGACAGAGAGAAGGTGTATATTTGCTCGGTGGTTGGCCTTTGTATTTTTTGCCTTTATTTTGTTTCTTTTCTGCTGTACTTGTAACTTCCTTTGATATTAATAAAAGAATTTTTCTTTATATTGTTTATTGTTTCTCTGGTGTTGTTATATCTTATTTTGTTGTTGATTGAATGTTACTTCATTTTTCTAGTTCATGGCTAAGATGGAACAACTCTCTTCCAATGACTCTGAACTACTCAAGTGATACAATTGTTTATTTAAAGATGGTCATATGACATGGTTCGAGGAAGATTTATCAAACTTTCTCAAAGAAAATCCTAGTGATCAAGCCAAGGATGCATATAATTATCTCAAGTTTCTTCTTGATCGGGTTGTGGCCAATAATGTGGCTTACTTTGAAATGATTAAAGAACTTTAAAAAGAGCATAATGAATCTAAGGCTCTCCTTCACACTGACTATGAGGCCAAGTACAAGGTTTTAAGTGGAGCTGGAGGCTTTGAGGAGAAGTTGGAGATGCATGCCTCTATATATAGGAAAAAAGAATTTCTACTCAAATACGAGGTTGATGAAGCCAGGTCCATTATTAAACTGTTGGAGGAAGAAAAAAACAAATTGATGAGTGAACTGGGCATTTTGAAAAACCCTCATGTTGATACTACCGACGAAGGTGCATCTTTCTTGTAGAGTGAGAATGCCCAATTGAGAGAAGAGTTGTAAACTCTGAAGAAGTTCTATGCCTGCCTCCTCTTCCAGAAAAAAAGTCAACCGAACAATGACTGATGAGGCTAGAACACAGAAAACCCTAGCTGACCAAGCTTCTCAGCTAAAGGACAAGAACCGAGAAATTCTTGAGTTGTCCCTGAAGCTCAAGACTCAATATAACACAATTTCCAACCAATCCTCTCAATTATAGACTAAATATGAAGTTCTAAAGAAACTTCACCATCAGGTAGAGAAATTGACTTTCTAGTTTGATAAGAAGCCTAAAGAGGTATGGGTGGAAGGATATAATGAGGACCTTTGGCATTTTGACGACCACCTCAGTCAAGCTCAGTGTGAAGGTTACAAGAGGGGCTTGACTAATTACTTGACTGTTATGAAGGTTGATCAGAGCAGTAGGTTGTGGTACTGGGTTGATCCTAGGATTTTAGACTGTGAAAAATGTCCTTTAAAGCTTGACGTCAGCTGGATCCCTGTAGAAACCATTCCCCAGTGCCTGATATCCAAATATTTAGGGGATTATGGACTGCATGATGAATTAGAGGTAGTTCAACCTACTCATTTATTGGACTAGCCGAGCAGCAGTAATAGGAGAATGCTTCAAGATTTCAATTTCATCAATTCTCCATACACTTTAGATGATCCTCAAGCAATCATGGAACTAGTGCCGAGCTTCTCAAAGGCTGAAAAAAAGCGCTTGCAGAGTGATTTTGAGCACAACTTGTTCCTGTATTTCATTTATACACAATATTAGCATGTAATCATCATTAATACAAATGAAATGCAATTTTATCAACTTCTCTTATTTATTTTTTGCTGGTTAAACGACTTTGTTGTTTCATTAGTTTTACGGATACACTTAGACATTTGCTTAAATTTTGTATCAGTTACCAATGAGATTATCATAGGTTCTACTGATATACTTAGATTTCTAAGTTTAATAGTAGTTACCATTGATGTTACCATAAGTTCCACTAGTGCACCTAGATTAAAATCAAAGTTTAGTACTAGTCACCCGTGGTACTGCCATAGGTTCTACTAATGCACCTAAATTTTTAGGTTTAGCATTAGCTACCAGTGGTGACCAAGAGTATGTGGAATATGTGTCTACATTCCTATTTAGAAATCTTCACAACGTTCTTCCTCCATTTTGCTCAGTTTGGATAAAACTTGTTGATTTTTATAAAGAGTTTTATCCCTGATTTTTCTTAACCAAGTACCAAGGACTTAAAATCCTATTTTGACTTGGGTTTCTGTGCTTTGTTGATCAAGTATTGAATTTTTGCTGACTTGCCGGCCAAATTTTTATGGGGATGCACATCATCAGTATTCCAACAAAAATTAAAAAAATAAAATGGGAGAAAACAACTTATTATTAAATACTAAATCAAAATGATTACAAGAGTTGTTGCTTGTTACATTACTGGTAATATTTCCTAAGATGCTTGGCATTCCAAGGATTCTTGAATTCTTCCCTTTCCAAAGTTTCAATTCGATAAGTTCCTGGTCAGACAACTGCTAAGACACGATAAGACCCATGCCAATTGGCTTCAAGCTTGTTGGTCTTCTAGATCACCTTCTTAAGTACATAATCCCCCTCTTTTAAGTTGGTCAGCTTCACCCTCTTATTGTAAGAACATGTTATTCGTTGTTAATAAGTAACATCCTTCAAGTCTACATCATCTCGCACCTCTTCTAACATATCAAGGTCTAGCCTTCGCATTAAATCACTGAAGGGAGAATCAAAGTTCAACACTCTATGAGTTGGCAAACCTATCTCAGCTCGTACCACTACTTCAGTCCCAAACGCCAGCACATATGGTGTTTTCCATGTTGCATCCCTAGGAGTTGTTCGGTAGGCCCATAATACTAGGTGTAATTCATTTATCCAGTTCCCCTTTGTATCATAAAGTCTATTTTTCAATCCATTGAGCAAAGTCATATTCGTCACCCCGTTCTACCCATTGCCTTGAGGATGACCTGGAGTAGAATGTAACTTCTGGATCTTGGATTGGGCACAATGTGCTGTAAACTCCCCATTATCGCACTCTGTACCGTGGTCGGTAATGAAAGCATATGGAAAACCGTATCTACAAATGATGTTTTTCCAAATGAATCGGTACACCTTATCATAGGGAAAATCCACTAATGGTTCTGCTTCAACCCACTTAGTGAAGTAATTAAGAGTTACGACCAAGTACTTGAATCTTCCTCGGGTGGTCGGTAGTGTCCCGACCAAATCTATTCCCCAAATAGAAAATAGAGAGGGTTAAGTAATGGGAGTCAAAGCTGCGTGTGGAGTTTTACGAATGTTGGAGAACTTCTGGCACTTGTCACACTTCTTTGCAAAAGTTGTATAATCTGCCCTCATGGCGAGCCAGTAGTACCCCTGATTGTCCATTCGTTGTAGTAATGATCTTATGAGCTCCACAATATCCCTCATGAACCTATTCTATTAGATCTCTAACCTCCATTGTGTGAACACAGCGCTGTAAAGTAGCTATTAACCCTCTCTGGTATAGAACTTCTTTATCTAACATGTACCTTGTTGTCTTATACTTAAGCTTTTTGGCCTTAACTGGATCTGCTATCATAATTCGTTCTCTAATGTAAGATTTAATGGGATCCATCCAAGAAGGTCCCATATCAACTGTAATGAAATTAATCATCAAATCTTCATCAATACTCCAACTAGCTATAATCTCAATGGGGATTGTTCTTCTAAGTTTAATCCTAGCTGTTGACGCTAGTCGAGAAAGTGCATCAACTCGTGCATTCTCCAATCTTAGAATTCTGCTCATCAAAATAGCGGTCAATTTGGATGTAACCTCCAAGGATTTGGCGGGCTACCTTTTTGTCAATTCACCTTTAGCTCTATACAAACTTAAGATCTGATTGACCACCAATTGAGAATCACTGTGCCACAACTTGCTCGGCGTTTAGTGATTGAGACAAACTTAATCCCACAATTAATGCTTCATACTCCGCTTCATTATTTGAGTCATGGAATATAAGTGCGTACTCAATATTAATCCCATCATGGGTATTGAGTATAATACCTGCTCCACTTACGATCGCACACAAAGATCCATCCACATATAGATTCCATATTGAGATATTGTTTTCAAAGCCTTGGTTTGTCAATGTCCCATAATGGAATATCTTTTTTCTCTCCTCCTCACGTCTATGAGCCATCCCATGTATCCTTGTTGACCGTTTTGGTAGGTTGACAGTTGATTCGCCTGAGCTCTCCCTTATTTGGGTCTGCTCGAGCTGTTGGTCGGTGGTGACTTCGGTTGAGCTCACCCTTATTGGGGTCTGCTCTACATGAATGCCTTGTTTCTCAAAAACCTTCGGATAAGTAAACTCTGCAATAAAGTCTGCTACATCTGGGCCCTTTAATGAGGGCTCATACACAATGTCATACTCACCCAGTTCTACTTCCCAGTACATCAATCGCCCAGACTTCTCAAGTTTATAAAGAGCTTGTCGAAAAGGCATATCAGTGCACACCACAATAGTATGTGCTTGAAAATAAGGCTTCATCCATCCGGATGCCTCTATAAATGCCAAAGATAGTTTCTTCAGTCTTGGATATCTAATTACTGCTCCCCGAAAGGCTTTACTAGAGTAGTAGACCAACTTTTGCACTCTATTATCCTCTCCTATTAAATCTGAACTTACAGTCGACTCAGAAATGGCTAAGTACAAATATAATCTTTCCCCCAAAATTAGTCAGGAGAGTAATGGTGGTGATCCCAAATATTTCTTCAACTCCTGAAAATCTTTCTCACATTTGTCATTTCATTCAAAGGTCTTCCTCAACACCTTAAAGAATGGAAAACACGTGTCTTTTGCTCGAAACACAAATTTGTTCAAACCATATACTCGCCTACTGAGCCTTTGAACATCCTTCTTATAAGTCAGGGACTGCATTTCAATCAAAGCTTTATTTTATTTGGATTAGCTTCAATTCCCCTTTGGTTTATTATGTACCCGAGGAACATTCCCTCCTAGACACCGAACACACATTTGGTCAGATTCAGCTTCATCTGGTGCTTTTCCAATTGATCAAAGGTTTGACTAAGGTCGGCAATGTGATTTGAGGTTTTTTACTCTTCGTCGGCATATCATCCACATACCCCTCCATGTTCTTGTCGATTTGATCTTAAAATACCTTGTTCACCAACCTCTGGTAGGTAGCACCTGCATTTTTTAAACCAAATGGCATAACATTATAAAAGTAAGTTCCTCGAGGAGTAATGAAAGAGGTAGTTTCCCTATCTTCAGGCTTCATTTTAATCTGGTTGTTACCGAAATAGGCATTCATAAAACTCAATAACTCATGTCTCGATGTAGCATCCATAAGATGGTCAATCCTAGACAAAGGAAAGTGATCCTTTATATAAGCTTTATTCAAATCAGTGAAGTCTATACACATTACCCACTTATTATATTTCTTCTTGACCATAACAATGTTAGCTAACTAAACTGGATACTTCACATCTTCAATGAATGTTTCTTTTCGAAGCTTCTCTACCTCCTCCTGAACAACCTAATTCTTCTCAAGCTGAACACCCTGTGTCTTTATTTCACCGGCTTGACATCCTTATTAACGTTGAGTTTATAGTAGAGGAAATTAGGATCAATCCCAGGCATATCCTCATGACTCCAAGCGAACACGTGTTTTCTTTGTCTCAGGAACGTCACTAGCTCCTGTTTAAGAACAGGGTCTAGCATTGAACCCACCTGTGTAGTTCGCTCTGGCTTATCTTCATCTAAGACGATACTCTCCGTTGCTTCCATAATCTGGTCTTTCACTATCTCTGTCTCCTCTCTTGGATCTAAGGTTTTAACCTTATATTCGTTATTGGGCTCAGTAGTCCACTTGGTAAGTGATTGTCTTCTTCTTTATTTCCTCAAGATCCTCTTGCTCGGTAAAGGAATAATAACATTCTCGAGCTACTTTTGGATCACCCTTCACCACACTTACTCTGAAGTTGGTCAAAAACTTCAAACACTGATAGACTGTTGATCGAACTGCTTCAAACTTCTTCAACCCTATTCTGCCCATGATGACATTGTAGGCTGACTGCACCTTCTTGTCCATAACAAATAAATGAACTTTCTCAGTCCGACTTGCTAGACAGGTGCCAATCAACACCTCCAGCTTGATTGTGCCCAAAGGATAAACTATTTCACCAGAAAAGCTGATTAAGGGCCTGTGGTACGGATATAGATGACTGAGCTTCAAATCCATATTTTGAAAGCAGGAATAAAACATGATATCTATTGAGCTACCATTGTCAATCAACATCCTAGAAACGATTGTATCCTGATATCTAAATTTGACTGCCAGAGGGTCATCATGGGAGTATAGAATTCCTGACAGGTCATTTTTAAAAAACCCAATCACTAACTTTTCTTTATTGACCTTCCTCGTCGTATCTTCCTTGGCTAGATTAATCCTATGGATATAAGAAAAAGATAAAGCCTCATTGAGGTAAGATTTTCTCTCAGCAGTGTGATCTTCACCTTTAGCGTCTCCACCTGTAATCATCTGATAATCAAAGGAACCAAAACTAAGTGTAAATATCTCACGTTCTGGTTGCTTTGGTTTTGGGGGGAAATCGGGATCATCCTCAGGATCTTCTTTTTGATTTCTTTTCTTATCTTCCCTAGGCCTGCATGGAGACTTTGACCTGCACCAAGCTCCTCTATCGTCCTGTCGATCAATAAACTTGTCCAGTTTTCCTCAGTGGATGAGGGTTTCTATGTTATTTTGTAGAGTAATATAATGATCTGTTGTATGCCCATGGTCCTTGTGAAATCCATAGTATTTAAATTTATCCCTCTTCCCAGCAGGTGCTCTTAATTTTTCTAGCCAATGTACCTTCTTGTTATGCTTCTTCCGAAACATGGTGAATGCCCATCGTTAATGGGGTGTTGTTATTGTACTTCCTGAGCCTGTCATCAATCTTTTTTTGCTTTGAATCTTTATGATCCTTATGCTCCTTTTGATCCTTCTTCTCAGTTTTAACCTTAGGCTTTATGAACAAGCTCTTCTTTGCTTCCATTGATTCCTTGGCATTCATTATCTTGGCTTCTTTGGCCATCAATTCGCTCATAGTCTTAGGAGGATCCTTGGCAAAAGTGTAATAAATCTTCTCGAGAAGCAGTCCACTCTTGAGAGATGTAATAGCTATTTTGTCATCGTAATCAATCACCTTTAACTTCTCATTATTAAAGCGAGTGATGTAGTCCCTGGTGCTTTCTCCTACTCATTGTCTCATGCTTAGCAAATGATTTACTCTATTTACTATCTTTGCCCCGAAGCAAAAATTACCAATGAATAACTCAGCTAGTTGGTTAAAATCAATAATTTGTCCCCGAGGTAGGCTATTGTATCATACTTGGGTTGGACACGTTATGGTACCTAAGATTTCCCTACATCTCATCTCACCGGGGATGGCGTAAATATCTTATATTTCTTGGTATTGTTCTATATGAAGAACAGTGCTAGTTTTCCCATTATACTTGGGAGTAATAGCAAGAGCTTTGAACTTCTAATGAGTAGGAAAATCCATAATAGTTTAAACAAAAGGAGACCTTTTCACAAAGCTTCGTTGCAAAGGGTTTTTCGCCTTCACCATTTCTCTCAACCTGTCTTTTAACCTCTGGATTGAGCCTTTCCATGCATGATTTCCCGAATTAGATTTATATGATGCAGCTTGACTGTTATGACCAACTGTCTGTGTTGAGCTCTCCTCCTGAGAGGTCTGCCCGGTATGGATAGATCATTAAGCACATGATTTGGATTAGGCTAAGGCCTCATGGTAGTCGGTTGGTCATCGAATATGCCTCGAAAATTCCCTGGGAACATATATATTCCCTATGGGTCCCAGACAATTAAGGGGTGATGCTCGGCTAAGACTTTTTAAGGTACTTAGCCATTCAGGAGAAAAAGACTGCTCGTTATAAGGCTCTAAAGTCCTGAGGGAAGAACTTATTCCTGAACGATAGGACATGTCTCTGAAAGTCCTAGAGTGGCTATGCCTGTTGGTTCTTAGAGGCTGCAGTGGCATGTTTTTATGAATAGACAAGGTAAGAGATCCAAATTATAGCGTGTGGTCTAATTGCCTGTTCGTATCCTGCATGACCTCCTATCCTCTAGATGACTAGCTAAGATTCCAGTCAGATCATTATTTATTGGAGGATAAGATATAATAGGCAGATTGCTATCATTCCTGGCACTGGACTCAGGAATGTATGTCATCTTTGAGTTATCATGAGTGAATGAGAGTGAAAAAATTTAGAAATACGTTCCCATAGACGGTGTCGATTTGTTGTTGTAAAAAACTAGACTAGGTCTAATTATTTAATCACAGATAATATATGTAAATAAAATAGAGACAAAAGATTTTTACAGTGGTTCGGCTATAAGGGGAAGCCTACGTCTACTGTGTTTCTTATTGCCTTATATTCTGTCTTGCCCTTCATAATGGCTTGAACCTGCCCTTGATGAAGGTATTACAATGTATTTATAGTCTTGTAGGGATTTAAAGAGATGGAATGTAAAAATATGGAATGCCTTTATAAATTAGGCATTTACATGAGTACATGACGTTCATAATGTACATGACTATTAGCGCTTTGCTGACCCTGTTGGTCGGTCTTCTCGTTGTTGTTCGGCATTCTATACATTGGTTGGCATTCTGCATGTTGGTCGGTGAGTCTATATCTTGCTGACTAGGATTCTTGCCATGTTAGATAACAAGTTTCCACTTCTTATTGGTCCATATAAGTGGATAATTTTTTGTATCAACAATTATCATCCACGCTGATCGAGTCAGACATATATTCCTGAGTATATATTAACGACTCCATGGTGATGTATTTCTCTGCAATTGATCCTTTAATATATAGTGTATTCTTGACGTAATCTTTGAAAACTTCCCTCAATCTTTCAAACGGATACATCCAGCAATATTTAATTGGGTCGTAAAGAAGTGCATCATCGCATAGGTGTACCAACAAGATAACACTTATATCAAAGAAAGATGGGTGAAAGTACTTCTCTAAGACACAAATAGCTTCATTCACCGCCAATTTTGCTGCCACTATATGATCTCAATTGACTACCTTCTCACATAAAAGTGAGAAGTAGATACTAATTTTCATAATAGCCCTCCGCAAATCCTTGTGCTTGGAGAAACAGTGCTTAAACAATAGAGGAAACAATTGCATGATCACATTCCAATTATGGAACTTACACTTATGTAAATCATGGGTAGCATAATTCACAATCCTTTGCAAGTTGGACGAAAAATTAGATAAAACTTTTAAATTATATATTATGTCTAAAAGCACCTTCCTTTCCTTACTCGTCAAAGTAAACGCACCAGGGGGAATTATTGTCCCTCCCCTACTATCTTCTTTCAACAATAGTTGTGGTTTAAGTTTCAACGCTTTAACATCTTTTCATGCATTTTCTCCATCCTTCGAATGACTCCTCCTAAGGCATGTACCCATAATATGTTCAGCGATGTTCTTTTCTGCGTGCATCACATCCAATATATGGCGCACCGGTTTATTCTTCCAATACGGCAAGTCAAATAAAATTGGCCCCCTTGACCATGCCTTTCTTGTCTCGGTTTCATTCCCATTTGAGGTCTTCTTATGCTTAACATTCTTAAATGTAGGATACTTACCTGGCATACTAGGGCCACAATGAGAAGATTTACTTTCAATTTCTGAGCCTGACAGTATTCTCGGTCGCAGCCTATGTTCAACCCCGCCCGGTAAAAAATCGGAACCTTTCTCAAATTTAAAACTATGAGAGGGGGTAAAAACCTCCTATAGCAATGATATACATTTTATGAGATAGTGGGGAGACGAAGAGATTCAGTCTCCTCTTCATAAATATGACACCCCAAATAACCATGTACTACACAACTGGATAATATTCCATAAGCTAGAAAATCATGAATTACCCACATCAATATACCTTGTTGAAAGTTGTTATAAAGGTTGCTCGGGGACAAGTGTGAATATTTAGTTCCCATTAGTATAAACAATCACCAATTGAATGCATATGCATAAGAACTAGAAGACTAATTTCTACGCCTAAATTTATTCGTGCATTCAAATTCAATTTTAATTTGATATTTAAATTAAAATTAAATTTATAATATTAACTCCTATTTCCTCCATGTCCTCTAAAGGGTGAGTGGTCATATCCCATTCGAGACTGCATATTTTTATAATATACTTAACAGCTCATGCACATTATTCCAATTTGAGGAAAATTCGACAGCATATCCACATAGTTCTCCAACTACACGACATAGATTCGCAAGTGTAAGTGTTATTTCAATTTATCAATTGAAATAACACTTAACATCGCATCATCTAGTATGTACCCAGAGAACATTAAGATACAACTATAGAACTTCCACCAAAAGTAACAAGTTTAAGCCACTAAAGATATTATTATACATAAACTATGCAGTTCCAAACTGTACAAACAGGACAATTAGAGAGATCTTATTACAGTGATAATATCTCTTGAACGTGTCTAAGGGCTATTGAATGCGTACGCATAATAACTAGAAGGCTAGTATCTATGCGCACTATATATAATTTAAAGTATGTTTCATTTAATTATGTCTTATCACAATTCGAGAGATTTCATTTAATTATGTAATTTAAAGTACGTTTCATTTAATTTAAAGTACGCATAAAAACTAAAACTCATACCAATATCTATACCAATTCAAATTTAATTTCAGTTTATACCAATATTAATACCAATTATAATTAAACTTCAATTCAGAGAAACGGGTCCTATAGAATTACAATGTATACAAATTAAAAAGGTTATTAATGTTTAGAGCATTTCATATGTTTCAGTCCATTTCATACGGAGCTAAAGCGATGGTAACACTATTTGGTCAAAGTATAAAGTCCACAAACAACATTGATACTATTTTCGAAATCATACGCGCACATGGGACATTCCATATATTGATCCCCAAACTCAAAATAACACACTAAAATCTCTTAAACCAAAACCAAACACAAATTGATTCTCTCACAAAATTGATTCTCTGAACTCCCCAAATTGATGCTCTCACCTCCACCCATCACTCCCCCCTTGCCCCCCCCCCCCCCCCATTGCCACCCCCACACACCTACCCCCACCCCCACTGCCACCCATCACTCCCCCCTCTGCCCCCACTCCCCCCGCCCCACCACTGCCACCCCCCACACACACACATGCACACACCTACACACACGCAGTTCTACACACACACATACATATATACACATATACACACACACACACACACACACACACACATATACAAAGGAGAGAGAGAGCAGTCGTGCGCGCGCGGGAGAGAGAGAGAGAGAGAGGAAAATAAAAACGGTGGGCAAAAGAGAGGCAATAGTGTTTTTTACTGAGAAAGTTATCATGGACCTGTCAAGGTATTTGACCGTGACTACCCGTTGTAACGGACTTGTCACGGTCATTGATCATGACAAAAAATGTGTATTTTTTTGTCACGATTAATGATCATGATAAGGCTAGACAGACCAAAGGTGATAATTTAGCATTTTTAGTGTAGTGGATGGCTGTCTTTTCCTCATAATCAACCAATTCCAGTTTCTCGTTGTTGAAACGAGCGATGTATTCCCTGGTAGTCTCGCCTGCTCACTGTCGAACACTTAGAAAATGAGTTACTCTCTTAACAGGCTTGGCCCCAAAGTATAAATTGCTGATGAACAACTCAGCAAGTTGATTAAAGGTGGAGATTTGTCCTCCGAGTAAGTTGTTGTACCATATATGGGCTGAACTAGTGACGGTGCTTGAAATGATCTATATCTCATTTCATTAGGAATAAAATATATATATGATGCAGACTGATATTACTCTATGTGCAAAATTGAGTCAGTCTTGCCATCGTATTTAGGGGTAACCACTGGCGTCTTAAACTTGGACGGGGTAGGAAAGTCAAAAATCGCTTGGATGAAAGGAGACCCTTTAACAAAATTTCACTTCAATGGATTCTTTGCTTTGGCCATCTCCTCTAGTCGATCTTCCAATAATTGAATCGACCCTTTCCATGAAGGATTGTTGGCTTTAGACCTATTAGAAGCAACTCAGCCATCTCTTCCATGTGTTTGTGATGAGTTCTCTTCTTAAAAAGTCTGCTCGAAACGCACAAATCCTCGGGTGCTTGTTCTATATCTAAATGACCTTTCATGATGTTCGGTATGGTTTTCTCTTGATCGGGACGGCTCTCGATGATATCCTCTATTTACTCTTAAATCCAGATGATCAAAAGGCAAAGCCCTACTTAACCTTTCCAAGGCACTTGAACGTTCAGGAGTGAGAGAAAAACCATCATAGTAATCTGTTGATCTAATTGATGAACTAACTCCTGTTCAATATGACCTATCACGTGAAGACCTTCAATAACCATTTTGATTAGTCCTTAGCGGAGGAGGTGGCATTTCCCTTTTGAAAGACAGATCAGTAGTATGCCAACGGAGCAGTCGGCCGCCTGGCTTGTAAGGATTGAGCCAATTGTATCATAGTTTCCTGCATCGCCTCTTTCCCTTTGGCAAGATTAATCAGAACTCTATTTAGATCTACGGTGCTAGGAGGAGCATTGCCTCCAGCATCATTATTGCTTTCAGGAATTTAAATCATCTCGTGTTATCCTTCAGGAAGACTATATAAATAGGTTTGGTAGAGAATGATGATAGACAAACATTTCCACAGACAGTGCCAATCTGTTGATGTCAAAATTTGGTAATTGATTTTATAATACCAAATTCATTGTCACAGATAAATTGTGAGAGAAAAATATCAAGACACATAAGTTTTTAAGTTGTTCGGCTATAAGGAAAGCCTACGTCCACTGTAGTTATATTATTGTTGAATATTACAGAAAATGAGGTATCCTTGTAAGAATGACCTTGTACTTTTCTCTCTTTCCTTTTATTAAAGACATACAATGTATTTATAGCGACTCGGAGATCAAGAGTTAGAATGCCTTTATATATTTAAGCATTTGCACCCGTACATTCTGTGATGGTTGATATTCTTGAGCACGTGTAGAATGACTCTTAATTGTTCCCCACATGGTGACTATTTGTCTGCTTTGATGCTTTATATTCTCCCGTTTGGTTGGCTTTTTAGCCAACCAAGTAACTGTTGACTGTGACGGTTGCCATGTAAGGAGACAAATGTCCATTTCTAATTGGTCCACATAGATGGATAATTTCAGGTATCAACAACGTTTTTTTTTACTTTTAAAACAATTTACACAATTTATTTATTTTTTAAAACAGTTTAAAAAGGTAAAAAATATTTATATAAAACAAGTACTTAATTTATAACAAAAACATAGCTAAAATAAACTTGTCTTTAGTTTTTAAATGTTAAAAATCATTACAAACATATATTTATGTACAAAAAATAGTTTCTTTTAAAACTAGTATTTTAAGCAGTGGAAAATAATGTTTTAACAGTTTTAAATAATTTATTTCTACGAAAAAAAGTTTTTTATATCTCTTTATTAAACGACTTTTATTTTCATAAAATAGTTCAAACGTATTTTTTACTTTTAAAATAAATTAGATAGTTTCTTTATTTCTTAAAACAGTTAAAAAAAAGGTTTGAAAGAGTTTTTTTAATTGAAAATATAGATTTTGATTAAATATTTTTTTGTAAAAAATTATAAAAAAAAATTATACAAAAAATACTACCTAACTTTTTAACTGTTTGACTAGATAAAAAATATTTTAAAATTAAAAAAAAGTTATTTTTTTTTCTTAAAGAAATTTCATTTTATAAAACAATGTTGTTAAAAAATAAGAAATCCCAAACAATCAAAACAGTTTATCTATTTATTTACTGAGAACTGTACAAATAACAGTAGTTGTTAGTTAACAAATGAAGGCGGGATATTATAGTCATTTTAGGCTTGAAATTGAGTAACTTAACGGTCAACTGATGATATCCATCAATATGAGGGTCAAATCACAAAAATTAAAAATTATGAGGGTTTGATTCAAAAACAAATAATTAATGAGTGCCAACGCCTAAACCCTAAATTTTTTGTTAATTTTGGAATTGAATTTTTCTCCGTATAAAATTATAAAGAAAGGTCATGACATAGATAAACTAGTAAATTGAATCAAATTTAACTTAACCCACTCTTTTAATCCAAAATTTAACACGATGTGGTAGAGTTTGAGGATAGAGAAAATGTGAGAGTGGATGACGAAGAAGTTCTTAATTGGAGGGGTGATGAGAAGCGGGGGGTTGAAAAGGAGGAAGAGGAAAACGGGTTGGTGCTAAATCAGAGGCTTGACATTGTAATTAATTCACTTTGGGCCCATTTGGTTGCGTAAATTGTTTAATTTTATAAATTGATCAATTTGGAACGAATAGATTGTCGATGTATTCATTTTAAATGGGTTTAAATCTAATTTGTGATGTGTTTGGAAAAGAAAATTAGAGTTATTCACTTTTAGTATATGGGAATAGCTATTTTCACACCCTATATATCTTCCCCCACACCCTTTGGATAATAAATGACAATTGTGTCCTTAGGTTCATAAAATCAAAATGTCCAATTTTGTCACCCCCAACTAAAACAAATATATTTGATAAAAAAACAAAATTTATATTTTCAATAAAAAAACATTTTTTTATTAAAAAAATTAAAAAACATAAAATCTTATCTATTTTTAGTTAAAACGATTTCTTTTATTTATTTAAAAAACTATTTCGTTATTTATTTTTTAGTTAAAAACTGTTTCTTTTACTATTTTAAAAATAATCTTTTTACTATTTAAAAAAATGGTCTGTGTCAGCTGTATGTATAGACAGTTCGACCACCTATACATAAGGCTCGTGCGGACCAACATATTATAAAAAAAAATGGTCCGCGACAATGGTATGCATAGATGGTCGGACCGCCTATACATACCGCTGTCGCGGACCATATTTTTTTTAAATAGTAAAAGATTGTTTTTAAAATAGTACAAAAAGCAGTTTTTAACAAAAAAAATACTTTTTTAATAAAACGGTTTCTTAAAATAACAAATTTTACGTTTTATAAACAGTTTTTTAAAAAAAATAGATAACATTTTACGTTTTATAAACAACTTTTTGAAATAGCGTTGCCAAAGCCGTTTATTGAAAATAAATTATTTAAGCAACTCCGAAAGTTTGTTGAAGAAACTCTTTACTTAAATCAAAAAGATTTTGAACACAAGATGTGTTAACAAAAATTATGTACGAGATATGGACAAGATTTGATAACAAGTTTTAGTAAACAGTTTAAAATATTGTAAACTCAGCACACAACAGAATGGGATGAGAAGATGTAGAAATATTAATACTCAGGATTTTTAACGTGGTAAAACCTCAACCTTGAGGAAACATCCACGACTCCCTCTACGGAGTAAAACAAGAAAATATCACTAAAACAAATATGTGAGTTACAATCTATTTAACTAACATGCACACAATAACAAGTCTATACAAGTTCAGGATTGTACCCTCTGGCGTCCTTAAACTTTTCTGCAGATCTTGATTGTTGATGTAGTCTTCTCAGTTTGTCAACTCTTCCTTTGTTTCAGCAGTATACGTCGACTTATGTTCACCAAATCTTATAGCCAACACTTTCAGTGTATGTAGTGTGAAGATGTTTGTGAAAAGTGTTCTATAACACATGCATGCACACACGCACTCTTATTAGTTACAAACAATCCTAACAAATTACATATAAAGTCTATATGCAGTGAGTTTGTTATTTTTCTTTCTTACAAAAACAAAAACCTTTTGACCTTTCAAAATAACCCAGATTCCACGGAGATCTTGCTTAAGAAATCGGTCAAGACCTTTTTCAATCTATTTTGAAAATATTTAGAAGATTGAAAACCCTCCAAGTGCGAATCCAACTAGGTCAGGTTAAGTTTTGTAAAAACAGAAACAGAAAAACATCTATTGTTGATTCTGAATAAAGAAAATGTTTTAACAGAAAACAATCAACAACGAACTTCTCAAGATGAGAAATAAAATGCAACTAAGTGTGTTGTGACATGAAAAACTTCAGATCTATGATTTCTATTGAATCAGAAACAAGATCTGAGTAAGTGTCTAAGTTGGAAATAAGATTTTATGAACACAAGGTTACAGCAACCCAAGATCACTCAACTCGAACTCTCATAAACTCAAGAAACACTAAAGATGGTGTTTATTTGGTTATGGTGTTTTGAAGAGGTAAGTGGTTTAGGTTGGAGAAGGTTTTGGCGAAGTTAGGGTTTCTAACTTGGCTCTCTGGTTTCTCTCTCTATTCTCTCTCTTCTC
Organism: Sambucus nigra; assembly: GCA_949130495.1. Classification (NCBI taxonomy): domain Eukaryota; kingdom Viridiplantae; phylum Streptophyta; class Magnoliopsida; order Dipsacales; family Adoxaceae; genus Sambucus; species Sambucus nigra. Next base: position 605,884,147 of record OX422209.1, read on the forward strand.
TCTCTCTCTCTATTCTCTGAGACTTTTCAAAATGACAAAAGCTTTCGAAGGCTGAGATGAGAGTCCTTTAAATAGGAAGAGAAGAAGATTCCAGACTATCGTTCAAAAACAACGTCCGAGATTGAGTCAAGCTCCTTTGACTACAATCTAAGGGTTCACAACAGGCGGTGGATTAAACAGGCTGTGATTGGCTTAAAGGTATACACGGGGATTCACTCAGGCGACATGCAGGCCATTGATAAGGGTTGATCCAAGGGCTGTAAACATGCGAAGCTTTGTCTCTGTAAAGAAACACAACTTTGGCCAATCAGAAAGCAGCAAGTGTTGGCCATAGAACGAATGCAAACGCGCGTCCCAAACTAATTACAAAGCCAACCCTGGAGTCTCTGGCGCTTTCGGTTTCTACCCAGAGTAACTTAAGGCCAAAAATCACAACAATATATATTTAGATATTAACCCCAAAACTTTTTAAATCAAGTTTTAATTTAATAAAACCTTAATTAAAAGATGTTTAAAATTCCCAAAAAATTAATAAAAATCAAATTGAGGGATTTAAACACACTCACCACATTAATACACATAAAGGTGCAATATGATATGCAAAGATTAAGTTCTAAGTGTGTGAGTGATGGCTATAGTCTCAGGATCATTACAAGATGAATATGAGAAGAAGCAATACAATCTCTGAGGCTCTTTGGTTTCTAGGATGGACACAATTTTGTCACAATTTCCAAACTAGATGAGCTCTTATACAGTCTAGACTCAAATGAGTCAAAAGTATAAGGGCTTCACTTTTTTATATATAAAAACAGTTTTTTTATTGAAAATATAAATTTTTTTTTTTATCAAATGTATTTGTTTTACCTGGAGGTGAAAAAATTGGACATTTAGATTTTATAAACCTAAGGGCACAATTGTCATTTACTACTTAAAGAGTGGAGGAAGATATAAAGGATGTGGGAATAGTTATTCCGAGAGTTCTTTTTAGTTTCATAATTAATAGATTTATATGATAAAAGATCATATTTATAGTATTTTTAAAAATTATCTTTTTGGTTTGGTAATGAATATACTTCCAAATCTTTTTTTTTTTGTAATGAAATATTTGGTCTTTTTCATACGAATCTCATTTATTAAAATCTTTAGTTTTTATATATATATATATATATATATATATATGGGATAATGGTGTTATGAATAGTAACTCATGTATGATAAGACATGCATGATAAAAATGCATGACATTTTATGTGTTGCATGCATACACAGGCATGTATGATACATACATACATTATTATTTTTGATTAAAATATTTAAAAAAATAACAATTTTTTAAAATATTTAAAATATATATATATATATATATATATATTTTTTTTTTTAAAGTTTTTTTCTAAAAAATGACGGGTTATTATGGACTGGGTTTTATCACGGGGACAAATTTATCACCGTGCCCTCGGGCACGGGCATCCGCTAGTATATATATATATATATATATATATATATATATATATATATATATATATATATATATATAGAGAGAGAGAGAGAGAGAGAGAGAGAGAGAGAGAGAGAGAGAGAGAGTCAGGGTCTCCAACATACCTCATTAAACATACCTATAAACATATCTATTTTTTAAAAATAGTAAAAAAAATAAATTTAAGATGATATTTTTTATATGGGTTCATGATATTTCATTGTGCCCTGTAAAAATATTCAACTCAAAATAATGCATTTTGTTATTTTTAAAAAGTAGGTAAAAGAATTTGACAGTTTTAAAGGGTAAAAATTGTCTGTTTTTTAGCTATTTTTTATAACTAACAAATAATATTATTTTAAATAGATTTTTTTTAAAAGGGGGTACATTGAAATATTATGAATTCATATTAAAAAAATATCTCAAAACTATTTTTTTTACTATTTTAAAAAATAGGTATGCTCATAGGTATGTTGGAGACCCTCGCTATATATATATAATGCTCTTGTGCAGACTAGTCCATATTTTAAGAATGCGGATCGGACATGTGTCACCTAACGGTGCCCCTTGAAATTATAGGCACTCTCTCTCTCTCTCTCTCTCGCTATTCTGGACCACCGTTAGGTGACACATGTCCGGTTCGCATTCTTAAAATGCGGATTGGTCCACACAATAGCAGGACTATATATATAGTCCGGCTCTTGTGCGGACCAGTCCGCATTTTAAGAATGCGAACCGGACATGTGTCACCTAACGGTGCTCCTAGAAATTATAGGCACACTCTTTCTCTCTCTTTTGGGCCACCGCCAGGTGACACGCGTCCGGTCCGCATTCTTAAAATATGGACTAGTCCGCACAAGAGCAGTATTGTATATATATATATATATATATATATATATATATATATATATATATATATATATATATAGCCTAGAAATTATAGGCACACTCTTTCTCTCTCTTTTGGGCCACCGCCAGGTGACACACGTCCGGTCCGCATTCTTAAAATACGGACTAGTCCGCACAAGAGCAGTATTGTATATATATATATATATATATATATATATATACACACACACAATACTGCTCTTATGCGGATAAATCCGCATTTTAACTAGACATGTGTCACCTAGCGTGAACCCAGAAAAGAGAGAAAGTGTGCCTATAATTTAACCGATAATTTCTAGGCTCGTCGTCAAGTTATTTTATATATATATATATATATATATATATATATATATATATATATATATATATATACAGTACTGCTCTTGTGCATACCAGCTAAAATTTTAAGAGTGCGGACCGGACATGTGTCACCTGGCGGTGAGCATACAAATTATAGGTACACTCTTTCTCTTTTCTGATGTCACCGCCACGTGACATATGTCTGGTCCGTACTCTTAAAATGCGGACTGGTATGCACAAGAGCAGTCTTGTCTGTGTATATATATATATATATATATATATATATATATATATATATATATATATATATATATATATATATATATATATATATACAGACATGACTGCTCTTGTGCATACCAGTCCGCATTTTAAGAGTGCGGACCTGACATGTGTCACCTGGCGGTGAGCATAGAAATTATAGGTTAAATTATAGGTATACTATCTCTCTTTTCTGGGATCACAGCTAGGTGACACATGTTCGGTCTGCACTCTTAAAATGCGGATTGATCCGCATAAGAGCAGTACATATATATATATATATAAAGTACTGCTCTTGTGCCTACCAGTCCGCATTTTAAGAGTGCAGATCGGACATGTGTCACGTGACGGTGACCCCAGAAAAGAGAGAGTGCGACACACACACAACAATGTGTCACACTCTCTCTCTTTTCTGGGTTCACCGCTAGGTGACACATGTTCAGTATGAACTCTTAAAATGCGTATTGGTCCGCACAAGAGCAATACTGTATATATATATTTTAAGAGTGCAGACCGAACATGTGTCACCTAGCGGTGAGGCCAGAAAAGAGAGAGAGTGTGACACACACACACATACACACACACACACACACACACACACACACAGAGTAATCTATGGAAGTGGTGCATTTAAGATTCATATTATAATTATAAATTGTGCAATTTCAACCTTTTGGTGAAATGAACTAAAGGTTCGTTTGACAATCTAATTCCAAGGGTTCGAATTGGAATTGGAATTGGATTTGGAAGGCAATTCAAATTCCGTGGAATTAAAATTAGCCTTCGAATTTCATTTTCATGGCTTGCAATTGGGTTCCCAAACGGATCCTAATTTAAGTTTTTGTAAATCCATATGAATTGGTCCATTTTTTAATTTGTTTATTCTTGTAACCAAACACTAATAATAACGCAATTCATGAATGAGACCATTTTAAATGAGCTAATTTATAATTTTGGGGACAACCAAACATGCCCTTTCTCTTTTTGAATTGTGATTTGAAGATTGAGTTTGTGTAAAAGTAAAGAATGTTTTTTTTTAATAGGGGTAAAATATTTAGTGGTTAGGTGTAATTAAGAAATAAAGATTTCTTAACATAATAGTAATGATGTTATAAAGTTGGGCATTATGTCCAACAAAGTAGCGAGTTAGGATTATGTCATCTTATGCACTTAAAAATAAGGGTTATACAAAAAATAACTAGATTTAATTTCATTTCCATTATTTTTCCAGAGAATTCCCTTTTGTTTTCATCGTACTAGTGAGCAATCATGTACATGTATATTTCTTTGGTCCACAAGGAAATTTGAACACTATATACAAGAGACATTATTCCAAACTCTATGACTGGTTACCAATTATGATATTGATATTCATGGCAACTCTTCTAAACATACGAGTCCTCGTGGTATATAGCTACTTGTGTTATGTTATGCTTACCAATACTTTTCTTGGTGAACATGTTTTTCTTTATAAGAGTGATTTTGTATGTACTCTTAAATAAGCATTGTATGAGTGATGATATGATTTGAAGATGGTTGATTTTATATCCATATAAGATTTGACCACGTAATGATAGATACGTTGACGTGTCGTGTTTATGTTAATTTATAATCTGAATAATAATGAGAAAATTTCAAAAATTAATCAATTCAGTCCCAACATGCCAATCTGCCTACAAAAATATGACTTTTTATAAAAGAGTGGTGCTATGGGTACCAAATAACTCCCCCAAATCTTTTTCAAATAGTATTGATGAGTTGTGTCCTGGCGAGATTTATACCATAAGGTATAACACTTATTTAAAGAATGATTTGGGAGAGTTGTTTGGAACACATAGCATTTTCCTTTATAGAATTACCGTTTAAATGCATGTGTATTAAATCTTTACATATTTGAAAAGTTGACAAATACAAGCAGCGTGATTATCTCCTAGGTTGATTTAGTAAACAGTGTTGTCAAACTAAATGGCATAAGTTGCGAGATACAGTTTGTCTCTTAGTTATTTCTTTTCTTTTTTTCTTTTCATTTTGCAAGTCCTTCTCTACTTATTTGTTTTTCTCTTCATGTTCCATAAATGTATCTGCCACACTGCCTGTGCTATACCTGAAGTACATCCTGGTGGATTTAGTTTATTTTGGCGCTACTCTGTGTAGTATTATTAAACTGATAGCTGACCGATGTAGTTCATTTTGGTGCGAGTAGTGCTATACTCCCCGGAAGTTTTATCCTCATTTCAAACCGAAAGGCCCCCATCCCAGCTGGCACCTAATTAGCCCGAGTAATTATGTTTTTCTAAAAAAAAAAAACACGAACATGATTAAATTAAAATAACCCGAATCAGAGCCAATTAAAGACGACAAAAAATGATTTTTTTTTACCAAATACGAACATAACATAATTAAAACACGACATGCCGCAACATAAATTATTGCGGTAGTAATTTTTTTAGGTAATATTTTATTTTGTAAAATATAGTTTTAACACATTTTTTTGGTGTGTTTTTTTTGTTAATAAAATATTTTTTATATTCTATCTAATGTCAATTAAATTATGTTAGCTAAGGCACGATACGAGTTTTTTTTTTTTTTGATAAAATCAGTTTTAATAAAAAAAAAATAACCAGCTAATTTGATGTTTTAGATTCACGATTGATTAGTGCTGCTGGCGCGGACCCACATTTAATAAACGATGTTGCTCCGGGAATGTAAGTTCGCGCGAGCGACACTAATCAGTCATGAATCTAAAACATTAAATTAAACAGTTTTTTATTTATTAAAATTAAAGCAAATATTTTTTTTAAAATAAAAAACTATGTTTATTATTAAAAAATTCCTCGCGACAAAAATAAAAAAACTATGTTCCAAAAAGTCACTCACAGCATAAAAACACTCAATGTGTGCCGCTGGCGCGGACCTTTAAAAATAAGAGAATATTAGTTAAATTAGTGTTTGATTACTTTTTGAAACAAAATAAAAACACCGAAAAACTTTTTGAAACAAAATAAAAATACTGAATATGTGCCGCTGACGCGGACCTTTAAAAATAAGAGAATATTGATTAAATTAGTGTTTGAAGTTTTTTTGAACAAAATAAAACACTCAAAGTGCCGCTGGAGCGGACCCATATTTAACAAATGATTTTGATTAGTGTTGCTGGCGCGGACCCACATTCAACAAATGATGTAGGTCCACGTCAGCGACACATCAATTGTGAATCTAATATATCAAATTAAATAGTTTTTTTATTAAAATTAAAAATATAAATTTTTTATAAATAAAAAAACTATGTTTTCTATTTTTTAATACACGTTAGTTCAACCCTTTTTACTTTATTCCAAAAAGTTCTTCACGACATAAAAATAATCAATATGTGTCGCTGGCGCGGACCTTTAAAAACAAGAGAATATTGGTTAAATGAGTGTTTGAGGATTTTTTGGAACACACTAAAAATGATTGAACTAAATGTATATTAAAAAATATTTGAGGGACTTTTTTGTAATTAATCCATTAAATATTAATTTAATGTAAAGTATATTTAATTTTAAAATAAATCATAATTCTAGTTATTTATCAATCTAAAATAAATTTTAAAAAATTAAAATAATATCATTTAAAAGAATAAATCGTAACTCTCATATGTATAATGCATTGTTTTTAAAAAATAGATTAACGTTGGAAATTGGTTTGACATTTAAAAAAGGGTGGGGATTACTTTGGGGGATGGAATCGGGAAGGAGGGTTTCGGGGAGTATAACATTATCCTTTTGGTGCCGCTCTTTACCGTATTTATTATATGGAAATTGATGTATGCATCCAATCTGTGCACAGAAAAGTTGCACCGAAAAGTTTCCCAATGTATGCATCCAATCTGTGCACCGAAAAATCTTTACAAATTTTTAAAGTACAATTTTGATAATTTTAAAATAATTTTGGAATAAGTGTATCATGACCCTTGTTATATATTTAGGCTTATAAGAATTTTGATATGAACACCTGAGAGGTATCCTACCTCCACAACCCTTTTTCTCCCTCTTCATCGATTATGGCAGTTCTCTCTGCTTTTGTTTTTCTGTTTGATAGAAAAGGATAAGAAATTATTTCTGAATGAAAATTTTCAAAATGGCAACCTAATAGTTGTTTCATTACGTGTTTGATGGTAGTTATATAAAAGATAAAAATAATGAGTTTAGTTAAATTAAATTAATAAATATTTTCTTTGAATTTTTTTGGGAAGATAAAAAAATAAAATAGTTCAAAAAATAATATTTTTATGAAGGTTTTTTTGTGGGTGTGTAAAATTTTTTCAAGACAAAACTTGTGTAATCAAACACAACAAAAGTTAATATTCATATTTTCCATGACAGATGTTGGCAATAAAACACATTAAGGGTGTGTTTGATAGTGATTTTTTACGGTAAATATAAATTTTTGATCTTTTTTTTTTTTTGCCACAAGTTGGGGGGTAGGGGGGGATGAACCTTGCTAGTCAAAGGTCCTACGATAACCATCGGGACAAACCCCTTTAGTCATAAATCTTTGAGTTTTATTTTTAACTTTTGATAGTGTTTGATCGGGGCAACCCAAACATTTTGGGCGCAAAAGGTTAACATCTAATATGACCTCCCATAGGTGACGAGATATATATTTACAAATTCATAAATAATTTGTTTGCTCACTATTCAAGAGAAATTATTGTTATTATTATTATAACAACAACAACATTTTGTGCCACAATCAAGCACAATGTAGCTCTCTTAAATTGCCACTGATAAGATAGTCGCAAAAATACTACTACGTAAATCTAAAAGGTAAAGCAATCCATAATAAGTATTCTATAAAATTCCAATTATACTTAAAATCACTAAATCATTATTTATTACATCTATACCTCCCAATAAAAAAAAAAGGAGCTTGAGAATCAGTAGTAAAATAAAAATTTGGCAAAAAATAAAATAAAATTGCAATAAAACTGATTTTTAGACAAATCATTGAAACAAAATAGTTTTTGTTTTTTTTTAAATAGTTTTATATTTAAAGGAAAATAAAAGTGAAAGAACAATTGCAAAACGGCTTAAATAAAACATTTTTTTTCAAAGAAAAGTATATTTTTCATGTTTATATTATTAACTGAGAACCAGTCCACTAGCACTCCTAATAACTTGGAACACATGGCACCTGCTACTCTTAGTTCTACCGATTCAACAGCTTCAAAATTCAAAATTTGAATTCCTCTTTTTATGTAGCTCAACAGCTACTGCTATAATGTATATATTTTTCCAGCACAGCTAGGTTGATTATTGAGTGAAATATATCAAATATTTTGTACTGCTATTATGGTATCAGAGCAATAGCCTGACTAACTATTTTTTCTCTCTCTCTCATTCTACCAACAGTGATATCCGTCCCTAAAAAATGACCACCTCATCAAATACAAACATTGACATCTCTTCCCCACCTTACACTGTCAATATCAGTTCTTCTCATCACTATGTCAACATCAAACTTGACAATACCAATTACCTCCACTGGAAAACTCAAGTTGAACCATTTTTAAATGGTCAAAATCTGCTTCGATTTGTTGATGGAAGTTATCCATGTCCCTCTGCAGAACCAACTGCCAGCCTATAAAAATAACAAGATAAGCTAATAATTAGCATGATTGTATCCTCCATGTTCACCTCAATGATCTCCCTTGTATATGGACTACAAACGTCTCATCAAATCTGGAAGACTCTTGATGATGCTCTTGCATCCCCTTCCGAAACTCGCATCCTAAACCTTCACCTTCATCTTCATCGTCTTCACCAAGGTGATGACTCTACATTTACCTTCCTTCAAAAACAAAAGCCATTTTTTATGAACTCGATGCTGCTAGCCATCCTCTCACTCAAGATGAATTTAATATTCACATATTCAAGGGACTACAATCTGAATTCAAAGATTTAATTACTACCCTCACTACAAGACCCACTACTATAACCTTCTCTGAGTTACACTCTCTATTACTCAGTCATGAGTTTATTAACACTGTCCAATTCTCCGTTCTCACCATCCAACCTCAAAACACTCCACCTAATGCTCACATTACTACTCATAACCCCTCAACAACATCCCACCTCAACAATACACCCAACGCCGGCTATCCACACTATCCTTCCAACCGAGGTCGCTCCAATCGTGGTCGTGGAGGTGGAAGGGGGCGTTCTTCCTACTTTCGTACCAATTACCAACCTCGTTGTCAACTTTATTATGGCCTTTACCACACTGCACTAGCATGTCCTCATCGTTTCAGCACCTCTAACTCTTCTATGTCAATTGTCCATTTAACTTATACTCCTTCCTATCAACTGGGCCTACTTCCCACACTGCCCTCACCCCTAACAGTCTGGCTTCCCGATACTGGTGCCTCCCACCATGTCACGCCAGACCTTACCCAACTTAACCATCCTTCTACATATCATGAACCCGACACTCTTCACATTGGAAATGGTAAGGGTCCCAATCTCTCATATTGGAAACTCCTCTCTTTCCACTCCCTCTTCTAATCTCATTTTAAATAATATTTTACATGTTCCGATAATTTCTAAATCTCTTCTATTTGTTCAAAAATTTACTCAAGATAATAATGTTTATTTTAAATTTCATCCATCTTGTTGTGTTGTTAATGATCGTCGCACTCAGAAGCTCTACTTCACGACATAAGTAAACATGGACTCTACACACTCGCTCCGACAACATTGACTTCCACTCCACATGCGCATCATACCGTAAAAGCGTTCTCAACTTGCTGGCACAATCGCATGGGACATCCTCATGCTCAAGTTCTTCATCAAATTCTCCACCAAAATCAGCTTCTTTTTATTTCTTCCGATCAAAATAATATTTGTGTAGCATATCAAATGGGCAAGTCACAAGACTTGCCGAGTCATATTAAATCATCATCATCTATCTTAGTTTTAATTTTTATTGATGTTTGGGGACCCTCTCCTATCATGTCTACTAATAGTCATAAATATTTTATCATCTTTGTTGATAATTTCTCTAACATTATTTGGTACTATCCAATGATGTGCAAATATGATGTTTATACCATTTTTATTAATTTTTAAAAAATTTAGTCGAACGACAATTTAAAACTAAAATTAAAAATATTCAAACTGATTGGGGTGGTGAATTTAAAAAATTGGACTCATTTTTTTTAAAAATTGTGGTATTCATCATTGCTACTCTTTCCCACACACACATGAACAAGTGGGTTTTGTTGAATGTCTCCACCGACATATTATTGAAACAGGTCTCACTCTAATGGCCCATAGATCAATTCCTCGAAGCATTATTGTGACAACCTGAATATAATTATGATAAAGTATATTTAAATCATGCTTATCTTATGTGATATGAATAATGTGTTATTAGTATATCTAATGTTAAGTGATTATGTTTATTATAATCCTACTTTCATAAATCATGAAAGGTGGAATTATTTACAAACACAAAATTTTGTTATTTTCGGTGGAAATGTTCCTGTTAGAGACTAGTTTTGACCCTTATAACATTACAATTGACTTTAGGTAAAAACTAGATAGTTGTAGAAAGTTGAGTTAAGGTTGTAACAAAATAAACAGTGCATCAAACGGATTCCCGAGTAAAGAGTTATACTGAATTTACGAACAAGGGACAAATCTGTCCGTTCCCTTTAAGTGGTAAATTGTCTTTTAGTAAACCAAATGGCTTAATTTGATTGGATGGAAAGGAAGAACGCCTTTGTTGATTTAAACTTCTCCCTTTAACTTATTTATTCAACAAATATAACCCTAGTTTCAGTTTTGAGAGATTTAAGCTTAAGGAAAGAGAAAGTAGAAGTTAAGGAAGAAAGATTACAAGGAAAAGCTAGGAAAAGAATTCCAAGAAAATTCTTCAGGTGTTTCCAAGGTAAAATTATGTGTTAATATTGTTTCAATCTTATATTATACTTATTTCAAAGTATATAAATCATGAATTATTGACTGAAATTCCATCATCCTTTGTGATAATATGTATTGGTTCATATGTGAGATAAGTGGTGTTTATAGGTCAAATTGCTTTGTATTGAAACCCCTTGTATTCAAACTTGCATATCTCTTTGTGTTCTTACTAGCATTGAGAAATTCTAATTGGATATGAAAGTAAACTCATATATTTATATCATATCCAAAAATTAGAATTTATCTCTTTGTGGTTAGGCCGTAATGATGATTTCAAGTTGGTACATAGTTTATGTCTGTATACTTTATTTCGGCATGCTTTGAGTTTAGTCAAGCTTTTGAGATAGCAAATGAAGTCAAACAATTATGAAACTTTAATTATGTACTATTGAGTATGTGTACTGAAAATGGGTTGAAAATCATGGAAAGATATATTGGAGAAAAATTATGAAAATTCTTGGAAGTTGAAGGAACAATAGAGGAGCTTGTAGGGCAGATTTCTTGTGTTGTAAAGAAATGGTCATAACTTGCTCTAGGAAGCTTGAAAAATTACACTGTCACTTGTACTGGAAAGTATATTCATATATGTTTTCATATTGATAAGGTTGGACCCCTGTATTTATACAATTTAGGAATATAGGATGGTTAAGTATGTAGGACAATAATTTCAGGCCATACTGGATACCCCTTGAATGAATGTTTGTATTTCGTCCTTACAAAGGGTACTTTGAGTACATGTTTCATGTGTATATACATTGAGAAGTATAATTTCATGTTTACTTTACTTTGGTTATAAATTCCTTATGAGGTATTTCCTACGGTTGAATGTTCATAACTTTATCAATATGCGCACCATTGTTTTGTCTTTACTCATGTTTCATGGAATGTGACTTGAGTGGAATTATATGGTCGTTGTATAGTCATAGAAAGTTACATAATTATATTAGGATGATACTTATGATTGAGATTCAGTACTGATTTAGTTGGATTGACAGGTGTAAGGTCTAATAAACCCAGTTGAACTCCTCCCGAAGGAAACGTGAATACGTAGTTGACAACCCAAGGTGAGTGTACTCACTGGAATGGTGTATTTGTATACTGTTATGAATATGATCATAATGTTATGAATATAAAATTGTTCATTTCGGTTTACCGAAATGAGAGGTTACTCCTCGACTCGGAATGTGAGAGATTTGTCTATTAATGAAAAGGGGTTACTCCTCGACCTGGAATGGGGGAGAATTGTCTATTTAGAAAGGATATGTGAATCATGATTCGGAAACGTTGGTAATTCATTATGATTGAGCCGGATAAGTTAATACATAATTATATGGACATGATTTATTGCATTTAAATTCATGCAGTCATATAGTAGTGATGCATTCACTGGGCTATTTTGCTCACGGTTCCTATGTTCACATTTTTCAGGTAACGCGATGTCACTGCCAAATCTAGGAAATCGGGTTGGGTTAGCCAGGAATGGGAGAAACAAAGATTTTGTTTAAATCTAAATGATGTAATTAAGTTAAATTATCCTTCAAGCAAGTTTGTATAAGTATGACTACTCTGATGCTGTAAAAAGGTTTTCAGTTATTTGGATTTACAATTATGACTCTGAAATTAAAATTCTTGTTTATGGTTTGGTTAAATTAATTATGGTTTGACTCACTTTGACTTTCAAACTTAATTATAAGCAACTGGGTTGGGGTGTGTCAGCTTTTGGTATCAGAGCCTAGGTTTTAGAGGTTCTGGAGTGAGAAGAGTCTAGATTTGGCAGTGAATGTTAAAAATATATATTATTTGATACTAACGATTATGTTAGGAAAGATATGTCTATATGTATGTTGTTATATCTTTGATTTATTTCAGATATAAAAGTATAGAAGGAGGAAATGTTAATGTGAGAATAGAAGATGAGGCTTCAAATATGGTAGCAGAAGCAGAGGTTGAGTAACCTGTTTATGAAAATGTAGAACCCGAGCCAGAACAATTGACGGACATGCAAAAAATGGCACGTGCTATGACTCTAATGGCAGAGCAACAAGCTAGATTTATGGATCATGTGGAAGAACAACATACCAGGCAATTGGAGGAACAAGCATTGGCTAGGGCTGAGGAGGTGATACACCGAGAAGAAAGGAGTACTTCACATGAGAAATTTATTAAAATGAATCCACCTTCATTTGAAGGAGCAGTTGATCCAGCAGAGGCAGAAGTCTGGGTTAAAGAGATTGAACTTATCTTTGGGGTAATGAGGATGCCTGAAAATCAACGAGTGATCTTGGAAACATATATGCTGAAAGGAGAAGCTACGTATTGGTGGGATGCTACAAAACATTTGTTGATTACTCCAGGAGGTGAGAATGTGATCTCATGGGATGTTTTTGTCAAAGCTTTATATGATAAGTATTTTCCCCCAATGTATCGAAAACAAAAGGAGAAGGAATATTTCATGTTGAATCAGGGGGAGTATGACAGTTAGAGAATACGAAGCTAAACTTACAGCTTTATCTCGATTTGCTTCGAGGTTTATACGGAATGGGGAAGATATGTGCAGTCAATTTTTCGACGGACTTGAGTTAGTCATTAAATCACGGTTGTCGACTTTAGAGACTATTTATTATTCATCCTTGGTGAATAAAGCCATGCTGGTAGAAAAGGACGTGAATGAAGCGAGAGGGAATCGAGAATGAGGTGTAAAGAGAAGCAGATTTGATCCGAATTATCAAAAAGTTAGTGGTGCAGAATATTCGAGACTTGGAGGGCAGAAATTTGAGCATGATCGAGGTATGGGAGGTAGTTCACAAAGGGGTGAAGCAAGTGGTGGAAGAGGTTCAAGAGTTTCAACACAAGGAGATCCGAATGTGTGTTTCTTTTGTGGTACATCAGGCCATGTAAAGAGAAATTGCCCAAAGTTATAGAATATAGAATGTTTTAACTGTCATCAGAAGGACCATCTGAGAAAGAGTTATCCTATGTTATCTAGAGCAATTTCAGTTAGTAGTGTGGGGCCTCATAAAGGATCATCTCTAGGGAATGAAACCATGGGAAGGGATACATGACAAGCAAGTGGATCGAAGGTAGGAGGAAGAGTGTTTGTGATGACATTGCAAGATGCCCATGCTACACCAGAAGTGGTTACAAGTAAACTCTCTATTGCAAGTAAAGATTTATATGCACTCATTGATCCTGGATCTACGCATTCATTTTTGGCATTACATACTGTTTCATATTTGGGTAGACCATATTTATTTCTCAATTGTGCCTTATATATTTCTACCCTAATGGAAAATGTGATTTTGGTTGAGCACGTTTATAAAGATCGTGTCTTACGAATGGGTGAGCGAGATTTTTATGTTGACTTGATACCGTTGGCCATTAAGGATTTTGATATTATATTGGGGATGGATTGGTTATCATCGTATCATGCTTCCATTGATTGTTTTCGAAAAGTAGTTACATTTCATCTTCCTGGTGAACCCGAGTTCCAGTTTATAGAGGAAAGGAATGTTGTCCATAATTGTCTCATCTCAGCAATTAAGAGCAAAAAGTTATTAAGTAAGGGTTGTACAAGGTATTTAGCGTATGTGGTTGATGTTAGTAAGGAAGCACTTAAAGTTGAAGATATACCAGTGGTTAGAGAATTTTCTGATGTCTTCCTAGAGGAATTGCCAGGATTGCCACCCGATAGGGAAATAGAGTTTTTCATTGAATTAATTTCAGGTATTTGTCTGGTTTCCCTTGTTCCATATAGAATGGCACCAACAGAGTTGAAAGAATTGAAAGTGCAATTACAAGATCTGATAAGAAGAGGTTTCATTTGGCCTAGTGTTTCGCCATGGGGAGCCCCAGTGTTATTTGTGAAAAGGAAAGATGGGACAATGCGATTATGTATTGATTATCTGCAATTGAATAAGGTGACTATTAGGAACAAGTACCCTCTTCCTCGTATCGATGATTTATTTGACCAATTACAGGGGGCCACAGTATTTTCGAAGATTGATTTGAGATCGGGTTACCACCAATTGAAAGTAAAGGATAGTGATATTTCCAAAATAGCTTTTCGAACTCGATATGGGCATTTTGAGTTTTTGGTGATGCCATTTGGATTAACTAATGCTCCAGTAGTTTTTATGGATTTAATGAACAGATTATTCCACCCCTTCATTGATTTATTTGTGATTGTATTCATAGACGATGTGTTGATTTACTCACTTAGCATGGAGGAACATGAGATACATTTGAGACTTGTATTGCAGATTTTGAGAGAGAAGAAATTATTTGCTAAATTCAGCAAGTGTGAGTTTTGGTTGAATGAAAATGTGTTTTTAGGCACACTGTCTCGGGAAATGGGATATATGTTGATCCAACGAAGGTGGAAGAAATTATTGAATGGGAAAGTCCTAAGAAAGTGACAGAAATTAGGAGTTTCCTAGGATTGGCAGGTTACTATCGCAGATTCATTAAGGGATTTTCAGCAATAGCATTACCATTGATAAAGTTGACTCGTAAAGAAGTGAAGTTTGTATGGGATGAAGAATGCGAGAGGAGTTTTAAAGAATTAAAGAATCGGCTAGTTTCAGCCCCTATACTTACTATTCCATGTGGGAATGAATCTTTTATGATCTATATGGACGCTTCATTTCAGGGGTTAGGATGTGTTCTTATGCAGAATGGGAAGGTAATAGCATATGCTTCCAGACAATTAAAGACGCATGAACGAAACTACCCTACACATGATTTGGAGCTAGCATCCATTGGGTTTGCTTTAAAGTTGTGGAGACATTACTTGTATGGAGAAACTTGTGAGATATTTACAAATCATCAAAGTTTGAAATACTTGTTTACACAGAAAGAACTGAATTTGAGATAGAGGCGTTGGATAGAGCTGATTAAAGACTATGACTGTACCATCCATCATCATCCTGGGAAGTCCAATGTAGTAGCAGATGCTTTGAGTTGAAAATCATCAGGGATTCTTGGTTGTATACGGTGTGCCCGTGTTGTAAATATTCTTGACTTGGCATCGATGGGGATTGAATTGAAGTCTTTAAAAAGCGAAGGATTATTAGCCCATGCCACAGTGAGACCTTTATTGGCAGAATGCATACGAAATTTGCAGATCAGTGATCCATTCCTTGAGAAGAAGAAACAAGAAATGCAGGATGGTAAAGAGAGTGACTTTGAGATTAAGAATGGTGAATCGTTGTGTTATAAAAACAGGATTTGTGTACCGAATGACCCACCCTTAAAGAAGGATATATTAGAAGAGGCACATAGTTCTATTTACTCTATGCATCCGGGAGGTACTAAAATGTATAGAGATTTGAAAGAGTATTACTGGTGGAACAATATGAAATGTGAGATTGCAGTGTTCGTAGCTAAATATTTAGTATACCAGCAAGAAAAGGCGGAGCATCAGAAGCCGGCAGGATTATTACAATCATTGCCTATTCTGGAATGGAAGTGGGAACATATAACGATGGACTTTATTACAGGATTACCCTCGTCACCAAAGGGGCATGATTCTATTTGGGTGATTGTAGACCGATTGACAAAGTCATCTCATTTTCTTCCAGTTAAGACCACCTACACTGTTGATAAGTATGCACGTATGTACGTTGACGAGATTATCAGTTTACATGGGGCACCAGTATCAATTGTATCAGATAGAGATCCAACGTTCACTTCTAAATTTTGACCTCGTTTACAGAATTCCATGGGCACAAGTTTGAAGTTCAGTACTGCATTTCATCCACAAACTGATGGGAAATCAGAAAAGACGATTCAAATATTAGAAGACATGTTACTATCTTGTGTATTTGACTCCAAAGGTTGTTGGGATGATCATTTACCATTGATGAAATTTTCGTATAATAATAGTTTTCAGTCCACCATTGGTATGGCTCCTTATGAAGATTCATATGGGAGGAGATATAGAACGCCTTTATGTTGGGATGAAGTAGGTGAAAGGAAAATTTTGGGTCCGAAATTGATAGATATGACAACTGAAAAGGTCAAAATGATTCGAGAACGAATAAAGATAGGGAAAAGCAGGCAGAAAATTTATGCAGATAAGAAGAGGCATCCATTGGAATTTCAAAATGGGGATTTTGTATTCCTACGTATTTCACCATGGAAAGGTGTCATGAGGTTTGGGAAAAAAGAGAAACTAAGTCCAAGATACATTGGACCATATGAGGTGTTGGAAAGAATTGGGACCCTGGCATATAGATTAGCATTACCTCTAGATTAATCCCGTTTACATGATGTGTTTCATGTATCTATGGAAAGTTATGCTGGAGAAAACTTATGAAAATTCTTAGAAGTTGAAGGAACAATAGAGGAGCTTGTAGGGCAGATTTCTTGTGTTGTAAAGAAATGGTCATAACTTGCTCTAGGAAGCTTGAAAAATTACACCGTCACTTGTACTGGAAAGTATATTCATATATGTTTTCATATTGATAAGGTTGGACCCCTTTATTTATACAATTTAGGAATATAGGATGGTTAAGTATGTAGGATAATAATTTCAGGCCATACTGGATACCCCTTGAATGAATGTTTGTATTTCGTCCTTACAAAGGGTACTTTGAGTACATGTTTCATGTGTATATACATTGAGAAGTATAATTTCATGTTTACTTGACTTTGGTTATAAATTCCTTATGAGGTATTTCCTACGGTTGAATGTTCATAACTTTATCAATATGCGCACCATTGTTTTGTCTTTACTCATGTTTCATGGAATGTGACATGAGTGGAATTATATGGTCGTTGTATAGTCATGGAAAGTTACATAATTATATTAGGATGATACTTATGATTGAGATTCAGTACTGATTTAGTTGGATTGACAGGTGTAAGGTCTAATAAACCCAGTTCAGCTCCTCCCGAAGGAAACGTGAATACGTAGTTGACAACCCAAGGTGAGTGTACTCACTGGAATGATGTATTTGTATACTATTACGAATATGATCATAATGTTATGAATATAAAATTATTCATTTCGGTTTACCGAAATAGGAGGTTACTCCTCGACCCGGAATGGGGGAGATTTGTCTATTAATGACAAGGGGTTACTCCTCGACCAGGAATGGGGGAGAATTGTCTATTTAGACAGGATATGTGAATCATGATTCGGAAAAGTTGGTCATTCATTATGAATGAGACGAATAACTTAATACATAATTATATGAACATGATTTATTGCATTTAAATTCATGCAGTAGTATAGTAGTGATGCATTCACTGGGCTATTTTGCTCACGGCTCCTATGTTCACATTTTTCATGTAACGCGATGTCACTGCCAAATCTAGGAAGTCGGGTTGGGTTAGCCAGGAATGGGAGAAACAAAGATTTTGTTTAAATGTAAATGATGTAATTAAGTTAAATTATCCTTCAAGCAAGTTTGTATAAGTATGACTACTCTGATGTTGTAAAAAGGTTTTCAGTTATATGGATTTATAATGATGACTCTGAAATTAAAACTCTTGTTTATGGTTTGGTTAAATTAATCATGGTTTGACTCACTTTGACTTTCAAACTTAATTATAAGTACCTGGGTTGGGGTGTGTCAATTATGCCTTTGAAACTGCAGTTTTTCTTATTGACTATATTTTAATATGTACTCTCTCCCATAAATCTCCCTTTCAAATAATTTACTCCCACCCTCCTGACTATAATTTCCTGAAAGTTTTCGGTTGTCTATGTTTTCCATATCTCTGCCCTTATAATGCTCATAAAATTGATAATCGATCATACCCGTGTGTCTTTCTTGGTTATAATTCAAATCACCATGCTTATCGTTGTTTACATATCCAAACGGGTCAAATTTATTTTGCACGCCATGTTCGCTTTGATGAAAATATTTTTCCATTCGCTCGTAATAACTCTAATATTCCTCCTCTGACCTCTAATGTCCCATGGGGTGGCACATCCATTCTATTACCACCCTCACAATATCCTAATATTCAACCTATACCCTCCCCACCTTCCTAAACTACTACCACCCTCCAATACCCCATACCTCTTCCGACAGCAGATATTAATCCTCACTTATATACCCTACCAAATATTATACCTACTCCTACCTCCCGCTGCTTATCTCCATTCCCAGCGTCTACATCCCAACCTCCCTCAACATTATCCCCTCCTGTCCTACCACTACCCACCCCACAACTTAACTTTCCACTCACTACATCTGAACATCGCCACTGCCTTGCTCCTTCCCATCCAACTCCACCCCTGCCATCATACTTCAACCCTAATGGTCTCAAGTTATCAAATGATATTGGCCCACTCCATCACCCAACCAACTCGCACTCACTCCGTGCACCTGCGATCTCATTCTACTTCCAAAACTTATACCAAACCTTAACTTCATTTTACCACGCTCTGTGAACACACATTTTTTACTTCGGCAAATAAAGACCCGCAATGGCGCAAGGCCATGACTACTGAAATTAATGCGCTTCTGAACAACAGCACCTGGTCTCTTGTTCCACCTTTCCCCACCATGAATATTATTGGTTGTACGTGGGTTTATCGAATTAAACGACAATTTGATGACTCGCTTGAACGGTACAAAGCTCGTTTAGTAGACAAAGGTTTTCACCAAGAATAAGGCCTTGACTTCAATGAAACCTTTAGCCCCGTTGTAAAATCCACTATTATTCACACCATTCTCTCTCTTGCAATCACCCACAATTGGTCTATATCTCAACTAGATGTTAATAATGCTTTCTTTTACGGTTTCTTAACAAAAGATGTTTTCATGGAACAACCTCCCGGTTTTAAACACCCAACCCATCCCCACTATGTGTAAACTTCACTGGTCACTTTGTGGCTTAAAACAATCGCCTCGAGCTTGGTTTCACCGGTTAATACAATATCTTCTCACCCAAAAATTCTTTGGCTCCAAAATCAATTCTTCTCTTTTGATTTATAGAGATGGGAAAAACATAATGTTTCTTCTTATTTATGTTGATGACATCTTGATAACTAGTGTCATACAATCTCTTATCACCTCGACACTGAATTTTCACTTAAAAATCTCGGCCATCTTCATTACTTTCTTGGTGTTGAAGTTACACCTACAAACACCGGACTCCATCTCTTCCCAATAGTGCTACATTGATAACCTCATCCATAAACATGGTATGTCAAACTCAAAACCTCTCAAAACACCGATTTCCACCACCTCCTGACTTTTTAAAAATGAAGGCACACCATTAACCAATCCAACCCCTTATAGAAAAATTGTTGGTGCTCTTCAATACGTCACTCTAACTCATCCTGATATCACCTTTGTTGTTAACAAAACTTGTCAATTTATGCACCAACCTAGGGATGTTTATTGAGCTATAGTCAAACGTATTCTACGCTACCTTAATGCTACTCAAACTCATGGCCTTCAACTTACAAAATCCTCAGTCCTTAAACTACAAGCCTTTGCCGACTTTGATTGGGCAGGTTGCATTGATGATCGTAAGTCTACTGGTGGTTTTGTAATTTATTTGGGTTTTAATCTCATCTCATGGCACTCTCGTAAACATAAAACCGTGTCCCTCTCCTCTACTGAAGCTGAATATAAATCCCTCGCCGATGCTACCACTGAACTAACCTGACTCAACATAAAGTGGGTATTCCGCCTCACAAACCTCCCATTCTTTGGTGTGATAATATTGGTGCCACCTATTTATCAGCAAATCCAGTCTTCCATGCCCGTACTAAACACGTGAAAATTAATTTTCATTTTGTTCGTGACTAAGTTGCCAATCAACAATTACAGGTTGAATTTATCTCCTTGCCTGATCAAATCGCGGATATCTTCACCAAATGTCTGTCCACTACCAAGTTTGAATTTCTCAGAGACAAGCTTATGGTTGTTTCAAAACCCCCATCAGCTTTTGGGGGGGGGGGGGGGTATTGACTGAGAACCAGTCCACTAACAACACTCCTAATAACTTGAAACACATGACACCTGCTACTCTTAGTTCTACCGATTCAACAACTTCAAAATTCAAAATTTGAATTCTTCCTATTATGTAGCTCAATAGCTATTGCTTTACTATATATATTTTCCAAGCATCGCTGGGTTGATTATTGAGTGAAATATATCAATATTTTTTTTTTTTTGTGTATATATATATATATATATATATATATATATATATATATATATATATATATATTAAAGAAAGAAAAACCATTAAATAAATAAGTTTAAACAAAACAATTTTAAAAAAATAGGTTCTACTTTTAAAAAGGGAAATAAGTATCAAAATATTTTTTTTAAACAAAAACTGTTAAGTATAATTTCATATTTAGAAAGGGAAATAAGTATAAAGAAACATTTTTTATACCATTTAAAAATAATATAATCAAACCATTTGAAAAAATAAGTTATTTGGTTTAGAAATGTGAAATAAAATAGTTTTTTTTATAAAACCAAATCTATTAAAAATAGTTTAAACAATTTTTTTTTTTAAAGTATAATCTGTATGGTTAAAAAGAATGTAGTTGATTGAAGAGTGTAAAGGATAATTGAACATTAATAGTTTCTCTTTCGGTAAGTACAATGGATGGATATTAATAAAATGAGAAAATTGACACAAAATAAAAGATGGGTAACAAAATTGAGGCTTGAACAAAGTTACAAATCAATAAGGTATTTTATCCTTGAAATATATAACTTAGGGTCCATTTGGTTACCCTTATTTGCGATGACAAATGGCAAATAAGTTGACAAATGAGATATTTTCTTACAATTTGATGTGTTTGGTTGTATAATTTGTCGTGACATTGTTTGCCGGTGTGCAACACCCATTATGCATAAGGTATTTAAAAAATTTTGTTAACCTATTTGAGTGAGAAATATTTGTCAACAAATTTGCTAACTTCTTAAACGATTTTAATATTTCAAAAACTAATTTTAAAACTGCTATGAATATCTAAAAATAATTTAAAATCTGTTTTCCTTTTTTACAAAAAAAAAAAATGGTTTTCTTATTTTACAATAAAAAAACTGTTTTCTTATATTACAACAAAAAAAATCTGTTTTTTTTTATTTACAAAAAAAAATGGTTTTTTTATTTTGCAAAAAAACAACTGTTTTCATTTTTCACAAAAAAAAATCTGTTTTCTTATTTTACAATTTTTTTTTATTTTATTTTATTTTAAAAAAACTGTTCCTATTCTACAAAAAAATCTGCTTTCTTATTTTACAAAAAAAAAAATGTTTTTTTATTTTACAAAAAAAACTTGTTTTTTATTAAAAAAAATGTTTTCTTATTAAACTATTTTCTTATTAAAATGTTTTGCCTTAAAAACTTGTTTTACCTCATTTGGTGTTTGATAGCCTAATGCGAGAAAAATAATATTTCTCTATGCAAGATTTGCCGAGACAAAATTTGTCAGTATAAAATTTATCATGCCAACTCTTTTGCCCAATTTAAATCAAATGGATCCTTAGCAGTAAAAGCTACCATAAGAAGGGAAAAAAACACAACTTTTGCCTCAGATGGAAAACAATGCAGCATAAGTAATCTTTAACCTCCAAAAAATGCAACACGAAATGCTTGCGAATAAATAAAAAAGTAAAAATAGGATCCTTGATAAAGATTGCAATTAACCTTTTTCTGAGACCAATCACTGAAACCTGAAGAAATCAAATACGAATCACAAATATTTAATTTCATTTAAAAAAAATTATTTATTTGTAATTATTTTCATATTTTCATATTTTTAATTGTTAATCCTATTTTAACAATTATGAAATAAGTGTCATTCCTTATTAATAAAAAGATAGACATTTACAAAACGGTTACGAACGAATTTAATTGATTATAAAATTTTATATAATTTAAAAAATATATGGAAGAAGAGCCTACTAAAACGTTATCAAAAAAAATTAAACCAAATATTCAAAGGAAATTGAAATCGTCAAAGCATCAGTTAAAAGGATCACAAAGTATAATCAAATCAATATTGTACACGTTGTCTTCCATCTTTACAATTAAACACAAAAAAATAGGATTTTAATTTGATTAACATTTTTCAACCAAAAACATTTTTAAGTAAAAATATATTTTCCAAACAAAAAGTTTCATTTTCTACTTTTTTTTTTCCTTCTTCTTCTTCTTCTTCTTCTGTCTCCATCACCTCCAGTTTTCCAGTAACAATAAACTATAACAGTTTAGGGCTTGTTCGGTTCCCCATTCTGAAAACTCGATTTAAACGCTGTTTTTAAATACGGTTTTAAAATTCAGTTTTTTGTGTTTATAATTATTGGTGTGCATTTGGTAAACTTGTTTTTAAATACAATTTTTTAAAAATTTGATAAAATTGACAAACATGTATATTTATATTATACATATATATGTATATATATAAACATATACATAAAACTTTCATACATACATGATATATGAATTTATATGTATATACATACATACATACATACATCATAAATTACATACATATACATTTAATATCATGTATTTTTACGTATATTTAATGAGGTATTTTGGGAAGTTTAACTACACACACATTGTGTGTGTGTGTGTGTGTGTGTGTGTGTGTATAATGATATTGCATGTATGCTTCACAATAAAATTATATACATTCATGAATTCATAATATTTTTTAATACATATGTAGTATATGTATATTTTAAATTATTCAATACATTAATATTGCATGTATAAAACTATATATTAGTATCATATATCTATTCATATTATTATTTAACATATGGATCTTAATATATTATATAATTTAATAATATAAATATACGTAATTTTGTGTACGTGTACATATATATTTTTTATTTATAAGAATTGCACATATATTAATGTATTATGTATATATATTATATATTAACGTATAAATGCATTAAAATATTAAGAATGAATAATTCTGAGTTGAAAAATGAAAAATAGAAGTTATAAAACAACCTTTTTGCAGTGTTTAAAAACAGATTGTCAAACATAAATTTTTATCAGAATTGTATTTAAACACAGAAAACAGAATTATAGTTGCAAACCAAACATACCCTTAATTTTTCAGATAATAATTATATTTAGAGGAATAAGAAATGACGGGATAAAGCGCAAAAACATACCTTTTTTGTCACAATAAAAATATTGAGTTATAGCTTCTACGAGAATCGTTTTGAATTATTAATTTTTTTTATGCAAGCCCTCCCCAACAATACATTTTGTTGCAAATAACCCCTGTATTTTATTAAAAGAGATGGTGTTTCATCGCTAAAAAAATCATGAGAAAAGGATCTTTGCATCATTAGTTTTTCACTAAAGATTTATAATCAGAGGGTTTCCCGAAAAACAGTATACTTGAGAAAGTTTTCTCAATCTCAATATCTCAAAAACTGCATAGGAATAAAAGATTGTATAGTATCGGTGTCAATTTGATTTTGTTGTCTCCAAAATGCTGTTTCGATGAGCAACAGTAAAGGTTCATTGAAAGCTGTTGCACTAATCATGTGCTCTAATCTTTTGCTGTTCTTGCATGTGCATTATGTTCCTTAATCGCAGAATATTAATCTTTATTATGTATAAGATTTATTTATTCCTCAATTAAGGCACATAAGGTCTTGTCTTAAGGACTGGAATTTGCTACTAGTTGACAATTTCATTTTGTCTTGTTATACATTCATTAGCTGAGACCTGGGTAAGTGGAAACATGTGATCTCCAGGCTATCATCTTCTTCCTAAAAAGAAGTATACTGCAACCCACTTGCAGTAATGATCATCTGCTTGGATTCCTTTGACCGCAATATATATTAGTGTTCTTGAAATTAGAACACCCTGGCGCATTAATTCTCTCAGAAAGACAAGAAAAACTGACTTCTTGGTGATGCTAGTAGAACTAGATATGTAACATGGTTAACAATTTAATTTAGCCAACGAGTTTATATTTCCACACTTGGGTATAGCATTATATTATAATAACATATAATCCCATTTAAACGGAAACGAATTGATTATAAAAATATGAATTTAATTAGTTGATTTATTAGTGAACAAGAAAAAATATTATTTTGATGAGTGATTGACCTTAAAAAAAACAATGATTAATTATTATTGCTATAAAATAAGTTCGTATTTATCTTTGTTATCCTTTTTCAATAATGAGAAACAATTTGAAAGAATCGAGTTGGCTAGCAATGCATGGACGATGCACAGTATCAAATATAATGATAATTGTAAAAATCATAAATTCAATATCATATTTTAAAGCCA
Organism: Sambucus nigra; assembly: GCA_949130495.1. NCBI lineage: Eukaryota > Viridiplantae > Streptophyta > Magnoliopsida > Dipsacales > Adoxaceae > Sambucus > Sambucus nigra. The sequence goes on from OX422209.1 coordinate 605,909,305, forward strand.
TTATAAAAGGTTAATTTTTTCATAAATAAATTCTATCTATTATTTTTAAATATTTTTATTATATAAAATATATTTTTATAAATAAAAACTTCAAAACAATTGTATGTATTTAATATAATTTTTTTATATATATTTATATTTGTTTTACATTTAAAAAACTGTATGTCAATTATAGATACAAACATAAAGTTTTTCCTATAAATAAAACATTAAAAATGTTTTTATAAGTAATTTTTTTATTTATATTAAAAACAATTTCAAAGTTTTGAAAACTTTTTTTAATTTAAAACTATTTTTTATAAATAAAAACTTCAAAAAAAACTCTACGTGTTTTATATAAAAAATTATATATATTTTTATTTGTTTTTAGTTTAAAAAACTTTATGTCATTTATACATAAAAACTTAAAGTTTTTCTATAAATACAACGTTAAAAAAAAATTTATAACCAATTTTTTTTATTTATATAAAAATAATTTTGAAATTTTGAAAACTTTTTTTAACTTTTTTTTCTAGAAATAAAAGTGTTATATATATGTAGTAGTATTAGTAACATTGTGTAATGTGATTTGAGTAGAAAATGATGAAAAGAGATTAATTAAATTTAGATTGTGTTAGATCGAATGATTAATTAATGAAGTCTAGAATGCATCATCTTTTTAGTTTTCAAGAGAGTTTTGATTTATTCATTTTTTTTGTTTCAAAGAGATTTTTTTATTTATTTTAATAAATAAAAACTTCGAAACAACTGTACGTATTTTATATAAAAAATGATATATATTTTTATTTGCTTTTAGTTTAAAAAGTTGTATGTCATTTATAGACACAAAATTAAAGTTTTTTCTATAAATAAAACTTTAAGAATGTTGTTATAATAATTTTTTTATTTATATTAAAAGCAATTTTAACGTTTTGAAAACATTTTTTTAACTTAAAAAGTAGTTTTTATAAATAAAACTTCAAAAAAACTATGCGTATTTTATATAAAAAAAATATTGTATATTTTTATTTGTTTTTAGGTTAAAAAACTTAATGTCATTAATAGATAAAAACTTAAATTTTTTCTATAAATACAATGTTAAAAATATTTTTATAACCAAAAAATTTTATTATATAAAAAAAAAAATTTAAATTTTTTTTTAAACTTTTTTTCTCGAAATAAAATTATTATATAGATGGAATAGTATTGGTAGCATTGTGTAATGTGATCTGAGTGAAAAACGATGAAAATAATTAATGGAGTCTAGAATTGATCATCGTTTTAGTTTTCAAGAGATTTTTTATTTATTCATTTTTTTTTTGTTTCAAAGAAATTTTTTATTTATTCATTTTTGTAGTTTCAAAGAACACAATGTTCAAGATGAGAGATAAAATAATAGCAAGCATTAAAATCTCATTAACTCCTTTAATACTATCATATTAGAGGTATAATATAGATTTGAAATGCAAATTTGTTAAAAAAATAAAATACAAATTTAAGAAAAGATTAGTTTTTTTTAGATTTGTACTGTTGTAGGTTAAAATTATTTTAACCATGTGGATCAATAATACAGTGACAACTGTCAACATTATCATGAGGCTTTCACACTAGGTCAAACCTGGTCGGCACAAGTACTTGTTGGTCGGCTACCCAACCTACCACCTTTAAGAAGTTGAATCATCAGCCATATGAAAAGTCATACGTGGGATATTCAACAGTCATCATGCACATGCACATGCACGTGAAGAGACACCCAGCTATATGTTGTTATGTACATGTGTAAATGCTTGAATTCATAATGACATTCCACCTATTGGCTTCTTACTGACTATAAATATATCATTTCCCTCTAGCTGAAGGAGGGGGGGGGGGGGGGGGGGGGAGGGGGGAGCTTCGATGTTATAGTTATACCTTGTAATTGTATCCCAAAGATTGAAATAAACCCTAACCAACTTTACCTTTGGGCATAGGCTCATTTCCTGAGCTGAACCACGTACAAATTATCTATTATTCTTTATTTTATTTATTTGTGGTTATAAGTTTGGTGATTATCATTTAAACTTAATATCCAAATTTAGACATCAACATATTGGTACTGTCTATGGAAAGCGACAGGTCATCGTCGTTTTCTACTGATTCTTTCAAAGACCTATCCTTAAGTCCTTCTGAAGGATGGCTAAAATCCCATAAAGAAGTCTTGCTGGGGGCAACACCTTTACCCTTTCTACTACACCCGGAGGAGAGGATTTGTACGAAATTTTACTCAACCTTGCCAAAGCGAAAGAGGCGATGTAAGAAACAATATGGCAGCTGAGTCAAACACTTCAAGCAAGATTTGTCGCTGTTCCATCCTCTCGAAGGGAAATGCCACCTCCACCTCTCAGAAATGAAAAGAGTGGATATTTTAGATCTTCACGCAATAAGTCTTACCATTCAGGAGAAACTTCCTCAATTAAATCTACTGACTATTATGACGCGTGGTCTCTTACCCCTGAATGATCGGGCGCCTTGAAAATGTTGCTTCGATTGTCTTGGTCACCGAGAAACTAGACGCCATCATAGGGATCCATCTAGATTATGTGATCATCGTGCCGAGCATCATGAAGGATCAGTCAGGTCCAGAATTCACATCCAGGGATCCATCCGTACCGAGCAAACTTCTCAGGAAGAAATCTTAACATAAATGCACAGTAAAGCTGCAAAGCTTCCTCAACTAAATCTAAGCTAGTAGATCACTCTTGGAAGGGATCAATACAACAACTAGAAGATCGGTTAGGAAATATAACCAAGACTAAAAATCCTTACAAATATGCTTTGTGAAGGGATCTCTCTTTATTCCAGCCATTGTGGATTTCCCCAAACCTTCCAAATTCAAGCCACAAGCAGTTACTCCTAAATATGATGGTAAGACTGACCCTGTCCTTTATGTTGAATAATATCATGCCGCAACTCATATCTATTATGTCCCTGACGAGATGCATTGTCGAATGTTCTCAAGTACCATCACAGGATCTGTCCAAATTTGGTATAACAATTTACCCCAAGGATAAATTTTTAGTTTCCAACAGCTTGTCGAACTGTTCATCAACAACTTCTATTTCGGAGTGTAGAGGGGTCTTGAAGGTAATCCTGAGATTAGAGATAATCCCACCCATTAACAACAGTGTTTGGGATTAAGGCAGCGAGGCAGCTCAGCGTGGCAACTTAGCAAGATAGCTCAGTGTGGTAACTCATACTTTAGCGTATTGTGTTACTTAGTCACATTGTATCTTTGTTTATATTGACTGTGGGCTATAGAGATTGTAATGATGTAGCGAGTATAATGATTTTTAATGTGAGGTCGAATGGTACTCGTGAGAGACCATGCTTGACAGAGCCTGTAAGAGCTTTTATGCTCTATCGAATGACCTCGCCGTGGAAACTTTAGAGGGACTTGGTTTGGAGGATTGATAAGTGAGGCACCATTGGGGCTTATCCTGACCATCTTAAATACACCTGGTAAAACACCAAAAGACCCTGATCGTGGAATCCCGGGCGGAGCAGCCTTGAGTTTTATCGGGCGTTGAGTTGTGGACCAAACAACCCTCTACTTAATGTCATATCTACTGTAGGTAATGTCACTAGCCAGCTAGACAATGCCAAATATTCACTTGAGTAAACCACCGTGGTATTTTGGGCTATCAGACAGTTGGTGAACCACCTCTGCGATGACAACCACCTGACACACAGTGGTTAGGCAAAAGGCATGTCTTGGCATTTAATGTTTATGACGTGGAGCTAACTACGGCATTAGGCATTTAATATTTGTGACATAAAGTATAAGGGATGTCTTTCACAATTATTAATGACTGAGTTACCTCGGGGGTGGTGTGGGAGATATTTAAGGACCCCAACCACCTCTAGGGAGGAGAGATTCTTCTTTAGAGTTCAGAATTCATTACTAGAGAGAATATACATTAGAGAGAGATTTATTGCAAACCAGAGAGTTTACTCACCCACCATTACCATTTAATACGAAGCTTTAATACTTGACATAGATCATTGAGGGTAGTTAGGGTGTTTGGTTGCCTTCCAAGGTGTATCTAGGGTGCTTATTTTCTCTCTCCCTCTAAGCAAAGTTTCTTTTAAGTTCATTGTTACCTTTTGAGTTATACATGAGAGTTTGTGAGTTCAAACTCAGTTTATCTTCACTAAGTTGTGTTTGCGTTTCCTGTAGTTAAGCGATGGCGTGATTAGTTAACTTATCATTACTGTACTCAAAAGTGATTACGCCTCCATCTAATCTAAACTACCCTCTTACATTTGGCGACTCTATTGGGGAGGCATTCTTCTAAGAAAGGAGTATGGCGAAGGATAACGTTAATCGAAGACTCAACTTTGATGTCATTCAACACAATGAAGAACAGACGGCGAGAGAGTTGGAGGCTTCAAGGGATGGGGCTCCTCGAATAGAGGTACCTCCAGTTCAAATGGCGACAGGCGTTCCAGGGGTGACACAAGCTTCCACGAGCGCTGGGTTGGGACCAGCCCAAGTGGCACTCCTCATGAAATTTTTTTACTAGTTTTTGCAAACTCCCATAGCTTCAACGGTGTTGGGGGGATTTGAGGCCAACTCATTTGTGACACCATGGGCAGCCCCAACGGTTCCACCAAGTGCAACTCTAACGAGAATGATCCCAGTAAGTATACCTTCTGTTGTAAGTCCAACAACGGGAACTCCAGGAGTATCAACGGCTCCAACTGCGGTTATTCCCCTAGCTGCAACGGGCACTCCGCATATGGTCCCTCTGGTCGTTCCTTCAACGGCATCAGCTATGAAGGAGATGAGGAAAGAGATGCAGAAAGAGATGCTAAAATTCATGCAAGCTTCCTCGCAATCTGCGGACGAGGTAGCTTCGGTCTATGACGACTTTCGAACGCCTTACCCCCAGGAATACAACGATGAGCCCTACCGAAAAGATTATATTCCTCCTATCTTTGAAAAATATACAGGAAAGGGTGAGAACCGAAAGAGCACATTAAACGCTTTGTTGAACACTTGGGGGAGCATTGTAATAACAATAAACTTAGGTTGAGGGAATTTTCTAAATCCTTAACCGATAAAGCATATACCTGGTATTCTCACCTAGCCCCCAAGAGTGTTTCCACATGGGAAGAGATGCACGTTTTGTTCGCCAAGAAGTTCTTTCTGGAGGAAGATGAGTTCACCTTGACCCAACTGGGGAGAGAGAAGCAACGACCCAGGGAAGTAGTAGTGGCTTACTTTCGAAGGTTCAGGGAAAGGTCCCTCGATGTGAGGAAGGAGGCCAAAGAGTCCAAGCTACTGCAGATCTGTGTGGAGGGACTGCTTCCTGAGTACATTTTCCATCTTATTAACGAGACGCATGAGGAGACTTTTACGACGTTCCTAAAAGCATCAAGGAATATCTCGTTGGTTGTATGACCAAACCCAGTGGTAGTGCCCATGATGTTCAAGCAACCGATACAACCTGTGGGAGGGAGGTCTCAACCCCCCACAGGTAGGATATATCGAAGGAGAAGATGGGGGCAAGGTAGCGAAGAAGGACAACAAGAGGAAGTTTTGAAGAGACAGGGAAGATCCACCATCGTTTCCTTGTACAGTAGAAGAGGTTGTCTACTGTTACAATGCAATGGCTCAAGGAGGAACGGTGTATGAACCAAAGGGCATCCCCGTTGAGGAGCCAGACGCTGCAACTAAGGCTGATCCCAAATATTGCCAGATTCATCGAAAGATCCAATATTCAACAGAGAGATGTTTCACGCTAAGAAGAATCATCAACAAGTATGTGAAGGCAAGAACATTGCAAATCCCTTCGCAAAATATTAACAACAACCCACTGCCAGCACGCGGGGCCAATCTGGTGATGGTCTACGATGAGGAGGCAGAGAGAGAAGCAAGGGGGATAACCACAGAGCAAGTGGAGTTTGAAGAATCTTTGAAATATTGCACTAGGGGAATGGCTAACGTAATGTTAGCTTATGATAAATCAAGTGCTAAGATGTGGAGGACGTATATAGTGTTGAAGGTGAGGAAGCAGACCAAGCCATAAAATACTGTGCAGTTTTAAAATCCCCAAAGTTTGCCTAGTTCTTCGACCAGGTAGGGATACCAAGGGAGAGTAGGCTGGAAATAACCCAGGCGATCCTTGATATTGCGAGGAAGAATGTAGTCCCTTCGCTGAGATGGAAGGTACCCATGGATAGGTAGGTTAAGAAGTTTCTATCAGAGATAACTTTCAGCGACGCAGATAGGGCCGTGATATTCCCTCATAATAGGCCATTGTATGTGACTACCAGTATCAACGGAGTAAGCTTTGCAAGGGCTCTTATGGATGGGGGAGCTTTCATCAATATCATGCCAATAAACTCTTTCCATGCAACTAATATTCTGAACGAGAGATTGGTTCTCATGCCTTTGGTGATTTCAGGCTATGACAACCAGTCCTCCAAGTCCATTGGGTATGTGAACGTTGGGATTGTGATCGGAAATCTGAGTTCCCACATTAAATTCCACGTAATAGAGAGTGTAACTTCCTACCATATGCTGATAGGAAGGGTATAGATGCACAACCAAAGGCTAGTTACTTCAATGTATCACCAATACGCCGAGGCGAATATCAAGAGGACTAAGGTGACCATTAGAGCTATAAAGAGGGCCTTCACTGTCGAAGAAGCTCACCTGGTAGACGCAGCCTTTTATACAGAACTGGAGGAGGACGTAAGTGTCTTAAGGAGAAGAATAGAGGGAGCCTGGGTTCCCTCGATCAGAGAAAGGATGTGGACCTTGAATGAGCAGAATAATGAAGTTACAAGCAGCAAAGGAGTGATGATAAAAGAAGCCCACCAGGTGATCCCTCAGCCCCAAAACATCTCGAAGCAGCTCAAAGACAGGATGCGTCCTAGAGTGGATCCAATGGAGCATGAGGTCCAACGACAAAGTGTGCTGAGTTGATTTTCAGGAGGAAGAGTTGCTGAGGATTCTAGAAAGAAGAAGAGGAAGGCAGTGGAGACTACTAACAGACAGTATAAAAGGTGATTACCAAAGAAGGAAAGGTGGTTTATCGATTATAATAGTGTGAACAGGCGGTCGAAGAAACTGATAATGAGGCTGACCCGATATATGAGTGCTTTCTGGTAGATCAACGGAGGTAATATTGGTGATAGACAACTCTAACATATAGGAATTTGTGGAAGATGTCATCGAAGAACCAGACTATATGGCAGATCAACCAAAACCACAAGCACAGGAGCTGGAACAGTTGGACCTGGAGAAAGAAGGGGAGGACCCAAGGCCCATCCTCATCTCGAAGGATCGCAATAAGGAGAAATGAGAGGCCTTGGTTAAGTTAATTCGAGAGTTCATAGACATTTTTGCGTGGAAGTACACAACGATAGAAGGGTTAGATGAGGAAGTAATCTGCCACAAGTTGAACGTGATGCCTTCATCCGTTCCGGTGAAACAAGCAACGAGAATGTACAAGATTGAGCTAGACTTAAACATCAAGGAAGAGGTCCAACGCTTACTGATGGCAGGGTTCATCGAACCGATACAGCACCCAATTTGGTTGTCTAGCATTGTCTCGATGGGAAAGAAAGATAAAAGTCAAATAAGGATCTGTGTGGATTTCAGAGACTTGAATAGGGATTTCCCTAAGGATGAGTTCCCTCTACCCTCCATCTATAGCTTGATAGATGCAACGGCGGGTCATGAGATGTATAGATTCATGGATGGATATGTAAGGTACAACCAAATCAAGATGGACCCTACGAATACAGAGAAAACTGTGTTTAGAACCCCATTGGGCAACTTCATGTACAAAGTAATGCCGTTTGGACTCAAGAACGCTGGGGATACTTACCAAAGAATAATGATGGACATTTTTCATGACTTCTTCCACAAATTTATGGAATTTTATATGGATGACTTGGTCATCAAATCGAGGAAGTAGGAATCCCATCTGAGCAATTTGAGGAAGGTGTTTGCTCGATGCAAAAAGTATAAACTGAAGATGAACCCACTGAAATGCATCTTCGGAGTAAAAAGTGGAAAGTTTTAGGTTTTATGGTTGATCGACAAGGGGTGCAGATGGACCAGGACAAACAGCGAGCAATCTTGGAGATGCCAATTCCAAGAACGACTAAGGAGCTGAAGAGTTTCCTCGATAAAGTCTCCTACCTTAGGAGATTTGTGCCTGAATTGGCTGAGATAACACACCCGTTGATGCAGCTTTTGTGAAAGGATGCAAAATTCAAGTGGGAGGAGGTTCACCAGGAGTCTCTCACTGGGCTGAAGAAGCTGCTTGTTTCACCACATACCATGGTTCCCCCAAAGGCAGGAATACCATTGCAGCTATACCTCATATCCACCACGAGGTCCGTTGGAGCTTTGTTAGGGCAAGAGATTGATGGGAAAGAATGACCAGTCTACTATCTCAGTAGAATCATACATGGGCCAGAGGTTAGCTATAGTAGCTTGAAGAGGCACTGTTTAGTCTTAGTCTTTGTAGCACAAAAACTTAGACATTATATGTTATATTTTACAATTCATATTGTAACGAGATGTGATCCTATTAAGTATTTGCTGGCAAGAACTATATTGATTGGTAGGGTAGCTAGGTGGTTCCTCATCCTCTCATAATATGACTTGAAGTGTGTGGTTCCTTGCGCGATCAAGAGCCAGGCATACACTGACCTATTGGAAATCTTCCCCTCTGGGACGTTTGAGCCACCTAAAGAAAGTATTCCAGTTAACGACTTGCAGGATAATTACTTAGATGCAAGTGACGAAGAATGGACGATGCAGTTTTATGGATCTTCGACATAAAAAAAAGGAGGAGCATGGGTTATTCTTCAAAAGGAATGGAGGAGATTTGTCTTTCCTACAAGTTACATTTCCATTGTTCCAATAATAAAGAAGAGTATGAAGCGTTGGTACTGGGGTTGCTGGAGGACCTTCGAAGGGGAATTCGTTCACTTTACATTAAGGGTGATTCGAACTTGGTAATTCAGCAAGCGAATGGAGAATATGCCTTGAAGCACCTGAGCCTGGCACCATACAGAATAATCATTCAGAGTCTTCTTAGCCAGTTCCATCAGACCAAGATCAAGAGACATCCCCGAACGATGAACCGCCATCTAGATGCCTATGGCACAATTACTCAAAAGATGGTCATTAGAGATGATACAACTATAGTTGCGATCCAACAAATAACAGCTCCCTCGGTGGTACAGTTAATTCTGCTGATGAAGGACTATTCTGATTGGAGGGGAGAGATTAGAAAATAACTAGAGTCGAGGGAAGGAGTGATGGAGCTGAGGAAATTAGCCTAATACTTTACAAATCAGGGAAATATTTATTTCAGAAATGTGGGAGGATGGTTGTCAAGATGCATCGACCCAGAAGAAGCAGAGTTGAGGTTGAAGAAAACACACAAAGAGCACTACGAAAAAACTGAGATACCTCTTTATAGGAGAATTCAAGGGGAGGGATATTTCTGGCCTATAATGAAGCAGACTACAATAGAAGTGCGATAAGTTCCAATAATTCTTTGAGACGACTGAATGTCATTTCGTTGAAGCTCAACTTGACTGGAGGCAACCCTATATTGACTTCATTAAAGATAGAGTTGTACCAATATAGAAAATTGATGCGATGGGACTAAAGCGAAGGGACTCGAGATTCTACATTCAGGAGGGGCAGCTTTACCGAAGGGGTTACTTCAACAGGCCATTATGTTGCATCACGAAGGAAAAAGCAGCCGAGGTCCTCAAGTAAGCTCATAATCTAGCTCACATAGGAGAGGCCAAGTTATATGACCAGTTGATGATATTGGGGTATTATTGGCCAATGATGGAGAAGAACTCTGCTGAGTTCATTAAAAAATGCAAGGCTTACCAACTTCATAGAAATATGATCCTTGCCCCATCGGTGGACCTACACTCCCTGGCAATGCCTTATCCTTTTCACACTTAGGCATTTGACCTAGTAGGGGAAATACATCCTTTTTCGAGGGGGAAGATCTGGATAATAGTAGCAACGGAGTGCTTTACAAAGTGGGCTGAAGTGATACCACTAAGAAGGGCAACAACAGGGGTGGTGAGCAACTTCATCAAGGAATACATCATTTGTTATTTTGGTATTCCAAAGGTTATTCTCTCAGATAATGAAACCCCCTTCGTCAACTCAGAGGTAATAATGCTCATAGACAAGTACTCCATTATTTATCATACTTAAACGGTGGCATACCCAAAAGGAAACGATCAAGTCGAAGCAACTAACAAAACCCTAGTTAATATTTTTGTTAAAATGATGGAGGATTTCCCAGGATCATGGGATGACAAGATACCAGCTGTATTGAGGGCCTATCGAACAACCAAGAGGAATCCCACTGGGTATACTCCGTTCTCCCTTATTTATGGGGATGAGGTGATTCTTCCGGTAGAGTTGAAAGTTTCCTATGCTCGATATGCCTTGAGAAGCAGCATGCTCCATCAGAATAGGCATGTGCAGTTGGAAGCATTGGATAAACACAGAGATAATGCAATGCAACACTTTTAAATGTATACGAAGCATCTCTCCAGGGCATATGATAACTTAATGAAACCAAGGAAGTTCATGGAGAGAATCTCATTTTGAAGGCCGCAGTGAAGAACATCAGGGGGCTTCCTCTACCTAAGTTTGCAGTAAATTAGGAGTGGCCTATCATTGTAAAAGAAGCTCATGATTCAGGTTACTGCTTAATTTCTAAGATGGAAGAAGACAAGCCATTCAAGATTAACAATAAAGGGTTGAAAGTCTATCATGTGTAAGCTAGTAAGTCTAGACTATTGTGATATCTGCTATTGTCATGAATATACAAGTTATTTTTGATGTCTATTATTGCAACTCGAGTGGAGATGGAAGAATTGTAGAACTCCATAATATACGCAAACAGTGACAACACAAAGAAAATGGCATGAGAAAATATATATCTTTTTTATTCGTTCACAAACTTTGGGGCATTACAAAATTGGGAGCTTCTGCCCAACAATTACATGAGAAGAAAAAGGAAAATGTATACAAAAGTTCATTGGCCTAAGAGGAACCACAGGTCTGGAGCAGAGAAAAAATCTCCGGGCTGGCCCGAGGAAGTTGCTAGGCAAGACTATTGGGCGTTAATAGAAACCTCCAATCTCATTTGCGCTTGTGTACACTCGATAAGGAGTTTCTCTCGTTTCAGCTTCGCCAGACGCAGAGCTTCTTCGATGTACTCTACCTTCTTATTAGCAGCTTTAAGCAAAGGCGCTAGCTCAGCCAACTTAGCTTCCTCAGTTCATTGATCCTCTCGATGTTTCTGCAGCAGTTCCCTCTGACTATTCAGTCATTGGCTCTTCAAAGTTTTTAAGTGCACAATCAGTCAGTCAAAATTTAAGCCATCTCTACCCAACTCCCTCAGATAGCTCATGAATTGGTTATGAAGAGGTCTGATAATGTTCGCCTAGGAGTACTGGCGATATCAATAATAACGATCGCTATGCCCTGAAGCCTATATCTCATCACGAAGATGTTGGAATGCAGGAAATCCACAGTAAAAGTCTCAGGATGGTGGCTTGCAAGCTGCTCAATCACCAAAAGAAAACTGGTAGGCATTTGAGGAGAATGCAGAAGGATCGTGAGGCAAAAGTCTGAGGAGCTAAGTTGGGCAGAGGAAGCTCACAACCAGATTCACTATCAGTAGCAGCACCAGTCATGGAACCTTGGTCATCATGGCTAAAATCTTCTAAAATAGTAGGTTCCCAATGGGGCGAGACAATGAACGAAAGAACTGTTGGAGATTTCTCTCTCGCCGTAAAAGCTTCATGTGCAACCTGAGAACAGGTAGAAGAAACAATGAGTTAAGTGAAAAAAATCTTAACAAGTGTTTTCATTGTTAAGTCACCGTTATAGGTGGAGTTTATGAAATATCTTAACAAGTGTTTTCATTGTTAAGTCACCATTATAGGTGGAGTTGGCGAAAAATCTTAACAAGTGTTTTCGTTCTTAAGTCACCGTTAAAGGTGGAGTTTGCGAAAAATCTTAACAAGTGTTTTCATTGTTAAGTCGCCATTATAGGTGGAGTTTGCGAAAAATCATAACAAGTGTTTTCATTGTTAAGTCACCGTTATAGGTGGAGTTTGCGAAAAATCATAACAAGTGTTTTGGTTTTTAAGTCACCATTATAGGCGGAGTTTGCAAAAAAAAGCTTAACAAGTGTTTTCATTGTTAAGTCACCGTTATAGGTGAAGTTTGTAAGTTTGAGAAATGAGACTCTTCTAGATTGTACATTGTCGATAATAAAAGAAAAACAACGAGAAACGAAGAGAAACTAGCTAAGTACCTCAGCAGTGGCTGGAGCAAGAACGGGAGTCACCAAGGAGGATATAACGATGGGAACTGTTGGGGGCAGGCTTACCTCCTCAGAAGCCTCAATGGCACCCCCAATTAAAGAAGCCTTAACGACCAGTAAAGTTCCTTCGTCAACAAAATGTACCAAGGCCAACATAGGAGCCTCAACTGAGGAGGACGTTTGACCTCCAAGTAATGCCCTAACGTTGGTGGATGCAGAGGAACCACCATGCTGGGCAGAAATTTCAACCCTGGCCTTGGGAATAGGCAGCCCACCAAGAGAGGAGGGTGGGGCAAGAACTAGAAAAAACTGCAAAAATGAATCTAAGTGTTAGAAATGTGGAATAAGTACAGAAGAAGTGAGAAATAACTCTAAGTGTTACTTACCTCAGTTATGGCACCAAAGAGGGAAACTGTAGCTAGGGGTCTCGTCAGCATAGTGGGAAAAAGAATGTTAGCTAACAAAGACGCCATTTCAACCTAAGGCATCCCAATATATTAAAGTTCAACATGTTAAACAGAAAAAGGGATGGAGGTGAAAAAAGACGTGAGACCTAACAAGTAATTTATAATATGTTACTTCAGGGGAACTTTCTGCAGCTGGAACGATGGGCAGAAGAACCTCGGGCTGGGGTGATAATTCAGAAGGGGCTGGGGTAGTTGTCTCCGGCTGAGAAGAGATGCCCACAGACTCAACGGAATCACCCCCCACAATAGCATCCTTCACACGTTGTGAGGCCGAATGGCGGGAGTAAGTAAGTCTAGTCATGGGGGAACAAGGAGGAGTTATATTAATTTGAGAGGAATTAAAACCTCCCCCACGAAAGGGCTCACAGGGGGGTTGGGTCTTTCTTCTTCAACCTCCTGCACCAAAGTTGTTAAGAATTAAACAGATTCAGCTTGCCTTAGAAAAATGGGAGTAAGAACAACAACAGACATAGATAGCTCGGATCCAGAGGGAGAATGATAGGATATAACCACTTGCAAAGGAGGAGAGGAGGCAGCAACAGAGGAAGTTGAGGGAATATGCACATCTGGAGTTTGTTTCCTATGGGACTTGGTACCCAGAGTCTTCTTCCTTGCACCCGCAGCACCAGCACTTCGAGGAACCTTTGAACTCTTCTTTCTCTTTGACCCTGGTTCCGTTGGATCAACCAAGATAGTGGGGAAGGAAGTATAAGAAGGAACGACGGGAGCGCGTCGTTAAAACTCAGCATTTATTCGTGCCACCTCAGCCTGAACTTGCCTTCTCAACTCCTCACTCGTTTCTGCAAACATGGGAGGAGGAACAGAGGCGATGGGAAATGCCTCAAAAGGAGTTTTTGGTTGAGCTTGAGATTTATACTTTGAGGAAGTCCCACTCTTGGTCTTACTTATCTTTTTAGCTGGTGGTTGAGAAGGTTCTTCGCCAGAGGCTACCTTAGTTGAAACCCCTTTACCAAAAATACCTCTTGAAGGAGCAGGCTGTTTGGGTGTTGGGGATTTTTTAGACTTTGAGATAGCAATAGGAATCATGGAGCAATGTGGAGGAAGCTCAGTGGGAGGTTCCTTGGGAGTTTTGCTTCGAGGGAAATCAATCCCAAGAATAGAATTACCTTTCAGCCCCAGCTCCAGGGCAAAAAACGAAAGAACTAGGGAATATATGGGATCCCCCTGCATGAACTTGGAAATTTGGGCCAGTTGTCTCGGCCAGTACTTTATTACAAATAGGGGGGTCACATCCCCTTGGCTTGTGATGCTCAGAATGATGACTCGCCCAACCATGGTAGAACTTACCCCCCATGCATCAGTAGATGAGAACAGGGAACATACCTCGCTAAAAGAGACTTTGGGGTGAGATAATTGGAAAACTGGGCGAGGAGCCCCCTGATCGAAACCGAATTGACTACTGCATCAATTGGGATTGCAATGCTCACTGGTGTATTCCCACTAGGTGTAGAAAGGTAGGTACCCCTGTGAAAATAAAAGGACCACAACTAACAAAGGGTCTTCAATGATGAGGTCCAATGTAGTTTTCTGGACCACCCTTGCTCCATATTTAAAAAAAACCCAAGTATGGAGGAAGATCTCCTCTTCGTAAGGCCTCATCACAAAACTCCCAGGTTGATTAATAATAGAAGCTAACTCCTTTCGACTTTGCCTCTTGTGATAAACAAAGGAGCGTGGAGGCATAATTGCTTCCCTCGAAGGCGGACGATTGGTTTTATCTGATACGGTGGGGAAACGGACATAAATGAAGCCTGTCAGAAGGACACAATTGGCAAAGTTGGCCAGGTTATAACGACCAAGAGATCGTTCCATGTCAAAAAGAGTTCTATCAAGCCATGTGTAGAGTGATCCTAGGGAAATTACAGCTAGAGGAAGCTTGATACCTCGGGCCAAACGGAGGGATATGTTGATGAGGTCCCTTCGAGGTTGGTCATTAGGCTTCCCTGTTAAAAGGAAATGAGAAAGAATGACAAGGATGTAGGCAACAAGTTTCAACGATGTACCTTGACTAGGGGTAGTCTCAGAAGAACTACCTTCAGAAGGATCCTTGAAGAAATAGTTGATGAGAGGAGTGAAAGGGACTTTGTTTAAAGAATCGATGCACCTTAGGCATATGCAGTCCAACTCCAAATGGTCAGCAATCTCTTGGGTATCCAGGGCATCATCAGAATAGGGCTCATGGCCTGTTGCCTCAAGGTCCATAAGCTCATACACGTCTTCCAACGTTATTGTAAACTCACCCCACGCAACAATAAAGGCGTGAGTAGTAACGTTCCAGCGAGACACCAGGACAGGAAGGGCAACATTGTTCTTGGATAGAGTAAACTCACCAAACCTCTTAGCCCGATGAAGCCCAATTTTAGTGAGGGTATCAGCGTGGGAACTCTTCATGTGGGAGTTCCAGGTAGCGAAGTGAGGGGGAAAGCCCCCAGGCCCTTCGAAGTCAATATGGGACCATGGGAAGTCCCCTAGCTCAAGACGAAATTGAAGAGTCCCCTCTGGGGGGGGGGGGGGGGAGAAAGCCCCAGTCAACAACACTTTCGTCTTCATCACCAAGCGTCATGGCATCATACTTAGTATTGAAAATGCAAGTTTTGGAAAACCCAACAAAATCATCACCCTTGCCAAATATAGGGGACCGTCGGTACAAACGCAGCTGGTCCTGGCGGGCGTTAGTCAAAGAGGTGGCAGTAGAGGTGGTGGCAATAGGGGTGGCAAGTGGAGCATTGGTGGCAGACGTAGTAGGATTGCTTGAGGAGGCCATTGAAGATGACAATGAAAATTAAAGAAAAAATCTTAGAAAAGGCACCAGAGAAGTAACAATGGAATGAGTAGAAAGTGAGGATGATCGCAGAGGAAAAGAATGAGGAGAAAGGCTTGGCAACAATAGAGTTTTGGCAGAGTTTCTCTCTCTAAAGTAGATGGGAGTTTGAAGAAGATGAAGAAAGGAGAAGTGTTTTGAAAAATAGACGTTTGAAATCTTTAACCAGTCTTTTGAGTTTCTCACCACCACACGTGCAAAGCTGCCTACAATAATTTCAAACAGACACGTGGCACTTCGAGAAGTGTCTTGACAGTTGAAAAGACGACACTACATCATTAATAAAGCGACACATGGGGATGGGAATGGTTTCTTCCAAGATAAGTTTTGGGTTTTGGCGCCAAAATTTTTCTTTTGTCAGACATATCCAATAACTCCAAACGAATAAGCTGCCCCAACGGTTTAAAACAGCTATGATGTCCCCCCTCCATAAGTCCAAACGTTATTGTGACTCGGCTACATTGGGGTGAATTTTAACTTTTTCGAACTTGGCAAAATGTTACAAGGGAGAATTCCACAAGTCTCAATGATAGGGGCAGTCCTAACGAAAAACTCACTGCCTACAACTATACTCCACTACCGCACAAACTGAAGAATTTGACTTCCCCAAAGTCAAAACGAGTATTTGAGAAAGTTAGTAAGTCTACCGGGAGAATTTTAAATAGTCAAGCCACAACGGTTGAAACTCAGTAACAAGAAAAAGTTGCGATGTCCCTTTGCCAAAGTACCAATAAGCCACAGTGCTTCGACTCTGGTATATCGGAGAGAATTTTACTTTTTCCTGTAGGCGTTAACTGCAGTTGGTTGCAATGAAGGAAAAATGCCAAAAAAAATTCACAGAGAAGGTTCATTGGATTGAGAAGTTTTCGTGCAGACATTTCTTGTTTACACAACAAATATCTTCACGAAGGGGAAAATGTAGAGGGGTCTTGAAGGTCATCCTAAGATTAAAAATAATCCCCCCATTAACAATAGTGTTTAGGATTAAGGCAGCGAGGAAGCTCAGCGTGGCAACTTAGCAAGACAGCTCAGCGTGGTAGCTCATACTTTAGCTTGTTGTGTTACTTAGTCACATTGTATCTTTGTTTATATTGACTGTGGGCTATAGCGATTGTAATGATGTAACGAGTATATTGATTTTTAGTGTGAGGTCAAACGGTACTCGCTAGAGACCATGCTTGGAAGATCCTGAGAGAGCTTTCATGCTCTATCGAATGATCTCACCGTGGGAACTTTAGAGGGACTTAGTTTGGAGGATTGAGAAGTGAGGCACTGTTGGGGCTTGTCCTGACCCTCTTAGATACACCTGGTAAACTACCAAAAGACCCTGACTGTGGAACCCTGGGCTTGGGCGGAGTAGCCTTGAGTTCCATCGGGCATTGAGTTGTGGACCAAACAACCCTCTACTTAATGTCACATTTATTGTAGGTGATGCCACTAGCCAGCTAGACAATTTTAATTATGCACTTGAGTAAACCACCGTGGTATTTGGGGCTATCAGACAGTTGGTGAGCCACCTCTGCGACGACAGCCACCTGACACACAGTGGTTAAGCAAAAGTCATGTCTTGGCATTTAATGTTTATGACATGGAACTAACTAGGGCATCCAGCATTTAACGTTTGTGACATAAATTATGAGGGATGCCTTTCAAAGTTATTAATGACTGAGTTACCTCGGGGGGGGGGGGGGGGGGGGGGGGCTATTTAAGGACCCCAACAACCTCTGGGGAGGAGAGGTTCTTTTTGAGAGTTCATAAGTCATTACTAGAGAGAATATACATCAGAGAGAGATTTATTACAAATCAGAGAGTTTACTCACCCACCATTGTCATTTATTACGAAGCTTTTATACTTGAAAGAGATCATTGAGGGTGGTTAGGGTGTTTGGATGCCTGCCAAGGTGTATCTAGGGTGCTCATTTTCTCTCTATCTCTAAGAGAAGGTGCTTCTAAGTTCATTATTACCTTCTGAGTTTTACACGAGAGATTTTTGAGTTCAAACTGAGTTTGTCTTCACTAAGTTGTGTTTGCGTGTCTTGTAGTTAAGCGATGACGTGATTAGTTAACTTATCATTACTGTACTCAAGAGGGGTTACACCTCCATCTAATCTAAACTACCCTCTTACATGGAGCTAAGACTATAAAAAGAGTAGCCCATTTATTATGCGTTTTCCAATGACCAGGAGAAACTACTCTCGAATACATTACTCGCTTCACTAGTGAGAAGTTGGAGATAGTGAACCATGAGGAAAAGACTACCACTATCGCTCTTATGAGTGGACTTCTTCCTGAGAAGCTTTATTATGCATTGGCAAATGAGCTTCCTAAAACCATGACATAATTAATGACAAAGTCTTGAAAAATCATGAATGCAGAGGAAGCTATACTGCCAAGCAAGTCCCTGGAGCCAAAGCTGACAATCAAAAGAGTTTGGAGAAGAAAAATAAAAAAGACATGAAAGTTGAGAAGCCCAAGAAGTATGAGGAATAAACTCATCTCACCATTAGAGTGAATCAAATCTTGGAATATATTAGGGGCAGTCACCCCCTAATCGGAATTATTGTGAATTTCATGAAGATCATGAGCATACCATCGATAATTGCATTGCCCTAAAAATGAAATTAAATATCTTATTCGCGGTGGAAAATTGATCAAGTTTGTTGATCGGATAAAAGATTTGGACTCTAGAAGAAGATCACAATCCCCTTGCAAAGGTAGGGATGACAAGAAGAGGGGCCAGGATGACTATTCAGGAGATGATCCAGACTTATCGAAGAATACCGGGAGCCAGAGCTTGATATAAAAATGATATCCTTTGACTGTCATTTTATTATAGGAGGAGACACTGGCCATGAGACAAAACAACTGAGAGAAAAGCCTATTTGAATGGGGCCAAAGCTTGTTCTTACATTCGATAAATCAACTTATCAAATGAGGTAGATGGACGACCCAGAAAGGTGAACAAAGATAAGCTAGTCATTGTCTTTTCCAAGAACGACCTATCAAGAGTGCTCTACCCACATGACGATCCTATGGTCATCACCTTTAGAGTACACGAAGAAAGGATTGCTAGAATCCTGGTAGACAACGGTAACTCTGTTGATGTTATGTTTTAGAATTATTTCCATAGTTTGGGACTGAGAGATAGCAAGCTGGAATCTTATCATAGACCTCTAATAGGTTTCTCAGGGGAAAGGGTTTATCCTTTGGGAACTGTCAAGTTGAAAGTTTTTATCGGCACTTGGTCAGCTAGCAGAAATGATAAAATTCTCTTCTTTATCCTAGACAAGAACATCCATACAACCTACAATATAATCCTCGACAGGGTCGGCCTATAGAAATTTAAAGTCCTTCCATACACAGTCCATAAATGCTTGAAATTCGTCACTCACTATGGTGTCAGTGTGGTTATGGTAAATCAAGTGGAATATAGAGAATAATACTATATCTCTGCCGATTAAGAGGAGTTAAAAAAAATACCACCACTTACCTATTTGAAACCTTGGATCCATGGGAGGAATCTAACTTAGTCAAATGATAAGTTGTGGAGGTCACAGAAACAATCATGATAGATAATGAACGACCAGAGATGACTACCTAAATTGGCTCAACCTTATAACCATCCATAAAACAGGAGTTAATAACATTACTTAAAGAGAGGAAGAGTGTGTTTGCATAGACCCATGAAGACATGCCAGGAATTGATCCAATATTTATATGCCACGAGCTGAATATCATTAAGGATGCTAAGTCGATCAAGTAAAAACGATAGGTGTTTAGTCTCGAGAAGAATATGGATATCCAGGAGGAAGTAGACAAGTTACAAAAGGATAAATTCATTGAATATGTCAGGTACTAGGATTTGTTGGCCATTGTAGTGATGGTGAGGAAAAAGAACAACAAGTGGCGAATATGTGTAGACTTTACCGACCTCAATAAAACCTGTCCCAAAAACTATTTTCCTTTACCAAGGATTGATCAACTGGTAGATGCTACATTAAGAAATGAGTTACTAAGATTCATGGATGCCTACTCAGGGTATAATAAAATCAAAATGAAGCCAGGACACAGGGAGAGTACATTATTCATCACCAGTCGAGGTACCTACTATTATAATATTATGCCTTTTGGGCTAAAAAATGCTGGAGCAACATACCAAATATTGGTGAATAAGGGTTTTGAGGAGCCAATTGGAAAGAACATGGAATTATATATATACGACACGCTTACCAAGAGTAAGAGAATTGTCGACCACATCAAAGACTTAGGCTAGATGTTTGACCAACTTGAGAAGAATCAAATGAAACTCAACCCGACAAAATGTGTGTTAGACGTATATGAGGGGATGTTCCTGATCTTTATCATGAATCAAATAGGATTTGAAGTTAATTCGGACAAGATCAAGGTATTAATTGACATGCAAACTCCCTCATATAAGAAAGATATGCAGAAGCTGACTGAGAGGGTAACAACTCTCAACCAATTTATATCTAGAGCTACTAATAAATGTCTACCGTTCTTTAAGGTTCTTAGGTAAACCTTTGAATGGAATGAGGAATTTGGGAAATCCTTTCAGGACCTGAAGCTACACTTGGAATCTCCATAACTACTCTCCCGACCACTCATGGGAGAGAAATTATATTTACATCTTACAGTGTCACAGTCTGCCATTATCTTGGCCCTTGTCAGACTATAAAATGGGATTAAAAAAATCAATATATTACACTAGTAAGGATTTTAGAGGGCAGAGATCAGGTATCCTCATCTGGAGAATTATCTTTGGCACTCATTGAAGCATCAATAATGTTCAAATCATATTTTTAAGCACACACCATAATAGTCTACACTGACCTACCATTGTGCCAGACAATCCATAAGCATGAAAAGTCATGAGGATTGATGGCTTGGGTCAGTGGAAATGAGAAAATATGATATACTCTATAAGCCAAGAATGGTAGTAAAGGGGCAAGATGTAGAAAATTTCATCAGTGAATTCACTTATGAAGAGGCCGTAACACCCCGTAATTTTATTGATTTTTATATTAGGAATTAATAGGGACCAATTAAATTATATTTGGAAATTAATATGGTAAAATAAATATTAATTAGCGATATAAGAGTTAATATTTATTTATATTGAATATTACTTAGTTAATGAGTAATAATAATGATAAGAAAATATTATAATTATCGTGAGTGAGAAATACGACAATTACATTAAATTTAGTCGGGATGCGCTTGTCAGTCGTGCCAGGACTTAATTTGAGAAATAAAATATTATTTTACTTTTGATGTTTCATATGGTCATTTTGAGTGTGCCAGTGTGTACAGAAGGGTCAAGATAGTCAAAAACGTCTATTCGAGGGTTTAGTTTGGGTTCCAAGGCACTTTTAGGCCAATTCAGCACCCGGGAGTGTATTATGGTCATTTGCACTTTTGGTGAAAGAAGACGTACGAATTTAATAAGTTTATATCATCAGTTAGTCTAAAGAAGTTACGATTAGTATCTGCAAAACCAAATAAATCCCATAGGATGGAGAAGAGAGGAGGTCTCAATGCTAAATTACACCCTTCTTACTCCACAAGCACCACCATCACGTAGATCGGGAGGATGTGATCAAAACCATATCATTCTTATATAAGAAATCAGACCTTAAAATAGAGGCAACTGTTTAAGCTTGCTAAACTATGATTTTATATATCATCCATGTTAGAATATGGTGATAATCTTGTGAAATTCATGAAATTTTGCTTGAAACTGGAGATATAATTCATAATCTTAGGTAGGCATGATAATATAATTGATCCCTGATATATGTAGATAAATTTTGATGAGGAATATCATGAAATTTGGGAGGAAATCTGGGATTATGTTGAGGTTCTTAAACATGAATAATAAACTAAGGTTTTTAGAAATTATCTTGATTAAATCTGATTTGGAGTTGTTATGTAGAAATTTTATGATTCTCAAATGTTAAAAATCATTGATACATGATAATATAATGTTAGAAACCGTTGGTTGGGAGTTTGAGATTGTGTAATGCTGGTTTGAAGGCATAACAATGGTGGTTTCTTGTAACAGTGTAGGGAAGAAGATGATAAATGCTACGACAAATCGATTCGACCAAGGTGTTGAATCGATTCGAAAAGCAAATTGATTCGGACCAAGACCGAATCGATTCGGTTTGTCATAATTGCATAGTTTTTTCCCTTTTTACATAGAACTCGTGGAAATAGTTTGGGTTAACACTTGAATTAATTGTAAGATTTTATTAAGAGATTTTCTAATTAACAATAGGTTAATTTGAGATTTTCTAATTAACAATAGGTAATAAAGGCTTATTCTGATATTGATTTATTATTAGGGAAAAATTAGGGAAAAATTAGGGAAATGTAGGACCAATACCAATAGGCCTTGAGTGGGATTGCTGACTGAAATTACTTAAGGGACACATAGAAACCATTTGTGTATTGAGAAACACTCGGGAATTTACTATGAGAGGTATCACGTTACGTAGAATAGTCGAGAGCTACTACACTACGTACATGGCATATGATATAGGTTATTTGCATACCTATAAGTACATTATATATATACACTAGGTGTAAACCCGCGCGATGCGCGGATTGCACGCTAAATTATTTATTTTATGTCATTTATTAACAGTTCTATAGTAATTAAGATTATAACATCCTTAGTATTTTTGCAATCAAATCAAAAAATAAAATTGCGAGACAAAAAATCAGGGGAGAGAAGGGAATTTTATTATTTCCTTGATATTCAAATGGACAAACATAAAAATCAATAATCATACATAAATAAAACTCAACGTTTGTCGCATGTTCAACCTCAATCAAAGCGCGCTTGGAACATGCTCCATATAATTTGCAAAACCTGTAAAAAAACAGGTATAACTATGTTAATTATATATAGATATATATCGCTGAAAATTGAAAAAATAAAAAATATTAAGTAAATAGGACTAAGAAGAATGAAATAGAAAAAAAATGTAATGGCATCAAAATACCAAGTTATTCATAGTTGCCCAATCCCTATTCATAGTTGCCCAACTGTGTTACTATTCACTCTTGTTTTTGAGCTAATCCACTAACTCGTGGCACATAGAAAAATACTAAAAATATATGTAAGTAATAGTTAGAACATTTATATAACAAATCAAATAGTAAAAACATTTAAATTATACTCAATTAAATTAAGAAATGGTGATAAATTTCTATAACTAATAAATAAACGGGCTGTAAAGAAATTTTTTCTAGCATCAAATCTTAAGGAGCTTTCATGCTCTTTATTCCTATCATCCCCACCAAATATTACATCATCAGATAAAATATAGCTGAATTCCATGATTGTATCTTAGATAAATAAGACCATATGTATCTAAAAAGGAATTCAATGTAATTTGGGATCCCTTACCTTACTATTAACTCCGCTGCCGGATAAGATCTCTATTCATATTGAGTCATCTCACAACACTTAACCCGTTTCGAATTGTATACGATTGAAAGATGGAGAACAATTGATGGTTTACTATGTCAACCATGGATATTAATATAGTTGAAAGCTTGAAAGATGGATAACACTTAACCCAAGAATATTTTTTCACAGTTGGGCAACTACGAATAGTAACACAGATGGACACATCATTTGCCCATTCCCTTACCACCGTCAAAATGAACAGATGACCATGTCTAATGGTTTCACCTCATTGATTATTGATCTAGACTCCAATTAAATTGTCTCAAGCATGAACTCTTCCAACTCTTCCCCAAGGAGTATCCAACACATTTTGACTAATCATTATTCCAGTTTTAATCGGACTCCTGGCCATAAAGTTTGATGAAAAGATAAAAAACTGTTTCAAACTCACCCCAAGAGCATGTGGTTGGTTATTGACTGCTCTGCTCGGCTACTTTTGGGGAATATACTTGGAGCCCAATTTTTTAAGTTTGACCTCTTCTATATATCCCATGTCCACTGCATGAATGCAGAATAAATAAACAACCTACATGCACCCCAAACAACATCAAATAAACCAAATAAATATAAAGAATATCCCAATAAAGTGAACATAAATACAAAATATTGTGCTTCCACTGGAACCACAAAATAACTACTGAACATAAATTTAACATTAACTAAAGACCATTGTAGAGAGAAAATTATACCAATATAGATGAAAAAGAAAACCCCTGTCACATTAGCTCAAAATATAATATTCATATAACACACCACACGCAAAGTGTATTTGTTTTATTTCCGTAAATAATAATAAGAAAGAAAAACTTATATATAAGTTTACTACATTTCACCCAAATATGCCAAATCTGAAACATGAAATTACTCAATCTAGATGACAACAATTATACACGAACGTATCATTAACCAGATGTAACCATATGTACAACAACACAGTTTAAGAACTAACTAAGTGGTCCAACAATTAATCACCATCTTATGTAATATACCTCCCCCGTAAAGTTAAGCAATAATTCTAGATCCTCTACGTTGTCTTCACCTCCGCTAACATCCCTCAATTGACATAATCGCTGCAAAACATTCAATCTTGTTTCGGATAATCTACAAAAGAAGTAATAAGAAAAACTTTAGTATGTTCCAAAAAGTAAACTTGACTATGACATTTCATCAAATAGTTGATGTTTAATGAGAACTCAATGTACAATTTTCGGTATATTTTGCAAAATTCAAATCATTAAATACTGTAAATGATACTCACCTCTAGCAATTGCTTCAAACTCTTGGGTGTTGAGAATGACATCTCCCCTAAGCTCTGCTTTCCTCTCCTCTTCATCCCCTGTTTCCATCCCCGTGAATAACGAACTGCTGGTTACCCCTCCCATGACAAAGTTACAAAAAAGGGGAATTCGCTTACAATTAAATGAAGAAATCCTTCTCGTAAAGGAGGTTTATTATCCAAGAGCTTCTGTATTATTGGGAAAATTTTACAGGATATTTTGGTTTGTGAGGGTTACACCATTGTTGCTTCCGATGTAAGAACATACGAACCAATTGTAAACCTCACAAACCAAAAATACTCTTGCTGGCCACTTTCAGCCGAGGTGTGTGAGGTTTATTTGTACAGAGATAATAAAATATACATGGAATTTTGACAGAGTCGAATCTGAAAAAATAACAGAGAATGGTAAAAAAAATACATTTAAATATGCATTAGAATTATAATATATCTGTATATGCATTTTTTTGCTTGAAATCCACCCCAAATTTGAAAACAAAATTTTCTTCTTTTGAAATCTATCACCTCTATTTTGTAACCAGCCTTATTTTAAAATTTAACACCCCCATTTTGAAAACCAGATATCCTTATAAGGTGAAATTGAAAACCATATTTCATTTAACGAAATCCCTAATTTTGAAACAAATCAACCAAAAAATGAGTTGAAGAGAGTGTTGAAAAAAAATCCCTAATATTGAAGCGTATGGTATGGAGTAACAGGTCTAGATCTAAATTGTAGTAACAGATCTAGATCAAGTGAGTGTGGCAATAGTATAAGGATATAGAGAGATTACCTTAAAAGTGGATGATAAATGCTCGGCTAAGCCAATAACAAATCTAGATCAAGTGAGTGTGGCAATAGTCTAAGGTCTGCTTTATTTGTATTTCTTCCCCAGCTGCAGTTGTCTTCATAGGTTCAGTGAAAAAGGCTCAGATGAGAAGAAAAAGACGTTTTCAGATTTTTGGTTCTCTAATCCTTCGATTTCGGACTTGAATTTGTTGATTCTGTTTGTGAGGAGATGGTTCTCGTGAGAGAGATGGTTGTGTCTCTTCAGGTTGATTGAAAGAGAAGAGAGTGGGTATGTAATGGGAGAGAAAGATGATTATTGAGTTGATATAATCAAAGCTAGAGAAGACGGTGGGGAATTCTCTTAATTATAGTTATGTTTTCAAGCTGCCTTGGGATGTGAACAGTTATGAGGGAGAGAAAGTGAGCCGCCATTTATGAAGAAAAGGAATAGGCGGAGAGAGAAAATAGACTAAATGTGAGATGTAAGATTAAATGCTTTGCCTACGTGGATAGGCTGGTTGGAGAGGACTTTTAATGCCTTGTTTTGCATTTTATAATAGTAAGAGATGGATGGTGTGTATACCTATTGTTTGATTTGTATGTGTAATCATACCTAGGATACTTACTAAAACAAGAGGTTTTGTGTCGTGGACAGTCTTATTCTGATGAGTCCATATGGGGGGATATTGATTTTTACCTCAGGACATAGACCTTAGGGATTGAGAACCACTTGTGTGAATGAGGGTGTGACCGATCTTTTGGGAGCGTTAGGTTTGAGCGTATCCCAAAGGATTAGAGCTATGTTAGTGTACAATATTATGTTATTTAATTTATGGTTTGAGGGAGACTATCCGAGCAAATGTCCTTATATAGTACGTGATGTACCAGGACTTGATAGCAGAGTATGCCCACACCGCAGGTCTCCACCTAGGGGTGTTGTATACGTATATATAATAAGAGTGATATATATATGTGCGTGATATTGATTCTTCTATGAGTATGTTACTAGATAAGATAAATTGTGATATCTAAATTATTCAAGAGTATGAGAACTAAATCAACAACTGATGGATAGTGATATCTAAACTAACCAAAGTATACGAGAACTAAATCATTTGGTAGAGATTTTTAATGAACATAAAGAACTGGAAAAATGTAGTAACGTAGTGTATGAGCAATATAGGCGGGCACTATAGTTTATTATATGCGAAGAGATGTAAACCAGACTAGTTAGGCGGGTAGCATAACTAGGTGGGTAAGATTAGTACGTTAGGCGTGCACATTATTTGAGGGGGGGGGGGGGGTGAGGATATCAAGTGAGGGTTTTTTGTAAAAACCATTTTAGGTGCCCAGCCACAGGGAGGCCAGGCATAGGAGTTCCCCCATTTGACGCGCTGTAGCTGCTGTGGAGGTTGCAGGACCTTGCTATTAGAAGCTTCCATATTTATTTCAGTTCTGATGCATCCTTAGTTATCTCAGTCAGGCATGTCGCCCATTCTTAGTTGGATAGTATTTTCAGAGACTTGTATTCCCATTTATTTCCAGTGTTGATTTAGACTTTACTCATGGATGACTGTACTTAGATTTTCTCTGGAATGTTATTCCAAACTCAGTTATTTACTTATGTCATTATCTTATTATTGATTGTTATGTGCATGAAAATGATGAATTATATATTTATTTTGATTTATTTATTGTATGTTAATAATTAAGATTAAAATTTTGACATCGGGCTATTAGGATATTAGTAATTAATTTGAATTCCGACCATTATGCTAAGAATGACACCATTAATGATTCCTGTTTAATTTAATAATGGACTGATCACCCAGAATTAGAATAGGCGGGCTGTCACAAATGGTATCAGAGCATCAGGTTTTGCTGTCTTTAGGATCTGTGCGGTTTATTACGATTTTCAGCGTAGCGTTCTTTGATATAAATACCTATTTTTAGGACTGTTGTATTCTTTATTACGCATTTACTTCTGCAGTTATTTTAAGACATATTGAATTGTGGACTGATGGAAAATTATTTCTCGTTTCAGATGCCTCCTCAACGTGCACCACAAGTCACCCCCAGAGGCAGAGCCAGAGCCTCAGCCAACTCCGGTCTAGGGTACCATGTATTCTGTAGAGGTTTCCTTTATAGTTGCACAAGCGGTTAATACAACATTGGATACAGTTGCACAAAAGGCACCACCCCAGGCACAAGTTGTGGCACCAGCTTAGGCGCATGCATTCCCTTATGCTTAGGAGAGAGTTATAAATGCCTTTCAAAAGGCACACCCTCCCAAGTTCCAGGGGAGTTCAGATGTGGTGGTTTCTAGCGAATGGAAGAAATACATCTAGAGGCATTTGAGGATGTACAAGTGCATGCACATTCAGAGATAGATTATATCTACATTTAAGCTAGTTATAGCAGTATTGCAATGGTGGGAGTCTTTACCACCGCGAAAGAGAGAGATAATATACCGATACAGGAGTTCTTGGAGCAATTGGACCGCAAATACTTCCTATCTGCCATCCAGACGGAGATGAGGGGGAAATTATTATTTATCATACAGAAGGGGAAGACAGTGGCTGAGTATGAGGAAGAATTCATGAGGTTAACTAACTTTGTGACAAGAGGATATAATTATTTACAAATGGTCTTATTTGGAGGATTTGACAACATCTGTTGGGTAATCCTTCTTTGAAGTTATATACTGAGGTGTTGAGTGTTGCTCTATTATATTGTCAGGATCACTGCTTCCATGTTAAAGGGAGCAGACGGGCAGGAGAGTCCAGCCAGCTGGGCAGGATTAAGGGTAGCAGTGTCGGTGGGGCACAGTCGACTCAGGGTCAACAAAGGCAGAGTGAGAAGGGTCCCCACCAAGGGGATGCTGCTAAGAGGTTTCGTTTAGGGGATTATCGACAAAAATAGGGTGGATTCAGATAGGTCCAGTCGGGCCAGCAACAATTTCATCAGGTCTAGTCGGGCCAGGGCAGGGGTGGTAATGGACAACAGGGTCGAGGCCAAATGGGCCAGAGGGGAGGTTATTTTACGGGAAGGTGTTTCATTTGTTGCAATACTGGCCACAAGTGATAGGATTTCCCTGATAAGGGCAGGGTTCAGTAATAGCAGGATCCCGCTAGGATCCTTAGAGACCTATTTTCCTCGCTTCCCTCCCAGTACTAGCACCCGTACCAGCCTTACCTGCAGCACCAGTCATTCCAGAAATCCCACCCCAGCATGGGCAGTTACAGTATGGGCGCGTGTATCACGTTCACCAAGCTCCAGCTCCACAGGCTCCCCCCCACTGTTGAGGGTATATTTCTTATCCATAGTACTTTGGGGCGTATTTTATTTGACACTAGCGCTTCACACTCATTCATAGATACTAGACTTGCATGAGCCACAGGGTTTTTATAGATGGCAGATAGTGCAGTTACATGTATAGACTCACCATTGGGTAGTGGGACACTGATTTTATTTATATGCCAAGGTGTGAGTATATATATTGGGAGATTAGTTTTTCCTGTTGATATTCTTATATTAGATATGCCAGATTACAACGCCATTATAGGCATGGATTAGATAGCTGAGTATAGGGCCATGATTGATTGCTATAGTCAGAGTATAGTGTCTGCGATCCCCGACCAGGAGATGTTCTTAGTGGCGATGCCTCATTTTGAGGGAGGATCGTCCACTCATTTGTACTATATAGGGGAGAAAATCTCTCAAGGGGTGGCGATTTCTCGTAATTCGATCCCAGTCATATATGAGTTTGTTGATGTATTTTAGGAGATCCCAGAATTTTATTGTGCCTAATTACCCATCATAAATCTGTTTTTAAATCATCAAAGTTAAGTTTTTTGGATACCAAATTCGTCCATAGTCATTCTACATGCAATCCCTAACCCAACTTTAGAGTTTCTATAACAATTTCATTAGGTTTTCCTCAAAACTTTCAAGGCAAAAACAGTTCTGCACTAAACATGGAGGAAATATTCAATGAACTTAATAATATCAAATCACTTGACTTAAATTTGTTCTTCAGATTTGTTGCCGGTGTTTCAAGGTTGATTCTTCCCTCTATTTGGTCACAATCTCTTCTAAAAATGGTGGTGTGGAGATGGTTTGGCTTAGATTTTCCTTTACCCTCTTTCTAACTTGTCCTAAAAACTTCCGTAGCCCAATCTCTCACTTTTTGGCTGATAATGGCCTTAGCGGCCCTTTTAATAATATCTAAATTATATCTAAAATTTGTGGGTTTTAATCCCCTAATTTTTAAAATTACCAAAATACCCTTCTAGGTTGTCGGTTTGGCCTAAAAGTGCCTCGGGACCCAAACTAATCCCCCGGCTAGTGTTTTCTGACTATTTCGACCCCTCCGGACGCGTTGGCGCACTCAAAATGATCATTCAGTTGATAAAATATAAATTACCTTTTAATTTAATTATATTCATTCCTGACGCGACTGACACGCACGTTCCGACTTAATTTTCCAAATTGTTGTATTTCTGCCTCGCAACAACTTTAATATTTTCAATACTCGTATATTACCATATATACTCAGAAACATTCAACTTTAACATCATAATCAAACACCAACTCACATCTCGCTAGTATTTATATCTGGATTAATTCCCAATTAATTTTTATTTAATTCAATTAATCCCTTAAATAAAAATCAATAAAATTACGGGGTATTACATAAACCACCTAAATAGGTATTGTCAACTATATCTATATTCGTCAAGTTATAATTGTTTGACGCAATTGAATAATATATGGCAAATAATTTATCTCCAACACAACCATCTTCCAAATCAATTGTTCAGGGAAACTCATATTATAGTTACATACACATACAAAATGAAGATGACAACAATAATTGCAAACCTTATCCATGGAGCAGGTTCATTATCACAACGAATAAAAAGATATCGGCACACATTAAATCCCTAGAAAACAGAAGTGTATGGCAAAATGTAAAGATATATATCAAGAGCCACATGTAAAGGATCATTTTATAAGTAACCCTATATGAATTCCATCTTTGCGCCCGCATTTCTCAATTCTATAACCCCCATCATATCGGAATCCTATTTTTGGAGCATAAGAAGAACATTTCTCCTTGTGGGACCTGACCATTGACATGGGGATTTTAGCTTAAGAACAGAGAATAAGGTTAAGATATGAGGAAAACTACAAGCCCATATGAAATGGTATGTCAAATTGAGGCCATAAACTTTCACAACATAATCAACAGATATTGGAAGTAATTTACACGTGCAAGTTCATAACATTAATTGAGAGAAGAGGTATTCGTATTATCTTTAAAATAAATGGAACAAAAGTAAAGTTCTAGATAAACATGTCACCAAACACAGAGACATAGTTATATATATAGTAAAATACGATACAATACGTCACCAAAAAGATAAGTCTAGGAAGGTTGTCTCACAGGCAGCTATACCACAGTCGTAACGGGTTTATTTCATTATGTATTGTTTTTTTCCTTATAATAATTCTCTTTCAATCAAGTCTTCTTATAATAACAGGATTGGAGTGGTATTCATACTCAATCTGAATTTAAAAGGTAACTTTATAAAAGATGAAAATTAGCATATTGTGAAATGTGTTAGATGCAATAAAGATATTTAAAGCACTACATTGCTTGAACTTCCTGTATAGAGGGCACATATTATAAGTATTGGATATCTAAAATTAAAAGTGAATATAAAAATAAAGGGCACATACCTTCCTGAATAGAGGAACCACTCACCGTGGTCATCATTTTGGTAGCCATTGAGAGTGCCATGGACTGAACACCATAAACAGATTGCCTAGCAATCCTCGCAACATGAGGAAGATGATCCCCCCATTGTCTACATTCCGTCCCTGTAGTTTTTCATGGAATATGATATACACATGGAGTATGAACCCAATCGGCGCTATATCAAGATCATATGGCGATTGGATTCTTTGAGATCTTTGAAATCACAAAACTATGCAAAAGCAACGATGGGACAAAAAAATAGTTTAATTATTAGAAATCTTTTAAATAGATTACAACAAACAGTTGTAATCCATGAAATCTATTGAAATCACGAACAACGTCTGAACAATGGCTGAACAAAGGAATGAACCAACCCACCGAAAATCTAATTCTTCAAACTTTATTGCAAATCCAACTTTGCAAACCCCAACGGAAATCTGTCTCTTCAAACCCAACTCGTAATCGATTTCAAAACCCCACTCAAATTAATTTCAAAACCTAACTCAATTTGATTATAGACCAACCCAATTCAATTTCAAATCAATTTTCAAGCCTAACTCAAATTGTTTTCAAAACCTAACTCCATTGATTTCAAACTATATATATATATATATTTCATCCAACACTATCAATGAAATCTAAAAACAAAATGAAAAACGAAGTTGTTTACCTTACGCTCGGCGGTCAGAGGTATGGAGTAGGTCAGCGGTCGGTGGTAATGAAAAACGAAGATGGTTGTTGATGAAGAAAACGAAGATGGTTGTTGAGAGAGAGGGGAAGCGGACCTAGGAGTGAGAGCGGGAGACCAAAAGAAGTGAGATTAGTATTTGTTTTTGGGTATTATATATTTTAGTTAAGTGTGCTCAATTTTGGGACACTTTTAAACAATGCCAAATTTTGACACTGTTTTAAAGTGAGCCAGATTGTCATTAAACCGTATCAAAATTTGGCACAATTTTAAACTATGCCAGATTTTTAATATTAAGGTGTGCCAAATTGCTGATTTTGGTGTAGTGATAGCTCCAGACATCAAGTTGAGGATCTTTATCTTTACCATTTTCCTTGGAGATAAGGAAGTGGTCGGGATATCAGTTATAACAAGTGATTGAGATGAGGAAGAAGTTCCTCCCAGAACAGTGTCTCCTTCTTTAAGAGGAGATTCAGACGCAACAACTGATGAGATAAAATCCTCTAATTCTATGGGGGCTGAAGGAATGTTCTCCGTAGGCTGAGCTACAAAGGAGATAATAGAGCTCTTATACTCCAATAGAACAGAAGCTGACCTAGAATGATCTTCTCCAAATCTTTGTTAAATGGACCAAATGAATTTTAGCTCCTCAAAATTCACCTCTAAGTCAGGGGAACAATCTTTCTTCCTTCTCTCTATAGAAAGGCATAGTATATTAGTCGTTATATCCACAAACATAAAGTATGCATAAATGAAACATAAGTAACATCAGTCGCCGACCTATGCCACGTCCTTCCTGGAGCATCTGGGACCATTGCACCTTACCCCCCCTCAGGAAGAGGGACATGTTGCCAATTCTTTACAATAAGTCCATAATCACAATAATCCTTATTGAAATCAAGCAAGCTAACTACCAAACCCCTATTGTCTTAACACATCTTTAAGTAATAAGTATCATCTCCAGTGGCCCCACTTAAAATAGTACATTAACTCTTTTATTCCTATGTGGGTTCCGTATAGTTCGTTAATACAATTAACCCTATTTACTAACCTCTAACTGTTGGGGTCTACTTTCACGAGGACCACATCAAAGTATTGGCAAAATTCCAAAAATAGGTTGTTGGGAAAAAGTGATCATTCAGCTATAAATATTGTGGACAACCAGTTAACCTCATCTATTGCATACAAATCATATGCCCATACACCATTTCCAATATTACCCATTCTGGAATTTTCCTCCCTTCCTTAAACTCTTATAAAGACCCTTCATCAACAACATAAACCATCCCAACAAATTCAGAAAGAAAAAGATGAAGGTGACAAAAGTCTTAAAGTTGCTATTATAGGGATGGAAAACTCTTAAGCAACAAAGAGAAAATGCAACAGTATAAAAAAAGGGATTCGAGACCCCTGAGGTAAAGAAAATGGAGGGAAACTTAACCTTTTATAGATACAATGAAGGTTCTTAATATTCATGATTTGAAATGATTAATTGAACCAAACGATTGAACATTCGATGGCTTCTCAAATCTCAAGAAAGAAAAAGGACCATTATATCCTCCGGCGGTTCGCCATTTTTCAAGTTATTTACAAAAGTGCCACCACTTTAGCATAATAGTGAAATATTTACAAGTCCAGGAGGTAGGCCGTCGACTTTCAATCTTTTAAGCGCTGAGAAACTTTTTGAAGTAAATACTCCATTCTCTTGATAAATCCTCAAGTATTGATCATTTGAGGCTTTTGTTGTAGGTTTAAATTATTTAACCATGTGGACCAGTAATACAATGACACATGTCAACGTTATCAGGAGGCCTACCACACTAGATCAAACCTGGTCGGCACAAGTACTTGTCGGTTGGCTAGCCAGCAGACCACCTTTAAGAAGTTAAACCGTCAGCCATATGAAAAGCCACACGTGGGATATTCAACAATCACTGTGCACATGCACGTGAAGAGACACCTAGTAGTATGTTGTTATGTAGGGGTATAAACGTTTGAATCTATAAAGGCATTCTACCTCTTGGCTTCCTGCTAACTATAAATACACCGTTTCCCCCCATCTTGGGCGGTCGGGGGGGGGGGGGGGGGGGGGGGGGCAAGCTTTGACGTCATAGTTACACTTTGAACACGTAAAAAATCTCTACTTTTTTTAATTCCATTTAACTGTGGTTATGAGTTTGGTGATTATCATCTAAAATTAATATCCAAATTTAGACATCAACAAGTACCATTTCCAAAGTTTGGTTAGGTTTCCTTCTTATGTATTTTTTAAATTATGTAAACTCCCATAATCACTCAAAATCGCCTTGTAATTAGTGATGAATCAATAATTTTTTATCAGGGGACCAAAGTTTGGAGTGGTGCCGGGAGTTCGGAGTGGGAAGCCTCGAGTCATTTTTTTTAGGATTAATTCGAATTTTATATAAATTATGGCTTTAATTCGAGTTTTATACAAACTTGTTATGTTTTTTTTTCCTAAAAATTAAAACTTTCATTATTTATCCTTCTAAGTTCCTATTTTTACATGTAGCATCCTATTTTTTTTTTTGGAAAGTTAGGAGGAGCCTTCACCCCTCCTCGCCCTACTGTAGATCCGCCTCTGCTTGTAACTGTATTTCTTTCTTTTCGTAGATGATGACACTTGTCACGTAGTTGTTAAAATGAGACCAATAATTAAAAAAAATAAAACAAAATAACTACAAATAAATTTTTGAAAGAGAAACTAAATAATTGTCATCTCAAAAAGATATTGATACACATTGACTTCTAGTTGGTGTAAAGAACCTTTCCCTTTTAACAATCGAAATGAACAAAAACACCCTTCAACGATTTAATTTTACAAATAATCGTAAAATCTTTCAAAATACTATTTGCATTACTAAAGAGTTTTTTATAAAGTTTGTTGAAATTTTTATATTTGTAATTTCATTTCAATTCAATGCAAGGTAATGCAAAATCTGTTTTGAGAATTTCTGTATCAAACATTTAACAAATTCAACAGATGTGTTTACATATTTCAAAGCACTCAAAAGATGATACAAATATCTTCAAATTTTATCACTTTTGGCCGGAATACTATAAACTAAAGACCCCTCAATAAATGAAGTTGGAATTGCATAAAGGTTTTTCTTTTATGTTGTTTTGGGGATTTTCAAACTTGAGTACAAATGGTTGGTTTTCAACAATGAAGATGAGTTAAATCACACTCCGTCTAATTAATGCTATTGGTTACTTTTATAATTCAATGGCAAAGTGAAATGAACTTAAATTAAGAGATCACAGACATTTATAGCAGGAAAAGAAAAACACAAAATTCACATTTAGATTCATAAGATCCACTAATCCAACATCCGGCATGTACCTAGACATAAAAGTACTGATAGACAATATAAACCAAAAAGCAAAAACTAAAAGAGAAAAAAATGTTGAACTGTCCTACATTTCAGTACAAACAATTACAACTTTCCCCACCCGACCATCTCTCACCTCTCTACTCTTCCTTTCCTAAGAGGAAAAAGAGGAGGCAATACACTACTCTTTCCATGGGAACAAATGGGCACATTAATGACAGGCCTTATCCTTATACTAGCTGATCTAGTCCTTTCCAGCCCCTTTTTAACCCTTTTCACTTGCTTCTCTTTGTTCCCCGACCCAGCTTTTTCTTCATCAATGTGACCCACATCACTAACTGCAACTGAGCCTAAAGAAGAAGACGAGGAAGAGGAGGAAGAAGAAGAAGAAGAAGAGGGTGACAAAGTAGACCCTCGTTGTTTCTTCAACCTCAATAATTCTTTCCATAAAACGGTACATGTAGGTGGCCTAGGAGAAGGGTCATCATCAACAAACCAACCCACTTTATTCTCCTCCTTGTTGGCCTCTCTTCGTTTTTCGGTTTCCTCAGTGCCTTGTGGTTTAAGGTTTATCTTTTCGAGTTTTTCACAATGTTGTGTTTGCCAAAAGGGAAGCAGTTTACCTTCGAAAAACAGCTCATCGGCGCTTAGCATGTTTTGAGTTGTCAAACTTTCGGTTGATAAAAACTCGAAATCTGGATTACGCGATTTATCTTTCTCGGTTTTGTTGGGATGGGTGTTTGGAGTGATGGAAATGAAATTCCTTTCGTCTAGGAAATCGGAGGAGAAAGAAATCCTGGGGCTGGAGGTTGGCTCGAGGGAGACCATATTGGATATGTGTTTGGGAGGAGTTGATGATGGATGTGGTGTTTTAAAAATAAGCACGACTGCTTGTGTGTTTTATAGAGGGTGGGAGATGATGCTTAACTAGTGTTTTGGGGCACTTTTAATCGCTTGATTAGTGATGGTTAGTAAATGTTTGGGCGGTGAGAATATTAAAAGCTAGTGGTCCGCTGAAGCCGAAACAAAGTGAGCTAATAAGGCTGTGTTTTGAATGTGGGAACACGACACATACAATTGGGATCTAAAGACAAAATATTTTTGTAACTTTGGGTTGTCATGTAAATTTCTTGTACTATATTGCTTATAGGTCATGATAATATCTATTCTAAGGACATGCATTTAAAAATTAAAAACAATAAGAATAAAGTTTAGACATACATTCAATACCTTACAAATATTCATGTTGAGCTATCCTATTTACTATTTTGATGTTAAAAACATTGTTTTAGGACACATTTTAGCATTTTTCTTGTATATAGGATGTCAATTCTTTGTGTTATTTTGCATTCGTGTCACATTGCATTAATAATAAATATTAATCATACCTATTTAATTAAAGATAAATTAATAAAAATGTAATGTATTTTTTCAAAACTTTTATTTTTAGATTTTTTTTTATTAAAATGACAATATACTTCTTTTAACATTATATTTTTTTTAGGAATATTGAGTAATTGGAGTGACTAATAATGCATATTATTATGATTATGTTCTCGATCTTTATTCTTAAACATATAAATAATTACAAAACATTAATATTTATGGGAATATCAGACCAAGAAAGCTCATGATTTACTCAAAATGTCATGTTTCAAAAAGTACACTCTCTTTTAGGTAAAAAAAATATATTCCCCAAAATATAAAATTAGGAATAATACATTACACTTTTTATCAATTACCTTTTAATTAATTATGTTAAATGACTTGATACTTGATTAATCTATGTATCAATTGTGTTGTGTTCGGATCAACATTAATAATTCATAAACTAGATTTTTTTATCAATTCTAGAACCTAATGACTAGCACTAATCGTACCACTTTGAGACCGGTCATGAACTAAAGTTTAATTAATTTTGTAACGACAAAATAATAAATTGTCATGTAATTTTCCAAGAATTATATACAATATCACATCAAGACATAAAACATTCAATATATTCACAATAAACATCTCATTTGTCTTAAATTAATAGTCGTGCTATTCTTTTTAGTCCGTACTGACTTAATAGCAGTGTTTCTAAAAGTATCATATTAAACTTGATGACATTTCAAAGTTACCCATTCAAACAATATCCATAAGATAACAACTATCCAAGTGCATGTCTTGCATTTAAAGGTATTTATAATTTTTAGGAGTATAAATTTACAAAGTGAAAATTTATCTATAAATGTTTGAATTTCAAATGGGTGACTATTAATTTGGCACTAAAGGAGTATTATTTAAACGTGTATGTGTCTTTTGTCAAGGTCAAGAACGTGACATTTATTGTTATAATGTAATCATTTTGGAGTATCGTTATTTAAACAAAAATGATTCATGTATTGTTATAATGTAATCAGTTTGGTTAAAATATAATTTATAGGCTTATTAAAAATGTGAAGGACTTTGAAATTTTAGGTGTAAATGGTAAATAACACAATGAATGTTCTTGGATAATTTTTAATGTTATTCAAATGTACGTAGATTTTGAAAGTTGGATTCAATTAGGTTATAAAGTATACATACGTAGGTTTTGAAAGTTGGATTCAATTAGGTTATAAAGTATAAAACTAATTTGGTATGTATATGCGACTTAGGTATTTAACAATATAGTGTTATGCGCATGAGGAAATACATTATTATTAACCCGTACTTGTTAGGACTTAGTCTTTTTATTATTATAAATTTATGTTGTTAGTTAGGTTGTATTGGAAGGATAGCTTCGCGCGCCATGTATTAGACATCATATATGTTGAGAAGAACATCATCAAACATTTTGTGAGCACATATCTAAGTGAAAGTCATTCGAATAATGGAGAAAATGCACGGTATAGTTTTAAAGTGTTAAAAATTAAATCGCAATTATGATTGAAATAAGACAGTATCGGGAGGAATATAACTTCCTCTGGGGGCATATACTTTGACGAGAGAAGATAGAAAGGTTTTTTTTAGACACAATGTATAATTTGAAAATTTCTTATAATTTATTTTTATTAAATTTGCAAAGGGTTGTAATATATGCTACACATGATATACAAAAGTGGAAGTCTCGTGATTGACATGCGATCATGCAACTGGTCCCCTTGTTGTTTAAGCACTGGATATCTAAGCATAAGGATTTGCGGAGAGCCATTATGCAGATCAACCTTTACTTCACACTTTTGTGCGCAAAAGTAGTCAACCGAAAGCACATCGTGGTTGCAAAAGCAACTATAACTGAAGCAACTTGTGTATTGGATATGTACTTTCTCCCGATATTCTTTCACATTAGTATTCACTTGCCGGTGCACTTATGCGATGAAGCGTTTCTTTTCAGCCTAGTAAGATATTAATGGATGTCCCCGTTTGAAAGGTATACTTGCTATTATAAGTTTATAATAGTTTAATTTACTTTAATCAATTTAATATACGGGTTGATGAGTTTTAATAACTTTAATATATATGTTAATAAAAGTTTTCAAAGAGTGTTAAGAATATGGGATATACTGAAGGGTCCATCACAGAGGAATACATTATTATAAAGGCGTCCATGTTAGCTAGGGAATATATGTCTGAACCTAATATTGTACATAATGGAGATGAGTTCATTGATGAAGGTCATCAAGTTATGGGCAAATGATTTTAACTGATAAATTTACAATACGAGCAAGTGACTCGTTATATGTTTGGAACCCATGAAGACGTGGACGAACGAAGGGAGTAATAAGTTTGTGTTATAATTTTACTTTCTGTTATTATCAAATATACTTGATTACCTCCTTGATAATTTCAATTTAATGTAGAAAATATAGTGCGTTTGGGCATAACAAAAAAAGTAAGAACGATTTCACATTTAGATAGTGAACTTTGGATATCACAAGAGGTAGTTATTATGTTAAATGCCCCTTATTAAATGATAAATAATTGCAAGATTTATAAATTATCTAATTATCTTATGTATTTCATAATTTCAGTTATTGAAGTTGGGCAATGCCACGCCAAGGCCTTTTTCATCTTACCAATGGACCCAATTCCATGGCACGCGAGTTTTAGAAGTATCTGATGGATGATTATGTATTCTCGTCAAGGTCGTATGAGTAAAATACTTCGTGGCAGAACAACGATATTTTATATAAATCTCTTATGTATTTATAGAGAGTACAAAAGATGAAAACCTTATTGAAGTAGAAATAACTTACTATGGTGTAATTGAAAACGCTTTTGAATCAAACCATATATAAAATTCAAAGAGGTTGTGTTTTATTGTGATTGAGTAAGAGTTGAGGAAAAAAATACTTGTAAAGTCGATTTGCCTACCAATTTGGATAATGATCAAGGAGCATATGAATGATGAGAAGATGAGAAGTTTGTTTGTTTATTTAAAAAGCTGAAAAAAGTCTTTTACTCAGAGTATATCAACGACGAACTGTGGTTAGACGTCTTATATGCGCTAAAATGTCTCACCCATCATATGGATGACGTGACATATACCAAGCTTAAATAAATTTCTAGATACTTTATATGATTAGATTTATTTGGGTTGTAAAATGTAATCTCGATATAGTTTGATAATTTTTATTAGGCAGAGGGTGAGATTTTCAATTTCTAATGTATAATAAGTAGTTTGTTAAATGTAATATGGATCTCAAACTCTAACTAATTGTTAAATCTGATGTGAGTTGTTACAATGAAATTTCAAAACTAAAGGCTTAAGATTTAAAATAGGGCATTATGGGTTCAAAACATAATTTAATAATAAAACTACATGTAAAGAGGCACAATCGCATCACATAATACTAGACAAACTTGTAAAAATTACCAGCGTTGTCGTGTGAGTCACATGGTGAGGAATTAATATAAAATTAAAAAATCCAAGGCTTCAGCTTGAAAATAGGTCATTGGGGGTGAAAACCTAATTTGATAACAAAACTGCCAAAAAAGAGGCACAATCATTTCACATGACACTAAAATAACTTGTAGAAATAACCAATGTAGTGGTGTATCTCACGAGGTGAGAATTTGGTAAAAATTCAAAAATCTAAGGCTTAACTTGAAAACAGGGCGTTTGGGGTGAAAACATAATTTAATAAAAAACTAGTCGAAAAGATATACGCTGCTCACGTCACATGGCACTACACTAACTTATAGAAACAATCGGTGCAACTGTGTAACTCAGGGGTGAGAATTTGATAGAAAATTCAAAAATCAAAGACTTAAGCTTGAAAATGGGGTGTTAGGGGGTGAAAACATAATTAATAATAAAACTGCCCAAAAAGAGACATGCTCACGTCACATGACAGTAAACTAAATTGTGGAAATAACCCGAATCAGTTGGAATAGTTTTGTATAGTTTAAATTCTTATATTGCGATTGAGTATTTATATTTAGTTTATGTTATATATTATGCTATTGAATCTTATTTTTTATATAGACCATATCCACGGTTGGCCATTGGACCCCAAAACAAAGCTCGGGGGAGGGGGGGGGGGGGGATAAGGGATCGTCGAACGAAAAACCCATTAAATTTGACAAGACTAGGAGCCCCATTGGATACAAGATTTCATAATGAGGTAGAGAGAATTAATGAAATTAATAATTGACCTCGTGTACGATAATTGGAGGAACATGAAAGACGAGTTAAAGATAGCCATTGGGGGGAATATAATATTTAAATCTCAATATTTATATCAAGGTTATTATATGTTTATTGAATGTTAATTTACTAACTTTCTTATATTACATGTTTGTTGGAAAACAATAATTAAACTTGCCCCCGAAATTATGGGACTATATATTGGTCATTATAGGTGAGCAGTGGAAGACATGGAAGAAGAATATGTGCACCCGCTGTTTTAGGATGAACTGAGAGTCCGTCCTACGATGGAGGGACATCTTCCTAGAGAAGAAGTAGATCAAGTTGGCCAACAGGCAGAGGTTTATAGATTTTGAGGCGTCTGAGAGCTATTTATCCACCCATGAGTCGGCAAGGACTAACCGGTTAAAGAAAGTGGAAGTACACTACTCCGGGAAAACATCTTAGATAAGTAAATTGCTATAATTTGATTACATTTTATTGAATGATGAAATCAAATTTTTATTATTAATTTAATCGATGTAGGATTCTGGGAGTGACTCAGGGGAAAGCCACATAGGATCAACTCATATGTTAAGGTTTGACCGAAGAAGGGTGAGGCTACTAATCTGTAGGTCTCTAAGATATTAGTAAGTTATAATTGAAATTATATTGTCAATTTTTGTAATTTATTAATATTCATTTTCAAGGTTTATAATGTGTTTTTGTGCTATTTTAGGAGAGTTTAAAGAGGACTTACATCAACCAGAGTGATTCTGATAAGGCCTCTCTAAGTATGGATGCATTAAGCCAAGTGCTGAACCAAGACAAAAAAGGTCGTACTTGGGGTGTCATCTTTCAAACAGGAAAGTCGAAGCTGATGGGACTTGCTTGCAATAATAGTGGGTTACATGGACAAAAAGGACTCGAAGTGTTAAAATATCCAAAAAAATAATGAATCATATATTCAAATGGGACAAATGGGCATCCAATGATAAAGGGAAGGGGAAGGTGCAAGGGCAAATTTTTGAAAGAGTCAATTTGTAGTATTTTGACTTTAGTCCATATTTGAAAAAAAATCGTTTGGGTCATAGGTTAGGACGTAAGTGTATTGATCTTTTAAGCCTATGACATAGTTTTTTTGAAGACATAACGACCAAGTTAGAAGATCTTCATCACTGTGCCACGTATCAAACTTGTTTCTGACTTCACATTTCGAGGAACTCTCGGGTATGGATGCATAAATATTTTGATCATTGGAGATTTTATTTTGTGGTGTACGGTTTTTATAAAAGTATTTTTAAAATTTTGTAATACTATTTTTTCTCATTTTCATATTTTTTTGAATAAAATACTTTTTCATGATACTTCGTTAGAATAAGATATAATATATCGCTTGAACGAGATATGGTACCTCGATAAAATAGGTTCCAACGAATTTTAAATGAAACAACTTTGGCCTTTGCTAGAATCTCATTTGGTATCTTGTTGGATACGTGTTCAAACCAGATCATATATTTTATTCGAACTAGATTCAAAGTCATTTTAACGAGCATGCAAATCTTTGATAATTTCAAGAGTTTTCAAATTTGTCTTTATCCTTATCTCGATTCTGGAAAAACCACCTTTAGATAGGATTGTGGAGAGGTAGTTTTATTTAAGATAAAAACTTACCATAAAGCTATCATGTTTTCCCCAAACCTTAATTTACACCTAAATAGTTTTAAATCCAAGATTTATCTTATTATGCTTTGAGATTTAGTTTGTGGATACCTTTGGTTTATTTTTGCTTCATCTTGATAGAAAAATTATTTTTTTGCAGTGGATTTGCTCCTGATCTGTTTACATACGATGGACTCCATATTATGTGACAATTGCTAAGCAATTAAGTGGATACTCGGGCATTTGTGGACTCATACATTATGGAAGTTATATGGGTGGACTCCCACATGCCGTTGTGGAGGAGAGGTTGAAGATTGAAGATGCGTGAAGACTTATAGAGGCATTTTTTTGTCAATTTATAAAATACTGCAAATGCACGAGCTATTATAGAAAAATGAGTATAAGTATGGGTTGAGCACACAGAATTTTATCAATTTTATCTTTTAAAAGAATTATAACTGTCCAACTAGATTAAATGGAGTATAGAATAATTATGAACTAAACTAAATAAAAGCAACTGTCAATAATGAGAGCAACACACGAGAGTTTAAATAATACGAAAGAATTAGGATTCGGGATCCACTTATCACGTAACGAATATTGACACTAATTTAACGTGGTCATTCTCTTTTTATAATTCATATTAAACCGACACTTGTCGTATTTAATTCAAAAAATATGATGGTTGTGTTCAAAATATTTTTAACGTCTCTAATAAAGGGTTAAATTTTTTATTTCCTTAAAAAATACAAGTTCTAAAATTTGTAAATATATGTAAGCATGGACTATTAAAACAATCAAAGTACAAGCATAATCAATAAAAATTAATATCTTTAAATCTTAAAACTTGATTTGAAAAAATAATTTTGAAGGTTTTAAAACACACTCTTGTGTCATTTTAAAACGAATACCGAATTTTTGTTGCAATTAAAACAAATCGAGAATAAAAAATAATTAAATTAACATGACAAATATTCGCAAACTATGATAAACCTCACCCTAATCCTAATAGATAAATTAAGTTACCATAATGAAAGAAAAATTACAAGAATGAGTAGAATTTTCATTAATAAATCAAAACTTGCAATAAGTTCTATCACAATAATATTAAAGCTTCTAAAAAATAATAAGAACTTGGCC
This sequence comes from Sambucus nigra, assembly GCA_949130495.1. Taxonomy (NCBI): domain Eukaryota; kingdom Viridiplantae; phylum Streptophyta; class Magnoliopsida; order Dipsacales; family Adoxaceae; genus Sambucus; species Sambucus nigra. Next base: position 605,952,743 of record OX422209.1, read on the forward strand.
CTAATATTGAATACTATTACTCAAAATTGCTCCCCGAAATCGTGTGTGAAATTGTGTGCCCAAGGGTCCTTTTTATAGGGCGAGGGGTGAGGTGTTTTAGTTATGATGGAACTTTCTTTGATTGGACGACCGGGCTAGAACCGATCACTCCTCCTCTTTAGTCTTTAGATCGAAATAAGGGACTGAATTTTCCTCCACTCGAGGACTTTTATATATGCACGTCGAGTTTCTTCTAAATCAAAAAATAAAATTTTTCATAAAAATAATGTTTTTGAACAACCGTAAAAATTAGCTTTTTCACTCTTTTCTCGAGTTGATTGTCAATTCGCACCAAATTCCATCATTACCTGCAAAATTTTTACTAGGTAATTTTTTTTACAAATTAGCACAAGAAAATTATAAAATTATCGAAGTGCCTATTTTTTACTTCAAATTATCATTTTAAATCAAAATTCAATCATTCTTGAATTTTTTTCCCTTTGATAATAATATGGTCGTAAGAACATGTTATATAAAATAAAATGGGAGTAACAAAGTATAAATTTGAGTATAAAATATACAAAATAATGCATTCATCAAATATTCTCAAACCTAAACTTTGCAAGTCCTCGAGCAAAATTAAAATTTTAAATTCTAACTCACTTTCGTAAGATTCACGATTGCACTATATGCAACAATTCATATACTAAGAGAAGGAAATGTTCCAGCTGAGTGGAGGAAAAGAACCATAATACCGTTGTATAAAAATAAAGGGGATATACAAAACTGCGATAATTATAGATTAATCAAACTGATAAGTCACACAATGAAATTATGAGAAAAGGTTATAAAACAAAGATTAAGAAATGAGTCAACTATTTTGGACAATCAATTTGGATTTATGCCAGGAAAATTAACCACGGAACCTATTTACTTATTAAGACAGTTAATAGAGAAATGTATAAGTAAGAATACAAATTTATATATGGTCCTTATAGATCTAAAAAAGGCTTATAATAGGGTACCTAGGGATATAATTTGGTAGGCTTTAAGGAGGAAAAGAATTCCTATGAGTTATATTAAAGTTATTGAAGATATGTATGATAACACAAAGACTAGAGTAAGGACTATATATGGAGAAACTAATGACTTTATGATTAAAGTGGATTTACATCAAGGATTGTCTTTAAGTCCTTACTTATTTGTCGTAGTTTTGAATGAGATTACTAAGGGCATACAAGAATATATCCCATGGTGTACGTTATTTGCGGATGATATAGTTTTAGTAGACACTTTAAAGGAAAGCTTAGCGATGAGATTATATATGTGGAGAAAAGCCTTAGAATTTAAGGGTCTAAGAATCAGTAGAAATAAAACGTAATTTATGGAATGTAAATTTAATAATGAGGTGTCGAGTAACAAAATGTTAAATATTGAAGAAAAAGTGACAAACCAAACTAATAAATTTCGTTATCTAGGTTCAATGTTACAAAGTAATGGGGATATTGATGAGGATGTTACTAGTAGAATATCAACTGATTGGATGAAATGGAGACATGCGAGTGGGATGTTATGTTATAAGAGGATAACTAATAAATTAAAAGAATTTTTTTATAAAAGAGTTGTTAGGCCAACGACCCTGTATGGAGTGGAGTGTTGGGCATTAAAGACAAAACATGAATAAAGTCTCCATGTTAGTGAGATGAAGATGCTCCGGTGGATAATAGAAAATACCAGAAAGGACAAAATTTAAAATCAATACGTGAAAGAAAAGTTAAAAGTAGCTCCCATTAGTGACAAATTAAGAGAAAGTAGACTTAGGTGGTACGGTCATGTGTTGCGTGGACCAGTTGATGCCCCCATAACAAGAGGAAGATTGTTGGAAATAAAGGGTAAAAGAAAAAGTGATCGCCCTAATCTATCGTGGGAGAAAATTATTATGAGAGACCTTAAGGAATTAAACTTGAATGATAATATTGCATATAATAGATTAGAATAGAAAAGGAGAATCCATGTAGACGACCCCAAATAATGAAATTAAGGCAGGGTTCAACAAGCCGTTAAACCCATAGGTTACCCTAGTGGACGAGTTTTGTATCGTAAGGGTTCGCAATGAATATACCCACAAAATTCAAAAACTTGACTCAATAAAAATGTAAATTTAGATGATCAAATTTCACATATACACAGTCAAAGATGATTTTTTAATAGTGGATGAATATGATCTCATGAATGGAAAATCGATTACTATTGAAAACACTGAATCACACCGTAGATCCTATTCACCGTCTCTCCATACTTTAACCAAATTCCATTCAGATCGATTAGGAATTTATTTGGTTATATTATAGGATCGAATTTTGGCTATAAATAATGGCTTTTGGAGTTCAAAATTTTTGAGAATATAGAGTTTTTTTTATATGTTAGCTTTTAGTCACTTTTTTTAACCTCCGTTTTCCTTTCTTTTTTCTTTTTATAAACATACCCTTTTTTTTCTTTTTTTTCATTCCTTTTTCTTCTATTCCTCGTTTTTTTCTTTTCTTTTCACACATTATTCTTGCAACCTCCCTTTTTTGGCATTTTTCTATCGTAAGTTTACTCCAGTATTAAAAAAAAAATTAATACGACTTTGTTTTATAGACTTTAAACTCCCAGTTGAAGCCTGGTAGCATAATGGGTTTTCAACAAAAAGGCTTATTTTCTTTCTGCCTCAAATGGGTTTGCAACTGAATAATGTAGAAAGGTCGATTTAGGCCTAATTTTTGTGCTTTCAAATGATGGCCTAATCTCATTTCTCAAGTTTCGTTATGTTGATTTATATCTAAAGACAACGTATCAAGACTTCTAGTGCTTAAGATTCATATTTTGACTTTTTATTTTCAGTAATTGAATAAAACAAATAATTTGAGATCATCAATGATTCTATCACTGAAGGAAAGGTTGAGTTATTTTAACTCAAATTGATTTAAATATCTCAAAGTTGGTGAATGGCATAATATTTCACCGATTAAAATCTTTACATTTATTCGTTAAGCCTATTAACTTTTACCACAATATTCATTTTCAATCATATTATAAGGCTAATGTGTAAACAAATTTATAAGTTGAGAGATCCATGAACTAATTTTATATTAAGAAAACATTTGAAACTCAATTATATTGAAGGTATTTTTGGATTTTAAAAAATATTTAATTTTTTAAAATGTTTTTTCATTTAAAAAAAACATTTTTCCCGTAAACCTAAATTTTATATTGTCCTCAATGTATGCTTAAATAATTATGAAAAATCAAATAAAGTACAGAAGTAAAATGATGATATTACTTGTGAATTTTCACTTGTGTTACCAACTTCCCACCGATATCACATTCCTTTCATCATAAATCAAAATTCTGAACGATTGGGAATTAACCCAATCAACAAACTATACACATGGAGGCACATAATGAATGCATTGAGTGAAATTATGGAGATGCGTTGTCACATTATAGCATAAATGGTCAAACTTAAAGAGACTGTCATAATGAAATTCCGAATGATACGTTAAAACTAGGTTTCCATCAAACTCAAGAATGAATAAATTAGGCTATAAATTGAACGATACTCTAGTCATGTCCTCGATCTCATTCAAATACTCAAATGACACGGGTGGACGTGGTGGAGAAGGACAATATGGTATGACAAAGCATGTGTCACTAGGTGGAAATGCTCGAATGATTTTCTCCACCAGCTCATCACTGATAGACAAAACCTCATATGTCAATATACTCTCGAAAGGATCGGGTTCACGTTCACAGAAGATGAATTGATATATCCCATCGTCTAAGTTGTTCTCATCTAAGTGAAAAAATGAGTCCAATAATGATTGGACTTCAACAGTGAGATCCTCATTAATCGAGCAAAATTCTCTTTCTGAAAATCTTTAAGACTCATATCTAGAGACAAATCAGGTGGACATGCACATAGATCAATTGTATTATTATCCCGTGGGGTGACATAAAAAACTTCCTAAACATATTTGACATTGTTTTCTCCCTCATCAGATGAAGGATTCTCTAAATTTAACACATTCAAACTCATGGTCATGCTTCCAAATGATAGGTTCAGTTGCCCACTATGACATGGAATGACAACAACAAAAGTGGCCAAAAAGGGACCGAGGATGATCAGGATTTGTGTGGATAAGTTTAGTACGTATTGCATGTCTAAGATCAGAAAGTCTATCAAAAAGACAAACTCACTCACTTTAATCCATAGATCCTCTACAACAACTCTATGCACCTTAATGGAACGATCGACTACGGATAAGGTCATGTTAGTGGGTTTTACTCCCCTAAACCTAGTTTCTCATACACGGTGTACAACATAAGGTTTTCGCTTGCACCTAAGTTTAAGAGAGTTTTCTCAAAGTGATGTTTCCCTATCTTAATAGAGATCGTCGACATCCCATGATCCTTTTACTTAATGGGAGTTCTATAGAAAATGATCGAGCTAGCTTGCTCGACGAGAAAACATTTTTTAGGAACGCTGATGTTTCTCTTGAAGGTAAAAAGGTCCTTAAAAAATTATAACACCCCGTCTCGAATTTATGGGTTGCCCATAGTCAACCCGGTATGAACCGAGTGTTAGGTGTGAAGTACAATGAAATAACCTATATAATGTTGCTAGTCCAGTTTTATTTTAATTAATGTTTCACTTGTTTAGAATGCGATTCTAATTTCAAATTAAACTATGTGAGGGACCCATGGAGAGTAACCCGAAGTCCAAGCATACAGATCTACTAACGTAATGTAAAAGAGAGTATTTATCTATGTAATGCTCTCAAAATAGAAATCACATCCAACCTACCATAACAAAGCGAGGAAGTGAGCCAAATGCTCAATGAAAAATATACAAATGCAGTATATAATCGAACGACAGAAAGAAGACTCTAACATGTCGTTCGTATCAAAGCAAAATTGGTCTTCTCCTTCTCCACAGGGAATCAGTCTTGCTTCCATCGCCTTAGCCTTTGTTATGCATCGTCTTCCCTTCCTACATGCACAAGCAACTACCTTGTATACATATGTAAACATACATATACATATACTTGATGCACGAAACAGTTTACTAATGAAAAACCTTATTTATCCAGATTAAATCACCTGTATCTTGTAAAATATTTTTTTTTTTTTACTTTGTCATTTCTCATTTTATTTAACACACACAGTTAAATATTTGAAACAACTACACTAGGTTTGATCGAAAGCCATTTCTTTACCTAAATTACTCTTTTCATTTTAAATAATCCACGTTAATATTTTCATTAAAAATTCAACACACATGAACACTGTGTTAGAATATACTTATTTAGCCTTTGAAAACTTTTTACAACACATTCTTGTGTTAATTATGGGTTTAACCACTTAGGCTTCTTAGCCACCCATATATCCACTTACTTTATCGTTCCTTTACCTTACGGACATTAATCGATCTACACATTTACTTATCCATTTCACCTTTACCGGAACATGTATTAATTCATTCAAGTTAGTTTGTCTTAACATATTTTTACCATACAACCCAATTCTTTACATGTTTCTTATTACTTTATCTTTTATCCAAATCTTTCAATAACCATATACTTCAACGGGATCCATATTGTAGGCTATATGCACCATATGCTTTGGACAGTTATTCTGGGTCTTTCACCCCAAGGCTCGAGGCCCTCCTTAATCAACCCGGTGTCATCTGAGTTCCTTTTAATGTGTTTTAATATTTTACAAATGTTCGCATTATTCCATTTTCTCTTTTACCCAGTTGAAGCCAAAATAAGGGGTTACACCCCAACTTATGTTATACTTTGAAATTATCAATTCATATCCTTTACATTTTAACCTCGGTTTTATTAAAAAAAAAAACATATTCATTTAGAATTATCATCATGTGTAACACCTTTTCCAACATTTTTATTTCATAAAAATATTTCACTTTACGTAAAATTATCATTTTATCCATTTATTTCCATCTAACCTTTTACTCCATTTTTACAAGTGTTAATTTTCCCAAAATACTATTAAGTTTTTGACACGTTAACACATTTTTAACCTTGAAGTAATATTCTTCTTAATTGGAAACATCATCATTTCCTTATTTACTTTTTGATTTCATACTTGTTAATCTTTTAAAACATTATTGAGTTATACACACAACCTTTCCAATGTTTAACCATTAACACTTATTCAACACCTTTACTAATCAATTTTTCATATTATATATTTCTTTACTTTCTTCATACAAGAAATCTAATTACACTTGAAGACTAATTTTGTAAGAGAATATCATTTCCTTTATATCAATACATGTAGTTTTACGCCTTTATATTCATCACACTTTTAACCCCCTTTTCACATACTTTGAAGACTAGAATTTCTACTTCTCTTATTTCTTATTTAAACCCATCAAAACTCCTTTAAAATTCTTTATACATTTATTATCAAAATACTACAAGTTTATATACATGAGAATATGGATTTTAAATCCTAAAATTATACTAATAGGTTAAACATATATTTTCCTATAGAAATTCATCATACTTGAAACAATATACTTTTAAGTAATTAAAGACATTTATTTTCTGCAACTCAACAAATGTAAATTTTTATAAACTTTACATTTTTGCAAGAAACTCTTAACATTATTTCACCAATGTTTAGCAATATAAATTATTATTTTCAAACATTTTATTTCATAAAATGTTTAACATCAATATTTCTAGAAAGTACACCATTTTCATACATTACCAACTTTTAATATTTCAATACTTTGAAAATTTATTCATTCTTTATTTCCAACAAAATAACATTTATCAACATTTTTATTTCATAAAAATATTTGTTATTTACTTCACATAACTTTCATTATTTAGTCAAATGCACCCTATATAATGCAAATAGATTCTTAAACACTAAATATAGATTTTTCCACCCCAAACGACCCCAAATGGTGGTAAGAATGTTGGTGTAGGAGGAGCAACTCCCACCTAATTAGGTGGCATCAAGGGGTTGCCAAATGCATCCTCCAAAATGCTCTATTCAAGCTTCCAAGCCAAAAACCCCTTCAACTCCATGAAAAGCTTTCATCATCTTCTCTAAAAATCTCCCAACACTTGTTCAAAATTCATAGTTCTACTTAAACAATGGTGGAAATGGGTGTATTAGGCTTAAATATGGTGGAAAACTACAAGAATGGGGTGGTTTATGATGGTAGAATAGTGAAGGAATGGTGTGGAGAAGCCCTTCCATGATGGAAGACCACCTCTCTCACCCTCTCATCTTCTCTTAAATTCAAATGCCCCAAATAAACGAAACAACCTCTTAAAACCTTCCCAATCATAAAATTCCTATTTTTCCCAATCTGTGCTAATCTAAGCTCGACAGCTCACCAAATTAACGGCTAGAATTGTGACAGCGCATAAGGGCAATCATATTCAAACATTTTTAAGGCACACCATTTGAACGACATGAACCTCATTAAAATGACATGTCAATCTTGTTCGATGATTGGCTTCGTGTGACCTTCGCGCGACCTGGGACTGTAATGCAGTGAACTCTCGTTCGAAGGTCTTCTGAACCCTGTTTCACGCAATCTCGATTCTCGATTTTAATAACCCCTTATGTTGTTTAAACGACCCCCCTTTTCCCATTCTTTTATTTCCTTCAATTTTGACCCATAATTTTCTAATAATTTTCTCTAATCCTCACTCCATCACAATTTATACAAATGTAATTGAATTATTAGGACAATGTATTTGAAAAATTAGAATAGGACGGTACTTGTTGAATAACATCAAGTAGTGGGATATTGATTTGTACTTGCTTAAATACTTCCAACATCTTGTCAACTTGTGCTTTTTTCTTTTGGGGTACCAAAAGTTGGGAAAACGGTTCTTTTAGGACATAAGTCTCTATAAATGGTTCGGAAGAAGAGGGTAAGAAGGAAGTTGGATCCACGAGTTGATCTTTTTTGTCCTTACGTTTCCCGAATTCACTATCGGTGGGTGGTGAAATATTTTTCTCTACTTCCTTGTCGAACCTAAACATGATGAATGATTTTGCATGCTCTAGGATGTGTGATGAACCGATGTTTTCTTGAACTATATATTTACCTGTAGGCATGTTCTCTTTAGGGTTATGCTCGGGTTGACTTGGGAATGTTACTTTATTTCTCTTACTCAATGCGTTCGCTAGTTGGCTCCCTTGAATATTGAGGTTGGCTATGAATTGAATGTTCGTGTGCAAGCCTATTGGGTGGATTAGAGGACACTTTAAGTCAATTATTGGTATTGGAGGGTACTTTGAGTAAGAAAATTCACATTGTCCTCTAAAGTTTGGATCTTTTGGGATGAAGGATACTATTTTTCGAGGGCATGCTTTTGGAAACCTGGGGTGGGTTCCCTCAAGACTGACCCACACCTCCTTGGTACTGAACTTTAGACCATGAAATATTGGGATGGTCTTGCCACCCCGGATCAGACACATTGGATTATGAGGCGTACTTTGGTATAGGGCATTTTCTTACTCATCTAAAACCTTATTAACCGGAAGAGTGGGCTAAATTTTGACCAAATGATCGAATGCATCACAACAAAGATACATAAGGGTGACTATGTGTTGGATGGTTGTATGTGGGGCATGGGTTCCCAATTTACTCTTATTTAAAGTTTCTAAACGTCGGCCTAATGTGGACACTTTCACATTTAATTCATAACTTTGTTCGACTTCGTGAGCAAAGACTTGATAAGCCCTAAATGTACCTCCTCAGCTTAGAGACATCAACCTCGGCCATAGAGATGGCCGATGTTAGAGGGACCTTGGATCATCAACTAGCAGTCTCGTCCTAGGCAAGGTCGGCCACGACCGACGTTGCTAGCTACCTCGGAAGGTGAGGTCACCATGATCCAGGGGCGGTTATCCACCTGGTCTTCCAAGGATTGCAACCTCGACTCGGAAGATGAAGAGGTTGCCATCCCATCATCAACATCAATCTCGGCTAGGGATCGACATACGTTCCTGCTTTGCCACCACTACCTCGGCCCATGCCGACATAATATCTCAACATGTCTTACTTCGGCTATCCCACTGAACCAAGGTCACCACCTCGTCCTCTTCCAGGCCGAGGTTGGGACCATTCACGGATGGCCGAGTTCTTATCAGCATATGCTCTGTTGGGAACACGTGTACGCAATCAGTTATAACTGAATCATTCCCCTCATGTGAGGGAATATTGAGGTCATCATTATCTACATGATATCATCCAGGTGTCATTCTCATACTGGATGGATCCTCATACACATGCTCATTGCATGCTTGGGGGGTACATTACACCCCCCAGGCACTATATATAGAGGTCATCCTCTACCTTGTAAAGGATCCAAAATTAGTAACCCTAGATGAAACTCTGTCTAAAGATACAGTAGAGAGAGAAAGCTTGAGAGGTTTGTATTAATGGACATTAGTGCCCTCATACAGTGATATTAACCACACACCTTCACAGTGGACGTAGGCCTGATTGGCTGAACCACTTATATTTCGGTGTTAATCCTCTTCTCCTCACCTCCTTATACTATATACCTTTATACTGCCATTGTTAACACTGAATTGAGATTACAAACACCTTGAAGGGTGGTGCTATTTTCAGCATCATCATTTTGGCGCCGTCTGTGGGATGTCTCTTCCTCTTTATTCACTTAAACTCACTGGAGACTCTAGTGGTGAACTAGGCCTCCCCCTTTGCGCGGAGCTGTTTAACCATTGAAAGAGGTCCTGTAAGGTATTAAGCTCATTTATCACAACAGCTCTTTTGTGTTAACACATGGCACCGAAATTACCACCACCTTTCCCGCCACCTGGTGCGAGAGGACCTAGCTCCAGCCAGGCACCGCCCCAATCTGAAATGGTGGAGGTGGCCGCAGCCTTGAGGTCTTTGGCTGTAACGCAACAAGCAATGCAGGAGAAATTTGCACAGCTTAGCCAAAATATGATGAGGCCACCTGGAGTCTCACCGGAAATGATCACCCCGACGGTTGTTCAGCCTCATCCTGATGAGCACCGTGAAAATACCAACCTACACCCCATTGGAGGAGGGACGTTGTTGACCCTAGGTGCTTGAGCCTGGGGAGGCAAGGAAACCCTTGCCCTGTGGACCGGTATGATGATCTAGAGGCGAAAGACGTCCCAAAAGACTATTAGGAGCCATATGAGGTTTCGAACAACACAGTTTTCCCTGCCAACCGGAGCCAAGGTTGTGGAGGCCGAAGGGGTGATGAAGCCCAACAACGAGGATTAACTTTTGATCGACTGAGCAGAGGGTCAGCCTTTGAAAGTCTCGGCCCAGTAAATGACCTAAGACAAAGGTTGTCAAAGTCGAGAAGTGAAGGATGCTCACAAAGGGAAGAGAGGCAATGTCGACCCCAACCGAGATGAGGAAGAGACCAAGAAGAGGTCAATAACAGGCGTTGCGCTGTGGCTGGGGAAGCCTCGGTCCACCCCTTGGAGGTGGCTGGGGATAACCTCAGCCAGGCCGATGTTGCAAGACCATGTAATGACTCCATCCAACGTCTTGAGGACAAGATAGGAGACCTCATCAAAAGTTGGTATCCACTACAAAGAGGTTTCTCAGAGGGCTCTCCGTTCATGGCTAAGATAGTAAGCTTCCCTACCCCAGCTAAGTTAAAGCTACCTACAGTAACTCCCCAGTATGACGGTAGCACCAATCCTATACATCATATTAAGATGTACCAGTCAGCGCGGACATCTACTCGTTACCAGAAGATATGAAAAGCAGATCCTTCTTCGGGACCTTGACGGGAGCTGCGCACATATGGTTTACATATCTTCCAAAGAATTCAATTGAGAACTTTAAGGGCTTGGATGAACGGTTCATTCCTAATTTCTACTTTGGGGTAAGACCTCAAAAGAAGACCACCATCTGTTGTACGTCAAGCAAGGCAAGCATGAGAGCCTAAGAGACTACATCGCCAGGTTCAACAAAGAAAAACTTGAGTTTGAAGATTACAAAGAGAATATTGCCATGACCGCCCTCATAGGAGGTCTTCGGAAGGGGAAGTTTTTGTGGAAACTTACAGAAAACCCTCCAAAGTCCATGGCGGAGCTATTGGAAACTGTGGGGAAGGTCATGAATGCTGAAGAGGCCATGGCCGCTAAGTATGAAGATGATAATGGCGGTAGCAGCGAAAAGTTCCAAAGAAAGAAGGATGGAAAGAAGAGGGTAGCTGATGATAAGTTTGCGCGTTATACCCCTCTTACGGTTAACTACGAACACATCATCAATAAGATCAAGAATGATAGATCCCTAAGATAGCTAGAGAAGTTGAAGGCTCCTCCACATAAGAGGAACCAAAACTTATGATGCGAATTCCTCCAAGACCATGGCCATATAACAGACAAGTGCTTCGCCTTGAAGGATGAGATCGAGAAGATGTTGAAGTCAGGAAAGTTGAGGAAATATATTGATGGTAAAGCTCCCAGAAGGATAAGGGAAGACCCAAAAAATAAGAGACATGACAAGTGTCGTGAGGATACCACAGTAAGAAGAGATGGTGACTCAGACGGAGATGACGAAGACGATCCAGACCTCCTGCCAAAGGATAACAACACCCCAGTGAAGAGGGTTGGTATGATCTCCTTTGGCATTAGCACCATATGCGGAGGACTTGCGGGGGGTGGTTCTGAGGTTGCTGACAGAAAAGCTCATGTGGCAGAGGCCAAATTAGTGGCCAAACTTGAAGTGGTAAACCTGACATCTTTCAAGACTATGCAGAAGAGAAAGAAGGTAGACATGGACACTCTCGTAGTTGGGTTCTCCCGACTCGACTTCAAAGGCATCCTATCTCCACATGATGACCCTTTGGTGATCACGACAAGAGTTAATGGATGTGAGGTGCAGAAAATTCTTATAGACGGAGGAAGTTTGGCAGATGTGATGTTCTGGCCCTGATTTAAAAGCCTAGGCCTTAGCAGAGCTAGGCTGGTACCCTATCATCATCCGTTAATGGGGTTCAGAGGTGAAAAGGTCCATCCATTGGGCATGTATGATATGGACGTACGAATGGGAGATGAGTGGCCTAAGAGATTAACCCGGAAGATTAATTTTTTCGTTATGGACGAAAATGTCTTCTCGGCCTATAACGTCATCAAAGGAAGAGTATCCCTTAAGGAGTTCGAAGAGGTGCCCTTGACGGTCCACCAGATGCTAAAATTCCCGTCCCCCTATGGGGTAAGGGAAGTGCAGGGTGACCAGATAATAGCATGAGAATGCTACCTCAACTCGACTGAAGAGAGGAAGGCTCATAAGAGAGCAACTACCACATATAACATTGATACACTCGACCCCAGAGACAAAACGAAATTGAAGAAAAGAGGGGCCACGAAAGAGGTAGAATCCATCGTCCTCAATGAGGACGAGCCAGAAAAAACTGTCCAGGTCGGCAAATCCTTAAAAGCGAAAATCAAAGAAGAGCTGATAGACTTCTTAAGGAAGAGGCAGAGTATCTTCGCCTGGAGTCACGCAGACATGCCTAGCATCAATCCTGAGGTTATGTTTCACAAACTCAACGTGACTAAGGATGCTAATCCAATCAAACAAAGACGAAGAGTTTAATCCAGGGAGAAGTACGACGTCATCCGAGAAGGGGTCAGGAAGTTGGAAGAGGTCGAGTTTATTAGGGAAGTCATATATCCAGAATGGCTATCAAACGCAGTCATTATACCCAAAGCTAATGAAAAATGGAGAATGTGCGTAGACTTCACCGACCTGAACAAGTCTTAACCAAAAGACAGCTATCCCTTACCTCGGATCGACCAAATGGTAGATGCAACTGCAGGATGGATGCGTATTCAGGATATAATTAGATCTTTATGGATGCTAAAGACTCAAAAAATACACCCTTCATTACTGACAAAGGGATGTATTTTTACAAGGTGATGCCCTTCGGATTGATAAATGCAGGGGCAACATATCAACGTCTTGTGAATAAGATGTTCGAAGAAAAAATAGGTAAGACTATGGAGGTGTATGAAGATGATATGTTGACGAAGAGCTTAAAGTCCTGCACTCATATGGCAGACCTGGAAAAGGCCTTCAATACCATGGACCTGTACAGGATGAAACTCAACCCGGCAAAGTGTGTCTTCGGGGTAGGAGCTGGGAAGTTTCTTAGATTCATCGTCAATCAAAGAGGAATAGAGGTGAACCCTGAGAAAATCAAGGCTTTGCTCGATATGAAGACACCTAGGAGTATCAAGGATATTCATAGGCTCACTAGAAGAGTGGCTGCGCTCAACAGATTTGTTTCCAGGGTGACCGACAAGTGTCTTCCATTCTTTAAGGTACTTATAAAGGCCTTCGAGTGGGATAAAGAGTGTGATGAGGATTTTGATCAACTCAAGTCATACCTTGGATCTCCCTTGCTCTTATCTCGACCAATAGCGGGAGAGAGGTTGTTTGTTTATCTAGCGGTCTCTCAATCGGCTATAAGTGCGGCCATTATACGGGAGGACGTTGGGGTTCAAAGGCCCGTATACTTTAACAGTAAGGCCCTTCAGGGATCTGAACATAATTATCCTCGCATGGAAAAGTTAGCCTACGCCCTGATACATGCCTCTAGAAAGATGAAGCCCTACTTTCAAGCCCATTCTATGGTCATCCTCACTGACTCCCCATTAAGACAGGTCCTTCATAAACCTGAGAAGTCGAGAAGATTGATGGAATGGGCCATTGAACTAGGGGGGTATGACCTTACCTATCAGCCTAGGACGGACATCAAAGGGAAGACACTTACAGATTTTGTCGCCCAATTCACACGGGAAGAGGCCGAGGTTGAGAATAATCTAGAGACTGGAGAAGGGACAAATAATAACGTCTTCCGACACCTGGAAGAGGTTATGCCCAAGAGAGTCAGAGATGGAATAGCCGAGAATGAGGAAGACCGGTACCTCTTCAGGTAGGGAATCATGTTGGAAGAGGGTTTCTCATCAGATAAAGACATCTGGAACCTCTTTATCGACGGTTCTTCTTGCGAAAGTGAAAGCGGTATGGGCCTGATACTTTCAGACCCGGATGGAACCAACATTGAATATGCCCTTAGATTTAACTTTAAGGCGTCAAACAACGAGTCAGAACATGAGGCCATGATAGCAGGCCTCTTCTTGGCAAGGACCATTGGTATAAGATGACTCATCCTTCACAGTGACTCAAGGTTGGTTGTTAATCAAGTATTAGGGGTTTATGAGGCGAAGGACGAAAGGATGGCCAAATACCTGAAGAGGGTGAGAACGATACTCGAATTCTTCAAAGAGGTAAAAATGAAGAGAATACCTCGGCAAAATAACAGTCATACAGACGCATTAGCAAGGCTAGCTTCGGCAACAAGGACAGTTATCAAAAGGACAGTCCCTGTTGAGATCTTGCCCAGAGCAACCATTGAAGAAGAAGATGTCAGTAACCCTTGCCTCAATTTAAACCTAGGGGAATAATGGATGGATCCCCTTGTCAGATATATCAGAGAGGGGGTGCTACCAGAGTCAAAGTTAGAAAGGAGGAAATTGAGGTACAGAGCCGTAAAGTTCTCAATAGTAGGAGATGTCCTATATAGGAAGGGATTCCTATTACCTCTCCTCAGATGCGTTTATCCCACAGAAGTTCCCCACGTCCTACAGGAGGTACACGAGGGTTCTTGCTCCAATCACATAGGAGGGAGACCTTTGGCGAAGAGGATTATCACGCAAGGATATTGGTGGCCGACCTTGGCCAAAGATGATGTAGCCTACGTAAAGAGGTGCGAAAAGTGTCAGAGATTCTCCACTATCCCCCATCAACCTCATCAGCCTATGATGTCTATCAGTTCCTCTTAGCCATCGCAGTATGGGGAATTGACTTAGTGGGTCCCCTGCCAAGGGATGCAAATAATTACCAATTTCTAATAATTGTCATTGATTACTTCTCCAAGTGGGTAGATGCAGAGCCGATGATCATGATTACAAAGAAGAAGACCTTCCAATTTATTTGGAAGAACATCATCTGCAGACATGGCCTCCCAAATACCCTCATTTTGGACAATAAAACCCAGTTCAAGAATTCTTCCCTGGAAAAATACTACGAAAGAGTTGGGATAAAGAAATTTTTCTCTTCTCCTGGCCGACCTCAAGCAAACGGTCAAACGAAGTCACAAATAGAACAATCCTTGACGGGGTCAAGAAGAGGTTAGAAGAAGATAAAGGTAGATGGACCGAAGACGTTTATGCTATGTTATGGGCCTACAGAACAACAGTAAGAACACCAACGGGGGAGACCCCGTTTATGTTATCACATGACTCAGAGGTCAACATACCAACAGAGGTAGGACTCCCTACTCATAGAGTTCAGACCTATGACCCTGAGAAGAATGGGGAGGAGAGAAGACTCGACCTAGACTTGATTGAAGAGAGAAGGGAAGATGCAAAAATCAGGCAAGCAGCTTACCAATAGAGAACAACAAAGTTCTATAACCAAAGCGTAAAATCAAGGCCCATAGCTGTAGGGGACCTGATGCAGAAGAATACATTACATAAGGCAAACAAGCTTCACCTAAATTGTCATGGTCCTTACAAAGTAATTAAGCAGGTTATATCAAGAACCTACAGACTAGAGAACCTCGAAGGGGAACCTTTTTCCAACCCTTAGAATGCTGATCATCTAAAAAAGTACTACATATGATGTTGCAAGAGGTTTCATGTAAATGTATCATCTTACAAAGAGATTATTAATGAGAAGATCAGTTCTTGTGTCAATACTTGGTTCATTGTGCTAAAATGAAGAAAATTTTATAGGGATAACATCTTATGTGATGGCCTCAGACCTTATAACATCATGATTTGGTGACAAGGCCTGAGGTCAGACATCATACTTGGAAGACCTCAGACCTAAATGGACATTGCATGACAAGGAAAATCATTCAAAGAACACTTAGCAATTAAAGAAGTAAAGCCCTCCTCAGAGGTTGACATAGATCAAAGTTAAGAGTTACAAAATGAAAAATAACAGAGTTATCAGAGGTTACAAATCCTCAAAGAAATTAAAATTGATGAAAGATTCACAAAGAAATCAAGTGTTTGCAGCCTCAGGGTTAGGTTCCACGTCTGCATCTCCTTAGCCGAGGGTGGCTACTTCCACCCTATCGTCTTGGGCACCAACATCTTCAGTCATGGTGTCACCTTGGGGGGCAGTCTCAATAGGTTCAACACCTCCCTCCTCCTCAACCTCCTATAAGGTCTGAGCAAACCAAGGGCCGACATAACCTAAGCCGACGAAGTCAGAGGCTACAAGGCTCCCTGATTCTTTCTCCTTCATAGCAGCCCATTTGCCAGTGGCCTTTAACCCTCTCTCTAGGTATTCGAAGCCAAAATTGACAAACTCATCAGAGACCTTATACTCCTCCAAGATCTTCTCATAGGCATCATCCAAGGCAACCTTTACAGCCACATCGACCTTATACTGAACGGTGTCAGCCTGAGTCTTCAAGGAAGTGCTGTGGTCTTCCCTCAGCTTGTCCATATCTTTCTGTAACACCTTCACTTTAGTCTCAGACTTTTTCAAAGCGGACTTTAGATGTTCCACTTTAGCGTTTAAAGTGGCCTCGATCTTCTCGGCCTCTTTGCCCTTCTCAATTAGAGGAAGTTTTCCCAAGGTCCAGTTAACAAAGTGATGCATGGTGAGGAGACCCTATAGAATGTGTGCAGAGATATTAGTCTAAGATATATCGATGTTACACTTGTATAATTAAGAAGCAGAAGTTCAAGGTCTTACTTGGATGGAATGATGGAGAGAGAACTCAGCCAAGAGAGGCCTATCCAGAGAGTGACAGAAGCGCTTATTAGAGTCGGTCATGGCATCGCCTATGGTATCTAGGGCTTTCAGACTATGATCGATAAGACTATCACCAATCTTCAATTGCTCAAGATGAGAAATCAATGCATCCTCAGAATAAATAGGGATGGCATGATCCCCCTTCTTATTTTTCTTCTGCCTCTAATCTTTAGGGGCAGGGTCGGCAGGTTTTCTCTTCTTGATAGCCTTAGCCCTTGATGTAGATTGAGGGGGAGGGGGTGCATTCAAGCCTGCTTTCTTCACGATCTTCGTAAGGCTCGGTGAAAACATCTCCTAGACTTCGTCCGAAATGCCTTCGGGGTGCTCTGAAAAAGGAAAAGGTCTGAGTTAGAAAATTAAAGACATAAAAAACTCAGAGGTTTAACTTGCTGAAATAATGAAATAAGCACTTACGTAGCTCGGTCAGAGGACTACCCCCAAGCCCAGTCTCAGAGAGATAATAAGGGGTCATCAGATGTTCGAACTTGACCAACAAACAATGCTCCCCCTGATCTTGAAGGTCTTTTCAATATTTAAAGATTATTTTGGCTTAGCCCAGGGTCAGCCCTGGCAGCCATTGACACCTTGGCCCATATCAGGGGTATCCTCAGGTCTAAGTTTGAAGAGGGGACACAAGGGCCAAATTACAATGCCCCTGGGGCAAAGAAATACTTTGGCTTCCAATTATGGTTACTAGTTTGGGTAACTTGTAACATCTTCTTAGTTGACTTCCGAGATATTAAATGATAATAGCTCAGATGATTCCTAGCAGAGGAAGGGATGTAACACCCGGTGAAGACCTGGACAGGAAGGTATGAGTGGTGGACTGCCTTCCATAGAACTATGGATCCAATTATCACCCTCCAAGCATTGGGGGATAACTGAGAAAGAGCTAAGTTAATATAAGAAAGTATATCCCTAATGATGGGATGAATGGGCAGACAAAACCCCAACTTGAACATCTTCTCGTACAGACCGATCTCACCATCTCAATCGCCAAAAGCCCTCTCTTCCCTCAGAGATCTCCTGAGTTTTATGGAGGGGCTAATGGAATATAAATGCCTGAAGGCAAGAAGATCAATCTCGGTGCCTGTGCTCTCTATCTTGGCCACCTCAGAGGTGTCAACATCGCTCTCAGCATCATCATCATCCAGTTCAACGTTGGCCTGAGCAGACGATGGGGCACCACTTGGGAACCTCTGAGCGAACTCAGTCCCTGTGACAGCCGATAGAGGAATAACTTTAAGAATTGATAGTTACGCGACGCTAGGACCTACAACCTCAACGTCGGAGGAAGAGTGCGATATGGTTGAACTATTGTGGGACGATGCCCGATTAGAAACCTCAGCTTGATCAGGGACCTGATCCTGCCTAGTAGAAAAATCCATGGCCTCTTAAAAAGAGTCCACAGACATAGGGTCTGAGGTATACGACTCAGACTCAGACATGGGAGAGGGTTCAACTGTGGCCTTTGCTGATTTAACTGGTTCAGCTGGCTTAGGGTATATGACCTTCAGAGGGGGTGGAAATATAGGTCTGAGTGGGAACTCCTCTGACCTACGAGCTTCCTCTTGGGCCCTTTTTATTTGCCTAATTTTATCTAAGGTCTTCTCCCTAAGAGAGCGGAATTCCTTTAAGAGTTGGTAAAGAGGTCTGAGCATATGAGGCAGACCCTACACTTATGACTCTCCTAAATAAATAGGATTGGAAAATTGAATTAAAGATCAAACTATTAAACTTTGAACAAAAATAACCAAGAACAACAAGATCAAGTACCACCGGAAAATGCAAGCAATCGCTGGAAAACTCAAAACTCTCGCCGAAAATTGAGGAGATAAGAATAAAAGGGTCAAAAAGTGGCAGAGTAAGGTAGAGATGATACCTGAAGACTTGTGGAGTAAAGATAGGTTTGAAGAAACACAGAAACCCCAAACAACGAAGCAGCCAAGCTTTGTAGAGAGAGAGAGTTGCAGAAACAGCCAAATCAGGAAAAGGAGATAAATGAGGAAGAAAGAGAAGAAAAATAGGGTTAAACCCTTAAGTATGATTGCACAAGTCCCAAGGACCATCATTGCCTTGGGAGCCCAAACGACAACCAACATCATCACACTTGTCAGACACGTAAACCACTTCAGCAATTGACAAGTGTCAAAAAAGGAACATTGGTACAAAGCAAAAGGACCTCAGAGTTGTAGACCCCATAGCCACTTGCTCCCACATGTAACTAAGGGCTAGGGGGTGATTGATATGCCCTGAATGTACCCTCTCGGCTCAGAGACATCAACCTCGGCCATAGAGATGACCGATGTTAGAGGGACCTTGGATCATCAACTAGGAGTCTCGTCCTAGGCAAGGTCGGCCACGATCGACTTTGCTAGCTACCTCGGCAGGTGAGGTCACCATGATCCAGGAACAGTTATCCACCTGGTCTTCCTAGGATTGCAACCTCGGCTCGGAAGATGAAGAGATTGCCATCCCATCATCAACATCAATCTCGGCTAGGGATCGGTCGGCGTTCCTGCTTTGCCACCACTACCTCGGCCCAGGCCGACGTCATAGCTCAACATGTCTTACTTCGGCTCTCCCACTGAACCAAGGTCACCAGCTCGTCCTCTTCCAGGCTGAGGTTGGGACCATTCACGGATGGCCGAGTTCTAATCAGCATATGCTCTGTTGGAAATACGTGTACGCAATCAGTTATAACCGAAACATTCCCCTCACGTGAGGGAATATTGAGGTCATCATTATCTGCATGATATCATCCAGGTGTCATTCTCATACTGGATGGATCCTCATGCACATGCTCATTGCATGCTTGGGGGTACATTACACCCCCTAGGCACTATATATAGAGGTCATCCTCTACCTTATAAAGGATCCAAAATTAGCAACCCTAGATGAAACTCTGTCTAAATACACAGTAGAGAGAGAAAGCTTGAGAGGTTTGTATTCCAGGCCATTAGTGCCCTCATACAGTGATATTAACCACACACCGTCACAGTGGACGTAGGCCTGATTGGCTGAACCACTTATATTTCGGTGTTAATCCTCTTCTCCTCACCTCCTTCTACTATACACCTTTATACTGCCATTGTTAACACTGAATTGAGCTTACAAACACCTTGAAGGGTGGTGCTATTTTCAGCATCATCATGGTTGTATGTGGGGCATGGGTTCCCAATTTACTCATATTTAAAGCTTCTAAACGTCTGCCAAATGTGGATACTTTCGCATTTAATTCATAACTTTGTTCGACTTGGTGAGCAAAACCCTCATTGGACTTTATGGGTCTTGATTCTCTATTGGGTTCCCATCACTGGGACTTTTTTGCCGTGGCGTCTAGGAATAACCATGCGTCAAACTCTTTTTTCTTGGTAAAATCACCATTACAGAGTGCCTCGAGCATAGTTTGAGTATTACAATCGAACCCATAATACAAAATTTGGAGTTGGCGTCCCATCTCAATCCCATAGTGCGGATATTGCAGTAGCAAGTCCTTGAATCTCTCCAAATACATTCGCAAGGACTCTCTCTCCTTTTGGCTAAATATGTTGATGGTGTAACGTATCGACGTCGTCTTTTGGTTGGGGAAGATTTTTTGTAAAAATGCAACACTCATTTGATTCCATGTGATTATGGACTCGAGTTTTAAGGAGTTAAACCAACTCTTTGCTTTGTTTTTCAGTGATAACGAAAATAATTTAAGTTTAACAATCTCATTGGTGAGTTGTTGATACCTAATGGTCCCATAAATCTCTTAAACTCACGCATGTGGAGGTAATGATACTCTTTTTCGGTATCTTGAAACATGGGCAACAATTGGATTGTTCCTGGATGGAAATGCAAATTGTTCACGTTGTTCTTGGGTAGATGTATACATGAAGGTTGACTAGACCTAGTCAGATTAATGTAATCTTTTAAGGCACATAGTGCTAACTCGTCTCCCATCTCAGTTAATATTTAAAACCTACCGACGTAAGTATTGGGAATGATCCACGCTCGACAAACGACCAGTATGATCTTAAAAAACTTCTCATATACCGAGCTCACTCAAAATTTTCTTTTATTTTTGTTTATATAGATTTTTTTATATATGTTTTAAAAAAATTGTTTATTTTTATGTGAAGAAAATTAAAAGCAAATAATTTGACTCGCCCACGTGATTCCTAACTAATACAAAAAAAATTGAATTATTTAATTTAGTATAGGGGAATTTTAATTTTAAAATCTAGTTTTCCCGAGATTAATCGACGATAGAGACGGTCTCCGAAATAATCTTCCTAATTATACAACTCCTACTCTTTGATAAGGAAGAAATTAAAAGACGACCAACTACCATTATCATCTCAAATTCCGCTTTTTTCTCCAGGTAGGTGTTCGGTATGAAGACTCATTAAAAACAATCAATCCTAGATAAGGAAAACCAAATCGATTTGATAAGTCCGCGTTGGAGTAGCTTTTAATTCTAGTCTAGTTAAGAGATTTTCTATGAGGTATGTGATATTCTAAGGACAATGTCTACTTGATTTTAAATTAAATGTGATGGCTTGAGATGGTCAAATGCTTGGTTAATTTTGGTCAAGGAAGGGTGATGAATTCCCAACCTTATCTTTAACACAGGTTTTTCTCTTAACTCGATTTATGCAACGTGCTAAATTAAGTGCGAAATTAAATCATGTAGAAGCACACAAAAATGTACAACTGATGTAGACTTTTTACGGTCGCTTATTTATGTCACGCTGAAGTTTAGGTTGACGTCGATCGAGAGAAAATGTCGCTTACGTTTCAGTTTTCCCTGAGATTTCCTTGTTCTCATGGCAAGATTGTACAAGTTTTCTTCAAGTTCGGTTACTGTTGCACACTTTTTTCGATTTTTTTCACTTTTGCCCCTTTTTTTTCTTCTTCTTTTTTTGAATGTGTTTCTGGAAAAAAAAACACAAAGAGACTACACCAAACGTAAAGTGCGACACAAAGAAAGAATTAACACAACACATGCATTCGTAGTGTATTGAACCAAAATAAAATAACCAAGCACACTTATGAAACAAAAATTAACTTTTTATGGATATAGTAAAATTATTATAGAAATTAAATTATCTTTTTGAATTTAATTTTTTTATTAGTTACTACAAAACTGATTCTGGAATTATTTTTAAAAAACATTATTTTTTTGAGTTTTTTCAAATTTTATGTATTTTTATAATAAACTAGTGCTAAAACTACTCTTTACAAAAAAACTTAAATCGAATTTTTTTATCTAACTAGAAAAATAGAAAATATTATTTGTTGATTTTTTATTCTTATTTTTAATTTTTTTTCTTTTATGAAATTTTTACTAGCCCAAATGCAAAATATATATATAAAAAAACTAGTCCAAAACTCATAACTTCTTTAAAAAAATTGAACAAATTTTCGACAATGGCACCAAAAAATTGTTTGTCAATTTATAAAATATTGCAAGTGCACGGGCGATTATAAAATATCGAGTATAAGTACGGGTCGAACTCACATAAATTTGTCAATTTTATGTTTTAAAAGAATTGCAACTGTCAACTAGTTTAAAAAGGGTGTATAATAACTATACATTAAACTAAATAAAAGCAACTATTAATAATGAAAGCAACACATGATAGTTGTAAATAATATGAAAGAATTAGGATTCAGAGTCCATTTATCACGTAACTAATATTGCACACTAATTTAATGTTGTCATTCTCGTTTTATAACTTAAATTAAACCGACTCTCGCCATGTTTAATTCGAAAGCTATGACGAATAAGTATGAAATATTTTAACGTCTCTAATAGACGGCTAAAATTCTTTTTTCCTTAGAAAATACAAGTTTTAAAATTCTTAAATGTATTTATGCATGGACTATCAAAGAAATCAAAGTGCAAGCATAATCCATCAAAAAGTACTATATTTAAATATTAAAACTTGATTTGATAAAATAATTTGCAAGATTTTAAAACACACTCTCGTGTCATTTTAAAATGAATATCAAAATTTTGTGGCAATTAAAATAAGTCGGGAGTAAGCAAAATTAAATTGACATAGCTAACCATGATAAATTTCACCCTAATTCTAATAGAAGAATCACCCCACCATAATGAAAGACAAATAATAAGAATGAGTAGAATTCTCATTAAAAAATAAAACTTACAATAAGTTCTCTCACAATAATCTTCAATCCTCTAAAAGAGAGTATAAAAACTTGACCCTCAAATTGAATACATTCAGTTAAAATTGCTCTTCAAAATTGTGTGTGAAATTGTGAGCTCAAGGGTCCTTTTTATAGGGCAAGGGGTGGGTTGTTTGATTTATGGTGAAACTCTCTTTGATTGGCCGAACAATATTGTAACCGACCACTCCTCCTCTTTAGTCTTTGGATCGAAATAAGGGACTCAAATTTCTCCCACTCTAGTACTCTTATATTTTCTTGCAAAACACGCACGTCGAGTTTCATCCAAATCGGAGAATAAAAATTTCGTAATTTTTTTTCGATTTCACAAGTGAAAAAATATCTTTTTTCGAACAACCATAAAAATCAACTTTTCGCTCTTTTCTCGGGTTGATCGTCAATTTGTATCAACTTACATCATTACATGTAAAATTTTCTCTAGGCAACTTTTTTTACAAATTAACACAAGAAAATTATATAATTTTCAAAGTTCCCTTTTTTAATTGAAATTAACATTTTGAATCTAAATTCAATCATTCTTATATTTTTTTAATAAAAGGGTCCTAAGAACTTATTAAATAAAATAAATTGGGACTAACAAAGCATAAATTTGGACATAAATATATAAAATAATGTACTCATCAGCATTGAGTCGTTGTGTAAGTCATTCATTGACTTTTGTAATTCCTTATCATAGTGAATTTGTGTAGTTAGGTCGTCTGAGGATTTTCCCATTTGAATTTTCCTCAGACATCAGACATTGTGTTTGATTTACTAATTTTATCCCACACTTGCCTAAATGAATGTTTAGATAAAGATAAAATATATTAATATGTTAATCGTAATAAGTTTAAAACTGGTGATAAGTTTAATTTTTTAAGTTTAATATTTAATTTGAAAAATATTAAAAATTAACTGTTGTTTAGATCCTATAACCTAGTAGCACTTCCAGAAGGCGAACGATAAAGTAAAGGATACGGAGAAGATGGGTGAGGCAACCGATACTCCACTCCGTCACCAATAGAAATCGACTTATCATCCACTTATGATATATACTGTACCACCAACCATTTTATCTTGACTCTCTTTGAGCCAATTAGGGATATAGTTTATATCTGTGACATGCGTGGAGGATCATTGATTGCTAAGGGAGAGAAGGATCTGAGCGCCACTGCAGGTCTCATGGTGCACAACTATCCACTGCAGCCTTATGAGTCCTAGGTCAGATTGATTTAGGTTTTATCGGGAAAAGGGGGCAAGGTCTTGTGGTTGGACGAGGAAGGTGGTGTTCAACGTATTAACGGAGTGGTGGGATTGTTTTCATTTAGCCGACTTTTCACCATGCTAATCATTGAGATTTTGTATCATGATATATATGATTTCTTATTAAATTATGGTTTCGATGTAATTAAACTTATATTTGATGTAATTTGGTTTGATATGTTCCATTGCATTTCTGGGTTGATTATTTTTAATTGCAAATTTGTTTACACCATACTTTACTGGGTTCATCTCGTGATATTTTTTGACACGTGAATAGATTACGGGAGAGGTTAATATTAGTTTTTTTTGTATTTATTAGAAGAATTTTTTGTGGAATTAGTGAGTGGTTTAAAGAATTTCTTATATGAATTAGAATTAGAAGTTTTTTAGAGGCAACAAACATGGGTGATTATTGTAGAGAATTAATTTGAATTCAAACTGAAAGTTACTTGGCACCAAAATTCAAATCGAAAGTTATATAGAACCAAAGACAGTTATGTATTACATAAAACTATAAATTAAGCCATGATAAAGACAAAAGAGATCTCCAAATGATAAAATAAAACCATGTATTTACATTTTATCCTTTAATTTTAAGCACATTCTTATCTTTTATCTTTTAATTTTCAACAATGTAATCTTACTTTTCTTCAATTCAATGCAAGTTTATTTAAATTTCAGCCTTTATGTTTTAGCATTTACATTTCAGCCTTTACTTTCAAGAAATTTACAATACTCATTTTTTCATAAGGAAAGGTCCTATTAAGTTGAGCACACCCAACCTACAGATGTTATGTGTGGCTGAATTCATTTCCAATAAAAACATATTTTAGCGCTAGAAGGAGGAGTACTATAGAAATGACTAACGAGTTTTTTCCCTTTAAAATTCAAACCATTATTTGATAAGTGATGATTTTCATTGGTTTATGATAAAAATAGTCAAAAGTCTCAACAATTTGACCTAAATTTTATAACATTTTGCTAGAATTATTTGTAATTTGGTTGTAACAGTTCCTATCACACCAACCTTCTACAATGAGCCTGTTTTGGCAAAAACTACTGTAAAGAATTCGCCATGAATTTACAGAATAAATGATGATAATTCTCAATCTTTTTCATTACAAAATCGTAATGTTATTCTAGAATTTGAGGTAGGAAGATCATCAAGGTATTTCAAAACTCAAGGGGTCAAATAAGTTGTTGTTCAAACTAGATTTTAGAGAGAAAGAAGATGTTCAAACATATGTTGAGTTTCAATAAAAAAATTCCCAAAATATATGCTTCGAACCAAAGCATGAGTGGTCCTGTAAAGTTTTCATGAAAGACAATGAAAAACTTAGTCATGCCCCACGATGTTTGTCATCTGAATAAATGCTTATGGATGGTTAACTACAATAGATATCGGTAGATAATGGTTAGGATGTTGCTCGTATAGTATTTATAGACCAATTGGCTTGAAAAATATAGAACCATGGTCATGGGGAATAAATTTGAACACCAGAAGTCAGAATTTAGTTGACCTTATAATGCCTTGATTTCACTCTCGACTTATGCTGTGACTCAAAACACGTTTTAGTAAAATGAGCATAACTCTCTCTATAAAGGTCCAAATGACAAACCGTTTTTTGCATTGAAATCTTGGATTACAAGGCTTTCTTTTAGTCTATGAATTATTTTCTTTGTGAAAATACACAGATAACAGCATGCTTGGGAAGTGAGACTAAAATTTTAGATTGTAAGAGCATTTTTTGTAGTCACTAAAAATATATTTCAGTAAAACGGTCATAATTCTCTCTACATATATCCAAATGATGAACCCTTTTTTGCATTAGAACATTAACTTACAAATATTTATTTTTGTGTATGGATCAATTTCTAATTTAAAATACACTAATAACGCCATGCTTAGGAAATCAAAATTTGATTTTTAGACTATTAGAGCGGTTTGTGTAGTCACCCAAAGCGCTTTTTAGTAAAACGGTAATAATTCTATCTACAGAAGTCTAAATAACGAACCATTTTTTGAATTGGAAAGTTGACTTCCAGATCTTTCTTTTGGCATATGTATCATTTTCTAGTTCAAAATATGAAAATGACTCCAAGCTTAGGAAGTCAAACAAAATTTTTGGACTATTAGAAAAATCTTTGGTAACCTTCGAAGGTAAAAAATGTTGCATTTATTCACCGTCTTTGGAGGGCTTCGAAGGAAAAAAATGTTATAATTATTTTCCATCCTTGGTGACTCTTCGAAGTTAATTTTTGTATGAATATTAATCACTATAGTAATATTCGAAGGTAAATTAATTGCATTTATTTCCCATCTTTGGTGACCTTTTGAAGGTTAATTTTTTTGTTATTATTCACCATCTTTGATGACCATTCGAAGTTTAAAATGTTTGTGATTATTCACCATTCTTACTGACCTTCAAAGTTAAAAGGGCTGAAGTTATTCACCTTATTTAGTGATGATATAAGTAAAATCGAGAAAGAAATTATGTCGCCTTTTACTATGAACTTCAACGTGGATAGCTACTTTAATGAGGAAGAAGTTTTTCATATTTCACAAATCTGATAAAGTTAATTCAAGGCTATAATTATCAACTCTCTACCACCTAAATTCTATTCAAAACTCAGGCGGTACGGTGTACATTTACACCATATTTTATCGGGTTTATCTTGTCACATTTTTTGACTCGTGGCTAGATGATGGGGGAAATTAATAGTAGTTATATGGTATTTATTATATGAAGTTTTGGTGGAAGTATTAGGTGGTTTAAAGTGTTATTATTAAATTCGAATTGGAAGTTATTTGCAGCCAAGCATACGTTGTAATTTATTGAAATTAATTCGAATTCAAATCAAAAGTTACTTAGATACAAATAGAGTTAATTATTGCAGACAACTATAAATTCAGCCCCTGAGGAAGACAAAAGAGATCTCCAACCGATAAAAAAAAATAATTTCTTTACATTTTATCCTTTAATTTTGAACACTTTTTTTACCTTTTATCCTTTAATTTTTAACAACATAATTTTAATTGCCATCAATTCAATGCAAGTTTATTCAGTTTTCAGTCTTTACATTTCACCCTATATTTTCAAGAAATTTATATTGATCGTTTTGTAATAAGGAAAAGTCATATTAAGTTATGCTCGCCCATGAACCTACAAATGTTATGCATTGATGATTTCATTCCAAGCAAACAATATTATATTGTGGTTAGTTGTTGTTGTTTTATTTGAACAAAAATAAATTATTTTTGGCTATTTTGATGTAAGTTTTCAGTTGTGCAGTAGCTACTGACCAACATCTTTTTTGGATTACCATTTTGTTACGGTCCTTAACCATGACAAGAGAAATTCGTGACAAAGCTTGTGCTGTCACAATTTTTTATCGTGACAATAGAAGATTTGTCGCGATTATTACCATGACACAACCGTAATATTATGTGTTGGCACGATCCTTAACCAAGTTGAATTTTTTGATATAATTTTTTCATAAATGATTTTCTCATTATGAAGATCATGTATATTAAATTTGATTGAAAAATATATTTTTTAAAAATAAATATCACTATACCAAAACTGGCGAATGGTCACGGCCAAAATTCCTGACCAAAACTGTGGGTCGCAGACTTGGGCCGTGACCGTTTCGGGCGTGACCAATTTCTTGGGTCGCGGCCCAAGTTCGTGACCAAAAAATGGTCACAGCCTGCAGGGGGTCACGGCATATGGTCGTGAACATGGGTAGTGACCCATACAGTGATGGAAAAAAAATGGTCGCGGCCTTCGTCCGTGGCCCACAACCATGACAAAACTGGTCGCGGCCAAAGTCCATGACCCACGTCGTGACAAAAAAAGGAAAAAAATGGTCGCAGCCCAAGTCCGTGACCCACAACAGTGACAAAAATTGATCGCGGCCAAGGTCCGCCACCCACACCGCAACGAAAAAAATGGTCGCGGACTTTGGCCGCGACCATTTTTTGTCACGGTTAGGGGTCATGGACTTTGGCCGCGACCATTTTTATGCACGACGAAAAAAATAAAAATGGTCAGGGACAAAGTCCATGACCATATTTAACTATAATTTAAAAAAATGTCTTTTTTTGGTCCCATCCTAAAATTGGGGGTTCTGTGACTACACGATCGGTTGCTACGTGTAACGTTGGACGCGTACGAGGTGTTACAAATATTTATTATTGGTAATACAATAAAAAAATTATAAATTACAAAACGGGAACGTTGTTAATAAACTAATATATACAAACTTAAAAATATTACACGTCTAAATAATTCACGAGCCAAAAAAAATTGGGCAGAGTTTCCTCTATTTTCTGGGCATTTCAAACCCTGTAAATGTAAAACCTGCTTATTATAAAGCCCGCATGACTATAAAATTTAACAATCAAATTATAAAAGACCGCACGACCATAAAACTAAACAATAAAAGCCTGCACGGCTGTAACACATAAAAAACATAATCCTGAATGTCCACAACATTATATAAACAATCTTCACGTTGTAAACCATTGCCTCCTTCATTTGTTCCAGTTGCAAAAATCCTACAAATGATAGGATACAAAAAAATGATATTAGTAACTAAGTAGTTTTACAAAAAAATTATTCAAGCTAAAAAATTGCATATATGAGTTATAATTATCAACATATCAATTGCTACGAGTTACATTGGTCCCGTACAAGGTGTCGGTGCCACTCACGGGGTCGTTCAGGGGCTGTTTCAGGTTTTCACCCACTAACGCCATGTTTTTATGCGTAAGTCTAGAAATATGCAAATTATCATCGTATTCTAAAATCGAGAGTATCGTGATCGCGTGGTCAGTTCCTACGAGTTATATTGGTACCGTGCGAGGTGTTGGTGCCACTCACGGGACCGTTCAGGGGTTGTTTTGGGTTTTCACCCACTAATGACATGTTTTTATGCCTCAGTCCAAAAATATGCAAATTATCATCGTATCCTCGAATCGGGAGTCCCGTG
Source organism: Sambucus nigra (assembly GCA_949130495.1). NCBI lineage: Eukaryota > Viridiplantae > Streptophyta > Magnoliopsida > Dipsacales > Adoxaceae > Sambucus > Sambucus nigra. The sequence continues at coordinate 605,982,060 of OX422209.1, forward strand.
ATCGTGTGGTCAGTTCCTACGAGTTACATTGGTCCTGTGAAAGGTGTTAGTGCCTCTCATGGGACCGTACGGGGGCTGTTTCGAGTTTTCACCCTCTAACGCCTCATTTTCAAGGACAAGTCCTGATATTTTCAAATTATCATCGTATTCTCAAATTGAGAGTCCCATTATCATGCGGTAAGTTCCTACATGTTACATTGATCTCGTGAGAGGTGTTGGTGACTCTCACGAGATCGTACGGGGACTGTTTCGTGTTTTCCCCCTCTAACGCCTTGTTTTTAAGCTTAAGTCCTCATATTTTCAAATTATCTTCGTATTCTTAAATTGGGAGTCCCGTGATCATGCGGTTTGTTCCTACGAGTTACATTTGTCCCGTGAGAGGTGTGGGTGCCTCTCACGGGACCTTACGGGGGCTGTTTCGAGTTTTCACCCTCTAACGCCTTATTTTTAAGCTTAAGTCCTCATATTTTTAAATTATCATTGTATTCTCAAATCGAGAGTACCGTGATCACGGTGTTAGTTCCTACATGTTATATTGGTCCCGCGAGAGGTGTTGGTTCCTCTCGCGGGACCATACGGGGGTTGTTTCGAGTTTTCACCCTCCAACGCCTTATTTTGAAGCTTAAGTCCTCATATTTTAAAATTATAATCGTATTCCCAAATTGGGTGTCCCATTATCACGTGATCAGTTTCTACGTGTTACATTGGTCCCGTGAAAGGTGTGGTGCCTCTTACGGGACCGTACGGGAGCTGTTTCCAGTTTTAACCCTCTAACTCCTTGTTTTCAAGCTTAAATCCTCATATTTTCAAATTATCATCATATTCTAAAAATAGGAGTCCCATTATCATGCGGTCAGTTCTTACATGTTACATTGGCCCCGTGAGAGGCGTTGGTGCCTCTCACAGGACTGTACGGGTGCTGTTACTAGTTTTCAACCTCTAACGCCTAATTTTCAAGCTTAAGTCCTTATATTTTCAAAATAACATCATATTCTCAAACCGAGAGTCCCATGATCATGCGGTTACTTCCTGTGAGTTACATTGGTCCCGTGAGAGGAGTTGGCGCCTCTCACGGGACCTTAAAGGGGCTGTAATGAGTTTTCACCCTCTAACGCCTTGTTTTCAAGCTTAAGTCATCATATTTTCAAATTATCATCGTGTTCTCAGACTGAAAGTCCCGTTATCATGCAGAAAATTCCTACATGTTACATTGCTCCCGTGAGAGGTGTTGGGGCCTGTCACAGGACCGTACGTGGGCTGTTTCGAGTTTTCACCCTCTAACGCCTTGTTTTCAAGCTTAAGTCCTCATATTTACAAATTATTATTGTATTCTCAAACCGGGAGTCCTATTATCATGCGGTTAGTTCCTACATGTTACACTGGTCCCGTGAGAGCTGTTGGTGCCTCTCACGGGAACGTAGGGGGGCTGTTTCGAGTTTCACCCTCTAACGCCTTATCTTCAAGCAAAAGTCCTTATATTTTTAAATTATCACCGTATTCTCAAACCGAGAGTCCCATGATCACGCGGTCAGTTACTACGAGTTACATTGATGCCGTGAGAGGTGTTGGTGCCTCTCTTAGGACCGTTCAGGGGCTGTTTCGAGTTTTCACCCTCTAACGCCTTATTTTCAAGCTTAAGTCCTCTATTTTCAAATTATCATCGTATTCTCAAATCGGGAGTCCTGTTATCTTGCAGTTTATTCCTATGTGTTACATTGGTCCTGTGAGAGGTATTCGTGCCTCTCACGGGATTAAACGGGGGCTGTTTCGAGTTTTGACCCTCTAACGCCTTGTTTTCAAGCTTAAGTCCTCATATTTTCAAATTATCATCGTATTCTGAAATCGGGAATCCCGTTATCATGCGGTCAGTTCCTACGAGTTACATTGGTAACGTGAGAGGTGTTGGTTCCTCTCATATGACTGTACGGGGGTTGTTTTAAGTTTTCTCCATCTAACGCCTTATTTTCAAGTTTTAATCCTCATATTTTCAAATTATCATCGTATGATCAAACCGGGTGTCCGATTGTCACGCGATTAGTTTCTACGTGTTACATTGGTCCCGTGAGAGGTGTTGGTGCCTCTCACGGGACTGTACGGGGGTTATTTCGAGTTTTCACCATCTAACTCCTTGTTTTGAAGCCTAAGTCTTCATATTTTCAAATTATCATTGGATTCTCAATTTGGGAGTCCTATTATCTCGCGATCAGTTCCTACGTGTTACATTAGTGTCGTGAGAGGTGTTGGTGCCTCTCACGAGATAGTACGAGGGCTATTTCGAGTTTTACCCTCTAACGCCTTATTTATAAGCTTAAGTACTCATATTTTCAAATTATAATTGTATTCTCAAATCGGGAGTCCCGTTATCACGCGGTCAGTTCCAACGTGTTACATTCGTCCCGTGAGAAGTGTTGGTGCCTTTCATTGGACCGTACGGGGGTTGCTTCATTTTTTCACCATCTAAGGCCTTATTTTCTAACTTAAGTCCTCATATTTTCAAATTATCGTCGTATTCTCAAACCGGAAGTCCCGTGATCACGTGGTCTGTTCTTACATGTTTCATTGGTCCTGTGAGAGGTGTTGGTGCCTCTTACGGGACCGTACGGGGACTATTTTGTGTTTTTTCCATTTAACACCTTGTTTTCAAGCTATATAGAAGTTATATAGCGGATATATATGGCTTATATAGCATCTAGATATGGCAATATATAGCAACTATATAGGCTAGTATATAACTGCTATATATGGCCATATATTGCAGCTAGATATGGTCATATGTAGCTGTTGTATATGGGCATATATAGTTGCTATATATTGGCATATATAGATTCTATATATGGGCATATATAGATTCTATATATGGGCATATATAGCAGCTATATATGGGCATATATAGCTCATATATAGCCATATAACATGTGGACTGTGAAGGAGGACTTTACTCTTTTGAAAAGAATGTCAAGGGTCTTTCATGATGAAATTCTCAATGAAATTGAAAAGACTCAAGCAGGAGCTTAAGAAGTGGACATAGAGATTTTCAAGAACATATTTCAACAAGTAGCAGACCTGGAAGATGAGTTGTTGGACAAAGAAAACCAGTATATGAATGATCCCTCTAATTTTTCTAGAGAAGAGATTCAAGAAACCCAAGCGAAACTCAATTTTTCAATGGCTTTAGAGGAACAATTCTGGAAGCAGAAAGTTAAACACCAGTGGATTCATGATGGAGACAAAAATTCAAAATTTTATCATGTTGTTATAAAGCAAGACAAAAGAAATATCTGGATCCATAGAGTGAAGGATAAGGATGGAAAATGGATAGAGTCCCAGGCTGACATTTCCTCTGAACTCATAAATCATTTTAAAAAATTTCTTTAAGAAGAATCGATTTCAAATGATAATGCTCTTTGGAATATTATTCCTAAAATGGTGAAAAATGAAATAAATAAGACTCTCACTAAGATTCCCAGTGAAGAAGAAATCTTCCTATCTATTAAAACCATGAATGGGGATAGTGCTGCTCGTGTAGATGGTTTTAATGGGGTCTTCTTTCTAAAGTGCTGGGAGATTATAAAAATGGACCTGACCAATGGAATTCAAAGTTTTTTCTAAGGACCAACCATTCCAAAATCTAGGAATATTACTAACCTTTCCCTCATACCAAAATCCCATAATCCTACTCATAGTTTGTATGAGTTACATTGCTCATGTGAGAGGTGTTGGTGCCTCTCACGGGACCATACGGGGGTTGTTTTGAGTTTTCACCCTCTAACGCCTTGTTTTCAAGCTTAAGTCCTCATATTTTCTAATTATCATCATATTCTCAAGCTGAAAATCTCGTTATTATGCGATCAGTTCTAACGTGTTACATTGGTCCCGTGAGAGTTGTTGGTACCCCTCACGGAATCGTACGGAGGCTATTTTGAGTTTTCACCCTCTAACGCCGTGTATTCAAGCTTAAGTCCTCATATTTTCAAATTATCATCATATTATCAAATCGGGAGTCCCATGATTGCGTGTTCAGTTCCTATGTATTACATTGGTCCCGTGAGAGGTGTTGGTGCCTCTCATAGGACTGTACAGGGGTTGTTTCGTGTTCTCCCCCTATAATGCCTTATTTTCCAGCTTAAGTCCTCATATTTTCAAATTATCATCGTATTCTCAAACCAGGAGTCCCATTATCGTGTGGTCAGTTTTTACATGTGACATTTGTCCCATGAGAGGTGTTAGTGCCTCTCATGGGACCGTACGAGGGCTATTTCATCTTTTCACCCTCTAACGTCTTGTTTTCAAACTTAAGTCCTCATAGTTTCAAATTATCATCGTATTCTCAAACCGAGAGTCCCGTGATCACGTGGTCAGTTCCTACATGTTACATTGGTCCCATGAGAGGTTTTGGTGCCTCTCACGGGACCGTACAGGGGCTGTTTCGTATTTTTTCCATCTAACGTCTTATTTTTAAGCTATATAGCACCTATATAGCGGTTATATATGGGTTATATAGCATCTATATATGGCCATATATATAAGCTATATATGGCCATATATAGAAGCTATATAGGCTCGTATATAGCTACTATATATGGCCATATATTGCTGCTAGATATGGCCATATATAGCTGCTATATATAACTGCTATAGAGTTGTTATATATGGGTGCTATATATGAGCATATGTAATTGATATAGCTGCTATATATGGGCTTATATAGCTTTTATATAGCCATATAACATGTGGTCTATGCAGGAGGACTTTCCTCTTGGAAAACGAATGCCAAGGGTCTTTCATGATGAAATTCTCAATGAAATTGGAAAGACTCGAGCAGGAGCTTAAGAAGTGGACACAAAGGTTTTCAAGAACATATTTCAACAAGTAGCAGACCTGGAAGATGAGTTGTTGGACAAAGAAAACTATTATATCAATGATCCCCCTAATTTTTCTAGAGAAAAGATTCAAGCAACCTAAGCAAAACTCAATTTTTCAATGGCTTTAGAGGAACAGTTCTGGAAGCAAAAAGTTAAACACCAGTGGATTTAAGATGGAGACTGAAATTCAAAATTTTATCATGCTATTGTAAAGAAAGGGAGAAGAAATCTCTGGATCCATAGACTAAAGGATAAGGATGAAAAATGGCTAGAGTCCCAGGCTGACATTTCATTTGAACTCATAAATCATTTAGAAACTTTTCTTTAAGAAGAATCAGTTTCAAATGATAATGCTCTTTGGAATATTATTCCTAAAATGGTAATAGATGAAATGAATAAGTCTCACGCTCAGATTCCTAGTGAAGTAGAAATCATCCTATCTATTAAAACCATGAATGGGGATAGTGCAACTGGTGTAGTTGGTTTTACTAGGGTCTTATTTATAAAGTGCTGGGAGATTATAAAAATGGACCTCACCAATGCAATTCAAAGTTTTTTTCTTAGGGGCAACCATTCCAAAATCTTGGAATGTTACTAACATTTCCCTCATACAAAAATCCATATTCCTACTCATAGTTCGTATGAGTTACATTGCTCATGTGAGAGGTGTTGGTGCCTCTCACGGAACCGTACGGGGGTTGTTTCGAATTTTCACCCTCTAACGCCTTGTTTTCACGCTTAAGTCCTCGTCTTTTCAAGTTATCGTCGTATCCTAAAACCAGGAGTCCCGTCATCGTGCGGTCACTTCTTACGTGTTACATTGGTCCCGTTAGAGGTGTTGGTGCCTCTCATGGGACCGTACGAGGGCTATTTCGATTTTTCACCCTCTAACGCCTTATTTTCAAGCTGAAGTCCTCATACTTTAAAATTATCATCGTATTATCAAACCGGGAGTCCCGTGATCACACGGTCAGTTCCTACGAGTTACATTGGTCCTGCGAGAAGTGTTAGTTGTAAGGACATATTTTTAATAAGTTCGTCACAATTAATTATGTCATATACCGCTACAAGTCATTGAAGAATTGAAGAAGTTTTCATCTACAAAAGACGAATCCGAATTACAAGTGGTCTTCAACATTCAATCCCAACAATATGACATTTGGTAAGATAATGTTTAAAGTTTCATTTACATTTCGTATTAAAGTGTTGGGATATTTTTATCAAAGATTTTTCTAAAGATTTTTTTCTCGGACACCTTTCCGTAGAAAAATCATAACTAATTCATAAAAAATCAGGAAAATACGAAACTGGAGGCCACGCGTTCGTATCGAAATTATCTAGAGGTAAGTGTTGAATCTCGTTCAAACAACATGCTTATGTCATTCAAATGACATAGTTATCTCGTTCGAACAAGATAGCTATGTCGTTCGAGCGAGATGACTTTTAGCCTGACACACTGTTGTCCTGCTTATCTCTTTGAACGCTATAATTTCCTTATAAAAGGACTGTTAGTGCTTTGGTTTTCGTAGAGAAGAGTTTTAAAAAACCTTAGAGTTTTATTTGGCTTATCTTCCAGTAACAAATTCGATAACACCTTTTGGCAGAATGTTTTCTTCTCTCATTTAAGGGTTTAAATAATTTTTGTTTTTGTTTACAATTCACAAAAAATCGCAATTACTTTTATGTGAGTTGTTTTGTGGAACCCAAGAACATATTTTTCTTTGGTTTATTCTTTGTGGGGAAAACTCTACAACCGATAGCTGCGTGATATTGTGGAGGGAGTCCTTATAAAGTTCACATCTTGTGGAGAAGCTGTCTCTCTTCTTCATTATTGCCCTCCTGGAAAGGGAAAGTTCCAGTCGAGACATCAGAACCGACACCTGCGAGTATTTTTTATGTCACCTTATTTCATTGTAATCGGTGTAAGCTGTTTTCTTACAAATTATAGTGAAATAAAAGATTTTGCCCCTTTGGGGGATTTTTCCTGAATATTTGTGTCACATGCTTTATTTATTTATGGGTTGACACATGCAATTTTAGATGTATGTTTAGGGGCTGGATTAATTTGGTTTAACAATAGACTCTAATTAAATAAGTGTGCGGAATTGGAAACTTGTGAATAAATTTAATTAATTATCACACAGTCGCACTTTTCAAATTGGTATCAGAGCGGATTACGCTAATTTATCACGTGCTCCTGATTTTTCAAGGATTTTTTTTATACAATTTAACTACTCACGTCGTCAAATTGGTATCAGAGCGGGTTACGCTAATTTATCGCATGATCCTATTTTCCACAAAATTTGTTTGATATTGATTTTTTAAAAAAAATCAGTTTTGTGAAAAATCGTAATTTTTCCAATGGAACGCCCATTTAATGAGGAGCCAATTTTTGAAAAAGTTCACGACCACGCTAAAAAATTAAAAGGTTTGAATTTGAAACTTTGCAAAAGAATTAAAGTTTTGGAAAAAGAATATTCTCTCTTTAAAAGTAAGATTGAATATTTGCAAGCGTTTCAAACTCAAAGTGTTATTTGTCGTGGGCACTTAGGTAATTTGTGTATTGATTTTGATTCTTTGAAAATTGCCAAAAAGAAGAGTGATGAGAGAGTCCTTTTTTTAGAGAAGGAATTAGAGGACTTAAAAAATTCTAGGGTTCCCGTTTGTGCCATCGAGGAAAAAAAATTAATCGATGATTTTACGGCACGTGAAAAGACTCTTAGGAATAAGTTTGTTTTAATTGAGGGTGAGCGCGATAAACTGTTAAGTTTAATTAAAAATTTGAAAAAGAAATCCCTGTCTTTGGAAGAGTCTAATTCTTTGCTTGATTCAAAAAAATTTAAGTTAAAAAATGATTTGACAGACTCAAGTAGGTTTGATAGTGATGGTAATGGATCATCGTGTTCTCATGATTCTAATGCTAAAGCCAAAACCATTATTTATTTTAGAGGGTCAACTAATTCCAAGGATGTTAGAAAAGATCACACTTTAGGTGTCGTTCCACCCGCTTACACATGTTTATATTGTGGTAGGAAAGGTCACCTTAGGAGATTTTGTTTTGATCTTGGAAGAGGTCCTAGGAATTCGAGGTCTAGTGTTTTGTTGGTTCTCAAAATCCCGTGTCGACGTGTTACATCTGTTTGGGTTAGGAAATCAATTTTGGATATGCTAGATTTTAGAATAGTTGATTCTCATTTGCTTGCACATGATTCTTCTCTTGCCGCATCATATAGATGATTGTGTTTGCATGTTTGTCATACGCTAGTTATGATTTTTGATATATTTTTGCTAGCATTGTGACATGTACTTTTTGTATAGATTTTTGCCTTTGAAAATTTTTGAAAAATACAAAAAGATTTTATTTTGAAAAAATCTAAAAAGATTTTTGTATTTTATTTGCACCGTTTATGGATGGACACTTAGGATGACCGGGTCACAACATCATTACATTATTTTCATGTGACTATTTGATAGTGTTTTGAGACAATAGGCCAATTCATCCTTGTGCTTTATAATGTTTGGAGTCATTAAGATGTAATTAAGTGTTACTTCCTACATGTTTGACTCATGTTTCCTTTATTGCACACATGCAAGAATTTGTTTGATTATTGTGCGTGTCTTATCGCATGTTGGTTGGGTGTTTTCACTTCAATCATATCCTTAAAACGAACCAAGCGCGATAAATTTTGATAAGGAAATTGTGCATATAAGAACCGTTTTGTGAGTTTGTGTGCTTTGTTTGAAAACGGGGAAGGGCTGCGAAAGGTTCATTTTGCCTTTGCGAATACTAAGCCACCGTCAAATTGAACCTAAAAAAATGGAGGAATTTTATTATCCAGGGTCCAAAGAGGTTTAAACGAGCTCGAAAAAATTTAAAGGCAATAAAAAGAAATTCATGCCAATTATGGGCCATTTAGGTTTTTGCACTAATTCTCCAAAGTTTGAGAATTTAGTTTATTCACCTCTAGAAGAAAATATATATGAGGGAGTTTGGATGGAGAATTAAAATGGGCTTTCACGTCCTTAGAAGTCTTGAAAATGCGCTAAATAGTTTTGGACGTTATTGGTGTGGAAATCATTTGACTTTGATTTGATGATTTGTATAAGGCGATGTCATTTAAATTCAACAAATTTTTACATCTAAGGATTCTTTTGATGTTCATTCGTTATGGGTACACGTATGCATCATGCACATATGATTGATTGAGTTTATTTACCTATCGAATGTGTTCACACCCATACATTTCATTTCCATGACTTGGTTGTTTGAGTTTAAATCCATGGTGTGATTTTTTTTTTGTATCCTATTTTTGTATGAAAATTTTGAAAAATCAAAAATAGTTTGTGGATGTTTTGGGGACATACCTTTGTATGCGTGTATCTTGATCTTTATTTGCTATGCATTTTGTCGTAACAATCCATGTTTTGATTTTTTCTTCTTATCTGTCTATTTGGGGACATCATAAAAAGGGAGGGGAAAGAATTATCATGTTATGGGGGAAGTTTTTGCATTTTGGGGGAGATTTGATTATTAATATTTTATTCTTATATCATTTCAAACTTGATGCGTCACGAAGGTTTTTGCTTTTTCTCATGTGTGTAGGTACAAAGATTGAAGATCATGATGTTGCACACCCTGATGAGAAAAGATTTGAGAGTTTTGGTGTTGAAGAAAAATTTGAGAACTCACAAATTTTACCTCTTCAGTTTTGGGATTCATAGGAGGGTAGATTTGTATAGGCATTTTGGTTTTTGATAATTTGGATGTTTTTATGTATGTACCGGCATAGACATAGGGTGAGATTTGTAAGGACATATTTTTAATAAGTTCGTCACAATTAATTATGTCATATACTGCTACAAGTCATTGAAGAATTGAAGAAGTTTTCATCTACAAAAGACGAATCCGAATTACAAGTGGTCTTCAACATTCAATCCCAACAATATGACATTTGGTAAGATAATGTTTAAAGTTTCATTTACATTTCGTATTAAAGTGTTGGGATATTTTTATCAAATTTTTTTCTAAAGATTTTGTTCTCGGACACCTTTCCGTAGAAAAATCATAACTAATTCATAAAAAATTAGAAAAATACGAAACTGGCGGCCACGCGTTCGTATCGAAATTATCTAGAGGCAAGCGTGTAATATCTTTCGAACGACATGCTTATGTTCATTAAAACGACATAGTTATCTCATTCGAATGAGATAGCTATGTCGTTCGAGCGAGATGACTTTTAGCCTGACACGCTGCTTTCCTGCTTATCTCTTTGAACACCACAATTTCCTTATAAAAGGACTGTCAATGCTTTGGTTTTCATAGAGAAGAGTTTTAAAAAACCTTAGAGTTTTATTTGGCCTATCTTCCAGTAACAAATTCGATAACACCTTTTGGAAAAATGTTTTCTTCTCTCATTTAAGGGTTCAAATAATTTTAGTTTTTGTTTACAATTCACAAAAAACCCCAATTACTTTTATGTGAGTTGTTTTGTGGAACCCAAGAACATATTTTGCTTTGGTTTATTCTTTGTGGGGAAAACTCTACAACCGACAGTTGCGTGCTATTTTGGAGGGAGTCCTTATAAAATTCACATCTTGTGGAGAAGCCGTCTCTCTTCTTCATTGCTGCCCTCCTGGGAAGGGAAAGTTCCAGCCGAGTCATCGAAACCGACACCTGCGGGTATTTCGTATGTCACCTTATTTCATTGTGATCCGTGTAAGCCGTTTTCTTACAAATTATAGTGAAATAAAAGGTTTTGAACCTTTGGGTGATTTTTCCTGAATATTTGTGTCACATGCTTTATTTATTTATGGGTTGTCACACGCACTTTTATATGCATGTTTAGGGGTTGCATTAATTTGGTTTAAAAATAGACTCTAATTAAATAAATGTGCCGAATTGGAAACTTGAAAATAAATTTAATCAATTATCACACAGTCGCACTTTTCATTAGTGCCTCTCACGGGACCGTACGGGGCCAATTTCGAGTTTTCACCCTCTAACGCCTTTTTTCAAGCGTAAGTCCTCATATTTTCAAATTATCATCGTATTATGAAACCGGGAGTCCCTTGATCGCACGATCAGTTCCCATGTATTACATTGGTCCCGTGAGAGGTGTTGGTTCCTCTCACGGGAATGTACGGGGGATCTTTCGAGTTTTCACCCTCTAACGCCTTGTTTTCAAGCTTAAGACCTTATAATTTCAAATAATCGTCGTATTCTCAAACTTAGAGTCCCGTGATCGAGCGGTCAGTTCCTACGAGTTACATTGGTCCCGTGAGAAGTGTTAGTGCCTCTCACGACACTTTACGGAGGTTGTTTTGAGTTTTCACCCTCTAACGCCTTATTTTCAAGCTTAAGTCCTCATATTTTTAAATTATCGTCGTATTCTCAAAATGGGTGTCCTATGATCGGGCGGTCAGTTCCTACGTTTTACATTGGACCCGCGAGTGGTGTTAGTGCCTCTCAAGGGACCGTACGGGGGCTATTTCGAGTTTTACCCTCTAATGCCTTTTTTTCAAGCTTAAGTCCTCATATTTTCAAATTATCATCGTATTCTCAAACCGGGAGTCTTGTGATCACGCGATCAGTTCCTATGTGTTACATTAGTCCCGTGAGAGGTGTTAGTTCCTCTAAAGGGACAGTACGGGGGATGTTTCGAGTTTTCACCCTCTAACGCCTTATTTTCAAGCTTAAGTCCTATTATTTTCAAACTATCATTGTATTCTCAAATCGGTAGTCCCGTTATCACACGATCAGTTCCAACGTATTACATTGGTCCCGTGAGAGGTGTTGGTGCCTCTCATGGAGCCGTAGAGGGGTTATTTTGATTTTTTACCCTCTAACGCCTTGTATTCAAGCATAAGTCCTCATATTTTCAAATTATAGTCATATTATCAAACCGGGAGTCTCGTGATCACGCGGTTAGTTCCTACGTATTACATTGGTCCCGTGAGAGGTGCTGGTGCCTCTCACAGGACCGTACGGGGGTAATTTCGTGTTCTCCCCCTCTGACGCCTTGTTTTCAAGCTTAAGTCCTCATATTTTCAAATTATCATCGTATTCTTAAACCGGGAGTCCCGTTATCACGCGATCTTTTCCTACTTGTTACATTGGTCCCGTGAGAGGTGTTGGCTCCTCTCACGGGATCGTACGGGGGCTGTTTCATGTCCTCCCCTCTGACGCCTTATTTTCAAGCTTAAGTCCAAATATTTTCAAATTATTGTCATATTCTTGAACCGAGAGTTCGTTAACATGCGGTCAGTTCCTACCTATTACATTGGTCCCCTAAGAGGTGTTGGTGCCTCTCACGGAACCGTATGGGGGCTGTTTCGAGTTTTCACCCTCTAACGCCTTATTTTCAAGCTTAAGTCATCATATTTTTAAATTATCTTCGTATTCTCAAATTGGGAGTCTTGTGATCCCGCAATTAGTTCCTACATGTTACATTGGTCCCGTGAAAGGTGTTGGTGCCTATCACGGGACAGTACGGGGGCTGCTTTGAGTTTTACCCTCTAACGTCTTATTTTCAAGCTTAAGCCCTCACATTTTAAAATTATGGTCGTATTATAAAATCGGGAGTCCCGTTGATGAACGATCAGTTTCTACATGTTACATTGGTCCCGTGAGAGGTGTTGGTGCCTCTCACGGGATCGTACGGGGGCTGTTTCGAGTTTTACCCTCTAACGCAGTGTTTTCAAGCTTAAGTCCTCATATTTTCAAATTATCGTCATATTGTCAAACCGGGAGTCCTGTTATCGCGTGGTTAGTTCCTACGTGTTACATTGGTCCCATGAGAGGTGTGGTGCCTCTCATAGGATCGTATGGGGGATGTTTCATCTTTTCAACTTTTAACACCTTGTTTTCAAACCTAAGTCCTTATATTTCAAATTAATGTCGTATTCTCAAACCGGGAGTCCCGTGATCAGGCGATCAGTTCCTACGTGTTACATTGGTCCCATAAGAGGTGTTGGTTCCTCTCACGGGACTGTACGGGGTTATTTCGTATATTTGCCATCTAACGCCTTATTTCCAAGCTATATAGCAGCTATATAGCTGCTAGATATGCCTTATATAGCAGCTATATATGGCTATATATAGCAGTTATATAGGCTCATATATAGCTTCTATATATGGCAATATATTGCTGCTAGATATGGCGATATATAGCTACTATATATAGCTGCTATATATGGCAGCTATATATGGACATATATATCTGCTATATTGCTATATATAGCTGCTATATATGGGCATATATAGCTACTGTATATGGGCATATATAGCTGCTATATAGCCGTATAACATGTGGACTATGCATGAGGACTTTCCTTTGGTAAGAAGAATGCCAAGGGTCTTTCATGATGAAATTCTCAATGAAATTGAAAAAACTCAAGAAGGATCTTAAGAAGTGGACACAGAGGTTTCAAGAAGATATTTCAACAATTGGCAGACCTAGAAGATGAGTTGTTGGACGAAGAAAACCATTAGATGAATGATTCCTTTAATTTTTCAAGAGAAGAGATTCAAGTAACCCAAGCAAAACTCAATTTTTCAATGGATTTAGAGGAACGGTTCTAGAAGTAGAAAGTTAAACACCAGTGGATTCAAGATGGAGACAAAAATTCAAAATTTCATCATGCTGTTGTAAAGCAAAAGAGAAGAAATCTCTAGATCCTTAGACTGAATGATAGGGATGGAGAATGGCTAGAGTCCCAGTCTGACATTTCCCCTGAACTCATAAATCATTTAGAAACTTTTCTTTACGAAGAATCCGTTTCAAATGATAATGCCCTTTGGAATATTATTCCTAAAATGGTGACAGATGAAATTAATAAGATTCTCATTGAGATATCTAGTGAAGAAGAAATCATCCTATCTATTAAAACCATGAATGGGGATAGTGCTGCTGGTGTAGATGGTTTTAATGGGGTATTCTTTCTAAAGTGCTAGGAGATTATAAAAATGGACCTGAACAATGCCATTTAAAGTTTTTTCTCAGGAACAACCGTTCCAAAATCTTGGAATGTTACTAAAATTTCCCTCATACACAAAATCCCATAATCCTACTCATAGTTCTTACGAGTAACATTGCTCATGTGAGAGGGGTCGGTGCCTCTCACGGGACCGTACGGGTTGTTTCGAGTTTTCACCCTCTAACGCCTTATTTTCAAGCTTAAGTCCTCATATTTTCAAATTATCGTCGTATTCTCAAACTAGGAGTCCCGTGATCGTGGTCACTTCTTACATGTTACATCAGTCCCGTAAGAGGTGTTGATGCCTCTCACGGGACCGTGCCGGGACTATTTTGAGTTTTCATCCTCTAACGCCTTATTTTCAAGCTTAAGTCCTCATATTTTTAAATTGTCATCATACTCTCAAATCGGGAGTCCCGTGATTGTGTGGTCAGTTCCTACGAGTTACATTGGTCCTACGAGGAGTGTCATGGGACCGTACGGGGGCAATTTCGAGTTTTCACCCTCTAGTCCTCATATTTTCAAATTATCATCATTTTATCAAGTCAGGAGTCCTTTGATCGCACGGTCAGTTCCTACATATTACATTGGTCCCGTGAGAGGTGTTGGTTCCTCTTACGGGACCGTACGGGGGATCTTTCGAGTTTTCACCCTCTAACGCCTTGTTTTCAAGCTTAAGACCTTATATTTTCAAATTATCGTCGCATTCTCAAACTGAGAATCTAATGACCATGCAGTCAGTTCCTACATATTACATTGGTCCCGTGAGAAGTGTTAGTGCCTCTCACGGCACTGTATGGGGGTTGTTTCGAGTTTTAACCCTCTAACACCTTGTTTTCAAGCTTAAGTCCCCATATTTTAAATTTATCGTCGTATTCTCAAATCGGTCATCCTATGATCGCGCGGTCAGTTCCTACATTTTACATTGATCCCGAGAGAGGTGTTAGTGTCTCTTACAGGACCGTACGGGGGCTATTTCGAGTTTTACCCTCTAATACCTTTTTTTAAGCTTAAGTCCTCATATTTTCAATTTATCGTCATATTATCAAACCGAGAGTCTCGTGATCACACAATTAGTTCCTACGTATTGCATTGGTCCCGTGAGAGGTGTTAGTTCCTCTTAAGGAATAGTACAGGGGTTGTTTCGAGTTTTCACCCTCTAACGCCTTGTTTTCAAGCTTAAGTCCTCATATTTTAGGATTATGATCGTATTCTCAAACTGGGAGTCCAGTTATTGCGCGATCTGTTTCTACTTATTACATGGCTCTCGTGAGAGGTGTTAGTTCCTCTCACGGGATTGTACGGGGGCTGTTATTTATTTTCCCCCTCTAACGACGTATTTTCAAACTTAAGTCATAATTTCAAACTATCATCGTATTCTCAAACCGGGAGTCCCGTTATCGTACGATCAGTTCTTACATGTTACATTGGTCCCGTGAGAGGTGTTGGTTGCTCTCACAGGACCGTACGGGGCTGTTTCTTGTTTCCCCCTCTAACACTTTGTTTACAAACTCAAGTCCTCATATTTTTAAATTATCGTCATATTCTCAAACCGGGAGTCCTGTGATCACGTGGTCAGTTCCTACGTGTTACATTTGTCCCGTGAGAGGTGTTAGTTTCTCTCACTGGACCGTACGGGGGCTGGTTTGAGTTTTCACCCTCTAATGCCTTGTTTCCAAGATTAAGTCCTTATATTTTCAAATTATCATCGTATTCTCAAATCGAGAATCCCGTTATCGCGCGATCAGTTCCAACGTGTTATAGTGGTCCCGTGAGAGGTGTTGGTGCCTCTCATTAAGCCGTATGGGGGATATTTTGAGTTTTCACCCTCTATTGCCTTGTATTCAAGCTTAAGTCCTCATATTTTCAAATTATCGTCATATAATCAAACTGGGAGTCCCATGATCGCATGGTCAGTTCCTACGTATTACATTGGTCTCGTGAGAGGTGTTCGTGCTTCTCACAGGACTGTACGAGGCTATTTTGTGTTCACCCCTTTAACGCGTTATTTTCAAGCCTAAGTCCTCATATTTTCAAATAATCATCTTATTCTAAAATTGGGAGTCCGGTTATCGCACAGTTTGTTCCTATGGTCCCGTGAGAGGCGTTGGTTCCTCTCATGGGATCGTACGGGGGTTGTTTCGTGTTTTCCCCCCTCTAACGCCTTGTTTTCAAAATTAAGTCCTCATATTTTCAAATTATCATTGTATTCTCAAACCAAGAGTCCCATGATCGAGCGGTTAGTTCCTACGTATTACATTGGTCCCGTGAGAGGTGTTGGTGCCTCTCACAGGATCGTATGGGGGCTGTTTCATGTTCTCCCCCTCAGACGCCTTGTTTTCAAGATTAAGTCCACATATTTTCAAATTATCATCATATTATCGAACCGGGAATTCCGTTATCGTGCAGTCAGTTCCTACCTGTTACATTGGTCCTCTGAGAGGTGTTGGTGCCTCTCATAGAATCGTACGGGGGTTGTTTCGAGTTTTCTCCCTCTAACGCCTTGTTTTTAATCTTAAGTCCTCATATTTTTTAATTATCTTTGTATTCTGAAATCGGGACTCCTATGATCATGCGGTTAGTTCCTAAATGTTACATTGGTCCCGTGAAAGGTGTTTGTACCACTCACGGGCCCGAACAGGGGAAGTTTCGAGTTTTACCCTCTAACACCTTGTTTTCAAGCTTAAGTCCTCATATTTTCAAATTATCATCGTATTCTCAAATAAGGAGTCACGTTAACGCGCGGTCAGTTCCAGCTACGTGCTACATTGGTCCGGTGAAAGGTGTTGGTGCCTCTCACGGGACTGTACGGGGTTGTTTTGAATTTTACCCTCAAACGCTGTGTTTTTAAGGTTAAGTCCTCATATTTTCAAATTATCATCTTATTCTCAAACCGAGAGTCCCGTTATCACGTGGTCAATTCCTACGTGTTACATTGGTCTCGTGAGAGGTGTGGTGCCTCTCAGAGGATCGTACGGGGGTTGTTTCACCTTTTCACCCTCTAACGCCTTGTTTTCAAACTTAAGTTCTCATATTTTCAAATTAATGTCGTATTGTCAAACCGAGAGTCCCGTGATCACGCGATCAATACCTACGTGTTACATTTGTCCCGTGAGAGATGTTGGTGCCTCTCACCGTACCGTACGGGGTTGTTTCGTGTTTTTGCCATCTAACACCTTGTTTTCAAGCTATATAACCGTTATATAGCTTGTAGATATGGCTTATATAGCAGCTATATATGGCCCTATATACCAGTAATATAGGCTCGTATATAGCTGCTATATAGGTGCTATATATGGCATCTATATATGGATATATATAGCTGTTATATAGCCATATATAGTTGCTATAAATAGCTGCTATATATGAGCATATATAGCTGTTATATAGCCATATAATATGTGGACTATGCATGAGGACTTCCCTCTTAGTAAGAAGAATGCCAAGGGTCTTTCATGATGAAATTCTCAATGAAATTGAAAAAACTCAAGCAAGAGCTTAAGAAGTGGACACATATGTTTTTAAGAAGATATTCCAACAAGTAGCAGACCTGGAAGATGAGTTGTTGGATAAAGAAAACCAGTATATGAATGATCCCTCTAATTTTTCTATAGAAGAGATTTAAGCAACCCAAGCAAAACTCAATTCTCCATTGGCTTTAGAGGAACAATTCTGGAAGTAGAAAGTTAAACACCGGTGGATTCAAGATGGAGACAAAAATTTAAGAATTTATCATGATGTTGTAATGAAAAAGAGAAGAAATCTCCGAATCCGTAGACTGAAGGACAAGGATGGAAAATGGCTAGAGTCCCAGGCTGACATTTCCCTTGAACTCATAAATCATTTTGAAAATTTTCTTTGACAAGAATCAGTTTCAAATGATAATGCTATTTTGAATATTATTCCTAAAATGGTGAGAGATGAAATGAATAAGACTCTCACTGAGATTCCTAGTGAAGAAGAAATCTCACTATATATTAAAACCATGAATGGGGATAGTGCGACTGGTGTAGATGGTTTTAATGGGGTCTTCTTTCTAAAGTGCTGGGAGATTATAAAAATGGACCTGACTAATGCAATTCAAAGTTTTTTCTTTGGTGCAACCATTCCAAAATATTGTAATGTCAATAACATTTCCCTCATACCAAAATCCCATAATCTTACTCATAGTTCGTATGAGTTATATTGCCCCCGTGAGAGGTGTTGGTGCCTCTCATGGGGCCGTACGGGGGTTGTTTCTAGTTTTCACCCTCTAACGCCTTTTTTTCAAGCTTAAGTCATCGTCTTTTCCAATTATCATCGTATTCTCAAATCGGGAGTCCCGTGATCGCGCGGTCACTTCCTACGTGTTACATTTGTCCCACGAGCGGTTTTAGTGCCTCTCACGGGACCGTACGGGGGTTGTTCCGAGTTTTCACCCTCTAACGCCTTATTTTCAAGCTTAAGTCCTCATATTTTCAAACTATCATCGTATTATCAATTCGAGAGTCCCGTGATCACACGGTCAGTTCCTACAAGTTACATTGGTCCCGCGAGAAGTGCTAGTGCTTTTCACGGGACCGTACGGGGGCAATTTTTAGTTCTCACCCCCTAATGCCTTGTTTTCAAGCTTAAGTCCTCATATTTTCAAATTATCATCATATTCTCAAACCGGGAGTCGCGTGGTCACACGGTCAGTTCCTACATGTTACATTGGTCCCACGAGAGGTATTGGTGCCTCTCACAGGATCGTACGAGGTCTGTTTCGTGTTTTTTCCCTCTAACGCCTTGTTTTCAAGCTTAAGTCCTCATATTTTCAAATTATCATCATATTCTCAAATCGGGCGCCCCGTTATCATACGGTCAGTTCCTACGCATTACATTGGTCCCGTGAGAGGTGTTGGTGCCTCTCATAAAATCGTACGGGGTTGTTTCATTTTTCAGCCTCTAATGCCTTGTTTTCAAACTTAAGTCCTCATATTTTCAAATTATCATCATATTCTTAAACCGAGAGTCCCGTGATCATGCAGTCAATTCCTAGAGTTACATTGGTCTCGCGAGAGGTGTTGATGCCTCTCATGGGATCATACGGGGGCTGTTTTGAGTTTTACCCTCTAACGCCTTATTTTCAAATTATCGTCGTATTCTCAAATTGGGAGTCCCGTTATCACGCGGTCAGTTCCTACGTGTTACATTGATCCCGTGAGAGGTGTTGGGGCCTCTCACGGGACTGTACGGGGCTGTTTTGTATTTTACCACCCTTATTTTTAAGCTTAAGTCCTCTTAATTTCAAATTATCATCGTATTCTCAAATCGGGAGTCCCGTGACTGCGCGGTTACTTCCTACGAGTTACATTGGTCCCACAAGAGGTGTTGGTGCCTCTCACGGGACCATACGGAGGCCGTATCGAGTTTTTATCCTCTAACGCCTTATTTTTAAGCTTAAGTTCTCATATTTTCAAATTATCATCGTATTCTTAAGCCGGGAGTCTTATGATCATTCGGTGAGTTCCTACGAGTTACATTAGTCCCATGAGAGGTGTTGGAGCCTCTCATGGGACCGTACGGGGGCTGTTTCGAGTTTTAACCTCTAACGCGTTGTTTTCAAGCTTAAGTCCTCATATTTTCAACTTTCCATCGAATTCTCAAACCGGGAGTCCCATGATCGCGCGGTTAGTTCTTACGTGTTTCATTGGTCCCACAAGAGGTGCTTGTACCTCTTACGGGACCGTACGGGGGTTGTTTCGAGTTTTCACCCTCTAACGCCTTATTTTCAAGCTCAAGTCCTCATAATTTCAAATTATCATCCTATTCTCAATTAAGGTGTCCCATTACCGCGCGATCAGTTCCCAAGTGTTACATTGGTCCCCTGAGAGGTGTTGGTGCCTCTCATGGGTCCGTACGGGGGCTATTTTGAGTTTTCACCCTCTAATGCCTTGTTTTCAAGCTTAAGTGCTCATATTTTCAAATTATTATCGTATTCTCAGACCGAGAGTCCCGTGATCGCGTGGTCAGTTCTTATAAGTTACATTAGTCCCGTGAGAAGTATAAGTGCCTCTTACAGAATCGTACGGGGGTTGTTTCAAATTTTCACGCTCTAACGCCTTGTTTTCGAGCTTAAGTCCCCATATTTTCAAATTACTGTCGTACTCTCAAACCGGGAGTCCTGTGATCGCGTAGTCAGTTCCTACATGTTACATTGGTCCCGTGAGAGGTGTTGGTGCCTCTCATAGGACCGTATGAGTGCTGTTTCGAGTTATACCCTTTAACGCCTTGTTTTCAAGCTTAACTCCTCATATTTTCAAATTATCATTATATTCTCAAACCGGGAGTTCCGTTATCATGCGGTCAGTTCCTACGTGTTACATTGATCCCATGAGAGGTGTTAGGGCATCTCATGGGACTGTATGGGGGGTTCTTTCGAGTTTTCACCCTGCAACGCCTTTTTTCAAGCTTAAGTCCTCATATTTTCAAATTATCATCGTATTCTTAAATCGAGACTCCCATGATCACGTGATCAGTTCCTACGAGTTTCATTGGTCCCGTGAGAAGTGTTAGTGCCCCTCAAGACACCGTACGAGGGTTGTTTCGAGTTTTCACCCTCAAACGCCTTGTTTTCAAGCTTAAGTCCTCATATTTTGAAATTATCTTCATATTCTCAAACCGGGAGTCCCGTAATCACGTGGTCAGCTCCTACGTGTTACATTGGTCCCGGAGAGGTGTTGGTGCCTCTCTCGGGACCGTACGGAGGTTGTTTTGAGTTTTCACCTCTAACGCCTTGTTTTCAAGCTTAAGTCCTCATATTTTCAAATTAGCATCATATTCTCAAACCAGGAGTCCCGTGATCACGTTGTTAGTTCCCACGTGCTTCATTGGTCCCACGAGAGGTGTTAGTTCCTCTCACGGGATCGTACGGGGGCTGTTTCGAGTTTTCACCCTCTAATACCTTATTTTTAAGCTTAAGTTCTCATATTTTCAAATTATCACTGTATTCTCAAACCGGGAGTCCTGTGATCACGCGATCAGTTCCTACGAGTTTCATTAGTCCCTTAAGAGCTGTTGGTGACACTTACGGGACCTTACGAGGATTGTTTTGAGTTTTCACCCTCTAACGCCTTATTTTTAAGCTTAAGTTCTCAGATTTTCAAATTATCATCGTATTCTTAAACCGGGAGTCACGTTATCATACCGTCTGTTCATACATGTTACATTGGTCCCGCGAGAGGTGTTGGTGCCTCTCACGAGATCGTACGGGGTTTTTTCGAGTTTTCATCCTCTAATGCCTTATTTTCAAGCTTAAGTCCTCATATTTTCAAATTATCATCGTATTCTCAAACCGGGTGTGCCGTTATCGCGTGATCAGTTCCTAAATGTTATATTATTCTCGTGAAAGGTGTTAGTGCCTCTCGCGGGACCGTACGAGGGATATTTTAAGTTTTCACCCTCTAACGCCTTCTGTTTAAGATTAAGTCCTCATATTTTCAAATTATCATCGTATTATCAAGCCGAGAGTCCTGTTAACGCGTGGTCAGTTCCTACGTGTTACATTGGTCCGGGGAGAGGTGTTGGTTCCTCTCACGAGACCGTACGGGGGCAGTATCAAGTTTTACCTTCTAATGTCGTGTTTTCAAGGTTAAGTCCTCATATTTCAAATTATCGCCGTATTGTCAAATCGAGAGTCCCGGTATCGCGTGGTCAGTTCCTACATGTTATATTGGTCCCATCAGAGGCGTGGTGCCTCTCAAAGGACCGTACGGGGGCTGTTTCATCTCTTCACCCTCTAACGCCTTGTTTTCAAACTTAACTCCTCATATTTTCAAATTAATGTCGTGTTCTTAAATTAGGAGTCCCGTGATCACACGATCAGTTCCTATGTGTTACATTAGTCCCGTGAGAGGTGTTGGAGCCTCTCACGGGACCGTACGGGGTTGTTTCATGTTTTTGCCATAAACACCTTGTTTTCAAGCTACATTTCAGCCATATAAATTCTCGATATGGCTTATATATCAGCTATATATGGACATATATACCAGTTATATGGGCTCATATATAGCTGCTATATACGGACATATATTGCCGGTAGATATGGTGATATATAGCTGCTATATAGGTGCTATATATGGCAGCTATATATGGACATATATGTTGTTATATAGCCATATATAGCTTCCATATATTGCTGCAATATATGGGTATATATAGCTGCTATATAGCCATATAACATGTGGACTATGCATGAGGACTTTCCTCTTAGTAAGAAGAATGCCAAGGGTCTTTCATGATGAAATTCTCAATGAAATTGAAAAAACTCAAGCAAGAGCTTAAGAAGTGGACACAGATGTTTTCAAGAACATATTTCAACAAGTATCAGACCTGGAAGATGAGTTGTTGGATAAAGAAAACCAGTATATGAATGATCCCTCTAATTTTTCTATAAAAGAGATTCAAGCAACCCAAGCAAAACTCAATTTTCCATTGGCTTTAGAGGAACAATTCTGTAAGTAGAAAGTTAAACACCGGTGGATTCAAGATGGAGACAAAAATTTAAGAATTTATCATGATGTTGTAAAGAAAAAGAGAAGAAATCTCTGGATCCGTAGACTAAAGGACAAGGATGGAAAATGGCTAGAGTCCGAGGCTGACATTTCCTCTGAACTCATAAATCATTTTGACAAGAATCAGTTTCAAATGATAATGCTCTTTTGAATATTATTCCTAAAATGGTGAGAGATGAAATTAATAAGACTCTCATCGAGATTCCTAGTGAAGAAGAAATCTCACTATATATTAAAACCATGAATGGGGATAATGCGACTGGTGTAGATGGTTTTAATGGGGTCTTCTTTCTAAAGTGCTGGGAGATTATAAAAATGGACCTGACTAATGCAATTCAAAGTTTTTTCTTAGGAGCAACCATTCCAAAATCTTGGAATGTCACTAACATTTCCCTCATACCAAAATCCCATAATCCTACTCATAGTTCGTACGAGTTACATTGCTCTCGTGAGAGGTATTGGTGCCTCTCACGGACCGTACGGGGGCTATTTCGAGTTTTCACCCTCTAACGCCTTATTTTCAACCTTAAGTCCTCGTATTTTCAACTTATCATTGTATTCTCAAACTGGGAGTCCCGTGATCGCGCAGTCACTTTCTACGTGTTACATTGGTCCCGTAAGAGGTTTTGGTGCCTCTCACGAGACTATACGCGGGCTATTTCGTGTTTTTTCCCTTTAACGGCTTGCTATCAGGCTTTAGTCCTCATATTTTCAAATTATCATAGTATTCTCAAATCGGGAGTCCTATTATCACGCGATCAGTTCTTACGTGTTACATTGGTCCCACGAGAGGTGTTGGTGACTCTCATAGTACCGTATGGGGGTTGTTACATTTTTCTTCCCCTAACATCTTATTTTCAAACTTAAGTCCTCATATTTTCAAATTATCATCGTATTCTCAATGTGAGAGTCCTGTGATCATGGAGACAGTTCCTACGTGTTACATTGGTCCCGCGAGAGGTGTTGGTGCCTCTCACAGGATAGTATGGGGGCTGTTTCGAGTTTTACCCTCTAATGTCTTATTTTCACGATTAAGTCCTCATATTTTCAAATTATCGTTGTATTCTCAAACTGAAAGTCCCGTTATCATGCGGTCAGTTCCTACGTGTTACATTGATCTCGTGAGAGGCGTTGGGGCCTCTCACGGGACTGTATGGGGGATGTTTCGTATATTCCCCCTCTAACCCTTTATTTTCAAGCTTAAGTCCTCATAATTTAAAGTTATCGTTGTATTCTCAAACCAGGAGTCCCATGATTGCGTAGTCAGTTCCTACATGTTACATTGGTTCCACGAGAGGTGTTAGTGCCTCTCACGGGATTGTACGGGGGCTGTTTCGAGTTTTCACCCTCTCACGCCTTGTTTTTAAGCTTAAGTCCTCATATTTTCAAATTATCACCGTATTCTTAAATCGGGAGTCCCGTGATCGCGTGGTGAGTTCCTTCGAGTTATATTAGTATCGTGAGAGGTGTTGGTGCATCTTACGGGACCTTATGGGGGCTGTTTCGAGTTTTCACCCTCTAACGCCTTGTTTTTAAGCTTAAGTCCTCATATATTCAACTTATCATCGTAATCTCAAACCGAAAGTCCCGTGATCGAGCGATTAGTTCCTACGTGTTTCATTGGTCCCACGAGAGGTGCTTGTACCTCTCACGGGACCGTACGAGGGTTATTTCGAGTTTTCACCCTCTAACGCCTTGTTTTCAAGCTTAAGTCCTCATATTTTCAAATTATCATCGTATTTTCAAGTCGAGTGTCCCGTTATCGCGTGATTAGTTCCTACATGTTACATTGGTCCCGTGAGAAGTGTGAGTGCCTCTTACGGAATCGTATGGGGTTTGTTTAGAAGTTCCACGCTCTAACGCCTTGTTTTCGAGCTTAAGTCCTCATATTTTCAAATTATCATCGTACTCTCAAACCGAGAGTCATGTGATCACGCGATCAGTTCCTATATGTTACATTGGTCCTGCAAGAGGTGTTGGTGCCTATCACTGGACCGTATGGGGCTGTTTCAAGTTTTACCCTCTAACACCTTATTTTCAAGCTTAAGTCCTTATATTTTCAAATTATTGTCGTATTCTTAAATTAGGATTTTGGTGATCGCGGGGTCAGTTCCTGCGTCTTACATTGGTCCCGTGAGATGTGTTGGTTCCTCTTAAGGGACTGTACGGGGGCTGTTTTGAGTTTTCTCCCTCTAATGCCTTCTTTTCAAGCTTAAGTCCTCATATTTTCATATTATCATCATATTCTCAAACCTTGAGTCCCGTTATCCCGCGGTCAGTTCCTACGTGTTACATTGATCCCGTGAGAGGTGTAGGGGCTTCTCATGAGACCGTACGGGGGCTATTTCATATTTTCCCCCTCTAATGCCTTGTTTTTAAGCTTAAGTCCTCATATTTCAAATTATCATCGTATTCTAAAATCGTGAGTTTCGTGATTGTGCGATCAGTTCTTATGTGTTACATTGGTCCCGTGAGAGGTGTTGGTGACTCTCACGGGATCGTATGGGGGCTCTTTCGAGTTTTCACCCTCTAACGCCTTTTTTCAAGCTTATGTCCTCATATTTTGAAATTATTGTCGTATTCTCAAACCGAGAGTCTCATGATCTCACGGTCAGTTCCTATGAGTTATATTGGTCCCCTGAGAAGTGTTAGTGCCTCTCACAGCACCGTACGGGTGTTGTTTCAAGTTTTCACCCTCTAACGCCTTGTTTTCAAGCTTAAGTCTTCATATTTTTAAATTATATTCATATTATCAAACTGAGAGTCTCGTAATTGCACAATCTGTTCCTACGTGTTACATTGGTCCCGCGAGAGGTGTTGGTGCCTCTCACGGGACCGTACGGGGGCTGTTTCGAGTTTTCACCCTTTGACGCCTTGTTTTCAAACCTAAGTCCTCATATTTTCAAATTATCATCGTATTCTCGAACCAAGAGTTCTGTTATCATTCGGTCAGGTCCTACATGTTACATTAGTCCCCTGAGAGGTATTGGTGCCTCTCACGGAACCGTACGGGGGCTATTTTGAGTTTTCACCCTCTAATGCCTTGTTTTCAAGCTTAAGTCCTCATATTTTCAAATTATCGTCGTATTCTCAAATGTAGAGTCCTTTGATCATGCGATTTGTTCCTACATGTTACATTAGTCCCGTGAGAGGTATCAGTACCTCTCACGGGATCGTGCAGTGGCTGTTTCGAGTTTTACCCTCTAATTCCTTATTTTCAAGCTTAAGTCCTCATATTTTCAAATTATCATCGTATTTTCAAATCGGGAGTCCCGTTATCACGCGGTCAGTTCCTACGTGTTACATTGGTCCCGTGAGAGGTGTTTGTGCCTCTCATAGGACCGTACGGGGGCTATTTCATCTTTTCAGCCTCTAACGCCTTGTTTTGAAACTTAAGTCCTTATATTTTCAAATTATTGTTGTATTCTCAAACCGGGAGTCCCGAGATCACGCGATCAGTTCATACATGTTACATTAGTTCCTTGAGAGGTGTTGGTGCCTCTCACGGGATCGTATAGGGGTCATTTCATGTTTTTGGCCTCTAACGCCTTGTTTTCAAGCTATATTGCAGCTATATAGCGGCTATATATGGCTTATATAGCAGCTATATATGACCATATATAAAAGCTATATAGGCTCATATGTAGCTGTTATATATGGACATATATTGCTGCTAGATATGGCCATATATAGCTACTATATATAGCTGCTATATTGGTTCTATATGTGGCTGCTATATATGGGCATATATAGCTGCTATATAGCCATATATAGTTGCTATATATGTGCATATATAGTTTCTATATATGGGAATATATTGTTGTTATATAGCCATATAACATGTGAACTATGCATGAGGACTTTCCTCTTGGGAAGAAGAATACCAAGGGTCTTTCTAGATGAAATTCTCAATGAAATTGAAAAGGCTCAAGAAGGAGCTTAAGAAGTGGTCACGGATGTTTTCAAGAACATATTTCAATAAGTAGTAGACCTAGAAGCTGAGTTGTTGGACAAAGAAAACCAGTATATAAATGATCCCATTAATTTTTCCAGAGCAGAGATTCAAGCAACCCAAGCAAAACTCAAATTTTCAATGGATTTAAAGGAACAATTCTGGAAGCAGAAAGTTAACACTAGTGGATCCAAGATGGAGATGAGAATTCAAAATTTTATCATGCTATCGTAAAGAAAAATAGAAGAAATCTCTAGATCCATAGACTGAAGGACAAGGATGGAAAATGGCTAGAGTCCCAGGCTGACATTTCCTCTGAACTCATAAATCATTTTGAAAATTTTCTTTAACAAGAATCAGTTTCAAATGATAATGCTCTTTTGAATATTATTCCTAAAATCATGACAGATGATATGAATAAGACACTCACTCAGTTCCCTAGTGAAGAAGAAATCTTACTATCTATTAAAACCATGAATGGGGATAGTGTGTCTAGTGTAGATGGTTTTAATGGGGTCTTCTTTCTAAAGTGCAGGGAGATTATAAAAATGGACCTGACAAATGCAATTCAAAGTTTTTTCTTAGGACCAACCATTCCAAATTCTTGGAATGTTACTAAAATTTTCGTCATACCCAAATCCCATAATCCTACTCATAGTTCGTACGAGTTACATTGCTCCAGTGAGAGGTGTTGGTGCCTCTCACGGGACCGTATGGGGGTTGTTTCGAGTTTTAACCCTTTAACTCCTTATTTTCAAGCTTAAGTACTCGTATTTTCAAATTATCATCGTATTTTCAAATCGGGAGACCCATGATCGCATGGTCACTTCCTACATATTACATTGGTCCAGTGAGAGGTGTTGGTGCCTCTCATGGGATCGTACGGGGGCTATTTCGAGTTTCCACCCTCTAATGCCTTATTTTCCATCTTAAGTCCTCATATTTTCAAATTATCATCATATTCTCAAATCGGGAGTCCCGTGATCATGCGGTCAGTTTCTATGAGTTACATTGGTCCCGCGAGAAGTGTTAACGCCTCTCACGGGACCGTATTGGGGCAATTTCGAGTTTTCAACCTCTAACGCCTTGTTTTCAAGCTTAAGTCTTAATATTATCAAATTATTATAGTATTCTCAAATCGGGAGTCCTGTGATGCACAGTCAGTTCCTAGATGTTACTTTGGTCCCGTGAGAGGCGTTGGTGCCTCTCACGGTACCGTACGGGGGATCTTTCGAGTTTTCACCCTCTAACGCCTTATTTTCATGCTTAAGTCCTCTTATTTTAAAATGATTTTCATATTCTCGAATCGAGAGTCCCATGATCGCGCGATCAGTTCCTACAAGTTACATTGCTCTCGTGAGAAGTGTTAGTGCCTCTCACGGCACCGTATGAGGGTTGTTTCGAGTTTTCACCCTCTAACGCCTTATTTTCAAGCTTAAGTCCTCATATTTTCAAATTATCATCGTATTCTCAAACTGGCAGTTCTGTGATCGCACGATCAGTTCTTATGTGTTATATTGGTCCCACGAGAGGTGTTAGTGCCTGTCACAGGACCGTACAGGGGCTGTTTAGATTTTTACCCTCTAACGCCTTGTTTTCAAGCTTTATTCCTCATATTTTCAAATTATCATTGTATTCCCAAACAGGGAGACCCATGATCACGCGGTCAGTTCCTACGTGTTACATTGGTCCCGTGAGAGGTGTTGTTTCCTCTTAAGGATCCGTACGTGGGCTATTTCGATTTTTAACCCTCTAACGCCTTGTTATCAAGATTAAATCCTCATATTTTCAAATTATCATCGTATTCTCAAATCATTGTCCCGTTATCCCGCAGTCCGTTCCTACGTGTTACATTGATCCCGTGAGAAGTGTTGGGGCCTCTCAAGGGACCGTATGGGGGCTGTTTCGTATTTTCTACCTTAAACGCCTTATTTTTAATCTTAAGTCCTCATAATTTCAAATTACCACCGCATTCTCAAACTGAGAGTCCCGTGATTGCGCGGTCAGTTCCTACGTGTTACATTTGTCTAATGAGAGGCGTTGGTGCCTCTCATGGGACCGTGCGGGGATTGTTTCGAGTTTTACCCTCTAACGCCTTGTTTTCTATCTTAAGTCCTCATATATTCAAATTATCATTGTATTCTCAAACTAGGAGTCTCGTTACCATGCGGTTAGTTCCTACATGTTTCATTGGTCCAGGGAGAGGTGTTGGTAGCTCTCATGGGTCCGTACGGGGGCTGTTTCGAGTTTTCACCCTCTAACGCCATGTTTTCAAGCTTAAGTCCTCATATTTTCAAATTATCATCGTATTCTCAAACTGGGAGTCCTGTGATCACACAGTAAGTTCTTACGTGTTACTTTGGTCCCGTGAGAGGCGTTAGTGCCTCTCACGGTACCGTACGGGGGATCTTTCGAGCTTTCACCCTCTAACGCCTTGTTTTCAAGCTTAAGTCCTCTTATTTTCGAATTATCATCATATTCTCAAACCGAGAGTCCCATGATCGCGCGGCCAGTTCCTACGAGTTACATTATTCTCGTGAGAAGTGTTAGTGCCTCTCACGGCACCGAGTTTTCACCCTCTAACGCCTTATTTTCAAGCTTAAGTCCTCATATTTTCAAATTATCATCGTATTCTCAAACTGGGAGCTCTGTGATCGCGTGGTGAGTTCTTATGTGTTATATTGGTCCCACGAGAGGTGTTGGTGCCTCTCACCGGACCGTACAGGGGCTGTTTGGAGTTTTACCCTCTAACGCCATGTTTTCAAGCTTTATTCCTCATAGTTTCAAATTATCATTGTATTCCCAAATAGGGAGAGCCATGATCATGCGGTCAGTTCCTACGTGTTACATTGGTCCCATGAGAGGTGTTGTTTCCTCTTAAGAACCCGCACGTGGGCTATTTCGAGTTTTAACCCTCTAACGCCTTGTCATCAAGATTAAGTCCTCATATTTTCAAATTGTCATCGTATTCTTAAACTGTGAGTTCTGTTATCCCGCAGTCCGTTCCTACATGTTACATTGATCCCGTGAAAAGTGTTGGGGCCTCTAAAGGGACCGTATGGGGGCTGTTTCGTATTTTCTACCTCAAACGCCTTAGTTTTTGGCTTAAGTCCTCATAATTTCAAATTACCACTGTATTATCAAACCGAGAGTCCCGTGATTGCGCGGTCAGTTACTACGTATTACATTTGTCCCATGAGAGGTGTTGGTGCCTCTCACGGTACCGTACGGGGGTTGTTTCGAGTTTTACCCTCAAATGCCTTATTTTCTATCTTAAGTCCTCATATTTTCAAATTATCGTCGTATTCTCAAACCAGGAGTCTCGTTATCACGTGGTTAGTTCCCACATGTTTCATTGGTATAGGGAGAGGTGTTGGTAGCTCTCATGGGTCCGTACGGGCGCTGTTTTGAGTTTTCACCCTCTAAGGCCATGTTTTCAAGCTTAAGTCCTCATATTTTCAAATTATCTTCGTATTCTCAAATTGGGAGTCCTGTGATCACACAATCGGTTCTTACGTGTTACTTTGGTCCCGTGCGAGGCGTTGGTGCCTCTCACGGTACCGTACGGGGGATCTTTCGAGTTTTCACCCTCTAACGCCTTGTTTTCAAGCTTAAGTCCTCTTATTTACAAATTATCATCATATTCTCAAACCGAGACTCCCATGATCGTGCGATCAGTTCCTACGAGTTACATTGCTCTCGTGAGAAGTGTTAGTGCCTCTAACGACACCGTACGAGGGTTGTTTCGAGTTTTCACCCTCTAATGCCTTATATTCAAGCTTTAGTCCTCATATTTTCAAATTATCATTGTATTCTCAAACTGGGAGTTCTGTGATTGCGTGGTGAGTTCTTATGTGATATATTGGTCCCACGAGAGGTGTGGTGCCTCTCACAGGACCGTATAGGGCTTGTTTGGAGTTTTACCCTCTAACGCCTTGTTTTCAAGATTTATTCCTCATATTTTCAAATTATCATTGTATTCCCAAACAGGGAGACCCATGATCACGCGGTCAGTTCCTACGTATTACATTGGTCCCGTGAGAGGTGTTGTTTCCTCTTAAGGGTCCGCACGTGGGCTATTTCGAGTTTTAACCCTCTAACGCCTTGTTATCAAGATTAAGTCCTCATATTTTCAAATTATCATCGTATTCTCAAATCGTGAGTCCCGTTATCCCGCAGTCCATTCCTACGTGTTACATTGATCTCGTGAGAAGTGTTGGGGCCTCTCAAGGGATCGTACGGGGGCTATTTTGTATTTTCTACCTCAAACGGCTTGTTTTTAAGCTTAAGTCCTCACAATTTCAAATTACCGCCGTATTCTCAAACCGAGAGTCCCATGAATGCGCAGCCAGTTCCTACGTGTTATATTTGTCCCATGAGAGGTGTTGGTGCCTCTCACGGGACCGTACGGGGGTTGTTTCGGGTTTTACCCTCTAACGTCTTATTTTCTATCTTATGTCCTCATATTTTCAAATTATCGTTGTATTCTCAAACCAGGAGTCTCGTTATCGCGCAGTTAGTTCCTACATGTTTCATTGGTCCAGGGAGAGGTGTTGGTAGCTCTCATGGGTCTGTACGGGGGCTGTTTTGAGTTTTCACCCTCTAACGCCATGTTTTCAAGCTTAAGTCCTCATATTTTCAAATTATCATCGTATTCTCAAACCGGGAGTCCTGTGATCGCACAGTCAGTTCTTACGTGTTACTTTGGTCTCGTGAGAGGCATTAATGCCTCTCACGGTACTGTACGGGGGATCTTTCGAGCTTTCACCCTCTAACGCCTTGTTTTCAAGCTTAAGTCCTCTTATTTTCGAATTATCATCATATTCTCAAACCGAGAGTCCCATGATCGCGCGGCCAGTTCCTACGAGTTACATTATTCTCGTGAGAAGTGTTAGTGCATCTCACGGCACCGTACGAGGGTTGTTTCGAGTTTTCACCCTCTAACGCCTTATTTTCAAGCTTAAGTCCTCATATTTTCAAATTATCATCGTATTCTCAAACTGGGAGCTCTGTGATCGCGTGGTGAGTTCTTATGTGTTATATTGGTCCCACGAGAGGTGTTGGTGCCTCTCACCGGACCGTACAGGGGCTGTTTTGAGTTTTACCCTCTAACGCCTTGTTTTCAAGCTTTATTCCTCATATTTTCAAATTATCGTTGTATTCTCAAACAGGGAGACCCATGATCACGCGGTCAGTTCCTACGTGTTACATTGGTCCCATGAGAGGTGTTGTTTCCTCTTAAGAAACCGCACGTGGGCTATTTCGAGTTTTAACCCTCTGACGCCTTGTTATCAAGATTAAGTCCTCATATTTTCAAATTATCATCTTATTCTCAAACTGTGAGTCCTATTATCCCGCAGTCCCTTCCTACATGTTACATTGATCTCGTGAAAAGTGTTGGGGCCTCTAAAGGGACCGTATGGGGGCTGTTTCGTATTTTCTACCTCAAACGCCTTATTTTTTGGCTTAAGTCCTCATAATTTCAAATTACCGCTGTATTCTCAAACCGAGAGTCCCGTGATTGCGCGGTCAGTTACTACGTGTTACATTTGTCCCATGAGAGGTGTTGGTGCCTCTCATGGTACCGTACGGGGGTTGTTTCGAGTTTTACCCTCAAACGCCTTGTTTTCTATCTTAAGTCCTCATATTTTCAAATTATCGTCGAATTCTCAAACCAGGAGTCTCGTTATCACGTGACTAGTTCCCCGATTGTTTCATTGGTCCAGGGAGAGGTGTTGGTAGCTCTCACGGGTCCGTACGGGCGCTGTTTCGAGTTTTCACCCTCTAAGGCCATGTTTTCAAGCTTAAGTCCTCATATTTTCAAATTATCATCGTATTCTCAAATTGGGAGTCCTGTGATCACACAGTCGGTTCTTACGTGTTACTTTGGTCCCGTGCGAGGCGTTGGTGCCTCTCACGGTACCGTACGGGGGATCTTTCGAGTTTTCACCCTCTAACGGCTTATTTTCAAGCTTAAGTCCTCTTATTTTCAAATTCTCATCATATTCTCAAACCGAGAGTCCCATGATCGTGCGGTCAGTTCCTACGAGTTACATTGTTCTCGTGAGAAGTGTTAGTGCCTCTAACGACACCGTACGAGGGTTGTTTCGAGTTTTCACCCTCTAATGCCTTATTTTCAAGCTTAAGTCCTCATATTTTCAAATTATCATTGTATTCTCAAACTGGGAGTTCTGTGATTGCGTGGGGAGTTCTTATGTGATATATTGGTCCCACGAGAGGTGTGGTGCCTCTCACAGGACCGTATAGGGGTTGTTTGGAGTTTTACCCTCTAATGCCTTATTTTCAAGCTTTATTCCTCATATTTTCAAATTATCATTGTATTCCCAAACAGGGAGACCCATGATCACGCGGTCAGTTCCTATGTGTTACATTGGTCCCGTGAGAGGTGTTGTTTCCTCTTAAGGGTCCGCACGTGGGCTATTTCAAGTTTTAACCCTCTAACGCCTTGTTATCAAGATTAAGTCCTCATATTTTCAAATTATCATCGTATTGTCAAATCGTGAGTCCCGTTATCCCGCAGTCCATTCCTACGTGTTACATTGATCCCGTGAGAAGTGTTGGGGCCTCTCAAGGGACCGTATGGGGGCTATTTTGTATTTTCTACCTCAAACGCCTTGTTTTTAAGCTTAAGTCCTCATAATTTCAAATTACCACCGTATTCTCAAACCGAGAGTCCCATGAATGCACGATCAGTTCCTACGTGTTACATTTGTCCAATGAGAGGTGTTGGTGCCTCTCACGGGACCGTACGGGGGTTGTTTCAAGTTTTACCCTCTAACGCCTTATTTTCTATCTTATGTCCTCATATTTTCAAATTATCGTCGTATTCTCAAACAGGAGTCTCGTTATCGCGCGGTTAGTTCCTACATGTTTCATTGGTCCAGGGAGAGGTGTTGGTAGCTCTCACGAGTCCGTACGGGGGCTGTTTCGAGTTTTCACCCTCTAACGCCATGTTTTCAAGCTTAAGTCCTCATGTTTTCAAATTATCATCGTATTCTCAAACCGAGAGTCCTGTGATCGCACAGTCAGTTCTTACGTGTTACTTTGGTCCCGTGAGAGGCGTTAGTGCCTCTCACGGTACCGTACGGGGGATCTTTCAAGTTTTCACCCTCTAACGCCTTGTTTTCAAGCTTAAGTCCTCTTATTTTCGAATTATCATCATATTCTCAAACCGAGAGTCCCATGATCGCGCGGTCAGTTCCTACGAGTTACATTATTCTCGTGAGAAGTGTTAGTGCATCTCACGGCACCGTACGAGGGTTGTTTCGAGTTTTCACCCTCTAACGCCTTATTTTCAAGCTTAAGTCCTCATATTTTCAAATTATCATCGTATTCTCAAACTGGGAGCTCTGTGATCGCGTGGTGAGTTCTTATGTGTTATATTAGTCCCACGAGAGGTGTTGGTGCCTCTCACAGGACCGTATAGGGGCTGTTTGGAATTTTACCCTCTAACGCCTTGTTTTCAAGCTTTATTCCTCATATTTTCAAATTATCGTTGTATTCTCAAATAGGGAGACCCATGATCACGCGGTCAGTTCCTACATGTTACATTGTTCCCATGAGAGATGTTGTTTCCTCTTAAGGGACCACACGTGGGCTATTTCGAGTTTTAACCCTCTAACGCCCTGTTATCAAGATTAAGTCCCCATATGTTCAAATTATCATCGTATTCTCAAACCGTGAGTCCCGTTATCCCGCAGTTCATTCCTACGTGTTTCATTGATCCCGTGAGAAGTGTTGGGGCCTCTCAAGGGATGGTATAGGGACTGTTTTATATTTTCTACCTCAAACGCCTTGTTTTTAAGCTTAAGTCCTCATAATTTCAAATTACTATCGTATTCTCAAACCGAGAGTCCTGTGATTACGCGGTCAGTTCCTACGTGTTACATTTGTCCCATGAGAGGTGTTGGTGCCTCTCACGGGACCGTACGGGGGTTGTTTCAAGTTTTACCCTCTAACACCTTGTTTTCAATCTTAAGTCCTCATATTTTAAAATTATTGTCGTATTCTCAAACCAGGAGTCTTGTTATCGCGCAGTTAGTTCCTACATGTTTTATTGGTCGAGGGAGAGGTGTTGGTAGCTCTCATGGGTCCGTACGGGGGCTGTTTCGAGTTTTCACCCTCTAACGCCATGTTTTCAAGCTTAAGTTCTCATATTTTTAAATTATCATCGTATTCTCAAATCGGGAGTCCTGTAATCGCACAGTCAGTTCTTATGTGTTACTTTGGTCCCGTGAGAAGCGTTGGTGCCTCTCACGGTACCGTACGGGGGATCTGTCGAGTTTTCACCCTCTAACTCCTTATTTTCGAGTTTAAGTCCTCTTATTTTCAAATTATCATCATATTCTCAAACTGAGAGTCTCAAGATCGCGTGGTCAATTCCTACGAGTTACATTACTCTTGTGATAAGTGTTAGTGCCTCTCACGGCACCGTACGGGGGTTGATTCGAGTTTTCCCCCCCTAACGCCTTATTTTCAAGCTTAAGTCCTCAATTTTGAAATTATCATCGTATTCTCAAACTGGGAGTCCTGTGATCGCGCGTTCAATTCTTAGGTGTTATATTGGTCCCACGAGAGGTGTTGGTGCCTCTCACAGGACCGTACGGGGGCTGTTTGGAGTTTTACCCTCTAATGCCTTGTTTTCAAGCTTTATTCCTCATATTTTCAAATTATCGTTGTATTCTCAAACAGGGAGACCCAAGATCACGCGGTCTGTTCCTAAGTTTTACATTGGTCCCGTGAGAGGTGTTGGTTCCTCTCAAGGGACCGTACGTGGGCTATTTCGAGTTTTCACCCTCTAGGCCTTGTTACCATGCTTAAGTCCTCATATTTTTAAATTTTCATTGTATTCTCAAACAGCGAGTCCCGTTATCCCGCAGTCCATTTCTACATGTTACATTGATCCCGTGAGAAGTGTTGGGGCCTCTCATGGAACCATACGGGGGCTGTTTCGTATTTTCTACCTCAAACGCCTTGTTTTTAAGCTTAAGTCCTCATAATTTAAAATTACCGCCATATTCTCAAATAGAGAGTCCCGTGATTGCGTGGTCAGTTCTTACGTGTTACATTTATCCCATGAGAGGTGTTGGTGCCTCTCACGGGACCGTACGGGGGCCGTTTTGAGTTTTACCCTCTAACACCTTGTTTTTTATCTTAAGTCCTCATATTTTTAAATTATCATCGTATTCTCAAACCAGCAGTCTCGTTATCGTGCGGTTAATTCCTACGTGTTTCATTGGTCTAGTGAGAGGTGTTGGTGCCTCTCACGGCACCGTATGAGGGTTGTTTCGAGTTTTCACCCTCTAACGCCTTATTTTCAAGCTTAAGTCCTCATATTTTCAAATTATCATCGTATTCTCAAACTGGCAGTTCTAGGATCGCGCGATCAGTTCTTATGTGTTATATTGGTCCCACGAGAGGTGTTGGTGCCTCTCACAGGACCGTACAGGGGGTGTTTAGAGTTTTACCCTCTAACGCCTTGCTTTCAAGCTTTATTCCTCATATTTTCAAATTATCATTGTATTCCCAAACAGGGAGACCCATGATCACGCGGTCAGTTCCTACGTGTTACAATGGTCCCGTGAGAGGTGTTGTTTCCTCTTAAGGGTCCGCACGTGGGATATTTCGAGTTTTAACCCTCTAACTCCTTGTTATCAAGATTAAGTCCTCATATTTTCAAATTATCATCGTATTCTCAAATTGTGAGTCCCGTTATCCCACAGTCCGTTCCTAGGTGTTACATTAATCGCGTGAGAAGTTTTGGGGCCTCTCAAGGGACCGTATGGGGGCTGTTTCGTATTTTCTACCTCAAACGCCTTATTTTTAAGCTTAAGTCCTCATAATTTCAAATTACCACCGCATTCTCAAACTAAGAGTCCCGTGAATGCACGGTCAGTTCCTACGTGTTACATTTGTCCCATGAGAGGTGTTGGTGCCTCTCACGGGACCGTACGGGGGTTGTTTTGGGTTTTACCCTCTATAGCCTTATTTTCTATCTTATGTCCTCATATTTTCAAATTATCATCGTATTCTCAAACCAGGAGTCTCGTTATCGCGCGGTTAGATCCTACATGTTTCATTGGTCCAGGGAGAGGTGTTGGTAGCTCTCACGGGTCCGTACGGGGGCTATTTCGAGTTTTCACCCTCTAACACCATGTTTTCAAGCTTCAGTCCTCATATTTTCAAATTATCATTGTATTCTCAAATCGAAAGTCCTGCGATCGCATAGTCAGTTCTTACGTGTTACTTTGGTCCCGTGAGAGGCGTTAGTGCCTCTCACGGTACCGTACGGGGGATCTTTCGAGTTTTCACCCTCTAACGCCTTGTTTTCAAGCTTAAGTCCTCTTATTTTCGAATTATCATCATATTCTCAAACCGAGAGTCCCATGATCGCGCGGCCAGTTCCTACGAGTTACATTATTCTCGTGAGAAGTGTTAGTGCCTCTCACGGCACCGTACGAGGGCTGTTTCGAGTTTTCACCCTCTAACGCCTTATTTTCAAGCTTAAGTCCTCATATTTTCAAATTATCATCGTATTCTCAAACTGGGAGCTCTGTGATCGCGTGGTGAGTTCTTATGTGTTATATTGGTCCCACGAGAGGTGTTACTGCCTCTCACCGGACCGTACAGGGGCTGTTTGGAATTTTACCCTCTAACGACTTGTTTTCAAGCTTTATTCCTCATATTTTCAAATTATCATTGCATTCTCAAATAGGGAGACCCATGATCACGCGGTCAGTTCCTACGTGTTACATTGGTCCCATGAGAGGTGTTGTTTCCTCTTAAGAACCCGCACGTGGGCTATTTCGAGTTTTAACCCTTTAACGCCTTGTTATCAAGATTAAGTCCTTATATTTTCAAATTATCATCGTATTCTCACACTGTGAGTCCTTTTATCCCGCAGTCCATTCCTACATGTTACATTGATCCCGTGAGAAGTGTTGGGGCCTCTTAAGGGACCGTATGGGGGCTGTTTCGTATTTTCTACCTCAAACGCCTTATTTTTTGGCTTAATTCCTTATAATTTCAAATGACCGCTGTATTCTCAAACCGAGAGTCCCATGATTGCGTGGTCAGTTACTACGTGTTACATTTATCCCATGAGAGGTGTTGGTGCCTCTCACGGTACCGTATGGGGGTTGTTTTAAGTTTTACCCTCAAATGCCAAGTTTTCTATCTTAAGTCCTCATATTTTCAAATTATCATCGTATTCTCAAACCAGATGTCTTGTTATCGTGTGGTTAGTTCCCACATGTTTCATTGGTCCAGGGAGAGGTGTTGGTAGCTCTCACGGGTCCGTACGGGCGCTGTTTCGAGTTTTAACCCTCTAAGGCCATGTTTTCGAGCTTAAGTCCTCATATTTTCAACTTATCATCGTATTCTCAAGCTGGGAGTCATGTGATCACACAGTCGGTTCTTACGTGTTACTTTGGTCCCGTGCGAGGTGTTGGTGCCTCTCACGGTACCGTACGGGGGATCTTTGGAGTTTTCACCCTCTAACGCCTTGTTTCCAAGGTTAAGTCCTCTTATTTTCAAATTATCATCATATTCTCAATCCGAGAGTCCCATGATCGTGTGGTCAGTTCCTACGAGTTACATTGCTCTCGTGAGAAGTGATAGTGCCTCTAACGACACCGTACGAGGGTTGTTTCGAGTTTTCACCCTTTAACGCCTTATTTTCAAGCTTAAGTCCTCATATTTTCAAATTACCATTGTATTCTCAAACTGGGAGTTCTATGATCGCGTGGTGAGTTCTTATGTGTTATATTGGTCCCACGAGAGGTGTGGTGCCTCTCACAGGACCGTATAGGGGCTATTTGGAGTTTTACCCTCTAACGCCTTGTTTTCAAGCTTTATTTCTCATATTTTCAAATTATGGTTGTATTCTCAAGCAGAGAGACCCATGATCACGCGGTCAGTTCCTACGTGTTACATTGGTCCCGTGAGAGGTGTTGTTTCCTCTTAAGGGACCGAACGTGGGCTATTTCGAGTTTTAACTCTCTAACGCCTTGTTGTCAAGATTAAGTCCTCATATTTTCAAATTATCATCGTATTCTCAAATCGTGAGTCTCGTTATCTCGCAGTCCGTTCCTATGTGTTACATTGATCCCGTGAGAAGTGTTGGAGCCTCTCAAGGGACCGTATGGGGGCTGTTCTGTATTTTCTACCTCAAACACCTTGTTTTTAAGCTTAAGTCCTCATAATTTCAAATTACCGCCGTATTCTCAAACCGAGAGTCCCATGAATGCGCGGTCAGTTCCTACGTGTTACCTCTATCCCATGAGAGGTGTTGGTGCCTCTCACGGGACCGTACGGGGGTTGTTTCGGGTTTTACCCTCTAACGCCTTATTTTCTATCTTATGTCCTCATATTTTAAAATTATCATCGTATTCTCAAACCAGGAGTCTCGTTATCGCGCGGTTAGTTCCTACATGTTTCATTGGTCCAGGGAGAGGTGTTGGTAGCTCTAACGGGTCCGTACGGGGGCTGTTTCGAGTTTTCACCCTCTAACGCCTTATTTTCAAGCTTAAGTCCTCATATTTTCAAATTATCGTCGTATTCTCAAACTGGGAGTCATGTGATCGCACAGTCAGTTCTTACGTGTTACTTTGGTCCCATGAGAGGCGTTGGTGCCTCTCTCGGTACCGTACGGGGGATCTTTCGAGTTTTCACCCTCTAACGCCTTGTTTTCAAGCTTAAGCCCTTTTATTTTAAAATTATTAACATATTCTCAAACTGAGAGTCCCATGATCACGCGGTCAGTTCCTACGAGTTACATTGCTCTCGTGAGAAGTGTTATTGCCTCTCACGGCACTGTACGAGGGTTGTTTGGAGTTTTCACCCTTTAACGCCTTATTTTCAAGCTTAAGTCCTCATATTTTCAAATTATCATCGTATTCTCAAACTGGGACTTCTGTGATCGCGTGGTGAGTTCTTATGTGTTATATTAGTCCCACGAGAGGTGTTGGTGCCTCTCACAGGACCGTATAGGGTCTATTTGGAATTTTACCCTCTAACGCCTTCTTTTCAAGCTTTATTCATCATATTTTCAAATTATCGTTGTATTCTCAAACAGGGAGACCCATGATCACGCGGTCAGTTCCTACATGTTACATTGGTCCCATGAGAGGTGTTGTTTCCTCTTAAGGGACCACACGTGGGCTATTTCGAGTTTTAACCCTCTAACGCTTTGTTATCAAGATTAAGTCCCCATATGTTCAAATTATCATCGTATTCTCAAACCGTGAGTCCCGTTATCCCGCAGTTCATTCCTACGTGTTACATTGATCCCGTGAGAATTGTTGGGGCCTCTCAAGGGACAGTATAGGGCCTGTTTCATATTTTCTACCTCAAACGCCTTGTTTTTAAGCTTAAGTCCTCATAATTTCAAATTACCCTTGTATTCTCAAACTGAGAGTCCTGTGATTGCGCGATTAGTTCCTACGTGTTACATTTGTCCCATGAGAGGTGTTGGTGCCTCTCACGGGACCGTACGGGGGTTGTTTCGAGGTTTACCCTCTAACACCTTATTTTCTATCTTAAGTCCTCATATTTTAAAATTATTGTCGTATTCTCAAACCAGGAGTCTTGTTATCGCGCAGTTAGTTCCTACATGTTTTATTGGTCGAGGGAGAGGTGTTGGTAGCTCTCATGGGTCCGTACGGGGGCTGTTTCAAGTTTTCACCCTCTAACACCATGTTTTCAAGCTTAAGTCCTCATATTTTCAAATTATCATCGTATTCTCAAACCGAGAGTCCTGTGATCGCACAGTCAGTTCTTATGTGTTACTTTGGTCCCGTGAGAGGCGTTGGTGCCTCTCACGGTACCGTACGGGGGATCTTTCGAGTTTTCACCCTCTAACTCCTTGTTTTTGAGTTTAAGTCCTCTTATTTTCAAATTATCATCATATTCTCAAACCGAGAGTCCCAAGATCGCGCGGTCAGTTCCTACGAGTTACATTGCTCTCGTGAGAAGTGTTAGTGCCTCTCACGGCACCGTACGGGGGTTGATTCGAGTATCCCCCCTAACGCCCTATTTTCAAGCTTAAGTCCTCAATTTTGAAATTATCATCGTATTGGGAGTTCTGTGATCGTGCGTTCAGTTCTTAGGTGTTATATTGGTCCCACGAGAGGTGTTGGTGCCTCTCACAGGACCGTACGGGGTCTGTTTGGAGTTTTACCCTCTAACGCCTTGTTTTCAAGCTTTATTCCTCATATTTTCAAATTATCGTTGTATTCTCAAGTAGGGAGACCCAAGATCACACGGTCTGTTCCTACGTTTTACATTGGTCCCGTGAGAGGTGTTGTTTCCTCTCAAGGGACCGTACGTGGGCTATTTCGAGTTTTCACCCTCTAGGCCTTGTTATCATGCTTAAGTCCTCATATTTTTAAATTATCATCGTATTCTCAAACAGCGAGTCTTGTTATCCTGCAGTCCATTCCTACGTGTTACATTGATCCCGTGAGAAGTGTTGGGGCCTCTCATGGGACCATACGGGGGTTGTTTCGTATTTTCTACCTCTTTTTAAGCTTAAGTCCTCAAAATTTAAAATTACCGCCATATTCTCAAATAGAGAGTCCCGTGATTGCGTGTCAGTTCCTACGTGTTACATTTATCCCATGAGAGGTGTTGGTGCCTCTCACGGGACCGTACGGGGGCCGTTTTGAGTTTTACCCTCTAACGCCTTATTTTTTATCTTAAGTCCTCATATTTTCAAATTATCATCGTATTCTCAAACCAGCAGTCTCGTTATCGTGCGGTTAATTCCTACGTGTTTCATTGGTCCAGGGAGAGGTGTTGGTGCCTCTCACGGTTCCGTATGGGGGCTATTTCGAGTTTTCACCCTCTAACGCCTTATTTTCAAACTTAAGTCCTCATATATTCAAATTATCGTCATATTCTCAAGCCGGGAGTCCCATGATCCCGCAGTTTGTTCTTAAATGTTACAATGGTCCTGTGAGAGGTGTTGGTTCCTCTTACGAGACCGTACAAAGGTTATTTTGTGTTTTCACCCTCTAACGCCTTATTTTTAAGCTTAAGTTCTCATATTTTCAAATTATCATCGTATTCTTAAATCGATAGTTCCGTGATCATGTGGTCAGTTCCTATGAGTTTCATTTAGTCCCGTGAGATGTGTTTGTGCCTCTCATTGAACCTTACGGGGGTTATTTTGAGTTTTCACCCTCTAACGCCTTGTTTTCTATCTTAAGTCCTCATATTTTCAAATTATCGTCGTATTCTCAAACCTAAAGTCCCATTATTGTGCGGTTAGTTCCTACGTGTTTTATTGGTCCAGGGAGAGGTGTTGGTGCCTCTCACGGGTCCGAACGGGGGCTGTTTCAAGTTTTCACCTTCTAACGCCTTATTTTCAAGCTTAAGTCCTCATATATTCACATTATCGTATTATTCTCAAATCGGGATTCCCATGATCCCACAGTCTGTTCCTACATGTTACAATGGTCCCGTGAGAGGTGTTGGTTCCTCTCACGGGACCGTACGGGGGTTGTTTTGTTTTCACCCTCAAATGCCTTATTTTTAATCTTAAATTATCATATTTTCAAATTATTATTGTATTTTTAAACCGTGAGTCCCGTGATGGCACGGTCCATTCCTACGAGTTTCATTTACCCGTGAGAGGTGTTTGTGCCTCTCACGGAACCTTACGGGGGCTGTTTTGAGTTTTCACCCTCTAACGCCTTTGTTTCAAGCTTAAGTCCTCATATTTTCAAATTGTCATCGTATTCTCAAATTGGGAGTCTCGTGATCGTGCGGTTAGTTCCTACATGTTTCATTGGTCCAGGGAGAGGTGTTAGTGCCTCTCACGGGTCCGTACGGGGACTATTTCGAGTTTGAACCCTCTAGTGCCTTATTTTCAAGCTTAAGTCCTCATATATTCAAATTATCATCATATTCTTAAATCGGGAGTCCTGTGATCACGTGGTTTGTTCCTATGTATTTCATTAGTCCCGCAAGAGGTGTTGGTTCTTCTCACAGGACCGTACGGGGGCTGTTTCGAGTTTTCACCTTCTAACGCCTTGTTTTTAAGCTTAAGACCTCATATTTTCAAATTATCTCCGTATTCTTAAACTGGGAGTCCCATGATCCCGTGGTCAGTTCCTACGAGTTTAATCAGTCCCGTGAGAGGTGTTGGTGCCTCTCACAGGACCTTCTGTTTTTTTTTCGAGTTTTCACCCTCTAACGTCTTGTTTTCAAGCTTAAGTCCTCATATTTTCAAATCATCGTTGTATTCTCAAACCGAGAGTCCCGTGATCGTGCAGTCTGTTCCTACGTGTTACATTGGTCCCGCGAGAGGTATTGATGCCTCTCAGGGGACCGTATGGGAGCTAATTT
Source organism: Sambucus nigra (assembly GCA_949130495.1). Taxonomy (NCBI): domain Eukaryota; kingdom Viridiplantae; phylum Streptophyta; class Magnoliopsida; order Dipsacales; family Adoxaceae; genus Sambucus; species Sambucus nigra. The sequence goes on from OX422209.1 coordinate 606,024,755, forward strand.
GAGTTTTTACCCTCTAACGCCTTATTTTCAAGCTTAAGTCCACATATTTTCAAATTATCATCGTATTTTCAAACTGGGTGTCCAGTTATCGCGTGATCAGTTTCTATATGTTACGTTGGTCCCGTGAGAGGTGTTCGTGTCTCTCACGGGACCGTACGGGGGTTGTTCTGAGTTTTCACCTTCTAACGCCTTATTTTCAAGATTAAGTTCTCATCTTTTCAAATGATAATCGTATTCTCAAACTGGGAGTCCCATAATCACGCGATTAGTTCCTACGTGTTTCATTGGTCCCGTGAGAGGTGTTGGTGCCTCGCACGAAACTGTACGGGGGTTGTTTCGTGTTTTCACCCTCTAACACCTTATTTTCAATCTTAAGTCCTCATATTTTCAAATTATCATCGTATTCTCAAACCGAGTGTCATGTTATCACGCGATCAGTTCCTACGTGTTACATTGGTCCCGTGAGAGGTGTTGTGCCTCTCACGGGTCCATACGGGGGATGTGTCGGGTTTTCAACCACTAACACCTTGTTTTGAAGCTTAAGTCCTCATATTTTCAAATTATCATCGTATTCTCAAATCGGGGGTCCCGTTATCATGCAATCTTTTCCTACTTGTTACATTGGTCCCATGAGAGGCGTTGGTTCCTCTCACGGGACCTTACGGGGGTTGTTTCGTGTTTTCCCCCTCTAACACCTTATTTTCAAACTTAAGTCCTCATATTTTCAAATTATCATCGTATTCTAAAACTTGGAGTCCCGTTATCACGCGGTTAGTTCTTACGTGTTACATTGGTCCCTTGAGAGGTGTTGGTTCCTCTCACGGGATCGTATTTGGGTTGTTTCATGTTTTCCCCCTCTAATGCCTTATTTTCAAACTTAAGTCCTCAAATTTTCAAATTATCATCGTATTCTCAAACCGAGAGTCCCGTATCACGCGATTAGTTCTTACATGTTATATTGGTCAGGTGAGAGGTATTGGTTGCTCTTACGGAGCTGTACGGGGGCTATGTTTAGTTTTCACCCTCTAACGTCTTGTTTTCAAGCTTAAGTCCTCATATTTTCAAATTATCATCGTATTCTCCAACCGTTAATACCGTTATCGCGGGATCAGTTCCAACGTATTACATTGGTCCCGTGAGAGGTGTTGGTGCCTCTCACGAAAGCCGTACGGGGGCTATTTTGAGTTTTCACCCGCTAACGCCTTGTATTCAAGCTTAAGTCCTCATATTTTTAAATTAATCATCCTAATATCAAATCGGGAGTCCCGTGATCACGCAGTCAGTTCCTATGTATTTCATTGGTCCCGTGAGAGGTGTTGGTGACTCTCACAAGACCGTACGGGGGATATTTCTTGTTCTCCCCCTCTGATGCCATGTTTTCAAGTTTAAGTTCTCATATTTTCAAATTATCGTGGAATATTCGAACTGGGAGTTTCGTTATCTCGTGGTCGGTTCCTACGTGTTACATTAGTCCCCTGAGAGGTGTTGGTGCCTCTCACGGAATCGTACGGGGCTGTTTTAATTTTTCACCATCTAATGCCTTATTTTGAAGCTTAAGTTCTAATATTTTCAAATTATCATCGTATTCTCAAATCGGGAGTCCCGTTATCGTGCGGTCAGTTCTTACGTGTTACGTTGGTCCCGTGAGACGTGTTGGTGCCTTTCACGGGACCGTACGGGGGATGTTTTGAGTTTTTCCCTCTAACGCCGTGTTTTCAAGCTTAAGTCCTCGTATTTTCAAATTATCATCGAATTCTCAAACTGGGAGTCCCGTTATCGCGCCGTCAGTCCCTACATGTTACATTGGTCCCGTAAGAGGTGTTAGTACCTCTCACAAGACTATACAGGGGTTGTTTCATGTTTTTGTCCTCTAACACCTTGTTTTCAAGCTATATAGCAGCTATATAATGGCTATATATGGCTCATATAGCAGCTATATATGGCCATATATAGCAGCTATATAGGCTCATATGTAGCTGTTATATATGTCCATATATTGCTACTAGATATGGCCATATATGGCTGCTTTATATAGCTGGTATATAGGTGTTATATATGGCTGCTATATATGGGCATATATAGCTGCTATATAGTCACATATAACCGCTATATATGGGCATATATAGCAGCTATACATTGGCATATATAGCTGCTATATAGCCGTGTAACATATGGACTATGCATGAGGACTTTCCTCTTAGAAAGAAGAATGCCAAGGGTCTTTCCTGATAAAATTATCAATAAAATTGAAAAGACTTATGAAGGAGCTTAAAAAGTGGACACATATGTTTTAAAGAACATATTTCAACAAATAGTAGGCCTGGAAGACGAGTTGTTGGACAAAGAAAACCAGTATATGAATGATCCCTCTAATTATTCTAGAGAAGAGATTCAAGCAACCCAAGCAAAACTCAATTTTTCAATGGCTTTAGAGGAACAATTCTCGAAGCAAAAAGTTAAACGCCAGTTGATTCAAGATGAACACAAAAATTCAAAATTTTATCAAGCTGTTGTAAAGAAGAAGAGAAGAAATCTCTGGATCCATAGACTGAAGGACAAGGATAGAAAATGGCTAGAGTCCCAGGTTCACATTTCCTCTGCACTCTTAAATCATTTTGAAAATTTTCTTTAAGAAGATTCAATTTCAAATGATAATGCCCTTTTGAATATTATTCCTAAAATGGTGACAAATGAAATGAATAAGACTCTCACTGAGATTCCTTGTGGAGAAAAAATCTTACTATCTATTACAACCATGAATGGGGATAGTGCGACTGGTGTAGATGGTTTTAATGGGGTCTTCTTTTTAAAGTGCTGGGAGATTATAAAATTAAACCTGACCAATGCAATTTAAAGTTTTTTCTTAGGAGAAACCATTCCAAAATCTTGGAATGTTACTAACATTTCCCTCATACCAAAATCCCATAATCCTACTCATAGTTTGTAATTGCTCCCGTGAGAGGTGTTGGTACCTCTCACGGGATTGTACGGGGTTGTTTCGAGTTTTCTCCCTCTAATGCCTTATTTTTAAGATTAAGTCCTCATATTTTCAAATTATCACCGTATTCGTAAACCAGGAGTCCCGTAATCGCGCGACCAGTTCCTACGAGTTACATTATTCCCGTGAGAGATGTTGGTGCCTCTCACAAGACCTTACGGGACCTGTTTCAAGTTTTAACCCTCTAAAGCCTTATTTTCAAGCTCAAGTACTCATATTTTCAAATTATTGTCGTATTCTTAAAACAGGAGTCTCGTGATCGCACAGTTAGTTCCTACGTGTTATATTGGTCCCGCGAGAGGTGTTGGTGCCTCTCACGAGATCGTACATAGGCTGTTTTGAGTTTTCACCCTCTAACGCCTTGTTTTCAAGCTTAAGTCCTCATATTTTTAAATTATCATCATATTCTCAAACCGAGTGTCCTATTATTGCGTGATCCAGTTCTATGTGTTACATTGGTCTCGTGAGAGGTGTTGTTTCCTCTCACAGGAGCGTATGGTGGCTGTTTCGAGTTTTCACTTGCTAATGCCTTATTTTCAAGCTTAAGTCCTCATATTTTCAAATTATCGTCGTATTCTCAAATCGGGTGTTTTGTTATCGCGTGGTCTGTTCCTACGTGTTATATTGGTCCCGTGAGAGGTGTTGGTTCCTCTCACGAGACCGTACGGGGGCTATTTCATGTTTTTCCCCTCTAACGCCTTGTTTTCAAACTTAAGTCGCCATATTTTGAAATTATCGTCGTATTCTCAAACTGGGAGTCACGTTATCGCGCAGTCAGTTCCTACTTGTTACATTGGTCCCGTGAGAGGTGTAGGTTCTTTCACGGGACTATACTGGGGCTGTTTCCAGTTTTTACCCTCTAACGCCTTGTTTTCAAGATTAAATCCTCGTATTTTTAAAATATCGTTGTATTCTCAAACAAAGAATCTCGTTATCGCGCGGTCAGTTCCAACATGTTACATTGGTCCCATGAGAGGTGTTAGTACCTATCACGGAACCGTACAGGGGGCTATTTTGATTTTTCACCCTATAACGGCTTGTTTTCAACCTTAAGTCCTCATATTTTCAAATTATCGTCATATTCTTAAACCGAGAGTCCCTTGATCGCGCGGTCAGTTCCTACGAGTTACATTTCTCTCGTGAGAAGTGTTAGTGCCTCTCACGGCACCGTACGAGGGTTGTTTCGAGTTTCAAATGGCTAGAGGCCCAGGCTGACATTTCTTCTGAACTCATAAATCATTTAGAAACTTTTCTTTAAGAAGAATCAGTTTCAAATGATAATGCTCTTTGGAATATTATTCCTAAAATGGTGAGAGATGAAATGAATAAGTCTCTCGCTCAGATTCCTAGTGAAGTATAAATCATCCTATCTATTAAAAACCATGAATGGGGATAGTGCAACTGCTGTAGTTGGTTTTAATGGGGTCTTCTTTCTAAAGTGCTGGGAGATTATAAAAATGGACCTCACCAATGCAATTCAAAGTTTTCTCTTAGGAGCAACCATTCTAAAATCTTGGAATGTTACTAACATTTCCCTCATACCAAAATCCATATTCCTACTCATAGTTCGTATGAGTTACATTGCTAATGTGAGAGGTGCTGGTGTCTCTCACAGGACCGTACGGGGGTTGTTTCGAATTTTCACCCTCTAACGCCTTGTTTTCAAGCTTAAGTCCTCGTATTTTTAAATTATCAACGTATTCTAAAACCAGGAGTCCCGTCATCGTGCGGTCACTTCTTACGTGTTACATTGGTCCCGTTAGAGGTGTTGGTGCCTCTCATGGGACCGTACGAGGATTGTTTCGAGTTTTCACCCTCTAACGCCTTATTTTTAAGATTAAGTCCTCATATTTTCAAATTATCATCGTATTCTCAAACCGGGAGTCCCATTATCACGCGTTCAATTCCTATGTGTTACATTGGTCCCGTGAAAGGTATTGGTGCCTCTCACGGGACCTTACGGGGCTTGTTTCGATTTTTCACCCTCTGAAGCCTTATTTTCAAGATTAAGTCCTCATATTTTCAAATTATCATCGTATTCTCAAACTTGGAGTTTCGTTATCTCGCAGTCAGTTCCTACGTGTTACATTGGTCGCTTGAGAGGTGTTGGTGCCTCTCATGGAACCGTACGGGGGATATTTCGAGTTTTTACGCTCTAACGCCTTGTTTTTAAGCTTAGGTCCTCATATTTTCAAATTATCATCGTATTCTTAAACTGGGAGTCCTGTGATCGTGTGGTTAGTTCCTACGTGTTACATAGGTCCCGTGAGAGGTGTGGTGCCTCTCATGGGACCGTACGGGGGCTGTTTCGAGTTTTACCCTCTAAAGCCTTATTTTCAAGCTTAAGTCCTCATATTTTCAAATTATTGTCGTATTCTCAAATCGAGAGTCGTGTTATCGTACAGTCAGTACCTACATGTTACATTGATCCCGTGAGAGGTTTTAGTGCCTCTCACGGGATCGTACGGTGGTTGTTTCGAGTTTTAACCTCTAATGCCTTATTTTGAAATTTAAGTCTGCATATTTTTAAATTATCATCGTATTCTCAAACCGGGAGTCCCGTTATCACGCGGTCAGTACTTACGTGTTACATTTGTCCCGTGAGAGGTGTTAGTGGCTCTCACGGGACAGTACGGGGGCTATTTCATCTTTTCACCCTCTATCGCCTTGTTTGCATGCTTAAGACCTTATATTTTCAAATTATCATCGTATTCTCAAACCGGGTGTCCTGTGATTGCACGGTTAGTTCCTACCTATTACATTGGTCCCACGAGAGGTGTTGGTGCCTCTCACGGGACCATACGGGGGCTGTTTCGAGTTTTACCCTCTGATGCCTTATTTTCGAGCTTGAGTCCTCATATTTTCAAATTATCATCATATTCTCAAATTGGGAGTCTTGTTATCACGCGATCAGTTCCTACATGTTACGTTGGTCCCGTGAAATGTGTTGGTGCCTCTGATGGGACCGTACAGGGGGTTGTTTCGAGTTTTACCCTCTGACGCCTTGTTTTCAAGCTTAAGTTCTCATATTTTTAAATTATCATCGTATTCTCAAACCGATAGTCCCGTTATTCGCGTGGTCAATTCCTACGTGTTACATTGGTCTCGTTAGAGGTGTTAGTGCCTCTCACCGGAATATATGGGGTTATTTCGCCTTTTCACCCTCTAACGCCTTATTTTTAGACTTAAATCCTCATAATTTAAAATTAGCATTGTAATCTCAAACCAGGAGTCCTATTATTGCGCGGTCAGTTCCTATGTGTTTCATTGGTCTTGTGAGAGGTGTTGGTGCATTTCACAGGACCGTATCGGGACTGTTTCGTGTTTTCGCCCTCTAACGCCATGTTTTCAAGTTATTTAGCAGCTATATATGGCCATATATAGGAGCTATATATGGCCATATATATCTGCTTTATATGGCCATATATAGCTGCTATATAACTGCTATATATAGATGCTATATATGGGCATATATAGCTGCTATATAGCTTCTATATATGGGCATATATAGTTGCTATATGCATATATAGCTTCTATATATAGGAATATATAGATGCTATATAGGTATATAACATGTGGACTATGCATGAGGACTTTCAAAGAATAGTGAAGCTTTCTTGGGAAGAAGAATGCCAAGGGTCTTTCATGATGAAATTCTCAATGAAATTGAAAAGACTCAAGCAGGAGCTTAAGAAGTGGACAAAGATGTTTTTTATGAACATATTTCAACAGGTAGAAGACTTGGAAGATGAGTTGTTGGACAAAGAAAACCAGTCAATGAATGATCCCTCTAATTTTTCTAGAGAATGAATTCAAGCAACCAAAGCAAAACTCAATTTTTCAACGGCTTTAGAGGAACAATTCAAGAAGCAGAAAGTTAAACACTAGTGGATTAAAGATGGAGACAAAAATTCAAAATTTTATCATGTTGTTGTAAATAAAAAGAGAAGAAATCTCTAGATCCATAGACTGAAGGACAGGGACAGAAAATGGCGAGAGTCCCAGGCTGACATTTCCTCTGAACTCATAAGTCATTTTGAAAATCTTCTTTAGGAAGAATCAGTTTCAAATGATAATGTTCTTTTGAATATTATTCCTGAAATGGTGACAGATAAAAAGAATAAGACTCTCACTGAGATACCTAGTGATGAAGAAATCTTACTATCTATTAAAATCATGAATGGGGATAGTGTTGCTGGTGTAAATGGTTTTAATGGGGTCTTCTCTATAAAGTGCTGGGAGATTATAAAAATGGACCTGACTAATGCAATTCAAAGTTTTTTCTTAAGAGCAACTATTCCAAAATCTTGGAATGTTACTAACATTCCCCTCATACCAAAATCCCATAATCCTACTCATTGTTCGTACGAGTTACATTGCTCCCGTGATAGGTGTTGGTGCCTCTCATGGGACCGGGGGTTGTTTCGAGTTTTCACCCTTCATGCCTTGCTTTCAAACTTAAGTCCTCGTATTTTCAAATTATCATCGTATTCTTAAATTGCGAGTCCGATAATCGTGCGGTCGCTTCCAACGTGTTACATTGGTCCCATGAGAGGTGTTGGTGCCTCTCACAGGACCGTATAGGGGCAGTTTAGAATTTTCACCCTCTAACGCCTTAATTTTAAGCTTAAGTCCTCGTATTTTCAAATTATCATCGTATTCTCAAACCGGGGGTCCCGTGATCGAGCGGTCAATTCCTACGATTAACATTGGTCCCGCGAGAAGTGTTAGTGCCTCTCATGGGATCGTACGGGGACTATTTTGAGTTTTCACCCTATAATGCCTTTTCTCAAGCTTATGTCCTCATATTTTCAAATTATCATCGTATTCTCAAATCGAGAGTCCGTTGATCGTATGGTCAGTTTCTACGTGTTACATTGGTTCCGTGAAAGGTGTTGGTGCCTCTAACGGGACCGTACGGGGGCTATTTCGAGTTTTCACCCTCTAACGCCTTGTTTTCAAGATTAAGTCCTCATATTTTCAAATTATCATCGTTTTCTCAAATCGAGAGTTCCGTGATCGCGCAGTCAGTTCCTACGTGTTACATCAGTCCCACAAGAGGTGTTGGCGCCTCTCACGGGACTGTACGGGGGCTGTTTCGAGTTTTACCCTCTAAGGCCTTATTTTCAAGCTTAAGTTCTCATATTTTCAAATTATCATCATATTCTTAAACCGGGAGTCCCGTTATAGCGCGGTCAGTTCCTATGTGTTACGTTGGTCCCGTGAGAGGTGTTGGTTCCTCTGACAGGACCGTACGAGGGCTGTTTCGAGTTTTCACCCTCTAATGCCTTATTTTTAAGATTAAGTTCTCATATTTTCAGATTATTGCCATATTCTCAAACCAGGAGTCCCGTTATCATGCAGTCAGTTCCTACGTGTTACATTGATCCCGTGAGAGGTGTTGTTGCATCTCACAGGACCGTACGGGGACTATTTCGCGCTTTTCCCCTCTAACACCTTATTTTTAAGCCGAAGTATTCAAAATTTTAAATTATCACTATATTTTGAAATCGGGAGTCCCATGATTGTACGGTCATTTCCTACGTGTTTCATTCATCACACAAGAGGTATTGGTGCCTCTCACGGGACCGTACGAGGGTTGTTTCGAGTTTTATCCTCTAACGCCTTGTTTTCAAGCTTAAGTCCTCATATTTTCAAATTATCGTCGTATTCTCAAAATAGGAGCCCCATTATCGCGCGGTGAGTTTTTTCGTTTTATATTGGTCCCGTGAGAGGTGTTGGTTCCTCTCACGGGAATGTACGAGGGCTATTTCGAGTTTTCACCCTCTAACGCCTTGTGTTTAAGCTTAAGTCCTCATATTTTCAAATTATCGCCGTATTGTAAAACTGAGAGTCCCGTGATCGTACAATTAGTCCTTACGAGTTACATTGGTCCCGTAAGAGGTGTTGGTGCCTCTCACGGGACCTTACGGGGGTTGTTTCGAGTTTTCACCCTCTAACGCCTTGTTTTCAAGCTTAAGTCCTCATATTTTCAAATTATCGTCATATTCTCAAACCGGGAGTCCCGTGATCGTGCGGTCTATTCCTACGTGTTACATTGGTCCCGCGAGAGGTGTTGGTGCCTCTCACAGAATTGTACGGGGGTTATTTCGAGTTTTCACCCTCTAACGCCTTATTTTCAAGCTTAAGTCCTCATATTTTCAAATTATCATCGCATTCTCAAATCGGGTGTCCTGTTATCGCGTGATCAGTTCCTACATGTTACATTGGTCCCGTGAGAGGTGTTGGAGCCTCTCACGGGATCGTACGGGGTCTGTTTCTAGTTTTCACCCTCTAACGCCTTGTTTTCAAGATTAAGTCCTCATATTTTCAAATTATCGTCATATTCTGAAACTGGGTCTCCCGTTATCGCGCAGTCAGTTCCTACGTGTTACATTGGTCCCGTGAGAGGTGTTGGTGCCTCTCACGGGACCATACGGGGACTGTTTCGAATTTTCACCTCTAACACCTTGTTTTCAAACTTAAGTCCCTATATTTTCAAATTGTCATCATATTCTCAAACCTGGAGTCCCGTGATCACGCGGTCAGTTCCTACGAGTTACATTGGTCCCATGAGAGGTGTTGGTGCCTCTCACGGGACCGTACCGGGGCTGTTTCGAGTTTTCACCCTCTAACGCCTTGTTTTTAAGCTTAAATCCTCATATTTTCAAATTATCGTCGTATTCTCAAACAGGGAGTCCCGTGATCGCACGGTCAGTTCCTACGTATTACATTGGTCCCATGAGAGGTGTTGGAGCCTTTCACGGGACCGTACGGGGTCTGTTTCATGTTTTCACCCTCTAACGCCTTGTTTTTAAGATTAAGTCCTCATATTTTCAAATTATCATCGTATTCTGAAACCGGGAGTCCCGTGATCATGCGTTAAGTTCCTACGAGTTACATTGGTCCCGTGAGAGGTATTGGTGCCTCTCATGGGACCGTACGGGGGCTGTTTCAATTTTTTGCCCTGTCACGGGTCCGTTTATGGGATGTTTCAGGTTTCTCCCCTCTAACGCCATGTTTTTAAGCTTATCTTTAGACATTAGCAAGTTATCGTTGTATTCTGAATCCGAGGGTTGAAAATATGTTCAACATATTATCCCACAATCAAACCAATAATTATCCCGTATTCCTTCTAATTGTCCCTTACTCCTTCTAACATACTATCCAACAACAAGCCAACAACCAATTATTATCCAACAACCAAACTAAAAAAATAATAATTATTCCATACTCCTTCTATCATCTAAAAGATTTAATAGATAATGTATATCAATTATATAACTACTTTAGTTAAAGTAAAGAGTACCTGGTGTGTAATGAAGAACTCATATGTAATGAAGAACTGGTATCTAATTGGTTAGATCTGCAATACGTAGACAATGTGTTATGAACAACGGTTATGTAAAATTAAAGAAAGTACCTCACAAAACCACTGAAGAATTAGATCTGCTGCCTACAATATGTCGTAGATTTACATATGACGAAAATTTATTCCCCCATTTTAACACCGTAATTCGAACGAACGTGAGCAACTTGCTGCCTGTAATATGTAAAGAAAAGTACACAAAGGCAAAGGAGAACAAAAATCTATAATATCAACCCGGTGCCTATAATATCAATATAGTTGTGATTATTACGCCGCCATTTTAAGGTTTTAAAATGCATATCCAATCAAGTTGATCACAACAAATCTCAAACTAAAATAGAACTGTATGAAATCAACAAAATTATGGCATACATGTCAAGTTAAAATATGAATGAATGGAATCAAGTTGTATTTGTTCCATGTCAAGTTTTAGCCTCCTAATATCTTGACGTAAACGTCAAAAAATGCACATTAATCGCAAGATATGTGATTTACTTTTTCATAGGCAAATCAAGAGCACACCCAACAAATTTAATAACATGTACATTTATCGACACTAGTATCAATTCAATAAATTCAATATAGTATCCAACAACCAAGCCAATAATATCTCACTATAGTAATGTGCCACGTGTTTGCGACTTGTTTGTCAAAAAAATCATTTAATTATATTTTGTCAAAAAAAAAAAGACAAGCATATTGTGTCAAAAAAATACACACATATACAATCTAGGGTTTATTGACATAATCTATACATACACACACATACAACCTAAGGTTTAATTAAACCCTAATATTTTTTTGACATAAATTTGTGCATACATATAACCCACAACAAGGCGGTTGTAATTTTTTTACTTATTATAAATTCATTTAATTATATTTTGTCAAACAAAATATAATGTCTAGAGTTTTGAATAATATTTTGTCAATAAAAAATGCACACATACAATCTAGGGTTTATTGGCACAATCAATACATACATATATACAATCTAGGGTTTACTTAAACCCTAATATTTTTTTGACATAAATCTATACATACATACACATACAATCTATACATACACATACATAAAATCTAGGGTTTATTGACATAAAAAACAATTTATTTGTTCATAGTTAAACACACATATACACATAAATCTATGCATCCACACACATATAAACATAAATCTATACACACACATACACACACACGCACACACACACAAATACAAACATAAATCTATATATAGAAATGAGATGAAATCACACCTGATGTTGTGAAATCGCACAAATCGAAATGAAATCGCACAAGCCTTGAGAGATAATTCGTTTCTACAAAAACGATTTTGAGCGGGTCTTTTCCTTTAAGTTCTAAACTTGGTCACGGCCTATAGCCGTGACCCACCATGGGCGACCAATAAATGAAGGGCAACCTGCTGGATTGAACCTAGTCACGGCTCTAGGCCATGACCCACCATGCACAACCCTTTCTCCATCAAAATCAGTGCTGGAATGGAGGATGGTCACGGCCCATAGCCGTGACCCAGACCCAGACCCAGACCCAGAAATGGTCACCGCCACCAGCCGTGAACCAATTTGTGTATGTTTTGTGCTTCGTCATGCTTATGGTCACGGTCCAAGTCCGTGACCCATCCGCGACCAGTTTGGAGGGAATTTTGGAACGAATTTGGCGCCAAGGTTGTCACGCGCTGGTCACGGCCAAAGTCCGTGACCCATAGTGGTCACGAATTTGGATTGTGACCACTTCCAGAGCATCCCATGATTTAGTGTGGTAATAAATATGGTCACGCGGAAAATTGAGTTGGTCGCGAACTTGGACCATGACCAGCTGGGCGTGACCATTCGCTAGATTTAGTGTATTGTATGTTCATAAATATATTATTAAGGGGTATGTTACCCCCCCCCCTCTCTCTCTCTCTCTCTCTCTCTCCATATATATATATATATATATATATATATATATATATGGAGATGCTCACAAGTGGACCAAAAGAATGGACTTTTTAATGGACTTAACAAAAAACACTAATAATCCATTAATTTTAATTCCTATAGTCTAATTGGTCTGCGCCAGTAGCACTCGAGACCCCACCTTCACCCCCTACTCTTTACCCACCCACCCCTACCCCCTACCCACCCACCACCTACCATTTTCATATAATTGTTATCACTGTTATCATATATGTTGGTCCTATGAAGTGGTTGTGGCAACCTATATTGATGAGTTTTTTCTTCCTAGTCTTCCTCCTTTTCACAAGGCACCTAGTACGTTCATTAAAACTAAAACACCGAACAAACTCGAAAGACCCGTTACACCTAGTACATCTTGGTAACCCAACTCCCAAATTCGGCGAGCTGGGTTTCAGGTTTTGGAGAGTTAATGGGTTAGTCAGTGGCTCGGGTAGAGGGTAGTTGGGGCTAGACAGGCCGGAGGTGGTGGGTGGGTAGGGGGTGAAGGCATAATAGCAGGGTGATGGGGGTGGGTGCTGTCGGAGGGTCTGCCACTAGTCAAGCCACCACCTGTTGGTGGTGGCGGGTTCGATCTAAACAGGCTAGAGGTATTGGGTAGGTGGGTGGGTGAGAGGTAATGGGTTATGGGGCCTCGGGTGCCATTGGCGCGGACAAATTAAACTATCGGAATTAAAATTAATGGGTTATTAGTGTTTTTTGTTAAGTCCATTAAAAAGTTCATTCTTTTGGTCCACTTGTGAACCTCTCCCTATATATATATATATATATATATATATATATATATATATATATATATATATATATATATATAGGGAGAGGTTCACAATATATATATATATATATATATATATAATACTATTGTGCGAACTGTCTCACATTTTAATAGTGTGGAGTGGACATGTCACCTGACGGTGAACCCATAAAAGAGAGAGAGCGCCTATAATTTAGCCGATAATTGTTGAGCGCATCGTCAGGGGACACATGTTCGGTCCGCACTATGCGAGATAGTCCACACAAGAGCATTATATATATATATATATATATATATATATATATATATATATATATATATATATATGTTCAAAAGTGAAGCTAAAAGATGGACATTTTAATGAACCTTACAAAAAAAACACATTAACAACCCATTAAATATTAATTTTTATGCTGTAATTGGTCCGCACCAGCGGCAACGGACGCGTATGTGACACGCGGGTTGGGGAAAAAGGTGTGTGTATTAAAAAATACGCAAGTCACATGCGTATCTGTTGCCGCTGGCGCGGACCAATTACAACATATGAATTAAAATTATTGGGTTGTTAAGGTTCATTAAAATGTTCATATTTTAGGTTCACTTTTGAGCCACTCCCTATATATATATATATGTGCCCTTGTGCGGACAGTCCCACATTTTAACTGTGCGGACCGAATATGTGTCCCCTGGCGATGAGCGCGAAAAAGAGAGAGAGAGAGAGAGTGCCGATAATTTAGTCGAAAATTGGTGACCCTAGAAATTATCGACTAAATTATCGTCTCTCTCTCTCTCTCTCTCTCTCTCTCTCTCTCTCGCGCGCGCGCGCGCGTTCATCGGTAGGGGTAGGGGACTCATGTTCGGTCCGCAGTATTAAAATGCGGGACAGTCCGCATAAGTGCAGTACTATATATATATATACAGTCCTGCTCTTGTGCGGACTAGTTCGCATTTTAAGAATGCGGACCGGACATGTGTCACCTGGCGGTGAGCCCAGAAAAGAGAGAGAGTGTGCCTATAATTTAGGCGATAATTTCTAGGCGCACCGTTAGGTGACACATGTTCGGTCCGCATTCTTAAAATGCGGACTAGTCCGCACAAGAGCATTATTATATATATATATATATATATATATATATATATATATATATATATATATATATATATATATATATATATATATATATATATATATATATATTGTACGAACGAGTCCACATTTTAAAAGTGTGGACCGGACAAGTGTCACCTGACGGTGAGCGCAGAAAAGAGAGAGAGTGCCTATAATTTAGTCAATAATTTATAGGATCACCGCCAGCTAACACTTGTCCGGTCCGTACTCTTAAAATGCGGACTGATCCGCACAAGAGCATTATATATATATATATATATATAAAGTAGGGGGGGTATTTGTGATATTTTTGGATGACATTTTCTCAATTCATTCTCATGCATAAAATGTCGTGCTAAAAGTGTCGTTTTTTTAGAGAGATTTTTTTATAAAAAGGGTTTCTATTTTGTTTTCTTATTTTTTTAAAACGGGGGGTGGGGATCACGGGTATCACATTTTTTTTAAGTTTTTTTTTTTTTTTTTGGTGTGTATGTGTGTGTGTGGGTGGGGTGGGGGTCTCTTACGTTTTTTTTATAATATGGACTGGGTTTTATCACGAGGGCAAATTTATAGCGATGCCATCGACACGGACAAACACTAATATATATATATATATATATATATATATATATATATATATATAGAGAGAGAGAGAGAGAGAGAGAGAGAGAGAGAGAGGCTCTCCAACATACCTCTTAGCAACATACCTAACAACATACCCTTTTTTTAAAATACTAAAAAAAATTATTTTGTGATGATATTTTTTATATGGGTTCATGATATTTCAATGTACCCCTATAAAAAAAATCAATTGAAAATAATGCTTTTTGTTATTTTTAAAAGGTAGGTAAAAAAACTGTTAGTTTTTATCCTTTAAAATTGTCAGATTTTTTTACCTATTTTTTAAAAATATCAAAACACATTATTTTGATCTGAATATTTTTACAGGGGTACATTGAAATATTATGAACTCGTATAAAAAATATTAACTCAAAAATATTTTTTTAACTATTTAAAAAAATAATTATATTTAATGAGGTACCTTAAAGAGTCTAACTATATATATATATATATATATATACCTCGAACCCAATGAATAGGTTGGCCAAACCTGCATTCCACCTACAGCCACCCAAAACCCAAATAGCCATTTCGGCGTGGATGCACTTCTGTCAATTGGGTAGTTATTGTAGAGCACTTGAGTATGATACACTCCTGTAAACTCTCAAATTTAAATAAGGTACCATTGCGTATATTTTGATTCAACCGCCTGCCATTCAAATATCTATTTTTTATTTATATATCTCACCTTCTTCACCATTGCCTATATTACATAGATCTCTCACTATTAACAAAATTAATTCTTCGAACAGTCAAGACATCATCTAATCACCAATGCAATCTGAATTAAAATCGGCACAATTGTCCATACACATAAGACTATGCATAAGTTATAAGCTACTTGTAAGTTTTCCATCTTTAGAAAGATGGATACGGGAGAGAAGCAATGGGAAACTGACTGTGTATACGAAAAATATATTGTATCTTTATTATTTATAACTTGGTAGTAGTGGAACGGATAATTAAATGTGGATTATTTAAAGAGCGAAAATCTGTAGTAATTTGGCCTCTAGTTTGAGAAAGAGATCATAATAACATGGGAGGAGTCGTAAATCATGTGGTTTACTCACATAAGACTATTTCTTGGCATGTGACAGCCCATTTCTCAAACAAACCAAATCGAATGAGATACGACCTACGGACCAAAATTACCCTTACAATGGTTTTAACCATTGCTGGCATATTCTGTTATATTTATGGTTTCCACTTGTCACTTTTGAAAAGCTTCAAGTGGGTTGTTATCATGCACAGTTCCTCAAAAGGTTACATAAAAATTTGCTTAGCTCTTAATGTTATCTAAAATAGCTTTTAATTTATTTACAAAATAAATAAATAATAATTAATATGTCCATAATAATCTGAAATGTATTTAAATGAATCATAAATGCATATTTTATTAACAGAGGTAAGTGTTAAACACTCCAAGACCAGTAATCTCACTTGCAATATGGGCACTTCCAATTGCAATCCATTGGTGAACCAACAATGAAAAACTCTCTTTATTATGAACTAAAATTGGGAGAGACTGATGACAAATTTTCTATCTTAAATTACATTTGAAATGAATGACCAAACTACTTATTTATACTAATTTCATAAATAAATAAAAGCCGCAATAAAATTGGCTTAAAAAGTTTAAACTTAAGCCAAGCATGGTAGGGCGCGTGGTGTGCGTGTGGGTTTGGAAGTCAACTCAAGTTCATGTAAGTCTTCCCTCCTTCAAAGAATCGAAATACTTCAAAGGCACCGACCCTTTAGGCCAAATGGATAACATTCTTCCTATATAGGACAAGACCCTTTAACATAACATTTCAACAAAATTCTATGTTTCAAGTGGGTATTTTGAGTTACAATTTCTCATTCATCAATTTATGATTTTACACATGTGAATATACCACGTTATACTCCTTGCAGAGGAGAACGCGTTACCAGTTTGAACTGTCTTGAAAAGACGTGTGAGTCATATATTAAATTGACTATAAAATTGACCAAAATCTGATTTGATCAACTCAATTATATACCATAAAAATATTATAAATTCTAACACCTAAAATGTAGTTAATAAATTAACTTGTAAAAATTTGAGTATAAAAGGAGGACTTGACATTAGTTATATGATTAAGACTTAAAACATATATTATGAAACTTGGATGAAGAAATACCTATCGAAGACTTGCAGAAAAGCTCAATCATACAAGAACTTCGATATATATACTGTTCTTGTGCGGAGCAGTCCGTATTTTAAGAGTGCGGATCGGACACGTGTCCCCGACGGTGAACCTAAAAAAGAGAGAGCGTGCTTATAATTTAACTGATAATTTCTATGCTCACCGCCAGGTGACACGTGTCCGGTCCGCATTTTAACAGTGAGGACCGAACACGTGTCACCTAGCGGTGAGCCCAAAAAAGAGAGAGAGTGTGCGTATAATTTAACCGATAATTTTTAGGATCACCGCCAGGTGACACATATTCGGTCCGCACTCTTAAAATGCGAATTGGTCCGTACAAAGCGGACCAGTCCGTATTTTAAGAATGCGGACCAGACATGTGTCACCTGACGGTGCGCCTAGAAATTATCGCCTAAATTATAGGCACGCTCTCTCTCTTTTCTGCGCTCACCGTCAGGTGACACATGTCCGGTCCGCACTCTTAAAATACGGACTAGTCCGCACAAGAACAGAACTGTATATATATATGGTAGAGCTATTAGCGCTCCACCCATTTCTTCTCACACTCCAAAATATTTGATAATGACAAACCTACCCTCATTCCCCAAATAGGATACAAACCTCCATCTCCTTTCTAATTCAACCATTTTTTTCTAAAAACATTATTAAAAATCTGCATAAATATCAACATTTGAACAAAAATATTCCAGCAAAAATTTATGAAATTTAATATTTTCAGAAAAAATCTGAACAAAAAAAGCAGTAAAAGTAAAAAAAAATCTCAACATATAATCCCATTTATCAATCTCAACAAAAAATCTCAAGCGTGTGAATTTCCAAGTAAAATGAAAAAAAAACTTATAAAATCCATGGAAAAAATATGGTAAAAATATTCGTCAAAGAAAGAGAGATTTGAATCAATCTTCGAGTGGAACCAAATTTTTTTTTTTGTGAGACTTCTTTGTCCTGGTTATTTAAAAAATCGTTAAAAAAATTTGATTTACAAAAAAAAAAACTTCTTTGTCTTCGAGTGGAGCAAACTTTTGTTGAAACGACATGATTTTTTTTTACTTGACACGAATACGATCTAAGTAAAAGCGACACGACATAAATTTTTTCATCAAATGCAAACACGTCCCAATAAAAATTGAATACAACACGAAATATTTTTTTAACCTAACACGAATACAATCCAAATAAAAAAGACACGACATGACACGAAATATTATTTTAATTTATTTACAAAAACAGAAACACGGCTGAATAAAAAAAATGATTTCGTATTGTGTGGGATTTTAATTTGGTCGTGTTTCTATTTTAAAAAAAAAAATTATTTTACAACAGGACCAAATTAAAATCATCTTTTACTTCGATCATGTTTGTGTTTGTGCTTGGTAAAAAAAAAATCGTGTTTGTATTCGGTAAAAAAAAATTATTTTTGTGTTTGGAAAAAAAATCTTGTAATGGCGGTTTGTGATAAATTTATCAAAAAATAATTACTTTTCATAACTGTTCGGTATAATTTAATTGTTCGGTACAATATTTACAATTTGTGGTGAATTTCATGGAAAAAATAAAATTAAAAAATTGTTAAAAAATTTAATTTACAAAAAAAAAACTATTTTTCCAAAATAAAATGGGCGAAAAACAATTTTTTGTTGAAAATCATTTTATTTTGTGGAAAACAGTTTTTGTTTGGAAATTTATTTTTTTTAATAAATTCCCCAAAATAAAATGATTTTCAACAAAAAAATCCGTGTCGTGCTATGTCAAGTAAAAAAATTCGCTTTTACTTGGATCGTATTCGTGTCAAGTAAAAAAAATTCATGTCGTTTCAACAAAAAAATTGTTTTCCGCCCATTCTATTTTGGAAAAATAGTTTTTTTTTTTCTGTAAATCAAATTTTTTTTAACGATTTTTTAAATAACCAAGACAAAGAAGTCCCACAAAAAAAAAAGTTGGTTCCACTCGGAGATTGATTCAAATCTCTCTTTCTTTGATGAATACTTTTACCATATTTTTTCCATGGATTTTATAAGTTTTTTTTTTCATTTTACTTGGAAATTCACACGCTTGAGATTTTTTGTTGAGATTGATAAATGGGATTATTTGTTGAGATTTTTTTTTACTATTGCTTTTTTTATTTTTATTTTTTGAGATTCTTTTTTAGTTTTGCTGCTTTTTATATTTGTTGAGATTATTTGTTCATAATTTTTTTTTACTTTTGCTGTTTTTTTATGCTTCCTGAAAATATTTAATTTCATAAATTTTTGCTGAAATATTTTTGTTCAAATGTTGATATTCATGCAAATTTTTAGTAAGGCCATCTCCAATGGGTAAGCCACAAACAACGTAAAGTTAGATTTTTTAGGATACATTTTGTAGTTGGTTTACACAGTGGGACAGTCTAAATTTGGTTTTGGACGGGAGAGTTTTCCCTTTTGTTTATATTATTTATATAGATAACACGATTTGTTTGTTTATTTTTTCAAAAAAAAATTGGTTTGGATGGACAACATTTAACCGCCCACAGTATGGGCGGTTAACACTTATCCGCCTAGCTGTGGGTCCTACGCGGGCTCCACCACTACACATTGTGTAGCGGGTGTATAGATCTACATTCCGGTTATATTTTCTCTTTTCAAAATGTGCATCTTTTGCTACCCATTGTGAGGGAGAAAATATGCAAATGTGTACATTTAGCCTCTCCATTGGAGATGGCCTAATGTTTATAGAAAAAAAATGGTTGAACTAGGACGGAAATGGAGGTTTGTATTCTATTTGGGGAATAAGGGTAGGTTTGTAATTATCTCATATTTTGGAGTGTGAGAAGAAAATGGTGGAGCGCTAATAGCTCTGCCCTATATATATATACTAGTGGATGCCCGTGCCCGAGCGCACGGGGATAAATTTGCCCCGTGATAAAAAAAAAATTGAGAAAAAATAAAAATAAAAAATAAAAATAGTTAAAAAAATAATAAAAAAATAGTTTAAAAAATGAAAAAAAAATTGAAAAAATATAAATTAAAAAAAGACAAAAATATTTAAAAAATTAATAAAAAATAGTTCAAAAAAATTAATAAAAAAAATTACACGTATTTAAAAAAATACATGTATTTATAATAGTATAATAGTATTTATAATAGTATATATATAACACACAAAAAAATAACTTTTAGCATGACATTTCATGCATGGGCATGAAATGAGAAAATGTCATGCATACCAAAATGGAGATATTTTGGCCAAAATTTTCAAAAACCATGCTCCTTTATTATATGGATATACACACATTCAGTACTGTTTGTGCGGAGCAGTTTGCATTTTAAGAGTGCGGACCAAACATGTGTCGTCTGACGGTGAACCCAAAAAAGAGAGAGAATGTGCCTATAATTTCTAGGGTCAGCGCCAAATGACACATGTTCGATCCACATTCTTAAAATTGCGAACTGCTCCGCACAAGAGTCGTACAGTAGGTTCCCCTCCTCCTTGTAGGTGTCCCCAGTGAAATTTGACAAAAAATATAGACCAAATTTGACAAGAAGCAAACAATTATGTATCGCGAAGAAAATATCCATATAGTCATATTCAGTTATGGGGCAGTTGTTCTTAAAGATATGATAACTGTAGTATTTATTAAGTTTTTAAGTTGAGATTAGATAACGTATCAGATATATAATTTCCTGACATCCAAATAATACAGTTAAATCAATAATCATCCGTATTTCTAACAAGTCAGAAAGATCATCTAATATGTCTTATAGTCCTTACAAAATTTTAAAATGAAAGCTGCGTGTGTTAGACAAAATAATGTTAGTTTGATTTTTAATAACGCTCAAATTATACCATTTTACTCACCCAAAAAAATTTATACTGTTTTCCTAAATAGGAAGTGCTTTTACGAAAACAATTTTGGCTGTTGACAAAATCACTCTACAATTCTAGGCTATAACTAGACAAAGGACAATCTTGTGCATATCTTCTAATCATAATCAATGTTGCTTTGACATTACATTTCTAATTTTTTTTAATTCTTACAATGCCAAATAACATAAGTATGCTACCAAATCCACTCTTATACCAAACTTAGTAGCCTTTCATATGCCAATACTAGTTGCTAGTTTGAATTCTTGCATCCGCCAATACTAGTTGCTAGTTGGCTCAAATGGAACGACTGGCCAGGGAAAGTTTAAATTATTAAGCAATAACGCAAGAACAATAATGGAAGGGGCTGGGGGCCTGGTTTTATGCAAAGCACATCTGTTAACGTGAACACTTGCTTTCTTTTAAATCATTCATCTATTATCCGTAGAGTTGTTAGTAAGTTTTGACTTCCATCTTCTTTTTTCTTCGGCCTACATCATATTGGATTTGGCTTTGTACCATTGTATTTGTCATTTGTGATCTTATTGAACTATACTCTTAAGGATTTCGTGTAACAGGAGACAACAAACTTGTTTCATATGAATATAGGATTGTTTAAGAGATTTTGACAAATAATTTTGAAATATATAACACTTCTAAAAAAGAGATAATTATATTTAGGTCTCATTTGTCGGGTTAACATTCATATAAGTCTTATTGACTTTTCAACAATCATATAGGTCGTATTCCAACTTTTAGGAATTTTTTTCACAATTTTACCTTTTTAAAAACCCATCATCCGTAACTTCAGTTACATAAGTGGTTGAAATTTTTTTTAATCTTAAAATGATCATAAATTTTGATTCACAAACTCCTTTTTCGCAAAATTAATATTTTTGAAATCTGCTCGACGAGCTCTATCAAACAAGATCTATAAAGCGTATAAAATTTCAAAGAAAAAAAATTACACAAACAATAAACTTTACTGTATGTACTAGAATATTAAATAGTTTTATATATGTGACATTTTCACAAACAGACAGTAACATTTACTGTGGTAATATTACGCAGTATATAATATATACGGTGGATCCAAACTCTCTTTTTCTAAAATTACCTTATATTTAAAGGTATGCGCTAACAGCATCAAATCCTTACCCCCATTGTTAGAGCTTCAACGACCTTCATCAAAGCTCCGATTCGGGGTGGGTAGGGGTGGCATGTGCCGCCGCTGGCGCGAACCTTTGAAAATAAGAGACTTTTGAATAAATGACTTTTAGATCCACCGGAGTGGCATGGGGTGTCGCTGGCTTTGAAAATAAGAGAATATTGGATAAATGAGATTTGGATCCTCCGGAGTGCAGGTTTGGAGTGAGTAGAGGGGACATTAGGTACCAGTAGCGCAGCTCTTTAAAAATAGGAGCATATTTGATATAAATATATATATATATATATATATATAGTAAATGTTACTGTTTGTGAAAATGTTACAGATATAAACCTAACCCAATGCCAACCCTACTTACCCCAAACTGGAGCTCCGGTGGATCCAAACCACATTTATCCAATACTCTCTTATTTCCTAAGGTCTGCGCCAGTGGCACCCCATGTCACCCCAAATCAAAGCTCTGATGAAGGTTGTTGGAGCTCCGACAATGGTGGTGGGTGGGGGTGGGGATTAGATGCCGCTAGCGCAGACCCTTAAAAATAAGACTATATCAGAAAAAAGAGGTTTGGATTCACCGTATATGTATACTGTGTTATAACACAGTAAATGTTACTGTTTGTGAAAATGTTACAGATATAATCCTAACCTAATGTTAACCCTATTCACCCCAAACTGGAGCACCGGTGGATCCAAACCCCATTAATCCAATAATCTCTTATTTTCTAAGGTCCGCGTCAGCGGCATCCCATGTCATCCAAATTCAGAGCTCTGATGAAGGTTGTTATAGCTCCGAAAATGGGGGTGGGTGGTGGTGAGGATTGGAGCCGCTAGCGCGGACCGTTAAAAATAAGACAATATCAGATAAAAGAGGTTTGGATCAACCGTGTGTGTGTGTATATATATATATATATATATATATATATATATATATATATATATATATATATATATATATATATATACTGGGTTATAACATAGTAAATGTTACTGTTTGTGAAAATATTACAGATATAAACCTAACCCGATGCCAACCCTACTCACCCTAAATCGGAGATCCTGTGGATCCAAACCCCATTTATTCAAAATTCTCTTATTTCCTAAGGTCCGCGCCAACGGCACCCCATGCCACCCCAAATCAGAGATCTGATGAACATTATTGTAGCTCCGACAATGGGGGTGGGTGGTGGTAGGGATTGGATGCCGCTAGCGCAGACCGTTGAGAATAAGATAGTATCGAAAAAAGGAGGTTTGGATCCCCCGTGTATATATATATATATATATATATATATATAATGTTAACACAGTAAATGTTACTGTTTGTGAAAATATTACAGATATAAACCTAATCCAATGCCAACCCTACCCACCCCAAATCGAAGCTCTGTTAGCGTGGACCTTTAAAAATAAGATAATTTCGAAAAAAAAGGTTTGGATCCACTCTGTGTGTGTGTGTGTGTGTGTGTGTGTGTATACTATGTAATATTAATACAGTAAATGTTATGGTTTTTTAAAATATTACAGATATAAATCTATTTCTCTTTCTGGTGCATACAGTAAAGTTTATTGTCTGTGTAATTTTTTTCTTTGAAATTATATAGGCGTTGTAGGAGGGTACTTTAGATAAGATAAATGGAGGCGTAACCCCTGTTTGAGTATGGTAATGATAAGCTATTTGAACAGAGCCTTGGGTTAATGATAGGACCCACAAACACGGACGCAATGAAGTTAAGCTCAGTTTAGTCTCGCAAAGATTCTCGTGTATAGCTTAGAAGATGGTAATGAACTTTAGAAGTAACTCAGCTAGAGGGAGAGAGAAGTAAGCACCCTAGATGCCCCTTGGTAGGCAGGTAGAAACATACCAAGCCCCCTCAAACATCTCTCACGTATTAAAAGCTTCGTAATGAAGGATGATAATGGTGGGTGGGTGAAACCCTCTGGTTTGTAATAAATCTTTCTAGCAATAACTTCCTCACTCTCAAAAGGAACATCCTCTCCTCAAAGGTGGTTGGGGTCCTTAAATATCCTCCCACACCATCCCTGAGGCAACTAAGTCATTTATGACTAGAAAGACATCCCTCATACTTTATGTCACAACATTAAATGCCTGATGCACTAGTTGTTTCCACGTCATAAACATTAAATGCCAAGACATTCCTTTTGCCTAACCACTGTGTGTCAGGGGGCTGTTATCGCAGAGGTGGCTCACCAACTGCCTGACAGCCCCAAATACCACGGTGGTTTACTCAAGTGTATGTCTAACATTGTTTAGCTGGCTAGTGACATCACCTACAGTAGATGTGACATTAAGTAGAGGACTGTTTGGTTCATAACTCAATGCCCGATGGAACTCGAAGTTGCTCCGTATGAGGTTCCACGGTCAGGGCCCTTCGGTGTTTTACTAGGTGTCTAAGATGGTTGGGACGAGTCCCAACGGTGCCTTACTTCTCAATCCTCCAAACTAAATCCCTCTAAAGTTTCCACGGCGAGGTCATTCGATAGAGCATGGAAGCTTTCATGGGCCCTGTCAAGCCTGGTCTCTCGCGAGTACCGTTTGACCTCACACTAAAACTCGTTATTAATATCGTTACAACATTATAACCGTTACAGCTTACAGTCCATAAACAAAGATACAAGATAACTAACATAACAAATTAAATATGAGTTGCCAAGCTTGAGCTTCCTCGGCTGCTTAATCTCAAACACTGTTGCTAATTAGGGAATTATCCCTAATCTCAGGATTACCTTCAAGCCCCCTCTACATTTGCCCCTTCATGGAGAGATTTGTTGGAACAAGAAATGTCTGCACGAAACTTCTCAATCCGATGAACCTTATTTTTTTTCAAATACTCGTTTGGACTCCTGGTAAATGAAATTCTCCCCTGTGATGCCTCTCTATGTTCGGAAAAGTAGAAATGTTTCCCGATGTATCTGAGTCACCCTTTAACAAGTTTTTTTTTGAATCGTTGGAACATATTATCCGTTGGGCCTTGATGGATAAGTCTGACACCCATTTTAGCGCCAAAACATAAACTTGGTGAAGAAGGCAACCCCTTTTATTCCCTAGACGTCTTTTCGTATTCGACGTAATGTTGTCTTTTCAGTTGTCAAGATCCTTCCCGATGTGCCACGTGTTCATTTGAAATGATTAGGGGCCGCCCTTGCACGTGCGCTCGTGGGGAATGTTAATCGTCGAGTTTGAAACCCTTCAAAAGGCTCTCTTTTTTTATTTTATTTCAAACTCTTCTGATTTCTTCATCTTCTTCAGTACTCCCCGCTTCTTGTAGAGAGAGAGAGCCTGTGCGACCTTCATTGTTTCCCTCTTCTTTGCCCAGGCTCCTTTTTTCTCTTATCTTTTGCACCATCACCTGCGGTTGTGCTCCTCTCTTATTGTTCTTAACCTTATTCTCCCATTTACACCACTTATTATCAATTTCTCATGGCTTCTTCCAGTGTTTCCCAAGTTGCT
This sequence comes from Sambucus nigra, assembly GCA_949130495.1. Classification (NCBI taxonomy): domain Eukaryota; kingdom Viridiplantae; phylum Streptophyta; class Magnoliopsida; order Dipsacales; family Adoxaceae; genus Sambucus; species Sambucus nigra. The sequence continues at coordinate 606,050,247 of OX422209.1, forward strand.
GCCGCTACCCAACCTGGTTCCCCCTCTGCCGCTGCTGGCGCTGCCACCACCCTTAGCGGCGCTGCTTTGGTCGCTGCTCGTTAAGAACAACTATGCCTCTACCTCCGTGCACCCATTTTTGAATAGGAAACTGATAAGTTTTCTGAGGCGTGCAAGACATGCCATTTCTCCTCTAAGTTCGATCCCTTACTGCTGGGTGATGAAGAAGTGGAATCGTCAAAGTGGGGCTATCTTCCTCCCGAGGGACTATGCGCTTCCGTCTGGATCGTGGTGACTTTTCTTATTCCCAGATCGACTTCGAAGCACCTGGGGGGTCACCAGCCCATTTTTCGGCGTGGCACACACATATGCAGAGCTCCCACGCTGCTGCTCTTATGAAGGTTGGGCTGCATTGAGCCTACTAGTTTGGCGAGTTCACTCTCTCGAAGCACAACGCGGCACTTCAAGTGCTAGTCTCTCGATGGAACATCACATCCCACACCTTCTTCGCTGCGTGGGGGGAGTTTACTGTTACGTTGGAGGATGTCTACGAACTCCTTGGGTTCGAACCCATGGGCGAGTATACTTACCACGACGAGCCTCTGGACGCCGAAGAGGCTGCCGATCGGGTTGAGTTGGATCGGATCTGTCGCAGTTGCACCGGTTCCTCCAACAAGGCTACCTTTGCCCCTCTTATCAATTATTTTTTTTAGGCTCCGATGCCGAAGGATGATAATGATGTAACGGGCCGTGGCAGAGGTACCTCCTTGGAACTACCGGCCTACATACTCGTACTACTTTCACGCTTCTTTCTCACTGGAAAGCCCAATGATCAGCCCAGGAGGGACCTGATAAATATCTCTGTTCATTTGGCCAGAGGATTCAACCTACCTCTGGCCACCATTACCTTGGGGTCCCTCTACACTTGGTTGGATCGAACCCATATTTACATGGAAAGGTCACTGGGCCGCTATAATTTGGTGAATTTTGCCAACAACATCATCTTGATGGGCTTCCTCTACACTCGCTTTCCTGCCATTTCTGCGAAGTCAGTTTCTCTACCTGTGAGGCAGGGTATCAAGCCCCCACGCCTCCTATGTTTCCACAAGAAGCAGAGCCGAAAGGAGATAATGGAGGTTTTTGACCATTCGGACTCCTTCATAATGAGGCCATATAATGAGCCCACCTTCGCCCACACGTGGGACTTCTTTCCTATTGCAACCATAATGGTTAGATTTAATCCGGTTGTAGAGGATCCCTCGCAGGCCGTAGTGCTTCTTTTTACCCTGGGGTTCGTCCCCTCCTACACTGAATGGGGCTACGCTTCTGAGCCGTACAACCCTGATAGATGCAGCAGACAATTTGGGTTCGATCAGGGGTCTCCTCGCCCGGTGTTCCAGAATAATCATCCCGAAGCCACCTTTGCCGAGGCATGTACATTCTATACTGCCGTTGCGGTGCTTGGCATGATATCCACCATTGATGGGCGTGTCACCCTCTCGAGTTCCACGAGGAAAGGAGATGTATCCACATCCTTTGCCACGAAGTTCCATCCGGGGCAGTTGTCCAGGATTAACGAGTATATTCAGTCCCCTCCTTGATATCCCCTTGTCCTTTACTTTTCTTCCTCTGAGTTGGGTCTAAAGGGGAACTCCGTGCTTGGGGTTGAGTTTCCTCTAAGCAAAACTGTTAAGGAGTCTCCTGATGAACTACCCCCTCATTGCCCCTTGATCTCGACTGCCACCCCGAAACCCAAGGCCACTACGACCCCAAGGCCATTTGTACCCACGACCGAAGCTGCCACGGGAGAGGGCCCCTCCGAGCCACCTGCCATGAGGGCTAAGAAGTCCAAGTCGAAGAAGGTCAAGGTCAAAGATCAAACGAGGACTATACTGGAGGCATTTCTAATTGCATCCGTTCCCCCCTCCATGCCCCCGAAATTAGCTGAAGAGCTGAGGAGGCAGGTAGAGGCCGAAGTTGCCCGGATAAATACTGAGTTCGAACGGCGTGCAGTTCTCGCTCCCCCTTCGAGTGCATTCCCAAAAATAGTGGTGGATCCTAGTGAGCCCCCTGCGAAGAGAAGGAAAAGGTCGAAGGTGCCTGAAATTGGGGGCGCCACGGGATCCAGAAGGAAGACGCTGAGTACCAAGCCCCAAAAGAAACAAACATCTGAGCGTGCTTCATCACTAGCTCCTTCTGTCCCTGCCTCTTTGCCATCTTCACCAATAGTTGTATCATCTCGTCCCTCCTCCGGATATGAGGTATATGTGCATTTTGTTAATTCTTCTCTTGACGTGGCATTTTTTTTGCTTATTGCCTGATATCTTTGTTGCAGGGAGTTAAAGAAATGGGGGGCAGTTCTCCCAGTCCCCCCAGCCCCCCAGTGAGCCGTTTCGTGGGGGGATGTTGTGGTGCTCCTCCGCCCACGGCCTCCCTTCCCCGCTCTCCTTTAATAAGCCTCACTTATTCACGCCATTCCTCCTCCCGTCAGGTTAGACATGCCGCCGTTGGTGCAGTTGGGTTGTTTGGCCAGACCGAGGCATCTGTTCCAACCTCTTCTGAGTTGCCTTTGGAGCGGGAGGTCTCTCTGCCCCTGGTCGTGGTCGAAGAGAGTGTGTCACAGGTAAGTGTCTTTTCGAGCTTTGCATCTTTTATTTGTCCCAATTATTCCCTAATTACATGTTGGGTTGTTTTAGGTGGATGTGGCGTCGTTGGTAGCCAACATTCTCCTTCCTCCTGCACTCTCAAGACCCCTCGCTGCAGTTCCTCTTTTTAGTGCCATAACAGGGGTAAGCCAAGCATATTTCTCTGTTGTCCTTTTGTAGTTACTCCTTTTATCTAACATTTGTTTGTCTTTATATCTCTCTCCAAGCCTTTCTTCGCCTTTCGCGCTAAGTGGCCTTATTCTTTCTCAGGCTCGGGTTGGAGTACCTGCTCCAGGTGGGACATCTTTCGAAGGGCCAACATCTCCTTCTGACGATGCGCCCATGCTTTCCATCTGCTCTTATCTATGTAATTGTTGGGCGATAGCTCCCAAATTTTTTTGTAATCCTCTATTGTTTATGAATGAAGAATATATACTTTTCAATCCATCCATGTGTTGTGACTGTTCTTGTATGCTATAGATTTTTATATTTCTGCAATTCTTTCATTATGTTTAAAGTAACCAAAACTTGTATATTTATAACGACAGCCAGTTATAACATTGGTTCAAACTTGATTGTTTACACATGATAAACCTTCTGCCATTTATTGTTAATCTTAAATGGCTTGTCTTCCTCTAACTTCGAAATTAAACAATAGCCTAAATCGTGGGCTTCCTTTACAACGAAAGGTCCCTCCCAGTTGGCTACAAACCTTGGTAGAGGTAGCCCCCTGATGTGTTTTACTGCTTCTTTTAATACGAGGTCTCCCTCCACGAACTTCCTTAGCCTCACCAAGTTATCGTATGCCCTAGAGAGTTATTTTGTATACATCTGGAAGTGCTTCATCGAGTTATATCTGTGTTCATCCAACGCTTCCAACTGTACATGTCTGTTTTGAGGGAGCATACTACTTCGTAAGGCATATCTAGCGGAAGGAACTTCTAACTCCACTGGAAGGATTGCCTCAGCCTCGTAAACAAGGGAGAACGACGTGTATCCTGTGGGTTTCCATTTTGTTGTTCGATAGGCCCACAAAATAGCTGGTATGTTGTCATCCCACGCCCCTTGAAAGTCCTCCATCATCTTGGCCAAAATATTAACCAAGGTTTTGTTAGTCGCCTCGGCTTGACCGTTTCCCTTTGGGTATGCCACCATTGAGGTGTGATGAACAATAAAGTGCTTGTCTGTGAGCATTGTCACTTCAGAATTGACGAAGGGAGTCCCGTTATCTGAAAGAATAACTTTTGGGATCCCAAAATGGCAAATGATGTATTCTCTGATGAAGTTGCTCACCACCCCAGCCGTTGCTCTTCTGAGTGGTATTGTTTTGGCCCATTTTATAAAACACTCTGTTGCTACCAGTATCCATATTTTGCCTCTTAAAGAAGGGTGTATTTCCCCCACTAGGTCGAACGCCCAAGTATGAAATGGATAGGGTGTTGACAGAGAGTGTAAGTCTATTGATGGGGCTTGGATCATATTTCCATGAAGTTGGCAAGCTTTGCATTTTCGAACGAACTCAGCAGAGTCTTTCTCCATTATTGGCCAATAATACCCCAACGTCATCAACTGATCATACAACTTGGCCCCTCCTATGTGGGCTGGATCGTGCACTTGTTTGAGGACCTCCATTACTTCTTCCTTCGTGACGCAACGCAATGGCCTGTTGAAGTACCCCCTTCGATAAAGATGCCCCTCCTGAACATAGAACCTTGGAGCCCTTCACCTCAGACCCATTGCATCCATTTTCTCCGTTGGGACAACCCCATCCTGAATGAAGTCGATGTAGGGCTGCCTCCAGTCCGTTTGAGCTTCAATGACATGGAACTCAACTGCATCGAAGAATAGCTGACACTTATCACACTTCCATTGCAACTCTGTCGCATTTTGCTTCATTCTAGGCCAGAAATACCCCTCTCTTTGAATTCTCCTTTATAGAGGTATCTGAGTCGTTTCGCAGTGCTCCTCATGCGTTTTCCTCAATCTTTGCTCTGCTTCCTCTAGGCTGACGCATCTTGACAACCATCCCCCAGTATTTCTATAGTAAAGATTCCCCTGGTTCGTAAAGTATTGTGCTAACTCTCTTAATCCCATAACTCCTTCACCAGACTCCAGTTGCTTCCTAATCTCTCCCCTCCAGTCCGCGTCCCCCTCCATCGGTAGTATTGACTGTACCACCAAAGGAGCCATTCTTCGCTGGATCACCACGATAGTCTCACCGGTCTTCATAACCATTTTCTGGGCGATAGTGGCATAGGCGTTCGGATGGCGGTTTATCATTCTGGGATGTCTTCTGATCTTGGTCCGATGGAACTAGTTGAGAAGCGTTTGAATGATTATTCTATATGGCGCCAGGCTCATGTGTTTCAATGGATATTCTCCATTTACTTGCTAAATTACTAGGTTCGAATCACCCTTAATACAGAGTGAACGAATTCCCCTTCGAAGAGCCTCTAGCAGCCCAAGTACCAACGCCTCGTATTCTTCTTCGTTATTGGAACAAGGGAAATCTAGCTTGTAGGAAAGGCAAATCTCCTCCGTCCTTTTTGAAAGGATAACCCCTGCTCCCCCTTCTTTTCTGCCGAAGATTCATCGAACTTCATCGTCCATTCCTCATCAGCTGTATCCAGGTAATTAGCCTGTAAATCATCTCCTGGAATGTCTTCCTTAGGTGGCTCAAAGGTTCCTGAAGGGAAGATAGCCAACAAATCAGCGTACGCCTGGCTCTTAATTGTGCGAGGAACCACACACTTCAAGTCATATTCAGAGAGGATAAAGAACCATCTAGCTTCCCTGCCAATCAATATAGTTCTTGCTAGAAAATACTTAATTGAGTCACATCTAGTTACAATATGAATTGTGAAAGAAAACATATAATGCCTAAGTTTTTGTGCTACAAAGACTAAGGCTAGACAATACCTTTCTAAGCTACTATATCTAATCTCTGGCCCATGAATAATTATGCTGAGGTAGTAAACCGGTCGTTCTTGCCCGTCCACTTCTTGTGCCAGTAGCGCTCCAACGGACCTCATGGTAGACGTGAGGTATAGCTGCAACGGTACTCCTGCCTGGGGAGGAACCATGATTTGCGGTGAAACGAGCAGTTTCTTCAGCCTGACAAGAGACTCCTGGTGAACCTCCTCCCACCTGAATTTCGTGTTTTTTTGCAATAGCTGCATCAGTGGGTGTGTTATTTCGGCCAATCCAGGCACAAATCTCCTAAGATAGGAGACTTTGCCAAGAAAACTCTTCAGCTCCTTTGCCTTCCTAGGACATGGCATCTCTAATATTGCTCGCTGTTTATCCTGGTCCATCTTCACCCCTTGTCGGTCAACCACGAAGCCTAGAAACTTCCCGCTTGTTACTCCTAAGACACATTTTAACGGGTTCATCCTCAATTTATACCTCCTGCACCGAGCAAACATCTTCCTTAAATCATTCAGATGGGACTCCTCCTCTTCGATTTGATGACCAGGTCGTCCACGTAGAACTCTACAAATTTGTGGAAGAAGTTATGAAAAATGGCCATCATTGTCCTCTAGTACGTAGCTCCAGCGTTCTTGAGTCCAAACGGCATCACCTTGTACATGAAGTTGCCCAACGAAGTTTTGAACGCCGTTTTCTCTGCATCAGAGGGGTCCATCTTGATCTAGTTGTATCCCACATACCCATCCATGAAGCTATACATCTCGTGACCAGCCGTGGAATCTATCAAACTGTTGATGGAGGGTAGGGGAAACTCATCCTTAGGGCAAGCCCTATTCAAGTCTCTGAAGTCCACACAGATCCTTATTTGGTTCTTGTCTTTCTTTCCCACTGGCACAATGCTGGATAGCCAGAGGGGATGTTGTATTGGCTTGATAAATCCTGCTGCCAACAAGCATTGGACCTCTTCTTTAATCTCTAAGTCTAGTTCAGGCTTGTAAGTCCTCGTTGCCTGCTTCATTGGAATGGCTGAAGGCATCACGTTGAGTTTGTGATAACTCACCTCTTCATCTAGCCCTTCCATTTCAGTGTACTTCCATGCGAAAACGTCTATGAATTCTCGAATCAGTTTGACCAAGGCCTCTCGTTTCCCCTTACTGAGATCTTTTGAGATAAAGATAGGCCTTGTATCTTCCCCTTATCTTGTTAAGTTCAGCTGGTCTAACTCTTGTGCCTGGGGCCTTGACCGATCTCCCATGTAGTCTGGTTCTTCGGTGACATCTTCTATAAATTCTTGTATGTTGGAGTTGTCTATCACCATACACTGCCCCCATCGATCCACCAAAAAACACTCATACACCCGATCAACCTCATCCTTAGCCTCTTCGATCGCCCGTTCACACTGTTACAAGCGGTATACTACTTTTCCCTCTTTAGTGACAATTTTCTTTCATTTCCTACTGGTAGCTATTGCCACGGCCTTCCTCTTCTTCTCTCTGGAAGCCTCACCGATTCTTTTTTTCGAAAAGTGACTTAACACGCTTTGCCGTTGGACCTCGTGCTCCATCGGGTCTGTTCTAGGTCTCATCCTGTCTTTGAGTTGCCTTGAGATCTTTTGGAGCCGAGGGATCACTTGATGGGCTTCTTCGGTGCTCACCCCTTCGCTACTTCCACCCTCTTTATCCTGCTCATTCAAGGGCCTCATTCTCTCTCTAATTGAGGGAACCCATGCCCCCTCCATTCTCTTCGTCAGGACCCGTACATCCTCCTCCAGTTCTGTATAGAATGCTGCATCCACTAAGTGTGCTTCTTCTATAGCGAAAGACCTCATCGTAGCCCTAATGTTCACCTCCGTTCCCTTGATATTTGCCTTGGTGCATTGATGATAAGTCGAAGGAACTAAACCTTGGTTGTGCATCCACACCCTCCCTATTAGTAAGTGATAGGAAGTCGCGCTTTCTATCACATGGAAATTGATGTGGGACTTCAGGTTTCCCATCACAATCCCAACATTCACGTACCCGACTGACTTGGAAGATTGATTGTCATATCCCGAAATTACCAAAGGCATGGGGACCAGCCTTTCTTTTGGAATACCAGCCGTGTGGAAGGAGTTGATTGGCATAATATTGATGGAAGCACCCCCATCCATAAGGGTCCTTGCAAAGCTAACTCCGTTGACGCTAGCAGTTACATATAAAGGCCTGTTATGAGGGAACCTCACAGCTCTATCCACATCGCTGAAGGTTACATCTGACAGGAATTTCTTCACCAGCCTGGCCATGGGTCCCCTCCATCTTAGCGAGGGGACTGCGTTCCTTTTTGCAATGTCCAAAATCGCATGAGTTATCTCCATCCTGCTCTCCTTCGGGATCCCCATTTGATCGAAGAACCATGTGAATTTTGGGGATTTTAAAACTGCACTACATTCTATGACTGGGTCTGTTTTCCCATCTTCAACGCTATACACGTCTTCCACGTCCTTAGCGCTTGCTTCATCATAGGCTAAAACTATATTAGCCATTCCCGTGGTATAATGTTCCAGAGATTCTTCGAGCTCCTTCTGCTTCATCGTCAACCCTTCTTCTCTTTCTGCCTCCTCTTCATAGGCCATCACCAAATTAGCCCCGTGTGCCGAAAGCGGGTTGTTAATGTTCTGTGGGGGAATTTGCCATGTCCTCGCCTTCATGTACTTGTCGATGATTCTTCGCAGCGTGAAGCAGCTTTTTGTTGGATGCTGGATCTTTCGATGAACCTGGCAGTATTTAGGATCCGCCTTTGTTGCAGCATCAGGTTCTTCCATTGGGATGCCTTTTGGTTCATAAGCCGTTCCCCCTTGGACCATCGCATTATAACAACCCACAGCCTCTTCTATCGCGCAGGGCAGCGGTGGAAGGTCTTCTCTATCTTTCATAAATTTTCTCTTGTTGTCCCTCCTCGGCGTCTTGCCCCTATTTTCTCCTTCGGCGTACCCTACCCGCTGGGGCTGAGACCTCCCCCCGCGGGTTGCATTGGTTGCCTGAACATCATGGGCACTACCACCGGATTGGGTCGTACCAATAAAGAGGTGTTCCTTGCGGCTTTCAAGAATGCCGCAAAAGTCCCCTCGCGCGTCTCATTGATGAGATGGCAGATGTATTCAGGAAGCAGTCCCTCAACACAAATTTCTAATAACTTGGACTTTTTTTCCTCCTCCCTCACATCGAGGGACCTTTCCCTGAACCTTCGAACATAGGTGACCACTTCTTCCCCTGGCCTTTGCTTCTCCCTTCCCAGTTGGGTCAAGGTGAACTCGTCTTCCGCCAAAAAGAACTTTCGGACAAACAATACGTGCATCTCCTCCCACGTAGAAATACTGTTGGGAGCTAAGTGAGAGTACCAGGTGTATGCCTTCTCGGTTAAGGATTTGGAAAACTCGCTCAGCCTAAGCTTCTTATCATTGCAATGTGCTCCCAAGTGTTCAACAAACCGCTTAATGTGCTCCTTCGGGTTCCCACCTTTCCCTGTATATTTTTCGAAGATAGGGGGAATGTAGTCCTTTGGGTAAGTCTCATCGTTTTATGCTTGAGGGTAGGGTGTTCGGAAGTCATCATAAACCGAAGCCACTTCACCGGATGATTGCGAGGAAGCCCGCATGAACTTCAACATCTCCTTCTGCATCTCTTTTCTCATTTCTTCCATGGGCGAGGCCACAGGGGCCACCAGCAACGGGGCCATGGGCTGAGTGCCCGTTGTCGCTGAAGCGAACATTACCGACGGTACCGTTGAGACTCCTGAGGTTCCCACTGCTGGACTCACAATAGCGGGTACACTTGCCGGGAGCGCTCCCGCAATGCCTGTATCTGGTGGGGCCGTTGGAGCTACCCATGGTGTTACGAAAGCATTAGCCTCCAATCCTCCCAGCATAGTTGAAGCTACTGGGGTTTGCAAAAACTCCTAAAATTTGCTCATGAGGAGCGCCATCTGGGCGGGTCCCAACCCCGCGCTCATGGCGAGTCGTGCCGCCCCAGGAACGTCTGACATCGTCGGAACCGGAGGTACCTCTACTCGAGGAGCCCCATCCCTTAGGGACTCCTACTCCCTCATGGCCTGTTCTTCATTACGCTGGATATCATCAAAGTTGAGTCTTCGAGTAGAATTATCTTGCGCCATACTCCCTAGCTAAGGGAATGCATCCCCAGCAGAGTCGCCAAATGTAGGAGGGTACTTTAGATAAGATAAATGGAGGCGTAACCCCTGTTTGAGTATGGTAATGATAAGCTATTTGACCAGAACCTTGGGTTAATGATAGGACCCACAAACACGGACGCAATGAAGTTAAGCTCAGTTTAGTCTCGCAAAGGTTCTCGTGTATAGCTTAGAAGATGGTAATGAACTTTAGAAGTAACCCAGCTTGAGGGAGAGAGAAGTAAGCACCCTAGATGCACCTTGGTAGGCAGGTAGAAACACACCAAGTCCTCTCAAACATCTGTCACGTATTAAAAGCTTCGTAATGAAAGATGATAATGGTGGGTGGGTGAAACCCTCTGGTTTGTAATAAATCTTTCTAGCAATAACTTCCTCACTCTCAAAAGGAACATCCTCTCCTCAAAGGTGGTTGGGGTCCTTAAATAGCCTCCCACACCATCCCTGAGGCAACTCAGTCATTTATGACTATGAAAGACATCCCTCATACTTTATGTCACAACATTAAATGCCTGATGCACTAGTTGTTTCCACGTCATAACCATTAAATGCCAAGACATTCCTTTTGCCTAACCACTGTGTGTCAGGGGGCTGTTATCGTAGAGGTGGCTCACCAACTGCTTGACAGCCCCAAATACCACGGTGGTTTACTCAAGTGCATGTCTGACATTGTTTAGCTGTCTAGTGACATCACCTACAGTAGATGTGACATTAAGTAGAGGACTGTTTGGTTCATAACTCAATGCCCGATGGAACTCGAAGTTGCTCCGTACGAGGTTCCACGGTCAGGGTCCTTCGGTGTTTTACCAGGTGTATCTAAGATGGTTGGGATGAGTCCCAACGGTGCCTTACTTCTCAATCCTCCAAACCAAATCCCTCTAAAGTTCCCACGTCGAGGTCATTCGATAGAGAATGGAAGCTTTCCCGGGCCTTGCCAAGCCTGGTCTCTCGCGAGTACCGTTTGACCTCACACTAAAACTCGTTATTAATCTCGTTACAACATTATAACCGTTACAGCTTACAGTCCATAAACAAAGATACAAGATGACTAACATAACAAATTAAATATGAGTTGTCACGCTTGAGCTGCCTCGGCTGCTTAATCTCAAACACTGTTGCTAATTAGGGAATTATCCCTAATCTCAAGATTACCTTCAAGCCCCCTCTACAGGCGTTATGGATCTTGTTTGATAGATCTCATCGAAGAGACTTCAAAAATAGTAATTTTTGCGAAAAACGGATATGTCAATTAAAAGTTATGATCATTTGAAGATTAAAAAAAAAAGTTCAACCACTTATGTAACTTCCTCAAGGAAGTGACGGATCGTTGGTTTTAAAAGGGTAAAATTATGAAAAAAAGTTTCAAAAAATTAGGAGTAGGACTTATATGTAAGAGAAAAACATGGTGGGACTAGAATGTCTAAAACTAATCTAGTAGGATCTAAATGAGAATGCCCCCATAAAAAAATGTAAAATGATAAATCGATAAAATATAGTAGCATATGCTACATTTTTATGTGTCATGCATGTTAAACATGCATGATATTTTATGTCTTCCATGGTTACGACATAAAATGTCATGCATCTTAACATGCATACATACATATATTATTATACTATTTTTTAATTATTACTTTTAGAAATATATTTTAAAAAAACATTTTTTTTATTTTTTATTTTTTATTACTTTTTATTTTTTTTAAAGGTGTTTTAAAAAAAGGAGGGTTATTATGGGTTGGGTTTTATCGCCGTGCCTTCGACACGGGCATCTTCTAGTATATATATATATATATATATATATATATATATATATATATATATATATATATATATATATGTGACAAACTAGTAAAATTAAGAAAGTGGAAATTGGAGATCAAGCATTTGGCAATATTGATTATGAGTTCATATATGTTGGAGAGATGGCTTATATGATCTTCAAATGTAATTGGATGAAACGTCGAGGACTTACCACTAAAATGTTCCACTATTATTGAGTCATCAATTTTCCTCGAGCAATCGTACATAATGCTTTTTGATATGTGATTGCAATATTTCAACTAATAAAATAAGTCAAGTAAATAAATACTAGATTTGTGTGATTCAACAACTTTACTATATTTACGGGTGAGCTTTTCTCATTAATTGAATTCTCAACAGTTTTCTCCAAAAGCGTATAGGAATTGTGACTTTATTTATAATCTATAAATTAAAATTATGTAATACACTAAGTTACGCCAATAGTTTTTGGGCATAAAGAAATTTGTAGGGGAATCGAATCTACAATAATACTTTTTACCAGACTTAGAGTACGTGTGCAGTAAGATGAAACAACACATAATATGTAAGAGTATGGTATACTCATGTTCCCTCCCTTTGTTAGATTGCCTTATCCAATTTTCAAAACATATTTCGCGTGTCCATCCTTAATATCCTTTTTTTATTAGAAAGCTTCATCAACATTCAAGATCTTATTGAAACTGACATTTTTCATCCTCGTAATCACATGATCCCATTTAGGATAAAGGTAAAATGCCCTAGACAATTTTTTGTTTTTTATAGTTAGGAAAACTAAATGAGAAATCTTTGCTGAAAACCATATAGTATTTTTATGAATTTTATCCTCATCAAAATGTCATAGTACTTATATTTTTGAAAATAAGCAATTTTGTGTAAAATTTCAGGACACATAATGTAGTAAAGCCTATGCTTCACGGGTCAGGAACAATATGAGATTGTTTTGTAAAATCTCTGGCTTTGGTCGTGACTTGTTCGCAAATGATTCGTGACGACGAAACTTTTCGTCGCTGTAACGAACCATCTTGATGGTCGTGACCCTGAGTCTTTTTGTCTCATAAAAAACTATCTAGATTTATCCACATAGGGTCGATGATCATTTGCGACTGCAAAGGTATTTTTTGCTTCCACAATCCCTGAACAATAACCAAATTGCAGGATATTGTAATTGGAAATCGAAATATCTTTCATCAGATTTTCTCACAAATCAAATTTTAGCTGATAGGAAACTGTAGCTTACACTATCGTCTCATCATAAGCATGATGGGAGCATGATGTGTATGTGACATAGATTGTTTGGGTTTTGTCATCATTAATAATATTTTTAAAATTAATATATACATACCCTATTTGCTATTATTTTTAATAAGCTTCAATATTTTCAAGATGACAAATATTCAAGCTAGAAGCCAAGAGTTTTTAGTTCTACATTTATAAGAACTCAAGAAGTTTCAAGAAAAAGAAATCTAGGTTAATCCTTATTCATATTTTTCTTTCATTCCTCCTTTGAATTTGATCAATATTTCATTGATTGGTCAATAACAAAGAGGAAGAAGTAAACTTTTGAGCTGTCAAAGACTTTTGTCACTTTAATCTTTTTCAACTTAAGTTCATTTATTCCTTTGGAGATTGTTGTGATCGTCTGGTTCATCACGAGTTTCTTCATCTATAGAGAATAAGAAAAATCTAGTTAGTTCAAGGAAAAAATTGTTTATCGATTAACCAAGACATCATATCTATTAAGATTCTCATCGGCATTACAGAGGTCTCTAGCTTGCTAAGAATTGGTGAAAAAGGTGATATGTGAGTTTGCGCGTTGTGTGATCGTAAGACTTTTTTCCCCTCTATAAGTTTTTACCATGTTTTTAGTGATATTATTGCATTGACCTGATGTTGTTTTCCATTAGTGGGGTTTTTCTCGTACATCTAATGTTATGTGTTGATTTATTTTTTTGCATGATATAAATCAAATGCTCAATTAAGGTAAAAATTTGGATTACTTATAAAGAATTTGTAAATTTTGTCACATATACCTTTGGAGTGTGTACTTTGTTTAAGCACCAATTAAAATATAAAACTAAAATTTTAAATTGGAGTGTTTTTCATTTCAATGCGCAAAATGTACGGTTCAACAAGTCGTTATTTCGCCAACGGGGAAAGAAGGAGAGCTTTTTTTTACACATAAATATACTTAAGAAATAGGTGAATTTGTTATTTATAAAATTAATGGAAATTTCAAGTCTTTCTTCACTCTTTTTTGGGATTAATTGTAATATGATAAATTAATTTAAATATTAGCAATTAATCAAACAATAATCATAGAGATAGAGTTTAAACAAACTTTGCAACCTGTGGCTTTAGCGTGGTTCTGTTTTGTCTACGTCAAGACTCGAGAAAATTTACTATCTCCAATTCACTAAGGAGAAAACAAAACCTCACAAGGAATTATAACACCTTGGCACCTCAACCAATAAGATAATTATACCCATCCTTACTCAAGCAAAACAAAAAAGAGCCCAAGGTTTTATAATGCATTGACTCCGCGCAATAATGACGCTACTGACAGTGAATATACAATGAAGTTAAACCATTAGTACAACAATAACATATGTAACCAAAATGTAAAGAAAATTTGTTTCACTAAGAACAATGGTGAAATGAGTTTACATTCTCTCTCTAGAAGTGTAAACTATCAACTAATCATAAGTTTATTTTTTAAATGGGTTAGAGTGAAACATGGGAACATTTACAAGAGGAATATACATGTGATGAAGAGATAAGTATGTGCATAAGATAAAGAGGGATATACATGATATGAATATGACATAAAGAACATGTGAGAATATACAAGAGAAAATGAGAGATATAAAAATATAAGTGGGGATATTTATATGCACATGTAGAAAATCATGTAGGAGAAGAATAACCAAACACATGTAAATAGAGTCTTGTCCTTGAAACTTCCCTATTAAGTTCGCCACTACGGAAATCACGACATCTCGTAGGCGGCACGCGTGCGCTTTCTCTTGGTGACGGAGCTGCCACATGTGTGATACAGTGTGGGTAAAACGATATATATGACTCTCGTCGGTGATGTGAGGTGTGTGAATGCAAAGAGATCAGAGTCTCCACCGTATTTTACTCAAAATGAGAAAAATAATAAGCCACCTACGAAGAGATATAACTAGTGCATGCAAAACGAAGTGAAATATGGGCTTGAAGACTATATTACAGAGTGAGAAGGTGTTAGGCACCCACTTCGCCCTTTCGATCTCTCATGGGTTGTACAAAATATTTGTTTTCTCTTAAATGTCATATGTGTATACTGAACAAAGTGAATATAGAAATTAATGTGCAAGTGTTTGCATTTGTATGAGGAGTGAAGTAATCACATCCACGTCATTATAAAGACGGGAATAAATCTTTCGAAGGAGATAAACTAGCTAAAAATGGTAAGAGAAATGTATGAAGATGGCTAAAATGTGAGCGACACCTTGAATCATAATTTCACTATGAAAAAGTGAATATACGTATATGGGACCGAGAAAGATATAATGAATGGAAGAAAATTAACTAAATGAATAAAACATACTAGATACAGTAATAAGATGGTAATATATGAACATAAACTAAATAAAATAAGTAAGAACGGGCTTGAATTTTAAAATAACTTCGAGTTGATTATGTAGCCAAAAATGACATCAAAGTTTATGTAGTTCGCAATATGAATATGGTTGGGGTCTAACCCATAATACGAATCTAGGGCGTCTCATTTGATATATTAAAGTAGGTGAAAGTGTAGAAATGTGTGAGAACACTCTAAATTGGAAATTATGGCTTGAACACCCCCCAGGATTTTTTGCTTTATGAAAATAGACTAGTATATATATATATATATATATATATATATATATATATATATATATATATATATATAGAGAGAGAGAGAGAGAGAGAGAGAGAATAAAAAGGTACAAATGGAACAAGAACACTAGAATCTGCAAAATTGCATTTATGAGACTAATAAAATATATAAGGTTTTGGACCTTCAAGCACTTTGGAATTCTGTTATGAGATCTTTGTGGGTTGTATTTCGATGTATGGATAATGGTAGTTAAAGGTGGAGGAAAGTGATGTAAGGGAATGTATGAGAGAATGTAGTGAAAGTGATGTATACTAAATTCACAATGATTGTCTCACTAAAATCAAGGTCATGTGCAAACAAGAAAAGGATTTTCTTATATAGGAAAATTCTAAAAGGGAAAAAGAAAATGTTTCCCCCAGGGACCTGCTAGTTGGCATGGTCCCAAACCTGCCTACTAGTAGGTTGACATGTCTTGCTGATGAGCTAAGCCCAACATACCGATATGCAGGTGATGTGTCCAGCCTGTAAACATGCATAAATGATTTTTTGGCCATAACTTGTGAATTGTATGTCCGATTGGTGCACGATCGGGACCATTGAAAAGAAAATTCAGAGCTCTATGATTTTGTGATGGAGACGAAAGTCAAATGGGATCGAGGAGAGCATTATAGTTCTACGATTAAGGTTTGGAGGATCACCATGTTTCCGATATTAAAAGGGACTTTGTTTGGACATTATGGAGGAGTGTAGGGGTTCTAGAATAGAGTGTCTAAAATATAATTAATTTAGGTTAATGTGAACTTTTGATTAGATATGGGTGAGATTTAATCTGGATGGGTTATTAAGAATTTTACAGATTATGGTTTTTGTATGTGTGTATATATCTACAACCCATATATAACTGCAGATTAAACATAAGACCATAATATATACCATTAAATATGTTTTACACTGATATATTTACAACCTGTAATACCCTATACTTGTATGATTATTTAATTTTCGCGTGCATTTAATTATTAATTTAATTGGACATATTAAATTGGGCTTCGATAAACATTAATTAGAGAGGTAAGGATTAATATATTATTATTATTATTATTATTATTATTATTATTATTATTATTATTATTATTATTATTATTATTATTACTACTACTACTACTACTACTACTACTACTACTACTACTACTACTACTACTACTACTTACTTGCTTGCTTGCTTACGTACTTGCTTGCTTGCGTGTGTTAAGAAAATAGAGATGCAGTTTATTATATGTCACGTATGAGTGAAAAACGATGATTTATTATATTAAGTCGATAGAGAGTTACATCGGCGGATTCATATATTTTATGAACGACGCGTACGGTACGCACGTGTCAGGACCGATTAATGAGATGTGGGCGAATTTATAGTTGGGTGACTCGAATGACCTTTTCGAGTGCGCCGGTGATTAAAAATGGGTTGAAATAGTCTAGAATAGGTACCTGGGAGTTATGATTGGGTTCCAGGTAATTTTTAGACGTAAAAGAACCTGAATAAGGGTATGGTGATCTTTTTACTCCTAGGGTTTAATGGAAAAACGAGATTAGGGTTAAATTGGGAGGTATATATGGTTTAGAGGGGTGGATGACAACCCCACTTTTTAATCTTGACATACTTATGAGCTAGAGAGAGTTTAATAGAAAATAAAGAGGAAGAAGGGAGAGAATGACTTAGAGAAGAGAAGAGAAGAAGCCATCTCGGGTTTCAATCTATTCCAACAGTCGAGACATCGGATTCAGATCCCCAAAGGCAAGTAGTTACTTTCTTTAAATTGCATGATTAAGTAGTTAATCACTTTCATTGTTAATGGTGTATAAAATATGTGATTTAAGGTTTAAAAGCTGAAACTTTGATTAATTAATTCATAACGTCGGAAATTGTTTCGATAAGAATGAATCGTGCCATCAAAGCTATACCCGACCATCATAAAGTGTATAAAGCATAATAAAGTAAAAATAGAGGGATTGAACACAAGATATATAGTGGTTCACCTATAAAATGAGCCTATGTCCACTTTGGTGCCTCATTCTCACTATTTACGTGTAATAGTACAAGATTTAGTTTCCTTTAGAGGTGTACAAGAGAGAAGTAAGGCTAAATGCATGAGCATACGGGCTCTGCACTAAGAAGAATGTGGCATGTAAAGCGAGGCTGTAGAGGGGTTGCGGACCTTTATAGTTCCTGTGATCGGAGTTGACCTGAGTATGATCTCAGATAAAGAGAGAGATAGAGAGTGGGTGGAGAATTTGGCAGAGCTTCGCTGCCTAAGATGTCATGTCCAAATGAGGAGGTGAGCACTCCTATTTATAAGAGTTTAGTGAGAGGTCACGTGTGTAGTGCTCATGGTACATGTATAAATGATGTTGAGGTGAAATCTTTCTAGAAGGTGGATAGTTGGCAAGTGGCATGCTGATCTGACCAAGTTTGCAATAATGATGATTGCTGGTGAGATAAGAGGTCACACCCTGTTAGAGGCATGACCATGACCCCTTAAGATGCTGAATAAGGGTAGGGTACCACGGCTTGACTGTGAGCCAGGAAACATCATGGTGCTAGGCCTTTCGCGACCCTTCTACTTATTCTGCCGTGGTGTGGCTTCAACGCCATGTGTCATGTGCGCATAAGCTAGCCTATATTGAGAATATCATTGGCCCCCAAGATTTAGTGTTAAGAGGTTTAGAGAATTGGTGTTGGGGATTTATTTATGCCCTGATGACACGACAACGATTAAAGTCAGCACGTAGTTATTTTGTTGGGGACACTGCATTCCTACTGCGGCCATATGTTTTGACATTTCGACTTCCATTGCCCTCTTATATAAATGGAAGAATGTCATGGCCTTATTACTTTTACCAAAGCATGGGAGCAGCTGACCAAGGCATTTTCAGGTGATTTTTATCTTCTTGTCTCAGGCGATTTCATGTGAGTTCATTCAATTCCTAGGCAAACCTTCTTCAACCCAGGTTGGTCTTTTTCAATTATTTCTTTTATTCTTGCATGGATTTATCTATTTCAAGTTTATCACTATTTTGTAATTTTGACCTTTGTTTTCTTCCTGTTCATTTCTTAGACATACGTAATGAGTTTGAACTGTTATACCTTGCCTTAATTTGCAACCGATTTGTGTAATACTAAACTATTAGATGGATTCAACTCATGTTTGATTTGCTTACTTCTTTAATTTCATATGGGCTAGGTAGGAATTTTTTGTCAAGGTTTTTTTTTCTCTTAGATTTAGTTTAATTTGTGGTTGGATTTTGCTTTGATTTTTGGTTTTGCACATATTTTGATGATTCCGGGGATATAAAAAGGGGTATTTTTTGTATAAGAAAGGGTTTTAGGGTTAGGATTTGGATTTGGGACCCATTTGAACTGGTAATTGATCTTCTTGGCTAAAAACCTTAGGTTTTTAGGTTTTGATCTTTGAGGACCAAAAATATTAAATCGTTCCAGTTTATCCCCCTAGGACATAGCTTATCGTGCATTTTAAACAAATAGTTGCAGCCTATTACCATGCCTTATTTTTCCCATGGTTGGGACCTATTACCATTCCTTTTTTTCCATGGTTGCATCCCGTTACCTTGTCTTTGTTTATCATGGATGTGACCCTAGTTTTTCCTTTTGTGAAATTTTACTTTTCCACTTCTTTCTAATCTAACCATTTTGTATAATGCTGCGGCCTATTTTAATGAGGAAGTTTCTTCTATTTTACTTCTATTTTGATCATAATGGCTGTGATACTCTAGCTGTGGAGCCCTTATGCTTTTGCAAGTCCTTGTTGCGACATTATGCATTGGAATACTTGTGAATACTTGGAAGACTTATGGAAGAGGCATTTTGGTGTTCCTCTTCTTGCAGTTTTGTGTATCAAGCCTTTGAAAATTATTGGACTTTCTAAGATGAAGGATTGCCCATACTACGTGTAAATAGATTATGACTTTGCCGGGTCTTCTAATTGTAAGAATTTAAGGGAGTCTGTAAAAGGTGTGCAAAGGATAGAGGAGGACACATGTTCAATAAACCACTAAGCCCCTATTGAGAGAAATTCTATGGCCGTTATAGTAGTTCAAGATATAGGAATAAGAAATTCCGAGGCTAGGCCATATGGGCATGACTGTGAGTTAATAAAAGAGCCCGCGACCTTTCATCATCCTTACATAATGAATGAGGAATGGTTATCCCAATTGCCTAAGGCATGTGAGTTCCCTAAAGGAACTTTTGGCACTGTACCCTCAGTGGGCTAGAGGTCATGATCTTTGGTTTCCAATGATGGGGTTTGCTTCCCCCTTCTTGCTTTTCTTCTAGGAATGCGACTTCCTGTCCCAGTGCTTATTTGGAAGAATCTCAAGGTTATGAACTTGTCCCTAGTATAATATGATCCCAATGGATGGAGGGTCGTTATTGCCTCCCTAGTGGTGTGTAAGAAGAAATTAGAGAGGGACATCATTGTCACAGAGTTCTTTGACTTTTACAGGCCAAAAGAGAACTCCTTAGAAAGCCCATGGTATTATTACATGGGGCTGTGGAGTGGTGATAAGTATTTGATGAGTGGTAGGTCATCTAGTGTCAAGAAATGGAAGGGTAAGTATTTATACATTTTTGGGCATAATTGGGAGGTGCACCTGGATGAATCTAAGATGGGGAAAGCACACAAACTGCCACGGACATGGAGTCATTCTCCCAAAGAAAGTATCTAACTAATCGCGATCTTTAGCTTGACTTATTAATTTTTAGCACATAATTTTTTCCTTGCCGCAACCTTTACCTATTTATCATTATCTTCCTGCACCCTTTATTACATGCCGCATACTTTTCTAAATCTCATGTAGTTTGTGCAGGGTTAACTCCTTCAGAAAGATAGATAACGAGAATTGAGAACGCGGTCTCAATTTTTGATAAAATGAAGCAGTTTTTGAAAATAGTGATTCTGCGATCACTATTTGTGCTTGTCTATTACACCTCCCACCAAGCACCCATGAAGGTTACATAAGGTATTTTGATCTTAATTGGTTCTGCAAACATACTTTAACATCTTTGAAATGCTAACTTTGCAACTGATGCCTTATTTTTCAGGTACTACTGCGGAGGGCCATCCAGTCATGGAGATTGATAGAGATCTCCTTCTTTCTCAATTGGAAGAGTTGGAAGATTCCATCCAAACCCTAAACTTAGCTTCACAAAGGAGAGCCAAGAAGAAAAAGAGGGCAGACAAGGATATCACCCCCCAAGTTGAAAAGGAGGCCGTTCCTAAGGTTACCGCAACCTCTGCTAGCTCACAAGTAGAGGTGATTGTTACATGCCCTCCACTTATTGATGATGTTGCTCTCAACATTGTTATAGCCAGTATCTCTTCGTTTACTGCGGGGGATGATCATGGGCCTTTAAGCCCAATTAACTTTTGTAATTTTTTATCCCCTTCGCGAATAGCAGTGGCAGTTAATTCTAACTTGCCCACCCCATAACATAGGGCTTAAACTACTGTAAAAGGGTGCCTGCAACCATGTCTGAGGTAGCCAGATCCAAAGTCTCCGTGGGAAACAACTGCCACCGTAGTCCCACGGATGAGGAGGGCTATGGACGCTGCTGATCTGAAGCATCTAATTGATGAGGACGCAAAGGACCTAGAAGAATACACCTTCTACTGACTCCTGAGGGTAAGTTTCCATTATTTTTTACTTTCTACAGACTTTTATGTATTTTTGCTACTAACACTTTCCTTTTCCTTTATAAGCTACAAAGGTCACAATAGCCCAAAGGGCTAAGTATGAAGGCATGTATAAACTGTATAGGGCCAGAGAGGATGACCATCAGTACCAGTTGGAGGGTGTTAGATCTTCCTCCTTTCAGGATGGAAAGAAGTTTGTGGAGGCTGTACTACAAACTCAAAAGATAGTTGTCGATGCCAAAGTGGATGCCGTAAAAAAGGCCAAAAATGAAGCAGAGTTGAACTTTAAAGAGGTCATGAAAGCCGTAAAAGTTATTGATTCCAAATGTCAAGAGGTTACTAGGCAAACCACGACAGCTGAGGATAAGTTAAACCATCTTGAAGGAAAATCCAAAGCATGGTCCAAAGCCATGCTGATGTTGAGGAGTTAAAAAGGCTAATGTAATACCCCGTACTTTTGGCTATATTTATTTTTGGGATTAATTAATTAAATGCGTATTAATTGGAAATTAATCCGGGTTATAAATACTAACGAGATGCGAGTTGGTATTTGATTATGTGCATACATGTTTTTATATGAATATTGAATTATGAAATTTGTCGTGAGATTTATATACGGCAATTTGGGAATTTTGTTGAGACGCGCGTGACCGCCGCGTCATGGTATATTATTTTAATTATAAAAGTGATTTTTATTTCTATTATCCGTATGGTCGTTTTGAGTGCGCCAACGCGTCCGGAAGGGTCGAGATAGTCAGAAAACACTAGCCGGGGGTGTAGTTTGGATTCCGGGGTATTTTTAGGCCATACCGGCATCATAAAGGGTATTTTGGTAATTTTATATTTTGAGGAATTAAAAGTGACGAAAATTGGGAGTTTTAATCTGATTGGGAATTGACCCACTAAGCCACTAACCAACCCATATTAACCCATTAAGCTACGGAGGTTATCATTTAGGTTTCCAACTTTCCCAAAGAAAACCCTAGCCACCTTAAGCCACCATTGGAGAAGAAGCTTGGAGAAGAGAAGAAATTCTGCAGAAATCTTCACCAAAACAACACCAAAATCAGAAATCGAATCAAGGCAAGTGTTTTAATTATATTTAAATTCGTAGAATGTTCCTTCCATGTTAGAAAATTGAAGAGTATCAATTGTTCTTGAAAGATAATGAAAACCCATGTAGTTTGAAACTTAGAACTTGAAATTTTGAGGAGGATTTGCATGTAGAATGATAGGTAGATGTTCATACTGATGATATTTATGATTGGATGAAATTTAAAACGAATTTAAATTGGGTAAATTCATGATTTAAAATTTTAGGGTTTGTGTTCTTGAAATATTGGGTGAAAGTGATGAGATTTGATGGTTTAATGATGATTGGGAAGAATTAACTCCGTAAATTACATTGGTTTATAACCTTGATATGATTAGGATTGATTAGAGACCTTAAAGTATTGTTGGGACAAATTTTAGAAGAGATTTGAGGAGTAAAAATGGTGAAAAATGAGATTTAGAAAAATCTGGGACGAAGCTGGCAGGTCGTTAGAAGCCCCTCCCCAGGTCGTTCGAACGAACTCGTTCGAACGAGCTTCTAACGAATTGACCAGTAGCTTCTAACGAAAGGGAACCTCGTTCGATAACTTCGTTCGAACGAGATCTCGTTAGAAGGTACAGTTCGTTCGAACGAACTGGATCTCGTTCGAACAGTCTCGTTCGAACGAGACTTCTAACGAGCCGACAGTGGAATCTCGTTCGAACAGCCTCGTTCGAACGAGACTTCTAACGAGTTGACAGTTTGGGCCTTTTTGGACTGTTTTGATTTTTTGGAGTCCCGTAAACTTGTTCGAGGTTATAGATAACATTCCGATGATGATGTAATAATAGAATTGGGACTTCTGGGTATTTATGAGAAGGAAATTATATACGAGAGTTAAATTAAATGGACGGTTTGGGTTGAGACGTGAGTGTCTACTACGACGTGAGAATAAATTATGGCGCGTATGATTATAAACCGGAATAGTATAAATTGTGATAATTATAAGTTGGTACGAGAATGCGATATGTACTACAATTAAACTACGGGATTACTAAAGACGTGTGTTTACTTAGTATTGGTATATAAATTGTGTGTATGACATACCTACCATACTTGCTATCACGGGAGGTTTGCGTTCGCTTAGAGCCCTCTAATCCTTGTGTTGCCCGGATTTAGACTGGTTACCTTGATGAACATAGGTCATAGAAAGACTTATTGGGATATTAATAAGTCCGCTGATCGTGGGAGCGTAGGTATGTGCGTGACCCATGTGATGTGACTGTGTTCGCCTCCATTATTTGTGATGTTGTTATCTGCGAACTATTCCTGAGAGATTCGGAATATGTAATCCTTATGTACGTGATGTACCGGGATGGATAGCAGAGTATGTGTGCACCACAGCTTAGTTCTCGGGGTGCTTGTATTGTATATTTATGTTGTGATTAATATACACTTAATTAATGGGAACCTTCATGTTATTGTTGTGAATATAATTACGGTATTATTTCGAGAAATATAACGAGTTAACTGATAGTGATATATATTGCATATTGAGCATCTGAGTTTACGTTATACCCCTACTTAATTTCGAGCGTTATAATGTTAATAGAACCGAGTAATAAGGGTATGACCTATGATAGTCTAGCTAGATATGATGGCACTTAGCTAGTAGTTTGTGTCGTTATAGATGGGTACTTACGTTAGGAGTGCACAGTTAGACGAGAGGTGATAATATCATGTGAGTGCACGTCCTAACATGTACTTTGCATTTAATGTTTTAAATGTTTTTAAAGCACTTGCAGGTTTTTAAAATATAACTCCACATTCGGGCTCTGACCCATTTGCTTTTCAAATCTATTTTTCTTTGTAAAACCATTTTAGGTGCCCAGCCACAAGGACACCATGCATAGGATACTCATTCAGGTGACGAGCTGTAGCTGTTTGTGGAAGCTACAGGGATTTGTTTGTAGACGCTTCTATCACTTGGATTCCAGATTCATTATCTATCAGTTGTAGGGCATGTTGCCCATTTCTATTAGAGTTACATTTCCATTGCAGATTTCAGACTTTGGCATGTATTGTTTTAGTATTCGATTTATTTATTTCAGTTGTGGGATTTGTAGTGAGGAGTTTTCCTCCAGACTTTATTTACATTATGTGATGGTGATTCTTTTTACTTCAGTATGGTGAATGGTGTTAGTATTCTTTTTACACTTGTTGCATGTTAATCAGGCTTTAAATAAAATTTGGCACTTACTTTTTAAATACTAGGTGGTTAGAAATAATAAAAAATGTTTTCGACAGTGATGCTATTAACTGAGCCAACTTGGCATTTTGAATTAATTTAATAAAGGAGTAGCTACCCGGTATTTAATTAGTCGGGGTGTCACAGCTAAATGATGAGCATGCCACAACTATCTAGCAATGGAATGTTGATCACGATGCGACACTAAAGAAGTCAGATAAGGATTTCGTGGCTCACTTCAAAACTTCCCAAGATTTTTATCTTCTACAGAACAAAGTCTATATTCGTTATTACAAGGAAATGAGGCACAAGGTGGTCAAAACTTACCCTGATGCCAAAAGAAATATATACAGCTAAAGAATCACAAATGTAGAGCATACACAGTGCATTGTGGAGATCCAGACCGTGAATGAACTAGAAAAGAAGCAAAAAGAAGATGTTGCTATAGCAGAAGCTGAAGAAACTGAGACTACTGCAAAGGGGGATGGTGAAGATGAAGAAAATGATGATCAATCTTGAGCATTATAATTTCCCCTTTGTCCTTTAATATTTATAATCTTTGAACAATTTATAACTCTTGTTGAACAAAATTGGCCCCTCGCGGCTTTTATATTTTTTATCACACATTACAGCTTTAAATATGCTTCTACAGCCTTTGATTTTCTTTTTGTTGAATGCCTTTGCATGCTTTCTTTGTTGCTTGTTCTGAACTGTTTATCTTAGTCCACGAAGTTTATTAACATCCACTTACGAATTCCTTGTCGCGGACTTTAGGATTCACTAATTTACACATTGGTTGAACTATAGAATGCCTGTTGCAGTAGTAATAAATTGTAGTGGTTCTTGGGAATTGAACGCCCTTTTCGCAGACACTAAGTCCATAACCCACACTTTGTTTCTTAACTAGGCTGCAACCTTTAATCTTGAGTTGACTTTTCTTTTGCACTTGGACTTCCTATTTTGGGGTATTTTCAAGCCACCAACGGTTGTGGGTTATTTTCAAGCCTCCCTTGGCTGGGTATTTTCAAGTCGCTCATGGATGTTGGGTATACTAACGCCACAAATGGATGTGTATTTTAAAGCCACCCATGCCTATCCCGGGACATTCTACGGTCATTCCTAGCTTTCTTGGGTTATTATAAGCCACTCGAGGCTAAAATGGGAATTATAAGCCACCTGATGTTAAGAGAGATATTATAATCCACACGACGTTAGAAAGGGTGTTATAAGCCATCCAAGATTATCATTCTCTTACTTATAAAGTCATTTTCTCTCATTCATGTCAATTTTTGGGGTGATCAATGGTTATTTTCTCTTTAAGACTGTTAGAATAAGAATTTTTAAAAAGAATTAGAAATAAAGTGAGAACTCGATATTGAAATATATATACACACATTTTCATGATATACAAAGTCAACACATAAACTTGAAGTTTGTTTTTTGCAAAGATACACCATAAAAAATATTCCAAGACATAAAGATAGGCATGCGACTAATTTAGTTAGGGATTGCATCCCCTTTAAACCTCTAGATCATTCCATGCCTAATGAGCCTTTCAACCTCATTCTTCACAGAGAAGCATCCTTTGATTATGTGGCCGCGATCTCAGTGAAACC
This sequence comes from Sambucus nigra, assembly GCA_949130495.1. NCBI lineage: Eukaryota > Viridiplantae > Streptophyta > Magnoliopsida > Dipsacales > Adoxaceae > Sambucus > Sambucus nigra. The sequence goes on from OX422209.1 coordinate 606,076,251, forward strand.
CACACCACTTGTTCCTTTCCCTCTTATGAGCCGGGGATTTCAACTTCTCTGGCCACTCGAGGAGGTTTTTTTCTTTGATGCTTTCAATGATATCCTACAAGTTGTAGTTCAGCGATGTAAAGTTCCTATACGGACTTTCTGGTTCCTGATCTTACTATTTCCTCTTCTTTACTACCTTGGCTATGGCCTTATCCTCTGGGGAAGCAAAATTTTTCATGGTGGTGAAGGTTACAGAATCAAGCATCAGAATTCTCTATTCCAGGAGGTTAATCTGGCCCTAGAGGGAGGCTTGGCCTTCATATAGGTGGTTGATGCACCTCAACAAATATGCTACATCTTCATTCTGCTGGGGATCTGATCCTAAAATTCCATTTGTGATTCTTTTGGATTATTAGTCTCCAAAAAATATGACCTGAGATGAACTGAACCATGGTGAGAAAAACATAATTTATAAAGCAAGTAGAATCAAAAGAGAGTAAGTATAAACATGAGGATGCAACCATGGAACAAAGGCTGCAGCTAGCCTGAGCAAAGCAAGCACTGTTAAAGTCTATTAAATCAATAGGGATGCAGCTGTGGACTACATTTAAAATGAGTTATCCACTAGAAGTGATACGAGCACACATGGTTTCTCTCCTGAGATGGTTTCATCATATTGGATAATTTTTCGGGCACTCTCCTTCAGATGGAGAAGTAATCAAAAAGTTAGTAAAGGTACTGTAACCTATCTTAGATTGTTTATCAATCCTCAAGGCAATTTCCTAGTTGGATTTTGTCCGTAGAATCATCGATTTTCCAATCATGTGACCTAGCCTTTTACAACATAACCTAACCCACAAGACATAAAATTTATTGTGGGGATTTCTAAGAATTTATGGCATCTTCGGTCTAAGATAAATAAATTTTTAATCAAAAAATGATATCATGCCAAAATGTAAAAATTGGATAAACTAATGCATAGGGGTTATGGTCTGTTAGAAGGTAACATGCCAGGCCGTTTCCAGCAAGGCACAGGGGTGGATTTTCTCAAAAAATTGTCCTAAAATTGTGATGTCACCCCCCAAGAAAGGTATTCTAGGAGTTAATATAAGGCACAAAACTACTCAATTGAAAAATAACATATGTTTGGCAGCAAAATCCCTACCATATAGGAAACAAAGTGGTATAAGATGCCCAAAAGTGTAGAGAAAACTGAACATGGATGCATCCATAGTTACTTACCTTTACGAGGCCATGGCCTATTAAGATTTTCAGCATGAGCTGAGTATCATAACATTATCTGGGTAAGTGGATATGCTCAAAAGCCATAAAAATAGGCTTAAAAGACAAGTCTAGAAAGAAAAATCCCCATAGAGGGTCCATATGAAAAATGTGGGTCTAATAACTGATGCTACACCCACAGGATAATGACCCATAGATCCCATTAATGAAACAAGGTTCGTAAAGGGTGCCCAAATGATGATATTGAAAAATGGGTCGATAAGAATGAATCGTGTCATATAAGCTATACCCAATAATCATAAAGTGTATAAATCATAATAAGATAAAAATAGAGAGATAAAATGAAAGATATAAAGTGGTTCAGTTATAAAATGAGCTTACATCCAATTTGGTGCCTCATTCTCATTATTTACATGTAATAGTACAAGATTTGGTTGCCTTTAGAGGCGTACAATAGAGAACTGGAGCTAAATGCGTGAACACATAAGATTTGTGTTGAGCGGGATGAGGCTTGTAAAGGGGAGCAAAATTTTATAGTTCAGTTGATCGGAGTTGAATTTAGTATGCTCTAAGATGAAGAGAGGGAGAGAGGTAGTGGATAATTTTCCAGACCCTTATAGCCCAAGATGTCATGTCTAAATGAAGAGGTGATCACTCGTATTTATATAATTTTGGTGAGGGGTCACATTCATAGTGCACATGGTATATGGATAAGTGGTGTTGAGGTGAAATACATATAGAAGGTGGAAAACTGGTAAGTGGCACGCTGATGTGGCCAAGTCTATGATAGGGATGCGCCGCTAGTGAGATAGGAGGTTGCGGCCTGTTAGAGGCATGACAGTGGCCCCTTAAGATGTTGAATGGGAGTAAGATTTCGCGATTTGTTTGTGAACCGGGAAGAAGCATGGTCCCAGTCCTTTCATGACAGTTCTGCTTATTCTATCACGGTGTGTCTTCAAGACCACATGTCATGTGCTCATAGGCTGGTTTTGTGGCCAACCCGGGTGGCGTGCGACATTCGTTCCGGGGGAAGGAGGAGAATCCCTCGAGAAAGAAATGTGGCGCGATCTCACACCTTCTCTTAAAAAGGTGATTTGACCATCGTCGGTATGCGATTATTGTAGAGAGATGGAGTTGCCATCCTATTTTGCATAAAATAGGCAAAAGAACATGTTGCCACTTAGAGAGAGCGGCATCAAGGAAAAAATAATGCATACGAAACTAATAGATCGGAGGTCAGGGGGATAAGTTATGAAATGAAAAGGTGTTAGGCACCCATCCCTCCCTTTCGGTCTCTCATGGGAAAAATGTTAACATTTTCCTTTATCCCCATGAAGTGTGTGCATGTTTTTATATAATGGAGATTGGAATCATTCGACCCATACCATGGAAAAGCTAGGATGAGGTCATCCACGGGAATATTCCCAAAATAATAATAAATGTAGAAGATAGAATATGAGCGTTCATTGTGATATTGATCGTTATTAGTAAACGATAATATCTGTGGGATGAAGCGCGAACAAGCAAGTTATATGTATATGTATGATAATTATGAAAATAAGGGATTTTGAGAAATTTAGAAAATAAGAGAAATTGGAAAATTGGACACGAGTCTCGGATTTTAATTGAGATTCCTACGTAGCCTATAAAGGCATCAAAGTCCACGTAGTTAGGATATAGAATAAGGGTGGAGTTTATCCCATAGATTCGAACAGAATTTTATTATGTGTGTACATGTAGAAAATGTGTTTTTGGTTTTGGAAAATGTGTGATGGACAATTCCGTTCGGAATATACAGGTGAAACCCTCTTTTATTTGTTTTTGGGGGTTTTATGGAAAATAAAGTTTGTGCAATATACTAATAAAATCATAGATGTTAATATGTATGAACTAAAGTGAAACTAGATTATGAATCTAATGTAACTTATGCAACAACGAGAGATTTAAAAGAGAGGGAGAAGGAATTGGACCTTCCTTGGAACTTGAGCTTGGATATCAGATGAACTCCTTTGAATGTTTATGGATGTTGATGAGAGAGGAGGATATTTGTCAAATTGGGTGTAAAAAGGATGGGTATTTTGGCTCTTATGGAACTTCGCTGATTTTAAGAGAATGTTGCTGAGATCACTCATGCTGATGGATTTGCTGTCTCTTTAGGAGTGAGGTCATGGACCCTATATATAGGGTTAGGGGGTGCCGATCGGCGTACCCCAAGGCATGCCTATCGATAGGCCACCCTTGACACTGTGCCGATAGGCAGGGTTCAGGACCTGCCAATTGGTAGTCTCGTGCGGACTTTTTTGAAAAAATGATTATAGCGCACAAACCCTTGATCCGAATCGTGCATGGGGCATATAGTTAGAAAGTTATTTTAGAAACCTTTGAGAGTCCTTTGGACCTTTACCAGATCTGGGAGTTGACTTTAGGTCAAATGTGGCTCGAAAGTGCACGTCGGCCCTTTGGATGGGAGACCGTCGGACGGGAACAGATCGTTCATCCGTATGGTAAGTTAGAATCACGCACGGGGTTAACCGTTGGAAATTTTAGGAGATGTAATTCGACATTACAAAGAGTTTGCTTGGTTTACAAAGTTGACCTTGGTCAATCGGGTTCGAAAGCGTCTGGTGACCTCTCGGAGTAAAACTAATCGTTCGTCCGTAACGTAGGCCAGAGTTATGCATGGGGTGGATCATTAGAAAGGGTATTTAGTGCCCTTCATAGATTCATTCAATATCATTCGAGCTAAATAGTTGACTTTGGTTTAATAGAGTCCGAGAGCGCCGGTGGCCTCCGGGTTAATTTTAGGGGGAAAACTGATCATTCGTCCGAACTGTTATGCTATTTTATGCATGGGGCAGACCATTGGAAAGGGGTTTCATTACCCTTCCAATATTCAAAGAGCTTTTGCACTGACGGTGGAGTTGACTTGGGTCAATTCCGGATCCGGGGGCACCCGATGGCCTCTGAATCCGTTTTTGATAGTGAAATGGTTCGTTTGTTCGAAATGTTATGCCAATTCATGCACGAAGAAGACCATTAAAAAGGGTATTTGGAGCCCTTAAAAGATTCAAAGATCTTTCACTCTGAAAAAAGAGTTGACAGGAGTCAAATGGGGCTAGGGGCGCCCGATGGTCTCTAGATCGGTACTTGGAGTGTGCCCTAGGTTTTTGGTGGGAAAGGGGACTGCTAGGGGTCTAAGGACAAACTTAGGGGGTCCTAGAATGTGGTGTCTATAGATACCCTCGATGTGTGAGCTTGGAACAAGTGATGGTCGTCTAATAGACACCACATGATGGAGGGAGGTCAGTTCTATGGACCTAAGGGATATGGATGACTGATTCCAAGGGTAAAGGTTAATTTTACCCCAAAAGAGATGATAAATGAGGACTGAGGTTAATTCTAACCTAACTGAGGTGACAATCCAAGATCAAGGTGAATTCTGACCTAAGAGAGGTGACGATCGAGGACCGAGGTGAATTCTAACTTAACTGAGGTGACGATTCAGGATGAGGTCAATTCTAACCTCAAAGAGGTGATGATTGAGGATCGAGGTCAATTTTTACCTAACTAAGGTGACGATCCAAGACTGAGGTCAATTTTGACCAAAAAGAGGTGACGACCGAGGACCGAGGTCAATTCTAACCTAAAAGAGGTGACAACCGAGGACCGAGGTCAATTTTAACCTAATGTAATACCCCGTATTTTTTATGCTTTCTAAATTTGGGGATTTATTAAATTTAATGTGAGATATTAATTTAATATAAATCTGGAAATTAATTATTTTTAATAATTACTAACGTGATGTGAGTTAGTAAGTACGGAAAACTTGTTGAATATTACTAATGAGCAAAGTAATATATGATATTGGTTCTATTAAATGTCACGAGTGAATAAAATGACAATTTTGGAAATTTAAGTCGGGACGTGCCTGTGTCGTGTCAGGACTAAATATCGATTAATAAAAAGTGAATAAATTATAAGTTGCTCATATGGTCATTTTTAGTGCGCCAAAGTGTCCGAAAGGGTCGAGATAGTAAAAAAAGTGTACCCGGGGGTTTAGTTTGGGTCATAGGGCATTTTTAGGCTTAATTAGTACCCCGGGAGGGCATTTTGGACATTTTGTAATTTTGGGTAATTAAAACCACGAATTTGCAAGGGTTATATCAAATTCTTAGGGTTGTCTTCTAGGGTTAACACAGCCAAAGACAAGTGACGACCGTAGGAGAGGGAAAGAGAGAGCTTGCGAAAGAGTTCTAGGCCAAGAACTCCTCCGTTTGCACCGCCGTAGCCGTCAAACGATAGATCACGTCGCAAGGATCATAACCACGCTGATTTCAGCACAAATCAGAGACCAAAAATCTCCAGGCAAGTATTTATCTTTCTTAATTTCGTTAATGCTTCATTCATATTAGTTTAGGGTTGATTAGGATGAGTTCTATGAAAGAAAACCCATGTTGGAGATTAGAAAATTGCATGTTTTAGTGATATAAAGGATAATCTGGAAATCCCCTTCATATGTAGAGGTTTAACCACAGATTTATGATGAATTAGAAGTAGAATTTCTGGAGAAAGAATGATTTGAATTAAGTTAAAGAACTTTTTAGGGTTCATGAGAATTGTATAAATTTGGGCACTTTAAATCCATGAATCTTGATGAAAACTCGCATGCTTTACGTTAAATATTGTCCATTTGGGTTTAGGACGTTTGTGGTATAAATTTCTAGGAGTTTGGGACTTAAAACTTAGGATTTGAATGATGTTGGATGATAGAACCCGTAACTAGTTTTCTGCAGAATTCGTCATACCTGTTTGATCGATCGATCGAACCAGGAATATCGATCGATCGACGCATAGATCGATTGAGCTCCTGCCATCGATCGATCGACCCCTCCTGGCAGACTCATATTTTCCCTTCTAAATATTTGAATTCAATTTAAATGTGTAATAATCTTTGGACATCCTTACTAAAATATTTTGGGAGGTAAAGAAGACCAATAGGACTTATTAAAAATATGAAACCTTTAAGGTAGGACGAGATTCACATTTTTGTGGATGTTTACATATAAGAGACGATGGAACTATGTATTAAAGAAGGAGACGCGTAAGATAGTTACGTTGGAAAATAAATGAGTACCTACTGATATTACACTTGGGAGTATAGAAATTCACGAGTGTCACTTGATAAGTTGGAATAATCCCACAAATTAAGCTAAGAGGCAAACGTTATACGGGATAACTAAATAACGAGTAATAAGGACAAATGTCATAATTATGGGTTATGAGATGTACCTAAATTTAATATGGTAATAGTAGTATATTTATATGACTGTGTTTATGCATATACTATATACGTGTGAAAATCATGCCCGCGCTACTTGCTATCCCTGAGGTTACCGCGCTGGGACAGCTTATCTAGAAGAGCCTTTATGGGGGATATTGACTCGTACCCTAGAAGATAGAAATCCTTCGGTACAGGCTATCAAATCGATAGTTCAGATGGTCCTAAGAGACGTGAGGCCGTGTGATGACCTCTTAGAGACCTGGAATCTATGCTTCGCCTCAATATTGTTTGTGTTTGTGTTAATACAGTTCGAGAGTGATTCCGAACTTGTAATTTCCCTTAGTACGAGTGACACGAGGACTGGATAGCAGAGTATGCCCGCACCATAATTATTATGCGGGGTGCCGTTAGAATATATATATTATACGAGTATTTAATATATATATATATATTTAATTCTGGAACTTGGGAACTACCTGCTGTGTTTATGGGAAGTAAGAATGAATAATTATTTCAATTTGGGAATAAGTGTTTGAAAATTATAATATATTGCTGAGAGACCTTATTAGTAAATAAAGTTAAATGAGAACTTTATTGTTAAATGAAATCAACCTCTTAACCAGTTGAAATTGTCAGTTTAAATCTTACGAGCGACATAAGATAGGATACGTAAAACCGTTGGGAAGGTTAGTGCGATAGGCATGCACATTAGAAGAGAGGTGAGAATTTATCAAGGGAGTGTTGCACTAATATGTTGTTGCATTGGCCAGTAAACATTTTAAATACTTTCTAAACAAAGTTTAAATCGTTTTTACTATCGGGCTCTGACCCGTTTCCATTTTCTTTTCTCACTTGTATATATATGTATATATTACAAGTACCCAGCCACAGGGGCATCTTGCATAGGATCCTTTGGAAGGAACGTGTTGCAGCTTAGGTGGGAGTTACAGGCCTCTTGCTTAGACGACCTCATTTCTTGATTCCACTTCTAGCATTTATTTTATCCAGTTAGGCATGTGTCACCCTTTTCCATTATTCAGTTATTTTATCGGATATTGTGATTCGTTTATTTCCAGTATTTACACTTTGGGATTTATTATTGTCAGGATGTTTTTCCTTTAAGTTTTAATGTCGGAATTAATTAGTTGAATGTTTAATTCTTTGGCTTATATGTTCCAGGATAGTTGTTGTGTGATTATTTAACTGTGAATTATGTAAGGTTTTAAATGTTGGTTTATAAAATAAAATTTGGAAAGTAATGTCTAAAAATGCTTTTTACACTTAGCTTAATTATTTAGGGTGTTTAAATTGGAAATGTTATTTTTTATGACAGTGATGCTAAGAATGAACTCACCGTCACCTTGATTATAATTTAATAAAGGACTGATCACCCGATATTTAATTAGGCGGGGTGTCACAGGTGGTATCAGAGCATCAGGTTCTAGTGTCCTTTAGGATCTGTACGTCTTATCTCATTTCCAGCTTAGCGTCTTTGATTTAGAGCCCTAACATTAGGAATGTTGTATTCATCTTTATGCGTTGGAAATTCGTACTTCTACGATTTGTCGATGTGAATGTTGAACCTATTTAGATTAAATTTTTATTTTCAGGTGGCCCTTAAGGACGGACAAACTAAGACCATTGAGGAAGTTAATGAGCAAGGACAACTCACACCTCAGGTGTCTCCGAAAGGGGTACCAATCGCCGAATTTGTAGGTATTGTGGCACAAGCAGTTACCATTGCAGTCTTGCAGTACCAAGAACGCAACATGCAGCTCAGAAGAGGCAAAAGACCTAGAGAGGGCAGTTAATTTCATGTGACAAGAGTTGACAATTGTGCGAAGACATCGAAATTTCGGCAACAAACCCCTCAAGATCAAGATGGCTCCAGAGGTAATCGAATTTACGTAGAGGGCCAAAAGCGTCACGACCAACAAAGTTGGGGTCAGAATGAAGTCACAAAGAGGTGTTTCAAATGGGGAATGGACGGTCATAAACATCAATCTTGTCCGAATCAGACTGAGGAGAAACCACAATCCAACCAACGAGAAATTTCAGGACTTTGCTATAAATGTGTGCGATCGGGTCATAAGTGGAGGGATTGTCCTCAACCTGACATCGTGTTTCCGCAAATTTCTTAGCAAGGCCAGCAAAACCAAGGAGAAAGCGTGACTAGTCAAGTGAAACAATTTCAAAAGAGGTGCTTCCAATGTGGCAGGAATGGCCATAGGTGTCAGGATTGCCCAGAGAGGAATAAAGCCCCAAGACAGCAGAGCGCCAGTAATAAACCATAGAAGCCAGCTCCACCAGCCATTCCAGCAGTCTCAGTGCAGCAGAGGCAATTACAGTATGTACGTGACTATAACGTCCACCAAATAGCAGCACCTCAGGCCCCAATCGAGATAAAAGGTACGTCCTCTATACCCGGTGATATGTGTTGAGTTTTATTTGATACTGGGGTGACACACTATTTTATAGCTACCCATTTTGCGAAGGCCTTAGGGTTATTAGCCATAGCAGAGAGCACTATGACTTGTGTAGACTCACCATTGGGAAATGGATCTCTAATTTTCTTTATATGCCGGGGAGTGGGGGTAGATATTGGTATCTTGGTATTACCAGCAAACATGTTAGTCTTAGATATGCATGAGCACGATGTTATTATCGGTATGGATTGGCTCGCCGCTTACAGAGCCATGATAGATTATTTCGGTGGGAGTATTGTCTTTGCCATTCCGGGGCAAGAGATGTTTGTAGTGGCGATGCCTAGCCCAGAGGGAGGCTCGACCGCTCATTTGTATTATATAGAGGAGGATACCTCTAAGGAGGTTGTGATTCCCTTAGACTCGATCCCAGTTGTTCGTGAGTATTCCGATGTATTTCAGGAGATACCAGGCCTACCCACCAATCGAGAGATAGACTTTGTCATATATTTATTACCGGATATTCGACCTATAGCACGCGCTCCATACCGTATGGCTGCGACGGAGATGCGAGAGTTACGAGATCAGATTGAGCAGCTGTTAGGTCAGGGCTTCATTCACAGGAGTACCTCACCTTGGGGCGCTCCAATTTTGTTTGTAAAAAAGAGAGATGGTTCACTGAGGCTATGTGTGGACTACCGGGAGCTGAACAAGGTCATGCTACGGAACAAAAATCCATTGCCACGAATCGATGATCCGTTCGACCAGCTGAGGGGAGTAATTTTCTTTTCGAAGATAGATCTGAGGTCAGGGTACCATCAGCTACGTATTAGGGAGCATAATGTTTCAAAGACTGCTTTCTTGATGAGATATGGGTCCTATGAGTTCAGAGTGATGCCATTTGGACTCACAAATGCTCCAGCCGTATTTATGGACTTGATGAACCGAATGTTCATAGAAATCTAGGATAAGTTTATCATCGTCTTCATAGATGACATCCTAATATATTCACACTCCGGGAGGAGCATGCCGAGCACTTGAGGAAGGTTCTTCAGACTGTACGAGAGCATCAACTATATGCTAAGTATGAGAAGTGCAGGTTCTGGTTACGTGAAGTGCGGTTCTTGGGGCATGTTGTTTCTGAACAGGGGATAGCTGTTGACCTAAGTAAAGTGTCAGCGGTGAGGGAGTAGAGACAGCCCACGACACCGACAGAAGTACATAGTTTCTTGGGATTAGATGGATACTACAGGAGATTCATTCGGGGGTTCTCCAAAATAGTGGGTCCATTGCCGAACCTGACTCGCAAGGGGGTACCATATGTTTGGGACGATGCTTGTCAATTGGCTTTCGACGAGCTAAAAGCCAAGCTCACTTCAGCACCGGTCCTTATTTTGCCTAAGCCGGGCCTGGAGTACCTGGTTTACACCGATGCTTCTTTACGGGGATTTGGGGGAGTACTTCAGCAGGAGGAGAAGGCTATAACATTTTCCTCTAACAAGATGAAGCCGCACGAGAAGAATTACCCCACACACGATGTAGAGTTAGCAGCGGTCATTTTTGCATTAAGAATATAGAGGCACTATTTATTGGGGGAGAAATTTTGCCTGTTCACAGACCACAAGTCACTGCAGTACCTGTTCACTCTGCGAGAGCTGAATATGCGTCAGCGCAGGTGGTTAGAGTTTGTGAAGGACTATCAGTTAGACATACAGTACCATCCGGGGAAGGCCAACGTAGTTGCAGATACGTTGAGCCGTAGACCGGTAGACGATGTAACGGACATCTGGAAAACAAAGTGGAAAGAGTTGGGTCACCAGGATGCAGTAGCCCGTTCCTTCATATCTGTTATGATAGTGACAGCCGGGATTGTTACGAGGGTGATACAGGCACAGACCGCAGACCTATTTTGCCAGGAGCAGATTGTATGACTTCTAGCCAAGGGTGCCGAGTCTTATTCTGTTAGTATTAATGGGGGTTTGAGGTTTAATGGGAGATTGGTGGTCCTAGAAGGAGAAGACTTACGTCATGCAGTGATGAACCAGTCTCACGAATCCTGATTTGCGGTACATCCTGGGGGAGATAAGATGTACCAGGATATGATATGACAATACTGGTGGAGTGGGATGAAAAAAGGACATTGCTGAGTTCGTGTTCAAGTGTTCTACCTGCCAGCTGGTAAAGGTGGATCACCTAAAACCGTCAGGGTTACTTCATCCATTGGAAATACCCGTGTGGAAGTTGGAGAGTATTTCTATGGATTTTATTACTGGGTTGACTACATCACAGCGGGACCACGACTCCATCTGGGTGATTGCGGACCGTTTGACCAAGGTGGATCATTTTCTACCGGTGCGGACAGACTATACCACGGGTCAGTATGCTCAGTTCTTCCTTGCTGAGATTTTCAAATTACATGGGGTGCCCCTGAATATTATGTCAGATAGAGACAAAATTTTCGTATCGCATTTCTGGGAGAGCTTTCAGGAGGCTATGGGTACAAAGTTGATGTTGAGTCAGCTTATCACCCATAGACAGATGGATAAACAGAGCATACTAATCAGATGTTGGAGGATACGCTACGCATGTGTGTCCTTGACTTTAGAGGAGGTTGGAAGCCGCATCTTCCACTGGTAGAGTTCGCTTATAATAACTCTTATCAGTTCATGATTGCCATGGCTCCATTCGAGGCTTTGTATGGTAGGCCTTGTCGTTCCCCAACGTGTTGGCTAGAGGTGGGGAATAACAAGTTACTTGGACCATAGTTGATTAAGGAAACCTTCGCTAGGATTGATATGATCAGGAGTCGCATTCGGGTAGTCCAGGACAGGCAGAAAAGCTACGCCAATGCGAAACGGTTCTTCCGAGAGTTTAATGTGGGGGACCAAGTATTACTACGAGTATCTCCTATGAAAGGAGTGATGAGGTTCGCGAAGAAAGGGAAATTGGCCTCGAGGTACGTGGGACCATTTCCCATTATAGAGAGGGTTGGGCCGGTAGCATACAGATTGGGACTGTCAGAGCATTTACATCTCATCCACGATGTATTCCACATCTCGTAGTTGAGACGATACCTTCGGGATGATATGGTCCACACCCACATCGCGATAGAAGAGATAGACTTACAGCCTGAAAGCTCTTACGAGGAGAGACCAGTGGCTATCCTAGACCATAGCGAGAGGAGATTGAGGTCGAAGGTAGTTCCACTTGTACGAGTCCAGTGGGAGCATCATAATGTGGAGGAATGCACCTGGGAGAGCGAGGCAGATATGTGCGAGAGATACTCATATTTATTCTTACCAAGTATGCCTTATTTCCCCAAATTTCAGGACGAAATTCCGTTATTAGGGGGGAAGTATGTAATACCCCGTATTTTTATGCTTTCTAAATTTGGGGATTTATTAAATTTAATGTGAGATATTAATACAAATCCAAAAATTAATTATTTTTAATAATTACTAACGTGATGTGAGTTAGTAAGTATGGGAAACTTGTTGAATATTACTAATGAGCAAAGTAATATATGATATTGGTTATATTAAATTTCACGAGTGAATAAAATGACAATTTTGGAAATTTAAGTCGGGACGCGCCTGTGTCGTGTTGGGACTAAATATCGATTAATAAAAAGTGAATAAATTATAAGTTGCTCATATGGTCGTTTTGAGTGCGCCAAAGTGTTCGAAAGGGTCAAGATAGTCAGAAAAGTGTACCCGGGGGTTTGGTTTGGGTCTCGGGGCATTTTTAGGCTTAATTAGCACCCCGAGAGGGCATTTTTGGATATTTTGTAATTTTGGGTAATTAAACCCACGAATTTGCAAGGGTTATATCAAATGCTTAGGGTTGTCTTCTAGGGTTAACACATCCAAATACAAGTGACGGCCATAGGAGAGGGAAAGAGAGAGCTTGCCAAAGAGTTCTAGGCCAAGAACTCCTCCGTTTACGCCGCCGTCGCCGCCAAACGATAGATCACGTCGCAAGGATCATAACCACGCTGATTTTAGCACAAATCAGAGACCAAAAATCCCCAGTCAAGTATTTATCTTGATTAATTTCTTTAATGCTTCATTCATGTTAGTTTAGGGTTGATTAGGATGAGTTCTATGAAAGAAAACCCATGTTGGAGATTAGAAAATTGCATGTTTTCGTGATATAAAGGATAATCTGGAAATCCCCTTGATATGTAGGGGTTTAACCACGGATTTATGATGAATTAGAATTAGAATTTCTGGAGAAAGAATGATTGGAATTAAGTTAAAGAAATTTTTAGGGTTCATGAGAATTGTATAAATTTGGGCACTTTTAATCCATGAATCTTGATGAAAACTCGCATGCTTTACGTTAAATATTGTCCATTTGGGTTTAGGACGTTTGTGGTATAAATTTCTAGGAGTTTGGGAGTTAAAACTTAGGATTTGAATGATGTTGGATGATAGAACCCGTAACTAGTTTTCTACAGAATTCGTCATACCTGTTTGATCGATAGATCGAACCAGGAATATCGATCGATCGACGCATCGATCGATTGAGCTCCTGCCATCGATAGATCGACCCCTCTTGGCAGACTCATATTTTCCCTTCTAAATAGTTGAATTCAATTTAAATGTGTAATAATCTTTGGACATCCTTACTAAAATATTTTGGGAGGTAAAGAAGACCAGTAGGACTTATTAAAAATATGAAACCTTTAAAGTAAGACGAGATTCACATTTTCGGGGATGTTTACATATAAGAGACGATGGAACAATGCATTAAAGAATGAGACGTGTAAGATAGTTACGTTGGAAAATAAATGAGTACCTACTATAATTACACTTAGGAGTTTAGAAATTCACGAGTCTCACTTGATAAGTTAGAATAATCCCACAAATTAAGATAAGAGGCGAACATTATACGTGATAACTAAATAATGAGTAATAAGGACAAATGTCATAATTATGGGTTATGAGATGTACCTAAATTTAATATGGTAATAGTAGTATATTTATATGACTGTGTTTATGCATATACTATATACGTGTGAAAATCATGCCCGCACTACTTGCTATCCCTGAGGTTACCGCGCTGGGACAGTCTTATCTCGATGAGCCTTTATGGGGGATATTGACTCGTACCCTAGAAGATAGAAATCCTTCGGTACAGGCTATCAAATCGATAGTTCAGACGGTTCTAAGAGACGTGAGGGCATGTGGTGACCTTTTAGAGACCTGGAATCTATGCTTCGCCTCAATATTATTTGTGTTTGTGTTAATACAATTCGAGAGTGATTCCGAACTTGTATTTCCCTTAGTACGAGTGACACGGGTACTGGATAGCAGAGTATGCCCGAACCATAATTATTATGTGGGGTGCCGTTAGAATATATATATTATATGAGTATTTAATATATATATTTAATTCTAGAACTTGGGAACTACCTACTGTGTTTATGGGAAGTAAGAAATGAATAATTATTTCAATTTGGGAATCAGTGTTTGAAAAGTATAATATATTGCTGAGAGACCTTATTAGTAAATAAAGTTAAATGAGAACATTTTTTGTTAAATGAAATCAACCTCTTAAACAGTTGAAATTGTCAGTTTAAATCTTACGAGCGACATAAGATAGGATACTTAAAACCGTTGGGAAGGTTATTGCGATAGGCGTGCACATTAGAAGAGAGGTGAGAATTTCTCAAGGGAGTGTCGCACTAATATGTTGTTGCATTGGCCAGTAAACATTTTAAATACTTGCTAAACAAATTTTAAATCGTTTTTACAATCGGGCTCTGACCCGTTTCCATTTTCTTTTCTCTCTTATATATATATGTATATATTACAGGGGCCCAGCCACAGAGGCGTCTTGTATAGGATCCTTTGGAAGGAACGTGCTGCAGCTTAGGAGGGAGTTGAAGGCCTCTTGTTTAGAGAACTCATTTCTTGATTCCACTTCTAGCATTTATTTTATCCAGTTGGGTATGTGTCGCCCTTTTCCATTATTCAGTTGTTTTTTCGTATATTGTGATTGGTTTATTTCCAGTATTTACACTTTGGGATTTATTATTGTCAGGATGTTTTTCCTTTAAGTTTTATTGTCGGAATTAATTAGTTGAATGTTTAATTCTTTCGATTATATGTTCCAGGATAGTTGTTGTGTGATGATTTAACTGTGAATTATGTAAGGTTTTAAATGTTGGTTTATAAAATAAAATTTGGAAAGTAATGTCTAAAAATGGTTTTGACATTTAGCTTAATTATTTAGGGTGTTTAAATTGGAAATGTTATTTTTTACGACAGTGATGCTAAGAATGAACCGACCGTCACCTTGATTATAATTTAATAAAGAACTGATCACCCGGTATTTAATTAGGTGGGGTGTCACACCTAACTGAGGTGATGATCCAAGATCGAGGTCAATTCTGACCTAACAGAGGTGACGACCGAGGATCGTGGTAAATTCTGACCTAACTGAGGTGATAATCCAAGACCGAGGTCAATTTTAGCCTAAGAGAGGTGACGATCGAGGACCGAGGTCAATTCTGACCTAACTGAGGGGACGATCCAAGACCGAGGTCAATTCTGACCTAACTGAGGTGACGACCGAGGATAAAGGTCAATTATAACCTAACTGAGGTGACGATCTAAGATCCAAATCAATTATGACCTGAAAGAGGTGATGATCCAGGACCGAGGTCAATTCTCACCTAACTGAGGTGACAATCCAAGATCGAGGTCAAGTCTGTCCTAACTGAGGTGTACTTCTCCTTCAAGAAATTTGGGGGTGAGGATTGTATTTTTGGTTTCTCAGGGGAATAATGAATGACCCAAGGATTTTGTAGCTAGGGAAAATTTTTGAGTGTCTTTTGGAGATGTTGTTAGAGATAATGATTCTATAGAATTCTTCTGGGGGTGTAAAAAATGTTTTACTTGGTGAACAAGGTGCTAGAATGGATTTTGAAATTTTAGGAATTTCAGGAATTGTTCAGGATTTTATGGTACTTTTCACGGAGTTTTTGTACAAAGTTTTAAAGGGTGTGCCGACCGACAAGATGGAGGTGTGTTAATCGACATTGGCACAAACTTTTGGGGCACCTCGAGCAGGTGAAAGGATCAGTGTCGATCGGTGGGTGGAGGGGACTGCCGATCGGCATGACCCCTAGCCTCTTATAAAAAGGGGTCGAGTTTTCCTTATTTTGCAAAACTTTCTAACTTTTTTTCTTCTTCTATAAACCTCTGCAAATCTTCCTAGTGTCTGAAATGGCTAACTTCTCAAGTAGTGCGACCCATATGGCATGGCTTAATGCCGATGACTGGGCAGGGTTGGAGTGGAGGGCGAGGGTGCCCCTTGCATTGTGTATCGAGAACTCTTTTGACTCATTTGAGTCGGTGGCGGATGATCGGACTCTTTTGCGTGAGCCTTCACATCATTTTTCTTCAAGTATGGTTAACCCTGGTGGCTATGTAAGTATTGCATGACTCTTAGTATGAATGTTGCTGAGATCACTCATGCTGATGGATTTTCTATCTCCTTGGGAATTAGGTCATAGACCCTATTTATAGGGTCAAGGGGGTGATAATCGGCGTACCCCAGGTCATGCCTATCGACAGGTCACTCTTGACACTGCGCCGATAGGCAGGGTTCAAGATCTGCCAATTGGTAGTCTCATGCGGACCTTTTTGGAAAAATGATGGTAGCGCATAAATTGTTGATCTCAATTGTGCATGGTGTATACTGTTAGAAAGATATTTTAGAAACCTTATAGAGTCCTTTGAACCTCTACCAGATCCGAGAGTTGACTCTGGGTCAAATATGGCTCTGAAGAGCACGTCGACCTTTTGGACGGGAGATCGTCGGACGGGAACGAATCGTTCATCCGTATAGAAAGTTAGAATCGCCCACGGGGCGAACCATTAGAAAGTTTAGGATATGTACTTCGACATTCCAAAGAGTTTTTCTTGGTTCAAAAAGTTGAATTAGGTCAATCGGGGCCCGAAAATATTCGGTGTCCTCTCAGAGTAAAACGGATCGTTCGTCCATAGTGTAGGTTAGAATTCCACATGGGGCCGATCGTTAGAAAGGGTATTTAGTGCCCTTCAGAGATTCAATCATTCTCGTTTGAGTTAAATAGTTGACTTTGGTCAAATGGAGTTTGGGAGCACCCGAGGGCCTCCGGGTCAATTTTCGGGGCAAAATTGATCATTCGTTCAAAGAGTTATGCTATTTTATGGATGAGGAGGACCATTGGAAAGGGGTTTCAGTGTCCTTACAAGATTTAAAGCGCTTTTTCTCTGACGGTGGAGTTGATTTGGGTCAATTCGGGGCCCGAGGGCACATGATGGCCTTTGAATCAATTTTTAATAGTGAAATGGTTCATTCGCCCCAATAGTTATGCTGATTCATGCATGGAGTAGACCATTGGAAAGGGTATTCGGATCCCTTCAAAGATTCAAAGAGATTTCACTCTGAAGAAAGAGTTAATAAGAGTCAAATGGGGCCCGATGGCACCCGATGGTCTCTAGATCGGTACTCCGAGTGTGACCTAGGTTTGCGGTGGAAAGGGGGAATGATAGTGGTCTAACGATAGACTTAGAGGGTCCTAGAATTTATTGTCTATAGAGCCCCTCGACAGGTGAGCTTGGAACAAGTGATGGACGTCGAAAGACACCACATGATGGGGAGGTCTGTCATGTGGACCTAAGGGATGTGGATGACCGATTTTGAGGGTCTATGTCAATTCTGACCCAAAAGAGATGACGAATAAGGACTGAAGTCAATTCCGACCTAAGAGAGGTGACGATCCAAGACCGAGGCCAATTCTGACCTAAGAGAGGTGACGATCGAGGACCAAGGTCAATTCTGACCTAACTGAGGTGATGATCCAGAACCGGGGTCAATTCTAACCTCAAAGAGGTGACAACTGATGACCAAGGTTAATTTTGACCTAACTGAGGTGACGATCCAAGACCGAGGTCAATTTTGACCTAAAAGAGGTGACAACTAAGGACCGAGGTCAATTCTGACCTAACTGAGGTGACGATCCAATCCCGAGATTAATTCTAACCTAATCGAGGTGATGATTGATGACCAAGGTAAATTCTGACCTAACTGAGGTGACGATCTACAACCAAGGTGAATTCTGACTAAAGAGAGGTGACGACCAAGGACCGAGGTCAATTCTGACCTAATAGAGGTGACGATCCAAGATCGAGGTCAATTGTGATCTAAAAGAGGTGACGATCGAGGACCGAGGTCAATTCTGACCTAACTGAGGTGATGATCCAAGACTGAGGTTAGTTCTGACCTAAAAGAGGTGAAAATCGAGGACCGAGGTTAATTCTGACCTAACTGAGGTGACGATCCAAGATCGAGGTAAATTCTGACCTAACAGAGGTGATGACTGAGGATCGAGATCAATTCTGACCTAACTGAGGCGATGATCCAAGACCGAGGTCAATTCTAACCTACGAGAGGTGACGATCGAGGACCGAGGTCAATTCTGACCTAACTGAGTGGAGGATCCAAGATCGAGGTCAATTCTGACCTAACTAAGGCGACGATCAAGGAGTGAGGTCAATTCTGACGTAACTGAGGTGACGATCCAAGATCTAGGTCAATTCTGACCTAAAAGAGGTGACCACTGAGGATCGAGATCAATTCTGACCTAACTGAGGTGACGATCCAAGATCGAGGTCAATTCTGACCTAACCGAGGTGTACTTCTCCTTCAGGAAATTTGGGGGTGAGGACTGGATTTTAGGTTCCATTGGGGAATAGTGAATGACTCGAGGATTTTGTAGCTGGGGGGAAATTTGGAGTGTCTTTTGGAGACATTATTTGGGAGAATGGTTCTCTAGAATTCTGCTGGGGGTGTAAAAAATGTTTTCCTTGGTGAACAAGGTGCTATAATGGATTTGGCAATTTTAGGAATTATGAGAATTGTTTAGGATTTTCTGGTACTTTTTACGGAGTTTTTGTATGAAATTTCGAAGGATGTGACAATCGGTATACATGGAGGTGTGCCAATCGTCATTGGCATGGACTTTTAGGGTACTTCGAGCAGGTGAAAGGATCAGTGCCAATCAGTGGGTGGAGGGGACTGCCGATAGGCATGACCCTTAGCCGCCTATAAAAAAGGGGCGAGATCTCCTTATTTTGCACAATTTTGTAACTTCTTTTATTCTGCTATAAACCTCTGTAAATCGTCCTAGAATCTGAAATGGCTGACTTCTCAAGCAGTGCGACCCACATGGAATGGCTTAATGCCGACGACTCGACAAGGTTGGAGTGTAGGGCTAGGGTGCCCCTTGCATTGGGTATAGATAACTCTTTTGACTCATTTGATCTGGTGGCAGATGATCAGACTCTTCTGCATCAGCCTTAACATCATTGCTCGTCAAGGGTAGTGAACCCTGGTGGCTGTGTAGATATTGCATGACTCTTGGTATTCCTTTCTTCTTTTCTTGATGGGATTGCTTTATTTCTTGAATCTGATAAGGATTTTCTTCATTTGTTGATAGACTTACGTATCCATGTCGACCATTCGTGCCCGCGGTACGATATGGCTTAAGGATGTTTGAGAGCACCTTCCTACTGTGGTGTGTTGGATGGTTCCCTCTGTGGGTTTTGGGAGGCTAGCATCTGCTTTAGATGAGATGCCCCATTTCACTACGATTCTATGTTCTTTAGGAGAGAGGTGGCGGGACACTACCCGCACCTTCCATTTTGGCTTTAGGGAGATGACGCTGACTCCCATTGATGTTCAGCAGTTACTGGGGATAGAGTGCAAGGGTGCCCCGGTTGAGGTGGACATGACGTTGGGGGTGATGCCGTAGGCGGTGATGGAGGCTTTAGGTGATATGAAGAGAGTGGTTTGCAAAGATTCTCTCCGCTTATCTTCTTTAAGGGAGCTTTTGCTCACGGGGAGGGTTTATGAGATTGATGGGCATCGGGTGTGTAAGATGGCCCGCTTGTTTATCTTGATGGTGTTGGGAGATTTTCTGGTGGTGACAAGTGGAGACATCGTCCATTTGTGATTTTTGCCATTTCTAAGGGTGTTTTTGAACATCCTCTGGGGGAGCCTGACTTTGGCGACCCTATATTATTCTTTGGATGCATTTAGCCGGTGCTGCCGATCGACTTTTACTAGGAACACGTATCTTCTGGAGGTATTATTTATTTTGCACATTTTCCTTTATGCATTCGTATTTTCCATTCATGCACTTCTTTTTGATTTCTTGAATGGTGATCCTTGTCCTTTGTAGACATGGTTCTATAAGATGATTGGGTTGAACACCCAACTGATTTTTTTGAAGGATGACTCTGTGGGGGACTTCTTCGGTATGTTCCGGTGACGGAGGTCTAACCGGCAATCGAAGAATAACCTTTCTCTTAAGACAACGCGTCAGGTCTTGAATGGCCCGATGAGCGAGCGGGTAAGCATTCTTTTATCTTTGATACTGTTCTTTTCCTTTGATGATATTTTATTGATACTGATCCTTCACTTTTGCTGGAGATTTGCAGGTGACCTTTTTATCCTTCGGGGATAGCTATTCAGCACACCGGGGTGACTGGGGAACATGCGCAAATGCGGTGCTTGCTGGCGCATGAGTTTTTCTACTCCTGGTATCTTGGGGAGAGGGTAGTCCAGTAGATTGTGGAGGACGAGGTTGCGGTTCCATCGATGAGGCCCCCTGTATTCATGAGGTGCGTGCGGGAGATGTCTGATGATGCTCGAGTGGCTGCGATAATGGGAGAGCCATACTCTCTGTACACTGATATAATGGTGATGTACCACTATCTGGACTTCGTCTCGAGTTGGCTGATGCCCACTAGCATATATGATGTGATGCCTCTCCTTAGGGCATTCTCGAGTTGGCAGGTGGGGTCCTCTCATAGTGCAGGTGGTGCGGCTACGTCAGTGGCGACGACGACGATGTCAGAGCCTTCTTTTGTGTAGCTACATTCCCCTAGTTACAACCTTTGACGAGATAATGGAGGATCGGTACGTTTACAACATCGTCCTCATACGATGAACCCAGAGGAGTTGGGCCTAACGGAGGAGGTCCTTTAGCCTGCAGTATGTCTTTTTTCATTTCCTTGATTTCTTTATTTTTCCTCATGCCTGACTGATTTGATCAGCATATCAGGGTTTCAGCCATATCTTGGTTGATTACTCATATCCATTAGGTGGTTTAGGTCTCTTTTTTCTTGGTGCCTTCTACCTCATCCTAGGAAGGGTCTAGCTCTGGAAGTGGGGGCACATCGTCTCGCTACAGGGGGAAGAAGGTGCGCCGTAGGGATGGGGGATCTGAGAGAGAGAGAGATAGAGAGAGAAAGAAAATGGGTTCGGGCTGAGTCCTGTTGTTTTTCTGTTTTTGCTTTCCCTGCAAAATATCAATGTAACACAGGAAAAAATATATGCAAATGAACAATGAAGTTTTTTTGTTAATTTTCTTGTTGAGTGAATAATGCACATGCCCTTTTTGTTTTTCTGCTGAGACCGTAAAAAGAATTTGAAAATTTATTTGAGAAGTACTTTATTTAAAATGAGATTAGTAAACTATAAAGAAAATTCGGAATTCCCGTAAGATAAAAATTATTTTTATTGGTTTTTTTATTTTAAAAAAAGAGGTAAAAGGGAATTTGACCAAAATAGGGGCTTGCCGATCGGCATGACCCCTGTCCTGCCTATTGACATATCAGTCCAATCCAATCAATACAAGGCTTTGATTTCACTTCTTCAATTACTTGGTACTTGTTGGGGCAAGTTATATTTCAATTTTTGTAGGGTTTCTTATCTTTGCTTGAGAGTTTCCAAGTATAAATAGTGGGGTGAATGGGGCTTTCATCCTCACACTTGCATCTTCTTTCTTTTTCCCATTCTTATTTACTTATTATCTTCAAGATGGGTCTCCCTGATATCATTGAGTTCACCAACTACCTCGAAGCCTTGGAAGCAATGTGTTCTTATAATGTCGATTATGATGCCTTTTATAGCGAGTCTCTTTGTGGCGCAACCGGACCATTGAGTGGAACATGCTGATAGCGGCAGTCGAGGTTTTGGTATCCCGAGGATCATGTCTTCCACTTCAGGTTGGATGAGATTGGTCCTACCTACAAGGAATTTTCTACCATGGTAGGGATAAATCCCAGCGTTGCAACGGCTCTGCCTAAGTTTTCCCGTTCTCCCACGCTATTGCTGGCTGGAATTTTTCACATTTTGCCTTCGGTAATAGGACATTGGTTATGGGGGGAATGATTTTCCTTTCGACGGTTTTACTGTTCATGCATTCGCAGGACGTGGGTCATGCTGGATATTTCAGGGACGTCATCCTAGGAATTGTTTCAAAAGTTCTATTGGTGACTGGGGAGACACTGGTGGACCCCTAACTCACTGCTATTATTTCTTGGATGCCATACCGTCGCAATCGTACGACGAAGATACTAGCCGAGACCTTGAATGGCCTGGATGTCTGGCGGGAGGGTCATTCCTCCTTTCTGAGGGGTGTCCTTATAATGTTGTTTATGTGGCTATCAAAGAGGTTTCGTATGGCGATCCCACCCTAGTATCCTTTATTGGCGGTGCCAAACGTTTTCTTGCGCTATTTCATTAGCGTAGGCCTGGACATTGAGAGTTGGGGTAAATGGTTTGTACAAAACGGGGCTCGAGGCTTACGCTGGTTTATGCCTTGGTGGGGGGAGCTGCTGCCCATTCTGGAACTCGGGGAGTACCAATATGTCCGGTTAGTAGGCCTCAGGCAAACCTCTTTATACTTTCCCTGACGACTTCTGTGCCAATTTGGTTGGGATCAAATCGTGCCACCGCGTACACCAAACCTCTTTCCTGTGGAGGATCTGACAAAGAGTATACGCATGTGACTTGGTTCTCTGTAGGGGAATCGTCATCCATCGAACCATCCTTCTCGCTCTAATGGGCAAGTCTCACATGTCTCCGGGGACTACATGAAGTGGTTGTGAAAGAAGGTAGTGGCCAGGATGCTGGCTGTGGAGACTCGTCAAAGGTGGTTTGCCATATCTGACAACATATAGGGAGGCGTTGTGATCTTCCCCAAGATAGTCTGGGCTTATCGCTCTATGGAGCATCTGCGATACTCCATTCAGGAAGGGGAGGTTTGGGGAGCCCAGGATGTAGGTGATGATGGTGATGGTTCCTTTGGCAGCTGCAGGTAGGGCTTCGGTAAGCTCTTTGTAATAGGTGTGGTTTTTTGCTTTGTGGGAATAATTGGAGGGTGATTTTTAGGAGTAGTGAGGCCTGGTATTATCTGGGTTTTTTTAGGAAGGTAGGTGTAGTGCTTGCAAGGGAAGTCATTTGACTCCTTACGCCGATGTAATCGTACGAAAATTTCAGATAATGAAATAAATAAGTTTTTGATCATTTAGTTGTGCCTCTTAGCAACTTTTGCATTTTGAATTATCCATACCAATCGCTAAGGCATACATAATCCTTTTGTTCATGTATATATTAAAAAGAATTGTCGTTCTCCGGGATAAGAAAATAATAGCATTTTGTGAAAAGGAATGGGGTTATGCTTATGTGAAGTGATGAGTTGCCTACATACCTCAGAGGGTTTTGAAAAAAAAATGAAATTCATTTTTGAAAATGTTTTTAGAGGATCAGGCCCACGTAGTTCTGGGTAGGGGGAAAAGAAGAGATTTTTTTAAGAATAGAAGGGAGATGAGAAGAGTCGTAGCGCGCCGAGATTTTGGACTAGGGGTAGAATTTCTTGAGACGGTCTAGCTTGACTGGATGAACCATTTCTTCTTCGTGAACGTCTGTGGGCGCAGCGACGTCGCCAGATATGATCTTCTTCACAATATATGGGCCACTCAAATTAGGCTTGAATTTCCCTCTGGGGTCCCAGATGGGCTCTACTATTTCTTTGAGGGCTAAGTCGCCTTCTTGGACATCGCCATCCTTGAATCTCTTATTTAATGATCGCACTATAAGACGATGGTACCCTTGTATATGGTATAGAGCTTTCAGCTTGCTTTCGTCTAAGAGGGATAACTCATCAAGATGACTATGGTACTTGTCTTCTTCGCTGATTTTGCTTTCAAGAATGACGCGCAACAAAGGTATTTCAGCTCAATGGGTAGGACTATTTCCATATCGTAGACTTGAGAGTAAGGGGTAGCCCCAGTAGGAGTTTAAACTGAAGTGTCGTAGCCCCATAGGGAATAAGGTATCATATCGACCCAATCTTGATAACTCTCAATCATCTTACTAATGATAGCTTTGAGATTATTATTGACTACCTCGACTGCCCCATTAGTTTGAGGTCGGTATGGAGAGGATTTATGTCTTTGAATTCCATACTCGTCGACCACTTCCGTAACTTCTGCCTCAAAATGTAACCCATTTTCTGATACCAGCTCGCATGGGACCCCATATCAGCAGATGTTCTTTTTTTATTGATGAATTTGACCACTTTCTTGACATTCAGAACTGCGTATGACTCAGCTTCGACCCATTTGGTGAAGTAGTCAACAGTGACTAGGATGAACTTATGCCTATTGGATGCTCTCAGTGTAACTTTCCCTATGATGTCGATGCCCTATGTGGAAAATGGCTAGGGAGAAGTCATGTTGTACAATTTTTGTGGAGGCAATTGTTGTAGGTTAGAAAACTATTGTCACTTGAGACATCTTCGAACGTAGGTTGTGCAGTCATGAACCATGGTAGTCCAGTAATACCCCTATTGAAATATTTTTTTGGCGAGCATATGTCAATTCATGTGGGGTCAGCATTCCCTGCTGTAGATTTTCTGCATCAGTTTTTCAATGTGAGCCCTTGTGATTCATTGTAAATGGGTTCCATCGAAGTTTCTTTTAAACAGTGCTTTGTCACAGATAATGTACTGGGCGACTAGTCTACAGATATTTGCTCATCCTTTCTTGTCAGCTCCTTGGGGGTACTTATCATTTTTGAGGAGCTGCTAAATATCATAGTACCAGCAATCGACTATTTTGGGTTCCTCCTCCGTGCTAAGCTCGATGGGGTAGCAGTGGGCTGGTTTGTTTTATTTCTGGACAAGGAAAGGGGTCATGGTTATTCCTTCGGGCATGTCAATCATGGAGGCTAAGGTGGCAAGGGAATCATCCAGGTTGTTCTTTGCTCGGGGCAGGTAGTGGAAGGTGATTTCGTGGAATTGGTAAGCTAGTTTTTCAAGGTGGGCATGGAAAGGTAAGAGTTTCTCATCCTTGACTTTCCATTTCCTGAGTACTTGATTGATGATGAGGGTTGACTCCTTATACACATCGAGGTATCTAATTACATGCTTGAGGGAAAATTTGAGGCCTACCGTGCACGCCTTGTATTCAGTCATGTTGTTAGTGCAGTTGAAACCCAATTTAATGGTAATGGGAGTGTGGGAGTCATCAGGAGAAATTAGGAGGATTCCAATGCCATGTACCTTTTTATTGGCAGCACCGTCAAAGAACATTTTCCATCGAAGGCCTTCTTGGGAGGTGCAAAGTATATTATCATCTGGGAATTTGGAAATCCAGACATCGGTTTCTTCCATAGGGTAGTCAGCAAGGTAATCAGAGATGTCTCTTCCTTTCATGGCTTTCTGTGTGATGTAAGTGATATCAAACTCGGCTAGAAGCATCAACTAATGGGCCATTCGACTGGATATGGTGGGCTTCTCGAGTAGGTACTTGATGGGATCCATTCGGGATACGAGTCTGATGGGGAAGGCGAGCATATAGTGCCGTAACTTTTGGATAACCCAGACAAGAGCGACACATGCTTTTTCCAAGGTGGTGTATTTAACTTCATAACTGACCAATTTTCGACTGGCATAGTAGATGGCTTTACATTTACGAGTTTCTCCAAGGTATTGGGCTAGTAAAGCCCCAACTGTAGTATTGATCACGATTAGGTATAGGAGTAAGGGAAGACCAGGCTGCGGTGGCATGAGCAGCGGAGGCCGGGTTAGGTATTGCTTAATTATATCAAAGGCTTCTTGGCAACCTTCGTTCCAGAATTTGGTTTATTCCTTTTGGAGGAGTTTTAAGATGGGTGCACAGTTGGAAGTTAATTGGCCGATGAATCGACTGATGCACCATAATTTCCCAAGGAATCCTTGGACTTTTTTCTCCGTTCGAGGGGGTGGCATCCCAAGTATGGATTTCATCTTAGCGGGATTTTCTTCTATCCCTTTATCATTGACCATGAATCCCAAGAGTTTCCCTTTGGTAACACCGAAGACACATTTTTATGGGTTAAGACGCATTTAGTGCTCTCGCAGTCGTTCAAAGAATTTTCGATGAACGGGCACATGACCTTCTATAGTCTTGGACTTGATTATAATGTCATCTACATAGACCTCGACTTCCTTGTGTATCAGATCATGAATAATGGTTGTGGAATCACTTTGGTAGGTAACCCCTGTATTTTTTAGACCAAATGGCATGACAGTGTAGCAAAAGGTTCCCTATGGGGTGATGAATGCTATTTTCTCTTGATGATCAGGGTGCATCTTGATCTGGTTATATCCAGAAAACCCATCGACGAATGACTTGAGGGCGTGACTGGCTGTATTATCCACAATCATATCGATGTTGGGTAGCGAGTAATCAGAGAGGCCTTATTTAAGTCTCGGTAGTCGACACACATACAGACCTTCCCTCTTTATTTTGGCACTGGTACGATATTGGCTAGTCTTGTGGGATATTCAATAACTCGAAGGAAGACCATGTTCAATTGCTTGACTACTTCTTATTTTACTTTGAGTGACCATTCGATGCGAAGCTTTTATATTTTTTGTTTGACTGGTTTATATTCCGAGAGAGTTGAAATCTCATTTTGTGCTATCTCAGGGTCAATGTCGGGCATATCATCGTAGGACCATGTGGAGACATCCACGAATTCCTTCAGTATCTCTTCGAGTTGCGTACGCTCATGCTCATCAAGGGTAGACCCTATCTTAATCCCGCGTATTTAGCTACTAGAATTGAGATTAATAACAACAGTTTCATCTTCATTAACTTGAATGCGGTTATGTTGTTTGTTATCAACCTTATTTAGATCAGTTAAGAATTGTTCATTTACAAAGTCATCATCAAGAGTTTGATTAAAATCAAGACAATTAATGTAAGGCACAATAATATACTCAAAATCTTCGTTTATTTCATTAATAGGAAAAAAAACATTGAGAACCTCATCGTAGGAGGTCTCTATTACATCAGAGAGAGAGAGAGAGAGGAAACAATTAAAGGAGAAAGGTGGTAAACATCAGGGTTAGGTTGAATATTAGCAGGTGGAACAGGTGCAGCATGCCAGTTGAGAAGAGGTATATTAGCATCTTTGATAAGGTAGGATGGAGTGGATGATGTAGTCCCATGCGTGGATCATGCAGAGTGCTAGAACCAGTATCTGTAAGTTGAAAGAATCTTCAGAGTTACTTCCCTCAGAATCCATAGTATCAGCTATGGTATCTTTTTGTGAGTGCTAGTGCACAATGTTGGGAACTCTTATCCCCCCAGTAGCTGTCTTGAAAAAGATCTCCATTTCTGGTTTCATCCTCTTATCTACAGGGTCATACCAAGGTTCAGGGAATTCGTAGAAGGGTAAATATTTACCCTCTTCGATGAATCATCCATTTAGGGAATCTCCTGAGATATTTCTGGCGCATTCTACCTTTCTCTTCAATTGAGGCTGATGGATCAATCTGAGATCTTCTTCTGATGGTTGATAGCCCAAGGCACAGGGAGGAAAGGCCTCCTTCATTACAATAGGTTCAATTATCCCTTGTTGTCTTTGCCCTAGCCCTAGTTCGGGGTTTGAAGTTCATGTTCTCGAACGTTTCTATTACATTAACATTTCCATGGGGATCATATTCTGGACAAACCCTTTCTTTGAAGTCATCCCCTGCTGGGAGTAGGAGTGGTTTGACTTGAAAGCCTGATAGTAGCATATCATTCACCCCGTTTTGTATCTCGAGTATTGAATTACTGGTGCTTGCATTCTCAGTGTTGTAACTGTGTCCCAAGATGGTGATAACTTATCCATTGGAAAAGAATTTCAATTTCTGATGAAGGGAAGAAGACACCCCTTTGATGATGTGGAGCCACAGCCATCCGTGCAGCAGATTGAAACAGGCTGGGATGTCGATGACTTGGAATTTTACAATAGGATTTATAGGGCCAACCCATATTTCAATATTTATAGATCCCATTACTTCACGACGGGTGTTGTCATAGGCACGTACATCAGCAGAGGTTAGAGCAAAAAGTTTAGAGTTCTTAGTGGGAACACATTCTGAGTTGATCCATTATGGACGAGAGCGATGGGAAAGTTTTCCCCATAACTTCAACAAAGATATTAAGAGCATGATTATGGTTAGGACCGGTCTTAGGGATTTCCTCTTCAGAAAAGGAGAGCACTCGAGTAGAGGTCAGTGATCCAACTAGGTATACTGCTTCTTCTGGTGTGGTTAAGGGAGTAGTTATGGGTCATGTGAGTAGATTGATTAGGGAATTTTGGTATAGTTGAGAAGACATAAAAAGTCCCCATAGAGTGATGTTAGTTTGAGTTTTCTTTAGTTAATCAAGGAACTTACTTTCTTCAAGAGTCATTTCTGGCATAGGGAGATTCTCAAAACCTTTCCTTTTATTGCTTGCTAATGGTTGTAAGTTTGAGTTCTGATAATGTCTCCCCGACCTGGTCATGTGGTTCACGGAATAAGGGAAAAATAGAAACCCTATTTATTCATCGATATTGGGTTGCTCAGTTACATGTTTGATCTCTCCTCGAAGCTCCTCGAATGATATCATTCTGCATAGGTTCATTATCAGACTAGTCTTTCCTGAATTCGTCTCTCCATATGAATCTTCGGAATCGTCCCCCATCTTATGGCAATGATATTGTCTTTCCATGCAAAGTCAATACACTTTACTACTTCTATGTCCTCTTTGTATAATTCTGTAACACCCCGCCTACGCTCGGGGAGAGCGGTACGGAGCTCTACTCTCGATAAAACTAACTAAATCCACAATATAAATAAGGTATAGATCATCTAAATAAATTCTCACAATATAAATAAGAGAATCCACTAATCTCAATCTCTTCAAATTATGTACAACCAAGTCTCTCGAAATAATACAACTATCTATCTCGAAATAAAAATACATCTCCAATGCTCTATACATACAAAATAAATACAATCTTCTCATCTTGTATTCTCGAATATTCTTCCCAAAATAATCCATGCTAAAATCATCCCAATAAGCCCATAGCGCTTAAATCCACGCTAATCTGCCAACTAAAAGAAAATATAGGGAAGTACACAATATGATAGAAAAGATGCTCAACAAAAATTAGCGGTGAATAAAACGTAACAATACGAGTATGAATATTCAAATCAAATGTGAATCTCAATGGAATTTATATCAATATAATTTCTCAACAACACATTAATTAGAGTCCCCAGGCCTCACCATACCGCGCCCGTACTTTATCAAGTAGCCAAAAATTGGAGTCTTGGTGGGTGTCCAACATCAGTGCCATATTAAAATCTCGTGACAACATGCTCAACAAAAAAATAATACCAAATGAATAAAAATTAGATTTCAACAACAATTTTCCATATTTTCAAAAGAATTTAACAATTCAAATATGAGTTCAATAATCACATGAATTCAAAGGGAATAACAATCGCGAGATTAAGGAGCATATTATGTAAAACCCCATACCTTAAACCACCTAAAGAAATCAACATGATTTTGCCCAGAAAAGTCAGATTACAACATCAAAAAAATCTCCCAAGAATCATCAAAACTCCTCCAAGATCCAACACCAAAACAACCCCAAGAACACCTCCAAAAACTAGGGTTGAAAGCTAAAATAAAGGGGCTCTGTGTAAATAAAAAGGAGAGGAATAAAAAATATGTTTGCTGCCAAACAGTTGTACCTCAAAGGGTCACCCACGACCTTATTTTATAAGGCAAAAACAAAAGAAGTTGAATCCAAAACAAACTCTTACAAAAACCTTACTGCGCATGATTTCTGTCGGGGTCGATAGATCGACCACCTGGCGTCGATCGATCGATCGCCCAAGAAATCTGGCAGTTCGGCCAAAATTTTTTATAAGGGACAAATATTTAAAAAATCAGTATAAAATCTGTTTTAACTCCTATTTCGAAACCGTATGAAATTCTCATCTTTAAAAATAAAATCCAACATTTTTTAGCAAGAAATTTTTTTTTATCAAAAAATTTATTTTCCTCTATATTTTTGAAAATAGCTTAAAAATTACGCAGGTTGTTACACTTCCCCACTAACAATGGAATTTCGCCTTTGAAACTCGCCGAAAGCCTAACTCTAAAAATTCAAGCCAACAATCTCCAAAAATAATTTCGTCACCAAAAATTCTAATATCTCACATCTAATCTAGATGCCTAACACGAAACGATCATCTAAAATTTCTACCTCCAAATATGCGCTACAAAAATGCAAAAGACCCAAAACCCAAGACCAGAGAGTGGTCGTATACCTAAGCTCTGATAACATTTTGTAGCGCCCCGCCCGCGCCCGGGGAGAGCGGGGCGGAGCGCTACTCTCGATAAAACTAACTAAATCCACAATATAAACAAGGTATAAAGAATCTAAAGAAAATCCCACAATATAAATAAGAGAATCCACTAATCTCAATCTATTCAGATTAAATACAACCAAGTCTCTCGAATAAATACAACTATCTATCTCGAAATAAAAATACATCGCCAATGCTTTATACATAAAAAATAAGTACAAATCTTCTCATCTTGTATTCTCGAACCTTCTTCCTAAAATAATCCATGCTAAAATCTTCCCAATAAGTCCATAGCTCTCAAATCCATGCTAACCTGCCAACTAAAGAAAATATGGGAAAGTACACAATACGACAGGAAAGTTGCTGAATGACGCGACTCAGAAAGTGTCTCTAATGTGCGTTCACTCTTGGCCCAAGTGCAAGCCTGTCGCATTAGTAATAAACCCGGTAAGTCGGGATTGTATCCACAGGGAAATAAGACAACAGAGTTGTGACGACGTTGGATAAACAAGGAAATCCTAACTCTGACTCTAAAGGAAAAAGAAAAATGATTTGGTTTGTGGAATAACTACACTAGATGCAATTATGAAAAGTGAAATTATACCAACTTACCTCTAATACTGATGAAGAATGATTTAAAACTTTAAACTATATGATGAGAAAAACAGGACGGGAATACAATCCCCCAACCCTAGTGTATCGTAGGTATAATACTAATCATAAATTTAAATGATTAATTCGACCCAGAATTTAGTACTCCCAAGCATTAAGTATATGAGGTTCAAGCCCTCACCATACTTAATCAAAGGACGAGTAAATCGGTATTACGGTAGTTACACTCGAATTTCATTCTAAAGCATCTCGGTTACCCGGAAGCAAACGCGATCCAAAGATTTACAATTGTTGTGTTCCTACGCAATACGGTCGTAATAAATCACTAAATTTAGAGGATTAATATTATACACATGTAACTATCACATCAGGTTGGGTTCATGTATCCCGACCTTAGAAAATCTAGCCTAGCATGATGAAACTAATGAAAATAACTCTTGAATTTGAGAAAACCATGATTAAACGAAGGGAAATTTGTAGAATGATGTAGAAAGGAATTGGATTAAAGAATTTAACTACTAATCTTACCAAAGCATTAAAAGAAGCAATTGAGAATACTTGTAATCACAGAAATCTGAACAATCTTCAACTTTTGAATTAAAATTGTACTTTAACTTCAAAACTAGGGTTTTATAGAAAGAATTGGAAAATTATACTAATTCTCCGTCATTAAAAAATGATGAAAATTAGGGTATATAAACGCTACTAAAATTCAGGAGTTTTTGCTGCACTAGGACTCTCAAATAAAAGAAGATAAGAAAATCAAAACTCGACAGTCGGATCGGTCCAGGCCTTCTGATAAAAGAACCGATCCGAGAAATGCTCTGACAAAACATTTTATGGGATAAATTGGAACCGATCCGAGGTGCTAACAGTAACTAAATTATGGGAACCGATCTGAGGTGCTAACAGTAACTAAATTATGGGATAAATTGGGATGAATTTTTGGCTAATCAAATCCCCCTAACTTAGAACTTTGCTTGTTCCGAGAAATGTAAAAGAATCCTAGCAATGCTTAACTCTTGAAAAACATTTTATTGAGATAGAATACCTTTTTTGCAGTCAAGAAATTGCATTTAGCGTATGCAACAAGCCTTTAAACTCCCAGGTCACCCTAGTAGGACGAGTTGTGTCTCGTGAGGGTTTGCAGAGAATATACCCACAAAATTCGACTCAAGGAAAAATTAAAATACGCAAAAATTATCTAATTCAATCTTTCGAAGAAAATAGTCATCATCAAGTCATATTTATAAGTCTCAAACCGTAGTGTGTGTGTGCGAAGCCAGAAATTTAACCGCCAATTTCCACCGATTGATCATTACGTTACTTACTCAAAAATTCATTTTGATTTCAATTTCTCACATAATGCTCTCACAAACGAATCTCTTGGATTATGGCTATTCTCTCGGTATGTATGATATAACGAGTAAATGTGATGGACGCAAAGTCATGCATACAAGTAGAAAGACGGAAATTTCATAGTGATAGGATCTCATCAACAGAATACAATTTTAAAAATGGGAACATTGTCTCTTATTCTCGCATTCAATCTCTTTTATTATCTTTTGATGTATTAACTCTCCACGCGATAACCAATTTTTGCAATTTAGACTCGGTTTGGACTTTTTCGAGTTTTAATGTGTAATTGGTACAAGGAAATAGTTGGGAAATTCGGAATTGGAAATTTTTCCTTATGATGTCCCTTATTGCTTTTTCGGGCTTTTGCTCATTTTCTTCTTCTTTTTCTATTTTTCACTTATTTTCTTTTCTTTCTATTTTTGTTGAGCATATCTATTTTTTCTTACCCCTTTACATGCACTTTTCAGACTTAAATTATGAATTTTTCCATTTTTTGCAATTCCGGGCTATTTGGGTTTTTCGGGTTGTCAAACGAAAGGAAAAATCGATTTGGCTCAATTTGGGTTATAAAAGGGGTGATTTTTCGCATCTTTTTCGGGCCAATATTTTTGGGTGACAAATGAGGGCCTACTTCATTGTCCAAAATACCAATTGTGTTACCATGTGCGTCTTGAGATGAATTTAAGTTTAGAGATCAATTTTGGCACGTTTTTCAAAGCAATATCACACACGGTATTCATAACTGATCAAAATGAAAGGGTTAAGATCCTCGACGACTTTTTAGGCGCTGAAAAGAACTTTGAATTAACAATTAACTCGAATTGATTTAAAAACTCGCAAAAAGTGATAGGCTCGAATCTCACCGGGTTTGTTAATCTCCACACTTATTCGTTAAGTCGTCAATTTTCGCTCAATTTCCATCTTTAGTCAATTTCGGCTTTGTGTATGTTGAATTTTACAACTTGAGACTTCAATCCGACTTTTAATGCTATTTTTGAAAATTTTGAACTCCAATTTTTATTTATTTTGAACAAAAATATTTTTGGGTTTTTCAAAATTTATGATTTTTTTGGAAATTTCTGGGCATTTTTGAAAATTTGTGAAGTTTTAGAAATACGCACTTGTGACCCCCCAACTTAGACTTTTGCATTGTCCTCAAGCAAAAAGGACTAAAATCTAACTCAAAGCGAATAAAACGTGCAAGAAAATAAAACAAACAAATTATTAAAATGCAACAAGACACTATATGACACTCATGTATGACTCAAAAATACAACAACAATCACCCTATACGCGTCGGGGGTGCGACGACCTCTCATCTCTCCACAAACTCACCCGAACCCACTCACGGGGTTCGATGCTCTCCTTGTCACTCCCGTCTTCCTGTCATATACCAACAGCCGGAATAAGTTGGGACCTCGCCCATAAATAAAGGAAATACCGAGAAACTCATCGTGATTACTCGAAAAGGTATCCATGTGATGCTTACTCAAAGCATAGCTTGCGTGCACCGACTCAAAGGGAACACCTAATTTGTTATAATTTTTGGAATGCATGGGTCGGGCTCTAAGTCGGTCAAGACACAGCTTTTCTCCTCTATCGCATTCGGGCCATCAAATGGTATGGGTGAATGGTCATTGCGAAGAAACTCATCAGTTTTATCTTTCCACTCTCCCTCTCCTAAATGACTACATAAGTCCAATAGAGGTTGGACCTTGTTGTGAAGGCTCTCATCCACCTTCCCGAATTCTCTCTCAAATCCTGTTAGGATCAACTCCTCTAGCTCTCTCTATGGCTTTGTTTCCACATTCTTTCTTGCTCGCTCCATATCAAAATTATTAGGTGGTGTGGGTGGGTAGTACTTGAGGAGAAAAATATCTATCATGTCTTGCCATTCATTCTCCTCTAAGCATTCATACGAAATTCTCCCTATGCCCTCTAAATTGTCACTCTCACTTGATGTAACAAGGCATACCCCTATCGGCTCTCGCGTGTGGGTCCTCTGATGCTCGTGTGCTGCTCCTGAAAGATCTGTCTCTCGCGATTCTCCTTCGTCACCCTCGTTCTTGATATTGTTAAAAATATTTGTATCGGGGGTCATGTTACTAAATGTTAATTGCATCCGCCCACTTCGAGTATTGATGAGTGCATTAGCCGTAGCTAAGAAAGGTCAACCACAGATAATGGGAGCATGATTGCTCGGGAGAATGGATGGATCCTCGTCCCAAATGAAAAAGTCCACCGGGAAGTAGAAAGTATCTATTTGGACGATCACATCCTAAATGATTCCCCGAGGCATCTTCACAGAACGATCCGCGAGCTGGAGAGTCATATTTGTGGGCTTGAGGGCTCCCAAATCGAGTTTCTTATAGATGGAATAGGGTAGAATGTTAACACTCGCTCCTAAATCTATTAGTGCTCTTTCGATTCAGTTCTTCCTCATGATGCACGAAATGGTGGGTGCACCCGAATCTTTATACTTTAATGGAAGGTCACTCGATAAAACTGAACTGACATTCTAGGCCAAAAAGACATTCTTATTTACCTTTAGCTTGCGTTTCACCATGAGTAAGTCCTTAATGAACTTAGCCTATGCGGGAATATTCTGTATGGTCTCGAGAAAAGGTATATTAATCTTTACTTGTTTAAGGACATCCAAAACATCATCCCGAGAAGTCCATTTGGAGTGCGGGACTAACCGTTGAGGGTATGGGGCAATGGTGGGGGGTTTCACTACTACCTCGAGCTCACTAGTGCCTTGTTTATCACTCTTATTCAAGGGGACATATTTGGCCTCTTTCATGACGGGCGAAGTCTCCTTGTCTTTAGTTGCATCGTGTGGGGGAGGTGACAAGTCAGCTAATCTCCTACTACGTAGAGTGGTAATTGCGCTACATTGCTCCGGATGGTCATGGGGGTGTGGATCTTACACTAGTTTCACCTTGGGGAGGTCTTTGGCCCTGGGAAGGAAACTTTCCATTCTCTTGGATACTCAATGATGATTGCAACTGTGAAATGTTCGCATTCATGTCGTGGATCATGCGCTCATGCCTAGCATTAGTTACAGTCTGGTTGTTGATAAATTG
Organism: Sambucus nigra; assembly: GCA_949130495.1. Lineage (NCBI taxonomy): Eukaryota > Viridiplantae > Streptophyta > Magnoliopsida > Dipsacales > Adoxaceae > Sambucus > Sambucus nigra. Next base: position 606,111,768 of record OX422209.1, read on the forward strand.
GTTTATCGTATCCTCGAGACTTCTCCGCGGTGGAGGGATATACGATCCTTGAGGTGGTGGTGCTTGCACATGTCGTTGCATGTGTGGAGCTTGTTGAAAGTGTTGTGATGGAGGAGGGGCAACATGTGAATTATGATTCATCGCAACATGTTGTTGCCCATAGCTAAAACCAGGATAGTTTTTCCACGAAGAGCTGTAAGAATTCCCGTGGGGTGAACCAAAATCACCCTTGAATCCTCCTATACCACTGACTTGCTCTTGAATCATCAATTTGTAGGCGGGTATAGTCGGGCATTCATCAGTTGAATGACCCACCTCACAAATCGTACACACCTTCTCAACGGGGTTTGGTATGGACCCAGTTGGTCCTCTTCCATATACGTCGCATAGGTCTCAAAATCCTTTCTCAAGTGTATCTAATCGACTGTCCATCATAGAATTCTTATATACGTGAAATAGGTCGGATGCCGATGGAGTGGTGGTCACTTGACGATTTCGATTTTGAGCATTAGGATCAAAAGTATCCCAGGATTGGTTAGTCTCGATAACATACCTCTGGTGCAGCTCAGCATCGTGGGCATCTAGTTCAACAAACGGACCACTACCCATGGTTTCAACGAGTTGCTTAGAATTAAGGTTCAACCCATTATAGAGAAAAAAATGATTTGCGCCGTATCAAATCAATGATGGGGGCACGAAGTAACTAACTCATTGAAATGCTCGTAACATCGATGAAATGGCTCATTGTATGATTGTCTAAACGCTTGAATTTGAGCCTTTATGGAGATTGTTCGATGTGGTGGGAAGAATTTCTTGAGAAATCTAGATTGTAACTCGTTCCAAGATGGGATCGAGCTTGGAGGTAAAGACCATAGCTAGGTCTTAGCTTTATCTTTTAACGAGAAGGGGAAGAGTTTGAGGAGGATCACCTCTTGTGTGCAAGTTTGATCATTGGGAGTATCACACACATCCTCAAATTCCCTGATATGGAGATATGGATTTTCAGAATCCATACCATGGTAATGAGGTAACATCTGGATCATCCCATTTTTAAAACGAAATTGCCCGGCATTATACGGAAGTATAATGCATCCCGGAGTGACAGTGCGCTCGGGATATAAGATTTCTCTCAGTGGGCGGTATGGGGACTCTTCCTCACCGGAGGCTGCACTACCGTGTTGTAACATCTCTCTCTCTCTTAATGACTCGATGTCCTCACTTGGTGTACTCGGAGTGTGCTCTGAAGTGTGTCCTAAGAAGGAAAACGGAGTGTTATTTGAGATTGAGTGTGACGGTGTGGGAGGTGGAATCCAGAACTGTGGGGCATTAGGAGTGTGAGGGCTATCGGGGTCGTACTCAACTATTGGATTTTCGTGAATGCGGGTTGGAGTATTATGGGGTGTGGGAGTGAGTTCAGAATTTTTCATTAACAACTTATGAGAGATGATGATAGATCTTTTTGTGCTTTTTGAATTTTCTTATATTTTTAGATTTTTTTGGGGTCAAAGTTTTAGATTGACTCGATCTAATCCTAAGTCTACCTAACTCCCCGGCAACGGCATCAAAAACTTAACGCCGACTCAGAAAGTGTCTCTAATGTGCGTTCACTCCAGGCTAAAGTGCAAGCCTATCGCGTTAGTAATAAATCCGGTAAGTTGGGATCGTATCCACAGGGAAATAGGACAACAAAGTTGTGACGACGTTGGATAGACAAGGAAATCTTAACTCTGACTCTAAAGGAAAAAGAAAAATGATTTGGTTTGTGACATAACTACACTAGATGCAATTATGAAATTATGAAAAGTGCAATTATACTAACTTACCTAAAATACTGATGAAGAATGATTTAAAACTTTAAACTATATGATGAGAAAAACAGGACGGGAATACAATCCCCCAACCCTAGTGTATTGCAGGTATAATACTAATCATAAATTTAAATGATTAATTTGACCCAGAATCTAGTACTCCGAAGCATTACGTATAAGAGGTTCAAGACCGCACCATACTTAATCAGAGGATGAGTAAATCAGTATTACGGTAGTTACACTCGAATTGCATTCAAAAGCATCCCGGTTACTCGGAAGCAAACGAGATCCAAAGATCTACAATTGTTGTGTTCCTACGCAATACAGTCATAATAAATCACTAAATTCAGAGGATTAATATTATACACATGCAACTATCACATCAGACTGGGTTCATGTATCCCGGCCTTAGAAAATCTAGCCTAGCATGCTGAAACTAATGAAAATAACTCTGGAATTGCAGAAAACCATGATTAAACGGAGGGAAATTTGTTGAATGATGTAGGAAGGAATTGGAATAAAGAATTTAACTACTAATCTTACCAAAGCATTAAAAGAAGTAATTAAGAATACTTGTAATCACAGAAATCTGAAAAATCTTCAACTTTTAAATTAAAATTGTACTCTAACTTCAAAACTAGTGTTTTACAGAAAGAATTGGAAAATTATACTAATTCTCTATCATAAAAAAATGATAAAAACTCGGGTATATAAACCTTACTAAAATTCAGGAGTTTTAGCTGCACTAGGACTCTCAAATAAAAGAAGATAAGAAAATCAAAACTCGACATCCGGACCGGTCCGGGCCTTATGCGGATCGGTTTGCCTGAAATGTGGACCGACTCTTTTATTTTTCTAGCGGATCGGTCCGAGGCGGACTGGATCTTTTATTTTTCTTCCCTCTTTGGTTTGTTTTTTATCCGGGGTCCTCTGGAATGTAGCACTGCTGACTGGTCCGGCCTTTCGGTCTACCTCTTTGACTTTTTTCTCCAACTTTGACTGCTCATAACTTTCACACCGGGACTCCGATTGAGATTTCGATTCTTCTTATGTGCTCGTAATAAAAGAATCTTTAACTTTTATTTAGATGCCTCATCCAAATTTTGGGTAAAAATTACACTTTTGCCCTTTTGACTTTCCTTCTTTCGTTCTCGATTCTTCCGGTTTCTTTCTCTCTTTAATTGACATCAAATACCTGTAAAATGAATACACAATACCAGAAACTCGGTGTACTCGTTAGGATAAGTCAGTAGCAAGATTACGAGATAAAGTCAAATCGATTACGTTGTTCGAGGTGCTAAAAGTAACTAAATTAAGGGATAAATTGGGAAGAATTTATGCCTAATTACTCAACAAATATTAGCGATGAATAAAACTTAACAATACGAGTATGAATATTCAAATCAAATTTGAATCTCAATAGCATGTATATCAATATAATTTCTCAACAACACATTAATTAGAGTCACCAGGCCTCACCATACCACGCCCAAGTTGCCAAAAATTGGAGTCTTGGCGGGTGCCCAATATCAGTGCCATATTAAAATCTCATGACAACATGCACAACACAAAAATAATACCACATGAATCAAAATTAGATTCCAACAATAATTTTCCTGATTTCCAAAAGAATTTAACAATTCACATATGAGTTCAATAATCACATGAATTCAAATGGAATAACACTAGTGAGATTAAAGAGCATATTGTGTAAAACCCCCATACCTTAAACCACTAAAAGAAATCAACATGATTCTTCCCAGAATAGTCTGATTACAACATCAAAAATATCTCCCAAGAATCATCAAGACTCCTCCAAGATCCAACACCAAAACAACCCCGAGAACACCTCCAAAAACTAGGGTTGAAAGCTAAAATAAAGGGGCTATGTGTAAATAAAAAGGAGAGAAATAAAAAATATGTTTACTGCCAAAAAGTTGTACCTCAAAGGTTCACCCACGACCTTATTTTATAAGGCTGAATACAAAAGAAGTTGAATCCAAAACAAACTCTTCCAAAAACCCTGTTGCGCACGATTTCTGCTGGGGTCGATCGATCGCCCAGGAAATCTGGCAGTTTGCCCAATTATTTTTATAAGGGACATATATTTAAAAAATCAATATAAAATCCGCTTTAACTCCGATTTCGAAACCGTTTGAAATTATCACCTTTAAAAATAAAATCCAACATTTTTTAGCAAGAAAAATTATTTATCAAAAAGTTTATTTTCCTCTATCTTTTAAAAATACCCCCAAAATTACGCGGGTTGTTACAAATTCTTCCCATTCGATAGGGAAATGCAGGACTGAAGGGACTAGGTGCCCTTGTAATTTTAAAGCATCGAGCAGCTAAGATACGTTACAAATATCACCAGTCTATCAAAATAAATCTACCATGATCTGGACCAGGTCATCTATACTAACTTCGTCGGATGTAACTACCCAGTTGTCTGACTCTCGGCCCATTTTTGAGGTTCTAAGAACAAACCACTGAATCTCTAATAGTCGATGGTCATCCGGGAGGGCAATTTCTGCCTGAACTCTAGGAGTTGGTTCATCACTTAGGATAATTCCATATCTTTACCTCCAGAATGGGTACGGACAGTTATGCATGCTTTGGTGAGGAGTGATAAGGTTTGATTAACAAGGTTGGTAGGGTGTAAGAGGAAATATTGGCATGTTTGGAGAGATTTATGAGAGTATATGTTTATGATTGGTGATTTACTTGGCATGATTTGGGTAGATGGTTCGAGTTAGGAGTCTTCTTATATGAAGATGGAGTTTTCATAATTCGGGAGTGGATCATGGGTAATGTTTGGTTTAGGATTAGATGGTGGGCAGATGATACCCTGGTCAATTAGGCTTTGCATTATGTTTCAGAGATGGAAACATTGGTCGGTGGTATGGCCAGCAGTTTGGTGAAAATTAGAACGGACATCAGGTTTGAAGTTTTTCGAAAGTGGATTTGGTAATGGACGTGGGTCCAAGGGTTTGATCAGGTTTTGGTTTAAGACACCCTGGTAGACTTTGGAGAGAGGAGCGTGAAGCTAGGTATGTTTCGATTTCTACTCTTGCTTCTTGGAGGGCTCGAAAGTGAGGGTAGTATTATCCTCCCATTGTTACTCGGATATGAGGTAGGAAGTTCTTCTCCATATTGCTGACTTATTCTTCTTCGAAAGTCCGATTGTTTATGATATATTCTTTTTCTCTCCATCTTACTATGAAGTTGCTGACTGGTTCCCCAGGGTTCTGTTTAAGTAACTCTAAGTCATGGCGGGTAACTTCTAGCTCCTCATTATACTTATACTATGACATGAACTCACAGGCAACATCTTCCTAACTATGGATTTTGGATTCTTCAAGGGATAGGAAGCAACGGAGGGCGCTATCTTTCAAAGTTTGCTATAACATCTAAGCCATTATTTCTTAAGAAGCCCCTACGAGAGTCATGCCTCGGTGACAGCTCGGAGATGAACGATAGGGGGTCCACTGCCTCCAAACTTCTCGATATTGGGCATCTTGAATTTTTTTGGTAACCTGGCTTTAGGATAGGGAGACATGTGGGAGTAATCTATGTAGTTCCCATAGATTCTAACTTGTTCGAATTTCTTGGTTAGCATCTTGAGGTCTTCCTTGGCCTTGTTCAGTTCTTCCTCTTTTGGGCCAATTGTTATGGGTAAATTTTCCCCAGTCTGAGAAAGGTTTGTCATAGGAATCTTGGTTGGTGGCGGCCCATTAGCATGAGGAGCGCGTGGAGCATGATGTTATTCTTCAGGAACCCAGATAGGCTTGGGTGCAGACTGACCCATGGAGTGAGGGAAAATAACCTCAGGATCTTTAGGGACAGGGACCCGATTTCTTTGCATCTCATGAACCTCGGTTTGAAGGTGGTCAATTTTGGCAGTGAGATGAGCAAAAACCATCAACAAATCCAATTGTGCATTCGACACTTGATCTGTGTTCTTAATGGAAGGTGGGTGAGTCTCGGACTCGAAGGAAGTAAGGGGACTGATAGATCTTCGGGGCGGTTTGACTGAAGACCGAAACCAATAAGGAGCCAGGCCAAGGGTATGTGATCGACCTCAGAAGGAGAAAAAATTGGAATTTATTTTTGGAAAAGAAAAAGGGAAATTTGTTATTTTTTGGAAAAGGAGGGAAATATTTTTGACATTTTCGGAAAAGATGAGGACGAAAATGTTTTTTTTTTGTTTTGAAGGAAAATGAGGAGGAATATTTTTGGTATTATTGATAAAAGAGGGAGAAATCTTTTTGGACACTTTTTGGGAAAAAGAGAGGAAGATACTAGAGATGGGTCTCAGCATGATTATTATGTTTATTAGGTTCTCACTTGCGTTAAGTTCAACTAAATGCAAAATGAAATGCCGAACAGTACCCGAGCCTGGAAAAAATGGTTTGCAACATATGTAAAGCTACGGTTGGACTTGTGACTAGGAATACGGGTAGGGTCTCGTTTTTTAAAATTGCACGAAAATTTGGGCGGTAGGTCGATCTGGAATTTCGGCAGAGTTTCGGATCGAAATCAACAATCTAATATGTGTGGACTAGGCTTGACACTATATGCATGTACGCAGTTGGTTGGGGGAATCGGAAAGGGTCCCCCCCTTTGGTGCGACTTCCACGATATACGTCTTGTTTTTTAGGTCAATCAGTACGTGTGGACAAGCCATTTGATATACCTGATTGTACATGAATTGCCTCACTATATACCTCATGGGGACGTTACGTGTGAGAGTGAATTTGATATACTCGACTCACGTGAACAAGTTCCCTGCAATATACCTCCCTTCATGACTTCGATAAAGCGGTACGATGCATGGGAACCGTTTGATATACGTCGAAGGTACTTAGCTAATGGAAGGTGAGAGTCATATCTCTTAGGCTAACTGTGACCTATCGGACCAGCACCCATCACGAAGTGACTCCCCAGTTACTGGACAAAATTTGGTTAATAGCAATGCCCTTTGGTGATGTTGTGTGAGTCATGCATGATTATTTTATTAGTATCTTATGAAGAGTATTTTTTTCTTGATCATGCCAAACAGGGAGCAAGGTACAAGTACCAAGAGTAAAGCTATACTAAGCATTGATAAGTGATGTGTGAGTGATACATAACTATCAACAAGTGAGCGTGTGATAAGTGAGAATGGATATATACAAGTGGGTGTGTGTGCTAGTGACACCTAAGCATGGATTTCTAAGTGATGTGTGCAACATGTGGATATACGTGATCTTAAGTGCATGTGGGGTGAAGTGTACATGGAGAGTCTTCTACACGTGTGTGAATAGTAGTATACTCATGAGGTACATATGACTAGTAGAGGGGAACATAAAAATAGGGGGATATAAAAGAGAATAAAACACCATGGTAAACAAAGAGTAGCCCTCTTAAAAATAGTCCCTAGCAAAGTCGCCACTGTGGCCATCCCGGGCGGTGCGCGACGTTCATTCCGTGGGAAATGGGGAGGATCCCTCGAGAAAGAACTGCCCCATGGTCTCACACCCTTTCTTCGAAAGGTGATTCGACCATCGTCAGTGTGGGGTGAATGTAAGGAGAGGGAGTCGCCAGCCTATTTTGCACAAAATAGGCAAAAGAACATGTTTCCACTTCGAGAGAGCGGCATCAAGGACAATCTGATGCATACGAAACCAACAGATCGGAGGTCTGGGGGATAAGTTAAGGAATGGAAAGGTGTTAGGAACCCATCCTTCCCTTTCGATCTCTCATGGGAAAAATATTAATATTTTCCTTTATCCTTATGAAGTGTGTGCATGTATTTATATAATGGAGACTGAAATCATTCGACCCATACCATGGAAAAGGTACGATGAGGTTATCCACATGAATATTCCCAAAATAATAATAAATGTAGAAGATAGAATATGAGCATTCATCGCGATATTGATCGTTATTGGTAAATGATAATATGTGTGGGATGAAGCGTGAACAAGAATATTATATGTATATGTATGATAATTTTGAAAATAAGGGATTTTGAGAAATTTGGAAAATAAGAGAAAATGGAAAATTGGACTCGAGTCTTGGATTTTAATCCGAGATACCTATGTAGCCTATAAAGGCATCAAAGTCCACATAGTTCAGATATAGAATAAGGGCGGGGTTTATCCCATAGATTCAAATGGAATTTTATTATGTGTGTACGTGTAGAAAATGTGTTTTTGGTTTTGGAAAATGCGTGATGGACAATTTCGTTTTGAATTTAAGGGTGTAACCCTCTTTTATTTGTTTTTGGTTTTTTTATAGAAAATAAAGTATGTGCAATACAGTAATAAAAGCGTAGATGTTAATATGTATGAACTAAAGTGAAACTAGATTATTAAGCTAATGTAGCTTATGCAAAAATAAGAGATTTAAAAGAGAGGGAGAAGGAACTGGACCTTCCTTGGAGCTTGAGCTTGAATATTGGATGAACTCCTTTGAATGTTGATGGATGTTGATGAAAGAGGAGGATATTTTCCAAATTGGGTGTGAAACGGATGGGTATTTAGACCTGAATGGAACTTCTCATATGGAAATTCATTGATTTCAAGAGAATGTCACTGAGATCACTCATATTGATGGATTTGCTGTCTCCTTGGGAGTGAGGTCATGACCCCTATTTATAGGGTTCGGGGGTATCGATCGATGTACCCCAAGGGGTGCCTATCAGCAGGTCACCCTTGATACTGTGCCGATAGGTAGGGTTTAGGACCTGCAAATTGGTAGTCTCGTGCGGACTTTTTTGGAAAAATGACTGTAGTGCACAAACCATTCATTCGAATTGCGCACGGGGCCTACCGTTAGAAAGGTATTTTAGATACCTTTGAGATTCCTTTGGAACACTATCGTATGGGAGTTGACTTTGGGTCTAATGTGGCTCGTAAGCGCACATCGACTTTTTGGACGGGAGATCATCGGACGGGAACGAATCGTTTGTCCGTATGGTAATTCCTAACCGTGCATGGGGCAGACCGTTGGAAAGGTTAAGATATGTACTTTGACATTACAAAGAGTTTTTCTTGGTTTGGAAAGTTTACCTTGGTCAATCGGGGCCCGAAAGCATCCGGTGACCTTTTAGAGTAAAACGAATCGTTCATCTATACTAGTAGGTTAGAATTGTGCACCGGGTCGATTGTTAGAAAGGGTATTTAGTGCCCTTTGGAGATTCATTCAGTCTCCTATGAGCTGAACAGTTGACTTTGGTCAAACGGAGTCCAGGAGCGCCCAGTGGCCTCTGGGTTAATTTTTAGGGGAAAACTGATCGTTTGTCCGAACAGTTATGCTGTTTCGTGCATGAGGCGAACCGTTGGAAAGGGATTTTAGCGCCCTTCAAAGATTCAGAGAGATTTTTCTCTGAGGGTGGAGTTGATTAGGGTCCATTTTGAACCCAAGGGAACCCGATAGCCTCCGAATCAGTTTCTGTAGTGAAATAGTCCGTTCATCCGAATCGTTATGCTGATTCATGCACAAGGGCAGACTATTGGAAAGGGTATTCAGATTCCTTCAAAGATTCAAAGATCTTTCACTCTGACGAAAGAGTTAATTGGAGTTAAATGGGACCCGGGGGAGCCCGATGGTCTCTAGATCGGTACTCGGAGTGTGACCTAGGTTTGTGGTGGAAAGGGAAGTGCTAGGGTCTGAGGATAGACTTAGGGGATCCTAAAATGTGGTGTCTACATGTTTATATTAGGCATATACTTAATTAAGAGATTATATTGAAATTAATACCATATTTGAATTGATAATTAGTTAATGTTGATCATATGGGAATTTCAAAATTTAATATGGGTTTCTAATGATTACCATATAGAACATTGATAGGACAGTTGAATTAATGGACATCCAATTTGGGTAAATTCTGGGTTTGTTAGAATTGATGTTTGTTTTAAAATACTAGGGTTTCGATAATGGATTCGGGGATAATTCTATTTATAATACTTATGGGTTGTTAGTATAATTATTTTGGAGTTTAGTGTCATTATTGGGCTGGTTTAGGACCTCCATTAGAGTGTTGGAGGAAAAAAACCAGAGGGAGAAGATGACAGGCAACCCACTCGAAAGGAAAATTTTCCAACCGAGTCAATTTGTAAGTAATTAGTTTAATTATGGACAAAAAATTTGAGTCATAGGATAGACTTTGTGTTCTTGATCTCATAAGCCTATGACACTATTTGACGAAGACGTAACGACCAAGCTTCATAGATTGGTTATTTCGTGCCGAGTTTAGTGCCATATTTATCTTCATGTTTATTTAGGATCTCCCATGTATGAATGACTCTTATTTATAAGCACTTGGAATTTTTATTAAGGGTGTTATGTTTTATTTCAAAATCATTTGGAACATTTTTTAAATATTTTTTACGAAATTTTTTTTTGAGTTTTATTTTGTTGGAATGAAATATAAGGTCGTTAGAATGAAATGGAAGTATCGTTCCAATGAACTTATAAGTCGTTAGAACGAACTTGGGTTTTCATCCAAAGCAGGGTTCAAAGGAATATCAAATGATGCCCTTCGTTTGAAGCTCAGTTGAAGTTGGTTCAAATGAGAATGCAATCTCGTTTGAACAAGGTTAGTTTTTCATTTAACCTAGATGCGATTCTCATTTAAATGAGATTAGTTTTAGTTCGAACGAGCCTCCGCCTCGAAATTCATGTTGTACTACTTAGGGTGTGTTGGACTCAAAATGTTTAAAGGACTTTTGACGAAGATTGATGATGCATCTGTTTACAAAAGTTTCAAGCCCTAAACTTCACCCTTTACATTTCAAGATCCAAGATTCATAATTCATATGCTTTGATATCTTCTTTGGGCACCATGATTATTTCATTCATCTTGAGAATTTTTTTTTGTGTGGTGGACTCCGTATGTGCTGATCACGATGTTTGACTGTTTCTAAACCTTATCAGTGGATACTGAAGTGCGCTTAGATTTATATACGATGGCATCTTAAGCGGGTGGACTCATACGTTGCACTATGGAGGAGTGGTTGAAGGTAGAAGAGAGTCACGTTTTGTGGGGGATCAAGTCATTGTATAAGTATATTGTCTATTCTTTATAAAACCATATCATTGTGATCTGTTGGCTGGGCAGTCCGAGGTTTTCGCTTTGTGTTTTTCTCGTACATCAACGTCTTGTGGTGCAATTTATTTATTTTATCTTCTATCACCTTAAATTCATGCTTTAGGGTAAAAATATATATTGGGTAAATTAAGTTTTCCATAAGAAAGATTTAAAATCGGTGCTTAGGTTATTTAGGATAATATTGTTTGAAGGTTCTATCATTAAAATTTGTAAAATATAATAATATTGGAATTTTGTTTATTCAAACCATCCTTGCTTAAGAGTACACCGTAGGGACTATTGCACCCACTCATAAATTGGTATCAGATCCAGGACACTTAGTTTTTTGTGTCTGTGATCCCGTGTCTTTAGGCGTGAACTTCATAGGTTTTAGTGGTTTTAGATTTCCTATGTTTGATGGGTCTAATTATGCTTATTGGAAAATGCTTATGGATTTAACAGTTAAAGCTATAGATGAGAGGGCATTGTTAGCTATAAAGGGGTGGTCAGTAACAGTCACAAGAGATGGAGAGGGAATTCATTTAAAACATGTAGAGTCATGGACTGAGGATGAGCATAACTTATCGCATTATAATTCTATAGGATTAAATGCTCATTTATGTACTATCACCCTGAGGAATTCCATCGTATTATGATGTGTGAGACATGTAAAGAGGCTTGGGATATACTCCAGCTCACAAATGAAGCAACCAGTGTTGTTAATGATTCTAATCTTCAGAACCTCACCACTAAATTTGAGGAGATGAAGAGGTTAGAGAGTGATACCTTTGATGAATTCTATTATTGATTGTACGACGTAGTAAACTCTTCGTTTAACTTGGGAGAGAAGATACCTGGCAACCGAGTGATAAAGAAAATCTTAAGGTCGTTGTCTGATAGATTTAATCCAAAGGTGACTGTTTTGAGTTCTTTAGGCAAACTTGACTCGACGAAACTTGAAGAGGTTATAGGTGACTTACAAACATATGAGCTTGACATGTTTACCTCCAAGAATGTGACAAAGAAAGAAAGGGGCATAGCTTTGAAAGCCCGAAAGGATGAAACACTTATTTTGGATGATGCGTCTGACGTCGATTATGAGAATATGGCCATGTTGGCAAAGAAGTTCAAGAAATTTCTCAAATTCCAAATGCAATCGAAAGATGCAAAAATATTTGAGAAAACGAAGAACAACAATGCCAATCACGTCCCTAAGAATCGGAGTGAGAATTTTAAGAGGGATGATTTAGAGAGATGCCATTGTTGTGAGGGGTTTGGCCATAGGTTAATTGAGTTATCCATTGAACTAAGGAAGGAGTTCAAGAAATTGATAACATTTAATGCCACCCTTAGTGATAGTGATCTGGAAGGGGGAAATGATTCCCCATTGAGCGCAACATTACTACATTCATGGATAGTCATGTGAGTGTTAACGAGAAATCTTCCTATGAAGATATTCCTTTTCGTGACACTTCTGAGGCCATAGCTTGTGAATCCTACGTGAGTGTTGGTCGATACAGTGGAGATGATAGTGGGGATGCAGAAGAGGTGGATGAGAGTGAGCTATAAGTATTGTATGAAGAAACTTTGGAGGTGAAAAAGGCTAACTTGAAGTTGGAAGCTAGGTTGAAAGAATGCGCCATATAAAATGATGATAGTGCTTGATTGAGGATCTTAGGGAATGTGAGAGGACTCTTAGAGAAAAGATATGGTACATTGAGGGTGAGAGAGATTTTGTTCATGGTTTAATAGAGGCTATGAATAAAGAGCTTCTAGAGTTTGATAAGTCTAGGCGTTTACTCGAGTTTATGATAGTTGAGCTTGAGGAATTATTGAGAGATTCGTGTCATATCAAATTTAATTTGGATTCTAGGTAAAAAAAGTTGGATAAAATATTAAGCATCGTCCGAATCAAAGATGATAAGTGTGGAATTGGTGTCAATGATCGTATGTCTCCCATTCCTAAATCCATGGCCATGAGTTTGAGAGTGTCAACTAGGAATGTTAGGAAAGGTTAACCTTTGGGTAACACTCCTCGCCATATTTACACTTGCACTCATTATGGTAGGAAGGGGCATCTTAGGTATTTTTTCTACGATCTTAAGAATGGTCCTTGGATATCTAAGAATAGAGTCAGCACGGTTCCCAAAACCCCTAAGCATCACTTTACACCTACTTAGTTTAGGAAATCGTATTTGGAGGCTTTATGTATTAGACTTTTTGATTCTCGTTTACTTGCACACAATACTTCTCATGCTATATCTAATGGACGATTGTGTGAGCATTGTTTATCATACTCTAGTTGTGCTTCATGATATATGTTTGCTAGTGTTATGACATGTGTATCTTTTGTATTATATTTTTCTTTTATTGAGTTATAATAAAAAAATACAAAAAGATTTTATTTGTGTTTTGAGTTGGAGTGTGCTTTCAAAACTGAAAAAAATGGTATTTTTCTTTTGAATTTTTTAAAAAAAACTGAAAAAGATTTTTAGATTTTTTTTTGTGTATTTTAGTTTTACACATTTGGTATGGAATATTTGTGTGTTTGAATATAATTCACTCCATAACTTTCCATGTGTCTAGGACATTTGATTATGATTGTAGATACTTAGATTGTTCCTAATCATGTTTTCATAGAGTTGTTTCGAACTTGATTTTCTTAATGGATTCGACTTTGTATATTCCTCCACACACACATGCATGACCTTTTTGAACGTTAACTTCACATGTATATTTGAGATTTGTGAGGTGTTCTCCCATTAATTTTTTCATCTACATGTTTTGTGACTATGAGGGATTTGTGCATGTAAAATCCATTGCCCGCGAGAATGTTTGATTAGTATTGAAAAAATTGTGACTGTACACGAGAAAGGGCTACGAAAGGAGCAAATATCCTTTGCAGGAAAGCCACTGTTGGAAAGATCCCAATAAAAGATTAAGGGCAATAAAAATAAAAAAATTGCCAAAAAGTGGCCAACTTAGTTCAATGATTGATCATTCAAAAGAATTAGCTTCAAAACAATTGAGAAAGGAAAAGAATAGAAAATATGATATATGTTTATCTTTTGAGGGAGATTAGTTGAAGATCAACGAGTTTGTACAATGAATCCTACTTATACTTATATTGTTATGATGATATTTATGTATAGATTCATCAATATTCTAGGCTTGTGTACATTGTTCTTGTTTTTTCATTGAAGTTCACTCTATCTTGTCACTTGAGGCTAAATATTAGTTAATAAAGTTTTGCTATCAATTAGAACTTCTTGGAATATTTTAGTGTTTAGCTCATATTTCATTTGTATCTAGTTCACACCCATTCATTCTAACCCACATGTTTAGACACGTCAATACTATGCTAGTGTCGAAAGAATATGTGTTTTGTGTTGAGTTTTGTAGTCAATTACACCTATATACGGGTGTTAGCTTTTCATTGATATATTTATCATATATTTTATATATACTATTAAGTTTTGAGTGTTTGCGTTTTACATTTAGTCCATGTCTATCATATGCTTAATTATTTGGATTATTTGTGATTGACTTTCCATGTTGTGTATTTGCTACACTTTACATCATTGCATGCTTTATTCCTTTCTCCCCAAGATTAAAATTTTGGTATCAAACTTTCTCATATTGGTATCTTATGATCATGCATTTAGGGGGGGATTTGGTTTTGGGGGAGTTATTGTTTATGCTATCTTGTTTTGTCAATTCCTGAACAAAATTGCGCGCGAGGGGGGGGGGGGGGGGGGTGCAGAATGATATCTTTCCTTTGCATGATTAGGGTATCTTTATCTTGGGGGAGACGTATTACGTATGTTGTGATTATTTTAGACATTGTTAGATGCTTTTTATTTGCATATTTATACTTGTTATATTCCCTTTGCATTTGAAGCTGTGTTTAAGTGTGCAGGATTACAGGTTTACATCAATGCGATAAAGTTTTCAAGTAAAGAAAAAACACTCATGTTTGTGTGTCTATAGAACATTTGTACTCTTTTTTTCTTTTTGGGGTTGGGGAATGAGTCTTTTTAAAGAGCTTGTAAACCATATATTTTTTTTGTTTTGCCCCGGAATAGCCAAAGGGAAAGATTTGTATGGAAAATTTCCAATCGAATAAATTTGTAAGTAATTGGATTAATTCTAGACAAAATGTTTGAGTCATAGGATAGACTTTGAGTTCCTGATACCATAAGCCTATGGTGTTGTTTGATGAAGACATAACGGACAATCTTCAAAGATTGGATATTTCGTGCCGAATTTAGTGCCACGTTTGTTTTCATGTTTATCGAGAATCTCGAAGGTATGAATGCATATAATTTATGAGTCCTTGAAATGTTTATTAAAGGTTTTACGTTTTATTTCAAAAATCGTTTGGAACATTTTTTAAATATTTTTTAAGAAAATATTTTGCTGAGTTTTGTTTCTTTGGAACGAAATATAAGGTCGTTAGAAGGAAATGGAAGTATCATTCGAATGAATTTTGGTTTTCGTTTGAAGAAGGGTTCAAAAGAACATCAGACGATTCCCTACTATTGGAATTCGTTACAAGCTCGTTTAAAGTCAGTTAGGGCGAGAATTCAATCTCGTTCGAATGAAGTTGGCTTTTTGTTCAAACTATATGCGATTCTCATTAAGACAAGCTTAGTTTTTTTTCGAACGAGCCACCTTCTCGAAATTCATGTTATACTAATTATGGCGTGTTGGACTCTGAATTTTCAAAGGAGTTTTGACGAAAAATGATTCTGCATCTATCTACAAAATCTCCAAGCCCAAAACTTTACCCTTTACGTTTCAAGATCCAAGATTCATGATTTATATGCTTTGAGATCTTGATTGGGCACCACGTTTGTTTCTTTCATCTTGAGAGAATGTATTTTTGTGTAGTGTACTCCGTACATAATGATCACGGAGTTTGACGGTTACTAAGCCTCATCAGTAGATACTAAGTTGCGCATGGACTCATGTGTTGTGGTAGCTTGTATGGGTTGACTCTTATGTTGCACTGTGGAGGAGTGGTTGAACATAGAAGAGCATTAAGGCTTGTGGGGGATCACGTCGTTGTGTAAGTTACTGTCTATTCTTTGTAAAACCATATTACAGTGATATGGTTTTCCTCGTACATCGGCATTTTTTGGTGTGATTTATTTATTTTATTTGTTATCACGTTAGATGCATGCTTTATGGTAAACAAATAAAATTGTGTAAATTAATTTTTTCACAAGAAAGATTTAAAATCGTTGCTTAGTTTATTTGGGATAATTTTGTTGAAAGGTTCAATCTTTAAAGTTTGAAAAAGATAAAAATATCGGACTTATGTTTATTCGAGCCATTCTTGCCGAAGAGTACACCGTAGGGACCGCTTCATGCACTCACACCAAAGAACCGAACCGGTACATTGGAGGAGCGAATCGGTTCACTCAATTAAACCAGCTCAGTCTCCCATGCGAACCAGTTCAGTTTGCTGGCCTGCCCAGTTTTTATTTGTGTAATTTTTTGACCCATTAAAACTTGTGGAATGACTATAGGGGCTTTTGAAGTATAGTGGGTGTGTCACCCCGCCCAATTAAACTCTGGGTGATCAATCCTTTATTAAATTAAAATAGAATATCAAGTTGGATCATTCTTAGCATTGTTATCCAAAACCGTTAATTACTAATCACCTACATTAGTTAATAATGTCGGTGTCTATTTTTAGTCTTTTATTTAACATGCAATGATCTGAAATAAATAAGTAAACCACATTCACCATTCCATTAACCAACATAATAAATAGTGAAATAACTAAATCAAATAAATATGACTGGAATAAACACTCCAGTCTGAAACTCCAATACAATAATCCATAACTAAAACTGAATGCAACAACTAGAAATAAATGAAGTCCAGTGTATCTGAAATAACTACTAGTAGAAGATGGGCGACATGCCAGAATGAAATATATAAAATGATCCATATGATCTCAAAGAAATGGAGGCGTCTATTACCGAGGTCCTGCAATCATCCACGACAACTGCAACACGTCAAATGAGGTTGAATTCCTAAGTTGGGCGTCCATGTGGTTGGACACCTAAAATGGTTATTACAAAAAAAAAAGATCTGAAAAACGAGTCAGTTCCCAAGGAAACATTTTAATTTTTTAACAAGTATTTAAAATGAAAAATCAACAGATATTATATACATGTTAGTATCAGGTGCTCTCACTTGAGATCCTCACCCCCTCAATTATTGTGCATGCCTAACTAGTTATGCTACCCCCGCCTAACTAGTTCAAGTCGATTCTCTTACTACATACACTAAGTCATGGTGCCCACCCATATTACCCATACAATACGTTATCAATTTTTTTCCCGTATCTTTTAATGAAATTAAGAATTCCCCAAATAGATGTTAAGTTTCCACATACTTAAGATATTTTAGATATCACTATCTTACTCATCTACTTACCACACACAATAGAATAAATCACAAGTATATATATTTATCACTCTAATCATATATATACTAATACAACACCCCTAGGCTGACACCTATAGTACATGCATACTCTCCTATAAAGTACAGGTACGTCACATACTAAATAAAGGACAACTGATTTGGTGTCACTCTCGAACCATAAATATAAATCACACATATTGGAGGCGAACGTAGTTCCAGGCCTATGGGATACGCACATACCTACGCGCCCATATGACCTTCAAAACCATCATATTCTCATATATCCCCTACCTAGGTTCTATTTTCTGAGGCACCAATCTAAAAACCCCCTAATGGGCTTATTAGGATAAGATTGTCCACTTTTTAAAACCTCCCACGATATCAAGCAGCGTAGGTATTCACACCATCTAAGTATATAGCAATTCAGTATAGGTATATGCATAGTCTGTATAATTCTCGAATATCCTACGTATCATTTATTTAATGTAATACCCCTCATCATATAAACCCGAGTATCCCTCACTACCCAAAAAGGTTACTAAGTGTCTCAATCACTCCTTAGGTTATTTTAGTAGTTATAACATCTCCCTACTACTAGTATTATCTTTAGACCATCGTTTACCCCTATTGAAACTCAATTTATAATTTCCAATACCCAAAACATCTAGCGAACCCTTGTGAGTCTAAATTCCAATCCTACCCTATTAAGATTTATTGGGCCTCCACTACAAGCTATTTCCCTTCTATAACACCTATTATAGTTAATTAGTCATTACTAAGGGTCCTTACAAAGTGGGGTGGAGTAATCCTTAAAATAAAACAAGTTCCCCATTTCTGCAACTGTCGATCGATCGACAGATTTGATCGATCTATCCATCCATCAATGCATCGATATTCATAGGTCGATCGATCGATCTTGGGTTGACAACCTTCGTCCAATTTCATTTTTCAACATCTTTACACTTCCAAAAGTTCATTGTATTATCCCATATTCCCAACCACGCATATTAAATATTATACTAACCCATAAACATGATTTCTTACATAAAACACTACACCAAATATGCCAAATTATCATGTTCATTGACCTTGACAAGTTGGACTTGTCAAGGTCAATGACTGTGATAATTCTGGGCGAGACAACTATTTTTGTCACGGTCATGTCACGGTCAAAGATCGTGACAAGTTCGTTAGAATTGTCATGGTCATGTCACGGTCCCTGACTGTGACAAGTTTTGTCACGGTTTAGGTCCGTGACAATGTTAAAAAATTATCACGATCAAAGACCGTGACAAGTCTGTGATAACTTCTTATGTCAAGGACTTGTCACGGTTAATGATCGTGACAATTCTGAGTAGAATTGAAAAAAAATCTGCTGGGCAGTATGGCCACTGCCACTGCCCAATAGTATATATGTACCTATTATAGCAACGCTGTACCTGTTGAAACATTATATATCCATATAAAATAAAGATAGTGCAAATATACATTCAAAATAGAAACAATATGCAAACGGGACAACTTCGTGTCATGCTGTATTTTTGTCGTTCAATGTTCTTATTAATTTACTTATTTTACTAATCATGTGCTTTGAACACTTTGGAAGCTTTAATTGTTCAACACCACCCTTCATCTTTATTATAGTCTTCTCCAAAACTTTGGCATTCTCCACAAAGTACCTCAACTGTTCAACTCCATTGTTCGACTCCAATCTCGTAATTTCGATTGTCTTTAGGTGTGATCTCAAACAATCAGGTACATACCATTCCAACCACGATGTTCGGATTTGTTCACAACAAAATGAAAAACCCTAATAAGAAGAAACAACATCACCATTAATTATCTCAAATCTATAAACTATTTAGCTGGAAGTGATGTTATGAACCTTTGACGTATCAAAGATAAGAGCCTCTAGAAGAGGACAACTTTTGAGAAAATCCAGCACCAATTTCCAGTTCCAATTCCACTATAAGAATCAGCCACTATAAGACACTTCATAGGAGTGTCGTTCCACCCAACAAGCAAATATTCATAATAATAGTGTAGTGCCACCCAATAAGCAAATATTCATAAAAATCGAAATCGAAATTGAAATTTAAATATTCATATTCATATAAATATAAATACATTACCTGTAGTGCCACCCAAACAGCTATCTTGAGCTCATATGGCACCTCCTTCCAACTAATGTACCCCGAGAAATCATGTCAAATATAATTCCCTTCATATCTGAACACTAAGAAATGCCATAATCCTATGGAGTTATGCTCTACAAATTCCTTCCAACCATTGTGTAGCTAAACATCACGAATTGAAGTTGTCAATTCCACTTTCCATATTTTCCCATGTTTTTCTACAGGTTCGAAGTGGCGGGGTATGGAAAGTGTAATTGACAACTTCAACTGGTGATGTTTGGCTACACAACGGTTGGAAGGAATTTGCAGAGCATCACTCCATAGGATTATGGCATTTCTTAGTGTTCGGATATAAATGATAGACGAAGAGATTCAGTCTCCTCTCCATAAATAGGACACCCCAAATAACTATGTACTAATCACCTATTAAAGGTAAGAAGCGTATATTCATGGATTAGTATAAACAAAACTTAAATTTCAAATTCAAATTCAAATTCAAATTCAAATTCAAATTCAAATTCAAATTCAAATTCAAATTCAAATTCAAATTCAAATTCAAATTCAAATTCAAATTCAAATTCAAATTCAAATTCAAATTCAAATTCAAATTCAAATTCAAATTCAAATTCAAATTCAAATTCAAATTCAAATTCAAATTCAAATTCAAATTCAAATTCAAATTCAATTTATAATAGAAAATTCCTCCAAAAGTAACAACTTTAAGCCACTAAGAATATTATATAGAAATTATGCAGTCCCAAACTGTCCAAATGCTTTGGAATATGTTGGTACAAATTGGAATATTTATTACAAATTAAAAAAATGTTTAAAATTCGGGTTATCATAAAAAATGGATTGATATTTGGTAGGAGCAGCCCACTCATCCACACTACTATTTAGATGTTTTGGCGCGTGTTGGACAATCGATCACGGCTCGTTGTTGATATACTCCGAGTAAAACACTTGGTTAAATTTTTGAAATGCACAAACAAACGGCTCATCGCTCACGTGGTCGTTTCTCTTCAACTTGGACGAGTCAAACATGATCAAATTGGTAACAGGATCAACTTTACAAGCATTTTTATCCTCAACTCTTACCTAGTCACAGTAAAATACAACCTCTTTGAAGCTTATATAATCCAATTCAAATGTATTTCGGATTACACCATAGTAAGTTATTTCATCTTCAATATGGTTTTTATCTTTTGCGCTCTCTCGAAAGAAAGTAAGAGCCACGTATGAAATGCCAGAGTTCTGTACATTTTTACTTTCATCATACACTTTAGCACCGAAAATATAACTGTTCAATCGATACTTTTTGTACTCTTATGACACGAACAAGGGTCCAATGGCTAGACGAGAAAACCATGATGTCGCATCACCCATGTTTAAGAGCTGAGAATATAACTAAATTAATTATAGTAGTTGTAAAATTTGAGTGTAATGTAACGTTATATAACAACCATTTTCATTATAATTACCTCTTGTGTCAACCACAGCCTAAATTCTCTATCTGATTGTACCATTGTTTTTCATCTTTTATTGTTCTCACAAGCTTTATATTTTCTGCATATTACAAAATTAATCATGTATAAAATAATCTAAAATAATGTTAAACATTATAATAATCGAAACTTACTTTTTTCATTCTTCGACATCTTCATGCGTGTGAAATAGATAATGAACTACTTGTTCATGTTGCAAACTCGTTAATTTCTATCATTTTCCCATCATATGACCACCATTATCGACGAAGTCATCAGTGTCATCAACGCTAGTCGAGTCAGACATATATTCCCAATTATATATTGATGACTCCACGATTATGTATTTCTCTGCAATGGATCCTGCAATGTATCACGTATTCTTGACGTAATCTTTAAAAACTTTCATTAATCTTTCAAACGGATACATCCACTGATATCTAACTGGACCACAAAGAAGTGCCTCTTTGCATAGGTGCACCAACAAGTGAACGCGTATGTCAAAGAATGCTGGGAGAAAGTACTTCTCCAACGCATAAATTGCTTCGATCACCGCCAATTTTGTGTCCACTATGTGTTCTCGATTGACTACCTTCTCACACAAGAGTGAGAAGGTAATACTAATTTGCATAATAGCCCTCCGCAAATACTTGTTCTTGGAGAAACAATGCCTAAACAATAGAGTAACCAATTGCATGATCATATGACAATCGTGGGACTTACACTTATGTAAATCATGAGTAGCTCAATTCACAATCATTTGCAAGTTGGACGAAAAAGTAGATGGGCCCTTCAAATTATATATTGTGTCTAAAAGCACCTTCCTTTCCCCACTCGTCAAAGTAAACACACCAGGGGGAATTATTGTCCTTCCCCTACTATTTTCTTTCAACCATAGTTGTGGCTTAAGTTTCAACGATTTAAGGACTTTTCGTGAATTTTCTCCATCTTTCGAATGACTCCCCCCAAGGAAAGTGCCTACAATATGTTCAGCGAAGTTCTTATCTGCATGCATCATATCCAATACATGGCTCACTAGGTTATTCTTCCAATAAGGCAAGTCAAATAAAATTGACCTCCTAGACCATGCCTTTCTTGTCTCAGTTTCATTCCCAGTTGGGGTCTTCTTATGCTTGACATTCTTAAATTTGGGATTCTTACCTGGCATATTAGGGTCACATTCAAAAGATTTACTTTCAATTTCTGAACCCGATAGTTGTCTCGACAGTAGCCTATGTTCAACCCCGCCCAATAAAAAATTAGAACCTTTCTCAAATTTGAAACTATGAGCCGAGGGTAAAAATCTCTTGTGGCAATGGTATACATTTTTTGAGCTAAAGGATAGACGAAGAGATTCAGTCTCCTCTCTACAAATAGGATACCCCAAATAACCATGTACTACACAACCGGATAATGTCCCATAAGCTGGAAAATCATGAATTGCCCACATCAACATAACTTTCAGCGTAAACTCTTATTTTCTAAAAGAGTCAAATGATTTTACACCCTCTTCACACAACTCATATAATTTTCTACCAAAGGAGCTAGGTAGATGTCGATGTCATCACTTGGTTCTTTTGGCCCAGGTATCAACAAAGCCATCATAAAAAATTCAGGTCTCATACATTGTGATGGAGGGAGGTTGAGTGGGGCTAGGATCACTGGCCATACACTCTGATTGGTGCTTAGATTTCCCAATGGTTTGAAACCATCTATTGATATAGCCAAACGAATGTTGCATTGTTCTCGAGCAAAATCGGGATACTCATAATTCATCCTCCTCCAGGCAGTAGAATCAATAGGATGACGCATGCTATTACCCCTACTTCTGCCCTACCAGGCTAAGTCATTGCCTTTGATATCCATGGTACTATGAAAAATTGCTTTAATCTAGGACCAACGGGAAAATATTTCAATACTTTTTGACGCACTTTTGAGCTTGTGTCTTCCTTACTAGTAGATTGGACATATCTAAGGTCATTGCATACCGAACAACGATCAAGATTTTTATGCTCCTTTCGGTATAGTATGCAGTCATACACACAAGCATGAATCGATTTATACTTCATTCCCAAAACTTTCAAACTATTCTTCATAACATGATAGTTATTTGGAAGTGTATTCTCCTTGGGTAATAAGCCCTTCACCCATTTCAGAATTCCTGTCACGCTATTGCCAGACAAATCGTATTACGTCTTCAAATTGTGCAAACCAACCATGGCATGTAAAGTTGTATGATCTTCTCAAAACCAGAGTATAATGGTTGGGTCGCCTTAAATTTTAAACGTTGGTAGTCATCGTCAAGTTTTATCGTGATATCTTCACGAGCCCTTGAACTTTCTACATCATCAGTAACCTCATTCTCTTCTGCTTCATAAACTCTGTAGGCATCATCAACTAAATCCTCTAACATATTATGATCTACGTCGTCCCCTTATACATCTATCCTACTTGTTGAAGGTTGTTGTGAAGGTTAGTCGGGGATAAAAGGAACTTTCAATTCACAGTGAAAACTCCAAAATCGATAACTATCTTGCATACCTGATCTTAACAAATGTAGTTCAACTGTTTTCCACTCAAACACCTTACCATTCTTACACCTAGCACACGGACACGGAAACTCTTCATCATTATGACATCTCTTTGCATATTTCACAAATTCGTTAGCACATCTGCGAAACACATCCCCCATTCTATTTTTCTCACCCATCCACTCTTTGTATTTCAGATATCCCATCACAGCTACCACTATTAAAGGTACGAAGCGTATATTCATGGATTAGTATAAACAAAACTTAGATTTATAGTATGTTTCATTTAATTATGACTTATTAATATTCAAATTCAATTTATAATAGAAAATACTATTTTCTCCATCTCCTCTAAAGGGTGAGTGGTCCTATCCCATTCAAGACCACATTTTTCTGTAATATACTTAATAGCTCATGCACATTGTTACGATTTGAAAAAAATTCGACAGCATATCCCCATAGTTTTTCAAGTACACGACGTAGATTGACAAGTGTGAGTGTTATTTCAATTGATCAATTGAAATAACAGTCACACTTGTCAATCTAGTATGTACCCATAGAACATTAGGATACGACTGCAGAACTTCCTCCGAAAGTAACAACTTTAAGCCACTAAGAATATTATACAGAAATTATGCAGTCCCAAACTGTCCAAACGGGACAATTCGAGAGATCTCATTATAGGGGTAATGACTCTCAAACGGGTCTAAGGGCTATTGAATGCGTATACATAAGAACTAGAAGGCTAGTATCTATGCGCACTATATGTAATTTCAAGTATGTTTCATTTAATTATCATACTTTATATATATTGTTTGATATACAAAGTAATTTTCAAAAAAACTTGAAAAATCCCACCCCCATATGGATAATAATCCAGTGGTCATGCCACTTTTAAAACTAACCAACCCAACATCGATCCACTATAATCCAACAACAATGTCAACAACAAATGTGTATCCCGTACTCCTTCTAATTCAACTACTCAATTAATTCATTTCATCAATTAAACTAATAATTAAAGTATACAATTACTAATTTACTAATTTACAATGAGGGGCAATCATACTTTCATATGAAATGGGCACTAATTATTAATTTACTTTCATATAAAACTATACAATTAAAGTTATACAATTTATTCATTAAAGCTATACAATTGTTGAGATTGCCCCACCCCACCCCACCCCCACCCCACCCCTGCCCTCCTCCCCCCATCACACACATGAACACACCTGTACACATACACACACACTCCCCACACCCCCTGCCCCTCACCCCACCACACACACACACACCACCACCACCCCTTCCCCCCACCCAACCCCCTGTACCTCCCCTCCCCCACCACACACTAACACGTACACGCACACACACACGTGCACACAAACCCCACCCGACCTCCACCCCCTGCCCCCCTCCCCTCACCACACACCACCACACACA
This sequence comes from Sambucus nigra, assembly GCA_949130495.1. Lineage (NCBI taxonomy): Eukaryota > Viridiplantae > Streptophyta > Magnoliopsida > Dipsacales > Adoxaceae > Sambucus > Sambucus nigra. The sequence goes on from OX422209.1 coordinate 606,136,695, forward strand.
TATATACACAGATATATATAAATGAAAGAGAAAGAGAGGAAAAAACATACCTTAGAGAGAGAGAGAGAGCTCGAAATCTCTTAGAGAGAGAAAGGGAGGGAAAATCAAAAGGGAGGAAAAAAAAAGCGTAGGGTTTTTTTTACTGAAGAAATTGTTACGGACATGTCACGGTCATTGACCGTGACAAGTCCGTGATAACAGTACTCGTCACGGACTTGTCACGATCAATGACCGTGACAAGTCTTTGTCACGGTCTTGTCACGGTCAATGACCGTGACAAAAAATGCATGTTTTCTTTATCACGGTTAATGACCGTGACAAGGCTAGCCGGCTAAAGGTTGCCAATTTAGTGAAATATTCATCAATTCATTATGAAACATCATTAAATCGAATTGATCCATAAATTTCATGTCAAAACCCTAGGTCATTTTTCCATTGTTCAAACCACCAATAAACTTGATTTAATCAGTTATTCTCTTTATCTATAATCTGAATTTTTTTTCTAATCATAGGAAAGTTCATTCTACATGCGATTCCTATCTAAGAACATGTTTTAAGTCTTCCAAATTAATCCAAAACACATGATTTTCATAAAAAAATCGTCCTACTCTAACATGGATGATATATCTTTCATAAATTAAGCAAGATGAATACTTGCCTTTGTTTGAAGGTGTAATCCTTGTAGAAGAATGGTATAGTTGTGATCCTCTCCTCCCGATCTATGCGATGATGGTGTTTGTGATGCAAGAATGGTGTGATTTGGCCTTTGGACCTCCTCTCTTATTCCTCCTACGGCCTCTCTGTGGTTTTATAGGTTCTAACCCTAACTCCCTCATCATAACTGATGATATAAACCTATAAAATTCATAAGTCTCTTTTCTCCAAAATTGTAAATGACCAAAATACCCTCACGGGGTGTCGATTTGGCCTAAAATTGTCTCGGGACCCAAACTAAACCTCCGAGTACTCTTTTTTGACTATTTTGACCCTTCCAGACACTTTGGCGCACTTGAAATGATCATTTGGATAACCTATTATTAATTTTCCTTTTTATCCCATAATTTAAGTCCCAACAGGACTAACACGCGCGTCTCGACTAAATTACTGTAACTGTAGTATTTTTCACTCGCGATAATTATAATTCATTAATAATGATTCATTACTTGTTCATTAAGTAATATTCAATATATCTCATGAAAATAAATATTAACTCTTGTCACTCTAATTAATATTTATTTAAATTTTCATTAATTTATCATTTTAATTAGATTAATGCCAATTATAAAAGTCATTAAAATTATGGGGTGTTACAGTGGGATGACTGGGGAATACTTTTCAGAGTTTGGTAAGTGTGATAGTACAAGGAATAAATGGTTTCAAGAGAGGAGAATCAGAAATTCAAGTGAGTGAACACTTAGATGAACAATCAAAAAGTCAGTTCGAACTTCAAAATTTGTGAGACTCGTACGTCGTGGGATTTTGTATGAGATCAATATTATATATATACATATTGGGGGATTTATATATATATATATATATATATGTGTGTGTGTGTGTGTGTGTGTGTGTGTGTGTGTGTGCGTGATAATATATGTGTGTTTTGAAAATACGTACTCGGTAGTGCTATTGTTAAGCAGAGTCGACAATCCACCCTAACATCGACCAGCATGTGTTGGATTGATTCCCCGGGTCATAATACTATTGCATGACCACTGTCCATGAGTGAAGATAGGTGTTGGTTTGGAGACCGATTGGGTGCGATGTGGTATGACTATGACCCCCAGACGCATGTTTATGACTGCCTCCATTGTTTGTGTATACATTTTGTGTTCAATGGTGAGATTTTGACCCGGTGACTTAGTGTGATGCGTGATGCCAAGAGCCTGATAGCACACGAGGGATTTATCAACAATATTTATGCTCTGGGGATACGGTTATACATACAAACACACACACACATATACACACACACACACACACACACACACACACATATATATATATAGATATATGATACAGTATGTATATTTACTTATAGCATGACTGCAGCTATGTTATATTAATTGTGGGAATTTTATTTATAACATGTGTGTCGCTATGATATTATTTATTAACGAATACCTAGTGATGGTAGTTTACACTTAGCTAGTTTGTGCCTATTAGTGGTTTTGGGCTTAGATAGCAATTATATGTCCTAGTGAGACGGGGTAGTTTAGTTAAGATAATAAAATGAATGCGTTAGGTGCGCACTATAGATGAGAGGTGAGGTTTGATCTCATGTGAGTGCGGTCGATAAATTAATTATGATAGTAACAAACTACGTGTTTTATTGGTTTAAAACATTTAATTAGATGGAAAATATTTTTAAACTCTTCGGGATATAACCCGTGGGCAAATTGTATGTCTCGTTTTCTTTTAAAACCTTAGGTGTGCGCCTATAGTAGTTGGGATAGCAGGGATAGATCCTTCTTCCCATTGCAATATTTTTGGACACTACATGATCGATATAGCTGCCTCATCTTTTTCTATCAAGATAAGATCTTTTCATTCCAGTATTTCATTTCAGTCGTGTTGGCCATAGTTTGGTTAGGATTTTATTATATTAGAGAGGTATTTCATTTATCAATTTGTTTCAGCTCAAAGTTACTTTTGGTGACTAATGGTTTATTTGGTTCACATTTATGTATTACTTATGCATATTGATTCAGCTTGTTCATTTAGTGGTATGATTTTATTCGTGTTATATTTATATTGCTTCTTGTGACAGTGATGCTGAGAATGAAACTATAGACACCCCACACCAATAACCCCCTGAGTACCTCCTTGGTAACTAACACACTTCCTTCACCATGAGACCACATGGGCACTTTTGATCCCTTTTAACCTCAATAATCTCTTCAACTTGAGCAAATCTCAATGAAATCTTGTAGGTCTCTGAACCCCCTTTCCAAAGGTCCATACCATGCGCGAATCGACCCTATAGTTTTCACGAACGTGCCCTTTACTCTGAGATTTTATCCAGAGGCCATTGGGCACTCACAAGCCTCGTTTGACCTCAATAAACTCTCTAACTCGAGAGAATCTCAATGAAATATCTTAAGCCTCTGAATCCTCTTTCCAAATGCCCATATAGTGCACGAATCAACCTCATTGTTAGCACGAACATGCCCTTTTACTCCTAAAGGCCATCAGGTTCTCTCGGTACCCCTTTAACCCTGATCAACACTTTAACTGAGTGGATCTTAATGAAATATCATAGGTTTATGAATTCCCTTTCCAACGGTCCACACTGTATCCGAATCAGTCTTTCCGTTTGCATGAAGATACCTCTTTACTCCGAAAACCCCCGTCTAGAGACCATCGTGTGCTTTTGAGCCTAATTTGATGTCGGTAAACTCTTAAACACGAGAGTTCTCAATGTATTCTTGTAGGTCTTTGAATACTCTTTCCAACGATCCCAGTTGTGTGCGATTTGAACTTACGATTTTCATTTTATGCTCGGTTTTCTGAAATAGTTTGTTTCAGACTGTCTATTAGCACCCCAGACCCCCTGCCTATCGACAAAGTGTGATTTCCCATGCTATCAAGGTAAGCGTTATGCCGATAGGCAGGCCAGGTCCATATCGATCGACACCCCCATGAAACCCTAATTTTTACTATTTAAGGAGACCTATGAACTCATTCTCAAGGGGTCCTTTTTTGAAATCAAAACATTTCCCTCGTAATCAAGGCATTTAAATTTCAGTTTTGCATACACTTTCTCCATTCCCTTACATCACTCTCCTCTATTCTCCACCCTACTTTCCATCCTTACCTCACCACCATCCCGACATACAAAAATTATCCTCCTAATATTGCAAAATCATAATTAAAATTATTTATAAGGTCTACCCTTATCCATTTACAACTCACTCAATTGGTAGTAGCTATTTACTTCTCTTTCCATTTTTTATATATCTTTATTTCATTATCTCACATAAAAAGTATTCTCATTTCCTATTATTTAGCACACCTAAATTTTATTTTCATAAAGTATAAAAAAAGCCAAAAAAGGGTTTTCTTATAAACCCTAAATTGAGATTTCCTCATTTTCCACACATTCTACACGTGTGCACAATTGCTAAAACGCTAATTAAAGGAAGTCCTAAATTAGTATTTATAGGTTAAACCCCACCCTTATGTGATATCGAACTACATGAACTTTGATGCTCTTTAGGCTACGTAGGTGTCCCAGGCCAATCCCGGGATTCAAGAACTATTTTCTCATTTTATGCTTTCTTGTACTTATTGGTGAGTCCACGATTGTAACATCCTGTAATTTTGAGTAAATTATTTTTATCATTTAAATCGCACGTGTGACATAATTTAATGGAAATGGTAAAATAATGTAAAACTTACAAATATTAATTAGTGAGAACACGATTAATAGTTATTTGTGAATTTACTAGGGTGATTAAGTAAATTCAATTAAGTCAATTGTAATGCGTCGTATGTGAGTAGAAAAAGCGAGAATTGAAGGTATCGCAACCGAGGCATTTGGGTGGGTTATTTTTGGGTTGAAATATATTATTTATTTTTAGTAACTTGTCTGGTGATTTCGAGTGCCCGGTTGATCCAGAATAGGCCGAGATAGTCAGAATAATATACCCGGGGTAGTAATTGGGTTTTAGGGCCTTTTTAGACTATCTCGAGCTCATGTACATGTATTTGGGTCATTTTAATGAAGGCTAATCACCTAATATTAGGATTCGAGGTTTAAACCATAAGGGTTAGGAATGAGAGGAAACCATATCATTATTCTTAAACTCTAAGAGAGAAATAAGAGGAGATAAAGAAGGGAAATCAAAGTAGAAAGCTAGAGGGGGCATAATTCAAGAAGGATTCATGAAATTCTAGCATCAATTCATCATACACAAGAGAAGTTAGGCCCTACTAACAATCAAGGTAAGTAATTAACTAGATTTAAATCAAATTGATGTGTATTCATGTTCATATCAAGGTAGGTGTATAATGAAAGAAATTTTGGGACGAGTCTCACATGTAAATGAGTTTTTTTTTTTAAGGAAATTGATATCATGTGTAGTTTAGATGATCAATTGATGAAGTAAAACCATTTATGATTGCTAGAATTAGATTATATTTTGAAATTTGAGTTTTAAGATGCATAAAGTTTCAATCTTGTTGGGTTCTTGGTTGAAGAACATGAATTGTGAATAACTTAGGGTTTTATTGATGAACATAAAATGGCAATCTGCCAGAATTTTTAAGTTACTTTAAATGTAAGTCATTTTAATTTTACTTAAAATTAGATTGCGTGCCATAAATGTCTGGAAATATCTAGGCCTTATCTTTCCAATGAGATTTTAATGAGGTCATTTGGAGTTTTGTAGAGGGAGAAATCATAATTTTACTACAAGGTGTTTAATCTGTCAGCATATCAATCTGCTAGAATTTTTGAATTTACTTTAAACTTAATCCATTTTAATTGTACTTAGAATTAGATTACCTACCACAGATGTCTAGAAAGGTCTAGGTCTTAGCTTTTCAATAATATTTTAATGAGGTAATTTGGAGTTTTGTAGATAATTTTACTACAAGGTGTTTAATCTGCCAAAAAATTGAGACCCCGATTCAGTTGCTTAGAAAATGGCAGTTTTGTTAGTTTAGGTAAATAACTTAAAATAAATTATTGGAACCATGACTTGAGTAGTTTGGGATTATCGATTGATCGATGAAAGATGATTTTTGGAGAATTTTGGGGTTTGGTTATTAGGTAAATTTCGGGGAGTTCCAACTGAAATTTATAATCCCTAAAGGTCAAATAGAGTTTAGTGGAGTGATTTAAAGAGATTTTATTGCCTAGGGGTGAGTGAGTAGTTAAATTCGAATTAGAAATTGTGAGAGAGATAATTGACAATAAAGTTGAAATATCGAATTGATGAGTTAAATTCAGGAATAAATGAATGGGGTGGTTGGGTTAAGTCCCGATGTTTATCGGAGTTGTGTTAATTGACAAAATTGAATGATTATACGGCGAGCCGATTGTGTAAGTTCGGGCATTTTAGCAGGGTGATGCTATTTTGTTTTAATTAAAGGATGATAATTTAAATATGTAAGAGTCATGAGATAGACTCGAGATTTGAGGGCTAGTGTCGGGCGATAGGCACGGGTTAGTTGAGTTATATATATATATATATACACACACGAATGGAAATAATATCCGTGTGCATTATATTTATGTGGAAGAATACCTATGTTGCCTACTATCAAAGGAGTCCACATGCAGTGGGCAATCCAACCTTGGAAATTTCAACGAGATCCGGATGTGTTCCCTAGAACGTAGAACTTCAGGACGATCACTATTTAAGTGTACGAGTGTATTACCAGTCATTTGGATGCTATAGGTCTGTACGTAGCCGAAGGGCTTAGAACTATGTTCGACTCCATTGTGTGTTTATTTGATTTATGGTTCAAGGGTGATTTCAAATCGATAGTCTATGATTTGGTACATGAGGTACATGGACTTGATAAGAGAGTATGCTTGCATCGCGGTTCAGTGGATGCGGTTACATATATTATGAGTGATATATATATATATATATATATATATATATATATATATGTATGTATTTGTGTGACATTTCCGATAAACGTATATGATAGTGTAATAAATTATATACGGGCTTAATAATGTTCGACTCCATTGTGTGTTTATTTGATTTATGGTCCAAGGGTGATTTCAAATCGATAGTCTAGGATTTGGTACATGAGGTACATGGACTTGATAAGAGAGTATGCTTGCATCACGGTTCAGTGGATGTGGTTATCTATCTATATATATATATATATATATATATATATATATATTTGTGTGACATTTCCGATAAACGTATATGATAGTGTAATAAATTATATACGAGCTTAATACATTAATGATGAACGTTGATAAATAACTGGAGTAAAGTTATAAATTGAACAATGATTTAATAAGCTAATGAGAGACATAGATAATTAAGGAATGAAAGTTAGATAATACTCAAGTGAGGGTAGAGTGCTAAGGAGATTTTGCAATGAGTATAGCTAGACAGGGTAGTGTAACTAGGTGGGTTAAGATGTATATGCTACGTGTGCACAATAGTTGAGAGGTGAGGGGTAATCTCATAAGAGTGAAACACCAATAAAAATATGGAAAGTTTAACTTCATATTTATTTACTGCATCTTTATTACTTGCTAAATATTTTTAAAAGGTTTTGGGCTCTGACCCGGATCAAATATATTTTCAAAACATTTTAGGTGTCCAGCCATAGGGATGCCAGACTTAAGGATTCTTTCAAGGGATGCATAGCTGCAACACTTGTGGAGGCACGCAGGATTTGTGTAGACGCTTCAGTTATTCATTCCTAGATTAGGATTCACGATCAATATTTCATTTGTGCATGTTTCCCCTTCAGTTGATATAGTCTTTTCAGTTTTATTTATTAGACGATATATTTGGATTCAATATTATTTCATTAAACTTATGGTTTTGATTTTAGTTCTGTAATCGATGGTTTATTCGGTACTTATTATTTATCTATTTATCATGTGATGATTCATACTCTTATATTTGTATGGATGGTTGAGTTATATTATTTGTTTTTGCAAGTCGTTACGTTAATGAAAGATAAAATTTGGCACTGGCTTAATTTAACATTGGTGGTTTTAAGAAGTTTTCAACAATGATGATATTAATGATCCAAATGATATTAATGTTTATTTTAGTGAAGGATTGATCACCCGTGATTAAAATAGCTAGGGTGTCACATATGGTATCCGAGCATCAGGTTTTAGTGTCCTTAGGATCTATATATGTTTTTATGTTTTCATGTAGCGTTCTTTGATATAGAGCCTGATGGTAGGATTGTTATATTCCTCCCTACGTACACGTATCCACGTTCTTCTGCTAATTATTTTTTATTTGACTATAAGCTTATACAAAATCTAATATCATTTCATATGATGCCAAATAGAAAGAAATAAACGAGAGCGAATGCTGGGGAGGAAGCCCCAAAAGGTAACATTACGCCACCAGAGGTGGCCGCTATTGTGGCACAGGAAATTAATGCAATGATAACTGCAATGGCACAACATTTTCCACAGACTCAGCCATAGTCGCCAGTGCCACCAATCGTTCAGGCCCATCCGGGACCATCCGATTGGTAGAGAGTGAGTAATACATTTCAAAAAAGGACATAAACCAGAGTTTCAGGGTAGCTCGAACGTAGTTGTTGTTACTAAGTGGAGGAAAGAGATGCAGAGCCACCTTCATATGATTGATAGTAGTGACACTCAGAAGAATATTTTGGCAACATTCAAGCCAGTGGGCACAGATTTACAGTGGTGGGAGCCAATCACCACAGTAGAAGAGATGGATGCTATGACTACTGATGAATTCTGAGTCCAGTTTGATCGCAAGTATTTCCCATCCTCTATTCAAATAGAAATGCGACAAAAATTTCTTGATGTTTATCTGGCAGACCAAATCGTAGAAGATTACAAAGAGGAATTTACTCGTTTAGCTAATTTTGTGAAGGATGAGGATAAAATTGAAGAAAAAAAGATGCGAAGGTTCATTGAGGGACTCGCCAGGAGGATCAGGCAACACTTGTTAGGTAATCCAGCGTCACTGCCACTCTACTTCATTATAAGGATCAATGCTTCTGCATGAAGGGGAGCAAGCGAGTAATTGAAACCAGTCAGGCTCGGAAGACTAGTGGATATGGTGCTATTGGGGCATAACAGCTGCAGGTGGGTAGACAGCACAATTGAGATTCCGAATAGGGGGATATGACTAAGAGATATAGATTAGGATATTTCAGACCCGATAGCGGTGGGTTGAGACAAGGACAAAATAACCCTCATTCTCAGTAGTAGTAGCAACATCCTATTCCTAAGGGCTTCTAGGGAATAATGGGGGAGGCTAGACGGGCCAGGGCTAGAAATAAGGAGATTTTTCTAGCCTTTATTTCAGTTGTGGGAGGACAGGCCACAAAAGCAGGGATTTCCCAAAGAAAGGCAAGGGGAAACTACAAAATGGAGTCCTAGAAGTACAATCATTATGAAAACTCTTAGGTTAGTTCCAACGTGAGAATCGCGGTTAGGAACCTGTTGACTAGGCAAAGGAGTTAGCGACTAAAGGTAAAATTTCTGCTATATCCTTACTTATATGGGGTATGTTTCGGGTGACATGGGTGCGTCACATTATATGATTATTAACACTAAAATTGACAGGTGGATGGATTTTAGTGGGTGCATTGGCAGTATCAACCTTAGTATCATGCATATATTTATCATTGGGTAGCACGACTCTTTGGGTCCACCTATGGGGGAGCGGGTGTGGACACTAGGAGTATGTTTATATTGAGTTTTAGTTTTATTCCGTTTGATAATTATAAGAATAAAGAATATTTTTATCCAAAGTATTGACTAGTTAGTGAAGGTGTGAACGATAGTGGACTCTAATAGTAAGACTATCGTATTCTCTATTCCAGGGTAGGATGTATTATTTTACAAGGTATCACCTGAAAGAGGGTCGAGCCTGTGGATAAATATATTATTGTAAAATAGACTTTTGAGAGTATAATATACTGGTTACATTTCATCCCGATGCGTAAGGACTTTTACTGATGTGATTCAGGGTATGTTGGGTTTGATGTTAAGCAGAGCGATTTTAGCTCGTTATTGATTTAGCGCTAAAGACTTAGTGATAGTGATAATCTTGTGTTGTATGACTTCTTTAGTGACATGGGGGTGGACGATTAATCTTATGTGTCATAGAACAGGACTTTGGGTATCTGGTTATGTGTTTGGGCCTACGGATCTCGATGATCGATAATGCTAGGTGGTAGTGTATTGGGGGGATTCCTTATTTTTATTTTGCTTGTGAGACGTCCCACACATGAACCTTAACGAGTGTTAAAATTTGGGAGATGTGTGTCCATTAGGTCTTGGATTTAATACTTTAGTTGTTACATGTTAATATTGTTATAACTACAAGTTGATAGTTATTTTATAATTTAGGCCCAGTGGAGCCAGGCAGTATGGTGTAGAAAGCATTATAGAACGCTTGCGCCAATTGTGCAGATATGCATGGGATATAGGGTGTATAGGTGCCCTAGTTAGTTGTATTTTCAGTATCATTTGTGATGAAAAATGATGGAGTATTTCGGTGTAAGTTGATTATAGCGGACTAGTCACTAGTGCGAACGGTAGGGTATTGACCATCGGGCTGAAGGGTACCATTCGTGGAGGTGTAGAGGGAATAACTTAATGTTTCAACTTTGGGAAGATATGGATACGATGCAAGGTAATATTCGAAGCTATTAGTACCAGTCTTATTTGAATTTCGAGGAAGAAATTCCTTTGTAATGGGAGAAGTATATAACACCCTGTAATTTTGAGTAAATTATTTTTACCATTTAAATTGCATGCATGACGTAATTTAATAGAAATGGGAAAATAATGTAAAATTTATAAATATTAATTAGTGAGAACATGATTAATACTTATGTGTGAATTTACTAGCGTAATTAAGTAAATTTAATTAAGTCAATTATAGAAACGACGAGAATTGATTGTATCGCAACCGGGGCATTTATACGGGCTTTTTTTGGGTGAAAATAGTATATTTATTTCTAGTAACTTAGATGGTGATTTCGAGTGCACGGTTAATCTAAAATAGGTCGAAATAGTCAGAATTATATACCTAGGGGTAGTAATTGGGTTTCAGGGGCTTCATAGACTATCCCGAGATCACGTACTAGTATTTAGGTCATTTTAATGAAGGCTAATAGCCTAATTTTTGGAGTAGAGAGTTAAACCATAAGGGTTAGGACTGGGAGGAAACAATATCATTATTCCTAATCTCTGAGAGAGAAAGAAGAGGAGATAAAGAAGAGAAATCAAAGGAGAAAGCTAGAGGGGGCTTAATTCAAGAAGGATACAGGAAATTCTAGCATCGATTCATCATAAACAAGAGAGATAAAACCCTACGAACAATCAAGGAAAGTAATTAACTTGCTTTAAATCAAATTGGGTTGTATGAATGTTCATATAATGGTATGTGTGTAACGAAAAAATGGCATTTATCCCTATAGTAAAATTGCAATTTATCCCTCTATAGAACTCCAAATGACCTCATTCAAATATCATTGGAAAGATAATCCCTAGATATTTCCAGACATCTATTTCATGAAATCTAATTCTAAGTACAATTAAAATGGCATTAGTTTGAAGTAATGTAAAAAATGTGGCACATTGTCATCTTATGTTCATCTATATTCAAGATTCATATTTTGCAACCAAGAACCAAACAAGATTGCATCTTTATGTGTCTTAAAACTCAAATTTTGAAATATAATCTAATTATTGCAATCATAAATGGTTTTACTTCATCAATTGATCATAAAAACTATTAGTACCAGTTTTATTTAAATTTCGAGGAAGAAATTCCTTTGTAAGGGGAGAAGAATATAACACCCTGTAATTTTGAGTAAATTATTTTTAGCATTTAAATTGCACGCATGACGCAATTTAATAGAAATGGGAAAATAATGTAAAATTTATAAATATTAATTAGTGAGAACATGATTAATACTTATGTGTGAATTTACTAGTGTAATTAAGTAAATTTAATTAAGTCAATTATAGAAACGACGAGAATTGATGGTATCGCAACCGGAGCATTTATGCGGGCTTTTTTTGGGTGAAAATAGAATATTTTTTTTTAGTAACTCAGATGGTGATTTCGAGTGCACGGTTGATCCAAAATAGGTCCAAATAGTCAGAATGATATACCCACGGGTAGTAATTGGGTTTCAGGGGCTTTTTAGACTATCCCGGACTCACGTGCTAGTATTTAGGTCATTTTAATGAAGGGTAATAGCCTAATTTTTGGAGTAGAGAGTTAAAACATAAGGGTTAGGAATGGGAGGCAACAATATCATTATTCCTAATCTCTGATAAAGAAAGAAGAGAAATCAAAGGAGAAAGCTAGAGGGTGCTTAATTCAAGAAGGATACAGGAAATTCTAGCATCGATTCATCATACACAAGAGAGATCAGACCCTACGAACAATCAAGGAAAGTAATTAACTTGATTTAAATCAAATTGGGGTGTATGAATGTTCATATAATGGTATGTGCATAACGAATTTTTTTTTGGGACGGGTTCTCACATGTAAATGTTTTTTTAGGAAATTGATATCATGTGTAGTTTATATGATCAATTGATGAAGTAAAACCATTAATGATTGCGATAATTAGATTATATTTCCAAATTTGACTTTTAAGACAGATAAAGATGAAATCTTATTCGGTTCTTGGTTGAAGAATAGGAATCTTGAATAACTTAGGGTTTTTTAGATGAACATAAGATGACAATGTGCCAGATTTTTTACATTTCTTCAAACTAATGCCATTTTAATTGTACTTAGAATTAGATTTCATGAAGTAGATGTATGGAAATATCTAGGGATTATCTTTCCAATGATATTTGAATGAGGTCATTTGGAGTTCTATAGAGGGATAAATTTCAATTTTACTGTAGGGTGTTTAATTTGTCAACATATCAGTCTGCTAGAAATTTTGATGTTATTTTAAACTTATGCCATTTTAATTATACTTATAATTAGATTGCATTCCATAGATATCTGGAAAGGCCTAGGTCTTAGCTTTCCAATGATCTTTGAATAAGGTCATTCTGAGTTCTGCAGAGGGACAAATCGTAATTTTACTACAGGGTGTGTAATTTGCCAAAACATTTACCACCCGATTCGGTTAGTTAGAAAATGGAAATTTAGTTCGTTTAGGTGTAAAACTTGAAATAAATTATTATAACCATAACTAGAGTAGTTTGGGATTATCGATCGATTAATGAAAGATGATTTTTGGAAAATTTTGTCATTTGGTTATTGGGTAAATTATGAAGAGTTCTAAATGAAATTTATAAGCCCTAATGGTCAGAAAGAGTTTAATGGCGTGATTTAAAGAGATTTTATTTCCTAGGGGTAAGGGAATAATTAAATTTTAATTCGAAATCGTGAGAGAGATAATTGACAATAAAGTTGAAATATCGAATTGATGATCTAAATTTGAGAATAAATGAGCGGGCTAGTTGGGTTAAGTCCGGGTATTTATTAAAGTGATGTTAGTTGATAAACTTGAATAAGTATATGAAGGGACGGTTTGGTAAGTCCGGACATTTTAGCAAGGTGACATTATTGTGTTTTAATTAAAGGAGGTGAATTTAATTTAGTAAGATTTGCGAGATAGGCTCGAGATTTGAGGACTTGTGTCGGGAGATAGGCACGAGTTAGTCGGGTTTTATGAATATATATATATATATATATATAAGGACAGTATATATATAGTAATGGAAATAATATCTGTGTGCATGATATTTATGTGGAAGCATACCTATGTTGCCTGCTATCACTGGAGGTCACGCGCAGTGGGCGATCCCACCTTGGCGATTTCAGTGACGTCCATATATGTCCCTGAGAACACAGAACTTCAGAACGATCACTATTTGAGTGTAGGATAGTATTTCTTGTCATTTGTGCTGTCACATATGTTATGAGTGATACCTACATATATATATATATATATATATATATATATATATATATGTGTGTGTGTGTGTGTGTGTGTGTGTGTGTGTGTGTATGTAAGTGTATTTGTGTGACATTTCTAAAAAATGAATTTGGTAGTGTAATAAATTATATACGGGCTTAATACGTTAATGATGAACGTTGATAAATAACTGGAGTAAAGTTATGATTTGAACAATGATTTAATAAGATAATGAGAGACATAACTAATTAAGAAATGGAAGTTAGATAATACTCGAGTCAAGGTAGAGTGCTAAGGGTATTTTGCAATGAGTCTAGTTAGATATAGTAGTGTAACTATGTGGTTTAAGATGTATGCACTAGGTGTGTACAATAGTTGAGAGGTGATGGGTAATCTCATGAGACCGCGATGATTCATATCGAATCTTGCACATTATTACCCTCGAACTTAGGCATTTTAGCCTCCTCGAGTACTTTAATGCCTATAATTCTAGCAAATCTCATTAAATTCTACCAACTCGTCTCTATGGATTTTTCGATACCCGAACTTGGACATTGTACTCCCTTAAAAGACTGTAGTCATAAGTTTAGGTTTTTGTATTATGGTGGTGAACAAAAAATAACGATCGGCGTGCTGTCTGGGCGCTACTTTTCACCCTTAATCAAAATGGCGCCATTTTCGGGGATGATTTGCTTTGAATCTTAATTGATTTAGTTCTTTGATGCCGACAACGTGCTCAATAAAATGGCGCCGTTTCTAGGGATGATTTTGTTTTAGAACTTATTTGATTTAGTATTTTGCAGTATTTTTTTTTCTTATTGTATTTTTTCCCAAACATTTTTATAGAACTTCTACATTTCAGTGCCAAGAACCGCTTGAATTTTTTGCGCGCGCATCACTTTGTGGATTTCACCACTTCGAGCCATCTTTGGGGTAAGCATGTATTATTCCAATCCTTTCAGTAATCATTATGATAATTATCAAAATCCCCGTAAACCTATGACTTTTGGTCAATAGTTAGAGTCCCAAAAAATTACAAATTCAAAAATGACTTTGGGTGAGTATTTAAAAAGTCAAGCTTTGGAGTGCGTGTATTTTGAGGAGGATGATAACGATTCTGGACCTCTAATTCCTTATAATAGTAATTTTGAAACAAATTTCAATAATTTTCAAAATTCTTATAATAATGAGTTTTAGTATAGTTTCGATTATAGTTTTCAAACTTCTCATTTGCAAGAATCCACGCCTTGACCAATGACATTCGATGAGGGTTTTCTCATGCTTGAGAATTAGAGGTATGAAGACCGTTATCGGGTATAAAATCATTTATGGGGAACATAAATTGGATTTATTATTTGAATCCGAAGATGATTTTTCTTTCGAAACTTTTGAAGTCGAGGAATGTTTTGAACCAAATGAGGATTTTTTGCATACTTTGGAACAAACCGTTCTTGACTGGGCCCATGGTTTAATAGAGAATGAAAGTGAGGATTAAATGAATGTAGTATCCATTTGCAATGAAATGATTTCATCTTCGGATCCCAATGAAGAAAGTTTTATTGAAAATGATCCTATCTCCTTCGAAATTCCAACTTTGAGTGGTGATAACTCATCTCGAGTTTGAATTTCTTTCCTCCCCCTTTTCATTCTCTGTCATCACGCCATCACAAGTACCCGATGAATCGATGTCGAACTTTAAAATGTTTAACCCTTTCACTGTTGAAGATTACTTGCTCGAGTTGCTTTCCATGAAGGAATCTTTGCCTCCTTGTGCGCCCCCTCCCATTCCCATTTCAAAATACTTGGAAGATGATTCAATTTTTCCTTGGCCCCCATGTGTATTTGTCACCCGTTTTATCCAAATCCCCCATCCTCCTACCAAAAAATTTATTTGGGGATGGTTCATTTCTTATGCCTTACACAAGACTTCCGTTGCTTAAATGGAATTGTTATTTTCCGAGAGGCATGCATGAGAGGGAGGGTCCACCGTGGATCTTTCATATCCAAATCATATTTTGGTTGGACCATCAAAATTTTAACTTCTAATGTATAGTTAATTTGAAGTTACAATTGTAGGTTCTAAATAATTAGTTGTTATTATCTTTATTTTTCTTCTTTATTCTTACTTATAGTCTAGTGTAATTAGTTAAAAAATTTATTCTTTCTTTTTGTTATGCTTTAATACTAACATGTTTTGTAGAACATTGGATGTGTACTTTCACGAGATTGCTCCATTGTGGGTAATATCGCTATTTTCCTCTCTTTAACTTGGTTCTTAATTTACATTGAGGACAATCTCAGGTTTTAAGTTAGGGGGTGTGGGATATTCTATCCATTAATTGGTAGTTTCCATGATTTGATTACATGTTATTTCCAAGCATGCTTTTCTTGTAAAAATTAAAAATTTCAAAAAGATTTTCTTTCTTTTTTCTCCTTTGTTGGGCATTTTGCCTTTGTT
The DNA here is from genome assembly GCA_949130495.1 of Sambucus nigra. Lineage (NCBI taxonomy): Eukaryota > Viridiplantae > Streptophyta > Magnoliopsida > Dipsacales > Adoxaceae > Sambucus > Sambucus nigra. Next base: position 606,152,764 of record OX422209.1, read on the forward strand.
TTTGATGATAAATTTTAATAAATGCCCGCTCCAATAGACACCTCAATGATGCATGTTATCGATTTTAGAAGTTATTAGACTTTAGTCCTCAATTATTGATATTATGAATAACTTCATGAATTAAACTTTAATCCCATGAGCACATGCCCTTTTCTTGCTTTATTGATTTGGTTTAAGATTTTTATAACTCGGCAGTCTTTTGTTGCATTGTATATACTTACACCTAGTGAACTTTGGGCTTTTCTTCATTTTTGAGTGTTATACACTTCTCTTTCCTCTTTGAAAACGTTACAGTCGTTAGTAATCTCTCTATTCTTTCATTTATAGTTCATTAATTGAGTTTATATCTTGAAATGTGTTACTTGAGCATGATTTTCATATATTGTTTTGACTCGAGAATTACGTAAACTTTAGGAAATGATCATAGGCCATATTTGTTATATCACCCATATTGACCTTGACCTCACCTTAAATGTTTTCCCTTGTTAACCCCTTTGAGCCTAAATGTAGCCCTTCGTTTCATAACCCAAAATCTCATAACTAACTCCACATTGGAGTTATAAACCATACATATTACCTTCCATACCTTTGTTTGGAATGATACTTGGGATTGAATGATGTTAACGTTTCGTGGTTGCAATTTAGGCATGAGAGAGTGAGAAAAGAAAATAAAGAAGTGAAAAAGATAAGAAGAAAGAGAAAGAAGAAAACAAAAGAAAAAGTGAAAAAAAAAGAAGAAAAGAAAAGAGAAGAAAAGAGAAAGTTTGTATATGTTGTGTATAGTGTTCAATAATCTCTGTTTACTCTCCCCATTGTTATATTCAATGCCTTTTGTGGAACTTGCTTTCCATTTTTGAAATTACTCGCACTTTCCCATTATCTCGATCTTTCATCTTCAAACACTTTGAATTCGTATATACATATCCTTCGTTTCATACAATAACTTAGCCTACATTACAACCCTATACAAGTCCTATGTGATCTTAGGGTGCATATAATTTAAAAGTCAAAATAGTTTTGATAATCTGTGAAAATGCATTTCGCCTCCTTTAATGAGACGGATCTTTCAATGAGATTAGAGTTTCTAATCTTCTTTGCAGCGTTCTTCATTTGTGACATGTGCGTGGCCTAGTTTCCATTTTCATTTACTCTTTATGCCTGCATGTTTCGTGTTACCTCCCTATTTCGATTGAATTCACTTGATGAGTGTAATGTCCATGAGGATTGACTTATATGCATGCTTTAATATTTAGTATCCGATTTATTTATGTGTTTACCAAATCACACCTTGCATGTGCTCACTCCCCTCCCACATTTTGTGGTTTCAATTCAACTAAGTTTATTCTATAATGTTAATAATATGGACTTCTGTTTGAATTCATTCAATTTGCTAATAATGCGTATGTAATTTTTTTCGCTATTGTTGGATGTGTAGCATGTGATTGGGAATATTTTGAGGAAATCGTATGATGTTTGTGGGTTTTATCCCTGGAAACCCTTACGAGACGACACTCGTCCACTAGGGCAACCTAGGGGTTTAACGGCTTATTGCATATGCTAAATGCAATTGCTCGTCCGCGAAAGTGGCTTTTATCTCTTTTAACGCTTTTGTATATATCTCTTATTTTTTGGTTTTCTTATAGGTCTTCTTGCGTTGAATTTAATTACTATGAACTAGCAATGTGTAAGTTAGGGTGTGTGATTCGTATCGAATCTTGCACATTATTACCCTCGAACTTAAGCATTTTAGCCCCCTTGGGTACTTTAATGGCTATAATTATTCTCATTAATCATACAACCTCCGTTTTATATGCTAAGATGTTATTTGAGATATCATTGAGCTTTTATAGGTGTTATGGTGCTTATTTTGAAGTTTGAGCGCGTTCCGATAAAGTTTCGTTGCGATTCACACGATTAGGAGCATTTTTGTAATTTCAGACTTCGAAATTTTTGCCCAAAGTATGCACGGAAGTTGTAGCCCTCGGGCCAAGATTCACGTGACCGTGAATGGTGCGCAAATTGGAGTCCGAACAAAGGAAACACGAACCTTTAATCACAAAAGAATTATAAGAAAAATAAAATTTTCATTAATGACCTCCATGTCCCTTTTCTCTTTCATTAACAATTTCATAAATCTCTCTTGTGTCCCTAAATCGTTTTCTGCAGCAAACCCACTTTGAAGATGGCGATTTTTGATTCCATGCTCGGGTTTTGCTCAGGTTTTGGGTTCGTCCCAAATTGGGATGCTTTTGGCCAAATTGAAGACACGATTATGGAGCTTTGGATTGCGCAAATCACTCATGAGCTTGAACTGGGTCTTATTGGTATATCCAAGGAGGTGGAGGTTTTGGTTTTTGTCCATGGGTGTTGGTCTCGGTTTGGGCAGCCATTGGAGGTTGTGGCTTTTGGTTTTGGTAGTAGCAGCGTGAGACACTCAAATGGGTGTTCTCGAATTTGGCCATTTTTGGCAATTTTGCAGCTCGGGTCTTTAATGGAGATGGGCGCTGGTTGTTGGCTGCAATTGTAGCAGCAGTGTGTTGTTCTAGCGCTGTTGGTTGACCAGCAACCACTCGTGATCGACCGAGTTTTTGACTTAAACCGTGGGTTGGAGATAGTGTGTTGCTCCCATTTGCAGCGGTCGACCGGTCACCACCCCCGATCGACCGGTACTCTATTTTTGGTCCGATACTTTGTGCCAGCTATTCTTTTTTTATTTTTTATTTTTCTTTCTTTCCTTAACTAGGAGACTTATATTCTTTTATTTTCTTTTATTCCTTTTTTCCCACTGGTATAATAGGAAACTTTGTTTATTTTTGGTAGAGATATTAGATTTTTAGCTATTTTCTCTCTTAGAACCTAGGGTTAGTAATCATTTGGGGGTTTATTATTGGAGACCTCCCCTGTCCTCATTTTTATTGTGTAAGACCCACCATTAATGTAAGTTTACTATTCATTATTATCTTCCACTTATTTATGCTTTGTCCATTTATTTCCATGCATTTCCATTAATTTTTCATGCCTAGTTTAATTTTTTTCTTGTCTAGAGTAAATTTGTAGTGTTACATTAATTAGTTTCTTTAATTAATTAGTTAGTTTAATTAATCCTTTTATTCATGTTTAAAGTCTAATTTAAATCAGGTTGTGTCGGATTAAACTAACTTCGGGTTGTTTGGTTGCTTTTCTTTGGTGATGTTTATGTATTTATTTTGAGTTTGTTGTCCTAGTTATTACACCTAGGAGATTTAACGGTGTATATCATGCATGCGTCGTATTTACGACCTTTCGTGCATAATTTTCGGGGTATTTGTTGACGCTAAAATCTTATTAGTCTTTTAGGCAAATTTAGGGGTGTGACAACTCTTAATTTAATTAATTGACGGAATGAGACGCAATCTTAATAACTCGTGAACCCATGTAACCAATTTATACTAATTAACTTGGGGTGAGAGATATTCGACGCAACCTTTAGTTTTTATTCGCTTTGTTAGCATAGTTTAAATACACTCGCCTAGTATAATATTTTTCCTTTTGTTATCTTTTCTTCTTAGTTAGACAAATACCTTTTACACATTTATTTTAGGAATATTAAACCATTTAAATTCTAGCAACTCGTCTCTGTGGATTTTTTATACTCCCTTAAAAGAGTGTAGTCAATAGTTTAGGTTTTTGTATTGAGGTGGTGAATAGAAAACAACGATCGACGTGCTGACTACGCGCTACTTTTCACCCTCAATCACGCGACACCGGCCTAAATATGGAAATTTTAACTACATATTTATTTACTGCATCTTAATTACTTGTTAAATATTTTAAAAAGGTTTTGGGCTCTGACCTATATCAAATATATTTTCAAAACATTTTAGGTGTCCATCCACAGGGAGGCCTGACTAAATGATTCTTTTCGGGGATGCGTAGCTACAGTACTTATGGAGGCATGCAGTATATGTGTAGACGCTTTAGTTATTCATTCCTAGATTATGATTCATGATGATCAGTATTTCATTTTGGCATGTTTCCCCTTTAGTTGATATAGTCTTTTCAGTTTTATTTATCAAACGATGTCTTTGGATTCAGTTTTATTTCATTAGACTTATGGTTTGGATTTTACTTCTAGAATTGATGGTTTATTCGGTACTTATTATTTATCTCTTTATCATGTGATGATTCAGACTCTTATATTTGTATGGATGGTTGAGTTATATTATTTGTCTCCGCATGTTGTTATGTTAATGAAAGATAAAATTTGGCACCGACTTAATTCAACATTATGGGTTAGTAAATTGAAAAGTTTTAGACAGTGATGCTAAGAATGAACCGAATGAAATTCCTATTTGTTTTAGTAGAGGATTGATCACCCGTGATTAAAATAGTATGGGTGTCACAACGAACTCCTATATATTTTTATTCTGCTCAACATACACATTCACTTCTTCATAGTGACCTGTCATTTGACGGACACTCACATTATATTTATTTTTATGTCATTTCTTCGATACACTCCTTAGGATGATTTTTCTCCATCTTTCCCATTATGTAAGTCAGATGATCACTTTCTCCTGTTATTCACATCGTATGCAAGTACACACGTATCACGGTTTGGAAAAAAGGAGAATATTATCATATCATATGAGAGATTGAAAGGGTACATTGACTGCCTAACACCTTCCCATTATAATTTAGTCCCCAGACCATTGATTCATTTTGTTTCATATGAACTATTATGTCATTGATGTCGTTCTCTTAGGACGACTACATTTCTTTTAACTATTTTGAGCAAAATAGGTTGGCGACTCATTTTCTTCGTGTTTATTCGCTTTTTGACGACGATGGATTTATATTCGAGACAATGCACAAGTGGCAAAAAGAGGACTCCTATATCCTCAAATCACCCTCACATGCGGGAGATAGGGATTTCTCCAGTTTCGAGGTCGGCTTGCACTGGAGGAATTCGACCCGGATGGCCACATAAACCATACTAAGATTCCTATTTTATTTTAATAGAGGACTGGACACCTAGTATTAGAATAAGTGGTTTTCACACGACCCACATGCATTTTATAGTGTGTCAAGTTCTTCGGCTCATTCATCGAGGAGAAGTGCGGAGGCTGCGAGGTTTCTTCCACTTAGAAACTATTCTACCCCTTCCTATTATATTCACTTGTCGGGGGTCGCTCTGTGTCAGTGCCTCATTATCCTATTAAGACGCTAGTGTAATGCCCTGTATTTTCTGTGAATTATTAAACTGAATAAAAAAATTAAAAAAATGTAATTATTTATAATTACATGTGCTTGTTATGATTGAAGATTCACTATTTATATCTTTATGTGTTAATTAAATTGTATTTGGAATTGGATTTATGACATGGTGATTAATTGAATTAAATTAATTATATTTGAATTCGTATAGGGTAATTATTATATAAATGATTTGTTTTGTGTATATTTGGTAATTGGTTTTTGGGACATGTAAAAAGTTCATTTTTAATTTAAATAGAGGGGTTTAGGCCTATTGAGTTAATATATGGCTGGGATAGCGTTTTAGGCTATTTAGACTGTTATTTGGACACTTTGGGCTGAAACTTATTTTAGGCCCAAGGCCAATTTCGTGGGAACCATGTTATAAAGTTGGGAGTCTAAACCTAAAATAATCATTTTATCATTTGGAAGACATCTTAATGTTAGATAAAGAAATCACTAAGAGAACACGGGGGATTGAATTTCTAATCAATCTATAAGGCAAGTTTATTTAGAATAATTGTAATTTTCCTATTCATATTAATTTAAACCTACTATATAATAAGTTTGATTTTTTTATTAAAATTGAATTATTTAGTAATTAATCTAAATGAGTAGTAATTAGATTGATTCTCCCCATAATTTGATGAATTTCATTGTGAATCTGATTTTTATTGCTTAAATAATGACAAGTAGTTAACTTTTAATAAATCATGTTGAACCCCTTTGATTTCATGTTGAAATTTGTAGAAGATATGAATTAATTGATAGAAATTAAAAATCTAGGGTTCTTGAGTATGCATTTGGGTTTTATGTAAGTTTTGATTTAAAACTAGGGGTTTGATGTTAAAAAAGATCCGAACTGATTTTATGGTGTTATTTTATTGTCTGGATGTCAATTGGGGGCTTAAATAAAGTTTTGGAACTCATTAATGGAGGTTTTGGTCGGAGAAAACATGATTTTTTATAAGATACTCATACAAGTTTAATAGTCAATCGATCGATGAAATTGAAAATTGGATGAGGTTGTGGAGAATCGAATTACGAAGGCATGGTCCTCGGTTTTGTTTTGTTTATTTTATTTTTTATGGATTTTAACTAAACGGTATGCGATAGAGAAATTTTGGATGGGTGATTTTGGGTTGAACTTCCTTTTGGAGATTTTGATTTGGGGGCATTGGGCTAGGATTTATTAGTCTATAGTTTTCATGTACTCATAGAATAGAGATATGTTCTTATGATTTAAATTGTTGGATATTGATATTTGGGGTAATCGGATGATAACGGAATCATTTATTTAAAGGGGTTAAACTGAAGATTTGGCATTCGGTGGTAAACTTGAGTGTAGAATGGGTTTTTTGATTAGGAAATTGTAAGATAGAGGATTGAGCTTGTTGGTCGGTAATGATTTGAATCATTGCTATGTACGAGTAGGGTGAATATCCTTTGGGTGAGATTAGGTTTGGGATATAACTTCCTAAAATGAAGTAGTTATTATGTCCCGTGATTTCATTTATTTAGGGGTGGGATTATACATAGACGCGATGCCTTGAGAGAATAGACTATGGCTAATTGAGATTTAATAAAGTTGATGTGAGAGTTTTAGTGTATGGTATTGTGAGACTATGCCTAGATTTGGTAACCCGAAGTGTTAGGGATATTGTATCTTGGAATGACTATAAGATTATTGATGTGTTATACTATTTTTTAATAGTAATGCTTGTATGACCTGGTAGCGTTAGGGTCGATATGTGCACTTGATTTACCTTAATCCGCTTGTGAGGGTATGTGCAATGCATACCATTGTGTGAGTGATCACGAAATATTTTACTAGGTGGCATTCCATGATGGTTCACGTGCAACGCAGACCACATTGGTATCCCAGTGAGTAGACAGGATCTTTCTTAGTCTCTCTTACCCCAGGGTCGTACATCTTTTTTTATCGAGAGGATTAACGAAAATATTTCATCTTGTGATCTTGGTCACGGTAAATTATATGATTGATGGGTAGGCATATGATTTATCCTTTGATCATTCCTAGTTCTTAGGTATGGGGCGACCTAAGATTATACCCAGTACATGAGAGTGATCCTTGAAGGTGATAGGTTTAAGCCTTTGTTATGTGCGGGCGTGCGAGTAGCCCATTTATTTCTACATGCCAGGGGAAGTACCTTTGTGTGGAGGTTATATGTTAACAAAATAGTTCTCTTAACATATGTAATTATTGAGTGGAAGTAGTAGAGATTGTTAATACCAGTTTATATGTTATACTAGATATGAATATGACCAATAGTAGGTATGTCTTCCTACATACTTATGTTTCAAATATTTATATTACATATACTAAAGATGTGTATGTCTTATTATTCACATGATATGTTTTTTTAAGACGAAATAGGGAGATACCCCCACATTATATTATACTATATTAAGGAGAAAGAGCCTTTCCTAAGTGGAATTAAAAATAAAGAGAGAACTTACTACAAACTAGAAAAAAGAAAACTTCTAGACTTAAGAAATTCTAAGACTGGGAAGACATTGCCTATCTATATTAACCATGCCCTTGATCATATTAGGGATCTCTTTGAAGCTTTAATAAGAAATAGAGGTTTTAGAAGTAGATGAAAGAGAAGAATGACCATCAGCAACACTGTTGTTTTGTCTCCAAACATGAGTAATATGAATCTTTGTTGGTGAAACTAATGCCCCTATATCTTGAAAGATTCTTTTTAAAGTCCATGGATAATTCCACTTACCAAACATCATGTTGAATGTTGCTAATGTGTCAGTTTTAATATACAGAGAATTTTAACCAACCATCATACATTCATTAATACCTTTGTATAATGCTAAGAGCTCATCCTCTAAACTAGTGGAGAAACTAATGTATTCTTGAAAAACAAATATGAAAAATCCTTGAAGACCTTTAACTATCCCTCCTTTACCATTGTCACCTGGATTACCCCTACTTGATCCATCAATATTAATCTTAATAGAATTAGGCAACAGTTTAATACACCTCGTGATTATGATGGTTGGACTCTTTGATTTAATACAAATTTTGAATTTAAAGACAATCTCCTAATACCGTTTAGACATTGGCATTTCATATTTTATAAAGGAGGCCTTGGTAAAGATAAAATCATAAACATTCTTGATGATTTTATCAATTGTCATGGGAACAATTCCATAAAGATAATAAGCACATCTAGTTTTCCAAATTTCTCATAGAACAATAATAGGGAGAATCTTACAGATGAATTTTAAATAGCCCTTAGAAGTTTTGAATAGCCATATGATATGATCAAGGCTTTTATTGAATAGAAGCCCGGCATGACCTCAACTAATGAATATAATTGATTACATATTTGCTGAGCCATAGGACTATATAAGAATAAATGCTGATTGGTTTCCACTTTATTCACCGGCACCTTGAGGAAATGAGGATCCCTAATTCTTGGATATTACAATCTAAGAAAAGATCTTTACGGAGAATTTTCCAAATACATATGGATATTTTAGGAGGGATACAATCAGACCAGAACTGGTTCTTTTGGGAGGCATGCATATCTATTATGTAAATTTAAGTGTGAAATTCCCAGTGGAGGTAGGTTTATAAATGAATTCTTGGTCAATGGTGATGGAATTACTTTGCATAGAAAAATTTACAAGTTTGATTCTTTTGATAACAATGATACCCCCAGATCCAACAATAAGGGTTTTATATTTGTTTATGAAGTTAGCCCAAATACCTTTGGAAGTTTGAACTCTCTAAGAAATTTTTAGACCAAAATCTTCACTGATTCCCTCCCATATCCTTTATACCAAGCCCACCTTCATCTATAGGTCTGCATATGTTTTTCCATTTCACCTAATCATATTTGTTACCTCCTAGATCATTAGACCGCTAAACGAATTTGCTAAATATATGATGGATCTTGTGCATGATGGATTTATGAGGTTTTAAGTAAACTAAGGTATAGATAGGGATTGAATAAAGTACATGTTTGATGGGTGTTAATTTTCTAGTAGAGGATAAAAACCTTATATTCTCTCCTTTGAACTTTGCCCTGATTTTGTCTAGAAGCTCTACAAAATATCTGATTCTTCCTCTACCTTTGTACAGTGGACGCCAAAATACATGATAGGAAGGTTCTCAAGGAAATTACTAATGGGGGTTCTTCTTAGAATGGGTAGGGAGGGGTCTATAGTGAAGGATCTATTCTTTTTTATTTATCAATTCACTAATGGATTTCTCATAGGACTCCAAGAATTTCGTAAGAAATTTTAAACTATTTTTACTATCATTAAAAAATATAATACTGTCATCAGTAAAACAAAGGTGGGAAATGAGAGGGCTACTTGATGGATGGGAGAAAGGTTTAACTTGATTGGACTTGATAAGTTTGTCCAGTCCTCTACAAAAGAGTTCTATCATAATTGCAAAGAGTAATGAAGATAGGGGATCAACTTGTTTGAGCCCTCTCGAAGAGTTGAAGAAATAGATGCCCAACCATTAATGATAATGGAAAACCAATAATTTGAAATTATCCTCCAAATATAGTAAATGAAAACTTCACAAAATCCAAATTACCTCAGAACTTTAAGATAAAGTAACCAAGATACCCTGCCTTATGCTTTTTCTATGTCTAATTTGATGAGAACATTAAATCCATGGCATTTCCTATATGTACACTGGTCATCTCATGAGCTAGAAAAATATTATCTTGGATACTCCTTCATTTTATGAAACCACTTTGGTTAGTAGAGGTGATCAGGGGAAGGATATTTGAAAGACTTGAGTTTAAAATTTTGGATATGATTTTGATACTGAAATTACATAGGCTAATAGGCTTGAAGTGAGAGCATTGAGTTGGATTGGATGTCTTTGGGTCAGGACTATTGAGGTACTTGACTGACTTCTAAGTATATGGGAACCCATAAAAAATGATTGAATGGTAGCAATGAGATCTTCCTTTATAATATCATAACACTTTAAATGCAATAATAGCCCCAAACCCATCAGGACCCGAGCTACTGTCAGCATTAAACTCAAATATTGCTTTGAAAATTTCTTCCTCATAGGGAACCTCTGTCAGCTCATTATTCATGTCTCCCTTTACCATCTTTGTAATAACATTCAATAAATCATCAAAACTAAAATTCTCTCCTGCCTTCCATCTATTAATTATGTGGTTCACAAAAGTATTTTGAATATCCTCCTTCATTATCATCAACTGATCTTCTGAATTCTTGATTTTGTGAATAGCAATAGCTACTAATTTAGACTTAATAACTAATGGAATAACTTTGTATTATGATCACCTTCTTTGAGCCATCTTATATTTGATTTTTTTCCCCAGTAGATCTCCTCTTGGGCTAAGGCTTTATTAAGATTATTTCTATAAGTATGCATCTCCGGTATATGATGACGAGAAGGATCTAATTCAAACTCATGTTCCTTCATTAAAACTTCATCTTCTAGATCTTGGACATTTTGAAAAATAACTTTGAAACAAGACTTGTTCCATTTCTTTAACCCAAATTTACGACTTTTCAGCTTCATAGAAAAATTTATCATTAGAGTAACTTGTGAAATGGAAGGATAGGCCTGATGGACTTCTTATTGAAATAACTAATGATATAGCCATATTTTTTTTATACTTGAAAGGTCTTGGAGTAGAGTCAGTTGAGTTCTTCATAGAAAAGAAGACGAGGAGAACAATCACTGCATTGCTTGGATAAATGTGTTATACTTGAGTTAGGAAATAGATATTTCCAATTCAGATTACAAATACCTCTATCAAGCCTCACATAAATTGCACTATCTTCAGTTCTATAATTTGAGCAAATGAACCTAGATCCACTCTATCAATCCTCAACGAATTGATGATGAATAAGGTTACCCTTATTTTTCCTCCTTCTTAGCCTCATATTAACACCACGTATGAATAATTAAGGAGAGTCATAAGAGTATATCATGGACTATAAATCTCTCCAAAGATCAATTCTCTCCTCCTTACCTCACTTGGCATAAACAAGAGTTGTAATGGTCTTTTCAGGTAAGCTTACATGCCCAATTTTAAAAGACACACTTTGATCCTCATCTTTGATAATAGACATAGTAATCCCTAACCTCCAAATGAACCATGTCTTTTTGGATTTATTACTTATAACCTCATCAAATTTCCATTTTATTATAAATTTTTTCATCTTCAATGGATTAGACTTTGGCTCCAAAATAGAAATGGAAGGCAAGGAGTAAGTTTTGTTGATTCTTAACTCTTTTAATTATAAGCTTATTTGATATTGCCCTTGCATTCCAACTAATGACATTAATTATTGAGAATAATGGAGATTGGAGTTATTGATCACCTTAGTTTTATTTTTAGTTTTAGTTGTTCTTCTGAGTACAGGATCAACTGGCACACTTTTGGCCTTCATAATAACTTGCTCCTTTTGGATCTTAACTAGCTGCTCTTTCATGAAAATTTATTTATTCTTTTCATTTGTTTTTGCTTGACTTGTTTTGATGGTGATCCATTATTTTTTCAAATAATATAGAAAATATCATTAGATTTTCTTGCAGAGGAATTCCTATATCATTCTTTAGCTCTGTATCAGACATGTAGTCCTTGTTCTTAACATGGTGGCAATCATAATCAGGAAGGTCTGATACTCTTAGAGAAAGCATTATGTGATCCACAAAAATTGGTTCTTTAAGGGTTATTTCATAGTGTTGGATCTTTGTTATGTAGTTTTCAATTTGTTGGGAATCATTTGGGATTATGTCTTGGGAGCATTTTGTTATATGAGCATCAGTAGAAAGGATGATATGATTAGGATATTCATGATGGAAATCTCGTGCGGTTCTTGGATAGGTTCGTGATGATCTTGGATAGGCTCATAAGGTTCTTGATTAGGAGCATTGAGGGATTCATGACGTTCGTAAGGTTCTTGGGTTGTTTTTTTAGGTTTTAGGATGTTTTTCAAATGAGTTTGAGTAATAGGTTTGGATATATATAATTTTCCCCCATTCAAGAAGATGCAAGATCCCTTCTCATGACCCTTATTTGAGAAGTATGTGCAATATTATGGAAGGTTCACATAAATAACAACCTGCCAGAATCCATTGTCTCCTATGACAATCCATACCCTTTTGTGCTTCTCTTGAGTTAGGTAATCTCTATACAGACACTTTCTGTAACACCCCGACCAGTATTTTAGAGTTAATAAAGGATCAACTCAATCTGGTTCGTACATTAATTATGAAGTGTGGTGAGACATCCTAAATAATATTTCTAGTCCAATTTTATTATTATTTAATATTACTCTTATTAACATGCAATTCCAATTTTCATCAACTACGTGCTAGTCCCCAAGGGAAGTGCACCAAGGACTAGTAAACAGAGCCACTAATAGTAAATGTCAATAATTACTTACCTGTATAACGCTAACATACAACCTGCCGTAACAAAAGGAGGGATGTCAGCAAAATGGTCAGCGGGAACTAAACATATTTAGTATAGAAACGAACGACATAAAAGAATACCCACACGCTATGATACATGCTTGTGAAATTACATATGTATCTATATATATACCTTTGAAAATACGCATCCCAATGTATTCAACCATTTTATTTTAAAAATGTCATTTAACCCGTTTATTCTCCTTATCTTCACAAAGAATCATTTTGTATCATTATGCTTAAAAACTAGCATTCCTTCCCATTAACGCTCACGGTTAAACAATTACCAATTGTTGGGAAAAATATTTCATTTAGTTTCAAACGTTTATTACCAAACGTTCATTAACTCACGCCGAGTTATTAATCATTACTTAAGACTTGCTTTCAACGTACACACACACACACCGTGTTTAGAAAAATACTCATTTTCCTTTGAAAACCTTACATAACACACACTTGTGTTCATTATGGTTCAAACCTCATTAGGTAGCTTAAACATCATTATATCATCTTATTAAACCATCCCATGTTGCCACATGAATATTAAATATTTAATGCATTATTCTTGCATTAGTAAATCAATGAATTAATGCCATTCATTTATGCTTCACTCCTGAATATTCAATTCATTACTTAGCATTTTCTTTAGGGATTCCGCCGACACACACATACGCACATCATAATACACGCAAACCCACGGTTTCAGGGAATTTCATCGCCCGACACCGAGCGCTAAGTAAACTGCAGTTTGTTTGGGGTCTTTCACCACTAGGGACATCATGGCCCTGCTTAATTATTTAACCCAACATCATCCAATATTATTATCTTTTCAATGTGCTCAATATTATCCTAATGTTCACATTATTCAATATTTACGGGGCAAAGCCAAAAGTCCGGACTTAACTGTCCATTATTCCATTAACACTTGAAAAAAATATTACTTCCTCCTTTAAGTCCTTTCTTCAATCACACGTGCATTTTATACCAAAAAATATTCACGCTTTAGGACTCAATTCTTTTTCACACACACTAGTGTAAAAATATTCATCAACATTTCTAATTCATAAAAATATTTTACTTTAAGTAACTTTACCAATTTATTGCCAAAACTTACAACTTAGTCCTTTAACAAATGTCATTTTCTAAAAAGGTAGTATAAGTTTCCAATTCAACACTTAAACACATTTAACCATTAGAAACCTTTCTTTATTATCATAGTTTACTCAAATTTCACATTTTACACTTCACATACCTTTAATATATAAATTCATACATTTTATATATTAAAATCTCATTTTTCACATATTTGATAGGCATACTTTATTTTTTAGTTTTTACATCTTACACCCATTTATCAATATTTACACAATAACTCATACTATTTTCTAATTATGAGTTTACACACTTTAAAATACCCATTTATAATGAAAGATTCATTTGTTTTACATTTATCGTCATTATTCAAGTAGAAAATCACATTTTTATCTCATAAAATGGCTTAAACAAGCCTAATGCATTTCTTTGCACAAAATCACATTATTTATCTTTAAAACATCATTCTAACATATTTTATATCATAAAATGCGTATGAATAGTGTTCTTGAATTTTTAACACCTTTAAAACCGATTTAAAGCCTTATTTTAAATGCCCCCTTTTATTCAAAACATTAAGAATGCAATTAATAAGTACATTAATGCAACATAACCATTATTCTACACAGTTTATACCCAATATGTGTAAATAACTATTCTAGAAATTATCTTCTTTGAGAACCCATTTCAAAACCTCTCTTTGAAATCCATTTTCACCCAAAATGGTGAGAATGCTACTAAGTGAACCATATATAGAACATAACCCATGTCCTACATATATTTAGTCTAATATATGGAAATGAACAAGCTGGAAATTTACACACTTTAAACCTAAAACAAGGTTAGTATTCCCACCTAAATGTCTCCAAAATGGTGGTGTTAGTGTAGGAGGAGCAACCCCCACCTCCAAAGGTGGCCTCAAGGGGTTACCAAATGCATCCTCCGAAGCTCCAAAGCAAGATCCGCCTCAACACCATTAAAACCCACTTCATTTTCTCCAAGAAAACTCCCAAATATAACTCCAAAATTCGTAGCTCTTGCTTATTAATTATGAAAATGGGTGTACAAGACTTATATATGGTGGAACACTAATAAAATATAGTACCATTAGGTGGTGGAATTGTGGTGTTGGGTGGCTTGTGGTGGTTGAATGGTGGGAGAGATCTCAAGGCTAGAGAGAGAGGGAAAATCTGATCCATCATGCCCAAATGGGCTAACATACCCTTATATACTCCTTAAATCCCTAAGCGGTTAAATTCCCCAAATACCCCTAACAAAATGTTAATTTGCGTCACTTTCTCTCTCCTACCCTCTATTTTTTTCAAAACTTTTAACTTGAGATTCATATTCCTTTCATTTTTTTGGCTAAAAAATCATATTTACAATATTTGTTTGGCCTCCCAAATTGTCCTATACAAGGCGTGCAAGAATCGGGACCTCCGCAGAAAACATATTTTTTTTATTTTTCTTCGCGTGGAAATATTCCTTATATTTTTATGAGTCTAAATATAGGGTCGGAAAATTTTTTGACATACCTATTGTCCTAAAGAATTCGTGCAAGTTCGTGTCTTGGGCGACGTGTGCTCACGAAAATTCGCATAAAATGGGTTTAAATCATTTTTTTAATGAGAAAGTTGCTCGAAATCAAATTTTAAGTCGATTTGGAGATTTTCATAATTTTCTGAGCACTTTTATTTTTTGATAAAAAATATTATTATTTTTTTACTTTTGATCCCATGGTATTTTTATATGTATTTTTTGGACCCTATAAAAGTGGTCATTTTAACATATAGGACCGCAATGCATCCTACAAAAATCACACAAAGTTACCTATCATGTGCGTCACATACCGCCCAAATTATCACATTATTAACAATGATCGTGTTACAATCATTTCATGGTATTTTCACGTCAAACTTAACCAACATACTTACTAGGATTATTAAAACTTAAATACGCATCCAAGCGAACCATGCGGCATGGAAATTTTTCTCCTTAATTACTTTTTCGTAATGCGCCACTTTTCATGCCATTTGGCGTAATACCTTTATATATTTATTCCTCAAATTTTTCTTTGAATATAATTTTTCGATTATCATTAAATACTTATTTTTTTAGGATGGGGTACTACATTCTTCCCTCCTTAGAAAATTTCATCCTCGAAATTCATGGTCATCAACCTTAGAATTTAGTTACCTACAGCCAGTTTCCAATCCTAGGGCATCCTCAACACTATGGTCTAAAACCCAAAGATTTCATTTTCATCAATTACATTTCTAACCTAATCATGGCAGACATTAAGGTCTTACTATTAATTCCAAGCATGCCTGGCTCGTGCATCGAAATAATCCCTCAAAATAATCGGTATTCAGAAAATATCATGCTACCACTAATGAACTCATCATCGTGAATGTTTCCTCAATTATTTTGGATCATGCCTATCCTAGACTGATATAATCTCAATACCACTAGTCATCACATCATCAATCATGAACCAATCATCTAATCCCATTGGTATACCCGATCGATATCTCTTACGAGATTCTTACACTGACTAGAGTCATACTAGGTATTACAACACAAATATACACGAGCAATCACATCCTCAATCCGCACAATTCAAATCAAAGTGACTAACATATAATGTTTTATCAGGTTCTAATGATCACAATATCCTCGAGTCACAACCTCGAAACCCATGACCAAGTCGTAGCTAGCTATACCGATAAACTAACGAAACATGTTAACCTAATGCAACCAAATGGCACATTCAAACTACATGCAACAAATGCGAGACTATGCGTACACATAAACTGGTGTAAAACAAAGATGCTTTTGAAGAAGAACATACTCAGGTACTGTGATGCATCAGCCTCAACCCGGCCTATCTCACATCATTAGTGAGCTTATGCAATGTTACACCTGAATATAGACCCATAACTTACACAACAACTTCCCATCACCGGGATCAAAGTAGACGCAATAAGATGTAATGGATTAGAGGAGTTCCACGCTAAACGAAACAATTGAATTCGGGCAACGAACCATGCCACGTGAATTAAGAACCACAATATTCACTTAATGTCTAAAACTTCGCCGACTTACATGTGCGTTAAAGTCTTAGCTATGGCACGCGCCCTAGATTGAATCGCTAATCACGACTACCCATTTTCAAAGACAACGACCTGGGAACCGATTCACTTGGGAAGCTAGAAGTCTAGGCTTACCTCCTTAAGACTGAGGTTACTTGTTATCCTTCGTATTAAAGCGAAGTGACATTTCTCGTTTCTTAATGTTAGTCAATGGCTTACATACTGAAGTCTCCCCAATATCCACATGTGATTTCTATCTTTCAAACCTTGATATCTTTCTCATCTAGTGAAACACGACAATCACATAATTTTACCTTACGGACTATAGCTACAACCCTTAGCAATGTCGTATGTGATCCAAAATCATAACTATCAGACTAGTTACAATGACTCCTCTAATTTTCAAGCATTATCCATGCCTAATACCTAATGTTTCTCCTCACTAGAGTCATACTAAGCCATACGGGTTGCACACATAGGTTCTATAATCAAGCCTAACACTCCATTCCGAGTGCTATCTCTAAAACCATGATGACCATCATCATGTCCTAAGTCTCCCAAGTGTAAAACCTAACACGTATCAACCTATTTTCGATATTATCCACAAGGGTCATAACTTAGCACAAGATTATCAACAATCCATGGTGCTAACTCCTAAATATTTCTACAAAATGATACGACTAAATCGTACTAAAAACATCAACAACCTTTGTATCCACACAATAGATTTCCCAATTCTCCATGGAAAGGACACTAATTCAATCATCTATAACGATCATGCACATTCTAGGGTATGAGTGATCACGACAAGATCCTACCAATTATAACAACCTATCATGGCCGCTAATTTTTTTTTTTGAGGGCCAAACACTAACCCAATTACTACGTGTTACACCAACTGTAACTCTATGTCCTTGACATCATAAGAAATACCCAAAGTTCAAAGAGAGACATCCTTGTTATCATAATACACGAAGCATAATCAAAAGTTCACCATTACTGGAGAGTGTTTATCACTTGTACTAATAACTCATTAGCTAAGCCTTAGCACATATCTCAAAGACATTATCCATACCGATTCACATGCCCATTCATAACTATAATTCGAGATCAAATTCATTATGGCGTTAACTTAACCTTATTCAACACTCAGTTATGACAACTAACTTGTCTCACTACATATCCATCATGGTCATTTTCTAGATCATAAGCTATCACCACTATAAAACTTTTGGTAGGATACGGGGCATCGGGTACTACCTATAAAACTTTGGGCCAATACTTTTCATGCCACAAGAGATCCTATTCCTAATTACCATTTCATTTTTTTAAAAACCATGATTCAATAGCACAATTTCTAACACTAAGTCCCAAGGACTATATAGATTCATTCTTAAATTACCCTGAATTAATATGATTATCTAAACCTAAAATATAATCAAGTCACTTAGGAATTCTAATTTCCATAGAATTATTTATTCACAAGTCACGGTACCTAGTTACCTAATCCCATGGATGAAACCACAAGCATACCAACCAGGATGTAACTGAAATCATTAAGACTTTCAAATCATCAAAATTCCACTAATACATCTCACACGAGCCCAAGGTGCCACCACCTAATAGCCTACACCAAAACTCGATACTTGTTAGCTAATACAACCAGAACAAATGTAGCGGAATAAGAATGGCTACTAGATTGGTCGATCACCAACTCAAGGAGAATGGCACAACATGCACACGACCTCGACTTTACCATCAAGGTGCAAATCGAAACCGTCACCAGGCAAGCGTGACCAACGCCAACTACCAACGATGCCTAAAGATCCACTACCGAATTCAACACGTCACACTCGAAAGGAACATGAACCTAAATCTTTGATACCAAGTTGTAACACCCCGACCCGGATTTAAGGGTTAATAAAGGATCAACCCAATCCGGTTCACACGTTAATTTTGAAGTGCAATGAAATGACCTAAATAATGTTTTTAGTCCAGTTTTATTATTATTTAATATTAATCTTATTAGAATGCGATTCCAATTTTTATCAACTACGTGTTAGGATCCAAGGGAAGAGCCCCCAAGTCCAAGTAAATAGATCAACTAATCATAAATATAAATAATTACTTACTTGTATAACGCTCTCAAAAACAGAACAACATAAAACCTGTCGTAACAAAAGGAGGGATGTGAGCAGAATGCTCAGTGGAAACTATACAAATATAGTATAGAAACGAATGACATAAAAGAATACTCACACGCTACGCTACATGCATGTGAAAGTATGTATGTATCTACGTATATAACTTTGAAAATACGTATACGAATGTATTAAACCGTTTTATTCCAAAAATGTCATTTAACCCGTTTATTCTCCTTATCCTTACAAAGAATCATTTGGTATCATTATGCTTAAAAACTACCATTCCTTCCCATTAACTAACGCACACGGTTAAACAATTAACAATTTTTGGAAAAAATCTTTCATTTAATTTCAAATGTTTATTACCCAGTGTTCATTAACTTAGGCCGAGTTACTAATCATTACTTGAGACTTGCTTTCAATGTACACACACATCATGTTTTGAAAAATACTCATTTTCCTTTGAAAACCTTACATAACACACGCTTGTGTTCATTATGGTTGAAACCTCATTGGGTAGTTTAAACATCATTATATCATCTTATTAAACAATCCCATGTTGCCACATGAATATTAAATATTTAATGCATTATTCTTGCATTAGTAAATCAATGAATTAATGCCATTCATTTATGCCTCTTTCTTGAATATTCAATTCATTACTTAACATTTTCTTTAGGGATTCCGCCGACACACACACACACACACACGTCACAACACACGCACACCCACGGTTTCACAAAATTTCACCACCCGATACCGAGCGTCATGTAAACTATAGTTGGTTTGGGGTCCTTCACCACTAGGGGCAGCGTAGCCCCGCTTAATTATTTAACCCGACATTATCCAATATCATGATCTTTTCAATGTGACCAACATTATTCGAATGTTCACATTATGCAACATTTATGGGCCGAAACCAAAATCCCGGACTTAACTGTTAGTTTTTCCATTAACACTTGAAAAAAATTATTACTTTCTCCTTTAAGTCCTTTATTCACCCACACACTGATTTTATACCAAAAATCTTTCACGCTTTAGGACTTAATTCGTTTTCACCCACACTAGTATAAAAACATTCATCAAAATTTTTAATTCATAAAAATATTCTACTTCAAGTAAATTTACCAATCTACCCTTTTATTGCAAAAACTTGCAATTTAGTCCTTTAACAAGTGTCATTTTTCAAAAAGGTAGTTTAAGTTTACAATTCAACATTTAAACACATTTAACCATTCAAAAAACTTTTATATTAGCATACTATACTCAACTTTCACATTTTACACTTCACACAACTTTATTATATAAAGTCATACATTTTATATATTAAAACCTCATTTTCTACATATTTAATAAACGCACTTTATTTTTTAGTATTTACATCTTACACCCATTTACCAATATTTACACAATAACTCATACAATTTTCTTATTATGAGTTGACAAACTTTAAAATGCCCATTTAAAGTGAAAGATTCACTTTTTTACATTTATCTTCATTATTGAAGTAGAAAATCACATTTTTATCTCATAAAATGGCTTAAACAAGCCTAATGCATTTCTCTACACAAAATCACAAAATTTATATTTAAAACGTCATTCTAACACATTTTATTTTATAAAATACTTATGAATAGTATTTTAGAATTTTTAACACCTTTAAAGCTCATTTGAAGCCTTATTTTAAATGCCCCTTTTTATTCAAAACATCAAGAATGCAATTAATAAGTACATTAATGCAACATAATAGTTATTCTACACATTTTATACCTAATATGTGTAAATAACTATTCTGGAAATTACCTTCTTTAAAAACCCATTTCAAAATCTCTATTTGAAACTCATTTTCAGCTAAAATGGTAAAAGTGCTACTAATTGAACCATATATGCAAATAACTCATGTCTTACATATATTTAGTCTAATATATGCAAATGAAGAAGATGGAAATATACACACTTTAAACCTAAACCAAGGTTAGTATTCACACCTAAATGTCTCTAAAATGGTGGTGGAAAAGGTGGTGTTGGTGTAGGAGGAGCAACCCCCACTTCCAAATGTGGCCTCAAGGGGTTACCAATTGCATCCTCCTAATCTCCAAGCAAGACCCACCTCTACTCCATTAAAACCCACTTCATCTTCTCTAAGAAAAACCCCAAATATAATTCCGAAATTTGTAGCTCTTCCTAATTAATGGTGAAAATGGGTGTACAAGACTTATATATGGTGGAACACTAGTAATATATAGTGGCATTAGGTGGTGTTGGGTAACTTATGGTGGTTTAACGGTGGGAGAGATCTCAAGGCTAGAGAGAGAGAGAGGTAAAATCAGATTCATCATGCCCAAATGGGCTAACATACACTTGTATACTCCTTAAAACCCATAGGGTTTAAATTCCCCAAAAACTCCCTACAAAAAGTTGATTTGCGTCACTTTATCTCCCGCCTTTTTTTTAACTTTTAAGTTGAGATTCATATTCCTTGCATTGTTTTGTCTAAAAAATCATATTTACAATAGTTATTTGGCCTCCCGGATTGTACTAAACAAGGCACGCAAGATCGGGACCTCCACGTAAAACATTTTTTTTCTGATTTTTTTTTTTGCATGGTAATATTTCTTATATTTTTATGAGTCTAAATATATGGTTGGAATATTTTTTGACTTACCGATTGTCCTAAACAATTCGCGCAAGTTTGCGTCCCGCGCGACGTGTGCTGACGAAAATCCGTCTAAAATAGCTCTAAATGATTTTTCCCGACGATGTAGAAGAAGATAAAGTTATTTGAAATCAAATTTTAAGTCGATCTGGAGATTTTCATAATTTTCTGAGCACGTTTTTTTGACAAAAAATATTTTTATTTATTTTTTGACTTTATATGTATTTTTTGGACCCTATAAAAGTGGTCATTTCGATATTGGGGACCATAATGTATCCTACAAAAATTGCTCAAAGTTACCTATCATGCGAGTCGCATACCGACCAAATTATCACATTATTAACCACGAATGTGTTACAGTCATTCCTTGGTATTTTCACGTCAAACTTAACCAACATACTTACTAGGACTATTAGAACTGAAATATGCATCCAAGCGAACCATGCGACGTGGGACATTTTCTCATTAATTACTTTTCGTAATGCACCACTTTTCATGCCATTTGGCGTAATCCCCTTATATATTTATTCCTCAAATTTTTCTTTGAATATAATATTTCGATTATCATTAAATACTTATTTTCTAGGACGGGGTAGTACACTTTCCATGTTAGGTCTTGATTGATTCATAGTTGAGGCATCTATTTTAAGAGGTTTTCTAATACGTTGGGCTATGGAAAAGAGAGAGGATTTTGTATAGAGATGAATTGGTATATTAAGGAGGTATATCCAAGCTAGAACACCTAGGCATTCTTGATCAGGTCTGATGATTGGAGACCACTTGAACGTACGCATGGGGTATTTACCAAGCAACCATTGCTCTCTTGTCCAGAGTCTAACGAAGTCCTCTTCACATCCAGGCTTGATTAAGACATGTTTGTTATCTAGAAGCCCTGCCGTATATGATTGTTTCAGGTTGAAAGTGAGGGAGATCTTACTTATCTCATCCATTACAACCCTCCATGTGAGAACTTGCCTACTATCGAGAATTTGAAGGTTTATTCTAGGGCTTCTATATTTTCTTGAGAGAAGTGCACAACTTGTTCTCCTTTGAATAATGATGGAATTTTGAATTCTGGTTCCTTTTATACATTATTAGTAACAACGCTAACAAATTATTTGGCCCAAATGTTTGTAGGATAAGGAGGTTTAGGCATCAAATGATTGATATTGATAGACGTGGAAGCCATGTAAATCTTATGAGGAATTTTGAAAGTCGAGAGAAAAAATGGATAGGGTGACTAGGGTTTTTTATTCGCATGATATAGTCAAATATGTATAGACTTGAGATATAAGCCTGTTATTTGTATATTTGTTATTTAGTGAGACGTACTGTAGGTTCGAGACTACCACACAACTTATGTTTATAATTAAAGAGGTAAACTTAAAGATGAGAAACTAAAGATTAAAGAATGAAGATATAAAACTTTAATAACATGGCTATATATACGTTTAGCATTTAGAACCGCATATTATTTTAAGTTTTTTAAGTTGGTAAAAATCTTAAAACATATTAAAATGCGAGAGGAAAATGCATAGTTATGATTTATCCCAATTTCAGTTATAGTTTAATTCTTCATAGACTCACTGTTAATATTGTGGATTTTAACATTTTCAGGATTTAGGCTGCGAGAGCCACTGTCTTAATCAATGTTGTTGATTGTCATCTCATCATGTTGTAGATTCTTAGGATGTAGGTATCTTGGCTTGCATGCCAATTCCATTTTTATTACCATCATTCATATTTTAGTTTTTGGGGGTTTATGTGATTCTTTACTCTCGTTGTGTCTGAGAGTGCTTACACGTTAGATTAGTATCAAATTTGGTTGCATATTATTTTAGTTTTATTATATTTTGTTTTGTTATTTGTTCCATTTTAGCTAGTTCGTTCTGATAATAATGTTACCAAATATTTTTTATTCTCATAGTTTTTGTATTAGATGGAGGTTTCTGTAATACCCCGTATTTTTATAGCTTTTAAATTATGGGATTTATTAAATTTAATTGAGATAAATTAATTTAATTTTAATCCGGAATGTTGCTTTAAATATTTACTAGCGTGACGAGAGTTAGTAATTATTGGAAATTTGTTATCTGTTGAATATTAATGGATGAGTATAGTAATATATGAGATTTATTGTTATAATATTGTCACGTGTGAATAAAATGACAATTATGGAAATTTAAGTCGGGACGCGCTTGTGTCGTGTCGGGACTAAATGTTGATTAATAAGTGAATATTTTATAAGTTGTTCGTATGGTCATTTTGAGTATGCCAACGTGTCCGGAAGGGTCGAGATAGTCAGAAAAGTGTACCCTGGGGTTTAGTTTGAGTCTCTGGGCGTTTTTAGGCCCAATTAGTACCCCGGGAGGGTGTTTTGGACATTTCACAATTATGGGTAATTAAACCTACGAAAATTAAAAGGGTTATATAAGATATCTAGGTTGTCTTCTAGGGTTAGAACAACCAAATACAAATGATGGCCATTGGAGAGGAAGAGGATAAGCTCTCCAAAGAGTTCTAGGCCAAGAACACCTCCGATTGCACCGCCGTCACCACCAACGCGTAGATCGCGAGACGGGGAACGAAACCACACCAATTTCGGCACCAAACCAGATTTCTAAAAGTTCCAGGCAAGTGTTTATCTTGATTATTTCATTGATGCATCTTTCATATTGGTTTAGGAATGATTAGGATGAATTGTATGGAAGAAAAACCCAATTTGAGATAGGAAATTGCATGTAGTGATGACTTAAATGATATTTTAGAAACCCTTTGTCATGTAAAGGATTAAGAGTTTGATTAAGAAAAGAGTTCTAATTAGATACAAACACTAAAAATTTTATTCCGGATGATCGGACCATTGGAGTCGCTTGAAATTTTAGTATGTTGTAGCGAACGGCGAGACAGGACTGCTGACAAAAATTCAGCTTGATCGAACGGTCGGATTTCTAAAAATATTATTTTTACTAGAGAGTTTTATGTTTTGAGGACTCTTAAAGAGTTTTATATTTTGAGGACTCTTAGAGATTTTTATATTTTGAGGACTCTTAGAGAGTTTTATATTTTGAGGACTCTTTTAAATAAATTTTTTTTTAATTAAAACTCCATTTTAATTTCGATTTCGAAACCATTTGAAATTCTCATCTTTGAAAATAAAATTCAAAATCCTTTAATGTAAGGCGAAATCTATATTTTTGGGATATCTTACATGAGGGACAATGTAAGTATATGTTAAAGAGAGAGAGACACGTAAGAGAGTTACTTTGGGACAAATGTGTATACCTACTGAATTTTATACTTGGGAGGATAGAATCCGTGAGCGTGATGTAGTAAGTGGAAAAGTTCCTCAAATTAAAATAAGATGTGAATGGTTATACGTGATAACTAAATAATGAGAAATAAATACAAATGTCGTAATTATGGGAATTGAGAATTTACCCATTATTGAAATGGTAATGTTAGTATAGTTATATGATTGTGTATGCATATACTATCTATGTGTGAAAATCATGCCCACGCTACTTGCTATCCCTGAGATTTCCGCGCTGGGACAGTCTTATCTCGATGGGAACTTTATGGGGGCTATTGACTTGTACCCTAGAAGATAGATATCCTTGGTACAGGCTATCGGAATGATAGTTCAGATGGTCCTAAGAGATGCGGGTATGTGCTTTCCTCATAGAGACTTGGAATCTATGCTTTGCCTCATTTTGTTTATGTATAGGTATCCTTGGTACAGGCTATCGCAGTGATAGTTCAGACGGTCCTGAGAGACTTGGAATCTATACTTTGTCTCAATATTGTTTGAGCATGTGTTGATACAGTTCGAGAGTGATTTCGAATCTGTATTCCCTTAGTACGAGTGATACGGGAATTGGATAGTAGAGTATGCCCGCACCATAATTGTTATTTGGGGTGCTGTTGTGATATATATATATATATTTTATGAGTAGTTAATATATATATGAAATTCTGAAATCTGGAACTGCCTACTGTGATGAGACATGTAGGACATGGTTGATGACTCAAATTGTAAATACTTGTTTTGAGAAAGTATAATATGACACTTGAAAACTTTATTGATTTATAAAGTTAAAAATGAGAACTTTGGTTGCTAATTGAAATATTCTTTTCGAACAATTGAATCGTTAAATTTTGAATCTTACGAGTAAGCTAAGATAAGTTAAATCATTGGGAAGATTAGTGCGATAAATGATAAGACAAACCGTTGGGAAGGTTAGTGCGATAGGTGTGCACATTAGAAGAGAGGTGAGAATTACTCAAGAGAGTGACGCACTAATATGTTGTTGCATTGGCCTGTATCAATTTAAATACTTGCTAAACAAATTTTAAACCATATACACTATCGGGCTCTGACCCGTTTCTCTCTCTCTCTCTCTCTCTCTCTCTCTTGTATATATATATGTATGTATTACAGGTGCCCAGCCACAGGGGCGTCTTGCTTAGGACCTCTTGAAAGGAACGCGTTGCAGCTTAGGTGGAAGTTGCAGGACTCTTGATTAGACGACTTCGTTCATTCGGATCCACTCTTAGTACTTTCATCTAGTTGTGCACGTGTAGCTCTTTCCATTATTCCGTTGTTATTGAACATTTGTATTTCAGTTATTTCCAGTATTGTTACTATGGGATTTATTCAGTTTGGATGTGTGACTTTAGATTTCGTATGTTGACATTCGATTGACGAATGTATTAAATTAATTGGATTATGTTGCAGAATTTAATGTTGTGTGATTCTTACTTATTGAATGTTGTTAATAAAATAAATGATTTTTCTTTAAATAAAATTTGGAAAGGATGTATGAACATGGTTTTGACACTTAGCTTAATTAATTAGGGTGTTAAATTGGAAAATTTATTTTTCGACAGTGATGCTAAGAATGGACCAACTGTTCACCTTGATTTAATTTAATAAAGGAGTGATCGCCCGGTATTTAATTAGGCGGAGTGTCACAGGTGGTATCAGAGCATCAGGTTCTAGTGTCCTTAGGATCTGTACGGCTTATTATGCTTTCAGTGTTGCTTTATTTGCTATAGAGCCCTATGTTTAGGATTGTTAATTCCCTTGACGAGATTTCGTTCTCCTGCTATAATGTGTATACACTAGTGAATTATAATTTCGTTCGGATGTGTGCGTGTGCTGAGCGATGACGGATGTCAGAAGAGGACCGTTAAGCGTACATCAGGAGGCAGGGATCAGTTTATATTATGAAATATATTCGAGGATGATGACCGTAGTCGAGGTCACCTCCATTATGGCACGAGAAGCCACGACTAGAAAGGCGACTAAGGTGCAGCAATGATTTTTCAAATGCTGTTATAGTGAAATGAGGTGCGAGGGTAAACTTACCCAACGTATTACAAAAATGTGTAGAGACTGTCAATGGGAAATTTTAGAAATGCAGAAATTGTATGTGTCTTTACCAAAGGAGGTAATGTACCCAAAGGCTTAGATATAGGACGAAGTGTGGCAAATTGAAAGTGAAAATTTAGAGAAAATTTTCTTGGCTTTCGGGACGAAATTATAATGGTTGGAGTCAACCGCCAATTTTAGAAGTGGAATGCTATGCCTATAGGATAACCTTAGGTACAGTGTTGACCGTATGTTCCTTCCTCAACTGTTCAGGGTGAGAAGCAAACGTGGTTCTGAACTCATCGCGGGAGGGCATGACAGAAGTCCGATTGTGGTTATGAACCCTAATCATTAGCAAATTTTGTATCGAAAGATGTAGATACGAGTGGAGGAAACGACTCCAAGTGGGAGACCAACTCGTAATAATAATTGATAATACTCGAGGAGGAAATTCTGATGGACGGTTGATTCAGAGGTTGACAATGTTGTATTTTGTCAATAAAGATGATAATGCTCCTTGTGTGGGAAGCTTAAAGAAATCGAAGAATTTATTTGAGAATAAGACTGAATACAATGGTGGTGATATAGCACCAAAAAGAGATGTGGATATACATCAGGGGACCCATTTAAATGATTCGGATAATGGAATTCTTACCAAGTGATGGTAAATTCAGTAAGTGCTATTATAGATAGTAACATGATCTTTATGGCCTAAAAAGTTAAAGGAACAATCGGAATGGTTAACAGGAATCGAGTTTACTAAAGTCCGAGAGGAGGACAAATCCTAACCTGGTTAGTAGGACAGGTGGTAAGTGGATTATGTACTGAGGTATTTCATGCGGAGTGAGATCACTCACGATAATATGTTCCAAAGTGAGTATAAGGACAAGAATACGGTGCCTAGTAAAAGGCAACGATTAAAATAATTTTGTTATGGTTTGGGTAGACGTGTTACGTCCGAAAACCATTTGCGCAGTCAAGACGATTGACAAGGTAGAAGTGTAAGTTGTATCCTCAGAGGATGAGGCGTGTTTATGTGACACGAGGGAGTCACTATATTTTGTTCATTGCTAGATTAGCATGTGAGACGAGCTTAATGCATATAATTATAAATGTTACCATTATGTGAATATTTTTCCCTAGTGTAGCGGGATTTTTCTTTAGTGCTATCCGCAGAGGATGAATGAGTATATCAACAGTGTTTTATACTTTATTGAGGTTACTCGTTGTAGTGATGCGATACACGAGTATGATATTATCTTGTTTAAAACATTACAGAAATGGTTAGTACGATAGTGGGCATTTATTGCAAGGCTATCGGAGTGGTTGCATTAGTGCAACATGTTTTATGTTTGTTTTGGCGAGGCTTTACCTGTGAGAAGGTTGGACTCGCACTTATATTATCTATCCTAGAGACTTCGGAGGAGATAGTGGGCTCGAGATATTCGATGCCAAAGTATGTATAAACTTTGCCAATATGATTCTGTATGTATCGGGATTTACCGTTGAGTGAAAAGATTTGACGCAGTATTATGTTTGGCACTCCGAACTTAGTGATAGAAAGAGTGCGATGTTATATTTATCCTTAAGAGACGTGGGAGTTAAGAGTTATACCCCTAATGTTAGAAAAAGGAATTTTGAGAATTCCGATTGTATGTATTCGAGGTTTATGGAATGCTATTACCACCAAACTATGCTGAACGATAGTGAAATTTGGTGAAACGTTCTTTGTTAAGCATAATTACGGGAGAAATTGTAACTTTTCTGTCAAGGGACGGAATAAAGGGGTATATACTATGGACGGAGGACCTAACGGATTTTGATAACCGACAATGCTAGGTAGTAGTGTATCGGGGGGGTTCCTTGTTTGGATTTCGCTTTGTGAGACATCCCACGCATGAAACTTAGCGTAAGGTTGGAAATAGGGAGACGTTTGGTCACTATTCCATGAGTTAGGTACCCTGGTCGAAATGGGATCAAGTAATTATGTATGTAAGTTGGAAGTTGAATTTTGTTTTAAGGTCATTGGAGCCGGATTTTTGTGGTAGGAAAGCATTAAAAGTTATCCCCACGAGTTGAGGGGTGGAACGATGATAAGGAGAATTTAAGAATTTTGATTTCTAGGGTGATTGAGAGTACCCAAATGTCATAACCGCGTACAGAACACAAGGTGAATAAATAGTTGGAATGATTTTTAGCATGGATTATCTGGAAAGAACTTTATATTATACAAAGGAGATGACCTGTAATTATTTTGATGAATAGAGCGTTAGTGATTTATTTTGGTTGTTGTACCTATTTGGGAAAATTGTTGTACTTATCTGAGGAAGATTGAGAATTATTATTCCTCTTTATTGTCATGGAATTTGAATGCCCTATCCCTTCTATTCCGTTGAATTTAGTTAGTCCTACAGATGAGTAGCACGCCGTTCACTCTCCCAGGGCGGTCGGAGTGTTGCAAAAATGTGGGCATCTTGGTTAACTACAGTTAAAATAGTCCGAGTCGAAGGGACGTGGTAATAGACGTGTGAAATATATGTTTGTGGGACTAGTATAACGAAGTGGAAGTGATAGAGTGGATTAAACGTCACATGAGGGGCGATAATCCATACATAAGTGTGCAATTAGAATAGCACGCCCTAACTTGATTGGAAGGCTGTGGGAAGCCATTCAAGAATTGGTATTCCTTGAATATAGTAGAATTTAATTGTTATGAAGCACACCCGGAGCGGAGTTGTTATTAGTCAAGTGTGAGAGAGACTCACACATATAAAGAGTAATGATGTTAGTATAGTATAAAAGATCCAGAAGTGCGCTTCGTGGAGAGAAGAGCACGGGTGGAACTTTCGGCATACTACAAGGAAGGAAGGGGAGTATTACGTGTCACTTAATGTGAGACATTTCAAAGGAAGAATCGATGTTTAGCGGGACGTAGTGAGTAGTCTCTACATGCACTGCCCATAGGTAAGGTTTGGTTTAAAGAGGAGAATCAACCAAATAATTTTGTGTTTATCGAAAATTCCTGAAATTGAAAGAGGTTGGTAAAGTCGGTAAAGTTCTTAGATGGGTTTCCATCCTCAAAACAAGATCAAGGGTTTATCCCGAACATGTGAATTAAGTCGCTGAGAAGGAAGTGATTGATATTCCTTTGGGATGGCTTACAATATTAACTAGTATGCCCCAGACTTCCTTTGAAAGGAAGGATCGCGCCAGTGCATGGTCCGGCGCAGTCTAAATTTTTGAATCAGGATGAGATTGGTAAATTCCACCTTTGATATGGGATTTCAGGAACCAGCGGAGATAAGATTTTGTTTCAAGTAGGATGTATCACCCTTAGCCAGGGAATAAGCGCATGGTGATTAAAGATTAATGGAGCCACGTGAAGGAGATTTTGGAATCTTGGTACGATGATTTCAAGAATGCTCTGTAGAAGCACTCGTACCTGTTTGTCGCGTATGAGGTACTTATTAGGGTTTTGTTATGGAAGAACCTCGACTATTCTCCCTCCGTATGTTTAGAGGAGAGTAGATAATCAGAATTTTTGGATCGGTCGAGAAAATATCCGATAACTATGGTAGAATTCCACGACTGTTTTAGACGAGCAAGAGTGATCAAATGTTCGTAATATTTTCTCAGAATGGGAGTTTTGTATGTGAATAAATCCGAGTATCTGTCATGTAGTGAGGTGCGGCCTCCTAATGATAGTGAGATAATGAAATGTATAACATACAGGCGTGACCTATGCGAATGTTGTCGGTTGGGAGCACAATGTGAAGTGTCTCCAAAGAGAATGCAAAACAATGTTACTGTGAAGAAAGGGCTATAGTGATTGAGCGCCGTAATGTGTAGTTAGTTTGTGTACGGAAAAGGATATCCAGAATTGTGCTACCTGATAGGCCTTATTTTCCGAATTTCGGGACGAAATTCAGTTATTAGGGGGGAAGTATGTAATACCCCGTATTTTTATAGCTTTTAAATTATGGGATTTATTAAATTTAATTGAGATAAATTAATTTAATTTTAATCCGAAATGTTGCTTTAAATATTTACTAGCGTGACGAGAGTGAGTAATTATTGGAAATTTGTTATTTGTTGAATATTACTGGATGAGTATAGTAATATGTGAGATTTATTGTTATAATATTGTCACGTGTGAATAAAATGACAATTATGGAAATTTAAGTCGGGACGCGCCTGTGTCGTGTCGGGACTAAATGTTGATTAATAAGTGAATATTTTATAAGTTATTCTTATGGTCGTTTTGAGTGCGCCAACGTGTCCGGAAGGGTCGAGATAGTCAGAAAAGTGTACCCGGGGGTTTAGTTTGAGTCTCGGGGCATTTTTAGGCCCAATTAGTACCCCGGGAGGGTGTTTTGGACATTTCGCAATTATGGGTAATTAAACCTACGAAAATTAAAAGGGTTATATAAGATATCTAGGTTGTCTTCTAGGGTTAGAACAACCAAAGACAAATGACGGCCATTGGAGAGGAAGAGGATAAGCTCTCCAAAGAGTTCTAGGCCAAGAACACTTCCAATTGCACCGCCGTCACCACCAACACGTAGATCGCGAGACGGGGAACGAAACCACACCAATTTCGGCACCAAACCAGATTTCTAAAAGTTCCAGGCAAGTGTTTATCTTGCTTATTTCATTGATGCATCTTTCATATTGGTTTAGGAATGATTAGGATGAATTGTATGGAAGAAAAACCCAATTTGAGATAGGAAATTGCATGTAGTGATGACTTAAATGATATTTTAGAAACCCTTTGTCATGTAAAGGATTAAGAGTTTGATTAAGAAAAGAGTTCTAATTAGATACAAATACTAAAAATTTTATTCTGGATGATTGGACCATTGGAATCATTTGAAATTTTCGTATGTTGTAGCGAACGGTGAGACAGGACTGCTGATAAAAATTCAGCTTGATCGAACGGTCGGATTTCTAAAAATATTATTTTTACTAGAGAGTTTTATGTTTTGAGGACTCTTAGAGAGTTTTATATTTTGAGGACTCTTTTAAATAAAAAAAAATTCAATTAAAACTCCATTTTAATTCCGATTTCGAAACCATTTGAAATTCTCATCTTTGAAAATAAAATTCAAAATCCTTTAATGTAAGGCGAAATCTATATTTTTGGGATATCTTACATGGGGGACAATGTAAGTATATGTTAAAGAGAGAGAGACACGTAAGAGAGTTACTTTGGGACAAATGTGTATACCTACTGAATTTTATACTTGGGAGGATAGAATCCGTGAGCGTAATGTAGTAAGTGGAAAATCTGAACAATCCTGCCCGTTGGCAATAACAAATCATGGATCATAAGATCCAAATAATTCTGTCCGTTGGCAATAACAAATCCTGGATAGTAAGATCCAAATAATTCTGCCCGTTGGCAATAACAAATCCTGGATCATAAGATCCAAATAATTCTGCCCATTGGCAATAACAAATCCTGGATCATAAGATCCAAATAATTCTTCCCATTGGCAATAACAAATCTCGGATATTTGAATATCCAAATCATTCTGCCCATTGGCAATAACAAATCCTGGATATTTGAATATCCAAACAAATCCTGAATACCGAAGTATTCAAACCAATCTTGGATCATGAGACCCAAACAAATCCTGGATATTTTAATATCCAAACAAATCCTGAATACCGAAGTATTCAAACAAATCCGCTCTTAGAGCTATATTCATATTTATATATGAAACAAATCATAAGTACACTCACCTTGACAGTTTAACTGGCTTTTCCCTTGCCTTTATCCGGTACTTGTTCAATCAGCTCTTCTTACCTTCCTATCATTCTTACAATATTAGTGTCATCATAAGAATATTAATAGTCCAAAGAATAACTTCAATCATAACTCAATTCATAAGCATCATATTATTCAATTCAAATCATTCATTAAATTGAAGTCCCATCTAGACTCAGGTTCTGTTATCTAACATATTCAAATTACAGCCTAAACCCTTTTTAACTATTCTTGGTAATCCAATCCTTATTATATCATGTTTCCAAAACAAAAGACGGTACATCATTCCGAGTTTCCTAGAGCAAAATAAGCCTATTTCTTCATTACATAGCAAATCTGCCCTATAGGCTCTTTTATCGTTCATTCAACTTCCAGGAATTTCCATAATTTTTCTACATCATAAATTTATATGACATTCAACCCAACATCAGTAAACATATTTAATAATACAAGATTAAAATTTCTTAATTTTCATAGTTTATTTTCTATGTCAAGCAAAACATCGAACACATGGTAGGCATACTTTCACCCTTAGGGCAAATTTCATACCCGAACTTCAAACTCTCACCAAGGACTCATTTCTTGGTATTTTCCCATGATTTCCGGATATGTCATACATATGTAAGCAAAGGTTAATATCCAATTTTAATCAATCAATTCCAGTAAGTATAGAGAAATATATGGAAGTTTGAATAAACATGGTTCTTAAACAAAACAATCTCAAGGGTTTACACATTCAAGTATACTTAAACTTTCATCTATCCATAAGTACATATCAAGACATGGAATTTCAGTAAACAAATGATTATTTCAATCATTTAAATAAGTAATAAAAAAAAATAAACAAGATTTATGAATGGAAATACCTTAGGGGCTTTTACGTAATTTTTCTATGAATTTTTCTTCAATTTCTCCTCACACTTTCTTCCTAACTTCCTACTTTTCTTTCCTTAAGCTTAAAATCTCTCATGGCTGCATTTTGGATGAATAAAGAGGTAATTATAAGGTTTTAAGGTCGGCCAAGTCCACCACCCTTCCCAACCAATGAGAATAAAATATTTGTTGCCATAATAAGACAAAATACTACTTAACGGATGGACTATTTTGCCCTTGTTTCGTAATTTTGGTATAACTTCTCACTCGAACCTCCGTTTCACACACCGTTTGTTTTGTTACGACCATAACTCACTTGTCTACAACTATGTAGTTTTCACCTCAAGTCAATTGTTATGTCATAAAGGTCAAAACTAGCCTTAAACATGAACATTCCTACCGAAACCTTCAAAATTTTGTATTTGTAACTAATTCGACATTTTATGCTTTTTGAAGGTAGGATTAGACTAAACATAATAAACTAACATCACATGTATTAATAACACACTAATCATATCACATAATCTAGGCATGATTTAAGCATAATTAATCATAATTATATTCGGGTTGTCACAATTCTCCCCCTGTTAGGAAATTTCGTCCTCGAAATTGACATACCTTGGTTGTCCGAATCAAACAAATACGGATAACGCATTTTCATGCTATCCTCACTCTCCCATGTAGCTTCTTCCATGGAATGCCTTCTCCACACAACTTTCACAAGTGGTATCACCTTTGATCTCAATATTTGTTCTTTCCTATCGACGATAGCAAGCGGTTCTTCCACATAGCTCAAATCTTCCTTCAATTAAATAGGTTGTTCCACCAATACATGTGAAGGGTCTGCTACATACTTTCTCAACATAGAAACATGGAAAACATCATGTAATCGAGCTAACTCTGGTGGTAATGCTAACTTGTAGGCAACCATCATGACTTTTTCAAGGATTTCATAAGGTCCAGTGTAGCGTGGACTTAATTTTCCTTTCTTTCCAAACCTCATAACTCCTTTCCATGGCGATATTCGAAGAAACATATAATCCACTTTCTGGAATTCCAAATCTTTTCGTCGTTTATCCGCATAACTTTTCTGTCTGCTTTGAGCTGTTTTCATTCTTTCTTGAATAATCTTCACTTTTTCAGTGGTGACTTCAATCAATTCTGGACCCTCTATCTTCCTTTCATCAACCTCACCCCAACATATCGGTGTACGACATTGTCTACCGTACAGTGCTTCATATGGAGCCATACCAATAGTAGACTGGAAACTATTGTTATATGCAAATTCTATCAAAGGCAAATATTCATCCCAATTACCTTTGAAATCAAGCACACAAGCTCTAAGCATATCTTCCAAAATCTGTATTGTCCTTTCAGACTGCCCATCTGTCTAAGGATGAAAAGCCGTACTGAACTTCAAGTTAGTACCCATAGCATACTACAAGCTATCCCAAAATCTGGATGTAAAAGTAGGGTCCCTATCTGAAATAATATATACCGGTGCTCCATGCAATCGAATAATTTCACTAACATACAATCTAGCATACCTATCAACTGTATACATAGTCTTAACTGCTAGAAAATGAGCGGACTTCGTCAATCTATCCACCACTACCCAAATCGAACCTGACCCCTTCTGAGATCGAGGAAGCCCAACTACAAAATCCATCATTACATGATCCCATTTCCATTCTGGTATTGGCAATGGTTGAAGTAAACCAGTAGGTTTCTGATGCTCCACTTTTACTTGCTGACATATAAGGCATCTAGCAACAAAATCAGCTATTTCCTTCTTCATATTATTCCACCAATAATGCTCCTTTAAATCCCTATACATTTTAGTGCTACCAGGATGCATAGTATAAATGGAATTATGAGTCTTATCTAAAATTTCCTCTTTCAATCCACACACCTTAGGCACACACAACCGCTGCTTATAAAATAAAGTGCCATCATTCACAATACAAAAATCTTCTGACTTACCATCTCGGAGATCTTGTCGTTTCTTCTCAAGAAAAGGATCTTGACTTTGCAAATCACGAATACGGGTAGCTAATAAAGGCCTCACGCTTACATGAGCAAAGAACCTGTCCCCATCAGCTAGCTTCAATTCTACTCTCATCAATCTCAACTCCATGATGTGGGAAACTCTAGCACACCGAATACAAGATAACCTGCCCGAAGCCTTTCTACTCGAAGCATCTGCATCTACATTTGCCTTCCCTGGGTGGTAGTGAATTGTACAATCATAATCTTTAATTAACTCCATCCACCGCCTCTGCCTCAAATTCAACTCCTTCTGAGTAAATAAATACTTAAGGCTTTGATGGTCAGTAAAAATTTCACATACCTCACCATATAGATAATGACGCCATAATTTCAAAGCAAACACAATAACAGCATGTTCCAAATCATGTGTAGGATAACTACGTCCATGTGTACGCAACTGCCTAGAAAGCAATAACTCTACCATGCTGCATAAAAACACAACCCAACCCCTGGTGTGAAGCATCTGTATAAATAACAAAACCATCTCCACCATGCGGAATAGTAAGAACAGGTGCAGTTACCAACCTCTTTTTCAATTCATCAAAACTATTTTCGCAATCAGAATTCCATTCAAACTTAACATCTTTCCGGGTTAGTTTAGTCATCGGCAAGGCAATTAAAGAAAATCCCTTTATAAACCTCCTATAATACCCAGCTAAACCAAGAAAACTCCTCACCTCAGTCACATTATTGGGCCTCTCCCATTTCACAATAGCCTCTACCTTTTTAGGATCAACACATATACCATCTCCAGAAATAACATGGCCTAAAAATACAACTTTTGAAAGCCAAAATTCACATTTGCTAAACTTAGCATACAATTGCTTATCTTTCAACACATTCAAAATAGTTCTGAGATGCTTTTCATGTTGAACCATATCACGTGAATAAATCAGAATATCATCAATAAAAACTATCACAAACGAATCAACAAAGGATGCAGTACCCGATTCATAAGATCCATAAATACAGCTGGAGCATTAGTCACCCCAAAAGGCATCACCAGGAATTCAAAATGACCATACCGAGTACGAAAAGCAGTTTTAGAAATATCACTCTCCTTGACCCTCAACTGATTATAACCCGATCGCAAGTCTATTTTTGAAAACACTTTAGCACCCTGTAACTGATCAAACAAATCATCTATACGAGGTAAAGGGTACTTGTTCTTAATAGTAGCTTTATTCAGTTGCCTATAATCAATACACAAATGCATAGTGCCATCTTTCTTTTTCACAAATAAAACTGGCGCCCCCCATGGAGATACACTAGGTTGTATGAACCCCCTATCAAGCAAATCCTGCAACTGAATTTTGAGTTCTTTCAACTCAGCAGGTGCCATTCTATATGGTTCCATAGAAATAGGGGTTGTCCCCTGTGCTAATTCAATACTAAATTCAATTTCTCTTTCCGGAGGTAACCCTGGCAACTCACTAGGAAACACTTCTGGAAAATCTCGTACAATAGGAACATCGACTAATTGTAAAGATCCCTTCCTAGTGTCAAAAACATATGCAATAAAACCCTCACAACCCTTACTCAATAATTTCCTTGTTTGTGTAGCAGAAATGATGCAACTGGGAACAATTTTCCTTTCCCCCACAAATTTAAATTCAGGCTCACCAGGCATATTAAAAACAACTTCCTTACAGAAACAATCCATAGATGCATGATATTTAGATAACCAATCCATTCCCAAAATTATATCAAAATCAGAAATATCCAATGGAAGTAGATCTATAACTGTATCTCTAGACCCCCACATTCAAAACACAATCACGAAAAACATATTCGACTATAATCATATCCCCCATAGGCATGGAAATACTCAACCCCTCCTCTAAATGAGTACATGGTCTATTCAGATATATGGAAAATGCAAATGACACAAAAGAATGTGTGGAACCAGGATCAATCAAAACATAAGCACTTCTATCAGTAACAGAAAGTGTACCTGTCACCACATCTGGAGTAATCTGAGCCTCTTTCATCGTAAAGACTCGTCCACCTGGCCTGGAACCACTGGCTTGTCCTCTGCCCATACTTTTCACTGCACTGCCTGGAGATAATACTCTGCTTTTTGCTTTGCTAGGTGGTGTTGTAGTCTCTGCCAACTGCGGACAATTCTTCTTAACATGCCCCACTTGATGACAATGGTAGCATTCCACTCCTTTAAGTTCAGGACACTTGGATTTATAATTCCCTTCCTCTTTACAAAAGAAACATGTAACAACTCTTGTCGGTGCCTCACCCTTTCCTGACCTCCTAACCAGACTAGAAGAATCTCCACCCCTAATATCTCTGCCAAATCTCCCCAAACCTCTACCACTATCTCTACCACCTCTTTGAAATTTATGAGGTTCCATCTTAACACTTCCACCCTCACCTCCCTTAGAGTGAGATGCGTCGAATCTACTCTTCTTAAAACTCTCTCTACTCACCACCCCTTGGTTCATTTGCCTTTCGGCTATCGTGGTTTTGTTTACCAGAGAAGCATAATCTTCTAACTCATAAGTGGCCACTCTATTTTGAATAGGCCAAATCAGTCCATCTTGAAACTTACTACATTTATCTTCTTCATCCTGCACATACTTAGTGGAAAAACTAGACGAAGCAGTAAATTTAGCATCATACTCCCTCACAGATATGTTCCCTTGGGTTAAATTTATAAACTCCCTCAGCTTCTCCCTCCTATAAACCTTAGGGAAATACTTAACATACAATGCTTTAATAAATTCAGCCCAAGTAATAACATCAGTACCTTCCATCCTGGGCACCAAATGGTTGCTGGCTTCCCACCAATATTTCGCCTCCCCTTTGAGCTTAAACACGACTAGATTCACTTTCTGGTTATCCAGAACCTTCATAACTGCAAAGATAGTTTCTAGATCTCTTATCCACATCTCAGCTTTTGTAGGTTCAACTGACCCTGAATATTCTGGAGGATTCAACTTCAAAAACTTCTCATGCATGGAATCTTTCATTTCCTTCCTTGCCTCCCTCTCAATCCTGGACACGGTCTTTGATTCTAGATATCTAGCATGTTGTTCTGCCATTTGCGCCATATTTCTTTCTTGTTACTCTGCCATCCTCATTATTGCTTGTGCCATTATTTGCATCTCTGTAGGCTGTTCTTGCTCTCTAGCCCTCCCAGCAACACTTTGCTCTACTTCAGCATTATCTGTACGAGAAGCTACTCCCTCTTCTCTAGGTTGTCCATTCCCAGGTTCCATCTGGAATAATCTGTAATACAACAAAATTCTAACAACCAATATAAACAGTTTATAATACTAAACTATTGGTTAGTACATAAACAATTCATAAATATCAAATCAACTCAATACTGCCATCTAACCGTCACACACGTCCAGAATTTATAACCACGCTCTGATACCACTAGTTGTCACACCCCAAACCCAATATCCATACTAATCATTTGTTATTAGAATAATTGGACCATAATCTCAAGTCCATTGAAAATTTAACTCATTTATCAATATTTTTATGCATAATGAACATAATATTGTTTTTGTGCCATAACGAAGTCAACATCAGAGTCATAATTAAGCGAACATACAATACTGTGATTAACTATGATCAACTCAATTCATACTAAATCAATATATACAATGTGTGAGTAAATTAAAATCTTCAGTGTGACAATGATAAAATCTCCATACTTAAACCCCATCTCTTCTAACGGTGCAACTCTCAAAGTTACCGGTCATATATTATCCTAGATGGCAGCATACCAACCTGAAATTGTTAAAATATAAACCATAAGCATTAATCTTAGTGAGGTACTCCTTCCCTGCAATAGAATAACAATTCTATATCGAATATGTGAATATAAAATCTGAACAATCCAGCCCATTGGCAATAACAAATCATGGATCATAAGATCCAAATAATTCTGCCCGTTGGCAATAACAAATCCTGGATAGTAAGATCCAAATAATTCTTCCCGTTGGCAATAACAAATCCTGGATCATAAGATCCAAATAATTCTTCCCATTGTCATTAACAAATCCTGGATCATAAGATCCAAATAATTCTGCCCATTGGCAATAACAATTCCTGGATATTTGAATATCCAAATCATTCTGCCCATTGGCAATATCAAATCCTGAATACCGAAGTATTCAAACCAATCCTGGATCATGAGACCCAAACAAATCCTGGATATTTTAATATCCAAACAAATCCTGAATACCGAAGTATTCAAACAAATCCGCTCTTAGAGCTATATTCATATTTATATATGAAACAAATCATAAGTACACTCACCTTGACAGTTTAACTGGCTTTTCCCTTGCCTTTATCCGGTACTTGTTCAATCAGATCTTCTTCCCTTCCTATCATTCTTACAATATTAGTGTCATCAGAAGAATATTAATAGTCCAAAGAATAACTTCAATCATAACTCAATTCATAAGCATCATATTATTCAATTCAAATCATTCATTAAAATGAAGTCCCATCTAGACTCAGGTTCTGTTATCTAACATATTCAAATTATAGCCTAAACCCTTTTTAACTATTCTTGGTAATCCAATCCTTATTATATCATGTTTCCAAAACAAAAGACGGCACATCATTCCGAGTTTCCTAGAGCAAAATAAGCCTATTTCTTCATTACATAGCAAATCTGCCCTATAGGCTCTTTTATCGTTCATTCAACTTCCAGGAATTTCCATAATTTTTTTACATCATAAATTTATATGATATTCAACCCAACATCAGTAAACATATTTAATAATACAAGATTAAAATTTCTTAATTTTCAGAGTTTATTTTCTAAGTCAAGCAAAACATCGAACACATGGTAGGCATACTTTCACCCTTAGGGCAGATTTCATACCCGAACTTCAAACTCTCACCAAGGACTCATTTCTTGGTATTTTCCCATGATTTCCGGATATGTAATACATATGTAAGTCAAGGTTAATATCCAATTGGAATCAATCAATTCCAGTAAGTATATAGAAATATATGGAAGTTTGAATAAACAAGGTTCTTAAACAAAACAATCTCAAGGGTTTACACATTCAAGTTTACTTAAACTTTCATCTATCCATAAGTACATATCAAGACATGAAATTTCAGTAAACAAATGATTATTTCAATCATTTAAATAAGTAATACAAAAAAATAAACAAGATTTATGAATGGAAATACCTTAGGGGCTTTTACGTAATTTTTCTATGAATTTTTCTTCAATTTCTCCTCACACTTTCTTCCTAACTTCCTACTTCTCTTTCCTTAAGCTTAAAATCTCTCATGGCTGCATTTTGGATGAATAAAGAGGTAATTATAAGGTTTTAAGGTCGGCCAAAGCCACCACCCTTCCCAACCAATGAGAATAAAATATTTGTTGCCATAATAAGACAAAATACTACTTAACGGATGGACTATTTTGCCCTTGTTTCGTAATTTTGGTATAACTTCTCACTCGAACCTCCGTTTCACACACCGTTTGTTTTGTTACGACCATAACTCACTTGTCTACAACTATGTAGTTTTCACCTCAAGTCAATTGTTATGTCATAAAGGTCAAAACTAGCCTTAAACATGAACATTCCTACCGAAACCTTCAAAATTTTGTATTTGTAACTAATTCGACATTTTATGCTTTTTGAAGGTAGGATTAGACTAAACATAATAAACTAACATCACATGTATTAATAACACACTAATCATATCACATAAGCTAGGCATGATTTAAGCATAATTAATCATAATTATATTCGGGTTGTCACAGTTAAAGAGAGAGAGACACGTAAGAGAGTTACTTTGGGACAAATGTGTATACCTACTGAATTTTATACTTGGGAGGATAGAATCCGTGAGCGTGATGTAGTAAGTGGAAAAGTTCCTCAAATTAAAATAAGATGTGAATGGTTATACGTGATAACTAAATAATGAGAAATAAATACAAATGTCGTAATTATGGGAATTGAGAATTTACCCATTATTGAAATGGTAATGTTAGTATAGTTATATGATTGTGTATGCATATACTATCTATTTGTGAAAATCATTCCCACACTACTTGCTATCCCTGAGGTATCCGCGCTGGGACAGTCTTATCTCGATGGGACCTTTATGGGGGATATTGACTTGTACCCTAGAAGATAGATATCCTTGGTACAGGCTATCGGAATGATAGTTCAGACACTCCTAAGAGATGCGGGTATGTGCTTTCCTCTTAGAGACTTGGATTCTATGCTTCGCCTCATTTTGTTTGTGTATAGGTATCCTTGGTACAGGCTATCGCAGTGATAGTTCAGACGGTCCTGAGAGACTTGGAATCTATACTTTGTCTCAATATTGTTTGAGCATGTGTTGATACAGTTCGAGAGTGATTTCGAATCTGTATTCCCTTAGTACGAGTGATACGGGGATTGGATAGTAGAGTATGCCCGCACCATAATTGTTATTTGGGGTGTTGTTGTGATATATATATATATATATATATATATATATTTTATGAGTAGTTAATATATATATGAAATTATGAAATCTGGAACTGCCTACTGTGATGAGACATGTAGGACATGGTTGATGACTCAAATTGTAAATACTTGTGTTGAGAAAGTATAATATGACACTGGAAAACTTTATTGATTTATAAAGTTAAAAATGAGAACTTTGGTTGCTAATTGAAATATTCTTTTCAAACAATTGAATTGTTAAATTTTGAATCTTACGAGTAAGCTAAGATAAGTTAAATCATTGGGAAGATTAGTGCGATAAATGATAAGACAAACCGTTGGGAAGGTTAGTGCGATAGGTGTGCACATTAGAAGAGAGGTGAGAATTCCTCAAGAGAGTGACGCACTAATATGTTGTTGCATTGGCCTGTATCAATTTAAATACTTGCTAAACAAATTTTAAACCATATACACTATCGGGCTCTGACCCGTTTCTCTCTCTCTCTCTCTCTCTCTTGTATATATATATGTATGTATTACAGGTGCCCAGCCACAGGGGCGTCTTGCTTAGGACCTCTTGAAAGGAACGCGCTGCAGCTTAGGTGGAAGTTGCAGGACTCTTGATTAGAAGACTTCGTTCATTCGGATCCACTCTTAGTACTTTCATCTAGTTGTGCATGTGTAGCTCTTTCCATTATTCCGTTGTTATTGGACATTTGTATTTCAGTTATTTCCAGTATTGTTACTATGGGATTTATTCAGTTTGGATGTGTGACTTTAGATTTCGTATGTTGACATTCGATTGACGAATGTATTAAATTAATTGGATTATATTGCGGAATTTAATGTGGTGTGATTCTTACTTATTGAATGATGTTAATAAAATAAATGATTTTTCTTTAAATAAAATTTAGAAAGGATGTATGAACATGGTTTTGACACTTAGCTTAATTAATTAGGGTGTTAAATTGGAAAAATTTATTATTCGGCAGTGATGCTAAGAATGGACCAACTATTCACCTTCATTTAATTTAATAAAGGAGTGATCGCCCGGTATTTAATTAGGCGG
Organism: Sambucus nigra; assembly: GCA_949130495.1. Lineage (NCBI taxonomy): Eukaryota > Viridiplantae > Streptophyta > Magnoliopsida > Dipsacales > Adoxaceae > Sambucus > Sambucus nigra. The sequence continues at coordinate 606,196,023 of OX422209.1, forward strand.
GGTGTCACAGTTTCACACCATTATTTCCCGATGAATGACTCAGATATACCAAGTGTATCTAGTGGGTTCCTTGTTTGGATTTTGCTTGTGAGGCATCCCATGCACGAGGTCGACTTTGTTTGAATATTAAGGGCTTTACACAATATATTTTTCAAGTTCTTAGCATATGGTTTGAGGGGAAATGTTTTCACTCACCATCCGTAACATACATAAGAATAAGTTTCAAAGACATCGTCTATGCAACTGAATGGTAGCTAGTATAAGGGGGAGTTCAACTATCTTTATCTTTCTACATTGGGAGAAATTGATACAAAGGTGAAAGAGGATGTTTAGGTTATTAGCTAGTAAGAGAAAGATATTTTCAGTTAGAAGAAACCTTACGTGAAGGATTTGACAGGTTTTACTAGGTAACCCATTATTCACCACATTCGCCTAGATGGTCGAAACAACCCTCTTACACCCGTATGAGCATTTTAACTATTATGGTGATAGAGTCCCCAAGATTTTGAGGACCTAGACCAAAGTGGCCCCAATATGTTGAGATGGTGTAGTATTGACCCGAGTAGGAGACCTCATGTAAGGATAAATTTTCGATAGAGTCACTTTGTATATATATGGGATTATTCCATATCTACACAAATCTGTTGAGTCATAAGTTAGGACTTAAGTTTATTGACCTTTCAATCCTAAGATGTGTTTGATTGAAGACATGGTGGTGATGTTTTCGAGACTACATCACCTTGCCGTGTTTAGTGCCACATTTTGTGTTCAGCATTCAAGGAGTCTCAAAAAGGTAGGATGGATTTTAGTTTGATTCCTTGATATCATTGGGTGTTGGTTTTATTTGTCCAAGGCTATTTTTCATAAAGGACTTTTTTATAAGAAAGTTTTAATTCTTAAAAAAAAAGTCGTTCGAAGGAATTTATAGTCTTCGTCCGAATGAGATGTAGCCATTCATTCGAATGACCTTCAAATGAACACCAAATGAGATATCTCTGTTAGCAAAACAAATATCTTTTAAAGCTCATTCGAAGCCGGTTCAAATGGTATGAAATGTGCGTTCGAACGAGTTTGGTTTTAGTTCGAATGAGATATATTGTTTCACTTAAACAAACTTATATTTTAATTTGAACGATATTCCGTTGCCTCGAAAATCATGTTTTCTAAAAGTAAGAGTGATAAGAACTTTTTAAGTTGAGAATTTATGCAAAAATCACTTTCTTATCAAAAACCAAAAGCCTCCAAACCCTAATTTCACCCAAACTATTAGAGATACAAGATACAAGATTCAATATTTATGTTAGTTTAAGATCTCCAATTTGGGGGAACCAAGAGCTCAAGTCTTATGTGGGCATTGAGTCTGTCTTTAAGTCTACTATCGTGTCCTTGTGATTCCATACATAGTAAATTTTCATAGCTAGGTCATTCGAGATTTTTCTCATTGCAGGTTTTCTTCGTACATTGGCGTGTTGTGTGGTTAATCTTATTTTATTTACTATCACCTATATTCATATTTTAGGACAAAGTTAAAATTATTTAATCTATTTTAACACAAAAATCATTTAAAAATGTTGCGAAATGTTATTTGGTTTTATTCTGAGTATGTTTAATATTTGATTTGAAAAAATAAATAAAAAATAGCTTTTCTTTTTACCACTCTGCGTATTATCCCCTGTTGCTAGCTTGATCAAATTGGTATCACGAAGGGGGAGATTTATAAGGACATAATTTTATAAATGTCCATTTAGTATCTAGGAAATTTTCTAAGTGTCCTAGATCACAGTATATATGTCTTATACCGCTACACTCGGCACATCAACATGATCATGTATGAATACCTCGATCCGAATCTGAAGCTTCACACACCCAACATCTTCATACGTGCGTAGTGAAACCTCACCAAGAAATGTGCAACGTACGTCTTCAACATTCCAACAACCCCACTCGCAATTATGGTAAAAGATTTAGTTTGGAGTTTTTAATGTTCACGTAATTATTTGGGAATTTTTTATAAATTATTTTTTAGTACTTTAAATGTTATCCAACGTGATAAGAATTCTTTCTAAGTGTTGAGGTGGATTGGATTTGACGTTCTCTTCGTTTCAACAATGTCGCGCTATCGTTCAAATGGCATACCCATCTTGTGCAAAGTGGTTCAAACGACATCAAATGTCATTATTTCGTTCGAGCTTCAGGACCACCTTAATTTTCGTATAAATATCATTTTTCTGCACTCATGTTTTTCAAGTCTTCACAACTCCATTTTCTAGACAATATAAGACTTAATTTTTTTAAGTTTTAAACCTCTTTTGATTCATCAAATTGTCCCAAATTCATATGTGAATCATTTAAATTCTTGATTACTTTTTCTACTCATCAGGAATACACTTGTGGAGAAGAAGTCTATGTTTGTGTGTTAGATCCGTGTTTAAGTATGAACCACCTTTGTTTGATGGGTCTAAGTAAGCATACTAAAAAGTACATATGCAATCATAAATTAAGTCGATAGATGAGTGGGTATAGCAAGATGTTGTTAAGGGTTGGACCCCACCGACAACCTTAGGTTATGATTATAGGGTTCCCAATCATATGTAATCGTGGAGTGAGAAAGATTATATGTTATTATATTCTTATTTGCAAGGTTTAAATGCTCTGTTTAGAGCGATTACACCAGAGGTGTTTCATTATATTATGACATGTAAAACGTCTAAAGAGGTTTGGGACATAATCCAACTCACCCATAAAGGTACTGTTATTATTAAGGCTTCCAAAATGCAAAACCTCACTACTCAATTTAAAACTATTAGGATTAAGGAGAGTGAAATCTTCGATGAGTTCTATGCTAGATTATAAGATATCATGAACTCATCTTTTAACTTGGAAGAGAGAATACTCGAAACCAGTGTAGTCAATAAAATAATAAGTTCCTTACCTGAATGGTTTAATTCAAAATTGGAGTTTTGAATTCGTTTGGCACTTTAGACTTTACAAAACTCTAAAAGATTGTAGGCGATCTTCAAAGTTATGAGCTTCATATGTTTTCCTCCAAAAATACGAAGAAAGATAAGGGAATTGCTTTGAAAGCATGAAAGCAGTAACCACATGTTTTAGATAATGAGTCTGACATCGATTATGACGATATGGCCATGTTTGCGAAGAAGGTTAGAAAATTTATCAGGTTTGTAAAAAAATCAAAAGATTTAAAAAAATCCTTTGTTGGTGATTCCCATGTGAGTGATTACGGAGAGAGTATATATGGAGGAGAGGATGAGGAGAGTGTTTTGATTATGGATCTTAGGGAATATGAGAAGTCTCTTTAGGTAAAAGCTCATATTTATTGAGGAGAGAAAGATAGCCTACGAGGGTTAATAGTGATTTTGAAGAAGGTTTCCTAATTTTTGATGAGTCTTATTATTTACTTGCGTCTAGGATTGTGAAGTCAAAAGATAGATTGAGAGACTCGAGTAATGTCAAATTTGATTTAGAATTTAGATCGAAGGATAAGATGTTAGCCACCAGCCGAATCAAATATGAAACACGTGGGATTGGATTCAATATTCTAAATGCTTTCGCTACTAAAGCCAAAACCATATTTTTAAGAGAGTTAACCATTTCTAGAAACGTTAGAAAATGTCAACCCAATGGTAACATTCCTAAATGTCTACACATGCACACATTACAGTAGGAAATGTCACCTTAGTCATTTTTTCTTTGACATTAGAAATAGTCCTAGGAAGTCTAACTTTAGAGTCACCGATTTTCCCAAAACCCTAAAGCGTTGTGTCATACCTACGTGGATTAGAAAATCTTATTTAGAGGCTTTATATGTTAAACTTGATGATTGTTGAATGCTTACATACGATACTTGTCATGATATATCTAATGGTTGATTGAATTCGCATGTTTACATACACTAGCTTTTATGATTCATGTTATATATGTTTGCTAGTTATATGTGGTTTGAGTCTTTTATGTTATTATTTTTATTTTGTTGGATCTTATTGAGAAAAATAAAAAAATTATTTTTCTTATCTTTTAAGTAATTTATGATAAATGAGTATCATTTTGAAAAATGTTTGAAAACTCAAAAATAATTTTTTTGGGCGTGGTTTAGATTTACACCTTTTCTGTGGAATATTAGTGTGTTTGAATCCATTGCATTCTATGTTTTGATGTGTCTAGGACATTCGATTATGATTTTCAATGCTTACATTATTCTCAATCCTGCTTACATGGAGTTGTTTGACTTTTATTTTCTTATTGGTATATGCCTCCATAGATGCATGAACGAGCTCTTTTGGATTTTGACTTCACATGTTATATCTAAGATGAGTGATGCTATGAAATCACCATTTTAATTTGTATATGCAACTCAAGCTCAAAAATGGTACAACAATAGAGATATGTAAACATACATGAAAATAAGAGAAGGAGATGAGAGGAAGAGGATGAACACGCTTATGTAAGTGCTTCATCCATGGGCCTAATCCACTGTGCAAGTGCTGGTGTGTTTAAACACTAGATAATCGCCTCTGATAGCTCAAGGTTAGGCTTATATCACTTTGTCTCTCCATAAAAGGTTTACCAGAGTTTGGTTAGGGTTTCTATTTTTGGTTCCTTTCCACTAGGGAAGAAGGTGAGTATATATATTCCTTGGGGTGCACATTGTACCCCTAAACCTGTAAGAAGTATGTCCTGGGTGAATCTTCCAATCAGGTCTAGCCACTTGCACCTGGCATAAGTAGGTCATTATGATGAAATATTCCCTCACGTGCTCATGGAGATCTGGTTATAATTGCTTGCCCACGTGGATTGGTCATGTTGGAATCCTGTATCATACATGAGACACATGTTGTCCCAAGAGGTCTCAGCCCGACACGGGGCTGACATGTTCACTATCCCAATGAGCTACTGCTGAGCTGGTCTAGAGTTTAATCTCGACTTTCAAAGTGCTACAAAGCCGAGACGAGGCTTATGAGGTACTGATGGGCCACCTGTTAAGTCTCGTCCTGTAAGATTGGTATAAGGCGGATACTAATGAGCTTATGATGAACTAGCTAATAGGTCTCGGCCTATAAGATTAGTACAAGGCTGAGACTATTGACACATGTACGCTATAGAAGTACCCATGACTGTCTCTCCTGAGGAGTAACAAAGGTCGTCTTGGCTGATCTAAGGGTGGCTGAAAGACAAGGCTACACTTGGGTATATCACTGAGTGATATGTTCTCCCATCAATCTTGTCATATAGGTATCTTATGACTATGGGGTGTTTTTGTATATTATTAAATATATGAGGGTGCATGGAAAAGGGCTATGAATTGAGCAAATCTCCTTTGCGCGAAAGACACTATTGACAAGAGCCTAAAAAATAAGAGGCAAATTTTTTTTTAAAAGGCCAATATGTTTGTTTTTTTACTTATGTGAAATGGTCTCTTATAAAATTGAATTAGAAAATATTATATTATCTTAGATTTTAAGGCTATTATAGTTAAAGATCAACAGGTTTGCATATTGAATCCTAGTTATGCCTAATATGGCATGATGCTATTGAATTGTAGATCTTCAGAATTCTAAGTTTGGGCATTGCATTTGTTTGTTCTTTGAGTTCACTTTATCTATGTCTTGAGGCTAAATATTATCTTGATAAAATTTTGTGATCAAATAGAACTCTTGGGATATTTTTGTGTGATTGAGTCAAAATTCATTGGTTTCTTGTTCACACCCCTTCATCCTTTCCACATGTTTAGACACATCACTACTATGTTAGTTTGTAAAGATTATTGTGTTTTGTGTCTTGTTTGTGATTGTTTATATCTATATATATGTTCATGTGCGTCATTTGTATATTTTGAATATATATATGGTATCGTTTGTTTTGTGTCTTTGCATTTGAGTTTAGTCCATATTTTCCATGTTCTCTATCTTTGAATAGAATTGGTATGTTATATGATCATATTGGTATCTCTTGTTGCTTGAATAAATTGGTATCGTAATAGTCATTACGTATTCATGTTGGTATCATTTGTCACATATATATTGGTATGAATTGATCATTGTTTGGATTATTCATGCTTTTGATTCCATGTTGTGTTCATTGCACTTTACACGTTTGCATGATATTATTCTTCTATAATTTCAATTCGTATCATATATTCTCACTTTTGTGGGAGATATTTTCTATGGGAGATAATTGGTTTATTATGCATTGTTTCGTTATCTATTGTTGGACAAAAACAGGGATACATGGCATCTTTTACTTTATTTTTAAAAAGAAATCTTCATATTAGGGGGATACAACTTACCTCGGTAGGATATACATAAGGGTGTTTTATTCTTATGAAGGATATATTTTTATATAATCAAGTTTCATTTGAAGGCGTTTTTTACTGTGCAAGTTTATACCATGCTGAAAAGTTTGCAAGCAAGCAATGCTACTTAGAGGATGTTTCATGTGAAGTTTGTACTTTTTTATTTTGGGGTTGGGGATTGAGTCTTTTATTTGAACTTGATAGCCCATAGGTTTTTATTTAATGTTAAGTCTTAGAATAGAGAAAGGGAGAGATTTGTAAGGTTAAATTTTCGATAGAGTCAATTTGTATATTTTTGGCTTCTTCCATATTTGGACAAGATCGTTACGTCATAGGTTAAGAATTTATCATGTTGAACTTTCAAGCCTATAATGTGTTTGATTGAAGATGAAGTGGATATGATTAAGAGACTACATCATCTTTTCGTTTTTAATGCCACATTTTGTCATCACGATTCAAGGAATCTCAAAAAGATATGGATACATTTTCGTTTGATTTTTGGATTTCATTGGGTTTTATTTATTTGAGGCTATTTTTCATAATAATTGTTTTGAGAAAAGTCATTCGAATGATTTCATAGTCTTGGTTTGAATGAGATGTCGTTGTTCGTTCAAATGACCTTTAAACGAACATCGAACAAGATTTCTCTGTTTGCAAAAGAAATATCGAACAAAATTTCTCCATTGTGGGTTTTCCTTATACATCAGCGTGTTATGTGATTGATCTTATTTAACTGCTATCACATGAATTCATACTTTAGGATAAATATAAAATTGTTTAATACGTTTTAACACATCAATTGTTTAAAATTTATGCAAAGGGTTATTTGGGTTTATTCAGTGTAAGTTTAATATTAATTTGAAAGAAAAATAAAAATTGTCTTTTATTTTGACCACGCCGCGTATTATCCCCTATCCCTATCTTTCTCACTTCACCACAAGAATGGGAGGAGTGGACCTTAAGAAGTTTCCAATAATAGATGATGTGATTTGTTTTGGCCAGTAAATCGAAGGAAATTATGAGAAATAGGATCACAAGAAAAAAAGACGACCAAATGAGGCAAGTTTCATCATTAATAACTGATGAGGCAAGGTCAGAAGGTCCACCAGTGGGGCCTCTATTTTGATCATTCATACGTAAAAAGGTGTTACACTCTTGGAGAGTGAGGTCACCTGATTTTTTTATGACTTAGTGGCTACCAACTTTTGGGGGTACATCCGTGGGATGGTTATGGGTACGTATATGGCTTGTGCACATAATTCTGGCATAAACATTGAGGAATTTCCATAATTTATTAATAGTGTGTGTACTATGATTATTAGGTATATGTACTTTTATTTTTTCATTAAAACTTGTACGCGCCACGGTATTATTTTGTTTTATGGGTATATGACTCTTCCGCTTTAATGATGATCTCATGGACTACACAAGATTAATAATTTCAGTGAAGATAAAGTTTTGAATGTCGTTTTCTTTTTGGGTTTGGGAGAACATTGGGATACATTATCTTAGGTGTTTGTTGTAATTTGTTTTCAGTTTATTATTTTGTACTGTAAAAGCCAAAGCATGAGATTTGTAAGGGAAAGATTTAATAATTGCTCATAGATTAGAGTTTTTTTTCATATCCCCTTACAAACTGTTGCTACAAACCGAACACTACATACATATTTGCCTCCATGGTCATTTGAAGACATTTGAGTGATTGAGCATCGTATCTAAGATTCAAGCCACTTGAATCATCACAAACTTTTTATGGAGATATAGGAACATGTGGTTTTGATTTCTGAGTTGAATTATATTCCAGGTTGTTTGTTTTTACTCGAGGAATTTTTAATAAAACTATTTTTGAAAAGAATTTTTTTAATCTCCTTAGAAAAAGATGTATATCTCATTAAAATGAAATGTCATTCTCGTTAGAACGAGCTTGTAATCATTCTAGCTGTAAGGTCATTGGAAGAACGATCGAACGAGATAGGATTATCGTTCGAACGAGCTTCAATTCATTAGAATGAAACTAGGTTGTCGTTCGAACGATATGACATTTTTGTTTTAACAAGATCACCACCTCAAAAAACCTATTGTTTGTAAATATATTATTTTGACTAATTTTATAGAGAACTTTGTGTGACAATCTTTTGCAATACTTATGCCAAAAGTTTATATCTTTGTGTTTCTTTAAAGAAATTTTTTCCTAAATTATACATCCCTTATATTAATTGTTAAGTTTATTCAAACCCTAATCTCCAAATATGTTACTTAAAACCTTTGTAGAGTTGTACTATACTGCTGATTTGTGGAGTCGAGGCTCTATTTCTAAAAAGGAAAAGATCTTAAATCCTGAGGCTGGTCGGTGGATACCAAGGGAAGACCGCTTCCTACGGACGGTGATATACTGTGTTGTGAATGTAGAAGAATCGGAGACTTACGCATTATAATTATTGGAACTATAAGTAGTATGTAGGTCATCGAGTCTGTCAATTTTTGATACAGTGCTGAAATCTAGGATTTTCCCAAATGTGATTTTTTTTCCTCATATTCTTCTTCATATGTTTGGTTTGATTGCTTGGTTTGGAGATATTTAATTTGGACATTATCTTGCATGCACACCCTAATCTAATTAAGATGAAATTTGGATTAAAATTGAATCTCGTGTGTGTGTAACCTACTATAAATACTTTCCATATGAACCCACTTTTTTAATGTATATGTGGACACCCCAGTGAGTAGGGGTTGTTGTACGTCATCATTAAAGAGACGTGGAAGTTTGTTTGGAAGTCTTAGTTTTTCATCATCTTTGTGTACTTATAGATGATATATTATCAGAATAGTACTGAGCTTATGTGTATAGGTATGTTATACGCTTATAGCAACTATCAGGTAGACTTTTTTATGCCATTTTGGGTCCGATTTAATTTTGTGCTAGTCGTGGTATGACTGGGGAGAAGGTCTGGTACACTTGTTTATTTATGTATGTGAGAATAGTAGAAGGGATAAAGGTGTTAATGCTAGCCTGCGGTTCTTCTAGTCTTTTTTTATTTGGGTGTTGAGTTATCACAAAAATAAGAGTTTAGCTTTGTCGTGGATTTGGCACTAATATTGGATCCACCACGAGGACATTTCATGGGATTGACTTCTTCGTGGATAGTAACGGTGTTGTGTGGGTATACGTCATAGCTTTTGAACCATTAGAGTATTAGGGAACGATGTTACCTTGAGAAAGCTCTAAAAGAGAGATAGTCTACTAAGCGTGTGAACCACCAGGAGTAGGATAAGGTCAAAATATGAGATAAGTGTTTATTTGACCTATTGGAACAATGGAGGAGAGTGTTTGCGCTTGATGAATGAAATGGGAGAAAATTATGTTTAGTGGTGAGATCAGGATGATTATATCTCGAACGCAGCTTTTTAGCACAGTATGGAATGGGTGCGTCGTTAATGAATTTTGAACGTGCGAAGGGATAATTTGTTATAATTTATGAAGAAGTTTTGGCATAGAGGGAATGGTGTGGTAGTGGTGTTAGCTACACGTAATTCTATAATTATAGGTGGTTTATGCCCCATAATTGAAGTTTACCAATCCTTTGTATGCAACTATCATTTGCAATATTTCCTAACTCTTTTTTATGACAATAAATGGGTATATCCTTTTAGTAATTGTTTGGTCGAAGAGGGTTCCAAACTACTAGAAGTAGTTTTAACTGAGGTGCCTGTTTTGGATTTTGTTATAGATTCTAAAAGTGATTAGGTGTATAATATTTGGTAAGGTCCTTACGATTGATTTGATGAAGTAATTTTGAAATGGTTTTGGTCGTGAAGGTGTTCCTACCAATCGAGATGGAAGATCACGAAATACCTTTGAGGTGGTGTTGAAATTCCAATAGAAGATTTGGATGATTGAACCAATTGATTTTTATAGTATTCGAGAGTTACAAATAGCATATGGAACCATTTATGGTCATTTGAGTAAGATTGGCCGAGTTGATTAGGTCTAAGAGTTATCAAGTACACCATTTGTGGATGTGTTAGGGAAACTTCAAGGGAAGTGAAATTCGTTATCGAATGTATGAACTATGTTGAAGAAGGCAGATGGGTCTTTGAAAATGAGCGAGAGTAGGGATTGGTGTACTAAGAAAAGGGACCACGTCTTTCAATAAGGGGAATTTGTAGTTTGGGTTTGAATGGGAGTTGACAACCCGATGAGAAGTTTCTTATTGGTAATCTTGGGAAGGGTGAGGCCGATGTCATTTGACCTTACATGATCATCATTAACGTGTGCATGGTGTGGAAACAAGTTGTTATATAAATGATTAGAATAGATTAATTTAGTGTTTTAGCTGAACGCGGTTTACAATGAGAGAGACCTAGGAGTGTATTAGGTATTAGTGGCATAGATCCCTTTACATTAGTGTGACGATGCTGCATGTGAGATATTCTTAGATGTTCGAACATGAATATATTTAATTCAAATTTCAAGAACAAAATTACTTCTTGAAGGGGGGAAGAATGTAAGACCTCGTATTTTCTGTGAATTATTAAATTAAATAAAATAAATAATTTACACGGGCTTGTTGTTAATTACATGAGTTTGTTATGATTGGAGATGTCACTATTTATATCTTTATGTGTTCTATAAATTGAATCTGAGACACGGTGATTAAATGAATGAAATTAAGTATATTTGGACTCATAACGGGTAATTATTATATAATTGGGTTGCTATTTATTTATTTTAGGTATTGTTGATACCAAATTTAGTCTGCTGACGTGGATCAGTTAAGTGGAGACACGTGTCAATCTACATGGCACTTACAAACATTTCTGAACAACACCTTGACTTCGAGGAACTCAACCTCCCCAATCAAATTAGACACTCCGAGCAACAGGTGCTCTCCGAGGAACTTTACTATACCGAGCAACTCATGAATATCGAGCTACTTAGGCGGTCCGAGCAGCTTAGGCTGTCCGAACTGCATCTCGTACAGAGCATTAATGCCCGGATAGTCAATAAATCAACTGCGCAGTAAATGCTCATTATAATCATACAGATGTATACGCCTATTGGACAACTATGTATTACCCTTTCACATTTACAGCCTGAGGGCTATAAATACATTGTATCATCCTCATTGTAAGGGGACTCGAAATTTCTTGGTAAAACTTGTAATCGAGAATTCCCAAACAGTCAGCATTAACAAAACAGTGGACGTGGGCTATTCCTTTTAGGCTGAACCACTTTAAAAATCTTTTATCTTGTTTGTTTTTTATCTGTGATTGATTAATTAGAGATAATCTAATTTTTTACATCAACAAATTGGCGTCGTCTGTGGGAAACGACTGAAATTCTCATTTTTCACCAAAACAATTCATCACCAATGGCTGATAATCCTGAATTCAGAAATCGAAATGCTAGAAACCCCCTGAATCCATCCGCTCCTCCAAATGTCCAAGATTTGGCTAGAATTATGGCCAATTTGGCTCAAGGCCAGACGACTATGCAAGATACTATGCGACAACTCATGCAAACTATCCACGGTGGAGCACCGACCCATTCAGGACAACAAAGTGTTCAAAGAAATACTCGTTTAGTTTCTTCGCGTATTAGGCAAAGTGATTCATATCGCACTGAGAAATCTGATGATTTTTCTTATCAACCGGGACGAACTTCATCAGTATAAGCCACAGATACTGAATAACATATCACTCTCATTTTGATCGATTGGTCCCTAGGAAGAATAAAAGTCCTCCTAAGGTTGTGTAGAGAAACTTTCAACGACCATTTGATCTAAGAGAGGGTTTTGCCCAATCACAACCAGTTGCTCGACAATATAGATCCTAGGAAGTGACTTCAACATGATCAATTTCTCGAACGAATAGGCCCGAGGAGGGAAATGATGCATGGAAAGGCTCTATTCAAAGGTTGGAGGATAGACTAGGGGAAATGGTTAAGGCCAAGAATCCTCTACAAAGAACTTGTGTCCAAGGGACGCCTTTTATACAGGCAATTATGGATTTTCCCACACTATCGAAGTTCAAAGCACCTGTTGTGACCCCTAAATATGATGGAAAAACTGACCCTGTCCTTCATATAGAACAATACCAAGCTGCTGCCGACATCTATGCCGTGCCAGACGAGATGAGATGCAGAGCATTTTCGAGAACTCTTACCGGATCTGTACAAATATGGTACAATAATCTTCCTCGGGGGAAGATTTCAACTTTCTTTCAACTGGCCGAGATCTTCATTGGAAACTTCTGTTTTGGAGCAAAACCAGTTAAACGAGTGGCACATTTATTAAGTGTTAGACAAAAAACAGGTGAGAGAACCAGGGATTACATAACTCGTTTCAATAATGAGAAGCTCGAAGTTATTGATTACGAGGAAAAGACAGTAATTACTGCTTTGATGAGTGGACTGTTTCCCAATAAATTGTACTATACTTTGGCCAAAGATCCACCCAGAACCATGTCATAACTAATGGCAAAAGCAGCCAAGATCATGAATGCCGAGGAGGCTATGGCTGCGAAGAAGAACATGGAAACCAAAAAAACCAAGGTGTAGGTTGATAAAGCTAAAAAGAAAGAACATAAGAACAATGGTGGTGACAAGCAGTCAAAAGCAAAGACATTATGGGAAATATTGAAGAAATTTAAAAATTATACTCCTTTGAAAGTAGACATAAACCATGTCTTGGAAGAGATCAAGAACAGCGAGGAACTAAACTGGCCTGAGAAAATGAAGTCAGATCCTGACAAGAGGAATAAGGCCAAATATTGCGAGTTCCATAAAGACCATGGTCACACGACCAAAAATTGCATAGCTCTCCAGAATGAAATCGAAGCACTCATCAGACGAGGGAAGCTGGCCAAGTATGTTGATCGAAGAAATGAAAGAAAAATCAACGACCGAGCAAGACAGAGGTCTGGATCTCCTCGTCGAGCAGAAGAAAATAAGAAAATGAAGATGATCCAGAGGATGACCCCGATCTCCCCAAGAGACCAAGACAGCCAGAACGTGAGGTATTTTCAATTCATTTTGGATCATTTGACTGTAACATTATTACAGGTGGAGATGAAGGAGGTGGTGAACTTACTGTGGAAAGGAAATCTTACCTCAATAAAGCTCAATCTTGTTCATACATTCATAGAATAAATCTAGCTGAGGATGATCACCCGAGGAAGGTGAACAAAGAAAACTGGTCATTGGTTTCTCCAAGAACGACCTCGCAGGTGTACTATATCCTCATGATGATCCATTGGTGATCAAAATGAGGATGAAGGAAGTAATAATCTCAAGAGCACTGGTGGATAATGGTAGCTCGATGGATATCATGTTCTACTCATGCTTCAATAGTTTAAATCTAAAGTTGTCTCAGTTGGAACCTTATCACAGGCCCCTCCTCGTGTTTGCTGGTGAGAAAGTCTTTCCACTTGGGACGATCAAGATGGATATGTTCATCGGCACATGGCCTGCTTGTCGAACAGAAAGAGCACATTTCTTTGTGATGGATAAGAATGTCCAGTCATCTTACAATATCATCATGGGAAGGGTAGGTTTGAAGAAGTTTGAAGCAGTACCATCTACTGTACATCAATGTCTGAATTTTATAAATAATTTTGGAGTAGGAGTTATAAAGGGTGACCAAAAAGTTACTCGGGAATGTTATTACTCATCTGCCGAGCAAGAAGAACTGGAGGAATCTAGGAAAAAGACTACGATCTACCAAGTGGATGAAGGTGCAGAGAGTGAAACATTGGATCCTAGAGATGAATCTCAGCTCATGAAAGGTCATGTGGTGGAAGCTACTGAAAATATCATTTTGGACGACGAGCACCCGAAACGAACAACTCAAATAGGTTCGTCGTTAGATGCCTCACTAAAACAGGAATTGATAGTTTGCCTAAAAAGCAAAAAATAAACTTTTGCTTGGAGTCATGAGGATATGCCAGGAATAGATCAAAATTTCTTATGTCACGAGATCAATGTGAATAAGGAGATCAAGCCAGTGAAGCATAGACGAAGAGTGTTCAGCCCCGAGAAGAACCAAGCCATACAAGAGGAGGTCGAGAAGCTCCAGAAAGCTTGGTTTATTGACGATGTCAAATATCCAGACTGGATGGAAAATGTAGTAATGGTGAAGAAGAAAAACAACAAGTGGAGGATACGTGTAGACTTTATCGACCTTAACAAGGCATGCCCAAAGGATCATTTTCCTTTGCCCTGAATTGATCAATTAGTGGATGCTACCTTGGGACACGAGTTATTGAGCTTCATGTATGCTTATTCTAGTTATAACCAGATTAAAATGAAACCTAAAGACAGGGAGAGTACATCTTTCATTACCCCTAGGGGAACTTATTGTTATAATGTTATGCCTTTTGGTTTGAAAAATGCAGGTGCAATATATCAACAGCTGATGAATAAGATATTTGCAGAACAAATCAGTTGCAATATGGAAGTTTATGTTGATGATATGCTGACGAAGAGCAAGAGAGTTGCTGACCATCTAATTGACTTACGCCAGACCTTTGATCAACTAGATAAATATCAAATAAATCTGAATCCCACCAAGTGCATATTCGGAGTACGAGAAGGCATGTTCCTCTGGTATATTGTCAACCAACGAGGAATCGAAGCAAACCCAGAGAAGATCAAGGATCTATTGGGACTACGATCTCCAACGACGAAGAAGGAAGTACAAAGTTGTGACACCCCAACTAATTAAATACCGGGTAGCTACTCCTTTATTAAATTAATACAAAATGTCAAGTTGGTCTAGTTAACAGCATCACTGTCGAAAACATTTTAATTATTACTAACCACCTAGTATTTAAAAAGTAAGATGTCAAATTTTAAATTAAGTCTGATTAACATACAATAAAAGAATTATGAAAGAATATCATAACCATACACCATAAAGTCTCAATAAAGTAACCAACAATTAATAATAAGTCCGGAGTAAAACCCCTCACAACAATCCCACCACTAAAATAAATAAAACAGTATACTGAATTAATTACATGCCAACAATCTGAATAATTGAAATCTGAAATGTCTCTAATAGAAATGGGCGACATGCCCTACAAATGATGAAAACTGGATAGATTCAAGACAAAAGAAGCGTCTACTAGCAAGGCCCTGTAACTTCCGCAAACAGCTACAGCTCGTCACCTGAATGGAAATCCTATGCATGGTGTCCTTGTGGCTGGGCACCTAAAAGGTTTTTACAAAAATAGATTTGAAAGCAAACGGGTCAGAGCCCGAAAGTGGAGAGTATTTTAAAAACAGCAAGTGCTTTAATAAAATTAAAACAAAGAATACAAAATACATGTTAGGACGTGCTCTCGCATGAAATACTCACCTCTCGTCTAATCGTTCACTCCTAGCGTACAGTACCCATCTAAGTGGTATTTATATCTAACTAAACCGACATAAGTTCTAACCCATCTACTCGATTCACAATATGAATTCCCAATGTTATCGCTTGAATAGATAGCTTTACTTAAACTCGGATTCTCAATTATTAGCATTACCATTTACTGGAGGTTATCCCCTTATTTATCTTCTTAAGGAGTTACTATAAATTATTCTCATAATTAAACATGACAAGTCTGTTCATTTAACCGTATATCATGCACATCATAAATATACAATACAAGCACCCCGAGACTAAGCTATGGTGCACACATACTCTGCTATCCATCCTGGTACATCACGTACATAAGGATCACGCATTTCGAATCTCTCAGTAATCGTTCTCAAATAATAGCAAATCACAAACAATGGAGGCGAACACAGTCACATCACATGGTTCACGCACATACCTACGCTCCCACGATCAGAAAACTTATTAACATCTCAATAAGTCCTTCTCTGACCTATGTTCTTGAGGTACCAATCTAAATCCGGGCACACAAAGATTAGATGGCCCTAAGCGAACGTAAACCTCCCGTGATAGCAAGTATGGTAGGTATGTCATACACATAAAATCATATACATCTACTAAGCATACACACATCTTAGTAATTACCATAAATTATTAGTGGTATACTTCTCATTCTCATACAAACTTATAATGTTACACAATTCACATGTCCCCGGTTAATACAAATATTTAAGCCGTCACTTGTTCTCACATCGTAATAGTCTCTCACGTCCAATCCACAATTTTCATTTGGTTCAAATCACACTTCTATGTTTTACTCCTCAATATATCCCAAATATCCCAACTATATCAATTAGTCATCAAGGGAATGTTATCTCTATAATTAAACCAGGTTACGGGACATTAGAAATCAAATCAGGCCAAAAAGGCCAATCTGTCAACTCGTTAGAAGTCTCGTTCGAACGAGGTCGTTCGAACGAGAGTTTATTCGAACGAAGTTGGCATCTAACGAACATCCAACTCGTTAGAAGGCAAACTGTCAACTCGTTAGAAGCTCGTTCGAATGACCTGGGCAGGCCTTCTAACGAGGTGACAGTTTCGAGCCCAGAATTCTCCTATCACGTTTTTCCCAACTTTCTTCACCTCTAATCTCCTATAAACATCATTCCAACAGTATTTTAAGGTTTCTAATCATTCCTAAACATACTTAGGTCGTATTTTAACATATTTATGGGGTCAATTCATCCAAAACAACACCCAACTATCAAATCTCCCAATTTTCCCCCAAATCTTATGAGTATGAACCCTAAAAAATTAAAGTCATTAATATCCCTAATCAAAACCGTTTTTGTAACATGAAAGATGTATTTCCAACAGTATAATCATCCAAACACAATTATACATACAATCTCTTTATCAAAACATGAGTTTCTAATTCCAATTCCATGGGTTTTTATCATTCTCCCCAAAACAATGCAATTATATAAATTTCTACGCATGGAAGAAGCATTCGTTGTAAATAACATAATTAAACCACTTGCCTTGGATTATTCTCTGAATTTGGTGTTGAATTGATGAAGGTTGCTCTCTCTCCTTTTTCTCCCAGGGTTGAAGGTTGAAGATGAAGGTTAAGGTTTTCCCTTTTGGGAACCTCTCCTAACTTCTCATGAAACTCCCGTTGCCCTCTAATCAGTTAATTGCTGGTAATGGGTTAGTGGGTCATTAAATTTCCTATTTTAAACTCCCAAAATTCGTTGGTCATAAATCCCAAAATTCCAAAATTACCAAAATACCCTTTTAAGTTGTCGGTATGACCTAAAAATGCCCCGGGACCCAAACTAAACTCCCGGCTAGTGTTTTCTGACTATTTTGACCCTTCAGGACACGTTGGCGCACTCAAAATGACCATACGGTTTATAAAAAATAAAATTCACTTTTTAATTAAAATAATTATATTCCTGACGCGACTGTCACGCGCGTCCCAATAAAATTTCCCAAATTGTCGTATTTCAATCTCACGACAATTTTAATATTCTCAATATTCATATATTGCCATATATACGCATTATAATCATATACCAACTCACATATCGTTAGTATTTTATCCAGATTAATTCTCAATTAATACACATTTAATTCAATTAATCCCATAAATAAATATCACAAAAATACGGGGTATTACATACTTCCCCCCTAATAACAGAATTTCGTCCCGAAATTCGGAACTAGAGAGTACCTGGTACAAATAACTCTGGATAACGTTCGCGCATCTCATCCTCGCGCTCCCATGTGGACTCCTCAGCATTATGATGCCGCCACTGAACACGTACTAACGGGACTATCTTTGATCGCAGTTTCCGCTCACTTCGGTCCAAAATAGCAATCGGCCCCTCCTCGTAGGAGCTATCAGGCTGGAGATCGATGTCCTCCAAAGCAATATGAGAATGAGCCAAATCGTCCCTAAGATATTTCCTTAGTGAGGAAATATGAAACACATCATGTATCCTGTGCAAATGCTCCGGTAACCTAAGTCTATATGCAACAGACCCAACCCGCTCGATGATAGGAAATGGCCCCACATATCTCGGTGCCAACTTCCCCTTCTTCCCAAATTGCATAATTCCCTTCATAGGAGATACTCTGAGTAAAACTTGGTCCCCCACTTGGAACTCCCTGAAGAACCTCTTCGCATCATCATAGCTCTTGTGCCGATCCTGAGCTACCCGAATGCGACTCCGTATTGATTCTATCCTCACCGAAGTATCCTGAATCACTTCCGGCCCAAGTAGTTTATTGTCCTCCACCTCCAACCAACATGCTGGGGAACGACAAGGTCTACCGTACAACGCCTCAAATGGAGCCATGCCAATGGTGAACTGGTAGGAGTTGTTTTAAGCAAACTCCACCAGTGGAAGATACTGCTCCCATCCACCCCCAAAATCAATGATGCACATACGCAACATGTCCTCCAACATCTGGTTTGTACGCTCGGTTTGCCCGTCGGTCTGCGGGTGATATGCCGTACTGAACCACAATTCCGTGCCCATGGCCTCCTGAAAACTCTCCCAAAACCGCGAAACAAATATCTTGTCTCGGTCAGACACGATATTTAGGGGCACACCGTGAAGTCTCACAATTTCTGCAATAAAAAGCTGGGCATACTGTCCCGTAGTGTAGTCTATCCTTACGGGTAGAAAATGAGCGACTTTGGTCAACCTGTCCACAATTACCCAAATGGAGTCGTGACCTCTCTGTGACGTAGGCAACCCCATGATAAAGTCCATGGATATGCTCTCCCACATCCACATCGAGAACTCTAATGGCCGTAGAAGTCCTGCTGGTTATCACAAAAATACGGGGTATTACATACTTCCCCCTAATAACAGAATTTCGTCCCGAAATTTGGAACTAGAGAGTACCTGGTACAAATAACTCTGGATAACGTTCATGCATCTTATCCTCGCACTCCCATGTGGACTCCTCAGCATTATGATGCCGCCACTGAACACGTACTAACGGGACTATCTTTGACCGCAGTTTCCGCTCACTTCGGTCCAAAATAGCAATCGGCCCCTCCTCGTAGGAGCTATCAGGCTGGAGATCGATGTCCTCCAAAGCAATGTGAGAATGAGCCAAATTGTCCCTAAGATATTTCCTTAGCGAGGAAATATGAAACACATCATGTATCCTGTGCAAATGCTCCGGTAACCTAAGTCTATATGCAACAGACCCAACCCGCTCGATGATAGGAAATGGCCCCACATATCTCGGTGCCAACTTCCCCTTCTTCCCAAATCGCATAATTCCCTTCATAGGAGATACTCTGAGTAAAACTTGGTTCCCCACTTGGAACTCCCTGAAGAACCTCTTCGCATCAGCATAGCTCTTCTGCCGATCCTGAGCTACCCGAATGCGACTCCATATCGATTCTATCCTCGCCGAAGTATCCTGAATCACTTCCGGCCCAAGTATTTTGTTGTCCCCCACCTCCAACCAACATGTTGGGGAACGACAAGGTCTACCGTACAACGCCTCAAATGGAGCCATGCCAATGGTGAACTGGTAGGAGTTGTTCTAAGCAAACTCCACCAGTGGAAGATACTGCTTCCATCCACCCCCAAAATCAATGATGCACATACGCAACATGTCCTCCAACATCTGGTTTGTACGCTCGGTTTGCCCATCGGTCTGCGGGTGATATGCCGTACTCAACCGCAATTCTATGCCCATGGCCTCCTGAAAACTCTCCCAAAACCGCGAAACAAATATCTTGTCTCGGTCAGACACGATATTTAGGGGCACACCGTGAAGTCTCACAATTTCTGCAATAAAAAGTTGGGCATACTATCCCGTAGTGTAGTCTATCCTTACGGGTAGAAAATGAGCGACTTTGGTCAACCTGTCCACAATTACCCAAATGGAGTCATGACCTCTCTGTGACGTAGGCAACCCCATGATAAAGTCCATGGATATGCTCTCCCACATCCACATCAGGACCTCTAATGGATGTAGAAGTCCTGCCGGTCTCTGATGATCCACTTTTACCAGCTGACAAGTGGCGCATTTAGAAACAAACACGGCGATATCTTTCTTCATCCCGCTCCACCAATACTGTCGTCTCATGTCTTGGTACATTTTATCCCCACCGGGATGTACCGCGAACCGTGAGCCGTGCGACTCTTCCATCACCTCGTGTTGCAATTCCTCCCCTTCCGAAACTACCAGTCTCCCATTGAAGCGTAATCCCCCGTCTGAGCTAACGGTATAGGATTCGGATCCCTCAGCTAGTAACCGAACTATCTGCTAGTAACCATGCATAGGATTTCCATTCAGGTGACGAGTTGTGGCTGTTTGTGGAAGTTACAGGGCCTTGCTAGTAGACGCTTCTTTTGTCTTGACTCTATCCAGTTTTCATCATTTGTAGGGCATGTCGCCCATTTCTATTAGAGACATTTCAGATTTCAGTTATTCAGATTATTGGCATGTAATTAATTCAGTATACTGTTTTATTTATTTCAGTGGTGGGATTTTTGTGAGGGGTTTTCCTCCGGACTTATTATTAATTGTTGGTTACTTTATTGAGACTTTATGGTGTATGGTTATGATATTCTTTCATAATTCTTTTATTGTATGTTAATCAGACTTAATTTAAAATTTGACATCTTGCTTTTTAAATACTAGGTGGTTAGTAATGATTAAAATGTTTTCAACAGTGATGCTGTTAACTGGACCAATTTGACATTTTGTATTAATTTAATAAAGGAGTAGCTACCCGGTATTTAATTAGTCGGGGTGTCACAAAAGTCTCACTGGGCGAGTTGCAGCACTTAATAGATTTGTATCACGAGCAACAGATAGATGCCTCCCATTCTTCAAAACACTCCGAAGAACGTTTGAATGGAATTACGAATGCGAGAAGGCTTTTCAAGAATTGAAGAAATATCTGGGAGCACCTCCACTGTTATCCAGGCTAGTGATGGGGGAAAGATTGTACTTGTATTTGGCAGTGTCGGAGAATGCAATTAGCTCGGCATTGATAAGAATGGAGGATGGAATGCAAAAACCAATCTATTACACTAGCAAAGCCTTCTGAGGAGCAGAGATCAGATATCCAAGACTGGAAAAATTGGCACTAGCATTGATCGAGGCAAGTAGGGGAATGAGGTCGTACTTCCAAGATCATACCATAGTTGTGTATACTGATATGACATTGAGGCAAGCTCTTCATAAACCAGAAAAATCAGGGAGATTGATGTATTGGGCAGTAGAACTTAGTGAATATAACATAGTTTATGAGCCTAGATCGTCACTAAAAGGAAAAGTAGTAGCAGATTTTATAGCAGAGTTCACCTATCCTGATACCTCCGAGGAGAAAAAGATGCACACCGACCAACCTGTGGATGTTAACGGATCATCAAATTTCCGATCAACTTAAAGCGGTCGACGAGCAACAAGAAGTGCTAGAGGAGGATATAAGGAAGCAGCAGATATTCCACCGAGGAACTCTGTCCAATGGAAAATTTGAAGATAAGGTACCTATATGGAATCTATATGTGGATGGCTCATCTTGCACTACAGGCTGTGGGGCAGGAATTATTTTGAACAGCCCGGATGAGGTCGATGTGGAGTATGCTCTGCGCTTCCAATTCAAGGCTTCTAATAATGAAGCTGAATATGAAGCTATGATTGCAGGTCTTAATTTGGCAAAAACCATAGGGGCAGAGCAAGTTATTGTATTCAGTGACTCGCAGTTGATTATAAATCAAATGCTGGGAGTATATACAGCCAAAGGAGAATTAATGATAAGGTATCATGAAAAAACGATGGAGATTTTATCAAGTCTGATGGTAGTGCAGATAATTAGAATACCAAGATTGAAGAATGCCAGAGAAGATGCCTTAGCTCGGTTAGCTTTGGCCACACGCACCGAGCTATGAAGAACAATCCTAATAGAAGTCTTGGCTAGTCGGAGCATAGATGAAGATCTGATGATGAAATCTATTACCCTTGATTTAGAGCCATCTTGGATGGATCCCATCAGGGCATATATTGAGGAAGGGAAATTACCAACAAACAAACTCGCAGCCAAGAAATTGAAGTTTAAAGCTGCTCGTTATGTATTGACCAATGGTGTTCGATATAAACGAGGAATTATAGCTGGCTTGCAGAGATGTGTACATCACACTGAGATGAAAGACTTGATCGAAGAAGTCCATGAAGGGTCTTATGGAGCCCATGTAGTAGGTCAGACACTTCTGCAAAGGATTATGACGCAGGGATACTATTGGCCGACAATGAGGGATGATTGCATAGCCTATGCCAAAAAATGTGACAATTGTCAACGCTTCTCTACTATCCGAAGAACTCCCCAAGCATTGTTGACACGCATTACTTCCCCTTGGCCATTTGCCATGTGGGGAATTGACTTGGTCGGGCCACTTCTAACGACCAGAGGAAGGTTTAAATATCTCATCGCCGAAGTGGATTACTTTACTAAGTGGGTGGAAGATGAGCCCCTTATCGATATGACATATGACAAAGTGTATCAATTTATATGGAAGAACATCATTTGTAGATATGGTCTTCCTCATGCATTCATCACAGACCATGGAACAATGAGGAGTTTACTGCGTATTGTCATCAGTCGAACATATTGAAAATCCACTCTGCACCAAGACACCCTCAAAGCAATGGACAAGCTGAAGTGACAAACAGAACGCTGCTGAATGGCTTGAAGAAAAGATTAAATGATGCAAAGGCAAATTGGATCAATGAGCTACATTCTGTACTATGGGCTTATCATAGTACTCCACGAGAAGCCACATGAGAATCTCCATATATGCTGGCATTTGGAAGTGAAGCTGTTATACCTGCTGAGCTGGGTCTCCCCACACATAGGGTGCTGAATTTTAACTCTCCTATCAGTGGCTTGATGAGAAGATTAGATTTGGATATGCTCGAGGAAATTAGAGAAGAAGCAGCAATCAGAAACGCTGCATACCAGCAACGGACAACTCTGTTCTACAACAAGAGAGTAAACAAATGCGACCTGAAAGAAGGAGACTATGTGCTAAAGAAAGTAATTCAAAAGCACAACAAATTGGAAGCTAACTGGCATGGGCCCTACAGAGTAACAGAGGTTGTTCGACCAGGGACGTATAGAATCGAAAACTTAGAAGGAGAGGAGTTTAAGAATGCAAGGAACGCAGAGCATCTGCGCAAATATTATCAGTAATTTAATCTCTATGTAATGCAGTTTTCTTCGATATGAGTAAAGTTTTAGATATTTCGCCCAATTCTCTCCTTTTGTTGAAAATTTTTCGGAGTATTAGTGCTACACACTATACATCAAGCCCAGAAACACCAACTATGGTTGGTTGGGAAGAAAATCCACCAACTATAGTTGGTCGGGAATAAAAAATTTCCTAGAAAGACCAACTACGGTTGGTTGGGAAGAAAATCAACCAACTATAGTTGGTCGGGAATAAAACATTTCCCAGAAATACGAACTACGGTTGGTTGGGAAGAAAATCCACCAACTATAGTTGGTCGGGAATAAAAAATTTCACAGAAATACCAACTACGGTTGGTTGGGAAAAAAATCCACCAACTATAGTTGGTCGGGAATGAAAAATTTCCCAGAAATACCAACTACTGTTGGTTGGGAAGAAAATCCACCAACTATAGTTGGTCGGGAATAAAAAATTTCTCAGAAATACCAACTACGGTTTCTTGGGAATAAAATTTACCAACTAAGGTTGGTCGGGAATAAAAATCTACCAACTAAGGTTGGTCAGGAACAAAAAACCACCAACTCCGGTTGGTCGGAAACAGTTGGTTAAACAAATGCAAGTCATTTCAGGGCTTAAAATTAAAAAGTGATAAATTTTTTATACTTATGACATTTTAGATTACAACCAAATTTGGTCGAGAAATAAAATATCACTAACTCTGCTTGGTCGTCAGATAATTATCATCAATTCAGATAGTCAAACAATAATATCTTTTTCTTTTCAACAAAATATACATGCACATTCATTAGAAATGTCTTACAAAATATTTCCAAAGACAATGACAATTAAGATTGCAAAGAAAACTAGAAGTTTTTCATTAAATCCAGAACAAAATACATTGAGAAATGACATACATATTATATGAGAAATTATTGCATCAAAAATCCTATTATATTGGTTTCTTCCCTTCTGCCTTTGAAACATGCTCTACTCCAGCAGGAGGATCATCTAAGGCATATGGAGAATTGATGAAATTTAGATCTTTAAGAATCCTGACATTCATTACTGAGGGACGATCAAGTAGGTCTTCAGGGCGAGATATCTAAAAATTGGAATGAAGACTGTAGTCACCGAGATACTTTGAAATGAGACATTGAGGAATGGCCCGAGCAGGAATCCAACTCATATCTAGTTTGAAAGGTGGCACCGAAAACTCGAGCAACCCAGGGTCATAGTAATCCCACAAATAGTGACCCTGTTCCAACTACAGCACACCCAAGGCATTCAACCATCCTTGCTTGTAACCCTCATTATTTGCATTTTGGATCCGATCATCTAGATGGTAGAGGGCTTCATTATAACAAGCCATCCAGAACTCTCTGGGCTGCTTGTGGAATTGATAGGTTAACCTCTCCAGTTGCTCGTGGAGGTTCTTCATTAAAAGTTCTTTACTCTCTAAGGCTGACTTTTGTTCAGAGAGCTGCTCGTCCAGATTCAGAATCTTCTTGGACATCTCAGCTAATGCTTGATTCTTCGCCACCAACTGGAATGCTTAATTCTCCAAGGTTGCCTGCGTTCTAGTTTTTTTAATAGTAACTCGAGCAGCCCTTGCTCGTCCCCGAGAAGCTTTTGCTCGTCCGCGAGTAGAGGTAGAAGGACCAGTTCTCTTCAAGGTTTCCAATTCGTCTCTAAGATTGGCATTTTTGACCTCCAAAAAAGAAAAACCTTCATCGTTGACAGGAACCAAGGCTCCTGAGGTAGAGGCTGCAGATTTCAGCTGAGATATCTCTCCTCGCAAATTATTGTTTTCTTGCTCTAACAATTTGGCGATCTACCTATGCTATTCAACCTCGGTCTTCAAAGTCCTTTCCTTTATATCATAAGCAGCAAATAACTTATCATATCCCTTATTAGCACTTAGTTGCTAATATTTCTTCTCATATCCCTAATGCAGAAGGATAGTAGACTCCTTGTACTATTATTGAAGTTCCTCGAGGGTACTCTGGAGATCTTCAATCATCTCATAGTATGCCACATTATTAGCAACTGCACGGTCGAGCAGGCATTTCAAATACTGGTAGTCTTCAACTGCTCGCTCTGAAGCATCTAGACCGAGGATATCGATGATTTGAGATTCATTCAAGTCAGCATGGCCAGCCTTGAAGTAGTCGTTACATTTTTTCATCAGTTCTGTATCATGGGTTGACAAAAGTTCCATTCTAGCCATAAACTAGTAATGAAAAGAGATGGAAAGAATCAATAAAATGCAGACAGAGCAAGAAGAATAAAAGCAGAGCACGAAAAAGGGAGTTAAGTTGCACAACCAAAAACTTCAAATTTTATTACATCATAAAAAAAATATATAGCCCAGAGTTACATTTAACAAAAAAGCAAAGAGAAAAAGTCCGAACAACTCTACACCTTCTCCTTGTCTCCTAAAACTTTCTCGGGAGGCTGAGATGAAGAAGTAGGTTGCTCGGATGGCATAGAAGGTTGCTTGGAGGGTGTTGGAAATTGATCGATCAAAATGATGGTTGGTTTAAGTTGCTCGTAGGAGGTCTGGACAACCGGGGGATGAGGAATCTGATCTCTGATCACCATAGAGGATTCCTCAGAAGCAGCTTCGTCTTCCTCTTCTTTCCCGGGAGAATGAGGGGGGCCAGGAATGTGTCGCTGAAATAGGTCTGAATTCTCATCAACATTCATCTCTCTCAGAGCATCCACCCAACCGTCCCTGAAATATTTAAGGCTTCCATACTCCATTTGTGAGATCATGGAAGCCAAACCATTATTCCAACCCTTGTCCCATCCAGTACTGAAGGACTTCTTAACGGCAAGTTTCCTCTTCACCTTCTCTCAGGAAACCCTCTCAGTCATGAGCCCCTCGGCAGCTTTTAATTTCTTTTCTGCCTCTTCCCTCTGGCGATCCGCTTCACGGAGTTTGCCTAACTCCTCTTCAGCAGATTTAAGCTTGGTCTCAAGCTCTCCAGTATTTTTGAGCTTTTCCTCAAGCTCAGTATTCTTCTTCTCACGTTCTCTCATTTTCCTCTCCAACTCCTGAGAGGCCTCCACAGCTTTCCCTTTCTCTTGCTCAATAGCTTTTAATTGCTTTTCCCAAGCAGTTTTTTATCTTCGTCATATTTCTAACGAGAATACTTTAATGACAGTGTCAGACCTACAAGAGCTTCCTCTACACTTGACGAGGAGCTCAAAACTTTAATAGCTTCATCCTTTTTCAAAATGGTATTGAAACAAGTTACCAACTGGAAAAAGAAAACAATTATAAGTCGGTGCAAGTACATAATATTAAAAAGTGAAAGTTTAGATTAGTAATACTTACTGAGGCAATATTTTGAGCTGCCAAGGTGGTAACCCTATCTCGAGAAAGAATGTATTCAAGACCTTGGATTTCAGGGATAATCCAAGAATTCACAGAGCTCATGGCAGAGCTCGGAGCAACGAAAGTGGGAACACCACTTCCAGCAGTTGGAGGCTGAGAAATGGATTCAACCACTTTATTCGAGGAGCTTTTCTTTAACTTCCTCGCGGGAGCATTAACATTCTCGACCAAGGATGTCGTCTTGGTCGGTGATATAACTATAACCTCGCTAGGAGGGGAAACAGCTACAATCTTTCTTGGAGCCACAGGGGGCTTCTCAACAACCTTCTTAGTAACAGCTGGAGGAGGTGCCTCAATTTGTCTTATCCCTTCTTCTGGGACATCCTGCTTACTTTTCTTTGCCTCTCCAGCAGTAGAGGCAGACTTATCGAAGAGGGAAGGAGCTTTTCTTCACTTCATTCTGTCGCTGAGAGGAATATGGGATTCAGGAGAAGAACATTAAGAAACTGGTGCTGGTTCTATGTTACTTATCACTGGACGAGCAGTGAAAGACGAGGTGTAACTCTTATACTGCAACAAGTAAGAGGCTGATCTGATATGTTCGTCAGTGACAGTTTGATGCAAACCCCAGATAAGTTTCAGATGCTTTAAATTAACTTCTGTCTCCTTTGGATACCTTCTTTTGTTGTCAACTGCAAATAAATAAAAATCAAAATATTAGTGATGCATTTTATCGAATATAAAGAAAACATGATTTCAAAAACTAAATAAAATAAAAACAACCTATCCCATTGCCATAGGGAGGGCATCTGGGACCCTAATATACGTCGTTTTCAGTTAATGGAGCATGTTGCCAATTTTTCACAACAACCCCATGCTCGAAGTGATCCCTGTTGGCATCTGGGATATTGACAACTAAAGCCCTATTTAAAAACCTAGTTTTCAAATAAAAAGTACTATCACTGATAGCCCATCTACAGCAAAACATAATCTCTGGAATTCCTAAATGGGTTCCATGAATCTGATTTAACCTATGGACTCCATTAACTATTCTCCATGTATTGGGGGCTATTTTTGCAGGTACTACATAAAAATATTGACAGAATTCCAAACATAAGGGGTTTGAAGGAAAAGAAAAGCCACATTTAGCTACAAAGAGACTGGGGAACCAATGTCCCTCAGCCAAACAAAAATAATCAGGAGGACCAGAAAGTTCTTCCAAAATGACCCAGGAAGGAATAGAAAAATCAGAATGAAATTTATCAAGCGACTCAATAAGGTAAACCATGATGAACAAAGAAAATAAAAGAGAAGGAAGAAGATCTTACAGAAGAAGGGTAGATTAGTTGATAACGAACGATGTAAGGAATGAACGCACAAGATGGAGAAGAAATGGAGAGATCAAAGATACAGATTTGAAAAAGTAAGAGACGATAGGATTTTCTGCAACGCTTAAATACCTTACCTTGGGAAGGGGTAAAAATAATGATTACAAAGAAATACGTTTGCGCTACCGGTGGCTAAAAGGACAAAAAAAGGCACGGAGACCAAAGCAGTGGAAAAAATTCAAAAAGTCTGATTCTATGAATTCGAAAGGAAAATTAAATACAAGGAAAACACTCCTAAAATTCAGGATGACTATTTAATCCCACCATATTTCAAGAAGAATGTTCCACACTCCTCAACCTCGAACTGTGAAACATTGGAGGCTTCTGTTGATACCAAATTTAGTCTGCTGATGTGGATCAGTTAAGTGAAGACACATGTCAATCTACATGGCACTTATAAACATTTCTGAACAACACCTTGACTTCAAGGAACTCAACCTCCCCGACCAACTCAAACACTCCAAGAAACCGGTTCTCTCCGAGGAACTTTACTGTATCGAGAAACTCATGAATACCGAGATACTTAGGCGGTCCGAGCAGCTTAGGAAGTCCGAGCTGCATCTCGTACAGAGCATTAATGTCCGGATAGTCAATAAATCAACATCGCATTAAATGCTCATTATTATCATATAGATGTATACGCCTATTGGACAGCTACGTATTACCCTTTCATATTTACAGCCTGAGGGCTATAAATACATTGTATCATCCTCATTGTAAGGGGACTCGTAATTTCTTGGTAAAACCTACAATCGAGAATTCCCAAACAATCAGCAATAACAAAACAGTGGACGTAGGCTATTCCTTTAAGGCTGAACCACTTTAAAAATCTTTTATCTTATTTGTTTTTTATCTATGATTGATTAATTAGAGATAATCTAATTTTTTACGTCAATAGGTATATTTGATAATTAGATTTTATGAACGCATATAACATCCATTTTCAGTTTAAATAGTGGAGTTTAGGACTATTGAATTAATATATGGCTTAGATAGAGTTTTGTGCTATTTGGAGTGTTAATTGAAAACTTTGGGTTGGAACTTATTTTGGGTCTAAGGTTAGTTTCATGGGTACCATGTTATAAAATTGGGAGTCTAAACCTAAAATACTAATTTTGTTATTTGGAAGACATCCTAAGGCTAGAAAAAGAAAGATCCAAGAGAATTTGGGAGACTTGGGTATGATTTTTCGATCAATCCATAAGGCAAGTTATTGATTTGGGTATTAGATTAATTCACCCCTTAATTTGATGAATTTAATTGTAAATCTAACTTGGATTGATCAGATGATGATTAGTTGTTAATTTGTATATGAAAGCATGTAAAATCCCTTTAGTTTCATGTAGAAATGTGTAGAAAACATGAACTAATTGATAACAATCGAACATCTGGGGTTCTTGAGTATGAAATTGGGTTTTATGAAATTTTGATTTAAAACTAGGGTTTTGATGTTAAAAAGATATTCTAATTGGTTATATTATGTTATTTTATAGTTTGTATAATGGTTTCGGGGATTGAATGGATATTTGAAGTTCATTAATGGAGGTTTTGGGTGGAGAAAATATGATTTTGGATAAAATGACTTGCACAAGTTATTAAAATTATATAAGGTTGTGCAGAATCGAATAGCAAAGGTGTGGGCACTGGTATTATATATATTATTTTAATTTTTTATGATTTTTCTACTAAATGAGCATGATACCTAAGTTTTTTATGGGTGATTTTGGGTTGAACTTCCTGTTGGAAATTTTGATCTGGGGTTACAGGGCTAGGATTTGTTAGACTATAGTTTTCATCTACTCATAAAATTGAGATATATTATTATCATTTGAATTTTTGAAGATTGATATTTGGGGTTATTTGGATATGAGGAAAATCATTGATTTTAAGGGGTTAAATTGTAAGTTAGAGGATTGGGCTTCTTGGACGAGATTGATTTGAATCATTGTGATGTACGAGTGTGGTGAATATTCTTTGGGTGAGATTATGTTGGGGTTATAACTTCATAGAGTGACGTATTAATTATATCCCCCGATTTCATTTAAGTTAGATGGGGGATTATGACTCGACGCGATGCCTTGAGAGAATAGACTATAACTAATTGATATTTAATATAGTTGATTGAGTATTTTAATGTATGGTAGGGTAAGACTATGCCTAGATTTGGGAAGCCGTAGTGTTAGGATTATTGTACCTTGAAATGATTATAAGGTTATATATGTTCTATACCCTTTTAATAAGAGCAATATTTGTATGAACCGGTAGTGTTAGAGTCGGTATGTATACCTGATTGACCTTAATCTACAGGGTTAAATATGTTTTTATTTAACCCGTTATTCAGGGTGGAAACTACTTGTGTGTTTTATGTGAAATACAAACCATGTGTGAGTTCTAATGGCCTATCCTATTAGGATGGATTCCATTATGGGGCACCTGCAACACAAATTGTGCTGGCACCCCAGTTAGGAGATGGGCTCTTCCTTGCTCATATTTTACCTCAGGGTTATACGTATTGTATCCATTTATCGAGAGGATTCGTGGAGATATTTAATCGTGTAATCATAGAAACGGTTAATTTTATGTGTGATGGGTAGGAGTATGATTTATTTTTTAACCGTGATGAGGTCTTTGGTTTGGAATGACCTAAGAATATACCTAATACGAGCGAGTGGTCCACGAATGTGATATGGATCGGCCTTTGTTATGTGTGGGCATACGAGTAGCCTATTTATTTGTATGTGTTGGAGGTTGTACCTTTATGTGGATGTTAGGCATGAGTAGAGTCTTTCTCCTACCATATTTGATTATTGGGTGGCGGTACCGAAGATAATTGTACCTATTTATGTACTATGCTAGAGATGTATATGACTTATAGTAGGAATGTCTACCTACATACCTATATTTAGGATTTGTGTATTACATATACTAGAAATTTGTATGTTGTATTATTGGCATGAGATAGTCAAATGTGTATAGAATTGAGATATAAGGTTACTATTAGAATATTGGTTATTTCGTGAGATATACCATTGGTTTATGACTACAACACAACTTATGCTTTATAATGAAAGAGATAATCTTAAATATGAGAAACTAAATATTAAAGAATGAAAATGTAAAGCTTTAATCACATGAGCTACATATGGGTTCGGGTTTTAGAGCCGCATATAATTTTAGTTTTTTTGGGTTGTGATAAAAGTTAAAAGATCTTCAGATGCGAGAGGAAGATGCGTAGTTATGATTTATCCCAATTTCAGTTATACTTTATTCTTCGTAGACTTTTTTTTAATGTTGTGGATTTTAACATTTTCTAGACTTAGGCGACAGGAGCCATTGTTTTGACCGAGGTCATTTATTATCATTTCATCATGTTGCATATTCTTATAATGTAGGTGTCTTTAGTCTGCATGTCAATTTCAGCTTTATTCATGTCATTCAGATTTTAATTTTATGGAATTTATGTGATTCTTACTCTTGTTGTGTTTTGAAGTGTTTACATATGTATGATTGGTATTAGGATGGGTTATATAATATTTCATTTTTATTTTAACTTATTGTTTTTAGTTTCAGTCTGTCCATTTTGCTGAGAATGTTACCATATGATTTTTATTCCCCTGAATTTTGTATTTGTCATGATCCATATATTTATGGATTTTATGGGTTGTCATAGCTTCCCTCCATTTCCAGCGGAGGACATCCAATGGGAGGTATAATATCTACTCTTTCTATGCTTTCTACAGTTTTAATTCTCGATATTTATATTTTTGAATTCGTTTTTGTTTTCAACTCTTTTCTTCATCTCCTTTCTCAATAGACTATGAAGGTGTCAACATCCTGACCGCGCAACATACGAGATGGAATCCGTGGCCAAGAATGTACGGGAGACGACTCAGTTGATGACTATTGATGATTGTAAGAGGGATATGAGTTCTAAAAG
The DNA here is from genome assembly GCA_949130495.1 of Sambucus nigra. Taxonomy (NCBI): domain Eukaryota; kingdom Viridiplantae; phylum Streptophyta; class Magnoliopsida; order Dipsacales; family Adoxaceae; genus Sambucus; species Sambucus nigra. Next base: position 606,228,114 of record OX422209.1, read on the forward strand.
AGGTGGGATCACTGCTCATCATCACATGAAGCGCGATCGTCGAGACCTTTGAGGGTGTTATTAGGGTTAGGCTAGGGTTAGAAAGTCCGAGTTGTGAGCTAACAATTTTGATCTTTTTATGCATTTTTTCTTATTTTTCTTGAAAAATGTACAACTAATAGCGAATTTATATGAAATGATGCATTTTCCATTTTTTTTTATCTTAAATTAATATTTTAGTCTATATGTACTTTGATTTTCTACTAAGAGTTTTATTTTTATAGAAAAGTGAGAAAATATTTTTTTTAAATATGTGCGTTCCCATTAAGCGATGCATTGCGCCTGCCACCGAGTGTCTCGAAAAATAGGCAAGGGGCATTGCGCCTGCCACCGAGTGTCTTAAAAAATAGGCAAGGGGCGTCGCATCAGCGCCCGAATACGACGATAAATACGTTAGGGTTCCTGCAACAAGCTGGACGTGTGCGGGTAAAGAATCTAGTCCAGGATACTAGACTTAGGTTAGCGACTTGAAACATAGGGACTATGACAGGAAAAGGGATGGAGTTAGTAGATACCATGATAAGAAGAAAAGCTAGCATAGCTTGTTTAAAAGAAACTAAATGGGTCGGTGAGAAAGCTAGAGAAATAGAAAATACATGATTTAAATTTTATTATATAGGAAAACATAGAAATAAGAGCGGAGTTGGAATAATAGTAGATACGAACTTTAAGGACGATATCGTAACCGTTATTAGGAAAGGTGATAGACTTATACTTGTAAAATTAGTATTAGGTGAAAACATAATTAATATTGTTAGTGCTTATGCACCTCAAGTAGGATTAGATGAGCACACAAAAGTACAATTTTGGGAACAAATGGATGAACTAATTCAAGAAATACCCATAGGTAAGAAAATTTATATAGGGGGAGATTTTAATGGCCATGTAGGAGAAGATCGTGTAGGATATGAGATAGTGCATGGGGGATATGGTTTTGGAGATAGGAACGACGGGGGAGAGTCTATCTTAGATTTTGTGATGGCATATGATTTTGTACTAGTAAATACATGTTTTAAAAAGAGGCTTGAACACTTAATAACTTCTAAAAGTGGAACGCACAAGAGCCAAACAGATTTTTTTATTACTAGAAAA